>OZ022508.1:19914471-22314471 GCA_963989385.1 Ctena decussata
TGAAATAAAATGTTGTGTCTCCATCAAGAATACCAGCCCCCCCCCCCCCCCCCCCCCCCCCCCCCCCCCGAATATCAAATGGTCGGCATAAGTATCATATTATCAGCTTAATCCAAAAAAAAAGGCAACCGGCTTCAGGCCCATGCTGAGGGGAATCTACACAGAAATAATATGAGCTGCGACACGAGAAAACCAACAATGTGGTCGTGCATCCAGCGCAGACTCAGATCAGCCTGGGCTAAACCCTTAGCTACCCTTTGAGCACTTTTCGAATAGTCTGGTCAAAAAGGACGGATGCCCAGGCTGATCTGAGGCAGCGCTGGGCGCACAACCACATTGTTGGTTTTCTTGTGTCGCGGCTCATATGTTCCCTCAAGGCTCCAGATAAGAAGATATAACAGGGATAATAAAAGACAACCTTCCATATTTGTGCATAAAAAGATACGTTGTGAGCCCTTATAAAACTGTTTTGCCAAGACAGTTCTAATGAGGGGTCACAAAAGGTGCCCTAGAAATAATGAAAAATTATCTCAGAATTATCCTACAAAATTACTAATCTGGAGCTCTATTATCCCTTCATCTTTGATGCAGAGAATTATTAGTTCCAGTGAAAATGATGTTGTGTACTTTTTGTAAAGAATCCTGAATTCCTAGAAACTAATGTGCAGATAAGTAAAGGATGTCTAAAAATCATTTTACATTCAACACATTTTGTTCCATTTCTGTTTGATGTCCCTTCAGTTATAACCCTATGTTAAAGATTTAAAATGAACAAAATTTTGACTTCCACTTGACTTTTTTTAACACAGCCAGGAAAATTTAGTACACATTCCGAAAACTGCATATGTAAATACAGCAGATAATACTCCAATACAGACAGTGTTATTCCTCCTATCTGCATTCTGCATGGGTATTTATTGCATACCCTTCACCTCCTTCCCTAACCCCCCATTCTTCCCCCCCCCCCCCCCCCCGCCCCGCCTCCACCCCAACACACACACATACACAAAAATGTGCAATATAATGATAATGGATAGCTAAGAATCTCCTGCTGAGGAGTATGCAGACTTACGGCACACTGTCTAACCATCTCAACAACTGATGAGTGCTTGTTGTTAGGTCTGAACATCTTGTGGCTGAGTCTGGAGCTATGTCAGCAGCATAGAAAGTCACCAGATTGTACAAAGTACAGCTATACTAAAATAAAAGCATACACATCATTAACCCATTAATGCTTCTAAACAACATTGGAACAACATTTATTTAACATCATGATGCTGTATTAACAATGGAAAAATGTTGGAAGTCCACAGTCCACTCAGAGTACTTCATTTTACGTTATATTTTAATCAAGAAGAACTAGGTAAGCAAAAACTGCATAGGAGAAAATCTATTTTGTGCATAAAAGCATAAAACAATGTTTAAAAAATGTTTCAATTAGCTAAGAAGAAATTTTTGTATAAGCCTCATTTAACCCTTAAAGCGCCAAAAATTAAAATGGTTGAATTGGCAAACAGTGTAGATCCAGATGAGGTGGCTCATAATGAGCCACCTCATTTGAATCTACACTGTTTGCCCTCTAGTGTTCGAATTCTCAATATAATATCACTTGGATGAAACATTTTTTGAATTTCTGCAGACGTAAATTTTGACGTCTGCTTATTGGCGCTTGAAGGGTTAACTGCATCAAATCTCACTTAAAACCTCATCAGATCTCATGTACATGACAAAAAAAAATTTAAATCGACAATTTTCCTGTTTTTAACCTAATATCAAAGGAGCGGATGTAGCGTAGAGGAAAACACTCCAGACTACCAATCCAGGGGTCGCAAGATCGATCCCCATTTCTCCGGTCTTTCGGATGAGACTTTAAACAGAGGTCCCATCTCCCAGGGATCATTTTCTGGCGCGATTTCGCGATATTCTCGCATTTTTTTACACGAAATCGCATAAAAGTTCACTGATTGAGAAAAAAAATCGCACCGACAAATTCTTTCAATTCGCGCCGTGTTTTTCTGTTTTCGCATATGCGGACCATTTCGGTACATTCGGATTGTTTTGTAGACTCTGGTTTCCGGAAAAGTTTGGCGCCAAACGACTTGCATAATACATGCGGGTAACCAGCATCATCTAAGTCACTGCAAAGCTTCTTGCGAAAATCTGCTGTCAGTGATTCATATTTGCAAGCGCTTTTGTAGTTCATTGCAAAATGGAGTCTCAAAACAGGATCATCATGGGGGGGTGGCTATATTAAACAGGCAGTCAGAGAAATTTATATTAATTAGGAAATGTGAATTAGAATCTGAGGAAGTAGAAGCCATTTGTGCTACCATTCAAACAGATAAGAAAGAGGAGATTTTGTTAATTGTAGCATATATTCCTCCTGTGAAATTGGATCAAATGAAATCCTTCATTGAAATGATTAAAAAGTGCAATCAAAAATATCAAAATATAATTGTGACAGGAGACTTCAATGCAAAAAGTAAACTGTGGGGGAATGATTCAGAAAACAGTGCTGGAGATCTACTTGAAAAGTGCTTGTTTAATGAAAATTTTATATGTATAAATGATGGCTTGCAAACCAGAAGAAATTCCGATAGTGTTATTGACTTATATTTGATTAAGCCGCACTTAAACAGAGCTATCAATCAGTGTCAGACTCTTGTACAGGAGACAATTCGTTCTGATCATATAGGAGTATTAATGGAGATAAATAGAGAAGATGTTGTAGTTTCTGAAACAGTGGAGAAATACAGGATAGATAAGACAGACTGGAAGAAATGGGATAAGTGGACAGAAGAAAAGTTTAATAAGTGGATTGAAGAAAATCAGTCAGTCAGAGATGGAGACATTGATACACTATATGAGTCTTTCCTTCATGTTTTTCAACAGTGTATGGTTGAATGCACCCCAAAAAGTGTAGTTAAAGTCAACAATAGAAGAAGTGTTCCTCCATGGACAACTGAAGAAGTGACAGGTAAAAAAACAGAGCTTAATAAGGCTAAGAAAATATTCAGAAGGAACAAAACCCCAAGGAATTTCGCACTTTTAAAAATCTGTGACGAAGCTTATACTAAAGAGTGTGAAAAAGTCAAGGAAGAGTGGGTGAATGATACCTGCATTAAGATAGATAGTAGTTCAGACTTGAAAGAAAAGTGGCAGGCATTCAGGAGACTGACATCTTATCAGGACAGGAGTGATGTTGATGTTTTGCCATTGCTGAAAGATGGGGGAGAAGCTGTTTTTGATCAAGAGGAAAAGAGTGCAATCCTTCAAAAAACTTTCTTTGGAGGTGAACATATTTCACAAGAAGTGTTTGATGAAAGTTTCAAGAAAGAAGTAGAAAACAGACTTCATGTGATAAGAGATTCAGTTAAGAAGGAGGATGGTGATAGCTTTCTAAATAGATCCATTTCATTTGAAGAAACTGAAGCTGCCATTCAAAGATTAAAAAGTGACAAAGCTCCTGGTCCTGATGATATATACTCAAATATGCTGATAAATTCTAATGACACAATGAAACAAGCTGTGCAAATTCTGTTTCAAACATCCTGGACTGAGGGAAAGTTGCCAAAGCTTTGGAAAAGTGCAAACATCAAATTCCTTATGAAACAAGGAAAGGATACGTACAACAAACCAGGTTCTTATCGACCCATCAGCCTAACCAGCATACTTGGCAAGTGTATGGAAAGAATTGTTCATGCTCGATTATATGCTTTTGTAGAGCATCATAGTTTGTTAGATAAGGAACAGGATGGCTTTCGTATTAACAGAGGAACCAGCCAGGCTCTTATCAGAATCACCCAAGACATCTTGAATGGGTTCAATGAAGGGAAAGCAACATTAGCAACTTTTATCGACATGGAAAAGGCTTTCGATACTGTATGGCGAGATGGGCTGCTCGTTAAGCTTTTTGACAAAGGTGTGACTGGATCATTTTGGTTGTGGATTTCGGACTTCCTTCAAAAGAGGACAGGTGTATGTGTTTTGAAAAAGAAGCCAGGACATCCCTTTAGTACAGAACTTGGACTACCCCAAGGAAGTGTCCTCTCTCCGGTCCTTTTCAACCTTTATCTCAGTGATATATATGATAATATTGCCAGTGAAAAAGTCAAATTTGCTGATGACGGTACATTGTGGCTGACCGGGGAGAATCCTGATGATCTAGCTAACTCATTATCCAAAGACTTAGTAAATATTGCTAACTGGACGTACAAATGGCGGATGAAATTGAACACAGACAAAACTGAATACTGCCTTTTCACAAGAAAACCTGATCACAGTGTACCTACAGTGAAAATAAATGACAAAACATTGATAAGAAAAGACAAAGTGAAAGTTCTAGGTGTCATTCTGGACAACAAGTTGACATTCCAACAACATATCGACATGATAGAGAGAAAAGCAACGAAGGCTCTAGGACAACTGATGGTGGTGGGGAGAACAGAAAAGATCAAGCCAGAAAATATGGTTAAGCTTTACAAAAGCATTGTTCTACCACAGATGGAATACGCAGCCCCAGTGTGGCAGATGGCTAACTGTGCACAGTTAGAAAAAGTACAAAGGAAGGCCCTGGCTCTGTGTCTTGGATGCCCTAACTCGGCTAGCTGCGAAGCATTAGAAGTTATGGCAGGTGTCCTGCCTCTTGATTTAAGGAGAGAAGAAATATCAGTCAGAGAATGTACCAAAATCATGGCCAAACCATCTACCGAAGTTGTTAAACAATCACTTAATGTATGTCAGTCTGCCCTTGAGACAGACCCTCAAGAAAAATTTGTGACCCCCTTTGGAAAAATGTTGGGACAAATCAGTGACATGACATCCCTTACAGACATCAGCATAAATGCAATTGAACAAGAAATGAATTATCTAGAATGTCTACAGCCCTCAAAAAGGAAACCAGAGTATTGGTCCAGCCTGGGTTCATCAAAATCTAGGACAAAAGAGCAAGAAGAAGATGCCAGAGAAATAATTGAAGGGCTTTTGGACTGCATTTCCACCCATACCATTGTGGCATTTACAGATGGATCTTGCAGGGGCAATCCTGGCCCATGTGGGGCAGGATCCTGCATTATTTTACCGAATGGTGAAAAAATTGAACTTAAACAACCAGTCTCAAAATTAGCATCTATCCTCCTTGGCGAGTTGGTGGCAATCAAGATAACACTGGACTTTATCCTTGAGGAAAGGAAAAGACGGCAAATAGATTCTGTATTGATCTTCAGTGACAGCCAAACTTCTATTGGAATTCTCGAACTTGGTTGGGACAACAAGGCCCACAAGAGGACCAGTTCAGAGATACACCATCTTATGAGAGACCTACGTCAAGCTGGCATTGAAGTAAAAATACAGTGGAGTCCAGGCCATGCAGATATAGCGGGGAATGAGACAGCAGACAGGCTCGCCAAGGAGGCAGCTAAAGAGGCAGAAGACATGACAGAAAACAGAGGAGAAACTAGTCAAGCAGAGGTCAAACAAGGTGCCAGAGAAGCAGTGGTGGCAAAATGGCAGAGAAGGTGGGAAGTTTCAGAAAAGGGCAGATACCTCTTCCACTTTAAACCAAAGATCAAGCTAAAAAACATCAGCTTTCAGTGTTTAAATCACCAAAGAACCATACTTCAGCTGCAGAGTGGTTACAGCAGACTTAAAGAATATCAGCATAAAGTGGGTGTGGTAGCTGACCCTTTTTGTGATTGTGGAGAAGTTGAAAGCACAGAACACTTCATACTACAGTGCCCAAACTATGCTGCTCCAAGAGAAAAAATGAAACAGGAGATATTCTTGAGATTTGGAGTGAAAGACCTGACATTAGAGATGTTTCTAGAAGAGAAAGAAACGGATGAAGAAACAAAATACATTCAACAAGACCTCCTCAACCTTTTGGACACCTATATTGACTCAACAAAAAGATTTTAAATTATTAAGAAAATAGATATGTTAAAAAACAAACAAACCAAAAAACCTTAAACACTGAACTTCACATTGCGCTTTAAAAAACTACCTTGAGTTTATACCCAGATGGAACTTGAAACTACTGAAGAAGACTATACCTTTGTGCTACCACGGCCTACAGATGGCTAAGAAACGAAACGAAACGAAACGAAACGAAAAAAAAACCAGAAAACTGATATCGGCCCAAACAAGCCGAGAGGGCATTCTGAGATATTTTTGCTCCACTGTAGAGACCTGGGCGACCCCACTCTCTGCCTTCCCAGACTCAGCGACCGAGTAAGTGGATATACAAGCCGAAACTCGGGGGGTGGGGGTGGGGGGGGGATCTTCAGAAGCCATCTGATCTCAATCTGCACTGTTTGCAAAGATGGGGCATATCCAGGTTCAGCATGACAAGGGTTAATTACTGTAATGGGGGAGGGCGGGGGGGGGGGGGGGGGGGGGGGGTCTTCAGAAGCCATCTGATCTCAATCTGCACTCTTTGCAAAGATGGGGCATATCCAGGTTCAGCATGACAAGGGTTAATTACTGTAATGTTCCTAAATATTTTGACAGCCAAACAAATTACTGTAAACCTAAAGTTCAAACAAAGACTTGAGGTTCTACCTACCATACAGTAATGCCCACAAAAGATGCAGGTGGAATGGCAAACAGTGAAGACCCTAATCTAGGAGCAGTCTGGTCTGGGTCTGCACTGTTTGGCAGTGTTTGTCCAGACATATCTGTCAAAAAACTTTGGACCAATAAAGTCTGATCATTACAGTATGGGATAAACTGTTTGAAAGTTGATATTTGATAATTTTAATGAAATTATTTTCCTTAATAAGTTGTTGGAAATAAAGAAAAACAAAACCTAATTTCTTTATATTAACCATTATGATTTATATTTCATGCAATAAAAAGAATCAACAGAAACTGAAATTTTCTCACTAACTTTGACGCAGCGAGAGAAAAAATCTCATCAGATTTGGAAATTTCTCATTAATTTTGACCTAATGGGATTTTTTATCTCACAAAAATCTTGGGCCAGAATAATCCCTGATCTCCATATGACCTCGTTGTTGGTGGGAAGTTAAACCTGAGTTCACTCACTCACCTAATATCAAACCTCCAGGATTGCATGTAAATTCAGTTTTAACAATGTTTTGTCCAGGCTGTATTAATGTAAATTCAAAATACAGAGACAAGACAGTGTAGGTCTAGATGTGGTAGCTCATTATGAGCCACCTCATTTGGATCTACAGTGTTTGTGACTTCAACTATTCTATTTTTTTTTTTTTTTTTTGATTTTATGGGTTATGGCAATGTACTTACATCATGCCCATAATCAATTGGGTCTGGTGGTCCACCATTAAAATGCCTGGAAAAGTCATAAATTTTAACAGCATATAATTGATCATTGACTGTAATGGCACTAAATATTATATCATTAATCTGTTAATGTTGGAAGGTATCATATGAGTTATGGTGCCTTAGCAAACTGCATAGATTTATAATACAGAAACATTTGTGTTTGCCTTACTAAAAGAAGTTAAATTTTGAGACAGTTAAGTCAAACAGATCAGACTCAGAACAACTCTTGATGCAGGAGCAGTCTGATCAGGGTCTGCACTGTCTGACATTCCATCTGAATCTTTTGGATGCATTACTGCCTTGTAAAACCAGACTGTTTCAGTCTAGGGACAATTACGGTAAATATTTTAGGTATCCCCATTGTTCAGTTGTTAGAATTTTTACAGTCCTCCCAGCAAGGTGGCCCAATATTTAAGGTAATTGAGACGCGACACGAGAAAACCAACAAAGTGGTTGTGCGCCCAGCGCAGACTCAGATCAGCCTGGGCATCCGCCCAGTCGGATCAGAGTCTTCGCTTTGCGCTTAAAGGGTAGACAAGGGACTAAGCTACCTTCATGCGGACAGCAAAGACTCTGATCAGACTGGGCGGATGCCCAGGCTGATCTGAGTCTGCGCTCTGGGCATCTGCCCAGTCGGATCAGAGTCTTCGCTTTGCGCTTAAACGGTAGCCAAGGGACTAAGCTACCTTCATGCGGACAGCAAAGACTCTGATCAGACTGGGCGGATGCCCAGGCTGATCTGAGTCTGGGCTGGACGCACAACCACATTATTGGTTTTCACGTGTCGCGGCTCAATTATAGATTAAATCTGCAAACTAATAACTCATAATCCTTTCCCGTAAGGCTTGCTAATATTAAGATGACTGGATACACTTTGAGAAAAATTTACTCTGCCATTTTCAAAACTGCTTCTTCTCTCAGTGGGGGTCAATTCTTAAAGCAAAGAATTTGCTCCTTAAAGAAAAAGATATTGCACAGGATAGCGGATAGCAGTCCGCCAAGGGATTAATACTAAAGTTTCCACTGTCACCACCATAAAAGTTAAATCTATATCTTGCTTTTGTTTGTTGCAGGCGAGACACAATTAGCATCATTAGTTTACTGTTTTATCAATTCTTTCAATGGGACTTTATGTATTTAAAAATATGAGCAAGACAACACGGAAAATGAAAAGCATACCCTAGGCTCATGAGTGTTAACCCACAGTATGGACCCCCCCCCCCCCCCCCAAAAAAAAAAAAAAAAATGCCATACTTACGTGAGAGCAGGTAAAATGTAGTTCTGTTTCAGATCTTCAATATAGGCACCAAGATTGGCAGTTCCTTCTACCACTAAAACAATATCAGCAGGTGGACGGTCAAAGGCAACCATGGTTAACTCCCTTGATATGGGCCTTGGGGTTAACCCCTATTATCAACTTGCAACTGAATAGGTGATGATTAAACCACTGAAACAAACATAAAATACATTATGTCTGATATATAATAATATAACTAAACAAACAATAATCTAATTGGCACGAAACCGACTAAATATTTGCCTTGCGCCTGACCGTACGTTTCACTTTTTTCTTCCCGGAAGTGCCTCAGAGCTCCGTTTTCATTTTGTGCCAGTCCGAAGTGGAAATATAATTCTTAAACCCGAACTTTGAAAAAAAATCATTAATAACCAATATCCAAGTCATAAATGGTTGCTTTAAATGAAACCTTTGAAGTGGTAAAATCGTAATGTTAAATGTCGGTACCCTGCACGCAATAAGGTAAGCGGAAGAATATAAAAATCTGGGGTATTCCCTGACTGACGTCATGACGGTTTTCCCTATTTTCTACGCTCAAGGGCGTAGTCAGCACACTCACATATCCAAGGACATTCACACTGCTGATATGTCCAAGGCGAAGTTAGTCCCTACCCTTACAAGAGAAGTAAACTTAGTGACTGAGTATGATGTTCCGATAGGGTCAAAAGTCTATTTTTAGTGTGACACTAATATTATTTTACGTCCAACGTAAATTATTTTACGCCCAACCGTGAACGTTGGACGTATAATAATTTATGTTGGACGTAAAATAATCTTAGTGTCACACTAAAAATAGACTTTTGATCCTATCGGAACACCATAACTGAATCCTCTGCACACATAGCAGCAGAAATAAGGGCATCTGCCATTGAGTTCAACTCTGATTCTGTGTTCCAATTTGCAGTCGGTTCAAAAGCTCGTTTGCAGTCGGTTCAAAAGCTCGTAATTAAGAGCTTATGTTGATTTGTTGTAAACTTGCCGACTTTAAATAAATCTTATCTTATCTTATCTTTAATCTCTCATTTCTCAGAGTCTGGGCAGGGGGGGGGGGGGGGGGGAGAGAGAAAGTGGACTTATAAATGTCAGTCCCAGCGAATGGGGTTTGAAATGCGAGTAATGAGGCTTCCTGGTATGCCTGCTTGTGGAAACAATGTCATTTGTGGGTATGCTCGCTGCATCCTTCAGACCTTTGCAAAGCGTTATGAGTCAACTATTTTTCCCACTCCGAAATTTTCTAGAGACTCCCACTTAAGTGGGTTTGGACTACTCACTAATAGCCTAATTATTATTTAAATACTAATATGATTTTAGGCACAGCCTAGAAACGGGCATGGCATCTCTGGTCTAGCTTTCAGCGATCAATCAACCAACTACTGTAGATAATTGACAGCTGGATAATGAGGTGTTTGTTGTTTTTTTTCATACGTGTTACATATAGGCTGGCTGTCCGCTAGTCCCTTTGGAACCAGCAACGCCCGGCCACGCCCGTATCAAGTGGACAAATATTGGGGGATGTATCCCTGTAAAGCTGTAGCGGAGGAAATAAGCGAGGAGGGAAGGAAATGTATTTCTTCGCTACGATGGCCAAATTGACTCATTTTTCATTTTCTTACTATTTCACAATTCCGAATTCCAAACTCTGAATTCCGAATTCTGAATTCCGAAATTCGTAGTACAAATCCTTTAAGTGAAACAATTTATGTTTGTTGAAATAGAAATAGAAAAAGGATTAAGCAATATAAAAACAAATCTGAACCAACTTATTTTATTAGAAAGACAATAAATGATCAGTGTCGCGTGTAAAGGGGCCATAAAGCCATTTGAGCACAATAAATACTCAAATCAGCCTGCACATGTGCTGTGACCGATTTGATTTTTCATATGTTAGTTGTTAGGTCCCCAGTGTAATTTGGAAAGGTTGCGCAGATGCGCCTTTGTGGTAACTTACCAGATGCTTTATTATCAGGATTCATAGATCATATGTTCAAAAAATAGAAGACACGGACCACTTGCGGAGACGCTCATTTCTGCAAAACGATTAGATGTTTCTCTTTAGTTTTAAATCTTAAGATTCCCGTACAATATCAGATCGTTAAGCGTTCGCAAGGCAGTATGGCACTTATACAGATAGGACCGCTATCAAAACTGTGGATTGTGATAGGACAGAGAGGCTCTCTCTCTCTCTCTCTCTCTCTCTCTCTCTCTAGTACGTTACAGTCTTATATCTGATATATCTTAATCATTAAGTCAGAGTCACATTTAAGGATTAACATTATATATAAGCAATCATCCATGTTATTCAGAGGTTTGACAAAATATAAAGAATCATTATAATCAAGCGTTCAGTATGTTCTACGAGTTTCGGAATTCAGAATTCGGATTTGTGAAGTATGTGTTATAGGGACAAGTTGTCATAGTTTATCTACTTTAGAGGGTATTTTAAACTCACAAACGAAAACAACAGGCAGTCAAGACTTAAACTGACAGAAAAATAAAAGTATTTTTATTGATCCGCCGAGTCCCTTAATATGACACCATGTGCCATATCTTTTCTTGTTTAATATTCAAGGCATTCCTCATAGAATTTGGTTTATCCGCTTGTTCGGGAAGATGATCTACGTGTTTTAGCTAGAGTATTGTCAACTGATGAACGAATGAATGACTTGCGATTTTACATCATTTTCAGCAGTATTTTAGTCATATCAGGACGATGGGAGGGTGAAAATGAAAGGCTGTGTTGTGTGCAATGGAACCCCATTTACAATTGAATTTTTTTTTCCATCTCCAGAGGGGCTCAAACCCCGGGATCGCTAGATCAGCAAACCATCGCTTAATGAGCTATCGGAGCTCCTCATTATCCCCCGAACAGACGGAGATATAATGCTTTAGCTTACATATACCACAGGATGGATAGATGAATTGCGATTTTACATCATTTTTAACAGTATTTGACGATAGGTGGGTGATAATGAAAGGCTGTGTGCACTGGAAGCCCGTTTACGATTGAAAAGATTCCCATCTTCAGCGGGGCTCGAACCCGGGACCGCTACATCAGCAGGCCAGTGCTGAACCCACTAAGCTTCCGGGTCTCCTATATACTACATGCATCAGTGTAGGCCTTGTTCGTTAGAAAGTATTTCTTGCTAAAAATGGGGGTATCTAGGGACTGTGATCTTAGAAGAAAAAAATATATATTAAGAGCAATAGTTTTCTATTGAAATATCCCCCGCTTTATTTTTGGGGTGAATTTTCTTTTGTTTCTATAGTTTCATGACCCTTTAATTGAATTTAATTTCCAAAGAGTCATTTTGTATTTCGATTCTTATTTGTTACATGCTGTACATCAATCATTTCATTTGGAGGTATGGCGATATGAAATAAGTAAGAATTATCAATGTGTGTTGTTCTACGAATTTCGGAATTCGGAATTCAGAATTCGGAATTCGGAATTCAGACTTCAGAATTCGGAATTGTGAAATAGTATGGAAACGAAAAGTGAGCCAATTGGACCATCGTACTTCGCTAATTGTGCCTGGGTTAAACTAGTGCGTATGAATGCTAAGGAATGGTGAGTTCTGCTGTTCTTGTAATGGAGAAACAGGGTTGTTTTAAACATTATTTATTTACAGCAACAAGTTGATACAGGAGCTGACGAAGCGTAATGCTTATATACTAGCCACCTTCTGTAACAAAATACAAACACAAATTTTATTTATAGTCGGACACAGTAGAATAGTGAAATATTAGCCATGTATAACTATTCATCGACTAAGTTTAAGTGCCGATTTGTGGTAAATACAAAATTCTGAATAAAACCAAAAAAAAAAAAAAAAAAAAAAATAAACGTCTCTCTCTTTACAAGTTAGAACACAAAACAGAATGACATGCTGTTTAAAAAAAAAGTTTTTGTAAGAGAAGATCAAAGGGAAAGTTTGTGCCAAAAACTCTAAAAAATTAACATCGTTATTGAAAATGTACTTAGGTCTGATATGAAGGGACTTTAAAGCATTAAGAAGGATATATTGTGCAAATATACAGGATGCATTCATTAAAGACATAATTCTTGATTATTGGGTGTCCTAATCCTATTATGCAACAGTCCAGTGACACTGCTGTTTCATCAAAGAAAATACCCCAGCTCAAATAGGTAATGACATAACTGGGCCCTAAAACCATCACAGAGTGGTACCACTATTTGGCTTACTTTACGTATCCCTTTAAAGAAATATTTTTGATTGCATAACACCCTTATTAGGGGATAACTGTACTCAAAGTTGTCATTTGGGGAGGTAAATCGTCGGTTTTATGGTCGGGAATTTCGTTTTACGGCGACGCGCTAGCGGACAATTCCGAGATATTTTAAATACTCAGACATGGACCCTAAACCAGAGGTGTGATCAGGTGCTCGCGAGTAGTAAGAATCTTGTACCTCGGTCAAATTGAGTCTTTTCGACTGACAATACACTCCTTCCAATAACTATGAAGAGCCTTATTGGAAGCATTACTTTATATGTTTCGACTGAGGCCATTACTTCTGTTCTATTGTGGTTCCTCAATGGTCCATGTTGATTTACCTACTTGTCTATGGTCGTCTAGCAATATGGTCATCTTCAAATAGCTGCCCAACTTGCTTCCTGTTTTGTTTTCTAAATAATATTCTAACACAGTGCGCCTATAGAAGCAATGGAAAGTTTCCGTGTTTTATTATGCGACAATTCACTGTTTCGGAGCGCATGAGTCTAACTGCTGACGTCACTGGCAATACTGACGTAATTTTGTGACGTTTTGAGACGTTAGACGGTGTAATCCTCAATGGTCCATGTTGATTTGTCTGCCTGTCTATGGTCGTCTAGCAATAAAGTCATCTTCAAATAGCTGCCCATCTTGCTTCCTGATTTGTTTTCTAAATTAAAATTCTAACACAGTGCGCCTATAGAAGCAATGGAAAGTTTCCGTGTTTTATTATGCGACAATTCACTGTTTCGGAGCGCGTGAGTCTAACTGCTGGCGTCACTGGCAATACTGACGTAATTTTGTGACGTTTTGAGACGTTAGACGGTGTAACGTCTCTTTTTGTTCTAAAATCGCCGTAAAACGTACATTTATCTTAGATACAGTTAAGAATATTAGCGGGAGAATGAGCGTGCTTGCAGGAAGGTTGGGGGAATCTGAATGAAAGACTACTTTTTCAGTGTTTTTGAGTGTTAGAATCGAAATAGTTCAACTCTATCATTGAGTTTTTGAGTAGTAATTCACTGTTTGTCGGTCAGTCGTAAATGGATATATCACTCACGCTCCGCGCTCGTGATATGATCTACTTTACAACTGACCTCCAAACAGTGAATAATTTCTCAACAATTCACTGCTAGAGCTGATCTATTTCTTAAATAGAAGACAGGTAAAAAAAATTGCTGCTGTTTTCAATTAGAGTAGCTGAATGACCAACCTGTCTGGGAACATGTTGTAAATTCGGTTAACTGCGCGTGTCTTTCGTGAGCTTTTGATAATGTGTGTGTGTGTGTGTGTGTGTGTGTGTGTGTGTGTGTGTGCTTCTTTGTCTTAAGCTTTTGAGGGCTATATGTGGGATCTGATCGTAAGAATTCGTTGCCTATCTATTTACTTGAAATACCCAAAACCATATCTCATCGCTAAAACCATATCTCATAGCTAAAAACTGACTTGCAACATGTTGCATGGCCCATTGTCTATTTTATAATTTATATTCGAAAGTGGGTTTTCCAGTAGTAAAAGTATTCCCTCTGATTTCCAACAGATGATGAAGCACAGTATATTTTTCCTTAAACTGGGTATCACTTGCCATGACATCACATCCATGGCATCACCAATCACATGATCTTTTTTTTTTTTTTTTTTTTTTTTTTTTTTTTTTTTTTTGAACTTCATGGTCATTTTAGCACAGGGTTGCCTGCAATATCAAATTTCAATTCCACTTTTTCATTTTATATTGTTCCCACAATATATTTTCCTTTGTAATTTTATATTGCCATTTAAGAGCAGAGTTGAGTTTTTGAACCGATTTCATTTCGATTTTTTGTAAAATGGTAATTTCCATTGATGGATATATGAAACATTCCCCTCCCCCCCACCCCTGTTTTCAAAATTGTTGTAGTCGGTAGCCATGTTGGATTTAAAAATGAAATACATTTGGGAAAAAAAAAACTTTTCAACTTTAAGAGCGTCTGTCTTCTCTAGTCTATTCTAGTCTATCACATAACCTTGTGGGGTTGTTGGGACACCACAGGTAACTTTATCCCATCCCTTTCCACCTGGTCCTGTCTTCAGCTGTCCTAGTTGAGCTAGCACAGGGCATCCCTGTCCGCTCCTTAATACTGTCATATCTGTCTGTCTCTTATTTTATTTACCTCTTCTTCTTTGTTTCTTTCACTGTGCCCTGCAAAATTGTCTTTGCTAAACCAGAAGACCTTGAGATGTGACCAAACCACCTCATTTTCCGTTTCTTCTTCAATGGCTGCTTGAATCTTTCTGCGAACATTCTCATTAATGACATGGTTCTTGAACGAGATGTTCAGTAACCTTCGGCAGCATCTCATATCAAAGACCTGCGTTCTTTTCTCTAACTCTGTTGTCGAGTCCATGACTCACAGGCATATAGAAATATGAATATGACAAGGGAGCGTATAATAGATATGTTTAAAACGTTATCTTTCCATATTGGCTTCATTTTTGTCAGAGCTGCAGTGGCTTGGCCAATCCTTAAGAGAACCTCCGGTTTTAAGCCTTCGGCTCAGACAATCGCTCAAATGTACTTGAAGCTTGTAACTGTTCCAAGCTTCTGTCCTTGCCTTGATATCCCTCTTGATGCCATTGGCGCTGTTTGTCTTTATATCCCATCAGGCACTTGACGTCGAAATGACGTCGCACTGACGTCTATGTGACGTGTTGACGTCGTTTCGACCCTAGTACGACGTCATTTCGATGTCATATGCCTGCTGGATAGCTTGGTCCTCTCAGCACTTATCTCCTTTAAATGATTTCACAATTAGATGAGTGAAATAAGCAGCTCCTCCTTCATTTATATAAAACCTAGAACAAAACTGAGGCTGTGAGTAAACAAGAGAGTAGTCACTTGTAACACTAGAATATGTAAGAGTAAACAGTATACACCCATGGTACATAGATCTCTATTTATTCGCGCCACACCATTTGGCTTTTTAACAAAGCTACTACTTGTACCAGCTTGGTTCTATATTTAGAAAAGGAATCCCCGGGACGAATTGGGTAGGGGAGATAATTGGTTAATGGTGGACGAATAAAAATGTCAACAGAACTGTTGACGCTTAAAACAGCGAATAAAATCATACTGCTGATTCTGATAAGCATCATAAGAAATATACAGAGTGGTAAGCAAAGTAGTCAGGAAGTATTGCAAGCCATGCATTCGATAAAAACATAAAATCATGACGTGCTTTTGTCTACTAAAGAAAACATAGGAAAACAAGCATTAGCTTACACAACAGCCAAAATCATAAACACCAAACTGTAGGGCCTACAAGGGGCAGTACATAATATAGTAGTGATCAAGTTAAAAGTTTCATTGGAGAGGAGAGGAAACAGGTGTATTAATACTTAATCACCTTATGTATCAGTATTCCTGGTGAATGATTGTCTTTGGACGTATCACCAGTCACAGGTGTTTGTATTTCTGTCCATAAACATGCTTTGGATGCTCTAGAAGGCTTTTCAGAGTGTTTGGCGAACAAAGCTGTTGGCCAAACACTCTGAAAAGCCTTCTAGAGCATCCAAAGCATGTTTATGCATAAACATGCTTTGGATGCTCTAGAAGGAGAAAATTTTGATATTTAGGACTTCTGTGTGTGCATTCTGAGTACCATTTGAGACATAATTTTGGTCATTTTTCACTTTGAATTTTTAGCTTCCGTTGCTTCATAATTAATGATAATCAACATTTCACTGTGAATGATTCGTTTAATTGTTTCGACCCCTCTGCAGGTCTCATCAGGCGGTGATGAGTAAACTACTCGCAGATTTCCCCGCTGCATTTTTTGTCGTTTTTTATATTGTTTTGTTTTATTTTTGTTTTGTCTTTTTTTTTTCTTTTTTTTGTATTCGTTTTTTTTTTCTTTCTCCTTTTTTTTCATGTATTTATTCTTTTTATTTTCGTATTACTCAGAGTACTTCTGTGTCTTTTGCACAGCGTTATTGTCTGAATGACCTTTTTTTCTTAAGTCTTCGTCGGAAGACTGATGACCGCCTTAATTGTTGAAGACAAGCGCAATTCGCCTGTGCCCAGTTGCATCAAACTCATTGATGACCCTGTTTATATCCACGTCTATGTTACGGTGGATATGCATCAATGCAAGGCCAGTCAAAAGTTCTTCAGACATGGTATTTCGAAGGTATGTTTTCAACCTCCTAAGGCTGCTGAATGACCTTTCAGCAGATGATGTTGATACAGGCATTGTGAGAAGAACCTAAACGATTTGATACAAGTTTGGATGGAGTTGGTATGAAGCATCCATGGCCTTGCACAGATGGTCTGCGATCAGACCCCTGTTTGCAATTTGGCGGCGCCAAAGGTCAAGCTCAGTGTTTATTGCATTTTCGTCAGTGAAAGGTGTGTATAAACCCATTTATCTCATCCCACATAACCGGAGTCAGCTGATCAATTTTGTTAGAGAGAAGGTACTGAGCCTTTAGTCATGTGTGTGGAACACAGAGACTTTCTCCAAGTTCAGATCTAAGATGATCCATGAACGGAAGGAAAATATTCAGCCGCCAGTATTCCTTAACTGTCGGAGCTGGGACATTGTTTCGATGCTGTTTTCGACCAGCTATTCTTGGACGCTGAACTACAACACTTTGCTGATCCGCAAGAGTAGTTGCTGTTTCCCAGATTCCGTCATGGTATTGTGTATAATTCCATTTCATGGAGTGCCTGAGCATGCTCGGATGCTTTGACAAGATCGCATGTTCGATCTTGCATTGCATTGGACAAGGGGTTCAGTGTATCTACAACTACACACAAAGCAATTATGAAGTCAAATTACAACATGGCTTTATGGAGTGATGAGGCGGTTGACATTGTTTTTGTATCATGGTTCGTTTGAAGATCTCCGAGTGTCTCATCTATTGGCTCAAAATTCCCGAGGAAGGCTGAGACACTGTCGGAGTGCTGAGACCACCTTGTCGGACACAATTTTTTGAGCATTTCAGCGTTTTGACTGTGAGCTGAATATAGAGCCTGACGGTTTGGTGAGTTGATCAGAAAGATGAGAATGTCTCCTACAACCGTAAACATTGACTGCACGAAAGCGATTCTGCAGGCATGACAGATGGCAAGATTTCAGCGATGGTTTCGACAGTAAACATATTTTGCATTTGGATACTGCTTTGTAACCCTAGCCTGAACACCTCTAGTTTTACCTGCCATATTCCCCACACCATCGTACCCCTGACCAACAATATAGCCCGGATTGAATCCACACTTCCTGATTTCTGTCAGCTCTTGGAGTGCCTCTCCAGTTATGCTTTGTGTCGAGACAAATGACAGAAATTTTTCACTGACAGTGTGCACATCAGCATCAGACTTTTCTGTGAATCGTAATCTGTGATTTAATCAGTTGTAGCGCTGTATTTTCAAAACATAAGAAATAACAAATCTGATCAGGTTTGCTTTTGAAGCAATTTCACGAGAATAAAAACAGAAAATGTCATTTAAAATTACACTTAAGGAAACTTCAACCTATATGCGAGATTTTGCATTACGCACGTGCGTATGGTGTGTAATGGGCGCTACGCCCTTGAGTAATCAATTCTGATTAAACAATTCTGATGTGTGGCCATTCTATACTCAATCATCACAGGGTCAGGGCTAGTCTAATAACTTGACGTAACTCCGATTTTATTTTTTGACTGGTCTCCGTTTTGACTGGTCTGCTGGTATTTCAGAAAAAAGACAAAATGACAAAAAGAATACCCGGAGTGCAATTTCGTTGCTCTAGGTCAGGGCTTCCATTAAATGGATGTTTGGCGTAAATTATGCCCTAAAATTGCCTTCATACGTCCAAATTGAACTTCAAAGACGTACCGCGGACTTCTGAAATTTCCCCTGTACAGACGAAATGGATACCACAGAAGTGTGAATCTGTCATAAAACTCGCCCATTTTTAGCGCGTAAAAGTAAGCCAACATGTTGCCCGATGGCGCATGGTAATTTCAAGTTAGTTGTCCCGGGTATGCCAATATTCAGAAATTATATCATCCATCAATGATCATTTTATCGGTATCACCTTTGACACGCGTCCTGTGAGCAGGTTTGTGATTTACGAGTTGACCCACCCTTGTCAGTGAGAACTGTGACTACGAATTTAGCTCAGCCTATTGTCCAGCTGGAAGTATTAATATTATAGGGACAGCCTAAGGCCCCCCCTTATTTAGAAATGACATCGCTGGGTGTAAATTAATGCGACTGTGTAAGTAAACATGAATTGACAGTTTTAAGTAATCTTTTGATCTTGGCGGCTGCTTTGATGCACCACTGTCTGACTGTAATAATACTTACGCTTCCGAAAAATAGAGGACGCCAAACTGAAGTGCAGCTGTAAACTAGATATTACTGAAATAGTTTATTTCAGTACGTCATAATTTTTCCAACTCCAATTAATTCATATCGCACATTTTATCTCAGTAACCCACAGTGGCACTTCTGTTCTACTTTCATGATCATTACGGTAAATTTTATCGGCGAAATTAGAAGGGTATGTAAAGGGTCAGTGCCACTTTGATCTAACGAGTTGACCAATTTCTTTCTGACCGTCGCAGCTACTTGCAGTCAAGAGTTCCGCTTTGCGTCACAAAAATCGTCATTTGTTGTATCTAAAATGAACAGCAGTTAGAATATAGAGCAAATCAAATGTTAAACAAAATATTCGTCAAGAATATGTAAAGGCTGGAAGCAGTGAAATAATTTATCAGACTGTTTTGTAAGCATGGAAAGTGTGTATAGTAATGCAATTTCGGATGTAGCTAACAGTCCGGCAAGCGTTTCTTAAGACCATAACTACTTGTATTCTAAGGGATGTAAGCATATTTTTTCATCCTGGGCTGCCAAATGCAACCCAGCAGGCAGCAGGGTTTTAAAATTTCTAGCAAAAACCCCGGACATAAAGTGTACATTTTAGTCAGCTGGAATTAAAATAAAACTATCAACTATCAATATATCTTACCTTTTAATCAGCATTATTAACTAACTCTGAACATTTAGTGAAACAAGATTATGGTGACATCTACCAGTTCAAGCAAAGTAGTTCAAAACACCCATACCAGAACATTTCACCCTTTTTACCAAGGTATCCTGTTTGCTGTCTCAGTACCATCTCAGAACATTTTGGCTACAGATGTACTGCAGCCATGCAGATATACTGCAGCCATAAGTAAGTGTAAAACATAGGACTGTTGATAAGAAATATTGGATGATAATTTGGGAAAATTATCTTTCTCACCAAAAATAAATGTCATGGATACTCATTAGATTTGCCTGGTCGTGGGGAAATGAGTACCTATGACATATACCAGAGCTCTAGATAAGAGGGAGTATTTGATGATAATTGAGGATAATTTTTCTTATTTCTATTCGAAACAGTATGTTGTGACCCCTCATCTGAACCGTCTCGTCGAGACGGTTCAGATGAGGGGTCACAACACATGTTTTTATGCAGAACTAACAAAGATTATCCCTAATTATCACCAAATACTCCCTCTTATCTAGAGCTCTGATATACTTTTGGTGGGAAATAAGAAAAAACAAAAACTCTGAATACTCCCTGGAGCTAGAGCTCTGAAACTGAGAGAAAAAACAAACAAAAACAAAAAAACAACAAAAAAAACACAGAAATCTGAGTTCAATATTACAGTACTTTATTTCTTCCATAACTTTTGACAGCCGTTGCATGGAAAAAAGATGGACTTCCTGGATTTTCCTGTGGGACTTCCAAATTTGAGTGGTAGGAAGTCCTGAATCTGAAAGTTAATGAAAGCCCTGCAGGGCAGATTAAGGCAAAAGTAAAATTATTAATGTTTCTCCTCACGTGACTGACCATAAAAAATTGTAGTGACCGGAAATTTCCAAAAAAAATTTTTTTTACCTTTCTGCCAAGTACAAAAAATCTGGATCTTCAGAGCTCCAGATAAAGGTGTTTCTGACGAAAAAAGCCAGCAGTCCCAAATGTGTCAAGAATACTCCCACTAAAACAGGATCATGCATACAAAGCCCTAAGTGGTTGGTTTCATGTTTTATACACAGGTATATGATCATAAAATACAGGTCAAGTAGGATTAGAGGTAAAATCCGTCATTTATGAGTGTTAAGGCCCTTTTTCGACTTCATTTTGTATGAAAAAATGGTTTCCTTTCATTATCTTTTGAAATGATTAGTGCATTGGATTCATATTTTATACACAGGTATATAATCATAAAACACAGGTCAAAATGGATTAGCGGTAAAATCTGTCAATCAT
The DNA here is from genome assembly GCA_963989385.1 of Ctena decussata. Taxonomy (NCBI): domain Eukaryota; kingdom Metazoa; phylum Mollusca; class Bivalvia; order Lucinida; family Lucinidae; genus Ctena; species Ctena decussata. The sequence continues at coordinate 19,935,592 of OZ022508.1, forward strand.
TATGGGAGGTATGACCCTTTTTCGACTTCACTTTGTACAGAAAAATGGTTTCCTTTCTTTACCTTTTGAACAGATTAGTATATTGGATTCATATTTTATACACAGGTATATAATCATAAGATACAGGTTAAGTTCAGTTCAGGGTAAAATCCGTATATTATTATGGGAGTTAAAGATCTTTTGTGACTTCATTTTGTATGAAAAAATGGTCTCCATTCATTATCTTTTGAAAGAATTAGTGTATTGGCTTCATATTTTATTCACAGGTATATAATCATAAAATACAGGTCAAGTTCAATTTAGGGTAAAATCTGTCAATTATTGTCAAGCCCGCTTGCAGTGAGCGAGACATAGTTGTTACAATGTCAGTTCGGTGTATGTCCTTGCGTGCGTCCGTCCGTCCGGATTTGTCCGGGCCATAAATTCTGCATTTATGGATGGATTTGAAAATAATTTGGCACAGTTGTTCTCCTTGATGAGTAGAAGTGCCATTTGAAACATTTGTTCATGTAGGACCAAGGCCAAGGTCACACTTGAAGGTCAAATGATAAAATGGCCATAAATTGAGCTTGTCCAAGCCATAACTTCTACATTTACGGATGGATTTCAAAATAATTTGGCACAATTGTTCTCTTTGATGAGTAGAAGTGCCATTTGAAACATTTGTTCATGTAGGTCCAAGGTCAAGGTCACACTTGAAGGTCAAATGATAAAATGGCCATAAATTGAGCTTGTCCAAGCCATTACTTCTACATTTACTGATGGATTTCAAAATAATTTGGCACAATTGTTCTTCTTGATGAGTAGAAGTGCCATTTGAAACATTTGTTCAGGTAGGTCCAGGGACAAGGTCACACTTGAAGGTCAAATGATAAAATGGCCATAAATTGAGCTTGTCCGAGCCATAACTTCTACATTTACGGATGGATTTCAAAATAATTTGGCACAGTTGTTCTCTTTGATGAGTAGAAGTGCCATTTGGAACATTTGTTCATGTAGGTCCAAGGTCAAGGTCACACTTGAAGGTCAAAATGGCCATAAATTGAGCTTGTCCGAGCCATAACTTCTACATTTACGGATGGATTTCAAAATAATTTGGCACAATTGTTCTCCTTGATGAGTAGAAATGCCATTTGAAACATTTGTTCAGATTGGTCCAGGGACAAGGTCACACTTGAAGGTCAAATGATAAAATGGCCATAAATTGAGCTTGTCCGAGCCATTACTTCTACATTAAAGGATGGATTTCAAAATAATTTGGCACAATTGTTCTCCTTGATGTTTAAAAGTGCCATTTGGAAAATTTATTCATGTAGGTCCAAGGTCAAGGTCACACTTGAAGGTCAAATGATAAAATGGCCATAATTTGAGCTTGTCTGAGCCATAACTTCAACATTTACGAATGGATTTCAAAATAATTTGGCACAATTGTTCTCTTTGATGAGTAGAAATGCCATTTGGAACAATTGTTCAAGTAGGTCTAAAGTCAAGGTCACACTTGAAGGTCAAATGATAAAATGGTCATAAATTGAGCTTGTCCGAGCCATTACTTCTACATTTACGGATAGATTTCAAAAGAATTTGGCACAATTGTTCTTCTTGATGAGTGGAAGTGTCAAGTGACATACGTGTTTGGGTAGGCCCAAGGTCAAGGTCACACTTAAAGGTCAGATATTGTAATTGTCATACATTGAGCTTGTCTGGGTCATCACTTCTACTTATTTTCCTTTGTGAAAATTTGAAAAGAAAAGAAGAAAATGCTGGCTAAGCATGATGTTGTTTGGCTTCTTCCTAGAGTGAAGCAGTTACTTAGTCTTGACATACTTATAGGCCACTATAGCAAACAGCGGGCTCGACCAGTTGTCCCTGGACAACCTTCTAGTTATGGGAGTTATGGCCTTTTTCCAACTTCATGTTATACAAAACAGTGGTTTCGGTTTATTGAATTTTAGCTTGCCTGTACGAAAGTACAGAGAGCTATTGTTTGTTACCTTGACGTCGGTGTTGGCATTGGCATCATACTTTTAAGTCTTACGACAAAGTTTTTGAAACTTTCAAATCTCAACAACCACTGGCGATAACCCTTCCATATTTGGAATATAATCATATCATAGCATAACCTTTCATTACATAAAACTAGGGCTGGGAAGAGTACCCGAGTACTCGAGTCCGGGTCCGGTAGACAAATTACCCAGGTACTACCCGCTACCTGAATGCTTATTATTATGTAATTTATGACTATTCTATTTCAATAGAATTCCAAGGAAATAGATTAAAAATTGTGTGACTGTCTTGTATAAATTGCCATCATAATTCCCAAACCTTTTTATATATGTGACAGTGTCTAGCATTTTGAGCCTTATGGAGCGAACATCAGAAATTTTGTTTTTAATGTTTTCATAATCATTAGTGCTGCCAGAATAGATTTGGAGAAGCACAAAGAAATGGCGCTAAGGTTTACTGCAAAAGCAAACAAAATTCACACCAACCCGATTTTTTTTGTTTTCGTTTCACTGATTGGATACAATTTACATACTAGCTAGATAAACCTTTATAACTCTGGTTGGTAACATCGCTTTTCAAAGATCTATAATGTGAACATTCTTAAAAGAGTGTAGATCAAGAAAATTGAGATGCCAATAGAAATGTTGAATCATTCTTTTCAGGTGACACTTTGAAATTTATTAGTCAATGCAATGTACTTTACGTGCAAATTTCATGATATCACTTTCATTTCACGTTTCGTGACGTCAACGTCGCACCTCCACAAGGCTCAAATGCCAGGCACTGTCACATATTATAACAGAGAGATTTCTACATTTTCGTGCCCTTTCCATGCATTAGTAAGCAAATGACATATACATTACTTATTATTTGAGCTAAACGTATATGTTCTAATTGTGGAAATGCTATGGTAAGGGGTACCCGGGTACCAGCAGGTAATAGGGACTCAGGTATCTGGGTATGAAATCTCTACCCATCCCAGCCCTACATAACACTATACCTCAGGGTCAGACACTGAGGTGAGGCTTAGGGGTTAAAAAATTAGATCACACTCACTTTAAAGTTTTACAACAAAGTTTTTTAAACACTTATATCTCAGCAATCACAAGCCAGAACCCTTGGAACATAATCATGTCATAGCATCACCTTTCATAACTTAATACTATACCCCAGGGATCCACCCTGGGGTGGGGCTTAGGGGTAAAAAATACGGTCACTCTCACTTTAAAGTTTTACGAAAAGTTTTTGAAACTTTCAAATCTCAACAACCACTGTTCAGAACCCTTCCATATTTGGAACATAATCATATCATAGCATAACCTTTCATTACATAACACTATACCCTGGGGTCAGGCCTTGGGGTGAAGTTTAGGGGTAAAATATTATGTCAAACTCACTTTAAAGCTCCACAATTAGTTATATCTCCTTTTCTCATGAATGGATTCTTTTAATATTTGCACTGTAGTTAAATATTGGTCGAAAGTTTTACAGAGTATAACCCTCACCCCATTCAGTGACTTTGAGGGCCACTTAACTTGGTGACCCTGAAGTCAAGGTCATTGATATAGAATTTTATCTTAAAGCTTTTGTTTATAAATATATTGACAAACAAAAATACATGGACATGCTTGCATGAACTTTTATATAGTGCAAGTCACAGCGACAAATACCTGTGAGATGGGCAAGCACCAGTTCAGGTGAGCTGTGATGTCAGGTGATACCTCTTGTTTTGAAAAGTTACTTGTTTCCGGGTTGTTTTTTTTCTTGGAAAAGTGCATGGCATCCATTTCTAAGGTAAGATGTTATCACATATCTAAGACACCCTGCCCCCCTCCCCTCCTCCCCCTGCCCGCGCACCCTTCTCTTGATCCAAGAAGCACAATACATCTGCCTAAGACAAACAATAAACCATGTCCCACAAAAGTCTGTCTCTTCAAACCTAGTTATCCTACAAGTGCCAGTACCTTATACAAGGTGCCATCTTACTTAAGGCACCAGGTGGGGGCTTCCGTGTCCAGTGGACACCTTTCTAATTCAAATCAGGGAATGATAAGGCAGTGAAAGGAGAAGGATAGGCTCAACCTCCCATAAGCTGCCCCTACGTTCATTAGGCCATGGGAAAGCTTTGCCTTTACCAGACAGATCTAGTTAAGTTCATAAAAGGTAAAATTGCATAGAGTATTGAATGGATATTTATGGAGAAAAAAAAGAGAAAAGTTATCCTGGAATTATAACCTATATGTACTGGCCTCTGCATGTACCCTATTTATCCTATTAAACACCCAGGGGGTGTTGCATTTTATGGAAGAGGGGCCTAAATTGTAGTAGCTCAGCCACTGCCAAAATACTTCTAATAAACAGTATTAAGGTGAAATTTTATACTTTCTTAAGGCAGTAACTCTATTGGTTTTGCTTCCGTTTTCAGTAGGGATGGGGGTTTACTCTTAAAGAAAGGAGCAAATTTCTTCCTTTAAAAGTAGATCCCATTTCAAAGAGCTACTTCATCCAGAGAAGGAAAAAGGAATTCATGCAGGTTTAGGGATCTCCCCAGACCATTAAGGCATGTCGCTTGCAACATGCCTTCCTCTTCAAATTACCTTTGCAACATGCCTTAATTTCCAATGAAAATTTATTAAAGTGCTATTTTTTTTTCAATTTTTTTAGCCAGTAAAGTCATTTTAAATGCATATACAATCATCAATGAATTATTTATAATCTTAATTTAGGACAATTTTGCCCAAACATGAAAGATTTTAAAAATTGACCAACAAGTCAAAATCTGATTTTTGTGCTAAAAGCGACATGCCTTCTGAAATTTCTAGGGAGAACACTGAGGTTAATTTTTTTATATCATTATTTTCAAAAAAAGTGGAAGGGGGCGTTTATTAGAGCAGGGGAGTTTATTAGGATTAATATGGTATGATGACTATCATTTAACTGTGGTTTGTTTCTTCTTGCAGAGCTTTTGAGTGAGGGTTATCTCACTGTCACTCCAGAAAGAGTTGACGTGAATCTGGGTGAGAGAGTCGAAGTCAACTGCTCGGTTCATAACATATCCAGACCTTTCATGCTAAGATGGGATAAATACCTAAATAACAGCAAGTTCAAGGTCAGACTGAACATAAAGACTCCCCATGTGAAAACCTACAGCCCTTCTGATAATACAAGATTGCTGGTTATGAACAGCGTGCGTGTTGAGGATGAGGGAACCTATACCTGTGTTGCGGTACATGCTAATGGGCAGGCTTTGAAGAAAGAAATAGAAATAAAGATTAAGATAGGTATGTCTTTGGCTCTGTGCATTCCTACCATGAAATTCTAAATATTGGGTCTGATACCTGAGCAAACTGTGCAGAACCAGATCAGCCTGCTCCTTAAGGATCTACACCGTATATCATACTATCTGCAGGGATGAGAATTTTCCTCTTTTCAGAGGATTTCCTCTTTTTTGATTGAAATTTACAGAAATAAAAAGTGTTGGATTTGATCCAGTATGCTCAAAACTGGGGCCGTATTCATAAAACGACTTAAGTCGTTGCTATGCTGTTGCTAAGTCTAATTTCTTTGAAGGCGATTCCCTACAACAATGAAATTTGCTATGGAGGAAAAGTCTGAAAAGACTGTTCCTCCAGAGCAAATTTCATTGTTGTAGGTAATCTCCTTTATAGAAATTTAGCCTTAGCAACAGCATAGCAACGACTTAAGTCGTTTTAGGGGATTCCCTACAACAATGAAATTTGCTATGGAGGAACAGTCTGAAAAGACTGTTCCTCCAGAGCAAATTTCATTGTTGTAGATAATCTCCTTTATAGAAATTTAGCCTTAGCAACAGCATAGCAACGACTAAGTCGTTTTATGAATACAACCCCTGATGTTTTTGCTGAGGGATGAGGGGTTTTCTCTTTTCAAGCACTGATTTCCTCTTGTTTATCAAAAGGCTGTTCTCATCCCTGCAGTAATATTTTGAAGTTAGAAAATGCCACAGTTTTGTTATTATTACAGAGCTCTAGATAAGAGGGAGTATTTGGTGATAATTAGGGATAATTTTTGTTAAATTCCGCATGAAAATGTATGTTGTGACCCATCATCTGAACCGTCTCATTGAGATGGTTCAGATAAGGGGTCACAACATATGGTTTTGATGAAAAATAACAAAAATTATCTGTAATTATCATCAAATACTCCCTCTTATCTAGAGCTCTGTATTAAGGGGTGATGACATGGTGCTGTCATCGTTACCCTTCAAGGGAAAGAACTTTTTTTCTCTGAGATTAAATTCTTTCCTTTTAAATGTATAGATACAGGTTTTTCGCCAATTTTACAAAGTGGGGACAACTCTAGTGACTTATTGTTTGCTTCCATTGGTGACAAAATTCTCCCAAAGTGAGTTCCTTCTGATGAGAGAAAACATTTGCTCTAAGGGACCAGGGCCCATATTTATAAAACAACTTAAGTTGTTGCTATGCTGTTGATAGGGCTTGATTTCTATGAAGGAGATTCCCTACAACTACGAAATTTGCTCTGGAGGAACAGTCTCAAAAGACTGTTCCTCCAGAGCAAATTTCATAGTGGTAGGGAATCTCCTTCAAAGAAATTTAGCCTTAGCAACAGCATAGCAACGACTTAAGTAGTTTTATGAATACGGCCCCAGATCTTTCCTTTAAGAGTGGACCCCTATTGAGGGAGATAAAAACGAAAATGTCAAAGTTGCTTCCCTTGAAAGCGTACCCTTTTGCCTTTAGAGTAGCCTCCAATACTTCCAGATTAGAGACCGAGAGTGGTCCTTTTTTTAGGTGTCTAAAAAGGGAACCACACGTTTACCCTTTAAGTGCCAAAATAGCAGAAGATAAAATTTACTCTGCTAAATTAAAAATAATTAAAATGTTTTGTTCCAAGCTATTATATTGAGAAATCAAAGACTAGATAGAAAACAGGGTAGATTCAGATGAGGCAGCTCATTATGAGCTGCTTCATCTGAATCTACCTTTTTTAGCTCACCTGAGCCGAAGGCTCAGAGGTGAGCTTATAGGATGGGAGTCGAGCCGTCGTCCGTCCGTGCGTGCGTGCGTGCGTGGGTGCGTGGGTGCGTCAACACTTTCAAACATAAATATCTCAGAGACCGGTGGGCCGATCGCAATCAAATTTTATCTGAAGCATCATTTGGGTGGGGGAAAGGCTGCATTAGGTTTTGGTGCCGATCAGCTCAGAACTCTGGTTTCCATGGCAACAGATAGCCCCCATAGGGTTATAATGGGGAAAATGGCGTCATCACGTTTTCTCGACTGTTTTTGATTAGATCCTTATCATACTTGCAGGTAATGATGACATACACAAGAGCTTGGATGAGTTCGAAATTTGGTCGGATTCGAGCACAGACTACGGAGTTAGCTGCCCTTGAGCGTTTGAAAAAAATCCCATAGGGTTATAATGGGGAAAATGGCGTCATCACGTTTTCTCAACTGTTTTTGCTTAGATCCTTATCATACTTGCAGGTAATGATGACATACATAAGAGCTTGGATGAGTTCGAAATTTGGCCGGATTCGAGCACAGACTACGGAGTTAGCTGCCCTTGAGCGTTTGAAAAAAATCCCAGTGTTATAATGGAGAAAACAACGTCATCACATATTTTTAGAAAAACTTTGTCATCGCTCTATTGCCTACATTTCTCAACGGATTTTAAAATAACTTCACACAAATGTAGGGCGTGACAATATCTCGAGCAAGTTCGACTTTCAGGATGCTGCTCCCAAGGTCAAGGTCACTGTGGCTAATTTTAGAAAAAACTTTGTCAGCGCTCTAGCACCTACATTTCTCAATGGATTTTGAAATGACTTCACACAAATGTAGGGCATGACAATATCTCGAGCAAGTTTGACTTTCAGGGTGCTGTGCCCAAGGTCAAGGTCACTTTGGCTATTTTTAGAAAATCTTTGTCATCGCTCTAGCGCCTACATTTCTCAATGGATTTTGAAATAACTTCACACAAATGTAGGGCATGACAATATCTCGAGCAATTTCGACTTTCAGGGTGCTGCGCCCAAGGTCAAGGTCACTGTGGCTATTTTTAGAAAAACTTTGTCATCGCCCTAAGGCCTACATTTCTCAACGGATTTTGAAATAACTTCACACAAATGTAGGGCATGACAATATCTCGAGCAAGTTTGACTTTCAGGGTGCTGCGCCCAAGGTCAAGGTCACTGTGGCTATTTTTAGAAAAACTTTGTCATCGCTCTAGCGCCTACATTTCTCAACGGATTTTGAAATAACTTCACACAAATGTAGGGCATGACAATATCTCGAGCAAGTTTGACTTTCAGGGTGCTGCACCCAAGGTCAAGGTCACTGTGGCTAATTTTAGAAAAACTTTGTCATGGCTCTAGCACCTACATTTCTCCATGGATTTTGAAATAGCTTCACACAAATGTAGGGTATGACAATATCTCTAGCAAGTTCGACTTTCAGGGTGCTGCGCCCAAGGTCAAGCTCACTGTGGCTTTTTTTAGAAAAACTTTGTCATCGCTCTAGCACCTACATTTCTCAATGGATTTTGAAATAACTTCACACAAATGTAGGGCATGACAATATCTCGAGCAAGTTTGACTTTTAGGGTGCTGCAATAAAGGTTTTTCATTAGATCCTTATCATACTTGCAGGTAATGATGACATACACAAGAGCTTGGATGAGTTCGAAATTTGGCAGGATTCGAGCACAGACTACGGAGTTAGCTGCCCTTGAGCGTTTGAAAAAAATCCCATAGTCTTATAATGGAGAAAACAACGTCATCACATTTTCATTTTCATCGGATCCTCTTCATACTTGCAGGTCATGAGGATATGCATAAAAGCTTGGATTAGTTAGCATTTCAGCTAGATCCCACCACTGACTATGGAGTACCTTCCTTGAGCATCCAAAAAATCAATGTCGCCACTTTTTCTTGGTTTCTACTGATCCGATCCTTTTCAAACTTGCAGGTAATGAGGAAATGCATAATATCTTAAACAAGTTCAAATTTTGGCCAGATCAGGCCAACCACTACGAAGTTAGCTGCCCTTGACAGCTCAGTCTATTGTGCTCTTGATCGGATACTACTTAAACTTGCATATATTAAATGAGGGCATACATAATGTTTTGGATGAGTGTAATTTTCAGCCTGATTGGACCACTGACTGTGGAGTTAGCTGCCCTTGAGCATCTTAAATATCCCTATAGGTTTACAATGTCTCTCAGGTGAGCAATTGTTGCCCTTTGGGCTACTTGTTTTCAAATTCAATTATTTTTGTTTTTGACGCTTTAAGTTTGAATTATACTTTTTAGCTCACCTGAGCCAAGGCTCAGAGGTGAGCTTATAGGATGGGAGTCGAGCCGTCGTCCGTTAGTGCGTGCGTGCGTGGGTGCGTCAACACTTTCAAACATAAATATCTTAGAGACCAGTGGGCCGATCGCAATCAAATTTTATCTGAAGCATCATTTGGGTGGGGGAAAGGCTGCATTAGGTTTTGGTGCCGATCAGCTCAGAACTCTGGTTTCCATGGCAACAGATAGCCCCCGTAGGGTTATAATGGGGAAAATGGCGTCATCACGTTTTCTCGACTGTTTTTGATTAGATCTTTATCATACTTGCAGGTAATGATGACATACACAAGAGCTTGGATGAGTTCGAAATTTGTCCGGATTCGAGCACAGACTACGGAGTTAGCTGCCCTTGAGCGTTTGAAAAAAATCCCATAGGGTTATAATGGGGAAAATGGCGTCATCACGTTTTCTCAACTGTTTTTGCTTAGATCCTTATCATACTTGCAGGTAATGATGACATACATAAGAGCTTGGATGAGTTCGAAATTTGGCCGGATTAAAGCACAGACTACGGAGTTAGCTGCCCTTGAGCGTTTGAAAAAAATCCCATAGTGTTATAATGGAGAAAACAACGTCATCACATATTTTTTGAAAATCTTTGTCATCGCTCTATTGCCTACATTTCTCAACGGATTTTAAAATAACTTCACACAAATGTAGGGCATGACAATATCTCGAGCAAGTTCGACTTTCAGGATGCTGCGCCCAAGGTCAAGGTCACTGTTGCTATTTTTAGAAAAACTTTGTCAGCGCTCTAGCACCTACATTTCTCAGCAGTTTTTAAAACAACTTCACACAAATGTAGGGCATGACAATATTTCAAGCAAGTTTGACTTTCAGGATGCTGCACCCAAGGTCAAGGTCACTTTGGCTATTTTTAGAAAAACTTTGTCAGCGCTCTAGCACCTACATTTCTCAGCAGATTTTAAAATAACTTCACACAAATGTAGGGCATGACAATATCTCGAGCAAGTTTGACGTTCAGGGTGCTGCGCCCAAGGTCAAGGTCACTGTGGCTATTTTTAGAAAAACTTGGTCATCGCTCTAGGACTTACATTTCTCAACGGATTTTAAATCAGCTTCACACAAATGTAGGGCATGACAATATCTCGAACAAGTTTGACTTCCAGGGTGCTGTGCCCAAGGTCAAGGTCACTGTGGCTATTTTTAGAAAAACTTTGTCAGCGCTCTAGCACCTACATTTCCCAATGGATTTTAAAATAAATTCACACAATTGTAGGGCATGACAATATCTCGAGCAAGTTCAACTTTCAGGGTGCTGTGCCTAAGGTCAAGGCTATTTTTAGAAAAACTTTGTCATCACCCTAGCACCTTCATTTCTCCATGGATTTTAAAATAACTTGACACAAATGTAGGGTATGACAATATCTCAAGCAAGTTCGACTTTCAGGATGCTGTGCCGAAGGTCAAGGTCACTGTGGCTATTTTTAGAAAAACTTTGTCATCGCTCTAGCACCTACATTTCTCAACAGATTCTAAAATAAATTCAACACAAATGTAGGGCATGACAATATCTCGAGCAAGTTTGACTTTCAGGGTGCTGCAATCAAGGTTTTTGATTAGATCCTTATCATACTTGCAGGTAATGATGACATTCATAAGAGCTTGGATGAGTTCGAAATTTGGCCTGATTAGAGCACAGACTACGGAGTTAGCTGCCCTTGAGCATTTGAAAAAAAAATCCCATAGTCTTATGATGGAGAAAACAACATCATCACTTTTGCATTTTTCATCGGATCTTCTTCATACTTGCAGGTAATGAGGATATGCATAAAAGCTTGGATTAGTTAGCATTTCGGCTAGATCCAAACCACTGACTATGGAGTACCTGCCCTGAGCATCCAAAAAATCAATGTCGCCACTTTTTCTTGGTTTCTACTGATCCGATCCTTTTCAAACTTGCAGGTAATGAGGAAATGCATAATATCTTAAACAAGTTCAAATTTTGGCCAGATCAGGCCAACCACTACGAAGTTAGCTGCCCTTGACAGCTCTGCCTATTGTGCTCTTGATCAGATACTTTTTAAACTTGCATATATTAAATGAGGGCATACATAATGTTTTGGATGAATTTAATTTTCAGCCTGATTGGACCACTGACTGTGGAGTTAGCTGCCCTTGAGCAGCTTAAATATACCTATAGGTTTATAATGTCTTTCAGGTGAGCAATTGTTGCCCTTTGGGCTACTTGTTTGTTTTAGGTGAGATGAGGTTGCCACATATCTTCTGTTCCCATTTCAAAATGTTCCAGTGCAAAAAGAGTGTCCATTATGAGATCTTCTGCAGCTATGTGTGTGACGGAGTTAAGAATTGTCCAGATGGTAGTGATGAGGACTACTGTCCAGGTAAGGGAGGTTACTCTTAGTCTGTGATCTGTGTTCTGAGAGTGCTGCTCCAGTTTTGTCTCCCCTGCAGCTAACAGAATGAGACATGGGTGGTACTTTTTCATTTTTGTGTTAGCATTTACCGGCTTAGCTTTGTGTCAAATTTTCAGGTTTAGGTCTATTTTTCTGACAGACAAATAGGTGATTCACCTTTGAAGTGATTTTTCTGATTTTTTTTCATCTTTTGTCTTCCAGTACATATGCATAAAATGAAGAGGGCTCATATTTTTTTGCTGAAAAGAATATGAGGAACATTTGCACTGCAAAAGTTCCTTACATTTTTTTGGCAAAAAATGGTAGCATTTTTGTGTATATTACGTTTGGAGTTTTAAAGTCTCCTTAACTAAAGACATCATTAATTATGCCCCCAATTTCGGAGAAATTGTGGGGGCATATTGGTTTGGGCCTGTCAGTCTGTCCGTCCGTCCGTCTGTCCGTCTGTCCTCTATCTCAAGAACCGTAAGAGCTAGGAGCTTGAAACTTTATACACATGATCAGTATGAAAAATAAGCGAAAAAGTGTTTTTTCTTTTTTCCGCGGATCACATATTTCGAGAGTTATGCCCCTTTTTCGACTTAGCCTGTGGAACCTTGTGAACAAAATATCTCAAGAACCCCTGATGCTAGGATCATGAGGTTTTGCAGGATGAGAATGCCCAAGGTGTAGATGACCTGATTAACTTTTGAAACAAATTCGTGAATTTTTGACCGAGTTATGCCCCTTTTACGACTTAGTGCATTGTAAGCCTATGGAACCTTGTGAACAAAATATCTCAAGAACCCCTGAAGCTAGGAGCATGATTTTTTGCAGGAAGATACTGCCTGTGGTGTAGATGACCTGATTAACTTTTGAAAAAAACTCGTGAATTTTTTATCGAGTTATTCCCCTTTTTCGACTTAGTGCATTGAGGCCTATGGTACAAAGGTACCCTTACATATAGTCAAGAACAATAAGAGCTAGGAACTTGAAACTTTATACACATGATCAGTATGGAAAATAAGCAGACCCATATTTTTTTTTTTTCCGCCGGCAATGTATTTCCAGAGTTATGCCCCTTTTTTCGACTTAGCCTGTGGAACCTTGTGAACAAAATATCTCAAGAACCCCTGATGCTAGGATCATGAGGAGTTGCAAGATGAGAATGCCCAAGGTGTATATGACCTGATTAACTTTTGAAACAATTTCGTTGAATTTTTGACCGAGTTATGCCCCTTTTTTGACTTCGTGCATTGTAAGCCTGTGGAACCTTGTGAACAAAATATCTCAAGAACCCCTGAAGCTAGGAGCATTATTATTTGCAGGAAGATACTGCCTATGATGTAGATGACCTGACTAACTTTTGAAAAAAATTCGTGAATTTTTGATCGAGTTATTTTCCTTTTTCGACTTAGTGCATTGAGGCCTATGGTACAAAGGTACCCTTACATATAGTCAAGAACAATAAGAGCTAGGAACTTGAAACTTTATACACATGATCAGTATGGAAAATAAGCAGACCCATATTTTTTTATTTTTCCGCCGGCAATGTATTTCCAGAGTTATGCCCCTTTTTCGACTTAGCCTGTGGAACCTTGTGAACAAAATATCTCAAGAATCCCTGATGCTAGGATCATGAGGCTTTGCAAGATGAGAATACCCAAGGTGAAGATGACCTGATTAACTTTTGAAACAAATTCATGAATTTTTGACCAAGTTATGCCCCTTTTTCGACTTAGTGCATTGTAAGCCTATGGAACCTTGTGAACAAAATATCTCAAGAACCCCTGAAGCTAGGAGCATGATTTTTTGCAGGAAGATACTGCCTGTGGTGTAGATGACCTGATTAACTTTTGAAAAAAACTCGTGAATTTTTTATCAAGTTATTCCCCTTTTTCGACTTAGTGCATTGAAGCCCATGGTACAAAGGTACCCTTACATATAGTCAAGAACAATAAGAGCTAGGAACTTGAAACTTTATACGCATGATCAGTATGGAAAATAAGCAGACCCGTATTTTTTTTTTTCCGCCGGCAATGTATTTCCAGAGTTATGCCCTTTTTTTCGACTTAGCCTGTGGAACCTTGTGAACAAAATATCTCAAGAACCCCTGATGCTAGGATCATGAGGCTTTGCAAGATGAGAATGCCCAAGGTGTAGATGACCTGATTATCTTTTGAAACAAATTCGTGAATTTTTGACCGAGTTATGCCCCTTTTTCGACTTAGTGCATTGTAAGCCTATGGAACCTTGTGAACAAAATATCTCAAGAACCCCTGAAGCTAGGAGCATGATTATTTGCAGGAAGATACTGCCTGTGGTGTAGATGACCTGATTAGCTTTTGAAAAAAACTCGTGAATTTTTGATCGAGTTATTCCCCTTTTTTGACTTAGTGCATTGAGGCCTATGGTACAAAGGTACCCTAACATATAGTCAAGAACAATAAGAGCTAGGAACTTGAAACTTTATACACATAATCAGTATGGAAAATAATCAGACCCGTATTTTTTTATTTTTCCGCCGGCAGTGTATTTCCAGAGTTATGCCCCTTTTTCGACTTAGCCTGTGGAACCTTGTGAACAAAATATCTCAAGAACCCCTGATGCTAGGAGCATGATTTTATGCAGGAAGATACTGCCTGTGGTGTAGATGACCTGATTAACTTTTGAAAATAATTTGTAAATTTTGGATTGAGTTATGCCCCTTTTTCAACTTAGTGCATTATTTGCCTATGGAAGCTTGTGAACAAAATATCTCAAGAACCCCTGATGCTAGGATCATGAGGTTTTGCAGGATTACAATGCCCAAGGTGTAGATGACCTGATTAACTTTTGAAACAAATTTGTGAATTTTTGACAAAGTTATGCCCCTTTTTCGACTTCGTGCATTGTAAACCTATGGAGCCTTGTGAACAAAATATCTCAAGAACCCCTAATGTTAGGAGCATGATTTTTTGCAGGAAGATACTGCCTGTGGTGTAGATGACCTGATTAACTTTTGATTGAGTTATGCCCCTTTTTCGACTTAGTGCATTGATAGCCTATGGAACGTTGTGAACAAAATATCTCAAGAACACCTGATGCTAGGAGCATGATTTTATGCAGGAAGATTCTGCCTGTGGTGTAGATGACCTGATTAACTTTTGAAAATAATTTGTAAATTTTGGATTGAGTTATGCCCCTTTTTCAACTTAGTGCATTATTTGCCTATGGAAGCTTGTGAACAAAATATCTGGAGAATCCCTGATGCTAGGATCATGAGGTTTTGCAGGATGACAATGCCCAAGGTGTAGATGACCTGATTAACTTTTGAAACAAGTTCGTGAATTTTTCACAAAGTTATGCCCCTTTTTCGACTTCGTGCATTGTAAACGTATGGAGCCTTGTGAACAAAATATCTCAAGAACCCCTGATGTTAGGAGCATGATTTTTTGCAGGAAGATACTGCCTGTGGTGTAGATGACCTGATTAACTTTTGATTGAGTTATGCCCCTTTTTCGACTTAGTGCATTGATAGCCTATGGAACCTTGTGAACAAAATATCTCAAGAACACCTGATGCTAGGAGCATGATTTTATGCAGGAAGATACTGCCTGTGGTGTAGATGACCTGATTAACTTTTGAAAATAATTTGTAAATTTTGGATTGAGTTATGCCCCTTTTTCAACTTAGTGCATTATTTGCCAATGGAAGCTTGTGAACAAAATATCTGGAGAATCCCTGATGCTAGGATTATGATTTTTATGCCCCCAACTTCGGAGAAGTTGAGGGGGCATATTGGTTTGGGCCTGTCCGTCCGTCTGTTGGTCCGTCTGTCCGTCTGTCCGTCTGTCCGTAACACCTTTTGGCAGCTGGGAAACTCAACAACTGCTTATGCTAGGATGTTGAAATTTTATGTGTGGCATGTACTTGAAAAATAAGCGGACCCGTATTTTTTCTTTTTTCCGCCGGTCATGTATTTCCAGAGTTATGCCCCTTTTTCAACTTAGTCTATGGAACCTTGTGAACAAAATATCTCAAGAACCCCTGATTCTAGGATCATGATTTTTTGCAGGATGACATTGCCCAAGGTGTAGATGACCTGATTAACTTTTGGAAAAAATTAGGGAATTTTTGACCGAGTTATGCCCCTTTTTTGACTTAGTGCATTGTAAGCCTATGGAACCTTGTGAACAAAATATCTCAAAAATCCCTGATGCTAGGATCATGAGGTTTTGCAGGATGACAATGCCCAAGGTGTAGATGACCTGATTAACTTTTGAAACAAATTTGTGAATTTTTGACCGAGTTATGCCCCTTTTCAACTTAGTGCATTGTAAGCCTATGGAACCTTGTGAACAAAATATCTCAAGAACCCCTGATGCTAGGATCATGAATTTTTGCAGGAAGATATTGCCCAAGGTGTAGACGACCTGATTAACTTTTGAAATAAATTGGTGAATTTTTGATCGAGTTATGCCCCCTTTTTGACTTAGTGCATTGTAAGCCTATGGAACCTTGTGAACAAAATATCTCGAGGACCCCTGGTGCTACGATCATGATTTTTTGCAGGAAGACATTGCCTAAGGTGTGGATGACCTGATTAACTTTTGAACAATACTGGTGAATTTTTGACTGAGTTATTCTCCTTTTTCGACTTAGTGCATTGAAGCCTATGGTACAAAGGTATCCTTACATACGGTCAAGAACCATAACAGATAGGAACTTGAAATCTTGTATGCTGCATGAACATGAAAAATAACTGAACCTGTATATTTTTTCCTCTGCCGGTCTCGTCATTTAGGAGTTATGCCCCTGTTTCGACTTTGTCATTTTATATAGGAACAACCTTGTGAACAAAATATCTGAAGAACAGCATAAGCTAGGGTCCTGATACTTGGCGTACAGTTATAGATTAGGGTGCCCATGACCTGATTAACTTTTGAGCCTATTTCGTAAATTTTTGGTTGAGTTATTCCCCTTTTTCAGACATAGGCATTTTGTATAGGAACAAGCTTGTGAACAAATATCTGAAGAACCGCATAAGCTAGGATCCTTATATTTGGCATGCAGGTTAGGACCAAGGTATAGATAACCTGATTAACTTAAGAGCCCATTTTATAAATGTTTGACAGAATTTTTCTCATTTTCGGACATAGGCATTTTGTATACAAAGACGCTATATGAATAACTTCGTGAACAAAATATCTGAAGAACCACTAAGCTATGTTCCTTATATTTGGCATACAGTTACAAGCTATGATGTAGATGAACCAATTAAACCCCTTTCTGACTTAAACATTATGGGATGAGCCTTCTTTAGAGGCAAGCATATGGTTGGGGGCATAGTGTTTCATAAACACATTTTCTAGTTGCAGGTTGATATTGCCCAAGGTGTAGATGACCTGATTAACTTTGGAAAACAATTCGTAAATTTTTGACTGAGTTAAGCCCCTTTTTCGACTTAGTGCATTGTAAGCCTATGGTACAAAGGTACAAGCATTATTGGATGAACCTTCTCTAGAGACAAGCATATGGTTGGGGGCATAGTGTTTCATAAACACATTTTCTAGTTTTGAACAGCTGGGCCGTGTTTGCTTCCCTGAGCAGTGAAACTCTTCTAAAAAGGGGTCAGTGTTTAAATAAAGAATTTGCTGCTAAAAGAGCAATTACCTATTCTTTCTTCCTTTGAAAGGGGGAAAACTTGAAAATGGACAAGTTACTTCCCTCAAAGTGTGCCAATTCACCTTAATACATTATGAAATGACTGTTATCATATGAAACCACTTTAAGGCTGCATTAACATGATATTACCAAAGTTTATTAGACCTCTAATATCAATCTTTTTATAAAATAGTTGCATGATAAATAGTTGGCACTGTCAATAGCTGTACGAAAGCATGCTCAACCAAACTATGCAAACAATCTAGAAATATTAGTGTAGATCCATCTTACATGTATAAGATGGATCTTGATTTCTTTCGTTGTTTGGGTGAGGAAAAATCTTATGACCAAATAAATTTAGTATGTTATCATGCATTACATTTTGCACCTAGCCAGGTGCCTGACTGGCGGTTTGTTGGTATTAGCAATGGTGTCAGCAGTCAATTGGCTGAATATCATCAAAGAATTATGCCATATGGTGAAAGGGATGTCATAAAGTTTGATCGGAATATGCCTCATACTCTTGTTAATTTCTAAATTTACTAGCTAAAATAATGCATGCTAAATAGAAAACTGTGTTGTTTTATTTTAATATCATGTTTGTCAGGCTTCACCTGAAAACATGGGCAGGCTCTGGAAGTCTTGCTTTCCCTATGTGTTTTCTTAACTCACCTGATAAACATTATAGTCAAAGAAAATAATACAGTATTCTCTGTATGCTGTGACAGAATGCACACAGACTCACATGTTAAACCCTATTGCACTCAGAACAGCCAAAACTCTATGGAGTCCATAGAGTTTTGGCTGTTCTGAGTGCAATAGGGATATGCATTAAGACGAGCTCAGGCCTAAATGATTAAAAAGTTACCTGCCTGTATCTTCTTATCCAGTTGATTCCTGTGTAAACAAGTTTCAATGTAACAACACCCTGTGTGTGAACAGAGACCAAGTTTGTGATGGTGTTAATGATTGTCGAGATTTTTCTGATGAAGAAAACTGTGATCAGTTAATAGGTAAGTAACTACTGATCACGTTATACATGTATTTAAAATCTTTGGGATGGAAGCTTATTTTTTAAGGAGTATTTATTTACCGCCATGGTGTGTCTGTCATTTTTAAGGTATATGGATACACCTCAATGTTTTCCACTGTCTTTACAATGGGAAAATAACTTTGTGATATCCTGTTTGATGACAAGGATCATCCAGAAATATTGTCTACCCTTAGAGGAAAGAATTTGTTCTTCTAGGAGCAAATTCTTTTCTTTAAGAGTTGATCCCAAATTTTAAGGAAATAGAAATATAACGGGAAGAGTTGCTTCCCCTGAAAGTACACACATCCACCTTATGAAGGCGTCAGCTTTATCAGAATAGCAGTATTTCCTCTGGAAAGTTAAATCCCTCTGCAAGGATAGCTACTTTCAAACAAAAGAATTAGCTCTATCTAGACAGCAAAAGGATTCCTGTAAGAGTAATCACTATGAGAAGGTAAGCAGCCATGTCCATGTCAGAGTGATCTCCCGCTGCAGTGTAGTAATCTTTTTCAGGGATAAGTTAGGGATAATTTTCTATTATTTGTGCACAAAAACATATGTTGTGACCCCTCATGTTAAACCCTATTATAAATAGCAGGGATAAGTTAGGGATAATTTTCTTTATTTGTGCACAAAACATACATTGTGGCCCCTCATTAGAACTGTCTTGGCGAGATGGTTCTATTGAGGGGTCACGACATATTCGTTTGTTGAGAAATAAGAAAAAATCATCTTTGAATTATCCTCAGTACCCCATCTTATCTGGAGTTCTGCTCTTGGTCTTCACAAGTTGTAAACACATATCTTTCTGCCCACTGTGGGTTAAGGCCTAGGGAAGGGGACTTTGGTGGAGGATGATAGGGAGGGCTGGCTTTTTGTCAGGGTTAGGTGTTTCAGTAATTACAGTGAGTGAGAACTTCATGGCCAATGTGCTCAAAGCTCTTCAGCTAATAAAATTCTTACCTGAATCACATTGTCAGGGATCAGTTGAAGTTTTCTAGTATGTATAAACTCAAGTGCTAATATATTTTGCTGAAAAAGGTGAGGCCTTACATTTTTCACTAAAAATGGCAAGGTTTATGGGAACAACAAATCATGATAAAAACTAAAAGGCAGTGGCTGGTCACTAAATGACTAATTGTTATACTGACTAAGTATTGGGAGTGTCTGAGCAAATGATGCAGGCCCATAATGGGGCCTGGGGCCTTATTTATAAAACAACTTAAGTGGTTGCCATGCTGTTGCTAAGGCTTAATTTCTAATAAGGGGATTCCCTACAACTATGAAATTTGCTCTGGAGGAACAGTCTGAAAAAGAATTCCTCCAGAGCAAATTTCATAGTTGTAGGGTATCTCCTTCATAGAAAATTAGCCTTAGCAACAGCATGGCAACGACTTAAGTTGTTTTATAAATATAGTCCATGGTTGTTAATAGCATCGTTAGCTCTACAATTTTGTAAGTCAGGGATTTCTTAAGTCCTCTAGTTCAAATAAAGTCAAGAGTGCTGATAAATTTATGCTGATAAAATATGAGGAGCTTTTGATTTGCAAACCTTTCTCACACTATTTTTGGCGAAAAATTGCAATGTTTTGGGGTAATATATGTTTGAAAATATACTGTCTTGTTACCGAATGAGGTTGTAAGGTTTGGACAACATGTCCCTGACTTACAGGAGCATTTTAGAACCAGGCTAAGTACAGTAACCAGCTAAAGTAGTCCATTATTTTATGATAAATAGATAATATATTTGAATTGTCATTTTTCAGATGGCCCCACAAACATTCCTCCTGGTGTTTATGATACATCAGACGATGATCAGCTCTCCTGGCTGAAGACAACAGTGTATACCGTGATAGCCTGCACTGTGGGAGTTGTGCTCTTTATATCTGTGGTTGTTATAGCAGTCTTCAGAATAAAAATGAAAAGAGCAGCTGCTAGAAGGGCTTCAAGAAGGGCAGAGAGGAGAAATCAGAGAGGTTCTCATGGTAACAATAGCCATGGAGATAGGTCACATAGAAACAGAGGTCATGAACAGGAACCATTCATTTCTGCTCCCTCACCCACTCATTTTGGCAATATTATTGTGAATGTGAACAATGGTGTGCAGTTTGTGCCAAATTCAGAATTTAGTGCTCTCATTCAAGCCCCACCACCTTACTCTGAAGTTATAGAGGAGACTTGTCAGGAATCCCCAGGTCGTCATTCCCCACCACCTGCTTATACTACAATTGACAGGAATCCTCACCGATTATCTGGTGCAGTAGAAACTGTTATGAATGAAAGAACAAATGTAACAAATGAAGAACATAGATCTGATGTTCAAAACATACCTGAAAGTGATAACTCCCCATCTAACATTCAGAGTGATTCAGTAGTGAATAATCAAAGTGCTGAGAGTACTGTGAGCCAAGATTTAGATGAAACAGACAATGTTAACAATGCTGAGTCTCCTTCATTAGATCAGGCAAGCAGTTCAGAGACCACTAATGCTTCATTAAGTACTGCAGAAGACAGGCATGCTGATCATAAATCAGGAAAACATGCCTGTAGGCCAAAACAGTTGCAAGTAAGGCATGGAGAAATTGTTCTTGATGGCAGCTCATCAGGGTCATCTTCCCCAGAAACTGTGACTAGAAACACTCAGACAAATCCAGCTGATTATTGTAATGAACATCAAAGTGCTAGAAAATCTGGTCACCTACAAGTGCATGATGGTCAGATAGTTTTGACCAATCAAGTGCCTGGAAACTCAGCTTGTGCAGATGCAGCTGTAGCCATGGAAACAGAAGCAGTGTCAACTCCAGGTCAGCTAGAAGTTGTAGATGGTCACATACTGTTTAAATCATCTTGATGTAAATTACTTTTTAGAATATTTACTGTTGATCTGTTTATTTAATAGTAACATATTTTTATGCAGTTTAGCACAGTCCCTTGTTCAATTTCTCATTACCATAGAAATTCTAAAAATTGGGACACCTAAAATAGATACCGAGACTGTTCTAAAACAGACAGTTTGGTTTTCAGTGCATTTATACATCTTAAAAGATGCAGTTATAATTGCATCAGGCTGCTCCTTCAGGACACTCTGATATAGGTATGCTCTGTATGCTCAGTTCTGTGTGCCCCAATATGTGGAATTTCTACGGTAGTAGCATGATTGAGTACTATAATTATGGTAAGACTTGTTTAAATAAATAAGGGTTACCGTAAAACTCTAAAAATTGGGACACCTAAAATAATTACCATAACTGTTCTAAATATGGAACTGTTTGGTTGAACAATGCAGTAATGCTTTCAAAAGCTGCATTAGGAATGGCAAACAGTGTGGACCCTGATCAGACTGCTCCTTTTGGAGCAGTCTGATCTGGGTCTGCACTGTTTGCTCATACCTATCTGTCCCAATATTTAGAGTTTTTATGGTAGCATGAGCTGATACACTTCCTTGTTTTCCTGCAGTTTTTCCAAGGAAGACAGTAGGGCGCCTGACTTGTAAGCCAGAGGTCCTGGGTTCGATACCTGGTCTGGCCACTTACTTTCATTTCCCCTTCCACTGATTCAAGAAGGGCAGTTGTTAGTTACTGGTGAAAGTAAGTGCACTCAGTACTGGTTTAGGAGGTCAAAGCCTGCCCAGGAATAGTGTGGTTAGTTTAACTGACCGTCCTGACATGACCATAGCTGTTTACCATGGACGTTAAAGAATAACACACACACACACACACACAAGGAAGACAGACAACTATTTTACTTTCTTGGAAAGAATTTGCTCACTGTTGAACCAGTTCTTGCCCTTTTTCTTTTAATGAAGATGATGATGTAAATAAATTGTCTTTCTGTCAAATCCTGGACCCTATAACTGATAGTTTATGTTGAAGGTGTATAGGAACACCTGTGGTTTTCTGTAATTTTTACAAAGGGAAACAACTTCTGTGATTTCCTGTAGTAGCCCTTCACAAAATTGGGTCTACTCTGAAAGGAAATAATTTAGGAGCAAATTCTTTCCTCTAAGAGTGGACTCCAACTGAGAAAGGAGGCAAAAATGAAAATGGCAGAGTTCCTTCCCCTAAAGGTGTTCCCATTCACCTTATTAGCTCACCTGAGCCGAAGGCTCAGAGGTGAGCTTATAGGATGGGAGTCGAGCCGTCGTCCGTCCGTGCGTGCGTGGGTGGGTGCGTGCGTGCGTAAACACTTTCAAACATAAATATCTCAGAGACCAGTGGGCCGATCGCAATCAAATTGTATCTGAAGCATCATTTGGGTGGGGGAAAGGCTGCATTAGGTTTTGGTGCCGATCAGCTCAGAACTCTGGTTTCCATGGCAACAGATAGCCCTCATAGGGTTATAATGGGGAAAACGGCGTCATCACGTTTTCTCGACTGTTTTTGATTAGATCCTTATCATACTTGCAGGTAATGATGACATACACAAGAACTTGGATGAGTTCGAAATTTGGTCGGATTCGAGCACAGACTACGGAGTTAGCTGCCCTTGAGCGTTTGAAAAAAATCCCATAGGGTTATAATGGGGAAAACGGCGTCATCACGTTTTCTCAACTGTTTTTGCTTAGATCCTTATCATACTTGCAGGTAATGATGACATACATAAAAGCTTGGATGAGTTCGAAATTTGGCCGGATTTGAGCACAGACTACGGAGTAAGCTGCCCTTGAGCGTTTCAAAAAAATCCTATAGTGTTATAATGGAGAAAACAATGTCATCACATATTTTTAGAAAAACTTTGTCATCGCTCTATTGCCTACATTTCTCAACGGATTTTAAAATAACTTCACACAAATGTAGGGCATGACAATATCTCGAGCAAGTTCGACTTTCAGGATGCTGCGCCCAAGGTCAAGGTCACTGTGGCTATTTTTAGAAAAACTTTGTCAGCACTCTAGCACCTACATTTCTCAGCAGATTTTAAAATAACTTCACACAAATGTAGGGCATGACAATATCTCGAGCAAGTTCGACTTTCAGGATGCTGCGCCCAAGGTCAAGGTCACTGTGGCTATTTTTAGAAAAACTTTGTCAGCGCTCTAGCACCTACATTTCTCAGCAGATTTTAAAATAACTTCACACAAATGTAGGGTATGACAATATCTCGAGGAAGTTTGACTTTCAGGATGCTGCACCCAAGGTCAAGGTCACTGTGGCTATTTTTAGAAAAACTTGGTCATCGCTCTAGCCCCTACATTTCTCAACGGATTTTAAATCAACTTCACCCAAATGTAGGGCATGACAATATCTCAAACATGTTTGACTTCCAGGGTGCTGCGCCCAAGGTCAAGGTCACTGTGGCTATTTTTAGAAAAATTTTGTCAGCGCTCCAGCACCTACATTTCTCAATGGATTTTAAAATAAATTCACACAAATGTAGGGCATGACAATATCTCGAGCAAGTTTGACTTTCAGGGTGCTGCGCCCAAGGTCAAGGTCACTGTGGCTATTTTTAGAAAAACTTTGTCATTGCCCTAACACCTTCATTTCTCCATGGATTTTGAAATAACTTGACACAAATGTAGGGTATGACAATATCTCAAGCACGTTCGACTTTCAGGATGTTGTGCCCAAGGTCAAGGTCACTGTGGCTATTTTTAGAAAAACTTTGTCATCGCTCTAGCACCTACATTTCTCAACGGATTTTTAAATAAATTCACACAAATGTAGGGCATGACAATATCTCGAGCAAGTTTGACTTTCAGGGTGCTGCAATCAAGGTTTTTGATTAGATCCTTATCATACTTGCAGGTAATGATGATATACATAAGAGCTTGGATGAGTTTGAAATTTGGCCGGATTCGAGCACAGACTACCGAGTTAGCTGCCCTTGAGCGTTTTGAAAAAAATCCCATAGTCTTATAATCGAGAAAACAACGTCATCACATTTTCATTTTTCATTGGATCCTCTTCAATGAGGAAATGCATAATATCTTAAACAAGTTCAAATTTTGGCCAGAACAGGCCAACCACTACGAAGTTAGCTGCCCTTGACAGCTCTGTCTATTGTGCTCTTGATCGGATACTTTTTAAACTTGCATATATTAAATGAGGGCATACATAATGTTTTGGATGAGTTTAATTTTCAGCCTGATTGGACCACTGACGGTGGAGTTAGCTGCCCTTGAGCATCTTAAATATCCCTATAGGTGTACAATGTATCTCAGGTGAGCAATTGTTGCCCTTTGGGCTACTTGTTATATATACTGAAAGACTTCAGAAACACACCACTTACTAAAATGGCAATATCTTGGTACAGGCCCAACATTTTCATTCTGTGAAAAACAAAATTAAAAAGTGCCATCAGTTGGCTTTCATTCAATAAGAAAATAAAAAATCATGAAGTTTTAGGCCTCTGGCAACGTTCATTTCGTCTACGTCACGTCTTTTCTTTTTAGCGTAATTGGCCGTTTATAACCTAAGGAACATGAATAATCGAAATCTTTAAGTCTCATCAGATAGTCCTGAACAAACAAAAGAATCGTGTCATTATCGAACGCCATGAATCTGTAATTACTGTTTGAAAAAATTTGGCTGACGTCAGCAAAGAAACGCTGCGACTGGGAGTGTAACTAAACCGTAATTTCCGAAACTTTTTGTGTTTTCCCATTAGTTAAAACATCTGGCTACCAGCTAAAGTTGTTTGTTTTCAAATCGAATTAATCTCCCATCTGCAAGATGCCAAAAACACTAACGTCATGGTAAGGTCAGTATAAACAGCATGAGCTAAGCCAATTTATGGCAATCAATAGCTCATTGTGTGTGAACATATAATATGATTAAGAAAAAAATCATCAAATCAGCTATGTGGAAGTAACAGAGGATGTAAAATGGTGCGTTTCTAAAGTCCATCAGTATATGTAGAATAGAGCTTTAGATAAGAAGGGGTCCACAGAGATAATTCAGGGATAATTTTCCTTATTTTTTCCATTTAAACTGTAAAACATACATCATGACCCCTCATTAGAACCGTCTTGGTGAGACAGTTCTAATGAGGAATCACTTTGTATGTTTTCGTTGAGAAACAAGAAAAATGATCTATGAATTATCCCTTTTACCCCTACTTATCTGGAGCTCTGGTACAAAAAGTATTGTTTAAACAAATGCTTTTTATTATAGAACTGACAATGGCCACTGATTTTTAGCTCGCCTGAACGAAGTTCAGGAAGAGCTATTGCACTACCCTCGGCATCGGCGGCGGCGTTGGCGGCGGCGGCGTTAGCAAAATGTTAAAGTTTTACGTTAAAGTTTTTTATGTGATGGGCAAGGCGCTGTCAGGCGAGCTATCCTGTCCCTGTGACAGGTCTTGTTAATAATATTGTGGGCATCAAGGAAGAGTAGCTTGTAGCTAATTGTGTTACCTACTGAAAATAAAGTCTTTATTGTTATTATTATATTATCATTGATGGTCAGTATGTGGCTGGTATTTTGTACATTTTTACTTTAAGAGACTAATAAAGGTTTCCAATATATGAGATTTTATAAAATTTTCATCTTTTGTAGTTGTAATTTCCAGAATTAAAATTTTTGATAAAAGCTGCAGAATGTTTCTAGGGGAAGCAACTCATCCATTTTTAGCTCGCCTGAACGAAAGTTCAGGAAGAGCTATTGTTGTCACCCTGGCGTCGGCGTCCGCGTCGGCGTCCGCGTCCGCGTCGGCGTCGACGTCGGCGTCCGGATTGGATGTTTTGGTTAAAGTTTTTTAAAGACCTATATCTCCTTAACCCATGGATGGATTCTTTTGATACTTGCACTGTAGTTAGATATTGGTCAAAGGTTTAACAGGGTACCACCCTCACCCCACTCCGTGACCTTGCTGTCAAGGTCATGGACTTAGAAAATTGGGAGTTTTTTGTACTGGATGTTTTGGTTAAAGTTTTATAAAGCCCAATATCTCCTTAACCCATTGATGAATTCCTTTGATACTTGCATTGTAGTTAGATATTGGTCCAAAGTTTTCCAAGGTACTACCCCCACCCCCCTCAGTGACCTTGATGTCAAGGTCATGGACTTAGAGAATTGTCTTTTTATTGTTGGATGGTTTGGTTAAAGTTTTTAAATGACACATATCTCCTGAACCAATAGATGAATTCTTTTTATATTTGCACTGTACCTAGATATTAGTCCAAAGTTTTACAGAGTACTACCCCAACCCCGCTCAGTGACCTTGATGTCAAGGTCAGGGACTTAGGAAATTTGGTCTTTATTAAAGTTTTCTTATTGCATACCGATTCATAATGCCTGGCAGAGATTCAGTTTACACTTGAACTGATGTTAGACACTTTTTTGAGCTTTTACAAAACACTATATACTTACCCCACTGGATGAACTTGAAGTCAAGGTCATTGACTTTTAATTTTGTCTTAAAGATTTTGGTTAAAGTTTTATATTTATGAAGACATAATTTCACAGTGCCCCGATGGACTCAGTTGATACTAATATTTGGACTGATGTTAGATAATGGTTCAAAGTTTTGATACATCATAGGCCCCCCCCTCCCCCCTCCCCCTTACTTCTTTGAGCTCTAGCTCGTGGACTTTGAAGTTTCATGTGGATTTTTTTTTATTTTAATTTCATTTTAAAACTCATTTCTGAGATAGTTTTTGTTTATAAATGTGTTGTCATTATGGACATGCTTGCCTGAAGTTTTATGCATAGCAGTCCACACCACCATAACGACTGTGTGATGGGCAAGCACCTATTCAGGCGAGCTATGCTGTCAGGCGACAGCTCTTGTCTATTTTGCCTTCCTTCTCAATGGGGGATCAACTCTTAAAGGAAAGAGTCTGCTCCCCTAGGAGCAGATTCTTTCCTTTAACAGTTGACCCCATTTTGAAAGTGCTACACCATCAAAGAAGCAAACAGGAAGTCACAAAAGTTGTTTAGTTTTGTAAAAATGGCAGAAAAAAAAAAAAAAACGATGGAGATGTAGGCATTAACTTTAAAGTGGAAACAGAAGCAAGTAGTGCAAGGCCAGACGGGATGACTCATAATAAGCATCTCGTTTTCCATTCTTTTTGTTATGTTTTGTTATTTAACCCATTGCATTCTGGATATTTTTTGTCGTCTGCTGAAACTGTCGTCTGCATCAAAAAACAAGAATATTTTGACAATATTGGTCTAACTAACTCTTGTAGAAATGATGTCTAGGCAGCAAACAGTTTGAATCTCAGATCAGGCCCCACCTTTGTGGGGCCTGATCTGGATCCAAACTGTTTGCCCAGATACCTCTAAAGGGGTATCCCGAATGGAATGGGTTAACCCATGGTTGCCATGGTCAGTAGAAAACATCTGGAAAATGAAGTGTTTTCCAGCTCAGGGCGAAGTCAGGAAATTTGAAAACTTATGGCTGTGGCATGTTCAGAAAATAAACTTAAATATACTTATTCTGCTAAAGGGAAAGGAAATAATCCATGCATAGAAGTATTTATCTTCTCACTGAGTGGAGGCTACTCTAAAGAAAGGAATTTGCTTCAAGCAGGAGCAAATTCTTTCTTTAAAAAAAGTAACCTCCAGTGTCCAAGTGATACCCGTGGCACTGTGCAAATGAGCAGTACAAATTAACTTTTTGATCCATCAATAGAATGGAAAATAGGAAAATGTTAGAAAAAAAAATCAGGTAAAAAGAACAACCAAAAAAAATAAATAAACAAATAGATAAAAAAAGGGAATTTTGGATTGGTGGATCAGGGGAAACCCTGACCCATTTTCTGTAAAATTTTCTTAGGACTCAAGTTTTACCAAAGGAACTGTATTAAGATTTAAATTTGATTTTACTGACTTCAGTCAAGCAGTCTGTGGTTGAACAAGAGCCTGAAGTGTTAAAGAATTGAATGTGATAAAACCTATGATATAGAAAGGTATGATTTATCTGAGTAATCTTGCAATTCCTATTGCCAAAATTCATATTTATGCAGTTGTCTTGAGCCAGTATTGTTTATGATACAGTTGTTGTGCTGTCAGGTTATTATAGAGCTTAAAATAATATATCATTGTTTTAATTTTTGTTACTATTAATCTGAGTCGTGACACGAGAAAACCAATAACGTGGTTGGGCGCCCAGCGCAGACTCAGATCAGCCTGGGCATCCGCCCAGTCTGATCAGAATCTTCGCTTTGCACTTAAAGAGTAGCTAAGGGACTAAGCTACCTCCATGCGGACAGTGAAGACTCTGATCAGACTGGGCGGATGCCCAGGCTGATCTTAGTCTGCGCTGGGAGCACAACCACATTGTTGGTTTTCTCGTGTAGCGGCTCATCTATGTTATCTCAAACTTTGATGTCTCATAGTACCCTCTTATATCAAAGAATATAGTTTGGACATGTTACCTGTTTATTTCTGTTTCAGCTCCAATTATCTCAAACTTTTGGTATTACAAAGTGAATGTTCTGGAACCAGAAAATTCACTTTGAGATATTAGTAGTTTGAGACGAAATTCTTTTTCAGCTATGACAAGGGCTTAGCTACCTATACGGCAAATACGCAAGTGCGTATTGAAATTTTGTCAATATTGACAACATTTTAAAACGCACCTGCATATTTGCATGCTGAATATTTATAAATTAGACATGATTTCAATACCAATTACCAAAGTGGCTAAGTTACTAGCTTTCCCTTCAAGAAGTAGAGAATAAAACATGGTTGTGCGTATTATGAAATTGCCCCTAGTTACGCCCCTGTATGAGATATCAAGAGTTGACTGTATATCGTTTATTCTTGGGAATTTGGGTTGAAGGAAATATTCATGACTACCATAATGGGTCTCTAGTATTGTTGAAAGACATAAAGGCTTGCCAGTAGTTTATGTTAATGGATACACTTTGAAGACCATGCTTTTTCCACCATATTTGCAACTTCCTGTTTGCTTCCCTGAAATGGAATCTACTTTTAAAGAGAATAATTTGCTTCTAGGAGCAAATTCTTTTTTATATAAGTTGACCTCAATTAAGAAGGGAGGCAAAAAACAAATAATGCACAGCTGCTTCTAGTATACATGTACTTCTTATTTAGCAAAACCTTCCAAATTTATGAAGTTTTGATAAAGTAGAACTTATGCAAAGGAAAAAGATGCTAAAACTAGATATTCTGTTGATTGTGGGGATGTAAAAAACAAATCAAAAGTTAAGTTCCTGATAATTAAGATCTTGCTGGTTTGAGAGAGATTAACTGTAAATCAAAAAACTTTTGCAAAACTATTCAAAAATAGGCAGATGTGCAACCTGATATGCTTGAGCATTTGGACACCTAAGAAAAAATATTTTTTCATTTGTCTTAATGGAATTTTTTTTTCAAGGTGTTCCAAGATTTATGCATATTACAGTAGCTCAAAACTCTTTTAGAGTTTATAAATCCAAAGAACTGTTAAGTGAATCCCCAAATTAAAACTTTGCATTTTTTCTTGTATATAAGTTATGGAAAAGTAGTTCTAGTGGAGCGGCTTAGAGTGAAAATTTAAGGAAATACTTCACTTGATGATACAAGCATGAAATTTTCACCAAATGTTCCTTACATGGCCCAGATTCAAAAATGATCGTGGGCCACTTAAAAATCATCCATTTTCAAGATGGCCGCCAAGTTTCAAAATGCTATCGTTTTAATTTATAACATGCTTATTGTCCGCAGGCATATAGTGCCCGTGGGCATGTGTGTTATTTTTTTGGCAATATATACATGTAAAACGTCAACAATAGAGTGTTCACAATGGAAAAGCGCATGTTGTCAATTTTTCTAACGACTCTTTTGCCATAAGCATCGATTATATACGTTACCTATGTGTATTTAATTTAGAATCATATAATTTTAAGGTACACTACTTTTTTTTCAAATGCAGTTTCTCCATAGAATCATCGTTAAGTATTAGCAAATACATTTTAGTATTTTTTTTTTCTCATTTATTACTACTTGTAGTAACGTAAATAACTTTAATTCATAAGTTAGCCCATTATAATACGGCTTACGGAATTTCTTCATTGTCTCTCAGAGAACAATTATGAATTTAATATCCTGGCACTTCTTAAAAAGCACTGTTTTCTTGGAAGAATCAGCTTATGACTAATTTAGGACTTCCTGAGGTACGTTTTATATGCGACGAAACTCAGAATATTGCAAATGCTAATAAATGGAGACTTAGCAAATTCCATACATGTACAGCAGGTTTTGCTGCTTGTTTATTTCTAATAGCATATATCTGCACCTTTAATGATTATGCCCAGCTACTCAGTCTTACGATTCTTAAGACAGTAATATACGTGACATTTTGTTGTATAATCAAAAACTGCATAACAGATATATTTCATTTGAGAAAAAATGCTGCAATTATAAGCCAGCAAATAATTTGTATATATGCTTCAAATAAAGCAATATATAGTCGGTTGGATAATGAGTCGATTTTGCATTGAACCAGCTTCAGGAGTTTTAATTTGAGGAATATTTTACGTTTTAAGGGACCGAGTTCTACAGAATTCTAAGCCATAAAATGAAGTGGCAAATCAAAACGACAGCATATTTGATGCGGGATATTTCTGGGAAAATACCAGTTGCGCTAAAGAATGTAATGACCTGTAGTTTCACTTTGCGGTACGGTATCAAAACAAAGAGAAGGATAACAGATCGAATAACGTATACAACCAATTACTGGGTAATTTATAAATTCCTCATATCTCATATGCTTAAACAGTAATACATTTAGTTCTGAATTAAAAATTAGTAAATGATAAGGTAATGCTTTCTACTGATGTCAAGGACAAATCTTGATATACCTATTTTCAGATGTCCTCCTTGACTTTGAAGCTATAGCTATAATTATTATTATTATTAATCATTGTTTAGCAATAATTACAGGGGTTAACTGCTTATTAATGAAGTCTTACTGAATGAGACTTGACCGGATACTTCATATACAGTAAGAAAATGCAGCTTTCTGATACAATTTATATCAATACAAGAATAGAAGAGGCATACATATAAAAAGTCGAATGATCAAAACTAAATTTGTCTTTCGTTACACTTTTAAATGTATTGGTAATAATGTATCAGAACACAAACAGAGGCTGTACAGAATTATCTGACCAAATAAATCTTGGTAATGTTACAATGAGAGATACACGTCATGAACAGACTCATGAAAAGACGCTTTATATGTGTCTCATTAAGTATATCATTTTCCATTGCTTAATTGACATAGTGATTATATGGTGCAGTGTAACTAATGGGAGCAACACAAAAAGGTAACGTTGATTACAATCAAGCACGATGTTAATAACTATCAAGTGAGTCGATACTTTATCAGTTGCCTCAGCTGACAGCCATTTTTGCATGTAGGTTACCTCCTGATTGTCTTGGTAGACAGCACAGGTAGGGAAACAGGTATCTCTCGTATGATAATTCTAAACCTAGACATGATTCAGTTAGATCAGCATATACATATTATACTTGTCCCTCAAGATTTTAAATGATGCGTTTTGTGATGTTGCTGTAAGTCACGTTAAATGTTAAGAAAATTCTAAATGCTTCAGATGTTCATGTTGAGTTCTTGTGAGTGTAAAAAAGTAAATATTTGCTGTCCTAATACCAATGGTAAGTTAAATGCTTTCTGGCAACCAAGATTTGAGCCTTTGAAAATAACTTACTCAAATAAGAAAAACTAATTCCTAATACATTACAGCTATGTACCATAATGTCACTGTTACAATGCTTTCAAATACAGGACAACCCCATATTATCAGACTTGGAGGTATAAACAGTGGTGTTTCTTTATGGCTGCTTCACATGTGTAAACCTAAGACCAAAACAGTTACACTGAAAGGCTATATCATCTACAGTTAGATATTTTCGTCAATATCGGGGAAAATTCTAAAGTAAAGTTAATTTTCTCTTCAGCTGGCAATGCCACAGCTAACTGCTACCTAACTAATTCAAAATATGCAAGCAGTTCTTTCAACATGGTTTAAAGAGAAGTGACAGAGTATGTTGATTAAGGACCAATCATATAAAATTCATTCCAGCGATTGTGATTTAGTCTCGGTTATGTACGTTACTGGTCTTATTTGACTGATGACTATTTTTTTCTAAATATGTCAATATTTCTATTTATTTAAATATAAAAAAATCATCATAATTTTTGTTGCTCTTTACATTTATAACGTTAATTGTTCCCTACATTTCATTTGTAACAGTTCGCTGCTGTAACACGCTGTTATCCCACCCGTTACTTTGGTCAGTTTCTAGGTAAAACACATAAAATGATATAGCAACAATCATTTTTGAGGTGCTGAAAGACTGCTTTAATGATTATGATAACACATTAAATTGAAGTTCATGTCTAAACGAGGACCCCATTTTATTACATATGACCCTGGATTATTCTTCCATGGACGGATTTCGATTCTGTTACGCAATATTACCATTTGGTGCCTTTCAGATACAACCCAAAGTTATAACAGTCTTATGAATATAAGAATGGCATTTTACATGCGTACTTGTACACTTTTTCAATTTAAGACATAATACAAACTACAGCTAGTTATACTTTCTCACCAGTGTTTCGGGAATTCATAAGAAATAATTTACATTCTGTCTTCAACTGATATTGCCACAACTAACTGCAACCTAACTGATTCAAAATATATCAAGGAATTCTGTCAAAGTTGAAATGAGCATGGGTCAGATAAGAGCAATAGATTATGCTCATTTAGGACCACATGTAAAAATTTCATTCCACCGGTTGGTCTGTTTCTCATTGATCATTTGTATTTTAGTTACAGTTATATACGTTTCAAATATATCATGCTTTTTGATCATCATTTCCAGACTTCAGTTTGCTTTTTATGTATTAGAACATTTAAAATGGGATATTTATGAAACAAAGTATTTTCTACATTGCGTTTATTGCTTTTAGGTGCTGTAATGGACCAGTGTTACCCCACCCACCACTTTGGCCATTTTTTTCGGTAAAGTGTTTAAAGAAAAACTGGCAACAACCATTTTGCAACTCCTAAGTGACTGCTCTATGTGACTATAATCAGGGCATAAAATAAACATCCATGCCAACGGCCCCCTGGACTATTACCTTAAACAATGTGTTGAAAAGTACATAAAAATGGCGGACATTTTGTTTTTGCGGCGGCCATCTTGAAAATGACATAATTTCAAGTGGCCCACGATCTTATGTTAAAGTGCATGCTATGTACCTGCTATCCTGTAAATTTCATGCTTGTATCATCAACTGAAGTATTTTCACTATATCCCGCTCCACTATTCAGCATTTTTGAAAAATTCCAGTTTGATTCTATTATGTAATTGTATTACACGGTTTTGCTGAAATTAGAAGCCTTCATATTTTGGCCAGTAGCTTTTATGATTTAGATTCCTCATAGTTAAATACCTTGCACACACAATATCACTTGTAATGACTGACAGGTTTTTACCAAACTTGATACATTATATAATTATGAAGCGTCATTGACTTCCTTAGGTTTTGGTGAACTTGACCTTAGTTTCAAGGTGAGTATGCTAAGTAAGCCAGCTTATTTGCACAAGTTACAGGGGAAAATGGTGTTGCTGGGACATTTGTTTTTCTAAAACATAATTGTATTGTATCATTGTAAATGATCATGATAAAACAACAACTATTTGTGGAAGAGGTTGTAATACCATAATGATATTTTGATTGTACAAAGACATTGCTTTTATACTGTGTTCTGATGATGCCTTTGAAGATCCTGGTAAGAATGAAGTGTGCGGATAATTGTTTTGTGACATGACAAAATATAACAAAGTGGCCTGTTGGCCAAGCAAAGACTCAGATCAGTCTGGGCATTTGCCCAGTCTGATCAGAGTTTTTGCTTTAGCATGGTGGTAGCTTAGATCCTTAGCTACCCTTAAGCACATAGCAAAGACTGTTCAGACTGGGAGGATGCCCAGGCTGATCTGAGTCTTTGCATGGTGCACATGCCACTTCCTTGGTTTCGTTGTGTCTTGGCTCAATTTTGAGATATGCTGCTTATTATACTTATATATCAGAATTTATGTCAGAAAACCTTCAAGACTCAACCTTGTCTAGGGCATTGATTGTAATAAAAGAGTCTTTCATATATTTTGTCTTGAAGAGCAGGCTCTGTTGAACAATGCAAATTTTATGTCATGTTGGCATTGAGTTATGTGAGTGAGTGAACTCGGGTTTAACCAACAACTACCCTATTGTGCTTGAATATTGGGCCCTAAAAACTATTAATTTTCCATTTGGGACAAATGGAAAATGAATGGTTTTAGGAGTTCCAATACTTAAGCACATTAGGGTATGTCATACGGAGATGGGACCTCAGTATAAAGTCTCATCGAAAAGACTGGAGAAGTGGGGGATGATCGGTCTTGCGACCCCTGGATTGGTATTTCAGGGTGTTTTCACTACACTACCGCTGCTCATGTTAAGTTATATCGTGGGAATAGAAGATCATTGCCAATTATATATGGGTGCTGTCTTTGACTGTATTTGTCTTGCCGGAGACTAGCAGATGCAGGCAGGTATTACTTTGAGGGTGTCTTTGTCGTCATCAATGACATAAAGTGTGTGTAAGGTTTTCTGCTTTACCTCTGCTTTTGTTACTATGGGCAGACATGAGAGACAGCATTATGCAGGAATTCTTGCTTTAACTATAAAGGCCTTATAAGTTGAATGTTTTTGTTTCATTGGCTTCGATTAAAACGAAAAGATTTTTCTTCGTGTTTTCTCTGCTATGAATTGTCCATGGTCCTTTGGTCCAAAAGTCTGAGATTACCCTATAGAACTTTTTAAGAACACAAGCTTTGTTCTGCATTTTTTTAGTGGGAGAGCTGGGAAAGTTTCACTCGGGTTACTTTGGCAGTTTTTCTACCATCTTGATCGAAAACTCGATAGTACTCATCCTTGTAGGCACCTGATGTCGAAACGACGTCGTACTGACGTCGAAACGACGTAATGACGTCACATCGACGTTAGTACGTCGCCATTTCGACGTTATGTGCCTGCTGGATGAAGTCCATGTGTAAAATACAGAGATCATAACGAGTTGTCGTTTCCCAGTGGGCACATGGCGTCGAAATGACGTCGTACTGACGTCGATGCGACCTAGTGACGTCGTACCGACGTCAGTACGACGTCATTTCAACATCATGTGCCTGTTGGGTTACATTTTGCGATAATGGTGCATCTGTTCCGCAAGTCAAGGTCACTTACACGATGATCTACTTTTGCCAAAAGGACAACTTGTTTGAGCTCACCGATCTGCCAAGGCACTAGCTGACATCAGTGCAAGGTCTTATGCCCGCTGGGATGTAAAGCATTCGCGGTATTTCGATTACAGAAGTCGTATCCCACATTTCCCATAAGTCAAAAGTTCGATCCTTTGGACAGTCGGTTGAAATCTCCATGTTTGGAGTTCATTCAATCACCACAAAAGCTAGTTTTCGATCTTGTACCGTTAAGGTTACCCCATACAATGACGCTGCCTTGGTACAGTGAACATTGAGGTTGCAAAATATTATTTATAAACATGGCCTACAGTTATTAAAGTCAAGGTTAGGTCGACCAAACATACATCAAAAGTCCTTGAAACGTTTGTAAGTATCTTTGGTGTTACAAATTAATTCAGATTTGTAAATATAGGCTGTCATACTTAAAACGCTTAAACAGGGCGAAAACATCTTCATGACAAATTTCATAGTTCACACAGATTCATTTGGAATTAATTTGAGCCGCGACACGACAAAACCAACAATGTGGTTGTACGCCCGGCGCAGACTCAGATCAGCCTGGGCATCCGCCCAGTCTGATCAGAGTCTTCGCTGTCCGCATGGAGGTAGCTTAGACCCTTCGCTACCCTTTTGGCACTTAATAAAATCTGATCAAACTGAGCGGATGCCCAGGCTGATCCGAGTCTGCGCTGGGCGCACAACAACTTTGTTGGTTTTCTCGTGTCACTGCTCATTTTCCTTTTGTCCAACATACCTGTATGTAGTTCCTGATCAGACGCCGCATTCTTACCACTGTTTGCTATGAGCTTTGTGGGACGCTGGGCATTATGGGTAGCACTCTATTTCCACGACCACTCACTCCGCAAGCGCAGCATGGTGTTAAAAGAAAAAAAAGTAAAACCTGGCATACACGGTGTAAGGGGTCAGTTGGACTGGGATTTATTCTAATCCAGCGTCAAACGTCCAAAATCAGGGAATGTAATTCAATCCTGTTTTCATTCTCCTTCCATCTCTCATTTCATTTGAAACTAGATTCTCGATTATACGAGAGAAATCCGGTTTTTCGGAGACAGAGAGTGGTCTATTTCTTACCCTGGGGCCGTATTCATAAAACGACTTAAGTCGTTGCTATGCTGTTGCTAAGGCTGAATTTCTATAAAGGAGATTCCCTACAATTATGAAATTTGCTCTGGAGGAACAGTCTTTGTAAGACTGTTCCTCCATACCAAATTTCATAGTTGTAGGGAATCTCTAACATAGAAATTTACCCTTAGCAACAGCATACCAACGACTTAAGTTGCTTTATGAATACGGCCCCTGTTCTTGGCATGCGAACATAATAAATTCTATTATTTATTATCTTTATTATGGATTTACATTTTCAGAGCTGAAGGAATGGCTTACCGAAAAGAATTTGTCTGTATGCTTGCAACACATGAAAGCAACTAGGAATCACCTACTCTTGGTCCGAGACAAATGTGTATTTTCTAATGTACAATCTAATTAAGACACATATTTTAGCATGTTTGAAGGAAACTGAATAGACGGCTGAATTACATTTCCCGATTTTTTACACTGGAACAAAATAAATATCACTTCACCTAAAATATCATATCTATTTTCCTTGCCGCAACCGGATGTCCCCTCAACGATGATGTGCTTGTGGAGATCAGAGGCCGTGATTTCTAAAATGATTGCGCCAGCGCAGCATTTTCAGAAGAATCTGGAGAGACCTTCAGAGATGACTTTAGTGTGTTACTGACTGACATAGTATGTTAAGTTCGCGAGCACGAAGATGCAATAGGCGCGTCATGATAAAACCAGAGTGCAGGCATAGGTGAACAGCGCTTGGTCAGATCAGCCTGCACATAAACGCAGCCTAGTTAGGGATAGCAGTAAATGTTTTAATTTATCATCCAGTTATTGTATGTAAGATCTAAGCGCCTTTGTCAAAAAGTTGGGGTGTACCGGCTGATCTGTGTACATACCGTTTGTAAATATCGTCACAACGCGATCTTATATTAATACCTTCACAATTTGGGCCCTTCGAGAGGCAGGATAAATGAAATTTATCGCAGTAAGTTTTTTTTCTTGAAAATATTCCGTCATGTATCAATTGAGAAAAAAAAAAGAAATGCATAGAAAAATAGAAATTCGACCGTAACCTTACTGAATTACTCCCATCACTGCTTTAAATAAGTAAGTAAAATGATATAATAGGTCACTACTCATAAGTGAAGCGAGTGAACTTGAAATAGTTTCGACCTGAAGAATATGCAATAATCTGAATCTGAAGAACGCCCTTTCAAAAAAGATAGAAATAGTGAAAAGAGAAAGAAGATTACAAATTCGACGTTGTTGAATGCTCTGCTGAAAAAAAAATCCTTACTTAACTGGTTTTCTTTTCTTTTTCCCCCCTTCAACAATAAAAAACAAACAACTGCCGTGAATAAATAAATAAAAAAAAAAAATAAATAAATGCGGTATGTCTTCAATTTGGCACACGACTGAATGTGTACATTGGAGAAATTGTTTTCTTCATACCTTTTAGAAGCTCTAAAATGTCTATTGTCTGTTGTCTCAAGTTACACTTTAATGACAATTTATAATTTTATAGGCGGACCAAACCTGCAATTCTGCACGAAGGTAAATCACCGCCCTAAAAGTCACAAAATATAGGTTTCATTTTCAGTTCGCATGTACGAGCTATTGCACTCGTTACGATGTTGGCCTCCGCATCGGCGTCCCGCTTGGCGTTTAATTAATAGTTATATCATGGTTCGTCTGCCTGTACGAGGAGATAATCCACGAGCTTTAGCGAGTGGATTATCGCCCGTACAGGCAGACAAACCATGGTATAACTATTTTATACCACCCTAACCAGTGTAGACCATGCTCATTGCAAAATATTTCGTGCTAAAGTTGGCGTTTTCTCGTAAGGGTGGTATAAATTTTGGTTATTTTATTTTCTTTTTAGCTCACCTTCAATCGCAAATACGTGCGGCATGCGTCGTGCGTCAGTAATTAAGGATTTAAACGACCCTTTCTCCGAAATCATAGTTCTCAAATTTCATGTGGAGCATGATCAGGCTGCAGGGTTAATCACCTGTAAGACTCAACCAGGCTGAGAATTGAAGATGACAGCCGTTACTAAAAATAGCAAACATAATTCAATCAATTTGTTAGCTCACCTGGCCCGAAGGGCCATAGTAAGCTATTGTCATACCAATGCGTCCGGCGTGCGTCGTGCGTCGTCCCGAAATTTGTCCGTCAACACCTAAAAACAAATATTCAAACATCTTCTTCTGTAAAACTACTAGTCCAATGGTTCTCAAATTTCACATGGAGCATGACCTGACTCCAGGGTCTCAGAATTATAAAATTGGGCCAGGTTGAAAATCCAAGATGGCCGCAGTTACTAAAAATAGCAAAAACAACAAAATAAACTTCTTCTCCAGAACCACTGGGTATACTTGTCTGAATTTTGGCATGGAACATTAGTGAAACCTTGGTATTCAAAATTGTAAAAATGAAAAAAATCTGAAGAGGAGTTTTGTCACAGTGACCTACTTTCTGTTTACGTGTGTAATTTTGCTCAAATGCCAATGTCAAAAAATGACCTATTTAAACAACTTCAAACAACTTCTTCTCTAAAACCACTGAGCCCATGGATCTCAAATTTCACATGGAGCATGACCAGACTGCACGGTTTCAAAATTATAAAATTGGGTCAGGTCAAGAATCCAAGATGGCTGCTGTTACTAAAAATAGCAAAAATAACAAAATCAACTTCTTCTCCAGAACCATTTGGTATATTTGGTTGAAAGTTTGCATGGAACATAAGTGGGACCTTGGTATTAAAAATTGTAAAAATAAAAAAATCTATAGCGGAATTAGGTCACAGTGACCTACTTAGCGTTTACAAGGCCGATTTTGCTCAAATGTCAATATCTAAAGAAAATGCAACCAATTCTGACCAGATTTGGTCAGAAATGGTTCTTGAATGGAATTATTTCAATTTTGTGCCAGTTGACTATCCAAGATGGCCACCATGGGGGCCGTTACTAAAAATAGCACAAACATAAAAATGACAATTACTCAAGAACCCTTGAATGGAATTGGACCAATTTTGTGTCAGAATGTTCCTTGCATGAAGCCGTCTCGATTAATTGCAATTTGCATTCCAAGATGGCCGCCATCTGGTGTTACTTAAAATAGCACAAACATAAAAATGACAATTACTCAAGAACCCTTGAATGGAATTGGACCAATTTTGTGTCAGAATGTTCCTTGCATGAAGTCGTTTCGATTAATTGCAATTTTGGCATTCCAAGATTGCCGCCATCTGCCGTTACTAAAAATAGCACAAAACATGAAAATGACAATATCTCAGTAACCGCTGAATGGATTTTGACGAAATTTGTGTCAAAATGATTCTTGCATTGAGATGTTTCAAAAATATCTAACTGTAGACCAGTCATATTGGCCTCTGTTACTAAAAATAGAAAAAATGTGAAAATTAGAAAATCTCAATGGAGTTGGATTAATTTTGTGTCAGAATGGTCCTTTCATTAAGCTT
Organism: Ctena decussata; assembly: GCA_963989385.1. Taxonomy (NCBI): domain Eukaryota; kingdom Metazoa; phylum Mollusca; class Bivalvia; order Lucinida; family Lucinidae; genus Ctena; species Ctena decussata. The sequence continues at coordinate 19,975,813 of OZ022508.1, forward strand.
TTTCGATTTTTTGCATTTCGGCATTCCAAGTTGGCCGCCATCTGCCGTTACTAAAAAAAGCACAAAACATGAAAATGACAATATCGCAGTAACCGCTGAATGGATTTTGACGAAATTTGTGTCAAAATGATTCTTGCATTGAGATGTTTCAAAAATATCTAACTGTAGACCAGTCATATTGGCCTCTGTTATTAAAAATAGAAAAAATGTGAAAATTAGAAAATCTCAATGGAATTGGACCAAATTTGTGTCAAAATGGTCCTTGCATGAAGGCTTTTCGATTTTTTTTGCATTTTGGCAATCCAAGATGGCCGCCATCTGCCGTTACTAAAAATAGCACAAAACATAAAACTGGCAATATCTCGGTAACCCCTGAATGGATTTTGATGAAATTTGTTGCAAAATGATTCTTGCATTGAGGTGTTTCAAAAGTAAATATATAAAGACCAGGCAAGTTGGCCTCTGTTACTAAAAGTAGCAAAATGTGAAAATGAGAAATTCTCAGTGGAATTGGACCAATTTTGTATCAGAATGGTCCCGTTGCACAATAGCCAGGTGAGCGATATCAGGCCCATTTGGGCCACTTGTTTTACATATTTTTGTATGAAGCATTACTGGAGCCTGAGTTTTCCAAAATATAAAAGCCACGCAAAATCTACCTGAATTAGGTCACAGTGACCTACTTTCTACTAACAATTTTGTTTAAATGCCAATCTCAAGAACCGCCGAACGGATTCCACAAACTTTGTCAGAATGACTCTTCAAAATGCATATTGACCATCCAAGTTGGCGCCGGCCGCCGTTACTAAGTATAGCACAAAACGTGAAAATGACTATCTCAAGAACTACTGGATGGTTTAGTGTAAACAATATTTTATTCAATATACTGTACATACATGTGCATACATTTAGCAATCTTTTTATAGCAATGCAAACACATAGTATGAAAAGGATACAGAAGTAAGCCGTTGACTTATTTAAAATCTGGATGGTTTTGGAGTCAGGAAGATCCTTGCAAATGACTCTTCCATTTAGTATATAAATAATTAGCTCACCTGGCCCGAAGGGCCATAGTGAGCTATTGTCATACCAATGCGTCCGGCGTGCGTCGTGCGTCCGTGCGTCGTCCGTCAACACCTAAAAACAAATATTCAAACATCTTCTTCTGTAAAACTACTGGTCCCATGGTTCTCAAATTTCACATGGAGCATGACCTGACATCAGGGTCTCAGAATTGTAAAATTGGGTCAGGTTGAAAATCCAAGATGGCCGCCGTTACTAAAAATAGCAAAAACAACAAAATAAACTTCTTCTCCAGAACCACTGGGTATACTTGTCTGAATTTTGGCATGGAACATCAGTAAAACCTTGGTATTCAAAATTGTAAAAATGAAAAAAATCTGTAGCGGAGTTTCGTCACAGTGACCTACTTTCTGTTTACGTGTGTAATTTTGCTCAAATGCCAATGTCAAAAAATGACCTATTTAAACAACTTCAAACAACTTCTTCTCTAAAACCACTGAGCCCATGGATCTCAAATTTCACATGGAGCATGACCAGACTGCACGGTTTCAAAATTATAAAATTGGGTCAGGTCAAGAATCCAAGATGGCTGCTGTTACTAAAAATAGCAAAAATAACAAAATCAACTTCTTCTCCAGAACCATTTGGTATATTTGGTTGAAAGTTTGCATGGAACATAAGTGGGACCTTGGTATTAAAAATTGTAAAAATAAAAAAAATCTATAGCGGAATTAGGTCACAGTGACCTACTTAGCGTTAACAAGGCCGATTTTGCTCAAATGTCAATATCTAAAGAAAATGCAGCCAATTCTGACCAGATTTGGTCATTGGTCAGAATTGGTTCTTGAATGGCATTATTTCAATTTTGTGCCAGTTGACTATTCAAGATGGCCACCATGGGGGCCGTTACTAAAAATAGCACAAACATAAAAATGACAATTACTCAAGAACCCTTGAATGGAATTGGACCAATTTTGTGTCAGAATGTTCCTTGCATGAAGTCGTTTCGATTAATTGCAATTTGGCATCCCAAGATGGCCGCCATCTGGTGTTACTAAAAATAGCACAAACATAAAAATGACAATTACTCAAGAACCCTTGAATGGAATTGGACCAATTTTGTGTCAGAATGTTCCTTGCATGAAGTCGTTTTGATAAATTGCAATTTGGCATTCCAAGATGGCCGCCATCTGCCGTTACTAAAAATAGCACAAAACATGAAAATGACAATATCTCAGTAACCGCTGAATGGATTTTGACGAAATTTGTGTCAAAATGATTCTTGCATTGAGATGTTTCAAAAATATCTAACTGTAGACCATTCATATTGGCCTCTGTTTCTAAAAACAGAAAAATGTGAAAATTAGAAAATCTCAATGGACTTGGATTAATTTTGTGTCAGAATGGTCCTTTCATTAAGCTTTTTCGATTTTTTTGCATTTTGGCATTCTAAGATGGCCGCCATTTGCCGTTACTAAAAATAGCACAAAACATGAAAATGACAATATCTCAGTAACCGCTGAATGGATTTTGACGAAATTTGTGTCAAAATGATTCTTGCATTGAGATGTTTCAAAAATATTTAACAGTTACTGTAAGACCAGTCATATTGGCCTCTGTTACTAAAAATAGAAAAAGGTGAAAATCAGAAAATCTCCATAGAATTGGACCAAATTTGTGTCAAAATGGTCCTTGCATGAAGGCTTTTCGATTTTTTGCATTTTAGCAATCCAAGATGGCCGCCATCTGCCGTTACTAAAAATAGCACAAAACATAAAACTGGCAATATCTCAGTAACCCCTGAATGGATTTTGATGAAATTTGTGGCAAAATGATTCTTGCATTGAGGTGTTTCAAAAGTAAATATATAAAGACCAGGCAAGTTGGCCTCTGTTACTGAAAGTAGCAAAATGTGAAAATGAAAAATTCTCAGTGGAATTGGACCAATTTTGTATCAGAATGGTTCCGTTGCACAATAGCCAGGTGAGCGATATCAGGCCCATTTGGGCCTCTTGTTATGGTTATTATTAGAGTGAAGTCGGGTAATATCGGACAGCGGGTAAATTCGGACATACCATTGCAAACAGTGAAAATCCAGATGAGACGGCTCATAACGAGCCGTCTCATCAGGATTTTCACTGTTTGCCCAGTTAAGTTTGTTTTATTTCCAAACAACTGACATATAAGGGAAATAATGTCACTGTCCGAATTTACCCGCTGTCCGAATTTAGTCAATTTACCCGACTTTCCGATAATATGATTTTAAATTTACCATCCAAGATTAACCATATCATCCGTTACTAAAAGCAGCAAAAATCATGAAAATGACATTATTGCAAGAACCGCTCAAGGAATTTGACCAAATTTGTGTCGGACTAATCCTTGCAGCTGGAAAGGATTTGGCAAATAATCTACATTCCATTGGCTACTATTCAGCCCCAGGGCCCGTGATGGTACTTCCTAAGATGGAGCAAATTCTTTACTCTAAAAGTGTCATCCCAAATCAAAGACATCGTCCCTGCCACCCATATTTGAAATTAGACAATACTCTCAGGCTGATGGAAAAAGGCAGTATGGCAACTGTTACTGAAAGTAGCAATACGTGGAAATGACGAAATCTCTAGAACTCATAAATGGTTTTGTCGAACGATCAGTGTTTGAGACTCATTCTATTATATATTCTAACACAGTGCGCCTATAGAAGCAATGGAAAGTTCCCGTGTTTTATTCTGCAACAATTCACTGTTTCGGAGCGCGTGAGTCTAATTGCTGACGTCAATGGCAACACTGACGTAATTTTGTGACGTTTTGAGACGTTAGACGGTGTGACGTCTTTTTCTTTCTAAAATCGCCGTAAAACGTACATTTATCTTATATACAGTTAAGAATTTTAGCGGGAGAATGAACACGCTTGCAGAAGGGCTGGGAGAATTTGAATGAAAAGAATACTTTTTCAGCGTTTTTGAGTGTTAGACTCGAAATAGTTTAGCTCTAGCATTGGATTGTTGCAAAATAATTCACTGTTTGTCGATCAGTTGTAAATAGATATATTATTCGCGCTCCTCGCTCGTGATATTATCTACTTTACAACTGATCTCCAAACAGTGAATTATTACTTAACAATTCACTGCTAGGGCTTGGGTCGTATTTATAAAAGCACTTAAAGAGTTGCTATGCTGTTGCTAAGGCTTTATTTCTATGAAGGAGATTTCCTACAAAAATGAAATTTGCTCTGGAGGAACAGTCTTACAGTCTTTTTCAGACTGTTCCTCTAGAGCAAATTTCATAGTTGTAGGAAATCTCCATAGAACTTTAGCCTTAGCAACAGCATAGCAACCACTTAAGTCGTTTTATAAATACGACCCCTGATCTATTTCTTAAGCAAAAACATGAAATCGACCATATATATCTCAAGAACCCCTGGACAGATTTTGACGAAATTTGTGTCGGAATGATGCTTGAGTGGCGTTTTCAAATCTTCGATAAAATAGGTTATCATGTCATAATCTCAAGAACTTCTGCATTGATGGATGGGTGACTTGGATTTTAAGTCCATCAGGACCGTTTATAAATTTCTAGTTGAGTCTAGGTACAATCTGTTGCACACTGAGTTGCGGTCAACGAACTTAATTGAAAAAGAAATGAAAAGAGTTTATTACTGCTTTGGTAAATATTTCAGCTGCGATACGCATATTGGTGCTTAAAGCACGCTACCAGCAAAAGTTGAGATCCCAACACGCATGCACATCCACGCAGGCTGATTACAACCTTAAATGTCTGCATTCACCTTGTATGGCCCCGTAGGAATGTACAGGCACGGAGTAATGGCTGTAGGTAGACTGTACGCTTGAATCTTTGCTTTTCGCTAATACAATAAGCACTTTTTGCGTGAGGCGCTACGATATTATTGAATAACATGTTTTGTGTTGTATATTTAAGTAGACATAACAAACCACTGGGGTTAATGAACTTTATGTAGCTAGTATATGCTAAAATACTGCATTTCGTTAAAATGAAAACATATTTTTTTACTCTTGTTATCTCAAACACTGGCACCTCAGTGTGCCCTCTCACATTAAGGAATTGAGCCGCGACACGAGAAAACAAAGTGGTTGTGCGCCCAGTGCAGACTTAGATCAGGCTCGGCAACCACTCAGCCTGATTAGACTCTTTGCTAAGGACTCAAAGGGTAGCCAAGGGTCTAAGCTACCTCCATACGGACAGCGAAGACTCTGATCAAACTGGGCAGATGCCCAGGCTGATCTGAGTCTGCGCTGGGCACACAACCTCAATGTTGGTTTTTCTCGTATCGCGGCTCAATTATAGTTTGGAGACATTTCCTTTGTTTTTCTTTACATTTCAAGTCCTGTTATCTAAAGCTACTTTTATCTCAAAGTAAATTTTTCTGGGACCAGAAAAATTACTTTGAGATATTAGTAGTTTGAGTTGACCTTCGACTTTGAGATATCGACAGCTGACGGTGATTTCATCATGGTTTGTTGTTTGGGGAAATGAGGAAAGGTGAACATTCTTCTCCTCTCCCTGTATTCCTCTTAAAAATTCTTCCTGTATAACATTGGTATCTTGAGTATGTTATAAACATACTATTTACTAGAGATAGATAGCTTGACTTTGTTCTCAAGACGTCATTATCCACTCCCAAACATTTAATGCCATCGCAAACTATGAAAGCAAGGCGTTTACCAAGATTGAAAACCCAAAGTAAGAAAGGTCATGTTCTGCTGAAAACGGAAAAATGGATCTGTTTTTCACGAGTTATGCATTTATGACCATTCAGTTCGGTAATATGAAGAATTCTAGAATCGTTTATTTAACGCTATGAAAATATCTGCAATCTTAAGTGAGGAAATAACTTTTTCAACAATCACTGTTTCTAAAATGACTGACATATTACAAAGTATAGCATTCCAAAAAAAGCTCTCTGTGTCGAACGGTTCAAAAGTTTGAAAAAGCAAAACTGTATGCACATCATTATGGCATAAGAACAACATTTGAAATCAATCCGTGAAAATGTAGGAGTTGTGGTGACAAGATTTTAGGACAGACGTACACACACATTGTCGAACAACTGTAAGTAAGTAAGTAAAGTAAGGTCTTTATTTAAAGAGGGTAACTCAATTGGCGAACCAATCTTCCTTGAGGCCCTCTGATAAGACACATAAACATACAATATATACAAAGTACAATTTGAGACAAAAAAAATACAATACATCTACAGATACTAACAAAAGAAAAAACTCTCTCTCTCTCTCTCTCTCAAAGACATGTTCAATATGCATGTAAATGATATAATGATACATCTATTAAGAAAAAAATTAAAATGTCTTCAGTATTTAAATATCATATAAGGTATGGCGGTGGGGAAGTAAACCCAATTAAGCTAATTTTTCAACCAAGCCGTGCATTTATTTACAAATGAATGTATAGTTGTCGCATTTTTAATATCTATAGGGATACTGTTCCAGATAAGTGCACCAGAATAAGACATACTGTTTTTAAATAGGCCTAAATTAGGTTTAGGTATTAAAAAATTCCTGTTACAAACTGATCGTAAATTGGAAGTCGTATTATTTGAGTTGTTACTCCGCAACTGAAACAGATCTGTCACGTATTCCGGGGCCATATTATTCGCAACTTTATACATAACTTTTGCTTTTTGTAAAAATACGCTTTCATTAAAAGATAAAATTTTCAAACGATCTCGGGCTTCTTCTAAATTAGTGTATTCATTCCTCAATATACTCTTGCATGCTCGCCTTTGTAATTTAGTAATTTTATTAATGTTAAAACTCGTTGAATTTCCCCATATAATACTACAATAATCAAAATGCGGTCTGATGTAAGCATTGTAGAACAATAGCCTTTCTTCAATCGATAAATAAGAAGATATTTGAGATAGAAGCCATAAGTGAGATGAAACTTTTTTTTACAACAAATTGAAACTGTTGTTTCGACACAATGTTGTCCGGGACATTTGTTATGCATTTAAGACTGGGAAGCAGCCAGTTATACCTATATTAGCAGTACTTCGCATTACATAATGCTTTAGTTACAATATCTATAACATTTATTGGTAATTTAGGCTAAGTTGACCCAGCGGGTACAGTGTTTTACTGTAGCGTTGTGTCAACGTTTATTCAACGTCATGGCGTTGAAGCAACGTTGATACGACGTTGTTTTGCCCGCTGGGCGAGCTTGTCGTTTTGAGATAATCACCTTCTCCGCCAAAATGTTCTTTTCTTGCTGAAATTCTGATTATTTGGCATAGCATTGTGGGTATATGAATTAGTTAGCATTATATTAGTTGTATTGCTTGTCCATTGCACTGTCTGTCATAAATTGTTGTACATATGTTGTATCCTCATGGGCCTATGGCCTACTGGATTTTGAAATAAAGTTCTTCTAGTTCTATATCTCCCACAACCACCATCACCAACACCAGCCACAACGACAAACTAAAAAAGTGGGTGGGGTACTTACACCCTTTATATCTAAAATAGCTAAAGTCCTTATTATTTAAAAAAAATTGCATAATGTCAGCAATAGTAGTGTCTACCTCAATTTTAGCATAGTTATCAATTAAATTTTGATATATTAGAAAAAAAAACCAAAAAAAAAATGGACTTACTTTCAGAGACTGAAAATTTTTCGTACCCCTCTTGATAAAATAGCTTTAAGTTAATCTAGAGGCATGATATTTTTTTAAATCACTGTTAAAACGTCTTTATAGTACATAAGTCTACATATTAATGCCAAATATTTCAACTTTTGCTGCCTGAGAAAGGTGCAATAATTTTTCGAAAGTATGGGCAAATATGCATACTGTCAGTGGTCCTTTATCCTTACTCTGTCTTTAGTTCTTGAAACTGAGCGCGACACCATAGTTACGTATCAAGAAAGTGTAAACAGGCATTTTAATTAACATACGGTTTACTACCGAACTTTTTAACTCCGATTTATTGAAGAAGATTCAAGTGATTGTTTGTGTTAATGCTAATTCTATAGTGAAATGCAACATCTAAAATCATTCGCGAAAGAAACTCCAGCTTAAAGGCAAAAAGGGGCATAATTGGTCTTTAAAACAATACAAAGGGAAGTATTTGTTTAATACAAAGGGAAACAGATCTATTCAAAAATGCTGTCATTTAGTAAATGATCAACTGATTTAGTCAAATTTAGCGCTTTTCTAACATTTTTGCGCGCCAGAGACTATTTCTTAGCACCATATGCTTTATTGGAAAAAAAGGGTAACTGTTGCAAAGAAATCAAATGTTTTTTAAGAAAGTGGGCTAACTATTTTACTAGTGAAAGATTCAAATCATGTGGATGGATGAAAATCATATGAGCCGCGACGCGAGAAAACCAACAATGTGGTTGTGCGCCCAGCGCAGACTCAGATCAGCCTGGGCATCCGCCCAGTCTGATCAGAATCTTCGCTAAGCGCTTAATGGGTAGCTAAGGGACTAAGCTACCTTCGTGCGGACAGTGAAGATTCTGATCAGACTGGGCGGATGCCCAGGCTGATCTGAGTCTACGCTGGGCGCACAACCACATTGTTGGTTTTCTCGTGTCGCGGCTCATATTTTGTGCAATGATCTGTATGCATTTGCTTGTGATAGTGCCGTGATAAAAACATAAAGTTGTGGACGTTTCTATTGGCGTTCAGTATATAGGATTATTAGCTTCAGAAAAAGCTAGGATGAAGCTTTTATTTCAGCTTTAACTTTACCCTGTTTATTCTGTTGCGTTTTTATCACTTACTTCATGTGGCACAAGAAAAATATTGAATTTGAAAACATCTAAGATATAGAGGATCTTACATGAGTGCTCATGTATTACTGAATTTATTAAACGAGTTAGGGAAAAAGATAAGATGCGAGGCTATGCCGAGCATCTTATCGGTTTTCCCCAACGAGTTTAATAAATTCAATAATTCAGGAGCACGAATGCAAGATTCTATCTATCGTATGACTCGCATTTTATAAGCAAATTTTGCACTAAAACGTCGCGATTTCGCCATCAGAAAACGCGACGTGGCCCACCGGGGTTCAACTCGTGGTCTTCTTTTGCTCCAGTACTCCAGTGGTGTTGCTGACGCCCCAGGGATCTCCGGGTGTCTCAACACGTTTTGGCTGTCGAGTCCTCATCCTTGCTTCATCACGGTCTTTTCTTGATCTTAATTGTTGACCGTGATGACTCTCTGATGAGTTAGGGGACCTCCATACGAACCGAACTACCAACTAATTGTGTGCACCGCAGCGGAGGGTGAGGGTGAAGGTTTGGGCCCAGTAAAACCGGTTTAAACCCCCCAGTAGTTATTACTGACCGTCCCAAGGCGGTACTTTTGTTGCGGTTGCATTTGTTTTATGTTCGGTGCTGTTTAATTTATTGTGTTCTCAGTTTAATCCTTCTATCATAAAAATAGAAAAAAGGTAAAAATAATTGTTAAATGTTTTTTTTTTTATATAATTTGCTTAGTCCGTTGTAACCCGTCTGTTGGTCTAAATTATTTAGTTCAATAAAGATAGCTGAGTTGCCATCTATTTGGGAAAGAGCTGCTGACTCGGCTTATCACTTGTAATTTATTGTTTGTTGGGATGTCTTTGTCAATCTTTCCCTTTGATGTTGGGGATAGGGTTTGGGATCTGATTCAGTCAGTTCCTGAAATCCACTAGTTGATTATCGTTCTTAATGCATGGCTTTATTGTACTCTCAGATGCGACGTCATATGATAAACAGATGTACTGTTGCCGGATGAAAATCATAGTTTGTGCTGTTGAAGGCACTTTGGTAAATAGGCGGTTTCATCGATCTGAGATGTCTTAGTACACAAGCCATTTTTGTGCAGGCGAAAGCGTCAGTAACTAGAATAGAGCGTCTATTTCAATAAAAGCATTTTAGATTTTTGTACTAATCAACAATGAATGACGCAAACTATCCTTCATATAAACTTCAGGTATTCTCTCGCTGACTCATAATATTGTTTGGATTGCGTCTTTAAGTATATCATCAATCAATGCTTGGAATAGCAATTTCTTTGGTGAGTGAGTCTTCCTTGTATACAAGATGTTTGCATTTTCATTATTTGAGCCGCGACATGGGAAAACCAACAAAGTAACATGTGCGCCCAGCGAAGACTCGGACCATCCCGGGCAGTGGCCCAGTTTGATCAGAGTCGTTACTGTGCACTTAAAGGATAGCTAAGGGCCTGAGCTAGCTCCATGCGGACAGCGAAGACTCTAATCAGACTGGGCGGATGGCCAGGCCGATCGGAGTCTTTGCTGGGCGTACTTTCCACTTTGTTGGGTTTCTCATGTCGCGGCTGAATTTTATTTATTTACTTCTGTATCGAAATTGTATGAAAATGAATTTCAAAAGCAATTTGAAATGTAAATAAAACGATTTTGGTAATCATTTAAACAGTGACTGTGAAACTGCTGAGTATCTATGCGCTGGGTGAGAGCGTACAGTACAGACATGTGCCCCGTTGTCCGATCTGTATAGTTGGCAAATCTTTGTCTGTTGTAATGAACTTCAGGGTGTGTTTGTGCGAAATGTGTTTTCTTTTATTGTTTAAATTTAAGCCACTTTGTAAGAGTGTTTTATCTATTTATGTTTTCCATAGTGGTCGTCTTTAGAGATGGCTAGATGTTGCTTTCTTTGCTCTAAAACTATATTTTCATCTGCAAATCACTGGTGTTTGTAATAAGATCACTTCGACTGAGTTTGCGTTTTAATTAAAAATATTGTTGGTTAATCCCTTTTTAAGATAGATTAATAATCTGTTAAGAGATTTACTCTTGATATATTACCTGCAAGTACGGGATGAAACCACATGACAAGCAAGACTGACCATCCCCAAATTTCCCTGACTGTATGGGATGTCTCACTGAGAATCGGTTTTGTGACACACGATGCAGAGTAGTTTTTGAGCCATCCATCGTTTTCTTTGATAATAACTGCCCTTACATAGTATGATATCTAACAAGATTAATTAAACCTGAAACGAAATGCACCATAAAAAATTTGTAATGAAGATACGGTTGTTTCATGTAAAATTGATGGCAAAACTTGAAGAAATGGTACCAGCGCTGCTTTCGATTTCGAAAGTACAATAGTGATTTTCTCAAGTTAAATGTGAAAATAAAGCACATAATAACAACACGAGTATACAGAAAATCAAGGTGGCTTGTCGAAAAGACTTGTACATGTGGTTATGCTTGTCGAACTAGCGGTACTACTTACACTTAATGATTTTAAAACACAAAAATAAACAATTTTGAAACTTACCCGACATATTGGGACAAAGATGCGTCCACTTTACAGATCGGTACTATGGATCAGTTGTACTGTATGCTCTTAACCAGTGCTACGAAATGGCTTTCCATTAACCCCGGTGCCGTGAGGTCGACTTCCGGTTTTCTCCGAGTCACCCTCACGGAGCGCTACAGTGTGCCAGTTATGTTGGAACGCGGATGAAACTATTCAACACTTTCTGCTGGACTGTTCGTATCTGGAGAAAACCAGAAACCCCATTATATCTGAAATAAAGACTGTGCTTCAGATGCTTCTAGAATTTTGTCCTGCAGTTAAAAGTTATTCCTTCTTACAACTGGTGATTGACTGCAGTGTAGTTCTGGAACAGTGTCCTAGAAATAACACTGACTTTATCAAAGACTATGTTACCCAGATAAGTTACCACAGTAGACGTCTATCATATGCCTTACATGCTGCTCGATATAGTAAGCTAGAACTTTCCTCAAAGCCCTATAAGGCAAAGAACAAAAAGAAGACACAGTAGCCCACATGAGAAATGAGTAGCATTTCTCAGTTGAATCAGAGACCTTTATACCCGACCTGTGTATATAACAACTTCAAATTAACTGTATGTAAATACGGATTGTATTGGTGGCGGAATTCCTCCCAAAAAACTGTATTTAAATACTGATTGTTCTGGTGGTGGAATCCATACCTATAATACTTATCAATAATTACCTACCTGAAGAGGGTGTGTCTACAGAGGCAGAAACTCACATACAGAATACAGAATACATAGCGAAAACGTGAAATTTTAGGGAATCATTTCTGTTCCCTAATATGGGGCGTTTATTAGGGGATACTTCTCAGAAAACGAGGTGTTTTTGACTGGAGACATCCTTTAGCTTGAAGTATAGGTAAAGGATTCTAGACCGGGGACAATCTTCATAGAAATATCAGCTGTCAAAGACACCTGCTATATTTTTCTTTTGCATTAGCCACTGTTCGTTGCCGCATTGCGTACGAGTCACGTGACAAAAGCGATATCGCTTCTTCCCGGTGTAACAAGTAAATTTTAACACTACCACTTTTATCCGTACTGGTCGATTCGATTTCGGGAACGGCTTCAAAAACATGTCATGCTCTTTTTAGGTTTAAATAAGGTGTATTCTAATAATACCCGACCAGTTAGTAGCTTCTCGTTTCAACAGATGAATGACTGGGTAAGTAAATACGTTTATTTATCGTGTCTATTTTGACGCATGAGTGGGTGGGGTGATGGTGCACATTAATTTGGGAACGGGACAACCACAACACGTCCAGTAAGGATAGCCTGACTCATTAATATTCATAAGGCTATGGCCTAAATTCCGACACGAATACATTTCTCAGTAACAGGTGCTGCGCAATAAAAATCAGAAAAAAATGTTGAAAAGTGACTGAAAATAATAGTAAAGATAAAAATCGGATCCTTAGATTCATTTATGAGCTTGTCTTGTCATACCGATTAATGTGTCTAATCTTTTTGAATATTTAAAGGGACAAGGCAGAGCGTGACAATATTAAGCCAAGATAGGGAGTCTAGGCTACTGTAGATCTATATTCTCTGGAAATGGTAAGAGTTTTTAAGGAGAAAATTTGCAAACCTTTTTATATTTGTTATAGAAGATATGGTATCTGATAACTGACAGCACTCTCACCTCTATAATGCCTCCTTCAGTTCTGGACATGTTGTGCTATCAAAGTACAACACTTCTTAGTCGACTCGTCAACAGTAACTGAACTAATAAACAGCTTAAAACATTTATTCTATTCTGTATAAACTATATATACTAAGTACATTAAAAAACGCAACACTTGGTTTTTCTGGAATAACTTGTTGAATTTTAACATAAAAGATTTGAAACTCATGGGATATCTAGATTGAGAGCAATCTCATCTCTGTAATGTTTCCTCTCACCTCTGTATTGGCTTTCTTATTACTGGACCTGTTGTACTATCAAAATACAACACGTCAGATGTGGTACCTGGTAATTTGTAGTACTCACGTCTCTGTAATGATTCCTTCAGTTCTGGACTTGTTGTATTTTCAAATACAACACGTCAGATGTGGTACCTGGTAACTTGCAGCACTCTCATCAATAATGATTCCATCAGTGCTGGACTTGTTGTACTATCAAAATACAACACGTCAGATGTGGTACCTGGTAACTTGCAGCACTCTCATCAATAATGATTCCATCAGTGCTGGACTTGTTGTACTAATGAAATACAACACGTCAGATGTGGTACCTGGTAACTTGCAGCACTCTCGTCAATAATGATTCCATCAGTGCTGGACTTGTTGTACTATCACAATACAACACGTCAGATGTGGTACCTGGTATCTGGTAGTACTCTCGTCTATGTAATGATTCCTTCAGTTCTGGACATGTTGTACTATCAGAATACAACACGTCAGATGTGGTACCAGGTAATTGGCAGCACTCTCGTCTATGTAATGATTCCTGCAGTTCTGGACCTATTGTACTATCGAAATACATCACGTCAGATGTGGTACCAGGTAATTGGCAGCACTCTCGTCTATGCAATGATTCCTTCAGTTCTGGACAAGTTGTACTATCAAGATACAACACGCCAGATGTGTACACCTGGTATTTGGTAGTACTCTCGTCTATATAATGATTCATTCAGTTCTGGACTTGTTGTACTATCAAGATAAAACACGTCAGGTGTCGTACCTGGTAATTGGTAGTACTCTCGTCTATATAATGATTCCTTCAGTTCTGGACATGTTGCACTAGCAAGATACAACATGTCAGATGTGTTACCTGGTATTCGGTAGTACTCTCGTCTATATAATGATTCATTGAGTTCTAGACTTGTTGTACTATCAAAATACAACATGTCAGATGTGGTACCTGGTAATTGGTAGGACTCTCGTCACTGTAACGATTCCTGCAGTTCTGGACCTATTGTACTATCAAAATACAACATGTCAGATGTGGTACCTGGTAATTGGTTGCACTCTCGTCTATGTAATGATTCCTGCAGTTCTGGACCTATTGTACTATCAAAATGCAACACGTCAGATGTGGTACCTGGTAATTGGCAGCACTCTTGTCTATGTAATGTATTTTCAGTTCTGGACTTGTTGTACTGTCAAAATACAACACGCCAGATGTGGTACCTGGTAATTGGTAGCACTCACATCCATGTAATGATTCCTGCAGTTCTGGACCTATTGTACTATCGAAATACATCACGTCAGAGGTGGTTACTGGTAATTGGTAGCACTCTCGTCTATGTTATGATTCCTTCAGTTCTGGACCTATTGTACTATCGAAATACAACACGTCAGAGGTGGTACCTGGTAATTGGTAGCACTCTCGTCTATGTAAATATTCCTTCAGTTCTGGACTTGTTGTACTTTCAAAATACAACAAGTCCGATGTGGTACCTGGTCACTTTCAGCACTTTCGTCTATGTAATGATTCATTCAGTTCTGGACATGATGTACTATCTAAATACGACACGTCAGATGTGGTACCAGGTCATTGGCAGCACTCTCGTCTATGTAATTATTCCTTCAGTTCTTGACTTGTTGTACTATCAAAATGCAACACGTCAGTTGTGGTACCAGGTAATTGGCAGCACTCTCGTCTATGTAATGATTTCTTCAGTTCTGGACTTCTTGTTCTATCAAAAAGCAACACGTAAGATAAGGTACCTGATAATTGGTAGCACTCTCATCCATGTAATAATTCCTTTCAATGCTGGACTTGTTGTACTATCAGAATACAACACGTCAGATGTGGTACCTGGTAATTGGTAGCACTCTCGTCTACGTAATGATTCCTTCAGTTCTGGACCTATTGTACTATCAAGATACAACACGTCAGATATGGTACCTGGTAACTGGCAGCACTTTCGTCTATGTAATGATTCCTTCAGTTCTGGACTAGTTGTACTATCAAAATACAACACTTCAGAAAAGGTACCTGGTAATTGGTAGCACTCTCATCTATGTGATGATCCGTTCAGTTCTGGACTTGTTGTACTATCAAAATACAACACGTCAGATGTGGTACCTGGTATTTGGTAGAACTCTCGTCTATGTAATGATTCCTTCAGTTCTGGAACTATTGTACTATCTAAATACAACACGTCAGATGTGGTACCTGGTAATTGGTTGCACTCTCGTCTATGTAATTATTCCTTCAGATCTGGACTTGTTGTACTATCAAAATACAACACATCGGATGTGGTACCTGGTAACTGGCAGCACTCTCGTCTATGTAATGATTTCCTCAGTTCTGGACTTGTTGTTCTATCAAAATACAACACTTCCGATGTGGTACCTGGTAATTGGTAGCACTCACATCTATGTAATGATTCCTTCAGTTCTGGACTTGTTGTACTTTCAAAATACAAAACGTCAGATGTGGTACCTGGTAATTGGTAGCACTCTCGTCTATATAATGATGCCATCAGTTCTGGACATGTTGCACTATCAAGATACAACATGTCAGATGTGTTTCCTGGTATTTGGTACTACTCTCATCTATATAATAATGCATTCAGTTCTGGACTTGTTGTACTATCAGAATACAACACGTCAGATGTGGTACCTGGTGATTGGTAGCACTCTCATCTATGTAATGATTCCTGCAGTTCTGGACCGATTGTACTATCGAAATACAACACGTCAGATGTGATACCTGGTAATTGGTAGCACTATCGACTATGTAATGATTCCTGCAGTTCTGGACCTATTGTACTATCGAAATACAACGCGTCAGAGGTGGTACCTGGTAATTGGTAGTACTCTCGTCTATGTAAATATTCCTTCAGTTCTGGACTTGTTGTACTTTCAAAATACAACACGTCAGATGTGGTACCTGGTCACTTGCAGCACTTTCGCCTATGTAATGATTCCTTCAGTTCTGGACATGCTGTACTATCTAAATACAATACGTCAGATGTAGTACCAGGTAATTGGCAGCACTCTCGTCTATGTAATTATTCCTTCAGATCTGGACTTGTGCACTATCAAAATACAACACATCGGATGTGGTACCTGGTAACTGGCAGCACTCTCCTCTATGTAATGATTTCCTCAGTTCTAAACTTGTTCTACTATCAAAATACAACACTTCCGATGTGGTACCTGGTAATTGGTAGCACTCTCATCTATGTAATGATTCCTGCAGTTCTGGACCTATTGAACTATCGAAATACAACACGTCAGAGGTGATACCTGGTAATTGGTAGCACTCTCGTCTATGTAATGATTCCTGCAGTTCTGGACCTATTGTACTATCGAAATACAATACGTCGAATGTGGTACCAGGTAATTGGCAGCACTCTCGTCTATGTAATTATTCCTTCATTTCTGGACTTGTTGTACTTTCAAAATACAACACGTCAGATGTGGTACCTGGTCACTTGCAGCACTTTCGTCTATGTAATGATTCCTTCAGTTCTGGACATGTTGTACTATCTAAATACAATACGTCGAATGTGGTACCAGGTAATTGGCAGCACTCTCGTCTATGTAATTATTCCTTCATTTCTGGACTTGTTGTACTATCAAAATGCAACACGTCAGATGTGGTACCTGGTAATTGGTAGCACTCTCGTCTATATAATGATTCCATCAAGTCTGGACATGTTGCACTATCAAGATACAACATGTCAGATGTGTTACCTGGTATTTGGTGGTACTCTCGTCTATATAATGAATTATTCAGTTCTAGACTTGTTGTTTTATCAAAATACAACACGTCAGATGTGGTACCTGATAATTGGTAGTACTCTCGTCGCCGTAATGATTCCCTCAGTTCTGGACCTATTGTACTATCAAAATGCAACAATCCAGATGTAGTACCTGGTAATTGGCAGCACTCTTGTCTATGTAATGATTCCTTCAGTTCTGGACATGTTGTTCTATCAAAATACAACACGTCAGAAGTGGTACCTGGTAATTTGTAGCACTGTCATCCATGTAATGATTCCTTCAGTTCTGGACTTGTTGAACTGTCAAAATACAACACGCCAGATGTGGTACCTGGTAATTGGTATCACTCTCGTCTATGTAATGATTCCTTCAGTTCTGGACCTATTGTACTATCGAAATACAACACGTCAGATGTGGTACCTGGTAATTGGTAGCACTCTCGTCTGTGTAATGATTCCTGCAGTTCTGGACCTATTGTACTATCGAAATACAACACGTCAGAGGTGGTACCTGGTAATTGGTAGCACTTTCGTCTATGTAAATATTCCTTCAGTTCTGGACTTGTTGTACTTTCAAAATACAACACGTCAGAGGTGGTACCTGGTCACTTGCAGCACCTTCGTCTATGTAATGATTCCTTCAGTTCTGGACATGTTGTACTATCTAAATACAACACGTCAGATGTGGTACCAGGTAATTGGCAGGACTCTCGTCTATGTAGTTATTCCTTCAGTTCTGGACTTGTTGTACTATCAAATTGCAACACGTCAGATGTGGTACCAGGTAATTGGCAGCACTCTCGTCTATGTAATGATTTCTTCAATTCTGGACTTCTTGTTCTATCAAAATGCAACACGTCAGATAAGGTACCTGGTAATTGGTAGCACTCTCATCTATGTAATAATTCCTTTCAATGCTGGACTTCTTGTACTATCAGAATACAACACGTCAGATGTGGTACCTGGTAATTGGTAGCACTCTCGTCTATGTAATGATTCTTTCAGTTCTGGACCTATTGTACTATCAAGATACAACACGTCAGATGTGGTACCTGGTAACTTGCAGCACTTTCGTCTATGTAATGATTCCTTCAGTTCTGGACTAGTTGTACTCAGTTCTGGACTAGTTGTACTATCAAAATACAACACTTCAGATGTAGTACCTGGTAATTGGTAGCACTGTCATCTATGTAAGGATCCGTTCAGTTCTGGACTTGTTGTACTTTCAAAATTCAACACGTCAGATGTGGTACCTGGTGATTGGTAGCACTCTCGTCTATGTAATGATTCCTTCAGTTCTGGACCTATTGTACTATCGAAATACAACACGTATGCTGTGGTACCTGGTAATTGGTTGCACTCTCGTCTATGTAATTATTCCTTCAGATCTGGACTTGTTGTACTATCAAAATACAACACATCGGATGTGGTACCTGGTAACTGGCAGCACTCTCGTCTATGTAATGATTCCCTCAGTCCTGGACTTGTTGTACTATCAAAATACAACACTTCCGATGTGGTACCTGGTAATTGGTAGCACTCTCGTCTATGTAATGATTCCGTCAGTTCTGGACTTGTTGTACTTTCAAAATACAACACGTCAGATGTGGTACCTGGTAATTGGTAGCACTCTCGTCTATGTAATGATTCCTTCAGTTCTGGACCTATTGTACTAATGAAATACAACACGTCAGATGTGGTACCTGGTAATTGGTAGGAATCTCGTCTATGTAATTATTCCTTCAGTTCTGGACTTGTTGTACCATCATAATACAACACGTCAGATGTGGTACCTGGTAATTTGTACTACTCTCATCTATGTAATGATTCCTTCAGTTCTGGACTTGTTGTACTTTCAAAATACAACACGTCAGATGTGGTAATTAGTAATACTCTCGTCTTTGTAATGATTCCTTCAGTTCTGGTCTGTTGTACTATCAAAATACAACACGTCAATTGTGATGTCTGATAATTGCTAGCACATTCATCTTTGTCATGCTTCCTTCAGGCCCGGACATATTGAACTATCCAAGTTAAACACGTCAGATATGGTGTCTGATAATTATTAGCTCTCTCACCTCTGTATAGGCTTCCTTATTACTGGACCAGTTGTACTTTCAAAATACAACATGTCAGATAAGGTGTCCGATAATTGCTAGTTCTTTCGCCTCTGTAATACATCCCTTATAACTGGACCTGTTGTACTATCAAAACTACAACACGTCGATTGTAGTGCCTGATATTTGCTAGCACTCTCGTCTCTGTAATGCTTCCTTCAGTTTTGGACCTGTTGAACTATCAAAATACAACACGTCAGATATGGTGTCTGTTAATTGATAGCACTCTCATCTCCATAATACTTTCTTCAGTTCGGGACCTGTTGTGCTATTAAAATACAATACGTCAGATACGGCGTCTGATAACTGATATAACTGATTTCCTTAATACCTGACCCATTGTACTTTGAAAAATACCTGATCACATGACACACGTGGTCAAAATCGATATTCTTACAGGCCGTGAGGAAATAGGTAATTTGCATTTTAATTTGAAGATTATTTTTTTGTTCCACATTTATCGAATAAATACGCATTTTTCAAAACTTTTGCGGTTAATTATGAGACTATTACATATTGTCTAACGAAATTTTGTTAAAATATTTGTTTCTGAAAACATGAAATAAACGAGGGAGACAATCTTTAAGATTTCTGTATATACCACAAATCACCACCTTAAAATGCGAAAGTCTATAAGGGGCATACCTTGTAAGGCAAATGTGGGAAATTACGGGCCCGCTTATTTTTCATTTGAAGAATAAAATTTCAGAGTGCTAAGTCCGCCGCTCCGGGGCCTTATTGCTTCAGAAATATTTAAAAACAGGAGCAATAACTTTGTAATCCACAATCACGAATGATAATCTCATCTATAACAAAATATTTTACCTGGCAAATACTATTCTGATATCATATGTCTATTCATATGTGAAATGTTGCAGAAGCTAATAAAATTCCCTAGTCGAGAAAGGGCCAAAACTCGGCTTATAGCCAAAAGTTACCCAACGGACATTTTAGGTTGACTCTACGTTGACCCAATGTTTAGTACCAATCTTGAATAAACAGAGATTTTGTGTTGATTATGAAATTTGAGTAAACGTAGACGTAGAGATATAATCGTTTAAACGTTCATAATTCAAACCTTAACCAAACATAGGTCTATCAAACTTGAATATAGGGATTATACATGTTTTTTCATGATTAACATTTACCGGATCCCAAGGAAGTTATTTTAACTCAATGCATGGTACACGTGGTACATACTGGATGCCATGAGTCATGCAACCGTTTCTCACAACTAGGTTTTGTTTAGATAATGAGACATGTTGCATGCAACAGATTTGTATTATGCAACATATGTTTTGGGGGGTGTTTACACAATGACACATGAGGGGTGGTCGGGTCGGGCGATGGTGTTATAGAACTTTCAGTACCCAGGGTGTCCTACTAATTTGGATACTAGTAATATCAGGGCAAGGACCGCTGTGCTTGCAGCAGTGCGGGATTGGGGCTGTTTGATTGTTTTGCCCCATCTGCTATATCTGTTACTTTTCTTTCTCCCTCTGCCCGGAACATGGCTCGATATAGGCACAAAACAACCAACAGCGAAACGGGTTGCATGACACAAGTATCATGGAACATGTGTCGCCATGTGAGCCTGTCTTTATTTATCAACATTAATCATCAGTACAGTACAGTTTTTCGTCTGAGCCGACCTGGCTAGCCTCTTTTCTTGTCGGAGTCAGTCCAGTCGTTGTGGGTTTGCTCTGTGGTCGAAGCAAGGCAACAAAAATTGTAAAACAATATGACATGCGCAACGCAAAGACTGGTCAGCCTGAGCTTACGATCAGTCAGATTGGAGTCTGTTCTGTCCGTATGACTAATCTAAGGAATCTACGTCCACTAAGGCAAATGTTGTAATTAGATGTACAAGCTGATCTGTGTATCTGCTATGAAGTGGGAAAGATTATGACTGCAATTTCATCCCATTCCATTCAATGCTATGCGTCTCACCCTCAGCTGGAGCGGAGCTAGTTAATTTTTGCGCACTGTTTAATGCCGTCCTGGTTTGACTCTGTATTGAGGTCGGTATTGTGACTATTGTCTCCATATCCCAAAACTCGCCACCTTATACTGAAAGTAATGAGATGGTTTAGCTTATGGATACACCTCCAGCTATCTTTACAAACGGGAACAACTAATGTGACCTCCTGTTTGTTTCCCTAGAGGATAATGCCTTTCCTAAACGGGGTCTACTCTTGAAAGAAAAAAAATGGCTTCCAAAAATAGCAATTTCTTTCCTTCAATTGGTGACAATCTTTGAACACAGGAAAATCGGTGTGACAGAGTTGTTTCCCCTGATTGTGCGTCCACTTACCAGAAGTTGTAGCATGAGTGAAGCGGTTTACAATATGTTGCTCTTTTTTCCTTTTTTTTTTTCGTCATGACGTTGAATCAAAATTTAATCAATGTATGTAACAAGCTCTGATTTTATAACGGAGATTCAAGTGTCAATGGCTTGTTGGCTATAAGGAATTTGAACTTTAATGAGCAAACTCCTCCCCTCCAGAGCCGATTCCCCATTATAAAGGAAAGTAAAACTGAAATTGTAAAGCTGCGTCCCCTGAAATGACCTCAAAAGAAGCAGACTAATATTTATAATCAGGAATTCCCCATAAATGCACACAACGCTGAAACAACGCCACGTCAATGCTGGTTCAACACAAAAACGTTGAGCTGACACCGACCAAGGGCTACTCCAGTGCTTTGAACCCACAGGGCGTCTTCTTATCCTGAATTGTTACGCAATTCCATCAAACACTAGTGTTTGGGTGTGGATAAAACGTGCCAGAAAGCAGCAACAGTTAAGTTTATCACCGTCTATGACTGCCATTAGCATGAGACCAAAGCAATCAGTGTGATATATAAATCACACAAATATTCCACATGCTGAGCAGACTGCCTCAGAAAATCTGCTAAACTAGACGTGGCAGTAAGCATGGCTTACTAAATACCCCCCCCCCCACCCCCCCCCCCCCCCCCCGCATTTAGCACTTAGTTTGCTTTTGTCATCCAACTTTTTCATATACACAACATTCAAGTTACATAAAAAAAACAGATACAAGCTCATCCCTGAAGTTCTAGCAGGGAAAACTGACAATATTCATGTATACTCTTTTCTTATGCTGGATCCCTGGTCCCTGGACCAAATCTGAAAGAAATCAGAGCAAGAATGACAAAAAAAAAATTAGAGCAAAACAACTATTGAAAAAGGACAGAACTCAGAAAAAAAAAATCTGACGTTTCAAACCCATGACTCAATACACATCTATAGACCAGTATATGTTCACACACTTAATTTGAAAAAAATATCTGCGAAACAGTTTAGGAGGAAAAGCAGCAACAAACTCTGTTTCAAAAACCACAAAGAGGCATAACAAAGCTGGGAATCTGTTCTGGCAAAAACTGAAAAAAATTTGTCATCTGTTGTCTTCTCTTGTATCTATGCACCAAATAGGAATAAAATCGAAGCAACAAGACAAAAAATCCTATATAAACAGCATAAAATATCAAAAAGGGCATAACTCAGGCAAAAAGGGTTGATAATTAATATTATAACCTTAGTGCATATCTTCATTTGATTGTTTGATTTGTTGCTTAACGTCCACGGTAAACAGCTATGGTCATGTCGGGACGGTCAGTCAACCTAACCACACTATTCCTGGCCAGGCTTAGGCCTCCTAAGCGGTTAACCACTACTAAATGCACATACTTTCGTCAGTAACTGACAACTGCCCTTCTTGAATCAGCGGAAGGAGAAACCAAAGTATGTGGCCAGACCCGGTATCGAACCCAGGACCTCTGACTTATGAGTCAGGTGCCCTACCGATTGCGCTACGCAGCCCCGCATGCATATCTTCATATCAATATGTGTTCATATACTTAATTTCAAGAAAATCTGTCTTACAGTTTTGAAAGAGAAGCGATAACAAACTTTTATTACAATTATTATAATGACAAAGGGGAATAACTCAGCAGGCAAACATTTTTCTTATGATGCATCTATGAACCAAATTTGAATAAAATCAAAGCAAAAACGACTAAAACCCCCAAAACTAGGATAAAAAATTAGGATAAAAATATCAAAAAGGAGTTGAGATAACAAACTTTTTTACGGAAAATATAAAGTGTCATAACTAAGCAGGAAAACATCTTCGGAAAAAAATGGAAAACACGTGTCATAAATTTTCTTATGATGTATCTATGAATCAAATTTGAATAAAAGCAAAGCTAAAACGACCGACTAAAAAAACCCAACATTAGGGCCAATAATATCAAAACGGGGCATAACTCAAGAAAAAGGGGTCGGATTTCAAAATGGAAACCTAAATGCACATCTTCATACCAACATGTCTTCACATACCTAATTTTAAGAAAATTGGTCAAGCGGGCTAGTAGGGTTGCGATAACAGACTTTTTTTTTACGAAGAATATAAAGGGGAATAACTCAGCTTTAAAACCCATCCGCGAAAAAACGATACACACACATATATATGGTGTGGTATATATAATACATGACTGTGTGTCTATGGAAATGCTAAGAAAGAAGACCAGCTTTATGTATGTTCCATTGAAGAGTGGCCACTGATTTTTATGGACATTTTTTTTTACATTTTTGGGGGGTGGGGTGGGGGGGGGTGAATTTTGTTTCCTCGTATGTTGTTACATTTGTGCCGGTTTTACACATTTGAGGTTCCAACAAGGTGTCGGCACGAATTTCAAGAAAATTGCCGACATCACTTTAATACAAATAAATAAAAGCATCGTAAACGACTGCATAATACCCCGCCTCTGCAAACCAATACCCATTCTTTTACCTTTTATACATTTTACGCGACTTTTATTATTAGTTTATATATGTATATAGCCACTGTGTAGGGGCAGATAACCTCTGCGGACAAAATTTTTATCATGGCATGAAGCTCATATTATGTGTCGCATGTTTCAGGAAATCCCGTTCGTCTTTGATTTTTTACAGATTTTTTTCATAATTTCATACATGAATATAACCCAGGGACAGGGGCAGGTAACCCATGAGGACTAAATTCTGCTTGTACCAGAAAGTTTATTTCAATCATGTCTGTGAAATTTCATAAAGATATACCATAAGTTTTTTATAGGTATTTTCATGATTTCATATATGTATATATAGCTTGTGTCAGGGGCAAGTAAACACTGGGGGACAACATTTTCATCATGATAGAAAGCTTATATCAATATGATAATTTGTTACATAGTATCAGTTTTAAAAAATTCCTTTCAACTCTGTTTTTATACTTTTTGATTATTTAATACCTGCATATAGCCCAAACCCAGGCGAACAAAATTCCGCTTGTTACAGAAAGTCTATGTTGCTTTGGTCATTTCTGTGAAATTTCATCAAGATATTTCAAAGTGTAAAGGAACTACAAACCAAACACTATTTTTAAGACCTTGACAAGGGCAATAACTCCATCAGAAGAAATCTTAATTTGCCCATTAACAATCTCACCTGAGATATTTCCAAGACAAATGCACTCTCTAAGTTTGAAGAAAATCCGTTAATAGATACTCAAGTTATTGAACGGAAACAAAGTGCTCACGGACGGACAGACGTACGTACGACGGTCGGACGGACACACGGACAACCAGCAGGAAAACATAATACCCCACCACTAACGTGTGGCGGGGTATAAAGATGAACCACGACGTTGATTCAATGTTGATTCAAGGTTGATACAACCTTGTGTGCCTGCTGGAGAAGCAAGTTATTAACAAAACGTTTATCTGAATTTTAGCCTTTTGGATAGAAAACTTGATATAAAACTGATGAGGAAGTTTCGTCCATTTTCAAACCTGAGAATATAATTGGTGAAAGAACTGAGGCAAAGAATTCTGCTGAAAGCTATCTCGCATCTGCCATTTAAATAAAAATTGAATTAAAAGTACTCAAGATATAACGCAAACTATTGAATCATTAAATATAGGTCACACCCAAAGTAAGATATAAAATCATAGAAAACGACGACATTTAGGATAAAATCAACTGATGGTAATGTGCACAACCGTGGTGAATGTAGAATAATCAGCTTCTGGTGCCAGAAGGAATGTATATTGCCACGGTGTTCAAGAGTTATGAGCATTTTCAGTAGTTGGCCGTAAATTTTCAGCTTGTGCTCAGCAAAGCCTCGTCCATCAAATGAGGTTGTTATGCATGCGAGTCGTTAGACAATGTTGACATGTATAAGTATGCAAAATTTTGTCAAAATATCCCATGCGGTTCAAGATTTATAAGCGTTTTCGCTAACTGATAACGGACGGACTGACAAAATAGCTCAACCGGCCAAAATGATGCTCGGTGAAGCCTCGTCACCGTTTTGCATGCCGGTGGCTGGACAATGTTAAAATACATAAGTATACAAAATTTGAACCATATATACCACGGGGTTCAAGAGTTATGAGCATTTTCACTACTTGACCGTAAATTTTCAAATTTAAAGGTCTAGTATTGAGGAAACAATTACGGAGATGTACGTGATATCATTTACCAGCCATCACATCAGACGTGTTGTATTTTAAGAGTACAGCATGTCCAGTATTGAGGAATCAGTTACGGAGATGTAAGTGATATCATTTACCAGCCATCACATCAGACGTGTTGTATTTTAAGAGTACAGCAGGTCCAGTATTGAGGAATCAGCTACGGAGATGTAAGTAATATCATTGACAAGATATCACATCAGACGTGTTGTATCTTAAGAGTACAACAGGTCCAGTATTGAGGAAACAATTACGGATATGTACGTGATATCATTTATCAGCCATCACATCAGACGTGTTGTATTTTAAGATTACAACAGGTCCAGTATTGAGGATATAATTACAGCGATATTATTTACCATATTCGCAACAGACGTGTTTTATTTTAAGAGTACAACACGTCCAGTATTAAGGATACCAGTAGGGGAAGGTAAGTGAAATCAGT
This sequence comes from Ctena decussata, assembly GCA_963989385.1. NCBI lineage: Eukaryota > Metazoa > Mollusca > Bivalvia > Lucinida > Lucinidae > Ctena > Ctena decussata. The sequence goes on from OZ022508.1 coordinate 20,001,931, forward strand.
CATCTAATCAGACGTCTTGTATTTTAAGAGTACAACACGTCCAGAATTTAGGATGCCAGTACGGGGATGTAAGTGATATTATTGACCAGATATCACATCAGACGTCTTGTATTTTAAGAGAACAACACGTGCACTATTAAGGATATCAGTACGGAGATGTCAGTGATATCATTTACCAGCCATCACATCAGAAGTGTTGTATTTTAAGAGTACAACACGTCCAGAATGTAGGATACCAGTACGAAGATGTAAGTGATATCATTGACCAGATATCACATCAGACGTGTTGTAATTTTAGAGTACAACACGCCCATTATTGAGGAAACAGTTATGAAGATGTATGTGATATCATTGAGAGGCACGGTAGCCGAGTGGTTAGAGTGGCTCGGTTATTGTGCTAAAAATGCGCCGGAAGCCCGTGAGTTCGCGGCTCACCGTCGCCATCAGACGACTGGAAAACTCTCTCTGTTAACCCAGCAGTAAATGGGTACCTTTTTCGAATTAGGGAAGGACAATGCAGCGAAAGGAGAGAGATGGGCTCCGCCTTTCATCAGCTGTGGCCAAGATACAGTGGGTCTCTAACCCCCACTGCCCCTACGGCTATTAGGCTATGGAAAAACTTTACCTTTACATTTTTTACGTGATATCATTATCCAGCCATCACATTAGACGTGTTGTATTTTAAGAGTACAACACATCCAGTATTAAGGATACCAGTCCGGGGATGTAAGTGATATCATTTACCAGATATCACATCAGACGTGTTGTATTTTAAGAGTACAACAGGTCCAGTATTAAGGATACAATAACACTGATGTAAGTGTTATCATTTACCAGACATCACATCAGACGTGTTGCATTTTAAGAGAACAACACGTCCAGTATTAAGGATACCAGAACGGGGATCTAAGTGATAACATTGACCAGACATCACATCAGACGTGTTGCATTTTAAGAGAACAACACGTTCGGTGTTAAGGATATCAGTACGCAGATGTAAGTGATATCACTGGTCAGATATCACATCAGACGTGTTGTATTTTAAGAGTACAACACGTCCAGTATTTGAGGAAACAATTACGGAGATGTACATGATATCATTTACCAGCCAATACATTCGACGAGTTGTATTTTAAGAGTACAACAGGTCCAGTATTAAGGATACCAGTACTGGGATGTAAGTGATATTATTGACCAGATATCACATCAGACGCGTTGTATTTTAAGAGTACAACACGTCCAGTATTGAGAGAAACAATTACGGAGATGTGCGTGATATCATATGGAGGCACGGTAGCCGAGTGGTTAGTGTGGCTCGGTTATTGTGCAGAAAGTAGCCGGAAGGCCGTGAGTTCGCAGCTCACCGTCGCCATCAGACGACTGGAAAACTCTCTCTGTCAACCCAGCAGTAAATGGGTACCTATTTCGAATTAGGGAAGGACAAGGCAGCGAAAGGAGTGAGATGGGCCCCCCCCCTTTCATGAACCTTTCCCAAGATACAGTGGGTCTCTAACCCCCACTGCCCCTACGGCTATTAGGCTATGGGAAACCTTTGCCTTTACAATGTTTACGTGATATCATTATCCAGCCATCACATTAGACGTGTTGTATTTTAAAAGTACAACACGTCCAGTATTGAGGATACCACTATGGGGATGTAAGTGATATCATTTACCAGATATCACACCAGACGTGTTGTATTTTAAGAGTACAACAGGTCTAGTATTAAGGATACCAGTATGGGGATGTAAGTGATATCATTTACCAGATATCACATCAGATCAGACGTGTTGTATTTTAAGAGTACAACAGGTCCAGTATCAAGGATACAATTACGGGGATGTAAGTGTTATCATTTACCAGACATTACATCAGACGTGTTGATTTTTAAGAGTACAGCAGGTCCAGTATGAAGGATACTAGTACGGGGATGTAGGTGAAAACATTGACCAGACATCACATCAGACGTGTTGCATTTTAAGAGAACAACCGTTCGTTATTAAGGATATCAGTACGGAGATGTAAGTGATATCATGGACCAGATATCACATCAGACGTGTTGTATTTTAAGAGTACAACACGTCCAGTATTGAGGAAACAATTACGGAGATGTGCATGATATCATTTTCCAGCCATCGCATTAGTCGTGTTGTATTTTAAAAGTACAACAGGTCCAGTATTGAGGATACCAGTACGGGAATGTAAGTGATATCATTTACCAGATATCACATCAGATGTGTTGTATGTTTTTAGTACAACACGTGCAGTATTAAGGATACCAGTATTGGGATGTAAGTGATATCATTTACCAGTCATCACATCAGACGTGTTGTATTTTAAGAGTACAATACACATTCAGAATTTATGATACCAGTACTGGGATGTAAGTGATATCATCGACCAGATATCACATCAGACGTGTTGTATTTTAAGAGTTTCAACAGGTCCAGTATTAAGGATACCAGTACGGGGATGTAATTGATAACATTGACCAGACATCACATCAGACGTATTGCATTTTAAGAGAACAACACGTCCAGTATTAAGGATATCAGTACGGAGATGTAAGTGATAACATTGACCAGACATCACATCAGACGTGTTGCATTTTAAGAGAACAACACGTCCAGTATTAAGGATATCAGTACGGAGATGTAAGTGATATCATGGACCAGATATCACATCAGACGTGTTGTATTTTAAGAGTACAACACGTCCAGTATTGAGGAAACAATTACGGAGATGTGCATGATATCATTTTCCAGCAATCACATTAGTCGTGTTGTATTTTAAAAGTACAATAGGTCCAGTATTGAGGATACCAGTACGGGAATGTAAGTGATATCATTTACCAAATATCACATCAGATGTGTTGTATTGTTTAGTACAACACGGTTAGTATTAAGGATACCAGTACTGGGACGTAAGTGATATCATTTACCAGTCATCACATCAGACGTGTTGTATTTTAGGAGTGCAACACGTCCAGAATGTATGAAACCAGTACGGGGATGTAACTGATATCATCGACCAGACATAACTTCAGACGTGTTGTATTTTAAGAGTACAACACGTGCAGTATCAAGGGTATCAGTACGGAGATGTAAGTGATATCATTGACCAGATATCACATCAGACGTGTTGTATTATAAGAGTACAACAGGTCCAGTATTGAGGAAACAATTACGGAGATGTACATGATATCATTTACCAGCGAACACATTCGACGTGTTGTATTTTAAGAGTACAACAGGTCCAGTATTAAGGTTACCAGTACTGGGATGTAAGTGATATCATTTGCCAGTCATCACATCAGACGTGTTGTATTTTAAGAGTGCAACACGTCCAGAATTTATGATACCAGTACGGGGGTGTAAATGATAACATCGACCAGACATTACATCAGACGTGTTGTATTTTAAGAGTACAACACGTCCAATATTTAGGATATCAGAACGGAGATGTAAATGATATCATTGACCAGATATCACATCAGACGCGTTGTATTTTAAGAGTACAACACGTCCAGTATTGCGGAAACAATTACTGAGATGTATGTGAAATCATTTACCAGCCAACACATTCGACGTGTTGTATTTTAAGAGTACAACACGTCCAGTATTCAGGATATCAGTACGGAGATGTAAGTGAGATTATTGACCAGATATCACATCAGACGTGTTGTATTTTAAGAGTGGAACACGTCCAGTATTGAGGAAACAATTACGGAGCTGTAAGTGAGATCATTGACCAGATATCACATCAGACGTGTTGTATTTTAAGAGTATAACACGTCCAGTATTGCGGAAACAATTACTGAGATGTATGTGAAATCATTTACCAGCCAACACATTCGACGTGTTTTATTCTAAGAGAACAACACGTCCAATAGTAAGGATACCAGTACGGGGATGTAAGTAATATCATTGATCAGACATCACATCAGACGTGTTGTATTTTAAGAGTGCAACACGTCCAGTATTAAGGATATCAGTACGGAGATGTTAGTGATATCATTGACCAGATATCACATCAGACGTTTTGTATTTTAAGAGTACAAGACGTCCAGTATTGAGAAAACAATTACGGAGATGTACGTGATATCATTTACCAGCCAACACATTCGACGTGTTGTATTTTAAGAGTACAACAGGTCCAGTATTAAGGATACCAGTACGGGGATGTAAGTGATATCATTGACCAGAAATCACATCCGACGTGTTGTATTTTAAGAATTCAAGAGGTCGAGTATTGAGGAAACAATTACGGAGCTGTAAGTGAGATCATTTACCAGATATCACATCAGACGTGTTGTATTTTAAGAGTGCAACACGTCCAGTATTAAGGATATCAGTACGGAGATGTTAGTGATATCATTGACCAGATATCACATCAGACGTTTTGTATTTTAAGAGTACAAGACGTCCAGTATTGAGAAAACAATTACGGAGATGTACGTGATATCATTTACCAGCCAACACATTCGACGTGTTGTATTTTAAGAGTACAACAGGTCCAGTATTAAGGATACCAGTACGGGGATGTAAGTGATATCATTGACCAGAAATCACATCCGACGTGTTGTATTTTAAGAATTCAAGAGGTCGAGTATTGAGGAAACAATTACGGAGCTGTAAGTGAGATCATTTACCAGATATCACATCAGACGTGTTGTATTTTAAGAGTACAACAGGTCCAGTATTGAGGAAACAATTACGGAGATGTAAGTGATATCATTTACCAGCTAACACATTCGACGTGTTGTATTTTAAGAGTACAACAGGTCCAGTATTAAGGATACCAGTACGGGATGTAAGTGATATCATTTACCTGTCATCACATCAGACGTGTTGTATTTTAAGAGTGCAACACGTCCAGCAGCCCCGGATTCAGGGGGTGGGCTCTGGGGCTTAAGCCCCGCCACCTGTGCCTGGTTAGATTAAAATATATGTTGTGACATCTCATTAGAATTGCCTCGCCGAGGCGATTCGAATGAGATATCACAACATATATTTCAAAGAAGACATTAGCAAAATTCTCATCAAATTGATCCCTTAATTATGTCATATATTTTGAGCCCAGCCCCCCCCCCCCCCCCCCCCCCACCCAGCCCCACCAGTACGTGGTGGTTTGGATCCGGGACTGTCCAGTATGTAGGATGCCAGTACGGGGATGTAAGTGATATCATCGACCAGACATCACATCAGATGTGTTGTATTTTAAGAGTTCAAGAGGTCCAGTATTGAGGAAACAATTACGGAGCTGTAAGTGAGATCATTTACCAGATATCACATCAGACGTGTTGTATTTTAAGAGTACAACAGGTCCAGTATTGAGGAAACAATTACGGAGATGTAAGTGATATTATTTACCAGATATCACATCAGACGTGTTGTATTTTAAGAGGACAACATGTCTAGTATTAAAAAACTATTGTACAGATGCAAGTGATATCATTTACCAGCCATCACATTAGACGTGTTGTATTTTAAGAGTACAACAGGCCAGTATTAAGAAAATCATTACAGAAATGAAAGTGCTATTAATTATCATACAGCGATAAAGACATGTTGTATTTTGAGGGTACAACAAGTCCAGTATTTAGAAGACAATTCAAAGGATAAAAAAGATATCATTAACCAGAAATCACATCAGACGTGTTGTATTTTAAGAGTACAACAGGTCAAGTATTAAGGAAACATTTACGGAGATTCAAATGCTATCATTTACCAGACATCACATCAGACGTGTTGTATCTTAAGAGTACAACAAGTCCAGTATTAAAGAAACTATTACAGAGATGTAAGTGATATCATTATCATGAAGCAATTACAGAAATAACCCTCAGGCATGTTGTATTTTAAGAGTGCAACAGGTCAAGTATTAAGGAAACATTTGCAGAGATGCAAGTGCTATCATTTAACAGTCATCACATCAGACGTGTTGTATCCTAAGAGTGCAACAGGTCCAGTATTAAAGAAACCTATACAGAGATGTAAGTGAAATCATTTATCAGCCATCACATCAGACGTGTTGTATACTGAGTACACCAGGTCCAGTTTTAAAGAAACCATCACAGAGATGCAACTGATATCATTGCATTTTAAGAGTACAACAGGTCCAGTATTCAAGAAAGTATTACAGAGATGTAAGTGATATCTTTGACCAGACACCACATTTGACGTGTAGCATATTTTAAGAGTTCAGAAGATCCAGTGTTGAGGAAACAATTACGCAGATGCTTGTGCTATTATTTACCGGACATCACATTAGACGTGTTGTACTTTAAGAGTATATTTTGCACTTTCTTCCTGCTTATGGCCATCCAGAAATCTTTTGTTGAATGTTCAATAAAACTGTTAATACTAATAATGGAGGGGGGTCTGGGGCGCAGCCCCCGGAAGCTACAATAGGTTTGCTGATGACAAGGCAACTGGAGAGCTGATATCACAAATGCAGGCTTTAAATTTAATCAAGAACAAAATCAACTGCTTGACCTGATTTTATAGACAATTGCATACTGTCCTACTAGCAAATTTATGAAAATTAACTTTTTTTGATATGAAGTGGCCAAGTTTTTGTGTGTCATTTCTATAAATGTCTTCTTAAGCTTGAGTTTAAGTTTACAAGAATAGAAGTAATGGGGGTCTGGGAGCGAAGTCCCCCAGAAGCTGAGACATTTTTAGAGAAAAGAAGACTGGTGGAAGAATTCTGCCCCCCCCCCAACAATTTGCCGAATAAAATATATATGACCCCCCACCCCCTGCTCCATGGCTGTTTTATTTCCGACCCCCCCCCCCCCCCCAGTACATCACCAAAACAAATTCCGACCCCCCCCCCCCCGACAATAAATGACTCGTCCCTTAAATAGTCACACTAATCGGCATGGCAAGACCTCATAAACAAAGCTAGATCTAATTTTTATTTTAAACATATCTAATCATCATCATCATATTATTATTATTATTTACTATTTCTGTTTATTTTAAACATATCTAATCATCATCATATTATTATTATTATTATATTCAGTCACTTTTTAACTATTTCTGTTTATTTATTTTTTTTTTTTCATTGCGCAGCACCTATTGTTGAAACTGAATTCGTGTCGCGCTATAGGCAATATGCCTTATGAATATTCATTTTGCAATATCTTATTGGACGTGTTGTGGTTGTCCCGTTCCCCATTAATTTTAGCAATTTTCAGGCATTTCACGAGTTAGATTACGACCGACAGTGAGCTCAGCACCCACTGCAGTATTGTGGTCAAGTCTGGAAGTCACGCTGTCGTTCAAATATGCAAAATAGTCCTTAATCAATATTAATCTGTATGGAGCCTTGGGGGTGTGACTCCTTTGTGTCAGTGAGTGCACTTTTACCCTTTATCAGGTTGGCAAGAGAGATCAATTCTAGGGACAAGTCATTTATTATCAGGTGGGGACCCAGTACATTCAGGGGATGGGGACGGAAAATTTTTGGTAATCGACTGGGATGAGTGGGAGGCGGGGTCGAACTCACAGGAGCCTGGTTGACTGTGTTTGCATATATTTCCCCACCCACCACAAATCCTATATACATCCAATAGAAGTCTTATTTTTTTCTCAATCTGCTACTTTCCAAACTTCTTTTTACCTTTGTGCGATGAACTAATACATAAACTGTTGATCTATCACAAAAATAACTTCTGAAAACAATAAATATTAATATAAACAAATCTACCATTCGCTAGAATGGTAGATTTGTTTATATATATATGAATAGCATTTAGAATTGATCTTCGTGGTAGATCAACAGTTTATGTATTCATTCAATGTGTAAAGGTAAAGAAAAGTTTGGAGACCTGCTTATTCCATTAGAAACAAGACTTCTATAGGATATTACCTAAAAACTGTTGTGGGTGGGGATATCGTGTTGTCAGATGCAAATACAGCCAACCAGGCTCCTGTGGTCGAACTCAGTAATTTAAGCAGTGGAGCAGGGGTGTCATAAATGTAATTTGGCCTGGTGAATGGTTGTTCTTGGACTTTAATCTCAGCAGTAAACAATTCCGATTCTGACATAGGTTGGGTCTGAATTCTTTCATCAGTCTTCATTTAAAAACAATGTCTCAGCTTCTAGGGGGCACGCCCCCCCACACACACATCTAATCATACCCCCCCCCCCCGCATAAGGGGGTGGTCGGGTGGCGCAATGGTGCTTTGTATAACTTCCAGTGCCAGGGCATCCATGATCCTACTGATTTGGATCATTGTAGGGCTAGGGCTTACTGCGCTTGAAGTAGGTGCGGAAGGGGGTTGTTTGGACAATTTTTTCTCTCATCTATCATCTCTTCTTTCTCCCTCTCTCTGGGAGATAGCCCGATATAGACTGAAATACTGTCTCAAAGGGCCGTTAAATCCAAAACAATCAGTCAGTCAGACCCCATAAATTTCTCTTAGACTTTTCAATTCATGTTCTTTTCTTTCAAACTTTAGTTTTCAAAAACATAAATTTCAGAAAGAAAAATAATGATAATTAATATTAAAAAATTGCCTGCTTCATATATCCAGAAAAACTTCTTTTCATTGATTTGCTAGTAGGGCAGTATAAATATAGTCTAAAATTATGCCAGTCAGTAAATTTAAATTAGTGGCATCAGATCCTTAGGTGCCTATCAGCAGCATAACTGCTGTGACTTCTGGGTAGGGATGTAACGATAGTCCATAAATGACTATTGCGATAGTATTGACATTGCAAGAAGTACCATTGCGATACTATTACTATTGCAGGTTGCTATTGCAATGCATTGCGATAACTATCGGGGACAGATTTTGTATCCAGAAACTGAGCTTTTCTGTATAAAACTCTGGTATATTCACAAATTTACGGCTGAAAAGCATTGTTTAATGACTTGTTTCACAACATGCACACCTTGGCAAAAAAAAAAAAAAAAAAAAAAAAAAAATGCACACCTTGGCTACAAAATACAAGAAAATATTATTTTTCATTCTTTGGAATCCACATGCATTTCTATTATTCTTTTAGCTAAAGACTTCTTTCAAGAAATAGATGCATGTCTAGAAACTATTGAAACTATTGCGATATTGGAAACACTATATATTGCCGATAGTATTGACATTGCAGCTTTCCCTATCGATAGTGACTATTGCCAATGTTACTATTGTGATAAATCGATAGTCCGATGTATTGTTACACCCCTACTTCTGGGGGCACAGCCCCCAAACCCTCTTGATAGAATTAATAGCTTTATGATATTTAGAGCATTCAGCATCAGATTCTTGGTGGGCATGTGCAGAAAAAAGCATATAATTAACAGGTAGAAATGAGAGGATGTTCTTTGGGTTTCATATGTTCTTTGTGTTTCATACTATGGTTTGTTTGACTTAAAATAGTAAAATAGGTAGAAGGGGCTGTAAAACTTTTTGTAAATCATATAAAAAAATGAGTAAGTGGACCCTCCCCTCCCCCTCTCCCCTGGTAATAAATGACTCATCCCCTAAGTACATACCTTGAACAAGGTATACACATCTATCTAAGTATAAAGTAGACATGCATGCAGAAATATGAAATACTGATATTTTCTGATTACCAAAGAATATTGCAAAGTACTATTGCTAATTAAGTATTATTGCTAATTTGAAACACCAGGAGCAAATGTAAAAAAAAAGAAATAAGATAAAGAAAATACATAAAAACACACACACACACACACACTCAATTAAATTAATCCACCATTACAAAATTTTGAAAAGTAAATTTATAAAAATATTAGAGGATTGTGACTGACGACATGGGCCAGGCGCTCCTCGGTCTTGCTCATGCTGGTTCATGGCTTTCTGTTCAGCAAAACAGCCGAACCCATTTGTACTAACCCATGATCGTGACATATGTCATTTCAAGAAAGCAATAATACAATTATGATCATTGCTAACAATTACCCACCACGGCTTTACCCCGAACCACAAATGTTCGCTATGAGAATAGTCACCAAGTTAGAATGACAGAACACCAGCGTGACGCCCGCAATAAACGGGACACTCTGGTAGCAACACATTTTAACTTACCCAACCATTCTACAGAACACATGGGGTTTCAAATTATTTAAATCCTGTACACAGATCCGGAACACCAAAAAAGCTGTTACTAGAAAAAACAGAGAACTCTACTGGATCTACCAGCTACACACACTCCGTCCGGTCGGGATCAATGTTCATGAATAAGACTGGAGCTTGTCAGCCACTCACTTTTACATAAATTTATAAAAATATGTTTGATTCCCCACCAAACAGGAACAAATCTATTAGAATATTGTATATTGTACTTTTGAATGTTATATTGATTCATGTCTATACCTCATTCTAAGAATACAATTTGAATTGTTCTTCTCTCAACCTGTTTTTGGGGCTCTTATTTGGAAATAAATGTAAAATTTGTTGTTTGTACCCACATCTCTTACGAGGCCGGGGACAAAATGAGGCTTATGTGCCATATTTTTCTTCAGCATTGTCCTGGCAGTGGGGCGGGATTCACTTTTTACCCAGATCCATTCAGAGCATATATACCTTTCAGATGGTGATTATGCATTTCTGTAATCTGGCTGAAAATTTTATTTGACCAGATTTCTGCAGTTGTAAATGGTCCTGTATGTTCACAGGTACAACAAAGCTTCTGTATTTTTCTCTTGTTTTTCACACATGCTGTGTGACAATATTATTTCAAAGGTCACTTCTTAGTGGGTCAAAGCACAAGGAGTTTCATACAGCCTCAGTCAGGCCATTATCATATACCAATCTGAGAAAGTCAGGTTGTGCTAAGGGAGCCTAGGGAATTCAGGTGTTCCTGGAACTCAATTTTAGCCCAACTTTAATGAACCTCAGTAAAAATGGAATTCTTTTAAGGGGCATAAAACCCTAAGCAGAAAAAGAAAATGTACAACCATGAAAAAAATAACTGTCTTTATCAGAGCCCAAGATAAAGATGGGTATTAAAAAAATCATTCTAAGATAATATTAGATATTCATTCAGAGCATATATTTGTATGTAAAAAGAAAAGATATTCAAAATTATTATTCAGTATGCTTATCAGGGACTCTGACTATGGTATCAGATCTATCTGAGACACTTTGAAACTAATTCATTGCTGCTTTACGACATCACTAAAATTCAAATTTTATTTAGGTCTGCCTAACATTAAAAAAATAAAATAATAATAAATAAATTAAAAATACATGCAGAAAGGGCCAAGTTTCAGTTTTTTACACCCTTAAGATCAGAAAAAATACTTTGGCTTGCCCTCTGCCCCCCGTTTGCCAACTTAGTACCTTTAAGCTTTCATCTGCAAACTTTTAGTTATATACTAGCTAAGCTTGGTGTAAGGAGCAATGCAGAGCAGTTGGATTTTTTTTCTTTTTCTTGGTGAAAACTTTCATCAAGTACTTGTATAATGAATAGATTATCCCGACATACATGACATAAGGCTCATTTCAAAAGCAGTAACAGCAGAAAAATACAAATCATGGAATAAGATCCTTACTGTGGCAACTGCCACCAGAAAGAAACTGAAAGGAGGAAAAACAAATACAGAAATTACTAGCCATAATTACCATAATGTGCTTAAGTATTGGGACACCTAAAAATTATCAATTTCTATTGTCCCAAATGGAAAATTTTAAAATCATTATAGGTGTCCCAATATTTTGGCAATGATTACAGTACAATACATGCTAACTTTCTGACTCTTTGCCTGTTAAGATGAAATTTTATACTTTCTGGGGAAGCAACACCATCTTATTATTTTTAACAAAACTAATTACAGTAGAAAACCTTCCTTGTGGAAATTATAGCTCTTTACTGCTCGTTTGGTGGCAAATTTCACCAACAAGAAAGAAATTATGAAATAATAATAATAATGAAAAAAATAACAATTAATAAATAATAAAGAAATAGAAATCTTTATCAGTGACCCTTGATCAACAAATGACTTTCTGATTATATCTATGTTAATGTGAATGAGACACAGTATCAGGGGAAGCAACTTTTACTTATCTTTTTGCCTCCATTCACAGAGTGACTAACATTGACTTTTCCTTAAAGAAGCAAACAGGAAGTCTCATATTTTTTTTCCTTTTGAAAAACAGGGAGGAGGTGTACCCATGCTCATCAAAATCTTTTAGAAGTTTTATGGATATCATCAGGCTTTGAATCATGTTTATAAATACAAATTATTTGGTAAACACTCTGAAAGAATTGACAAATAAAACCAAGCAAAAAATACATCCATTTATTTTCATTTTTGTGAATAAGGATTTTTATCTGTGCAATTACCTCATTTCTTCAGCTTTTCCCTTCCAAAACAATTCCAAAAATATATATATCAGTCGAAAAAGATGGATTTAGATTATTGGGATTGTTTTTGCATGAAATTTCATCTTGTAGCAGAATTTCATAAGACTGATTTAGATATTTGGGGTTATTCTGGAGAAATAAATAGCCAAATAAATGGTAATAAGAAATGGAAGTCACTATTTTCCCTAAAAAATTAAAAGTTTAGATATTTTACCTACTTAAAAGTCATAAAATCAACATCAGATAATCGGAAAAACTTAGCAGAGGTTCAAAAGTCTAAATAAAGTTAATGCTTTCAGAGTCGAAAGTAATAGATACTAGCTCTGGATTATCTTCCAAAGAAATACAATTAAAGTTCCCCAAAATCATCAGTCTCCAGAATCATAACGGGTAACCAAGTTTGTTCCAGTGGTGGCCCCCCCAGTCCAACATGGCTACACTTCGGTGGGGGCTGGGTTCACTAGAAAAATACATTTGTATTATAATCAGGATACTGCTTCAGGCTGACATTTTGGTTGACATGCTTCAGGCTGACATTGTGCTTGATAGCACACTAGTTGTTAGTCACTGTGTGTACATGTATACTGTATTAATCTATAACATGCCTTGCAGGTGTTGCAGTTTACAAAAGGGGGCCTTCAATTTAGAGCCTAAAAAGTAGTTAACCAGCCACTGCCAAATACCTGTAACCTCTAATAAACAGTACATGTATTAAGGCTAGTGGGTATACTTGAGGAAGAAGCAACTCTATGCCTCTCTTCCCAGTAGTGGTCAATTATTAAAGGAAAGCAAATTCTTTCAATAGTAGACCCCATTAAGAGCTATATATATATACTTCATCCAGAGAAGCAAACAGGAATTCAAATGTTGTTTAGTAATACATTATTTTTGGAAAAGATGAAGGGGGCGTTTAATAGAGCAGGGGTGTTTATTAGAGCAGGGGTGTTTATTAGGATTATGTGGTATTTTATTGTCCAGCATGTTTTACTTGCTGTCTCCAATGATATGAACTGTCTAACCTGGCCAGTATTCATTGTCTGCATTGAATATATGCCCTTTGTTAGTTGCAAGTTGCTATAAGGTGCAATGCATTGTCTTCTAAAAATTCTTATTCCAATAATTTTTGAAAAATATTTGTGTGCTTTTCCAGGTGATAAAACAGGCCATGTTGCCATGAAGCAAGCACTGGAAGTGGTACTTAAATTCTTTCACTACCATGCTCCTTGATATTTATAAAAGACTGAAGTGGCCAAGAGTCAGACAGTGTGATTGGGTAGGTAAACAGAATATCAACAGTTTTTAGCTTCCCTAAGGTAAAGGCTCTTGGGGAGGTGATGGTGTACACATGTACAGCTATCTGGCATAATTTTACTAAACATAAATTTCAAATGAAATCTCTGAAGCTGTATGGCCCTTGGAAAAAAATCATTTGCAGCATTTAATTTATAGGATCAGTGGGGAACATTGTGTTTATAGTAGTGCACATGAGGCAGGCATATTCACTAATGTCTATATACATGTATATATTTTACATTTATTACTAAAACCTATTCAGAAAATGCATTATCATTTGAGATAATGAGAGTCAAAGAGTGCTTTGCAGAGATACAAACTTACCATTTTCAATCATATTTTATATTAGGTATATGTATAGGCAAAATCTAGGGACCTTGGGTGACTGGACCTAAGTAATGCTAGTCTTTATCCCTGCTCTGTAATAATAATTATATACCAACCCAAAATATTTGGACAACCTTTGTACAGTTAGCAACCCATATCAGAGTATTTCAAATGAGCTGTCAATCATATCATGCGCTGTTTGTGCCATTTTCTAGATCATTTGATAGAACAAATAGACTTGCCATAGTTTGGAAGCTGGCATAGTTTAATATAGAAATGAGCCGCCACACGAGAAAACCAACAATGTGGTTATGCGCTCAGTGCAGACTCAGATCAGGCTGGGCATCTGCCTAGTCTGATCAGAGTCTGCACTGTCTGCATGGAGGTAACTTAGTCCCTTAGCTACCCTGTAAGCACTTAGCGAAGAGTCTAATCACACTTGGCAGATGCCCAGACTGATCTGAGTCTGTGCTGGGCGCACAACCACATTGTTGGTTTTCTGGTGTTGCGGCTCAAATGGTTTGGGTGTCTAAATATTATCAGTAAATAATTTTGGAAATGTAATTTCAAATTCCAGTATTATCAAATTTAATTGAACTGTATTACAGGAGCAGAGTACCTTCATCTGATTGAGGCAGACATGTTCTACAGATGAACAACTTGTTACTTGGGTTTGCCTTTTGGATCGGAAATCGACTCGGAGTTCCAGAGGAAAGGGGAAAAGAAAAACAGATATAGGGATAAAGTTGTCATTGACTGTTATTTTATCACTGAAACTGAAAACAGTGTTTAATCTACAATGAGTTGAATTATTAAAGTGAGATCATTTTTTTTTTTTTTTTTTATGATGAGGGACTGAACAGGAACTTGTGATGCGACTTTAGAAGAGTTTGCCAAAGGAATGAACAACGCTTTCTTTTAGAGTAAACCGGCCTGTCAATATTAAAAGTTTTGAGATAACTGTTAGGGAAAAAGATACTGGGAAATCCAAAAACTGGCTATTGTAGGTCTAGGAGCGGTAGTGATTAGTCACTGTGTGAAGTTTCAAGCTTGTAATATTATGGGCAGAGAGCTGTCAGAAATGAGGAATAAATCAACAAATCTAACATGTGTACATGTGCTTTCCTAAAGGCTATATAAAACTGATAATGAAATGCTAGGTCTTGTGTTTCATGCCAACTTTTGCTTGCAGCAGCAACACAGAAATCCCTCATTTCTGCAGTGACAGGGATGCTTTGCTGCAGATGTGCTGGATTGTTATACTACTTTGTACCATCAAGTTATCAGCCAATATTTCATGCTCTGTTTACGTAGAAATTTTACTACCAGAATCACATGAGCCTTTTTATACGCCCGTTTTGAAAAAACGGTCATATTATGTCATGGCTCTGTCCGTCCGTCCGTCCATAAACATTCTTGTGCGCACCATGACTCAGTATTAAACTGTTTGGGATATCTTCATGAAATTTTGTAGGAACATGTATTAGGTCGAGGCAATGTGTCGCATACAAGAATGGTTGCTCCCCTTTCCTTAGTTTCTAAGTTATGCCCCATTGATTATTTTTTCCCTGCAAGTCTTGTGCACTCCATAACTAGATAACCGTTCGGGATATCTCGAAACCTCATAGCATTGTCACGGTATGAAGTCCAAACAATATGTCGCATACAACAGTGGTTGCTGTCACTTACTTCCTTTTAGAGTTATGTCCCTTTGATTAGTTTTTAAGTGTTTTTGTGTATACTTATATTATGCATACAATAACTAGGTAGCCGTTTGGAATATCATGATGAAACTATTTAGCAATGTACATGATCACAAGACAATGTGTCGCATATAAGAATGGTTGCTCCCCCTTACTTAATTTTGGAGTAACTTCCCTTTGATTAGTATTTATAGGCTTTTCCCATTCACTCCATATCTCCTTAACCTTTTGAAATATTATAATGAAACTTTGTAGGAATGTGTATAATAATGGGGCAATGTATCCTGAACAAGAACCACAACTCCAGCTTACTTACTGAATTATCTGCCCTTTCAAAAATTTACTGTCTACTCTATAACTCCTTAACCGTTTAAAATATTTTAACACAACTTAATGGTGATGTGTATATTGTCAAGGGAATGTGTTTGAACCAAGAATGGTAACTCTAGTATATTTAGTTTATGAATTACCTCCGGTGTTTGACTTTTGCATTACTCAACTTCTGAGCCGCTTCACCATGGAAGCTGACTTTTGGTATAATAATAGTATTTGATATGTTAAATATTTAAATGTTGCCATCATTAATTATAGAGTGGTTTCCCCTGTTTGTCTGCCTCTGTATCCTTTTGTTAACAATCTTGTTCATTCTATAACTCCTTTATGACATTAAAACGGGCGTATTATGCGCCGCTTGCGAAGCCCTTGTTGTCTCTAACCATGACTCTGCTTCTGTGGAAGTGGGAGGCAGGTCTGACACAGAGATCCATAGAAGTTATTTGCATTTAGCTACAATTTTCAGAAGTAGGACTTTATATGAAGTTTATTTAGAACCAGTGTGATTCAAACAAGCTTCCAATCCCCCAAATTTTGCCTTACTTTGAGCCCTGTTATTGGAGTTTTACAGCCTTTTCAACACTATTTCAGTCATATCAGGCCTATAGGGAATGGGTGCCATGTTGTTGTTGTTGTTGTTGTTCATAGAGTCCCGCCGTTGACTTGTCGGCGCACCCGGATAACTGGTAAAAGTGTTTATCAATGATAAGAGTTTTAAATTAAACTAAAGTTTCCTGCACCAATGATTATCCGAATGATTCAATGAAATAATGCTGTGAATAGAGAAGACTCACCACCATGCCAGAATTAAGTTCCCACACAGCACTGAAACTACATTGATTCTGTGTCATGCCATGGATCAATGTTGATTCAGTGTGTGAGCATGCCTTCTTGACTTTCATTAGAGTCATGTCGGGTCAAAAACTAGGTCACTAGGTCAACTCTTAGAATCAAAGGGCTCTGAAGCCCCGAAATGACAGATTCTATCACAAATCTAGAAAAGTACCTCATAGGCCAGCATGAACGACTGTCTTATACTGGCGCTCACGTATTTGTACACATTCAAAACGCGTCGGGGACGCAGTTGATGCGCGCGGGATACGCGGTAATTATGAACGCGAATGTTTTAGTAGCCAATGAAAATTTGTTCTCAGTTTTGCGTGTACCGCGAAGCGACGCGTGCAACGCGCATTTTATGCAAATTTCATGGACCCAATCAAAATTGCGCGCATGATACGGGTAGTGACGTAGTCCTTTGCGTCTCAACGCGCGCGTACGGGAACCAATCAAAATCGCGTATTGAATGCGCATTTTAGGGAGGTCAACTTTAAGTAAATTATGTGAAAGAAAGAGCCATTAGTCGATACGAGAATTGAACAGAACAGAACAGAAGAGCCATTAGCCTACATCAAGTTTGATGTCGAATGCTCATTTGGTCCTACTTGAACCATAACGGGAAAGAAAGAAAAAAAAAGAAGCCTAGAAACTCGACCGGCAACTCAAAACTAAATGCGACTGGGACAGTCCCATTACACTTCGCCATTGAAGTGGAAATAGCCTAAATCGCACTCTTCAGCCATAAATTCCTTTCGTATCAGAAATTAAAATCGTGGAATCTGAAATTAATATGGCCTTTATGGAAAATAAGTGCCAGGCACTTTGAATCTTAAAGAATTCAAGTCAGGGTGGGGGGATAAAAACCTCTGATCAGTGACCTATAAATAGCAGTGACCTGGAGGGCTGATTGGAGAATTGAAATATGATGATGATGGCTGATTGGAGTTTTATGAGAGCATGTTTGGGAGAGGAGTGGTAGGTCACTGCTCTTATCAACATGACTTGGAAACGGGGGGGGGGGGGGGGGGGGGAACCTCTCTCTTTCTCAGTTTGCAGATGACAGTGCTATCTGGACCTACCAATCCTCTCCCAAACATGCTGTCGTAAAACTCCAGTCAGCCCTCCAGACAATCGAGATATGGTCCACCCTCTGGGGCTTCAAAATACCCACTATTAAGACAAAGGCTATAATTTTCCCTTAAAAAAAGACTTAATATTGAATCACTTTAAAAACTCTCCCTTTTTGGGACAGAAATAGAATTTTGTGACCATATCACCTTCCTGGGTATGATCCTAGATAGCAAACTAACATATGGGGTCAGCATATTAAAAATCTGATTGAAAAATGTAATAAAGACCTAAACCTCATGAGGACGGTTTCAGGCACCTCCTATGAAGCAGATAAAAAAATCCTATTGACATTATATAAGGCCCTAATCCTCAGTAAAAGTTGATTATGGTGCGCAAGATTATAACTCGGCACCCAAACATCTACTCTCAAAGCTCAAGACCTCATCCAAAACAACTTAGCACTCCGTATTGCTATGAGGGCATACCACTCCGCCCCTATTAATGCTTTAGAAGTTGAATGTGGAATTAAACTCCTACAGTTGAAGGTGCCGGGCAGCGTAGCGCAATCGATAGGGCACCTGACTCATGCCAGAGGTCTTGGGTTCGAGAACCCGGTTGGGCCACACACTTCGTTTCTCCTTCCGCTGATTCAAGAAAGGCAGTTGTCAATTATTGACCATCGGCACTTACAACCATACCAAACCCTCAAAACTGGACGTTTATCCCCTAATAAATGAAGCAGTAACCAAAATATGGCAATCCCAATGGACCAATAGCAACAAGGGCCACACCTTCCATTTCGTCAAACCAAAGGTTAAACTTCAATGTGACGTATATAGTCTCAATAGACGTTTCGACATAGCCTATTCCGGACTAAGGCTAGGACACTGCGGGCAGGGCTGCCTTCACTACAGTAACCAGTCCGCCCTATGCCCCCACTGCAATGATGCAGAAGATCTCAACCATATCTTCTTTGACTGTGTGGCCCCATAACAATCAAAGGCGAGACCATAGAATCCACCATATTCAAGTTAGGCTATCACACAATAGACCTGAGACTGCTCCTGTCTCCCCCAAAGAAACATGCAAATACAATACAGAAGGTAGTCTTTGAATACCTAGACAAAACCAATATCATTGCCAGGATATAGATAGATTCCAATACAATAGGGAAAAAAATCCCCCTAATTTTCTCTAATTTGAGCCCCTGTTGCTAACCACCTACCAAACCCATTTCCCAAAATCCCTGGATCCACATTAATACCCTACTAAGTGCAATGCTCATGACAAAAACTCCCATTACCCAGTAAAAGCCCCAGAACCCATCTGTACGACTACAATCTGACTTTCCCTACGGTCGTATAAATAACTTTTGTCTATTGACAATAAAGGGTAAAATTAATGTCTATCCAACCTCCTTAAACTCACACCCAGGCTAAGTTACCTGGAAACTAAATAAACCATAATAAGGTTCAGCACATTTGCTTCCTAGAAACAGCCAAAAGAAACTGCCCTCTTTTCCCGTCAATCCGCAATAAGAGATAAGCTATAGTCCTCTGGTCCATTAATAATACTCTCCATTTCTTCCCCATCCCCAATTTAATGTGTATCCAACCTCCTTAAACTCACACCCAGGCTTAGTTACCTGGAAACTAAATAAACCATTATAAGGTTCAACTAATTTGCTCCCTAGAAACGGCCAAAAGAAACCGCCGTCCTTTTTGAACATCCCGCAATAAGAAATAAGCTACTGTCCCCGTGTCTATTAATAATATTCTCCATTTCCCCTTCAAAAAATAATGTGTATCCAACCTCCTTAATCTCATACCCAGGCTTAGTTACCTGGAAACTAAATAAACCATTATAAGGTTCAACTAATTTGCTCCCTAGAAACAGCCAAAAGAAACCGCCGTCCTTTTTGAACAACCCGCAATAAGAAATAAGCTACTGTCCCCGTGTCTATTAATAATATTCTCCATTTCCCCTCCAAAAAATAATGTGTATCCAACCTCCTTAATCTCATACCCAGGCTTAGTTACCTGGAAATTAAATAAACCATTATAAGGTTCAACTAATTTGCTCCCTAGAAACAGCCAAAAGAAACCACCGTCCTTTTTGAACAACCCGCAATAAGAAATAAGCTACTGTCCCCGTGTCTATTAATAATATTCTCCATTTCCCCTCCAAAAAATAATGTGTATCCAACCTCCTTAATCTCATACCCAGGCTTAGTTACCTGGAAACCAACTGAACCATTATAAGGTTCATCACATTTGCTCCCTAGAAACAGCAAAAAGAAACTGCTCTCTCCTCCCAACAATCCACAATAAGAAATTAGCTACAGTCCTGTTGTTGACTAATAATATTCTCCATTTCCCAAAATATTAGAACACTAAAAAAACTCCCATGAAAATACAGGACCCTAAAAGTTTAAATATTCAATATATTTTGGAACCAACTAAACCAAGATAAGGTTTAGAACAAATGCTACAGTCCTAGGTCCCAAAAGGAATTTTTACCCCACCTACCTCCCTCCCAACAGAATTAAGCTACTGTCTTCTCTGAGACCAACGGTCGCAATTCATGATGTAACCCAGGCAGTCTCAATTACTCATGCGGGCCACAAAAACATGAGACAACTGCATTCTAGATCACCCTCAATTTCTTATCCCCCACTGCCTATTGCATTAGTTGATAAGGGAATTTGCTCCCCACCTAAGAATTTGCTCCCCATTTCCCCCCTAGACCTGCCCTGGGCCCAGCCAGGACAGGGGGCTTGTTCCGGCAGAACTAGCAAAGTGAAGTCTGATGGAGGCCTGCAGTTTGGGGAAGATGCATTATGGCTTGCCTCTCATGCCATGCGTTTCCAGAAGCCCTGAATTGTATTGCTAAAGCCAACCCACAGTGGGTCGCGAGGGCTGTGTGCATGGGAAGTGATTTATGTGGATCTGTGCACAAGTCAATTTGGGTTCTATCCCATTGCTACTTAATGTTTCTGGAAGTTTTTGCTCCCCACCAAAGATTTTGCTTCTCCCTTTTTCTGAGACGTCACCTGCCCAGGACCCAGCACAGGTCCACTATGGTGCAACCCCACTAACACATGAATCTTGGCAGTCTTTTGCACCCGCCCCCCTCCCCACCAAAGAATTTGCATCCATCCAAGAATTTGCTCCTTGTTCCCTCCTCCTCCTCCCCCTTTTTTTTCCTCCATAGAACTGCCTTGGACCTAGCCAGGACAGGGGGGGGGCTTGTTTAAGCTTGGGTCTAACTTCGGTTAGAAAACCAAGTTCTTCTTGTAGAGAGTCAGGTTTTTTTTCTTGCCGGGGTTCTTGGTTTTCAGTCACCTTGATGATCATTCATCTCTGGCCCCATATGCTGAAAATTTTTGCAGCATTAAATTGCTTTCTGGAAATCAAGGTTTATCTTGGAATGTAGGTTACTATTCTGCCTTCAGCCAAAACTACATGCTACAAATGAAATATTCTTAAACTTTATTTTGTTTACTTTTACTCTGTGTAGAGGATATCTGTTTCGATTCGGCACAGATTGCTCTGCAATAAGGTAATCCGAAGAGAACCCACTTGTCTGTTCAGACTATACCATTTCCAATTTAATGCAAGTTACTTCGTAGTAAAATAATGTTTTTGATTGGGTGCAAGTTACTTTGCAGTAAAGTAAATGCAGCCTGCTCAAATGTTAACATGACCTAAACATGCCCGAGGTCAGTTTAAAAATAAATTTTAATGCGGCTTTGCTTCGATTTGCTGTTTAGACAGGACTTTTAATCCGAAGTAAAAGTTAATTCGGATTCGATCCAAGGTACTCTGTAGGATTAGTTTAATTACTCCGAATTAGTTTTTAATTCGAATAAGATTTGCTAGTCTAAACAGCTAATTCAAAGCAAATTCTGATTCGATTCTGATTAAAACTCTAGTCTAAACAGGATTATTGAAGGTATAGAAAATTCAGGCATGCGAATGTTTTTACATTGTCTCAAAGGCAAGGATAATTGCTTATTTGTGGCCTTGGTTGTGGAGAAAACTGGAGTACCTGAAGAATACCACCAACCTTCCTGCAGAGACTGTCCGAGTGATTCTGCTTCCTGCCGAGGATCTCTGCAGGAAGCAGAGTCACGTGGACAGTCTTGGTAGGAAGCCAATTTTCGAGGACAGAAGTCTCTGCAGGAAGCAAGAGATCGTGGACAGTCTCGGCAGAAGCCAAATATGATATGAAGTCCGCCGAGACTGTCCGCGAGTTCTTGCTTCCTGCAGAGACTTCTGTACATGATAATTGGCTTCCTGCGGAGACTGTCCGCGTGACTCTGCTTCCTGCCGAGAGGCTCGACAGGAAGCAGAATCATGCGGACAGTCTCTGCAGGAAGCCATTTATCATGTACAGAGGCTCGACAGGAAGCAGAATCACGCGGACAGTCTCTGCAGGAAGCCATTTATCATGTACAGAAGTCTCGGCAGGAAGCAAGAACTTGCGGACAGTCTCGGCGGAAGCCAAATATGATGTACAGTCTCTGCAGGAAGCGAAAATTAGAGGAATCGATTATACCCTGTGGTATTGTTTAACTCAATATAATAGTCTGGGTCCAAATTTCACTGGTCAGTTTAATTCTTAGCAAGAGTTACCCTGTGAGTTCTGGCCCAGATAAGTAAAATAGAAGTTATGTATAGTTTCTAAGCCTAAAAGTTCTGTTATAGAGTTAGTCTAAATAGAAGTTAATGAGTCCCATTGAATTCAGAAATCGAGACGTTACGAGTTGTTATGTAAAAATTGACCCAGATATTGTGGGACTACTTTATGGTTCCCGTCTTCTGCGCATCGATTCGGTCAGATTCCCGGTAGAGAGATCGAGACAATATTTAATTAACTTAGTAACTTACATTGTTTTAAGCTATCTTAAAACTATTTTAATTAGGCCAACGTACAATCTGCGGTTGTAAGCGTATTGAACAAGTCATGAATATTCATGTTATCATCGTTTGCGTCTCCCGCATCGAGACGCGTCAGGGCGCGTCTAGACGCGTCTGATGCGCGTTTCTAGGTGAAACGCACGCAGCACGCGCATGCAACGCGGTACGAACGCGTTTTTGGTGTACAAATACGTGAGCGCCAGTGTAGCAGAGTCTTCCGTATTCTTATCTGCAGACTTTGAATCATGAAGACTATACCTCACCAGTTTCTGCTCCATACCTGTATCCTCTGCATTTAGAAACCTTGATTTTGGGTAGCACATCATTTAATTTAGAATGTTGATTTCTCTCTTATCGCTTAAGAAAGGAAGCAGACAGCATTGTGGGATGACAGGGTTTATGCTACGGTCCAAAACCCAACTGGTCCACAGGACCAGCATGGATGTGATTTGACTGGTCCTTTTGTTGTTTCTGCTGGTTTGCAGTAAACATTTAAATTAGTTGGTCTGGAGGACCAGCTGATACAGAAATCAGCTGGTCCTGCCCCAAAATCACTGGTCCTGGACCAACAGACAGATGGTTAATAAAACCCCTTGGATGATATATATGGTTTTGCCATTATGCGATGTTTGACTCTATCAAATGCCAATTAAGTAACTTACTCAGCCAAAGGTCAGATAATGGTGCCATTCTGATTCAGAAACTGTAAAGGTGTAGAATTTTGTAATTTCGGGTATTTAGTGACAATAGTTAAAATTAATGAGTAACTGCAAAATAGATTCTTCCTAATTTCGATTTCCGTTATAAGGGATGTTTAATTTGATTTTTATTTTTCTTCAGAATTTCCTGTGATTTAAGGCCAACAATGTATGCCCTGACTGGATGCTGTTTTCTGTGACGGCTTTTGAATGGGAAAAAAATGAAAAAGTTTTTCTGTTTCTGTTGTGCTCTGTGATATGGAAATGCATTCAGGTCAAATCCAATGAATTCTAGAGGTCAAGGTCATCTAGTGACCTTGGCCAAAGGTCACATATATCTGTTCAGAACTGCTTGGCTCAGATGCTTGAAATCTGGTATGTAGCATTGCCTAGTGGTCCTCTAATAAGTTTGTTCAAATGGTGGCCCTAGGGTCTAAAATGGCCCTAAGGCAGGGAGTCCCAGGTGTGAACCATAGAAATACATAGAAAAATATTCTAAAATCTTCTTCTTCAGAACTGCTTGGCTCGGATGTTTGAAATTTGGTATGTAGCATTGCCTAGTGGTGTTTTACGAAGTTTGTTCAAATGATGGCACCAGGGTCCAAAATGGCCCCAACCCTGGGGGTCCTGGGTTTGAACCATAGAAATACATAGAAAAAATATTAAAAAATCTTCTTCTTCAGAACGGCAATGCCCAGATGCTTGAAATTTGGTATGTAGCATTGCTTAATAGTCCTTTACCAAGTTTGTTCAAATGGTGGCCCCAGGGTCCGAAATGGCCCCTTGGCATGAAGTCCAAGGTTTGAACCATAGAAATAAAAAGAAAATTATTAAAAAAATCTTCTTCAGAACTGCCAGGCGTAGATGCTTGAAATCTGGTATGATGCATTGCCCAGGGTCCAAAATTATTCAAGGGCAGGGAGTCCAAGGTTTGAGCCATAGAAATACATAGAAAAATATTCTAAAATCTTCATCTTTTGAACCACTTGGCTCAGATGCTTGAAATTTGGTATTTAGCACTGCCTAGTGGTCTTTTACCAAGTTTGTTCAAATGATGACCCTAGGGTCTAAAATGGCCCCGCCCCAGGGGGACCTGGGTTTGAACCATTGAAATACATAGAAAAATATTCAAAAAAATTCTTCTTCAGAACCACTTGGCTCAGATGCTTGAAATTTTGTATGTAGCATTGCCTTGTCGTCCTTTATCAAGTTTGTTCAAATAATGGCCTCAGGGTCCAAAATGGCCCAGCGGCAGCAGAGAGTCCTGAGTTTGGACCATAGAAATACTTAGAAAAATATTCAAAAATCTTCTTCAGAACCACTTGGCTCAGATGCTTGAACTTTGTTATGATGCACTGCCTGGTGGACTTCTAAATAGTTTGTGTAAATGTTGGCCCAGGGATCCAAATTTGCCCTGGGGCGGGGAGTCTTGGGTACAAAATTAAAATATACTCAAAATCTTCTTCTCTAGAACCCCTAAGTGCAGATGCTTGAAATTTGGTATGATGCATTGCCTAGTGGTCCTTTACCAAGTTTGTTCAAATGATGGCGCCAGGGTCAAAAAATGGCCCCCCCAGGGGGTCCTAGGTTTGAACCACAGAAATACATAGAAAAATATTCAAAATCTTCTTTTTCAGAATCACTTGGCCCAGATGCTTGAAATTTAGTATGTAGCATTGCCTAGTGCTCCTTTACCAAGATTATTCAAATGATGACCCCAGAGCCCAAAATGGCCTGACCCCAGGGGGTCCAGGGTTTGAACCATTGAAATACATAGAAAAATATTCAAAAACCTTCTTCTTCAGAATCATTTGGAAATGGTTGCAGACTATCAGGTTTGTTCAAATGGTGACCCTAGGTTGACCTTTAACCCTTTTGCTCAGGTGAGCGATTCAGAGTCTCTTGGCCCTCTTGTGTTTTATTGATCATTTTTTAAAAATATGTCTAAGCTTCTGCCCCCCTCGCCACCCCCCCCCCTTACTCCTACATTTTAAGATTAATTCTAATCTTTCAAACTTGCATCAAAAACATTTACAAAATATAAAAAGGTGAAGGTGAAGGTTTCCCATAGCCTAATAGCCGTAGGGGCAGTGGGGTATCTTGGGCACAGCTGATGAAAGGCAGAGCACAGCTCTCTCCTTTCGCTGCCTAAACCTTCCCTGATTCGAAAAAGGTGCCCATTTACTGCTGAGTTGACAGAGTTTTCCAGTCGTCAGATGGCGATGGTGAGCCGCGAACTCGCGACCTTCCGTTGACTTTCTGCACAATAACCGAGCCACTCTAACCAGTCGACTACGGTGCCTCTCTTACAAAAAAAATAAATAAATAAAAAATAAAAAAAAAAACATAAAAATTACATCAAAGAGATACTTTTCCCAATTCATATTTTCATTGATTTGCTAATAGAACAGTAGAAATTCATCTATAAAATCACGCCAATCAGAAAATTTAATAATTTAATGCCTGCGATGGCGACATCAAATCCAAATCTCCAGGTGCCTGTTATCAACAAAAATGCTTTGGCTTCTTGGGGCTGCGCCACCAGACCCCCCCCCCCCCCCCCCCCCCCCCCACCTTAATTTCATTTACAGCTTTATTAAGCGTTCAGCATCTGATTTCTGGGTGAGCATAAGCAGAAAAAAATGTAGAAAAATAAATAAAAATATAATTGACCATTAATTAACCTGTAAAAATGAGAAAACTTTCAATGTCATTGTCTTTCATAGGTTTGACTGAGATCAGTCTGACAAAATAGGTAATATGGTCATTATCATGTGAATGTAGGGATGTTGTCGGGTAGAGTTGGGTCATTGACTTTTTTGCCACCTGTTCCCCTCTCGTAAGGGGGGCTCGGGGGACCTTCCCCGAGAAAACTTTTGAATTCAGGACAACTCTAGAAGCGATTTTAATGCATTTTGAGACCAATTTCGCTTGTGAAACTCAATTGATTTTATGAGTATTTGCTGTATTTCAAAACCTTACCCCAGCTTTTGAAGACTACCGAAGGTGTGCCCTGAGTGCCGAAGGCACGAGTGGGGGAGAGCACGAGAGGAGGTGTCCTTCCTCTCGTAAGGGGTGTTCGGGGGAACCTCCCCCGAAAAAATCTTTGAATTCGGGACGTCTCTAGAAGCGGTTTTAATGCATTTTGAGACCAAGACAAAGAAGGAATAGCCGAAAAAAGTGGTCTGGCCAATACTATATTCGGCCGAATGAAAAAAAAGTGGTACGGCCAATACCATATTCAGCCGAAATAGTGGTCCGGCCATGGCCGGACCTCCGACGACGGCCTTGTCTTTGTAACATCGTCTGGTGATGCTCTAAGCATGCTATTCATGCAGTGTTTTTGGTTATGCACAGGGCACAAGCATAAATGAATTTCAATTGGAAGGTCCTCCTAATATAAAATAATACTACTACTAATAAAATGACCCATAGCTGGAAAACGTACCAGCACCCTCTAATATCCAACTTTATTTAGTTAGTTAGTTATACATTTATTTATTTTGTTATTATTATTATCTCATTTTATTATTGCATACAGAATCATAAGCACAAGGTCAACGTGCGGGTTCGGAGTCATGGCTATGGATTTTATGCTGAACGCCAGACAATTCATCGGGTAGTAAATTAATACAACACCGACGTCAAATCTCGTCATGCGCAGTGGGATTTGTTTACCAAGGTGACGAATTTTGACACAAACAAGGAGAAAAAGGGCCTTAGAAAAACTACATGTTGCGCGATTTTGTGACAGACTTATAGAAAAATCATATTTTTAGTGAATACTAATTAAGATATTTCTCAGACAAGCTGCTGTTGCGCGATATGGGCGGTTGCTAAGGAGCACTATCGCGATTTCAGTAAAAAGTCAATGTAGCTTATCCGGCCGTAGGTTCTGCTTGTCTGAATACCTACGGTCGGGTTGCAGGCCTAGCTTTCCATATACATGTATATGCACATGATAAATGGTCTAGGAATTTTAACTTTACCATGCCTGTACACTGTATTTTTACCATTTTATACAAGTTTGCGACAGTAGGTCATTTAGTTGCCAATATTGTTTTTATGTGAAACTCACGGATGTTTTATTTTTTCAAGTTGAATATGACGGTAATTTACAGTGACTAAATTGTGCCGTGAATCTTGTAGCGGTACCTCACGATAAAATACGAATATGCTGGTTTCTGACTAAACCGTTGCTTTGCCCAGAGATCGAGCCAAAAATAGTGCCGAAAATAATGATCTTGCGCTTCCCCAGCAGCTTATGCTATGTTATAGAATATCTGAGCCGCGACACGACAAAACCAACAAAGTGGCATGTCCAGCGAATACTAGATCAGCCTGGGCATCCGCCCAGTCTGATTGGAGTCTTCGCTGTCCGCACGGAACTAGCTCAGAACCTTGACTATCCTTTAGCGCACAACAAAGACTCTGATCAGACTAGATGAAAGCCCAGGCTGAGCTGAGACTTCGCTGGATGCGCATGCCACTTTGTTGGTTTTGTCGTGTCGCGGCTCAGATTCTATGGTTTGGAGCCTTTGATATGATATAGTCTAAGTCATTACTGACTAGTTTTAGACTTCAGTTTATCCGCAAACGCTGATGTTAAATTTCACGAAAACTTAGAAGACGAAAATATAGAGTATGAAAAGAAATTTCAGAAAATTTCAGCAGTTTACTTCTGCATTTTAAAAGTCATCTTCACACTAAAAAGTGCCAAAAAAAATGAAAATAGTTGAAATTGCAAACAGCGTAGATCATTATGGGCCGCCTCGTCTGGGTCTACACTGTTTGCCTTTTGTACTCTGGTCTGCTTGCCGTCTTATACATTGTTTTACGTGAATTTAGCCGTCTGCTTCAACGAATGCCCGTTATGTACTTGACTGCTATGTCATAATATTTGGCGATGACTTATTGATAGCTGTACCAACACGCACATTTGAATGGCTACAAAACCACTAGTCAGTAGTTGACTGTTTTGTAAATTATGATATAGCAAAATTTTCAAAAACAACATTTTTTTTTTCGTTAAATACAGGGAGTCGAGGACAGGTCGTATCAAGATACCAATAAAGCTACGTGTGGCTATTTGAAAACTTAGTCTTAAGAATGCATGCAAGATTTTGAATGAGATTTTTCCCAGGGTTTTAATTGTCTTTTATTCGAGACTTGGCTATAGGTCATGTTTTGTATGACAATGCATTTAAAAATCTAGTGTAAAAATGACACAATATTTTTGCTGACAAACATTGCACTTTACCAGAGCCCCATCTACGCCAGCCAAGGATACTAAGTCCACTTTTTTCCTCACGTACATGAGGAACAAAGTGAAATAACGACGTCGTTGGTTTTGAACAGCCAGGCATGGGTATTGTTATAAGTTGGCTGCATGATGCATCAACATCCCAATAAATGAATGAATGAATGGATGAATAATAATAATAATAATAATAATAATGACAATAGTAAACATCAATATCTGCGAAACTCTTAGAACATCAATGTCAAGACCAAATAAAAAAGATATCAGAATGATGCACAATATACGATTGTATATAGTGGCTTAGTTGTTCTGGGTCCGTACTTATAAAACGACTTAAGTCGTTGCTATGTTGTTGCTAAGGCTAAATTTCTATGAAGGAGATTCCCTACAACTTTGAAATTTGCTCTGGAGGAACAGTCTTTTTTAGACTGTTCCTCCAGCGCAAATTTCATAGTTGTAGGGAATCTCCTTCATAGAAATTCAGCCCCAGCAACAGCAAAGCAACCACATAAGTTGTTTTATAAATACGGGCCCTGGGTTTTCTAAATAGATTTGGCCACAGGCGGAAATATTTCCTGTAGTGAAAGGCAGTTTTATCTAGCCTAGAAGTGCCAGTATTTCCATCCTAAGACTAATAATATAAAAGGGCAATGAACCTGGTTCACCATAATAATTATGATTCAGAGTATACGTTCAATTATATCATCATTTTAGCATCTTTTATATACATATCATAATGTCAAGTAACGACTTAGGCCCGCTTGTTCAAAAGTGCTGATGTCCTAGCTAGCGAGACGTTAAAGTTTAACTTCTTCAAACTGATTATAGGCATTAATTGCCATTTTTATTGTTATTTATTTTCTATTGTTTTTATTTTTTGCTGAAGTAAATATGAGAAGCTTTTGTACTGCAAAAGCTCCTTACATTCTTTGTCAGCAAAAATGTTAGCACATTTGATATTACTGATGATTTAACGAATCTATGACTACAACTGGATTAAGCTAACGATGCTTTGAAGACCAACTGGACCCTGTCATTTTGCAGGTCCTCTGAAGTGCATTCTGTTCATTTCTGCCACAGTTGATACCTAGCGGCTAAATACAATCGAATTCATTGACCTCGGGGCGGGGGCGGTAAACTTTGCAACAACGTCAGATCTAACCAGTCGTTGTATTGACGAATCACTATAGGGATCAAACATGGTTTTTCATGCATTGACGTTTGCCAGGTCCCGAGGGAGATGTTGGAAACCGAGGCCGAAGGCCGAGATTTTCAACATCTCCCGAGGGATCTGGCAAATGTTAATGCATTGGAAACAAATGTTTGATCGCTGTTATTGCATAAATTCAACGAATTATTCGTTAAAATTTGAGAAAAGACTTGGCACTATATTTTGTCACCGTTTGACAGCCAACGCGCTGGTGCATCGTTTTACTAATATTCGTTTTCCGGGCCCGAGAGCATTCATGCTATTCAAAATGGCTGCCATCATCCTATTCAAGCTCAATATTTCGGAAAAGTACCCAAGATGGTCGTTGCAAATTCATCAACAAAAAGCAGATACCTTGATCAAAGCAAAACTTTCCATACAGAACATGCCTGGCCCATTCATGCAGCATCCTGCAGTTCTTGATTGCTGAAAGCTTAGGATGCATGTTTTCTTTAACACTTGTTTACTCTCCATTTGGCATCGTGAGAATGAAGACAACATGGCTTTGAAATCCGTGTCAGTACTTTATGACGTAATAAGAGTACAAAGTATGATGACGTCACAAGAATACATAGGTAGCACGCGACCAATTATATTGTTAATTAACCGAAAGGGAAGAGGCGCACCACCCATTTTTGTAATTCGATCGAAACGGGAGAGACAAAGGTGCATGGCGGTTTTTAGTGGCCCGGCACAAGCATAACGAAAGTTCTGTCATCGTGTTTCAACAGCGCGTGAAAGCCATTGTTGAAACACGGCTTTTCGCATGTTGATGCACGGCTGTTAATACCTCTCGGCACTGCTTTTTATGCAATAACGTCCTTCTATCGCCTTTTTATCATATGACGTCGCCGTTATTCAATGAATATAACGTCGTGTAGTAAAAATCGATGACCACATGTGTAATAGCACTCTGGCGCTTACACATAACGTCATTGACAACGTCTATGTCAACAATGCGTTTTCGTATTGAAATACTGTTCAGTTGGAAGGCGTTAAAATCCCACTTTAAAGGGTCATATGATAAACAGAATCTTAAACTCGTGGTCATTCCATGTGAAATATATGAAACTCGCCGAAGATTCGTTTCATAAATTTCGTATGAAATGACCACTCGTGTAAGATCCTCTATTTGAACGCTGTGTGAGCGCTGGGTGACCTATCTGTATCAGTGGCATTAAAATGGTTATTCGGTCGCGCCTTATATTCTTTGATATTTGTTTTCTAGCTCATTTAGTCTCGATATAAATCGGCACAGCAGCATCTCTAGAGAAAAACAGAGATTAGTTTGCGGAGGCGAAGTAATGACACTAACGAACTACCGTGATTAGAAAATAATTGTAAACCTTGCAAAACTCATTAATCATTCTCTAACAATCCGTATAAGGAGACAAGGACAAATAAGTGATTTAGTACGCTGCGGTTAGCGAGAACATTCCTCACAACTGGTGACTGACTACTTATTGATTTACAAGAACAGGATGGTATTATTTCACTGCTGTCTTGACTGAGAGTATGACTGTCGGGTAATAATTAATAGTCATAATATTGATGATAATAGTAATAATAATAGTAGTAGTAATAATAATAATGGATAACAGCAAAGTAAGTAATATGGGGTTTATTTTACTGCTTTTTCACCGAGATATAATAATAATAATAATGATAATAGTAATAATTTATCATATGACGTCGCATCTGAGAGTGTAATAAAGCCATGCATTAAAAACGATAATCCACTAGTGGATTAAATATGCTTACGTCGTAACGTTATACGCTGACGTCCATTAAAACGTCGCGTTTTCTAATGGCGAAATCTTGACGTTTTAGTGCAAAATTTGCTAATAAAATGCGATTTTAGCGTCATATGATAAAAAGAATCTTGCATTCGTGCTCTTGTATTATTGAATTTATTAAACTCGTTGGGGAAAACCGATAAGATGCTCGGCAAAGCCTCGCATCTTATCTTTTTCCCCAACTCGTTTAATAAATTCAATAATACATTAGCACTCATGTAAGATCCTCTATATATCACTTTATAGTATTAGGACTGTTTTCTTTTCTTTTTTACTATGACTGACGTTACAGACGCTATGGTGATTTAAACAATAAATTATATATTATGATATACGTTCTGTACTCTGTGTCATCTGTGTCATTTATATGACATTCGTCGCGAGCAGTCGTTAGGCCTATATAATCTTATTACATGTATTTGCAAAGACGAATTATTGACATCCATAATTCTAATTTGTGATATCCTTAAATAGGCCGAATAATTGAAATCCATCCTTCAAATTATGGATATCATTGATTCGAATATTCTAACACAGTGCGCCTACAGAAGCAATGGAAAGCTGCCGTGTTTTATTCTGCAACAATTCAGTGTTATGGAGCGCATGAGTCTAATTGCTGACGTCACTGCAATTACTGGCGTAATTTTGTGACGTTTTGAGACGTTAGACGGTGTAACGTCTCTTTTTCTTTCTAAAATCGGCATAAAAACGTACATTTATCTTAGATACAGTTAAGAATATTAGCGGGAGCATGAACGAGCTTGCATGAAGGTTGGGAGAGTTTGAATGAAAAGAATAGTTTTTCAGCGTTTTTGAGTGTTAGAATCGAAACATTGAATTGTTGAGTAATAATCCGCGCTCGTTATACGATCTACTTTACAACTGACCTCCAAACAATGAATTATTACTCAACAATTCAATGCTAGAGCTGAACTATTTCGATTCTTTCGATTTGTCGGTCAGTTGTAAGTAGATATATCACTCGCGCTCCGCGCTCGTGATATGATCTACTTTACAACTGACCTCCAAACAGTGAATTATTACTCAACAATTCACTGCTAGAGCTGATCTATTTCTTAAACACACCGGGTAGGCGGCAATCGAAAACGATCTAACAATCGATTAACGCGGATAAAAAAAACAGCGTTTTCGATTGCAAAACAGCGTTTTTCGATTGCAAATGGTCGCCAATTTGCACGCTGATGAACAACTGTTTTTGATCCGCGTTCGTCGATTGCACGAGCATTTTCGATTGCCGCCTACCCGGTGTGAATAGTCTAAATGATTAAGGGATATCACATATTCAAATTATGAATAACGTTTATTCGATTTATTGATATCCATAATTCGAATTTAATACTGTAGTGATGACCATAAATTGGTAAAATTATGTATTTCCATAATTCGAATTAGTGATATCCATAAATATTTTCGATCATTGGATATCAACAATTTGAATTATGGATATCCATAACTCTAATTATTGATATCCATAGATACTTATAGATGTTCATTAATAATTATGGATATTACTATTTCGAATTATGGATATCACTATTATGAATTCTGGATATCCATAAATAATTTTGGATGTCTATAACACGGGAATAAATAGTAAAACGGTACCCCATAGTATGTCGGTTTAAGTGAGATATGACTTAAACAATAATTCGCGATATAATTTATAGTAAAGTGTTGTTTTTTCTGTCATATATATGGTATTATTCAAGAACGATAATAATAATAACAATAAAAGTAATAATAATGATAGTGTGTGTTTGTGTATGACCTTTCTTACTGAAAGATGTGGCGACAATCGGTATTTGTAGTTTGCTCTAGTTTTTGACTTGTTGATTAATGATATATGGCTATATATGGTTTCTCGAGTCTATTTTTGTAAATATTTGAAATACTTCATTGTAACACCTAAATGGTGTTCCCTTTCAAAAGGCGTCTTACTGCAACTTCGAACTGTGCATTCATTGATGAGACTGCTATATGAGCCGCGACACGACAAAACCAACAATGTGGTTGTGCGCCCAGCGCAGACTCTGGTCAGCCTGGGGATCCGCCCAGTGTGATCAGACTTTTTGCTAAGCACTTAAAGGGTAGCTGAGGGCCTGAGCTACCCTCATGCGGACAGCGAAGACTCTGATCAGACTGGGCGGATGCCCAGGCTGATCTGAGTCTGCGCTGGGCGCACAACCACATTGTTGGTTTTGTCGTGTCGCGGCTCATATATGTTTGCCTTTGGAATACCTTAAAGTCACATTTTACTATAGCCTGAGTTCGGGCACTAAGGTGAATGGGTACACTTTCACGTGAAGAAACTCTGTTATTCTTATTTTTGCTTTCATTCTCAGTGTGGGCCAACTCTTAAAGGAAAGAATTTGCTCTTCATAGGAGCAAATTCTTTCTTTTTAGAGTAGACCTCATTTTGGAAGGGTTTCGTCCGCCAGGGCAGCAATCAAGAAGTCAAAAAGAGTGATTTCCCTTTGTAAAACAGGGGAAAACATGAAGTCATATCCAAACACCTTAGGATGGATTTTTTTTCACGACTTTATGTGTGTGTTGAGTAAAGGTGCCTTGACAGTATAAACAGCGAAAGCTCAGATCTGCTGTGCATGTGTTGTTCCTTTAGCTATTCAATCAATATGTTGCTCGTTGAAGCGAATGGGAAAGACTCTTACCTCTCTTCATTCCATCCCCGTTACCACCGAGATTTGAGATGCACTGGTTACGATAAGTCTTTGTTGTATGCATATTCTCTCGCGTCAAGGCTCTTAATGATTTATGCAGCTGAATGAAAAGGACACCACAGTGTTGATGGTATTAAATGCGATACTGTCAGATCCTTAGTATTTGGATAGAAATGACTGAGCCAAGAGTGAAGACCCAAATCAGACTGTTCCTACATGAGCAGTCTGATCTGGGTCTCCACAGTTTGCTATCCAGCTTAAGTATTGTACAACGATTTTTAGATAGACATGTTAGTAAACTGGTCAAAAATACAAGTAGACTTTTCCAGTTTCAATAGAAATTTGAAGTGTCCTAATATATAGATTTTTGTGGTAATAATAATCTTACATTTTCAACTTTGACATATTTTTTTAACTTTCAGATGAATTGCTGACTGTATGTGCTAGGCCCTCTTAATTAAGTCTTGAAATGGGGAAAAGGATTCTGTTGCTGGCTTACGTGTGCGCAGCTTTAGGAATAGGGAGCTGCCTGTGTTGTACAATTTGTGGAAGGGCCCTTAGGCCACTCTTAGGTAAAGTTTAGTTTCTATTCATTTTTTTTTCTTATACCACCCTTACCAGAAAGTGCCAACTTTAACACGAACTATTTCGCAATGAGCAAGGTCTACACTGGTAAGGGTGGTATAAAATAGTTATACCACGATTTGTCCGCCTGTACGGGCGATAATCCACTCGCTAAAGCTCGTGGATTATCTCCTCGTACAGGCGGACAAACCGTGGTATAACGATTTGTTCGCCTGTACGGGAGATAATCCACTCGCTAAAGCTCGTGGATTATCTCCTCGTACAGGCGGACAAACCGTGGTATAACTATTACATATAGTTCTGCGACTATGTATTTTGTCATTTTTTTCTTGCAAATAATGATGATACGAACAATCATGATAATAGCAACTGGTTATAATAATAATAGCACTAATAATAGCAATAATGATTGTGATAATGAAAATAATAACAATAATTAATGAAATGTTATTATTTAAATGATTGAAATGCTAGAACATGTACTCTAGTTTCGGTAGAAGTAGCTTCATTAGTTGTAAAAAAATAGAATTAATCAAAGAAAAAGGTTCAAATAAAATAAATAAAACGATAACAATAATAGAAATACATTTTCTTCTCTCTCTGAGACTCGATTACTTTCTTTATGCCTTTCATTTTTTCTGTCTTTTGCCTTTTAGACATTCTGACAGTGACGTCATTGATCACGTGTGCTCTACTCTTCGACATCTACCGTTTACAACCAGCTAGAAGTCATACCCTAACAACTCTCATTTCACAGTATACCGTCCATAAAATATTTTTCTTTATTGGAAGTTTACTGCATTTTTCATTTAACAGAAAAAGTCAAAACTGTGAAAAGCATCAAGAATTGTTGCTCAAACAAATACTACGGCAAAATAAAAACACAAAATGTGCACAGAAGTTTAAACTTGCCAGTATTAAAACAATGCAAGATTTCATTACGCAAGTTCCACTTACCTCATATGAAGACTATAAAGAATTGGCACAGGAGGTCGAAACATCTGGTAGTGAAAATGTGTTCTTTCCTGGAAAAGCAGACTACCTCGCACTGACTTCCGGTACAAGCTGTGGCAAATCAAAAGTATTTCCGAAAAGCCTCGCGCTTTTAAGGAGCTTTGCAGGTCCAGTAATGTTTCTACAGCAAAAATGTTTGCTTCAGGTTCCGAGAAATAATTTACTCAGAAAGTGGTTAGCAGTACGGGTGTATCCTAAATTCTCTTATTCCAAGAGTGGTATAAAATCTGGCCCAGTTGCTGGGCTTGCAGCAGACTTTTCGATGGACTTTTATGTCACCCCAAAACGAGGCGGGAAAACAACAGCTGAACAAGATATGATCTACATAAATTTAGTTTTTGGTCTGTTGGAAGAAAAAATATGCAATCTTTTCTTTCCTACCGCCTCTCTTGCACTGACATTTTTTCGAACTCTTGAGAAATCATGGAAATCCATTTGTGACGATATAGAGAGTGGAACCATATCAAATCATATAGATATTTCAAGTGATCTAAGAATTCTCTTTGAAGAACAATTAAACGGTGGAAGGCCAGACAGAGCTGACTTTTTGAGGTATGAATTCCGGAAAGGATTTGAGACGATAGTTCCCCGGATATGGCGCTGGTGTCCAGCCTTATTCTGTATTTCTTCAGGAACGTTTCAAACGCAGGTTTGTTTTGATACATGTACTATATACAGTTTTGATGGCCTATAACAGGCTAAACAGTGAACCATTTTCTGTCGTTTTGAGAACAAACACAATACTACGAACCGTTTAACTAAAATGCACATTTTTCTTTTCCCTAAATATAAGTTCAGTGATTCGAAGCTCCGTGTTTATTCTTGAAACGGCAGAAAATTTCTATTTCAGTTCGGCAAAATAAGTGGTTTTAAAAGTAAGATTTGCCTTTCGTGGTCTCTGTACTGAAGACCACATTATTTCATATATGTTTTTCGCATTTTTCTTGTAATGTCTATTCTTAATGTAAGTAACTTTGTTAATTGTTTTGATTTTCAATTTTTGTCTGACCTCTGAACTTGGACGACGAAAGTGCTAAAAGAGTCCCACGCACTTTTTATGTCTCCTTTTCGGAAGCTCTAGTGATCAAAAGCAGTATAAAAGTCTGATCATAAATGTCAATATTTAGTCATTAAAAGACTTGCATGTGCCTGTCTTTTTTTCATACATATACATACATGCACAAATTACGTCACTGGGCAACAACGAAACCTTAGCAATAACGTTATTCTGTTGATGGAGTCATCTTATGCCTATATTTCATTCTTAATTCATATCTGTATTTACCCTTGTTTTCCCTTTTATTTCAGGCAAAAGTTTTAAAAGACAGATATTTAGGTCATGTGCCCATACTTTCACCATACCATGCGGGTACAGAGGCTATGTATGGGTTCAACTTTGAACTCAAATCAAATGACTGCTCCTATGTTGCCTTGACAACGCTTAATTTCTTCGAATATATTCCTGAAGAGGAAACTGAAAAAACAAAGCCAACAACGGTATTGGCCCATGAGGTATTTTATTCATTCATTTTATTTTATTTTCATATTAGAAGAATTGTCTCTGCCAGGGAAATCTTTTGAGCCGCGACACGAGAAAACCAACAATGTGGTTATGCGCCCCGCGCAGACTCAGACCAACCTGGGCAGCCACCTAGTGTGATCAGAGACTTTGCTAAGCGCTTAAAGGGTAGTCAAGAGTCTAAGCTACCTCAATACGG
Organism: Ctena decussata; assembly: GCA_963989385.1. Classification (NCBI taxonomy): domain Eukaryota; kingdom Metazoa; phylum Mollusca; class Bivalvia; order Lucinida; family Lucinidae; genus Ctena; species Ctena decussata. The sequence continues at coordinate 20,039,745 of OZ022508.1, forward strand.
AAAGCGAAGACTCTGATCAGACTGGGCGGATGCCCAGGCTGATCTGAGTCTGAGCTGAGCGCACAACCACTTTGTTGGTTTTCTCGCGTCGCGGCTCATTTGGGAAATGGTCTTTATTGCAGATCAGGGGAAAGTCTAAATTATGTCGTTGGCAAGGGAAATTTAGAAAGCCTTAAAAGGTAGTGAAATAAAGTTAGGGAATTTGAAAATTAATGGCTATTGCGGACTTCGGAATTGAAACGGATAGCCTTTCAGGAAAGATAACTCATACACAGACTTGGTTTAAACATATTTTACTTCATAAGATTACAATCATACAGTTATTTACATAATATGAGAACATTAAAGGATCAGAACGGAAGCAATGCTTATTGAGTTCTTATCCCAAAGGATGGGGATGCACACATTTATTTATCGCCCTTCTCCATGTGGATACTTTATAAAGGGGCTCTAACATATGAGCCGCGACACGACAAAACCAACAATGTGGTTGTGCGCCCAGCGCAGACTCAGATCAGCCTGGGCATCCACCCAGTCTGATCAGACCCTTCGCTAAGCGCTTTTAAAGGGTAGCTAAGGGTCTAAGCTACCTTCATGCAGACAGTGAAGACTCTTGTCAGACTGGGCAGATGCCCAGGCTGATCTGAGTCTGCGCTGAGCGCACTACCACATTGTTGGTTTTGTCGTGTCGCGGCTCAATTATGGATTCGAGAGTAGCGCCGAGCTCTTGTAAGTAACAGTTTATAGATTTGGCTAGGAGTACGGTATAAGTGAGTGCACTCGCGTTAACTCCCAGAAACACAGTCATACAAAAACGACACCTCGGTTTAAAGTCTCATCCATAAGACTGGAGGAGCGGGAGAACATCCATGCGATCCCTGGATTGGTTATCGACCGCGTAAACTACTACACTACTGTCGTTCCTAGTAGTATGGTAGCAACAAGGAGTTAAAGACATAATACTAGTCTATGCCACGTATAGTTTCGTGCTATGGTCAAACTAAACTGAACTGCATAATTTCAGGTAGAAATTGGCAGGGTGTACGAGATAGTCGTGACAACGCGGGAGGGGTTATACAGATACAGAACTGAAGATCTTGTAGAGGTTGTTGGCTTCTATGGTACCATTCCGAAATACAAATTTGTAAGAAGGTTAGTACTTCACGGGCTCTAGTGTTTTATTGCTTTTAGCTCAAATTGTTCTCAAGATAAAGAAATTCCTTCGGAAATTTAGAATTTATCAAAATTACAGATAATTATTATTCAGCTTGTTACGAGCCAGATGGTTGTTTTCCTGGTAATGTATTCCATAAAATGTATGTTTGGACCCCACGTTTGTGGTTCGAATGAGGTTCGAGACATGCGATTTTAAGAAGAAATAATAAAAAGGAAGAAGCTAGTGACAGACGTCTGTCACTAGCCAATATTCGCTGTATTTGCTACTGCCAGTCGTCTGTCACTAGCCAGTTATCGCTAAATTTGCTACTGACAGACGTAAGACACTTGTATATTTAGCAAACATCTGTAGTTTCAGTATATTTAGACAAGTTATGATTGTTATTATGAGAATGATTATTATCATGAGTCACCTAGGTTTAAACCTCGTCCAAGTTGGCCGAAGGAAGATCGCTTATGGGTCCTGAAGTCCTGGGTTTGAGACTGATATAGGTCGTGGGTTATGTTTAACATATGGATCATTTTATCAACATCAGCATTGGGTCGAACTAACTGATCACAGTTGAAAAGACCGTAAAACAATAAGTGGAAAGCTGATGAACAGACCATTGGAAAACATGATGAAGTATTTTGCGGACTCCAAAGTCTGATTTTAAACAATACTTCATCCCCACAAGGTAAAAAATCTGTAGATTTTACGGTAGGATACCTGGCAACCAGCTCCTTCCGCTGATTCAAGAAGGGCAGTTGTCAGTTACTGGCGAAGGTATGCACACTTAGTACTGGTTAACCGCTTAGGAGGTCTAAGCCTGCCCAGGAATAGTGTGGTTAGGTTAACTGACCACTGTGGTTTACGGGAGTCTGTAAACATTTGCGGAATCATCCTGCAGAGTAGGATAGAATAAGACAGGTATTGTTTCGGTCATACTATAAAAGTGTTTTTGAGTGCGTTCAGTAACATAACACTACCATAATTGTTCTACAGGCAGACGCCCGTAGAAGTAACGGGAAATGGACTGGCAGCAAGTTGCCAGGTATTCTACCTTAAAATCTACGGATTTTTTTACAGTGTAGAGGAATATCGCATGGCTTGATTGACTGATTGATTGTTTGGGTTCAACGGCCCTTTGAGACAGTACAGTCAAACCTGTCTTAAGGTGTCACTGTATTAAGGGGTCACCTGTCTTTAGCAACCACTTTTTTGGGGTCCCTTGGACCAAACAACAGTGCAATGAACCTGTAGTTAGGGGTCACCTGTCTTAAGCAGCCAATATTTGTGGGTCTCTTGGGGTGACCCCTTAAGGCAGGTTTGACTGTATTTCAGTCTATATCATCGGGCCGTCTCCAAGAGAGAGGGAGAAAGAAGAGAAATGATAGACGAGAGAAAAAATGTCCAAACAACCCCCACCCGCATTTCCGAACAACCCCCACCCGCACCTACTACAAGCACAGAAGGTTCTTGCCTTACAGTGATCCAAATCAGTAGGACACCCTGGCGCTGTAAGTTATACACAGCACCATCGCACCACCCAACCACCCCATCGCATGGTCTTGTCTTTGTTCTTACTCGAGTATGTTGTGGACTCATGTCTTAAGATAGCAAGAAAATGAGTTGTTTTCAAAGAAGAAGTCCGATCCACGGGTAACAGACTGTAAAAAAACGTCCCGTTTACAAATATCGTTAGAAAACCGAATCTCCAGATCTCCTACCATCACTTTACTTGATATATTTTACGGTAGAATAACTGGCAACAAGCTGCCAGTCTATTTTCCGCTATTTTTACGGATGTCCGTAAAAAATGCAGGAATCATCAAGCAGAGTAGGATAGAAGAGAACAAGTGTCATTTTGGTCATATAACCCTTCAACACTATGAAGGTATTTTCGAGTACGGCCAGTAAACGTAAACACTACCATATCGTGATTTCCAACAATGATCTACAGGCAGACGTCCATAAAATTTACGGGAATGGACTGGCAGCTGGTTGCCAGTTATTATACCCTAAACTCTGCGGAAAATTTTTACAGTGCACAGTCACTTGATTTGAAATCAACCAGGAAAACGCATCTGTCACTAGCAACTTAAACGAAAACTGGCTAGTGACAGACGTCTGTCACTAGCAAATTCTTCGAATATTGGCTACTGACAGTCGTCTGTCACTAGCCACTCCGTAATAAAAATGATAACAAATGTCCCAGAATTATACCCTTTCTTATAATGTGTGTCTCAAATTAGCTGAAGATTACTTTTAAGTCATAAAATTTTCAAGGGAGACAACAGCGGTGGCTGAAAACAAAGTGTTGTCGTTTCCATTATCTGTGGGGAGGACCGTAACTAATGTTGCTAGAACTTGTGGTCGGACCCAATTGCTTGTACTTTTGTGGCAATGAAATATGTTCAAACTAAACTATCTGTGAATCTCGCTAAGGCATATTATGTAGTCGAAAGGCCTTGGTATGATAAGGCCCATACTTTAGAGTTTTTGGAAATACAGACGCCATTGGGTGGGATAGTGGGATATGGGTAGCAAAGTGTTTACTATCGCGGCCCCTAAAAACGATCATAAAGTGTTTTAATAGCTATTGTTTCTGTAATAGTTATTAAAGGCAGTTTTCGTTAGACCCCTTATTACGCTTACTTCCCCGTTTCTGTATGTCCCCGTTTACTCATATGCCGATTTGCAACAGAAATTGAATTTGGATTGCCCTTATGCAGATCCCTATCCGAAAATAGCGTAACTGTCAAGAGTATTTGTGCGCATCATATTTGAAAGATACATGTATTGAAAATATCCATATCTATCATCTTTGATTATATAATATGTTTTACAGACGCTTGCGTATTTAACCCATTGCATTCTGGGTATTTTTTGTCGTCTGCTGAAATTGTCGTCTGCATCCAAAATCAAGAACATTTTAACAATATTGGTCTAACCAACACTTGTAGAAATGATGTCTAGGCAGCAAACAGTTTGGATCTCAGATCAGGCCCCACATTTGTGGGGCCTGATCTGGATCCAACCTGTTTGCCCAGATACAGGGGTATCCCGAATGGAATGGGTTAATCAGTATTATTTATTGCCATTAACCGTATGCATTAATCAGGCATATTGTTGGAACGCGAATGGTCTATCCATGATCCATGATCATATAAAGGTGACACTATAGTGTCAATTGTTTCCTTTAGAAAATTTTGAGTTGCGACATGGGAATCACGACATGCCCGATCGGCAATGACTCATAAAGTCTCCGCATCTAAACCGGCTGATCAGAATCTTTGCTGTTAACGTCAGTCATCTGTCATTTATAATGTAATCTATCAGTGGATGCGAGGACTCATTTGAATATACGACATTTTCAAATGCGATACCCACCAGGCACATGCCGTCGAAATAACGTCGTATTGACGTCAATGCGACGTCATTACGTCGCATCGACGTCAGTACGACGTCATTTCAACGTCATGTGTCTGCTGGGATATATGGTATATGTTTTTATGTCGCGGCTCCTTATGATATGTTTGTATTTAAATGTGCCAGCGTTAGTTTGATGAATTACCAAATTACGATTAACGTCTTCGCTAGACGTAAGAAGGATCTTTTGTTTGTCAAAGTGAAATACGCACTGATTGCATTGTTTTGTTTTCCATGTTTTCGGCTATTTAGTGCATTAATAGTAGTTGCACAAGGTTCGAGCAAGGTCGTATCAACATCTTTTTTGATATGACGTTGTTTCTACGGTACGTTCCATTAGGTTGTTTGGACGTCGTGTGCTTATTGCTTATTGCTATATCTGTATACAACAGGAGGGGTGATATTTTATCCACATGCACTGAGAAGGTACCGGAAGTGATGTTACACAGTGCCCTCTGCACCGCTGCGAAGAGCTGGGAAGACAAATCTGTTGTTGACTTTACCTCAGTAGAAAATATTTATGTCGAAAATGTAACAGGTAATTTAAAACCAGTTATTTTTCAAGCTGTTTGGTAAATACTTTTTGCAAATTATATTTGGACGAGGCGAAAAAGAGAGTTGAGAGTGAAAAGGGCTATGTGCATATGAAAATATATACATGTATATAGCCCTTTTTCACCCTCAACCCTCGAAATTAGTTTATAACTTATCAAGAAGTTGTAAACAACACTACATAAAATATTAAATTTGAGCCGCGACACGACAAAACCAACAATGTGGTTGTGCACCCCGCGCAGACTCAGATCAGCCTGGGCATCCTCCCAGTTTGATTAGACTCTTCGTTAAGTGCCCAAAGGGTAGCAAAGGGTCTAAGCTAGCTCCATGCGGACAGCGAAGACTCTGATCAGACTGGGCGGATGCCCAGGCTGATCTGAGTCTGCGCTGGGCGCACAACAACATTGTTGGTTTTCTCGTGTCGCGGCTCAATTTATTTTTACCTACAGTTGACCCACATTATTTCAAAAACTGATATCTCAAAGTAGCCTGCTCTCCGTTACATCAAAGAATATAGTTTGGACGCATTTCTTATTTTTCTTTACATTTCAACTCAAGTTATCTCAAACTACTGGTATCTGAACTTAGTAGATTTTCTGGGACCAGAAAATTTACTTTGAGATATCAGTAGTGTAAAATGAACTTTCACATTGAGAAATCGAGGGTTGACTTTAGTTTGTATTTCAAATTATAAAACAAATTAGACAGTAAAGTGGGCAGCTACATGTAGATGCATACTTTACTTTCTAATTTGATTTATTAACAATTGGGGGCTTCAACGATTTATGCACAGAACTTCACACTCCTTTCTAATGCAGCTCCAAAATTAAGTAGCTGTTTGGTCTGCGTAGGGGCCTTCTAACTCACCAGTGAGGCATCATACATTTATACCACTCTTACCAGAAAACGCCAAATCTAGCACGAAATATATCGTAATGAGCAAGGTATACACTGGTAAGGGTGGTATAAAATAGTTATACCATGGTTTGTCCACCTGTACGGGAGATAATCCACTCGCTAAACCTCGTGGATTACATGTATTTCCTCATACAGGCGGACAAACCATGGTCGCCTGTAGGGGAGATGATCCTCCCGCTAAAGTTAATGGATTATCTCCTCGTACAGGCGGACAAATCATTGTATAGCTATTACATATAAAATCGTCAGAAAGTTATGAGGATTCTGTGCAATTCTAAACTATAGCAGAAAGAAATTACTTGCTGGATTATACAGAGCTCTAGATAAGAAGGGGTAACAGGGATAATTTAGGGATAATTTTCCATATTTCTCCATAGAAACATATATTGTGACCCCTCATTAGAACCGTCTCGTCCAGACGGTTCTAATGAGGGGTCACAATTTATGTTTTCGTTGAGAAATAAGAAAAAATATCTTTGAATTATACTCAATACCCCACCTTATCTGAGCCGGGCCGGGTAGCGCAATCGGTAGGGCGCCTGAGTCGTAAGTCAGAGGTCCTGGGTTCGAATCCCGGTCTGGCCACATACTTTCGTTTCTCCTTTCGCTGATTCAAGAAGGACAGTTGTCAGTTACTGGCGAAAGTATGTGCACCTAGTACTGGTTAACCGCTTAGGAGGTCTAAGCCTGCCCAGGAATAGTGTGGTTAGGTTAACTGACCGTCCCGACATGACCTTAGTTGTTTACCGTGGACGTTAAGCATCAAATCAACCAACCAACCAACCCACCTTATCTGGAGCTCTGTAATATATCCTTCAGAGCTAGTGAGACACCATAGCAAACGTTTTCTTGTCTGAAAGTGTCCTTGGTCTGGTTGTCCAAAACTAACATCGTTATGCTCCTCTCATGTTTCAACAAAATTATTAGCACATTTGTAAAACTTAATTTAAAGGGATACGTAAAGTAAGCCAAAAAGTGGTACCACTAGAGCTGTAATGGTATTATGACCCTATTATGTGAGATGGGATATTTTCTTTGATGAAACAGCAGTGTCACTGGACTGTTGCATTTTTAGGGTTATGACACCCAATAAACAAGAATTATGTCTTTAAGGAAATAACAGACGAATCCCTGACTAATGACATCGTTGTGTTAACGATGCTTTGGACAGCTGGGCCCAGGTTGTCCTTTTATACACATATCTAAGGGGTTTAACACATTTAAGGTAGACATGCAGAAATACTATTTGAATTTTAGTAACATTTGCAAAACTATGTAGACACATTAGAACATTTACATAATTATTTATTTATTGTCCTTTTTCTACAGAGACAACGTCAGGTAGCTATTTCTACATTGTGTTCATTGAACTTCACCAAGAAGAGGAATTGACGACAGAGGAAAAAGATATGGTAAGTTTATTCCCCTGAGGGTGATCTCTAAGAATAGGGCCCAGGTGCACAATAAGGACAGCCTTAAATTTAAGGTGAAAAATTTCGTTCTGAGAAAATTTCATGTTGAAATCTTGTTGTATAAACCTGCGATTGATCCTGTTGAAAGAAACATCAAATGTATTTTTTGGGAAGCTTTTATTCACACATGAAATTTTCGACCTTAAATTTAAGGTCGTCCTTTAGTATGAAGCAGTTTCCCTACCCTCTAACAGAAAGAATATGTTAAGGACTTATTCAAACACCATGAAACTCCTTTATTTATTTATTTACTTTTTTTGCACAATAAGGTTTACATGAACCGAATCGAATCAGAACTGATACTCGACCTGTCTATGTGCACTGAGTTGAAACATTATGGAACACAAAACTCAGAAATACATGTACAAAACAACACGTATTATACCTTTAAAGAGCAAAAGAATCTATAAAAAAGACGACTTGCAGCATAAAGTTCAAGTTCAAGGGTAACTAATGTCCGACTCGATGACTAGACTATCTACGCCCATGGGCGTAAACAATATCTTTAAAACCGACCCTTAAACTGCTGTACTGGTCTTGTATAAACTGACACAAGCAATATATTAAATATTATTATTGGTTTCTGACAGGCAATTATCATAGGTTGTCTCTTTATACAGGCATGTATTATATTTCATGTCTGATTGAACGATTTATAGGCATTGCACTGATCCAGAAAAAAGACAAGGACCTTATTTACACACAAAGAAAATAATTACGGTTGTCGAGTTTCACGTGTGCGCCGTTCCGTGTTCGTCCTATTACACAAGTCTATTTACTTTTAGACTAGATGATGACCAAATATGAAATTGCACACTGGCTCTGTGATTGTCAAAATCCGAAGTATACAGATTACCGTTCAGTGGAATGGTGCACTATATTTGGGCGAAATAAAACTCTGCAGTGAAAATTACCAGGAAAGGCAACAGTTAAAGCACAACCATTCCACTCCCACCCCACCCCACCCCCTCGCCCGAAAGACACCAAAAGAAGAAGGGGGGAAAAGTGAGTCTTCACATATGTCTTTGAGTTCTGTTGTCTTCTTCAGATTTTTACTGGGATGTGGGTGTCTGGAAGTTTCTTTTTTCGACAGCTTTTCACTGGTTTATAAGTACAGTCAAATCTGCTCATGTGGTCACCTCTATAAAGGGATCATCTGTCTTAAGCAAACACATTTTCTGGGTCCCTTAAACCAAAATACAGTGCAAATGAACCTATATTAAGGGGTCAACTGTCTTAAGCAGCCGGTTTTTGTTCTGTCCTTGGTTGGCCCCTTAAGGCAGGTTTGACTGTATCTGGGAGTTCGCTTTTCACAGGTTTTTTTTTTCTGTAAAAACCTGGAACAAAAATACTCCCAGGATCTGGGAGTATTTTTTACCAGAGTTTTACTGATCTGTAAGTGTCCGGATTTTTTTTCATCAGTCTTTTTGCAGGTTAATGAGGTCTCCAACTTCTTTGTCAGCAGATTTTGTTATTTTAAGAACAGTCTGAAAATTTTCTTTGATCAGATTTTTTGGTTCTGTATGTGTCTGGAAGTTTCTTTACATTGCCAGACTTGCAAATTTCTTTTCTCGTCAGATTTACCTAATTATAGGTGGCTGGATGCTTTGTTTTCATCAAGTTTTATTAGTCATTTTTTATTTTTTTATTATTATTTTGTTTTATCTCACAGTTACTTTTCAGCGGATTTTACTGGTTCATTTTAGATCTTTTCTGGTCTTTAAGTGTCGGGAAGTGTTTTATTTTCATCAGATTTTCCCTGGTCAATATACGTCTGCGAGGTTAGTTTCTCGTCAGATTTCCGCTAGTTACGGTGTCTCCATGTCTTCTCATTTCGTCATTTTTTCTGGTCTATAAGTCTGTAGCAGTTTCTTTCACTGCTTTTTAGGTGTTTTGTGTAATTTATTTTTGTCGTCAAGTTTTTTGTGTTGTATTCCCAGTATCTACATGACGTCAGAACGACGTCATTTCGACGTCATGTGCCCGCTGGGTTGGTATTCATGAGTTTCTTAAATATGTTTTTTTACACATTGGAGCTGGTAGATAAGTGTCTGCAGTTTCCCTTAAAACAGATGTTTACTGACGGGAGTTTCTTCTATTTAGATTTTACTTGTTCATAGTTTATCAATAAATGACTAGTTTTTTTTTGCTTTTGAATTATTGGAATGTCAGCGTCTGAAAGTTAGTTCTTTCATCAGATCTTCACTAATTTATAGGATTCGTCGTGAATTTTCTCTTTCATCATAGGTTACTTGTTTACAGTAGCATAGCTTGTCACTTTGATTTCTCTTTTGCCTTGTAATTTTGAATAAAAAGAATTAAGCACAAGCACAAATAGATGTGTCGTGAGGTTTGAATAAGTTTTATGTTAATGAACCACAACATAACTGAGGGCGACATTTATTACTGATCATTCTAAGGCGACGCTTCCGGCTGGTTTACTATTATTGTCATTTTCGGCGTTCTTCTTTCTACTAGAATTTGATTTTTTTGTATATTATTTAACATAGCCTCGCGGCCATCCGCTGTTGGTGTTTGCTTGTCGTGTTTTTTGCTTTGTGTGCCTTCTTTTTATTTTCCTTTCCCATGTGGTAATCGCTGAGGAACAGGCTGGGTTCCAAGCAGGAAGGAGCACCACAGAACAAATCTTCAACCTTAGAATCCTGTGTGAAAAGTATCTCCAACATCAGCAGAATCTGTACCATGTCTTCATTGATTTCAATAAAGCCTTTGACATGGTATGGCATTCAGCCTTATGGGCCACCATGAGGAAGTACAATATCAATGCAAACCTAGTTCGCACCATTGAGCAGCTATACGACAAGGCTACAAGTGCAGTGCTGATAAATGGCAGCACAGGAGAATGGTTCAGAACAACAGTTGGAGTAAGACAAGGATGTCTTCTGTCACCCACCCTCTTCAACATTTTTCTCGAACAGATCATGTCTGATGCTCTGGAAGAACATGACGGAAAGGTTAGCATAGGCTGCAGAAATATTACCAACATGCGGTTTGCCGATGACATAGACGCTCTTGCTGAGGAAGAGCAGGAACTAGAAGCTCTAGTTGACAGTCTCGACCAGACCTGCACAAGGTATAAGATGGAGATCAGTGCTGAGAAGACCAAACTGATGCCAAACAGCACAGATGGCATCCAGAGGGAGATCAAGGTAAAGGGGCAGAAGCTGGGTACTGTAAGCAGCTTCAAATACCTTGGAGCAGTTGTCTCAGATGAAGGCTCAAAACAGGAGGTTCTCTCAAGGATAGCACAAGCCACTTCAGCTCTTGCCAAGCTGAAACCAATTTGGAGAGATAACAACATATCTCTTGGATCAAAAGTGACACTTATGCGCTCCCTAGTCATTTCCATATTTCTGTATGCCTGTGAATCATGGACCTTGACAGCAGAGTTAGAGAAAATAACGCAGGCCTTTGAGATGAGATGCTACCGAAGGTTACTGAACATTTCGTACAAGGACCATATAACCAATGAGGAGGTTCGCAGGAAGATCCAAGCCGGCAGCCATTGGAGAATATGATGAACTCCTGATGCTGGTCAAGAAACGGAAACTAAGGTGGTTTGGCCACGTCTCAAGGTCTTCTGGTTTAGCAAAGACAATTCTTCAGGGCACAGTGAAAGGAAAAAGAAGAAGAGGTAGACAGAAGAAGAGGTGGGAAGACAATATCAAGGAGTGGACTGGAATGGATTTTGCCAGCTCAACTAGGGCAGCTGAAGACAGGACAAGGTGGAAAGGGATTGTTTTGAAGTCAGCTGTGGTGCCCCAACGACCTAGCAAGGTTATGGGATAGAATAGAATAGAAAATCCCGTGTGGTGCACTGTAAAAAATCCGTGGATTTTACGGTAGAATAACTGGCAATCCTGTTCCTTTTCCCGTTATTTTTACAGGCGTCCGTAAACATTGGCGGAATTTTCACGCAGAGTAGGGTAGAATAAGACAGATATTGTTTTGGACATATAGCCCTTCAACACTATAAAGGTATTTTCGAGTTCATTCAGTTAACATAACTCTACCATATCGAGATTTCAAATATGTTCTACAGGCAAACGCCCGTAAAAATAACGAGAAATGGACTGGCAGCTGGTTGCCAGGTATTCTATCGTAAAATGTACGGAATATTTTTTAGTGTGTGGAAGTTCATGATCATTCTTATGTACTCTGAGAGGTTTTTTTTTGTCAGATCTTCACAGGTTCAAAGTTATATCAGCCCATTATCGGGTCATATAAATGCACACTGTGTGAAGAAATTCCGTAGATTTTACGGTAGAATAACTGGAAACCAGCTGCCAGTCCTTTTCCCGTTATTTTTTCCGGCCGTTTGGCTGTTTAGTTAGACATTGTTGGAAATCGCGAAATGGAAGTGTTATGTTACCTGGCCGCATTCGAAAATAACTTTTTTTTTTGTTGAAGGGCTATCTGACCAAAACGACACCTGTTCTATTAAATCCGGTATACTGCCTACACACAGTTTATTTCCGATCAGTCTTGTAGTAAAAATCAAATCGTATAAATGTTTTCGGTACATGGTATTTTTGTCATGAATGCTGCGTTGTCGAGTGGTTAGAGGAGCTTGGCAATGGTGCAGAAGGCCTCAAGTTCAAATCTAAAGCTGAGCAATGACTGAAAAATCTCTTTCAACTAAGCAGTAAATGGGCACCTGTTTTGAATCGGGGAAGGGTGGTTGCAAAAAGAACACGTAAGGAACACTGGATGGGGGAATAGATATATCGTTATTATAAGAAATGCTAAGTTTTCTCCTACCAACATGTAAAAAATTTCTTCTTAACAGGAAAAAATTATGAATGTTTATCGAAAACCAGAATTGATAGCTATTCGATCGCAGATCGCAGTTCCTGTAGAAAGTACGACGATGTATTCGTAAATGTAATGTACCGCCTGAATTGTAGACCTTGACAGAATTGAGAAAACTTAAGAAAAAGCTGCAAAAAGAGATAGGAATAAGCGTCCCAATTACCCCGCCGTCCCAATTACCTCATTTGTCTCCATTTTGGAGATATATTAGATTGCATTAACAACGCGACTATTGTGAATAAGGCTTTACCACAATTATGATATATATTTCACCACATGCAAATTTACAATTGCAATAACGAACAGCCCAGTCAAAAATTTGCAATTGCAATAATTAACCTACTTAAAAGAAGTGAGGTTACTAATACTAGGTAACAGGAATGATTCAGAGATATTTTTTTTTATTTCTTAGTGAAAACATACGTCTTGCAGAGACGGTTCTAATTGTCACAACATACGCTTTTATGGAAAAAATAAGAAAAAATATTCCTAAATTATCTCTATTATCCCTTCTTATCTGAGAAGTACCTTAAATGGGTGAGTGAGTTAATTCGGGTAAAATGTCCAACCAACTTCGGTCATACGGCGGGTAGGGCTGTAAACCCCCTTTTTAGACTGCAAACGCGTTTTAGGGGCATATGCAAACAGTTCAGAAGCCACAAAAAGCGGCGCCTGATTTTGCTCAACACTGTTGGCTTACAAGAATTTTAATGAGTGAAAACAGTCACCAGAAAGCTCTAGAACTAGAAATGGACTTATCTAAATAATAAAGATAGACGCTTTAACTGCTCATAAAGAGTCTGATGTCTCGCAAATATTTCGTAGACATAGTCGAGAAATTCAAAACTCATGTGTACATGTATGAACCTCTACCCATTTTAACTGTCTTGAGCGACACATCATGAAACATTTGAGCCGCGACATGACAAAACCAACAATGTGGTTGTGCGCCCATTGCAGACAGATCAGCCTGGGCATCCGCCGAGTCTGATCGGAGTCTGAGCTGTCCGCACGGAGGTAGCTTAGACCCTTAGCTACCCTTTGAGCACCTAACACAGAGTTTGATCAAACTGGGCATGCCCAGGCGGAGTCTGCACTGGGCGCACATCCACATTGTAGGTTTTGTCGTGTCACGGATCAATTATGTTTTAGGGTGTGAACACGGCGGCCCATGTTGCATGACACGTGTCATGAAACCATAGGGTGTAGGGTGTTTACACGGCCACATATGTAGAATGATACCCGTGTCATGCTACATATGTGGCCGTGTAAACCTACCTCATAAAGAAATTGTTTTCCCGATAGAACATTGATCACTTTTTCGCACTTAAAGACAATGAAAGATGATTATGGCTTTTATTTAGTCATAAAATCGAATATAGCCCTTTTTATTGCAAATATCTTCTTTATTCAGAGTGCAGCTAGGTAATTCTTGGTATAAAAAAGAGACATAAATATGTTTGATACGTGACATCATGCCGTTTTGCTTTCAATCAGTGCATATATAGATGTGGTTTAATGCATCTTTATAATAGGAACTGGGTTGAATGGCCTTATGAAACAAAAATGAAGCGCATCTTTGAGGTTTAAATCAAATATTTATAGTCCCCACTGCTCTAGTGGGATGAATATCATGAGTTTTGTTGTTGTTTTGTTGGTTTACGCCCACGGTAAACAGCTACGGTCATGTCGGGACGGTCAGTTAACCTAACCACACTATTCCTGTGCAGGCTTAGACCTCCTAGGCGATTTACTATGTGCAAATACTTTCGCCAATAACTGACAACTGCCCTTCTTGAATCAGCGGAAGGAGAAACGAAAGTATGTGGCCGGATCGGGTATCAAATACCATGAGGAATCGCTGCGAATTTCTTTCTACAGTTTTGTTATTGCAAATGACCGCGATTAGCCTTTTTCAAACAAGTAAAACATGGTCCTTGAGTCGCACACGAGATAAAAGTGTTGAACAATGACCTGGGTCGGTGTAGAGAGAAACCAAAATGACCAGCTTTCCGTATTAGCTTAAATTGGTAAAAAAAAAAAAAACTTCGTTAGTGTGTGGGAACTCGATATACATGTATATGAGAGTGCGGGTGGGTGGAAAACCCTACTTTAAAAGGTCGCGTACAGCACACGCTGCGCGGAGCACGTACCTGCTACCATATGGTTAGCCATGTGTGCGCTCAATGAATGATCTAAAACTGAAGCAATTTAATTCCTTTTGTCGACAATGTAAATATTATACTTACTTGACTGTCTTGCAAAGTATGAAAAAGGCTGTGTTCACGAAAAAAGGATGAATTTTGAAATGTTTTTGGCAATGTCTACACGCAAAACCAGTGCTCGCCTACTCGTTCATACGCCTCCTTTGCCTGTATGAAGTCAATGAGTGCCTTTTGTTCTCTGTTTTACCTTAACACGCAATCAGTGTATGCGTTGTGATTTTGGTCAAATGTATCTGAGCAAACAAACCCAGATCAGCCTGTACCTGCAGGAGCAGTCTTTAACTGTGTGCCACCCCAACTGCAGCTCTTCGATGAACTGCACTGAATCAAACTGCTCAATTTTAGGACGTCTTGCAGTAATAATTTTAGCTGCCCCAATTTTTATAGCTTTTACTGTACGCTGGCACCAATGGAAGACACCGACCAACATTCTGTGACATGTTCAATCTAATTGGAAATTGTAACTCCATCTGCCTAAGGATTCTCTTATTTCTGTCTCATCATTTCAAGCTGCACTCGTGTAGTGCTTGCGGTGTCATTGACGAGCCGTTCCGTGAGAAATTATTCTTTTGACATGAGCGAAAAACGAATTTATCCTATGACGTCGCTGTTATTCATTGGATAACGTCGGGTCATAAAAATCGTATGACCACACGTGTAATAACACTGAGGCGCGTACATGTAATGCCATTGACCAACGGCCATATCAACAATGCACTTTCTTATTGAAATAATTTTCAGTTTGCAGGCGTTAAAATCCCATTTCAAAGGGTCATATGATAAACAGAATCTTACACTTGTGGTCATTTAATATGAAATTTGGGAAACTCGCCAAAGGCTCGTTTCATAAATTTCATATGAAATGACCACTCATCCTACACCTTGGCACTGGCCCTATGAGTAGGCACTGACAAGCATAACGTAAAAATTCTAAGAATTGGAACATCTAAAACCATTACGTCCTAAAATTGAAACAATTTGGTTCTAAATTGCAGTAATGCATCCAAAAGATGTACATATAGATGGAATGGCACTCAGTGCCAACTTTAATCTGACTCCTTTAGAAGCGGTCGGTACTATATGTCCCAATACGTACGCTTTTTATTTCGGTAGGTTGAGCCATAAATGTTCCGTTTGATCGTTAGATGAGCATGCGCAAAGAATGATAAACCGATGACCAAACAAGCTTGCCACTCCGTAGAAAGTCTTGCCTAGAACCCGTATTCAGATACTGTACCGTTCGATCCGCAATATTGTTTTGCGTCTTAAAACTGATACATGTACCATTTGCACTAAAACTCGTCTAAATATGCCACGACATAATAATCCTGATTCCGGCGGTGCTTGCAGGTAACTTCCTTGTCAGCTGAAGACAGCATTAATTATCAATAATGACATTTCTGTACAAAGTCTTAAGAGAAATGACAATTATTGAATGTATCATAGGAAAATTTGTTTTGAGCATTTTAAAACTGCGCAAGCTGAGACCAGATTGCACATTTGCACTGGTCAAACCATGCGCAGTTTACCTGAAGTCTAGTAGATTTCAAGAAGAGAAATGCGCATGATTTAAATTTTATTTAAATCATGCGCATTTCTCAGCGCGCATGTCCACTGGCGCTTCGTATTTGTCATAAGACAGATTTTTTTTGTTTCACGAAGAGTCTGCAGTGGTTGAGAGAGTGCAGCAATTTTGTCGCACACACCATAATTGAGCCGCGACACGACAAAACCAACAATGTGGTTGTGCGGTCTGCGCAGATTCAGATCAGCTTGGACATTTGCCGAGTCTGATCAGAGTTTTCTTTAAACGCTTAAAGGGTAGCTAAGGGTCTAAGCTAGATTCATGCGGACAGGGAAGACTCTGATCAGACTGGGCGGATGCCCAGGCTGATCTGAGTCTGCGCTGGGCGCACAACCACTTTGTTGGTGTCACGGCTCATATTACTGCAGGATCTTAAGAAAAAGTACAAGGAAATACCGGTCGTAAATAATGCCTTCTGCACGTTTCAGAGTCACAACAGCTTATCAGACTTTTTAAGATAATGGCTGCCCCTTCAAGGGAGCTCACTCTTGTATGAAGACAGCTGCCTTCCATTTGACAGGGGCAGCCTTTTAGAATAAAACATTTAGGGGGGAGCAATTCTGCCATTCTTATTTTTGTCAGCCTTCCTTATGGAGATCAACTTTTATAGGAAAGGAATTTGATCCCAGATTTTTTCCTTGAAGAGTAGGGGAGAGTCGGGTAACTTCGGACAGCGGGTAAATTCGGACAGTGATATTTTTCCTTGATATGTCAGTTGTCCGGAACTAAAACAAAACAATAACTGGCCAAACAGTGAAAATCCTGATGAGACGGCTCATTATGAGCCGTCTCATCTGGATTTTCACTGTTTGCAATGGTATGTCCGAATTTACCCGCCTGTCCGAAGTTACCCGACTCTCCCCTAGACCACATTTGGAAAGGCTTTTTCGCCAAAGAAAGCAAACAAAAATCACAGAAGTTGTCTCCCTTTGTAAAAATGGCAAAAACATTGAGGTGTATCCAGTCACCTTAAGGAAATGATTTGCTCTTCCCTTTAAGACTAGCTCCAGTATTTATATTACGGAGTGGCTATTACCAGTAGCCTGGCAATAGCGATAATACGATAAAATCGCTATTTACAGTTGACTTGTAATAGGCTAATTACGTTGAATCGCCTGGTAATAGCGATTGTAACGTAAAATCGCTATTGCCAGCTCACCGGCAATAGCGAGTTCACGTTTAAATCGCTGTTACCAGGCAACTGGCGGTAGCGTTTTAAACGCTTTTTCGCAGCTATCAGCTGATTCGTATTAGCAGATTTAACGTAAAATGGCCACTACCAGGTGACTAGTAATAACGATTTTGACGTAAAATGGCTATTACCAGTCGACTGTCACTAGCGATTTCAATGTACATATGTAATAAGACTATTGCCAGTCAACTGGTACTAGACCTTTCCTTTATATTAGTAACGGTATTGTCTTTGTCTAAATTCAGGTTGACGTTGAGCTGATGAAGCAGCACGATGTATATCGCAACTGTAGAAACAATGGGTTGATACAGCCAGTCAGGTTGATACAGGTTCAGAAAGGAACGTTCGAGAAAGTTAAAGAGTTAATGCTACATATCAACCCAAAAGCTTCGAGCATGCAGTACAAGTTACCAAGGATACTACGTCAGGATGACGCTCTGAGAGTACTTCTGGGTCGAGCTGTGGAATGTTCAGTTAGAAACAACAATGTCATCAGTTGATAATGTTGACAGGCGACTTAATTGTATCGCTTTCTGCGGTGCTGGATATACGCTAATAACACAAGACGAGGAGGACCTAACGTGTCGAAATCGAACTGAATTTTGTGAGCGATCATCTGCCGATAGTCGATAAAACAAGTTAAGATGGTGATAATCACTGATTTGTGGTGAATACAAAACTCTGCGTAAAATGCTGAATTTCCAAAACTTACTTAGCGGACGCTTTTTTATGTTTTTTTTTTTTTCACATTTCGAATACGAGAATACTTGAATTGTTGATGTTAAGAAGAATTTATATATTAGAAAACATCGAGGGGTAATTTGCTAGGCAAAAAACTAATAAATAACCATCGTTATTAAAAATGCATTTCAAGCTGAAGGTTTTTCAATGCACTGAGACAAACGTCCTAACTATTACTTTTCGCAACCCTTTTGCAAGTTATCAGGCTTACCAGATAAAAAATAAAGAATCCTGTGCCCAAATTTTGAGAAAATTGTGAACAAAACACAGGGCAGTCTACTTTTTCAAGGCTGAAACATTTCACTTACACACCAGTTTTGGTCACAGTTTTTATACTAGGTATACCTGTGTACCCTGTATTTAGTGAATGCATCCTGTATACATGCACCTTCTCCTGAATTCTTCTCAATGTATTGAAGTATCTTCAGATCTAAATGGAGTTATATTTTTTAGATTTTTGTGCAGCAAATTACCCATTGATCTTCCTTATAAAAACAAATTTTAAATCAGCATCCTAGCAGCATTTTTTTGCATCCTAAACTGAACAGAACAACCTAGAAATTCTGCTAATTTTTATGGTTTTATTCAAATTTACGTACTGTTTTTACCTCAAATCACCACCTTACTATAACAGACTGATATTGAGAAACATACTGATGATATATTTTAGTAGATATATCCCTGAGTTGTTATACATTTGAAGTGCCTGATGGGGCATCATACAAACAGCAAGGGCGTAGCTGCCTATACGCAAATACGCAGGTGCGTATTGAAATTTTGTCAAATTGACAAAATTTCAACACACACCTGCGTACTTGCATGCTGAATGTTTGTAAATTTGGACAAGATTTCAATATTAACTGCCTACAGACATGAAACTATGAACTATTTTCGGGGCTAAACCACTAAACATCTCCTCAAAAAGTAGGAAATATGATTTTGCGTATCATTCAATTTCTTCTAGCTACGCCCCTGAACAGTAAACTGTAATGAATAAACAACTCAGTCTGGAAGGGAGTTCCACGTTCTTGAAACTCATGGGTGTATATTGAAAAAAAGTGTTACCTGTTCTTTCACACTGTATTTTCCTAGTTAAAGCTAATCAAAATGTGAACAAATTTTAATGACTTTAGGGGGATGTACATATAATGGATAACAAGTTTGTGCAATAAAAATTTCATCTTACGTTTTCATCCTTGATCATAACTAAACAGAATCTACATAAAATAATAATAAAATATAATAATAAAAACTTCACAGTTCTCAGTCTTTTTCGTGATATGTACTGTCACCTTTACTACCCATGTATCCACCCCAGGGTTGTTGTTTTGCCGGCAGAAACTTCAGTGTAGTGATTTTATTTTCATTATTCATCCACTTGACACGGTCGTGTAACGTTACGTTGATGTCTGTGTAACGTTCACGTCCAATACCATCCTCCAGATTAATCTTGTAAATATCAACGTCGAACTTCATTTTGACATATCTTGCATAGTTGTCACGTAAAACACCGACGGACACGAGATTAACAATAAGGTCAAGACGTCCGTCGCCGTCAACGTCACCAATGGCACCTATAAAAGATAAGAAAAATGACTGAAGCCTTTGAAAAGAGAACAAACGGCACATACATAGCTTAGCCTGCGAATCTAAATAATTTCAAAAAGGACGAAAAATCATTTTGAGAGAAACTTTAAGAAAAGTACGACAAAGGTATTTTTTTAACGAAAATGGGATATGCGAACTAGCAGGTCCAGAAGTGCTCAATTTGCTTTGTAAAGTGAATATGTACAGATTCACTGAAATCAACTCTGCCATTTGTGTATTTCCCTCCTTTTTTTTTTAATGAAGGTCAAGTCATAAAGAAATGAGGCAAAGTCTTTCCTATAAATAAATCCCTTTCCGAAAGGGTTTCCCAACCAGGGAAGCAAACAGGAAGTCACAAAAAGCGTATACCTTTGAAAACTGGCGGGAAAACATGGTAGTATGATCATACAACTTATAAAATATATATAACTCAGTTATGGTCTGCGAAAACTGTGCATACTTTGACTGAAGATGTGATCACAAGATGGTCGCCTATTTCAGTCTCAAAACCTGAACCATGCCGAGGGAACATTATTAAACATTACGGAGTCTCAGATAAGCCTGTGCCATTGCACAAATATGAGCGGTGGGACTTTTGCTTTTAATCCCATGAGGGGATATAGGTTTTGTCCCGTACGTAAGTACGTACGTAAGTACGTACGTACGTACATACGTACGTACGTATGTTCACCTTTTGTCATCGCTCTAGCACTTACATTTCTCAACGGATTTTGAAATAACTTCACACAAGTGTAGGGCATGACAATATCTCGAGCAAGTTCGACTTTCAGGGTGCTGCGCCCAAGGTCAAGGTCACTGTGGCTATTTTTAGAAAAAACTTTGTCATCGCTCTAGCGCCTACATTTCTCAACGAATTTTAAAATAACTTTACACAAACGTAGGACATGACAATATCTCGAGCAAATTTAACTTTCAGGGTGCTGCGCCCAAGGTCAAGGTCACTGTGGCTATTTTTAGAAAAACTTTGTCATCGCTCTAGAACCTACATTTCTCAACGGATTTTGAAATAACTTCACACAAATGTAGGGCAAGACAATATCTTGAGCAAGTTTGACTTTCAGGGTGCTGCGCATAAGGTCAAGGTCGCTGTGGCTATTTTTAGAAAATCATTGTCATCGCTCTAGCGCCTACATTTCTCAACGGATTTTGAAATAACTTCACACAAGTGTAGGGCATGACAATATCTCGAGCAAGTTCGACTTTTAGGGTGCTGTGCCCAAGGTCAAGGTCACTGTGGCTATTTTTAGAAAAACTTTGTCAGGGCTCTAGCGCCTTCATTTCTCAACGGATTTTGAAATAGCTTCACACAAATGTTGGGCATGACAATATCTTGAGCAAGTTCGACTTTCAGGGTGCTGCGCCCAAGGTCAAGGTCGCTGTGGCTGTTTTTAGAAAAACTTTGTCATCGCTCAAGCGCCTACATTTCTCAACGGATTCTGAAGTAACTTCACACAAATGTAGGGCATGACAATATCTCGAGCAAGTTCGACTTCCAGGGTGCTGCACTTAAAAGGTCAAGGTCACTGTAGCTATTTTTAGAAAAACTTTGTCATCGGTCTAGCGCCTACATTTCTCCATGGATTTTAAAATAACTTCACACAAATGTAGGGTATGACCATATCTCGAGTAAGTAGTCTTGTGTGAGGGGATTTGTATCGCCTGCGATGCCTTGTTATTATAGAGATTGCTCAGACTCCTGAGATTGTATATGCGAGAAAGAAAGACTCTTTTCAGATCGCCGGATGCGCAAGCTGAAATAAGTTTTCTGTGTTCGCAAATGTTGTAGGATACTTGAAAAGCAATTCTTACCTGTTGTCCGTTCGTCCGGCTGAATGAGAACACAGTAGGTGTCGTCTGCTTTGTCTTTTTTTGTTTCTCGTCGGCCTCGAGACCATGGAACCTCGTTTTCGGTCATCGTATGATTTTTCCCATACTTCTTTACAACTTCCTGTACCAATTTCCGGTCTTCTGATGTAAGTTCTGGAGAAAAGACACATAGCAAAAAAACTGAATAGGTTCAAGCTTGGCTTCAGAAATACAAACAAATTCGCAGAAAAGACATACAGGATCACGCTGGGTAGGCTGCATTCGAAAACTCTACTGTAATGCGGTTGGCAAACGCGGTTCAAAAACCGTCAGAAACAGCGTTTTCGATTGCAAATTGTCGCCAATTTGCAATCGAAAACGCTGTTTCTAACGGTTCTTGATCCGCGTTAATAGATTGTTGAGAGCATTTTTGATTGCCGCCTACTGGGTGTGATGATGATGCAAAAGAAAAATACAGCAACGAAGACTATATATTATAAACTGATTTTTCATTATCTGGACATTCAAAACAAGCCTCTCCTATTCGAAATGGAGAGGACTAGGACAGACTGGATGCTAAGAGGTTCACGTCATGGATTCGCTGTCTTGAGCCTCCTGGGAAACACCTTTATGAGAATTGGACAGAAAGAAAACATTACTGAGCCCCGTAATTTTTGTTAAGTGAGATTCTAACAAAATTTAAAAGGGTCTTTGATGGAATTAGAAAGAAGACTTTTACTCTAGTTCATGGACTAGTCCACACCGCATAAGCGAACAGTTATATCTCGCACACCAGCCTTGTTCAACTGTGCGGTCTACTACGAGTTGCGTATATTTTCTTAAGTCCATAAATGACGTGTGCGAAAAGTAAAGTTTCTGTTTATACTGCGCGAATGCCCAGTCTGAACTAAGTCTTTGAGTTTTGAATATAATTTAATGGCTGTGTCTATTGCCCTACGAAATAAGAAAAACAAAGACAGAAAAAAAATCTTACTATAATAATACTTTTCCGAACCCCTTTCCCACAGTTTCACGGGCGCCTTCAAAACAGTTCTGTCTAGGGCAAACACTTCTGCCAGAAATACAGTCTGGTCCGACTCGCATTCAACATAATCCTGAAATATATAAAACAGCTTTTATCACGCTTTTAGGACGTCGCTGTTATTCAGTGGATTACGTCGTGTGATCACACGTGTAATAACATTTTGGCACGTACACGTAACGTCATTGACAACATCTGTGTCAACAATGCGTTTTCTTATTGAAATTATGTTTATTTTTAAGGCGAAAAAAATTCCCATTTAAAAGGGTCATATGATAAACAGAATCTTTAACTCGTGGTCATTTCATATGAAAGTTATGAAACTCGCCGAAGGCGCGTTTCATAAATTTCATATGAAATGACCACTCTTGTAAGATCCTCTATTTAGCCCGTCTTAAAAGTAAAAGGGCAAAATTTCAGGAAGATCAACTCTGCCATTTTCCTTTTACCTCCCTTCTCAATATGAGTCAACTCTTAGAAAAAAAAGGAAAAGAATTTGCTCCTCTCTTTTCTTTCAGAATGACTTTTCCTTCGAGGATGTCAACAGTTATTCTCTTTTCCTAAAAAAATGGTTGAAAACATGAAGATGTACCATATACCTAATACCTGAGCATTGATACATTGACCGATGAGGGCAATGAAAAAATCGCAAGAGTGAAAACAGTTTTGGATTTATGTTATGGACTCTGCTAGCTAGCTTTGGCTACTGAAACCTCACCAATGATCACCAGGTCTGATCTGACAATGAAAGTCAGAAGTGGTTAAGTGAAGATAAAAATTATAGTTTGCAGTTTCAAAGGGAATATTTTTCAAGGTTAAGTACAGTCTTTCGAAAGACTGTTGCAACCAAAGTATAACAAAATCAATAATACGAACCGCGACACGAGAAAACCAACAAAGTGGTTGTGCGCCCAGCGCAGACTCAGATCAGCCCGGGCATTCACCCAGTCTGATCAGAGCCTTTAACAAAGCACTTACAGGGTAGCTAAGGGTCTAAGCTACTTTCATGCGGACAGCAAAGACTCTGATCAGACTGGGCGGATGCCCAGGCTGAGCTGAGTTTGCGCTGGGCGCACAACCACTTTGTTTTCTCACGTCGCGGATCAAAATTTTATATGAAAGATTAGAAATAATAACACAGTGAAATGCTGATATGAAGCTTCTAAGAGTGGGCTCATTTGACCTAAAGGTACAACTATTTACAAGTTTTGAAAACAAAGATCCTATATTACACTACGTTGAAAACTGGGATCCTATATTACACTATGATCAAGTACGGAGTTTTGATTTACGGCCACCAGATGACTGACTACTGGACAACATTTTTTTTTTGTCTTGTTACCTTATGCAGAAAGCACAAAGTAACCGGCATCTCTCTGCGGTCTGTTTCAGTGCTCTCAGCGTTGGACCAGATAATTTTATTGAGCCTGGGTTCGAGGTTATAAAACTTGAGAATAATCTCAAACTCAAAATAAAGCACACTGATTTGCTGCTCCGGAAGCAGCGAATCAGTGTGCTTTATTTTGAGTTTGAGAATGTTTCATGGAATAAAAAAATAGTTTCATCGGACCTACCCAAAGTTATAGGGACTGAATGACGACAACACAAAAGAAACTAACAGGGGAGACAAGAAGTACTAACCATGTGTAATGGAAGACAGTGTATGTACGATAGAGTTATCTTTTCTATCTCAGTATTGAATAAATATCAAATATATGAAATCTCTTAATTCTTTTGTCTCAAAAGTCTTCCATGGTGCTGTGGTTGAGGGGCTAGAGGATCAAGGAACGTTAAAGGCAGCAAAAGGAATGGAACAACTCCATCTTTCATCCTATACCCCTTTGCCCTGGCGACCACGAGGCTTTGGAAAATTACGCTTGGTGTACAGTCCAGTTTTGTCGTTCAGTGTGTGTGCGTGTGCGTGTGCGTGTGTGTGTGTGTTATCTCTATCGAAATATATAAGTAATAACTAAAAAAAAAAGGTGTACTTTGTCAATCACAGCTCTCTTTGACCGGAAATGACTCTCAGGAAGAAGAACTCCAGCGACATCGGCGTTATCTTCGGTCACTTCCGTTTCTTCGAACTCCCAACTTCCGTCTGGCAAACTCCGGCGGTTAATCTACAAAAGTCCAAAACGACATCGTTGTACAGGCGTTTTCAAACCTAACAGATAGGGGATAACTTAGCACTAGTAAACGTGCTTAGCTCATGTGAGCACTATATGCGTAGACTAGTTTACAGTCTTTGATTTTCACAGATTCCTCAGGGGTCAGATTTATATAAGAACACTGCATACTTATGTGAGACTACGCTGTTTATGATCTAAGCTTTCGCTGACGGCACATGCAGGCAGGACTCGAAGTTCATCTCATATTAATGCATTTGCAAATCTATGGGTTTTTTTTCAGCAAAGCATCGCTTATTTTTGCAAACCGACGCATATATGAGCAAGCCCCGCTATTCCAGTGCAAATCAACAGTTCATTTCGCAAACAAACGCTACTTTCAGCAAATCAACGCTTGCTTGAACAGACTAACGCTGCTTTGCGCAAATCAATATTTCTATGAACTGACAAATGGTGCTTTTAGCAAACCATTGTCTCTCAGAGTAAACCAACGGTTGTTTCAGTTTCTCGGCAGGAAGCAGAGTCACCCGGACAGTCTCGGCAGGAAGCCATTTTTCGAGGACAGTAGTCTCTGCAGGAAGCAAGAGTTCGCGGACAGTATCGGCGGAAGCCAAATATGATGTACAGTCTCTGCAGGAAGCGAAAATTAGCGGAATCGATTATACCCTGTGTTGAACAAAACAAGCTTCTCTGGAGAAGCCCAATGCAAAGTAAAAAGATAGGCAATGATCAGGAATTAAAACAATCAAAACCCACATTCCGCTCTCAAAACCTATAGGGAAAGAAGCACATACACACAGAAATTGACACAGGTTTACGAAAGACACGCACAGTAAACCGAATGAGCAGCTCTTTCCCAAACAGATGGTCATTCGGCTACCCCAATAACAGCATCAACATCTATTTTACTTATTTTTTATTTTGATTACAAAACAAAACAAAACAGAAGGCAGATTGGGCAGCAATACAGGTGACCAAACCGCCAGGGACCATAGACAAGCGTACACAGCACAATATAACATCAAGGAACCGCAACAGAGGTATCGCCTTGGAACGGTCAGCAAAAGATTACTGGGGGGCTTAACCCAACGCTTTTTTTTTTAAACGAAAGGAAATCCAAAGTTTTCTTTCATTTGAACAGCAAAACTTCTTTTCGTTTCTCGAATCAGAACAGTGTTTGTTTGTAAACCTATACTTTTTTGAGCAAACAATGAATTTATTACCTAAACGTAGCATTAAGAATTATGTCAAAACAAGTAAACTCATTCTTGATATGAACTGAAAAGACAGCTAAGCAGAAATTTTAATTAAGATTAACTTAACGTTAAAATCTTATAACTGTTCTAAAATTTGAAACAACAATGCTTGTAGGAGCCAATATCTCTGTGCAAACCAATATTTCTCCAAAAACTTGAGCAAACTATGGTGTAAGAGTAACCCAAACACTTCTTTGAGCATATCAGCATAGATAAAAACCAATGAGTCTCCGAAAAAAAACAGTGCCTATTTAAAGCGATACGTGCTTCTTTAAGCAAACTATTTTTTCTTTGGACAAATAAAAAAAAAGAGATTTATACAAACCAATGTTTCTTTGAGCTAGGCAATATTTTTTTGGGCGATCCAAAGCTTCCTTGAACAAACCAACGCAAACTTCTCGCCAAACCTATGCTTCTTTGAATAATCAGCTCTGTGAGCTTAACGCTCTTATTCTGAGCAAAATTTCAGCATATCAACAAATAGAATAGAACAAACAAGTCTTTGATCACAATTTTTCATTGGGAAACCATGCAGTGCTTGCTTCTTTTAAAATATAAAAAAGAACAAAGTTTCTTTCTACGCTTCTTACAACAAAACAGAAATCTGTTAGCAGATCGGGGGCCGTATTCATAAAGCCACTTAAGTCGTTGCTATGCTGTTGCTAAGGCTAAATATCTATAAAGGAGATTCCCCACAACTATGAAATTTGGTCTGGAGGAACAGTCTTTATAAGACTGTTCCTCCAGAGCAAATTTCATAGTTGTAGGGAATCTCCTTCAAAGAAATTTAGCCTTAGCAACAGCATAGCAACGACTTAAGTCGTTTTATGAATACGGCCCCGGCACTTCTTTTAGCAAATCAACAAACACTTCTCTGAACCAACAAACCTCTCTTTAAACTTATCTAGCAGACTGAAGCTTTAATAGAAAAACCAATGTTTTATTTGTGCAATCATGCGGCAGAACCTAAAACCAATGAAGATGATATACGTGTACATGAATGGTTGCCAGTACAAGTACTCACTACTCTCTGGATCCCGGTAGCCCCATGGATAGCCCCTTCATTCTTCAGATCAATGCCGTGTCGCCCTTGAGCACGGAATAAGAAGACGTCACGGTTGAGTGAAGTTGTCCTAGCAACGAGATCAGATGAGACGTCATACTTGTGTGTTGTGAGATTCCATAGTACCGTTCCATCACGTCCATCAATAACCACGGTCTGCCAGAATGGACAAAAGCACAATTTGTTGCTTAACAGAGAAAACAAAGAGACCCACAGGGCCTAAATCTAAGCGCATAGCACTGAAATACACATTTCCTCGACCAGTCACAATGTTTTCAGATTCAGTTTACATTGAAAGTTGCACGTGCGTACCACAATATGGTGAACCATATCAGATTTCATTCAGATTGAAAGTTGCACTTGCGTCAGAGCCGATTTATAATATTTGTGCTTACACGTTTTACGGCTGGGAGGAGTATGGCAGCTTAAAACGGTGTTTCAGAAAAAAGACAGACAGACAAAGTCAATGCACTATTCGAAGTACGCGGCATTTCAGTATGGGCAACGGAAATATGTCCGACCGTAAAGGAAATGGTTCATATATATCTCTAACATCTCGATATTTTCCCGCCATTTTTTTCCAGCAGGAAACAACTTTAGCGGTTTCCTGCTTGAATCTCTGATTCCCAAAAATGTAAAGGAAAGAGTCTGTTGCTGTCGCAGCAAATTCTTTCGTTTAAGAAATGACCTCTTTGAGGATTTTTTTTTATTTTTGTCTCAAAAATAAAAATTGCAGAAGTGCCTCTTTTTGAAGGATGTCCGTTTACCTTAATACAGACCGTGGCAGACAAAAACTTTTATTTCACTCAAGTCATATAAAGTATGACATATATAAGGATAACAAAAAGTTCATAAGCAACAGGACTTACATCTGTAGTATTATAAAATGGCCAGGCTCCATTACTCCAGTGAACCATGAAATCGATGACGTCATCATCATTGAAATAACCTGGCGCTGGGGTGCTGGAAAATAAATCAGAATCAGCTGCATGTTTGAAATTTACAAAAAAAAAAAACGTTTTGTTATCCCCTGACTATCACAGGGTCACTGATGAGGCCTTATTAGCCGAAACTACGTAGTCTAAGCCGCCGTCTTTCTTATGAATGTTTTCAGTGTATCCCCCTGGTGAAAATTTGAGTTCTATTTTATTATCAAATATCAATGCCAGGTTTTTATTAAAGTTTCGTAAATGGTCGTGATTGGCCAGCATTATTCAAATAACACTTCCTTGATTTTTCTGATAAAAAGCGTTTGAAATTAATTTGGAGCACCAGTGAGATGATCTTTTCAGTATTTCAGCTTCTGTGAGATGTAGATTCAGTGGTGAAGAATACTGCAAAGGCGAAACCGTTCCAGACGTAATAAAAATGAGTAATTAAAAATCTGCCTTTGAAGGAGGGTACAGCACTAGAATGGTTGTCAAGGGACAACTTGTCCAGCCCGCTGTTTGCTTTAGTGACCTATAAGTATGTCAAAACTAACTTCTTCAATCTAGAAACAACATCATGCTACGACAGCATATTTCTTTTCAAAATTTCATTATGGAAAGCAAGCAGAAGTAATGGCCTGGACAAGCTCTATTTATCATGGATAACTTTCCACGCCACTCTTTAAAAATCGATAATCGATATTCGCGAATCGAACAGGTAATGAAATACACTACGATATATGGGCAAATCATCTTTTCTTCTAATTTTATTTTTCCTTTTATTCAAATCCATTTTTCCGTGTTCATTTTGAAAACCGCATTAAATTTCAAACAGCTTGATATATTTTTTTAAAAGATCGCATAAGAAATACCGCGGTCATTTTTTAGTTTAAGTTGACTACCCCCAGAATGTATAGAATATATAGTAAATCATGACTTTTGTACTGCGTTGATCAAAGTTTTTGCCCGCATAATTCTCTTTTTTTTTCACAAAACGATCATTTTCCGTGTTCATTCCGAAAAATACATTATTCAGCATTTCGTTGATGCAACTTGTAATTGAAATAGGAAGTAAAACAGTGCGGTCATTTTTACATTTTCGATCAGCACACTTATTTTCTGTGCTGACCGCAAACATCCAGTAAAATTCACACATTACTACAGGTGGCGTAGAAAGTTGCGGACGGACAATTTTATCAGTTGAACTTCGTGTGCCCTTGACCTTGGACCAACCAGTATAAATATTTCACATGGCACTTCTACTTATCGAGGTCAATTGTACCAAACTTTTTTTTGAAATCTATATGCATTGATGTAAAAGTAACGGCCCGGACAAGCTCTATGGCAATTTTATCAATGACCTTCTAGTGTGACATTGACCTTAAACCTACCCGAACAAAAATTTCACACGACACTTCTACTTATCAAGGAGAACAATTGTGCTAAATTATTTTGAAATCCATCCATAAATGCACGAGTAATGGCTTGTAATAGCTTAATTTATGACCATTTTACCATTTGACCGTCAAGTGTGACCTTGACCTTCAAGCTACCTGAAAAAAATGTTTCAAATGACACTTGTATTCATCAAGGAGAACAATGGTGCCAAATTATTTCGAAATCCATGCATAAATATAGAAGTAATGGCTCGGACAAGCTCAATTTATGACCATTTTATCATTTGACCTTCAAGTGTACCTTGACCTTCAAGCTACCTGAACAAATATTTCAAATAGCACTTTTACTCATCAAGGAGAACAACTGTGCTAAATTATTTTGAAATCCAAGGATAATGTTGAAACAATAGAACACGCTTAATTTATGACCATTTTATCAGTTAACCTTCAAGTATGACCTTGACCTTCAAGCTACCGGAACAAATGTTTCAAATGGCACTTCTACTCATCAAGGAAAACAATTGTGCCACATTATTTTGAAATCCATCCGTAAATGTAGAAGTTATGGCCCGGACAAATCCGGACGGACGGACACATAACGCACGCACATACACCGAACTGAAGTTGTGACAATTAAGTCTCGCTCACCGCCTGCGGGCTCTCTCCCCTTCGTTCCAAACGTATTTTATGAAATTTTGCTTAATGTTCGTTTTAAAACGGAAAACTATCCAAACATTAATACTGGTATTCTGTTTTGTTAAAAGAATCATAAGACAAAATAGAATCTTAAATGGCAGTTTCGCCGTTTTCGAGAAAATAAACAAACCCCATTTGCATATGAGAGAAAAAATATTATATGTAATATTTGTTGTGATATGAATGCACCAGTATTAAGTGTCATTATGGTGATTCGGACTTTAACCCTTTTTAGACTCAATATCCGTTCTGGGGTATTATGCAAACAGTGCAGCCCCAGTTAAGAATTTCTATGCAAAATACAGTAAAATTGAATACAAGAGGGCCATGGTGGCCCTGAATCGCTCACCTGAGCATTAATCAGTTCACTGGCTCTGGTGAAGATTTAAAAGAGTTTTACCCTACATGGGAATGGCTGCCACCTTGGTCATGTGACCAATATCATTTGAAGAACTTTCAATCCTTTGACCCATATGCAGGCTCCATATGAAATTCGAGTTTAGTCTGCCCAGTGGTTTCAGAGATGTTTGAAAATGGTATGGACGGATGACAGAGGCAGCTAACACCAATACTGTAAGGCTCAGGTGAGCTGAAAATGGCAGAGTCGCTTCTCCGAAAAGTTCCTGTTCATGTTGATGGATTTGAACTAGACTGAACTAGGCAAACACAGATGATAGAATGGTAGTATCATTATCTCACTGTGGTGAAACTAATGTATTCCAAGGAGTTTGTGGCTGGCATCATTGCAATGTTAGTTCTGATTCTTGCAGCATAACTTAATATAGATTTGACCTAGTGACCTAGCTTTTGACCCGACATGACCCAGTTTCAAACTTGACCTAGATTTTAGGGAGATAAACATTCTGACAAAGTTTCATGAAGATTAGATCAAAACTGTGCCCTCTTAGGTGTGCACAAAGTTTTTCTAAGATTTGACCTAGTGACCTAGTTTTTGACCTGACATGACCCAGTTTCAAACTTGGCCTGGATATTGTGAGGATAAACATTCTGACAAAGGTTCCTGAAGATTGTATCAAAACTGTGTCCTCTAGAGCGTACACAAGGTTTTTCTAAGATCTGACCTAGTTTTTGACCCGACATGACCCAGTTTCAAACTTGGCCTAGATATTGTGAGGATAAACATTCTGACAAAATTTCAATAGGTTTGGATCATAACTGTGACCTCTAGAGCATGCACAAGGTTTTCCTAATATTTGACCTACTTTTTGACCTGACATGACCCAGTTTCAAAGTTGGCCTGGATATTGTAAGAATAAACATTCTGACAAATTTTCATTGATATTGGATCAAAACTGTGCCCTCTGGAGCGTATACAAGGTCGTTCTTATATTTGACCTAGTGGCCTAGTTTTTGACCCGACACAACCCAGTTTCAAACTTTACCTAGATTTCATAAAGCCAAACATTCTGACAGAGTTTCATGAAGACTGGATCAAAACTGTGTCCTCTAGGGTGTACACCAAAGTTTTCTAAGATTTGACCTAGTGACCTAGTTTTTGACCTGACATTACTCAGTTTCATAGGGGGCTTACATATACCATGGACGATAAACATTTTGACATAGTTTCATGAAGATTGGATCAAAACTATGCCTTCTAGTGCGTACACAAGATTTTTATAAGATTTGACCTAATGACCTAGTTTTTGATCCGACATGACCTACTTTCAAACTTGGCCTAGAGTTTATGAAGATAAACATTCTGACAAAGTTTGATAAAGATTGGATCAAAACTGTGTCCTCCAGAGCGTACACAAGGTTTTTCTATGATTTAACCTAATAATCTATTTTCTGACCTGACATGACCCAGTTTTAAACCCCTCCTACATATTATGAGGATAAGCATTCTGACAAAGTTTCATGAACTTTGGATCAAAACTGTGCCTTCTAGAGTGTACACAAGGTTTTTCTAAGATTTGACCTAGTGACCTAGTTTTTGACCCGACATGACCCAGTTTCGATCTTGGACTAGAGTTTATGGAGATAAACATTCTGACACAGTTTCATAAAGATTGGATTACAACTGTGTCTTCTAGAGCATACACAAAGTTTTTCTATGATTTGACCTAGTGACCTAGTTTTTAACAAGACATGACCCAGTTTCGAATTTGTCCTGGCTATTATGAGGATATTAATTTGGACAAAAATTCATGAACTTTGGATACATTCTGTGCCTTCTAGAGCGTACACAAGGAATTTCTAAGATTTGACCTAGTGACCTAGTTTTTGACCCGACATGACCCAGTTTCGAACTTTGCCTAAAGTTTATGTAGATAAACATTCTGACAAAGTTTCAGAAAGATTGGATTAAAACTGTGTCCTCTAGAGCGTACACAAGGTTTTTCTATGATTTGACCTAGTGACCTAGTTTTTGACCAGACATGACCCAGTTTTGAACTTGTCCTAGATATTATGAGGTTAAACATTCTGACAAAGTTTCATGATCTTTGGATGAAAACTGTGCGTTCTAGAGCGTACACAAGGTTTTTCTAAGATTTGACCTAGTGACCTAGTTTTTGACCCGACGTGACCCAGGTTCGAACTTGGCCTAGAATTCATGGAGATAAATATTCTGACAAAGTTTCAGAAAGATTTGATCAAAACTGTGTCCACTGGAGCGTACACAAGGTTTTTTTATGATTTGACCTAATGACCTAGTTTTTGACAAGACATGACCCAGTTTCGAACATGTCCTAGATATTGTGAGGATAAACATTCTGACAAAGTTTCATGAACTTTGAATGAAAACTGTGCCTTCTAGAGCTTACACAAGGTTTTTCTAAGATTTGACCTAGTGACCTAGTTTTTGACCCGACATGACCCAGTTTCGAACTTGGCCTAGACTTTATGAAGATAAACATTCTGACAAAGTTTCAGAAAGATTGGATCAAAACTGTGTCCTCTAGAGCGTACACAAGGTTTTTCTATGATTTGACCTAGTGACCTTGTTTTTGACCCGACATGACCCAGTTTCAAACTTATTCTAGATATTGTGAGGATAAACATTCTGACAAAGTTTCATGAACTTTGGATGAAAACTGTGCCTCCTAGAGCGTACACAAGGTTTTTCTAAGATTTGACCTAGTGACCTAGTTTTGACCCGACATGACCCAGTTTCGAACTTGGCCTAGAATTCATGGAGATAAACATTCTGACAAAGTTTCAGAAAGATTTGATCAAAGCTGTGTCCACTAGAGCGTAAACAAGGTTTTTCTATGATTTGACCTAGTGACCTAGTTTTTGACCAGACATGACCCACTTTCGAACTTGTCCTAGATATTGTGAGGATAAACATTCTGACAAAGTTTCATGAACTTTGGATGAAAATTGTGCCTTCTAGAGCGTACACAAGGTTTTTCTAAGATTTGACCTAGTGACCTAGTTTTTGACCCGACATGACCCAGTTTCGAACTTGGCCTAGAGTTTATGGAGATAAACATTCTGACAAAGTTTCAGAAAGATTGGATCAAAACTGTGCCCGCTAGAGTGTACACAAGCAAAAGTTGACGGACGTCGGGACGTCCGGACGTCCGGACGGACGTCCGTCCACACGTACGACGGACGACGGACATCACAGTATCCCAAAAGCTCACCCTGAGCACTTTGTGCTCAGGTGAGCTAAAAAAGCATCATAAACCCCTAAAACTAGTAATGGACTCCTCCAAATGATAAAAAAAGACAAGTCCACCGATCAATAAAGGATTAAAGACTTACCTGTAGGATTCTCTTTCGTTAACTTTGAATTTCCACATGACTTCTAATGTCTCCCCATCATATAAAATCATATAGCCATTGAAGGAACTCATCAAAATGTCTTTGACGCCATCTTTATTCATGTCGATCAAAACAGGGGGTACCATCACCCCTTTGTTCTCACTCCTGTAAAATATTTGTTATGTAATTCTAGTTGATAAAGTCGCAATGGCCAAAGAAAGAAAGATATACCGTTGTGATCAAGCAAGACAGATGTGGCTTGTAAAATTTGTATCATATACTTATATGTTTAACCCCAGCAGGCACACAACGTCAAAATGACGTCGTTTAGACGTCGATGCGACGTGATGACGTCGTATCGACATCAATACGACGTCATTTCGACGTCATGTGCCAGCTAGGACTATACTCATTCTCGTAGAAATTTTCATTTGTGCCGCTTAAAATGTACACTTTAAATGTATTGAACTGTATTTACTATTTGTAGATTTTTACTTTTGTTTTCATGGAGACATGACTGTGAAACTTGGCTTGTAATCGTATAAAACTTTTACCATGCTTTTATTACAGAATAACAGAGCTAAATGCCAATTTCACACATAACACATGACTGTTATACCATTAGTTATCAAACATGATGGCCAGCTGACAATATTGCTACAGTTTACGAAAACTGTGACAATATCTTTAAAGATTTACTCCCTTGATAATAATGACAAAAAATGATTTAATGAAATATTTCATGCAATACCTCCGACATGGTCTAACTATACATTTGAAATAGAGTTTAGATAATATATTTGATAAAAGTGACTTTAAACAAAAAATAAGAAAAGTTTTAAATGGTCGCGGACCGCGTTCGAAATCGCAATATAGGACAAAAATGATTTCTTCATACGTCGCGATCACGTGCACGAATAAAAAAATTTACCTGTACATGATCACATGACACACGTGGTCAAAATCGACATTTTTACAGGCCGCGAGAAAATAGGTAATTTACATTTTAATTTGAAGATTTTTTTTCATTCCAAATTTATGGAAAAAACATGCATTTTCTCAAAACTTGGACGGTTAATTATGAGACTATTACATATTGTCTGACGAAATTTTGTTAAAATATTTGTTTCTGGAAACATGAAATAAACGAGGGAGACAATCTTTAGATAACTACTTTACAAAAACATCAACCGAGAAAACACATATTTTCATCAATAACTGTTATCTAACTTAGCAAGTCCAGTTACAAGTTACAATCCCGTAAGACCAAACTTTAAATATATTGCGATTGTCCTTTCAGAAATTCCATAAAAAGGCTGACTCTCAGAACTAACAATCAACTGTCAGCAATTCTATGCGAGCCTAACATGACCTTTTATTGTCTCAGTACGCATGTGCAGTAGATTTTTTATTTATTGAACGTACTTGAAAATTTCTATTGTCCCATTTGCATGTGGTGCCTTGAATCCCCACTGAGTGTAGCTGCCCCGGGTGTTTGGCACTCTGTGCTCATGTGGCAGGTCTTTGACAAGACGGAAGAAATCTGGTATCGATATTGCCATGAACATGCCTGAAATTAACGTCTTCTACATCATACACATATTGTTTACGTTTGAATTAAACAGATCCTGTGTCTCATTTGTACAAACGAATTATACTAGAACATTCTTTTAAGGACAAGATCAAATCTAGTTACATTTAAATATACAGTATATCTGACGCTCCCTAAGAATTCTATGCCAGTTAAGATAAATTAATTATTTTATTTTTGCAATTGTCGGATGGAGAGAAGTTGATAAGACATTGCTAAACTGCCGTCACAGGTTCAATAGATTGGTAAAATATGTCATGTGCATAAAATAACAGCATAAATCAGCCTTTGCTTCCATGAAATTTGATCATTTTTATAGTATTTGATATGTAGACCTTCTACAGTAGACGCCAAAAACCAAAAGGCTGAACAAACCGCCCGACAGCATTAGCTGTTATTAGCTTCACCGTTTGTAAACATGTATTTAATTAAACCCTTTTAAAACTAGACACCATTCAAAAAGTACTGAAGTTATATACGTCAATTCAGTGGACTCATGTTCTATGACAAAATACGATCAAATATATAACTGAGTGAAACTGGTTGAGTCTGTTCCTTAGATTCACAACTCACCATCCACCGTCTCCCCTCCAGTGCCTATCAATATGTACTGGGAACCATCTTTCCTCTCATGTATCACTGGGGACATGTAGGTCTCCCGCTCATTAGGGATCTCCAGGTATTTTCCTATGGGCTTGCCTGTCGCTCCGGATATCAGAATGATACGGTTTGCTTTTCTTTCATGGATCTAGAAACAGGTGTGAAAGTGTGCTCTCTAAACAAATGAATAGCAGTTAATCTCAAGGAATCGATACTTCCAAGGCTAACAAATTTTATTGTGCTTCCGTATAATGTACATTTTCTTGAACATTCCCTGTGACCTTCCCCAATATAACCCTTATAAAATCAGCATGTGTAACCGCTACATATCTTCGGAAATATGGACAGTGACGCTGGCTTTTTCAAGTTCATGTATGCCTTTTTCTTCAACATCTGTCAGAGTCGATGGTATACACGTCTCTCATTTCTCAACAGCTCTTAAAACGGACTGACATGACTGTTACTGATCGGGAATGTTTACAATCAAATGGAGTGTGAATTTGTGTTAATTTCTGCTCATCATAACCATTCAAACAGACAAAGTAGATATTCTTTCTGTTTTAGAATATTATAATAGTTGCCACTTATCCTGTAATTTTTCTCATTTATGTTACATATTATAAGTTAAATCAAAAAGAGGGAATTTCGGATATTCAGGTGTGAAAGATAAAAATATTAAGCTCCTCCCCCGGCCGCCGTCTCCACCCTCATCGACATCTCCCATACGTTTGGTTAAGTTACTCACATCTGCCGGCACAGTGGGGTCACCACCATGAGCAATAACAATGTCGTTTACCCCATCTTCATCCAGATCAGGCATTGCCGCGGGGGCGTAGATGTTCCAGCCGCGGTTCATGTACTTACCGTGGAATACCCACAGAACCTCACCTGTACAATGACAAAGATAATTAACTGAGAGACCAAACCTCTATAAATGTAGGTATAATATATGACCAAGGAAAATACCGTATACGCGGTAATTTTCGCGGGTTCAGATTTTCGCGGTTTAGGGTGATAAAACATTCACATTAATTTTCGCGATTTTTATTTTCGCGGTTAGCAACATGCGCGAAAAGTAAAATTGCTTCTTTTTCACTTGAGCCAGTTCGTTCATTAACCTGCGGCCTGCCGCAGGTTAATGAAAGAACTTGCTGAAGTGAAAAGTACCAGAATCTACCAAAGCAAACAGAAACAAAATACATTGATACTGTGTCTACTGAAGATACTTTGTAATAAACCTGAAATTATTTCGCGGTTTTATTATTCGCGGTTTTTAAGTGACCGCGAAATACCGCGAAAAATAGAACGCCGCGAAAATTATCGCGTATACGGTAATTAAATAGAATTCCATCCAAACGGACTGGTATTTTGATTCTGTTATCTTTTCTTTCTTCCTTGGCGAGGAGTCCCAGCAGCTCAGTAGTAGGTTAAACGCTGGCCTGCCGATCTAGCGGACCTGGGTTCGAGCCTCGCTGTAGGCGTGAATCTTTTCAATCATAAACGAGGTTTCATTGCGCACAGCCTCTCATTATCACCCACCCATCGTCCTGATATGACTAAAATACTGTTAGAAAGGACGTAAAATCGCAAGTCATCCATCCATCTTTCTTTGCAAAATGTCAGCTATACCGAGCTACAAATATGAAACGTATTAAAGCGAGTAGGTACATTTTCAAACAATTTAGTAGTCCTCCGGCTGGAAGGGCCTCGTTGTCCAGAGAAACAAACAGGAAGCCACGCAAGTCATTTCTCCTTGTAAAATGGCGGAAAACATGGAGACAATTATATCCATGTAGCTTACGAGGCATAAGCTACGTAATGGTTCGCGTTAAAGCTTGTAAAAGTTTAGACCCTGAATATGAAAGGACCTCTGACAGTATCAATGCAAATTTGCCTATTTTTCGACAAATTATTGCACCTTCCTTGGGCAGCAAAAGTTGAATTATTTGGCATTAATATGTAGACTTGTGTACTGTAAAGTCATTTTAAGAGTGATTTTGAAAAATTAGCATGCCTCTAGACTAACTTAAACCGATTTTATCAAGAGGGGTACGTGATTTTTTCAGTCTCTGAAAATAAGTCCATTTTTTGGTTTTCTAATATATCGAAATTTTAATTGATAACTATGCTTAAACTGACACACACACTACTATTACTGATATTAAACTGACATACACACTACTATTACTGATATTAAACAGTATCTTTTCAATAATAAGGACTTTAGCCAATCTATAGATATAAAGGGTGTAAGTACCCCACCCACTTTTTCAGTTTTTCAGTTGTAAACTATCTTCCCCCCCCCGTGCCTCAGCAAGCCACTCTTATATAATGTGTATTATGATAGTACACACATACATGCGAAGTGGCTAGCTGAGGCACGGGGTGGGGGTGGGGGGGGGGGGAGTATCTTTAAAAAACTTTTCCTGTTTCCATTACGTTAAATGATAGAATTTGGCTTTTTCCACCAAAAACTGAGGTCTATGTGCTAAAAAATCAGAAATTAAATTTATAGTCAGTTAGGGGAAGTTGAGAACAACAAATTGCAAGAGAAATTCTTGGGTATATCAAAAATTTAATTTTGACTGATTTTGTAGGCAAATTAACATTACAACCGTCAGAGGTCCTTTATCATCTTCTAAAACTTTTTGCGGGGCGATTTTAGTTTTCTTCAAAATATTTTGGTAAACTGCATGTATCACGAGGATCGCAGTGCTTTGCTAACTAGATCTAGTGTAAATTTAATAAAGATGCATTACAATTTCTCGAAAATAATCGCTAGATTAAACTAAATTCTATTACCTCTGAAAGCTACAGTACAGTGGACTCGACAGTATCGGATCAAGTTCAATAAAACTCATGTTTTGTTGTATATGAATGCTAACATTATGTATGTTATTACACATAACAATTGCAAAATATCCCTTCTATCTATCCATGTCAAAATATTTACGAAATTTATTCCTTTAAGGGCAGATAACCTATCCAGACTTACAGGAGGGTCTTACGACAGTTACGAATCAGTTGCGACAGTATCGGATCATATGATATTATTTTATAAGAGAGTTCCTCCGGGGCGTTCTGCCAAACTACTTAGCTTCAATAATTTGGCATCATAAACAGTTGGACCTATTAAACTCTGAGAGGAAACTTTTACGGCCTTTCAACGATATTTTTCACGTGGCCCGTCACCAACAACGTTAGCTAACAGTTGAATGTGTACAAATGTACAAGCATGTCAATAATTCTTAACCAACTCAATTATCCCCTGCGCTCCTTTAGCATGGAACTACTCAAACAGTATCTATACCATAATCTGACTTCGCAAAGAATACACCCTGATAAGACCGTAGCGTCTGATCAGGTTCAAGAAATTCATGGTGATTGTTCGCCTTAGCACTGAAATATCAATGCAAACAGAGTATAACACTACATGGTCATTTAACGAGTTTTGCTGCATTAATCTGAGTCTACGCAGTGTACAAATGTCCAGCTGATGACTGCAAAACATTAATGGGTTCACAAACATGCGAGCTGATGTCGAATGTTTCATCAGAATGTTTAGCGGAAGCTTAGATGTGCTAGAGTAAGGGGACATGGCTTCGCACACTTTTATGACTTTTGCAGCATTAGCTGACAAAGCTTGTAACATAATGCCTGTTTTTTTTCATATTATAATATACCTTGACCCTTTCTGAAAATTAAGTTTAAAAATATTTGGTCTCAGACTTTGACGTCATATGTAGCACGTGCCGTAATATGTACTGCAATCCTACGTGATATTTTGGGTATATGAGGACATGGCTTCGCACACCCCTTCTAGCAGAAAATAGAGGCATTCTAGGTGATTTTGAATATTCTGTCATATACTTTACGACCATTAAATGAAAACCATAAAGCAACAGCTAACATGCTATTATTATTTATAGTTTGCAAGGTAATAGTGTAATGTCCATGCGTCTTCCATAAAGGGAAAGACAAACTTCAGCGATTTTCAGAATTTAATTCCATTTTATAAAACTGGTTAATAAGTGGCTGACAGTTTGTTGTTGTATCCATTACATCTCGACTGTGTGATCTTACAGTGGACTTACGACTAGATAAGATGACAGCTAAAAATAATATGCGGACTTTTCACATAAAAGTGCGGGACAAAATTCACACCCCATAACATGGAAAATCTTTTGTGTTCATATAACCGGCATAGTTTTTTATGATTGTGCACTTTGTATTCTTAAGAAAGCAAATATCCACTTTCATTAACACTTCAGGAGACAAAATTCCACAGTGTGCTATCAATAATATTTGCCTGTTCTTAAACTGTTAACTTTGCCGACTTTCATCTGAATGTTTTGATTATTTTGGCGCCAAAATGCACGTGATGCACTGCACGCGAAAGTGATTTCAAAAGACTTTATTTATCAACCTTGAAATATTGGCAGAACAAAATTATGTGCCAACAACTGATGCCTGACACATACTCAGAAATCCCGGAGGTGTGCGAAGCCATGCCCTGTGCGAAGCCATGTCCCCTTACTCTACGCATAATCGTCATTATCAGACGGTAGTGTGTGGGGCGTTTGATGGGGGATATTTTACAAAAAGGATATAGTATTATTTTATGAAAGAACACACGGCGGTCATTCAGGTAGTTGATTTATGATTTACTTTCAGCATCAGGCCTGCATTTGACATAAAGTTTTCCAGCTAATGCCTGTTTTTCAGTACAACTTATATAATGATCCGTTACTGTCGCACATTGGTGCCCAACTTTTCAAGTCTCTAGCTTCATCAAATACTGGGATGTCACGAAAATAATGTCTGTCCACAATTTGAGGGATGCCAGGACACATTACAAAGCAGAATCGGTTTCAATCGCCTAATTATAAAATTGTGTAAACAACCGAAATTTGTTTTGGGAGTAACGAGCAACAGACAAAATGCAAGCACCGCTGAAGAGGGGTGAAGCTTTTCAACAACTCTGATTTGTTTCAAAGCCGCACATTTCGATTGACTTTTCCATCCTGCACTTTGTCATTGGTTTAACTCCATGACTGTAATATAATGGTAAAAAATATTTGCTTCATTTATGAGAAGACTGGGTGATAACATGAGGGTGATCCGATACTGTCGATGATCCGATACTGTCGATGATCCGATACTGTCGAGTCCACTGTAGCAGGATACATATTCTGGGTGGCCCGGTAGCTCAGTGGGTTAAGCACTGTCCTGATAACCTAGCGGTCGAGGATCGAATCCTGCTTGCGGCAGGATTCAATGGCTTTCATTGCAATTACCAATTAAATCTATATTTGCCATTATGCATTTAAAATCTTATAGCGTACCGTTTTTTGGATTGATAGCTCTCATTTCCGCCAGACGACCCGTGACTATGCAGTCGTCTGTTCCATCCTGATTGACATCAATACCATGACAAAGAATCTCGAAGATCTCCGCATATGCATCTGCTTTCCATAGAAGCTTCCCATCCTTCCCGCGAAGAGCAATCACAGAACCAGCACATGGAAGTGTCATACCTGAATATATATTGCATATTACAGAACCTTTGATATCCCTGACAAACAGTGAAAACGTAGATTAGAATCAACAGTGAAACACACATACAAAAATAATAAATAAACAAGTAAAAAAAAAAAGAAAGAATGATAGCGTATATTACAGTGAAGACTCATAGTTTGTATGTCTGTGCAGCCAAATGGAATTCTTTGATTTCATAATTCGCACCAATCAGGATCTATCAGACAGGCGTTGTAAGTTTACCTTTATGTCCGTGACAAAGTTGTCATAACAGGGCTAGATGTTTAATTCATAAAAGAGATGTTAAATGTGTGAACTTTGTTTCAGTATAAAAGTATGACTGAAAAGTGGCCAAGCTGCGCAATAGCTTTCTAAGAATGAGCATGCGCGTGCAGTTTCAGTTTGCATCTGTTTTCCATTCAGAAGTCTCCCACATGCATGTTTATTCTGTAATATTTACCATTCTTTTTACAGAATTCGTCCATGCTCTCTTCCGTCAACATGGACGTAACGTCCTTGCCAAGTGCCAAGCCAATGATGATGTCATCAGCACCGTCACCGTCGACATCAAGAAGGCGAACACAAGACTCTGTGCCTATAACAAATAGATGCAACAACGAACATTATGTAAGCAGACCCTTATCACAACACTATTTACGATGACGCTAATTTGGAACGTTTGGATCCTTATTATGTCATGGTTCCCTTAAAGAAAAATCTTGATCCTTCTTGATAGTACAGAGCTTGTATGATCTCCAGCATGGTTTTCGCTCCAAGGTCCATGCTTAGTGAGGACCTGCATAAAAACCTGAAGGATAGCAAGCAGACTGATGTCATACTGATTGACTGCAGC
Organism: Ctena decussata; assembly: GCA_963989385.1. Taxonomy (NCBI): domain Eukaryota; kingdom Metazoa; phylum Mollusca; class Bivalvia; order Lucinida; family Lucinidae; genus Ctena; species Ctena decussata. The sequence continues at coordinate 20,082,091 of OZ022508.1, forward strand.
AAAGCCTTCGATAAGGTTAATCATGAAAAGTTAATCCTCAAACTCTACAACTACAAAATCAGGGGCACCACCTTATCCTGGATCAAGGCTTTCCTTAACGGTAGGTCACAGACTGTCGTCCATGAGGGGGATAGTTCCGAGGAGGTACCGGCAACATCTGATGTCCCACAAGGACCAGTCCTCGGTCCAGTCCTCTTCTTTGCCTACATAAATGACCTGCCGGATAAGGTAAAATGAGCCGCGACACAACAAAACCAACAACGTGGTTGTGCGCCCAGCGCAGACTCAGATCAGCCTGGGCATCCGCCCAGTCTGATCAGAGTCTTCGCAGTTTGCACGGAGGTAGCTTAGACCCTTAGCTACCCTTTGAGCACTAAACAAAGGGTCTGATCAAACTGGGTGAATGCCCAGGCTGATCTGAGTCTGCGCTGGGCGCACAACCACATTGTTGGTTTTCTCGTGTCGCGGCTCAAATCTATTTCGCCGATGATATGACAGCTTACCTTGCCATTACAAAGCTACCTGAGTCTGAGCAACTACAAACTGATTTAGACATCCTCCAAGGCTGGGAAAAAGTATGGGACCCTACCAAGTGTCAGGTATTACACATTGCCTGGTCAAGATTTCCCCTGCCTACAACATGCACCCTACATGATGTTACTCTTGAAGTGGTTGACTGTGCCAGATACCTGGGTGTTGACATTGCCGATGACTTAACTTGGAAAACCCATGTCACCAGAATAACCAATACCGCCAATAAATCACTTGCATTCTTGAGAAGGAACTCAAAGGCAAAACATCCAGAATTAAGAGAAAAAACATAAAAGGCCATTGTCAGACCCCAACTGGAGTATGCCGCTGCAGTCAGGGACCCTCATACCAGGGACGACATACAAAAAATTTAAAGCGTTCAGAGACGGGCTGCTCGTTTGGTCCTTGGGGATTATTCACCCTACTCAAGCATCACAGACATGATAGGGAAACTCGGATGGCGTACTCTTGAGCAGCGGCATGCTGATCACCGACTGGTCCTTTTTTACAAGATTATTTATGGTTATGTAGCAGTACCTCTCCCATCGTATGTCACCCCACTAACTCGTCCTTCAAGGACCTACATTCACTGGCTTACATACAGATACCTACCCGCACTGGCTACTACAAGTACTCATTTTATCCTCTCGCAGTCGTTCAGTGACTTCAAGCGGGCTGTCAGTCAGGTGTGCCAATTGAAACCCTTAACTTATCATACTGCTGTTTTTCATGCTCACTTTTGATTTCTACTGTATAATACACTTATACTATGTCCTTTTAAATCAACTCTCACTGTCATCTTTTTTTTAAAAAATTCTTTACTTTCATCTCATGTAGCAAAATTCTACATAGGGGCATAGCAACATGATGCTATTAATATCATGTCACTTTATAACTGGTCTTGTGCAAATGATATCAGGCAATGCCCTTAGAAGCGGTCTCTGAAGACGGTTGGCCTCATTCAAATCTTGGCATTCAATTGGTTAAATCGTGTCACCGACATATGCCACCACACAATGGCGCCGTCACATGTTTGCATAAAACTGCTGCTGCTCTTCATTTGTTTTACGCTCTTTACGCCTTATAATCTTGTTGAGCTATTAAGAGAAAGTCATGTTAGTGTCTTTTGATGTCATGTTTATCGGGCTCGACCAGAAACACGTAGGACTGGCTCGGCAAGCCTCGCCATTCCTATGCTATTTCTGGTCTCGCTTGATAAACCTGATATCAAAAGACACTGACATGATTTTCTCAGTATAAAGCTACACCTTCCGATGTTATAAACGCACTTTTTCTCTCTCCCTTTTTAGTTCATTATCTATATACGTTTTCATTCGTTTACCATGTTAACAGAATTTATTTCTTTAAAAAAATATGAATTCTCACCATGCTCTCTTCATTTAACAAGCCATCGTGGCAACCAGAGTTTCACTTGCACCCACTCCTTTTGAATAAAATTTCTGGATGACCTCAAAAGGATCACTTAAGGTATGTCCATTAAATCTAAAGATGTTGTTTGAACCAGCTGTGGACGGACGGACGACGCACAATGATAAATGAGAGTGGCTCACCGTGTGTACAGCTTCCTTATTTAAAAAAAAAAAAAATCAGTTTAGATTTGAAGATTGCGTTTGCCTACAAATCAACAAGCCATTTAAAAAGGGGCAAAATAGATCAGTACTGTTGACTTATGTTGATGAAATCTTGTACGTTGATGAAATAATATTTTTAAACGAAACGCAGTGCAACAAAGGCAGGTGTCGTATTTTGGCGGCACTGTATTTGGGCGTTGGCAATAGTGAGATAATTGTTCACTTCTCTCCCATATCTTATGGGTCATTTTAGAAAGAAACAACCGCTTTGTTAACTACACTTTGGAACAATTTTAGGCAGCAAGTCCTTAAACAAACAGTGAATAAGTATCCTTGATGATAGATTGTATCGCCAAATAAAAGCTACAGCTGTGAATTTAGCATAAAAACTATAAAATTACACTTTGAAAGTTACAATAAGGTTTTAGAGCCAATTAAGTATTGGTGTTTCTAAAACGGTAGTAACCTTGACTGAAGGATATTCTGCGAGGTTGTGCCTAGAGGTATGTTGTAAAACTTTCTTTAAAAAAAAGACCTGGCAGCTGATTAATAACAGGACATATTTTGCCGACCTTTAAGGCAGTAACGTGAATGCGTTCCAGAAGTTTGTGGATGTATAAAATTAAGAAAGGATTCTTGTGCAAGAGGGCGTAAATATAAACTTTTTCAAAAGCAGACCAAGACGGAATGTCGTTCATTCTATTTGAGAAGTAGACATAAGGGCAATGTTTAGGAACGGATTCAATCGAATTCATATCCTGCCCGAACATCAGACGAGAGTTGTGGATTTGTGGAACAATTTACCACTTAGCGCTATGAAAGCTAGATAGGTCATTAAATGCATTTGAAAGGCGTCTAGACAAAGCGGATTATAGTTACAGAGAAACTGTAAACCCAACGGATATACAAAGCCATATTTATAAAAAACAGAGTTGGTCCAACAGGTACCACAGGACATTCTACTGGAAGAGGAATTTGTGAGTAGTTTTCATATGAAAAACTGTAAGGTCTCTGCGCTCAGTTAGTACTACAATTCTTATAAGGAATTAATGCGCAGTTAATAAGCAAGATTTACTACACTTAAAGATCTGAACATGCTTTACCCCAGTTTTGCATTTTAGTTCTCCAGTTATCAGTTCGTTTATGCAACACATGTTGAGTTTCTGTATGACTTGTTTTTTGCATTCCTAGTGTGAGAAAGCCCGCCATGTACCCAGCACCCGAACATAACAAAACAGTTGCAAACAAAACAGCAGCTCGAGTTGGAGAACAAAAGGAATCCTCTTTTTCTTTCCGCTTTTTAGAAAAATTATAAGCTGTGCCATTATTCCGAATAGGATCGCCTCTTAACAGTTTGTCCGTATCTCTTATAACAACTTCCGGTGCGTGAGCCTCGTTTTCATAATCTGATTTTGGAGCCCTCTCGTGCATCTTATCATCGTCCCACTCCTCATCGTCGCTGTTGTCCCCAAGAGGGAGAAGTTGACTGTAATGTGTAGAATCTGAAATATGAACAGAATACTGCTTGTTAAAGGCCTCATTGCTCTATCGTGGTAATTTATCGTAATGTATCGCTGCAAGCTTCTCATTATATACGAGAACCAACTTCTAACCGACTACTTATTTATAGCATGTTTTCCGTTAAATAAAAAGCACAATCGAACATATGTTTCCATCTTTAATTAACTTGTGATATTGGTAAAGTAAATCAGGTAACTCTGAAATAAAAATCTTATCCGTATACCATTGAATAAGTGAAAGATAATGGTACCCCGGTTTCCGAAAATCGCAACATTTCAGCAGATTTTCACGATTCGGACAGAACCACATTTCGGAATCTTGTCAGATTATGCTTATGGTTTATGTGAATATTTAGAAAATGTTTAAATGAACTTGAGAATTCATAATAAGGCATTATTTTAATACAAAATTCAAACTTTAGGTCCAATTAAAAAACTTTCTCCACCACAGTCATAATCCTTGCGAAGTTCAAAAATGGGGGTACATGTGCGTCCTCTGCTGCCAGGAAAACGATGCTGAAGGTATTGAGCTCAAACATTTTACAACGTTTACATGACACTTTTAGAGTACTAAATATAAGAAAATATTGTCCGGACACCATCTTCAAACAACAGTGTTCAAGACAAAGCAAGTGGTCGGTTAGAAGTTGTGCTAAGTATTTTCGTCATTGTAAACGGCAGTGATTAGCCCGCTTTAAACAAATAAAACATTCTTGAGTTTCACAATTAAAGGTTTTGAAAACTGATTTGGGTCATTACGACCTACTTTCGATATCATAGCCCTGACTAAAATGGTAGAAAAACCTACAGACATGTGACACCGTTTATTGTCCCGCTTGTGTTTATTTTGCATCGCTCGACGACAGAAAAGAAATTGTATTTGGTAGAAGACTCTATATTTTTCGCCTGTTATACGCCTAAACATATGCAATTTTCTCCGAACGCGAAAGCTGGATCGCTGTTTCTAATGATGTGTTCAGTCGTTTTTACCACTGGTAGGACTTTGGAGACTTTAAGGTGAATGGGGTCACTGTCATGGGAAACAACTTAGATATACGCGGTTACATAAGTTCAAGAGCTCTAGATAAGAGGGAGTATTTGATGATAATTAGGGATAATTTTCTTTATTTCTCATTGAAACCATATGTTGTGACCCCTCATCTGAACCGTCTCATCGAGACGGTTCTGATGAGGGGTCACAGCATAGGTTTTTATGGAGAATTAACAAAAATTATCCCTAATTATCACCAAATACTCCCTCTTATCTAGAGCTCTGAGTTCTGCAAGATTCTTAAATGTACACTATAAAAGATTCGATAGAATTACGGTAAAATACCAGCCAGGCAATTGGCTGCAAGTTCATTTGCCGTTTTTTTTTACGGGCGTTTGCCTGTAATCACGATATGATGGGGTTATGCTAACTGACCGCACTCAAAACTACCTTTATAGTGATGAAAGGCTACATAACAAAAAAACTAGATGTTCTGTTCTTCCCTACTCTGCGTGATGATTGCTGCAAATGAAAAATGTATGGAAATGGACTGGCAGTTGGTTGTCAGTTATTATACCGTAAAATCTACGGATTGCTTTACAGTGTACAACTCACATTGTGAAAAAAAACGATAATGGGATAACGAGAAGCCATGTATAGTCCGTTTGCTCCCAAATGCAAACGGCATCCCCAATATTTTCTCAAAATTGGTGAGAGGTAAAAGCTTTTCGAATCGCTCATTCTTAATTTTCATCCTATACATAACAAAATCATAATTTTGCAGAAATGTGAGGTTTTGCATAAAAAAGTTTCTATACAAAAACAGGACCTAAAATATATCATTTTCACCTCTTAATTACAAGGGAGTAAAAGTCACGGGGGTAAATCAATACGTGAAGGGACACCCTAGTCTTGCAAAGTTACGTTAATTTTCTGTAAGTATTGCCACAGTTTTGCGAGTCATGGAGAAAAAATCTCATTTTTTTCAAAAACCACATTTGCAATGGTGTTGTGAATGAGCGCACGCTATTTGGTAATAATTTGTTTCGAGATATATTCAATAGAAACGGCACTTCCGTGTAAATCATGCGAGTTAATTCGGTCACAAATGTCGTTCTGTCTGTTGATTTCAAGTACATGTGACTTTGGAACAAATTTAGAAAGGAATCAAAGAAGATGCGAAGTTTGGTATATATTTTTCATGTTAATTTAAGCTTCGGTTCAATATTCTTTCCGGTCGTAATCAAATTATTTTTCATCGTTTTAAGGAAGAGAACAAATACGCATTTTATTGACCGTTTTGCTTAATGTACGATAAATTTGACAGTTTATGCTGTGTCATATTCTTTGACATAGTCAGAGTTCTTCATGTTTTTAACCCATGTATATGGCGGATTCACAAACGTATGAGTCAGAGTATACATTCTATATTAGAAATACGTTGAGTCGAGAATTTTAACGAAAAAATGTCCGTACGAGAGTAAACCCGAAGCAGAACCAAATGTTTTTTTCTCTCTGACCACCATTGTCACTTGTCACAAACGATCGGCAATTGTAATGAAGCGGATAAGACTCTACAACTACCCTTCATTTCTATGTCCGGAATTTTTGTGTGATCAACTCCTCCTACAGCTCACTCGGTTGGCCATATGTTCTCTGTATCTTGATTATTTGTAATCTTAGTTGTTTCCAACTATGGTTTGAGGGCTGGATTTGGATTTTGATTGTTTCAGTTCCTGGTCTTTGCATACTTTTTACTTTCAATGGATTCTTATCAAACTTTGTACGCATAATTAGAGTTTAATGAAAATGTGTAAGTTGTATTTTGACAGGGAAAAAAAGAGGATCTTACACGAGTGGTCATTTCATGTGAAATTTATGAAACGAGCCTTGGCAAGTTTCATAAATTTCACACGAAATGACCACTCGTGTAAGATTTTGTTTATCATATGACCCTTTAAATTGAGATTTAAACGCCTTCAAACTGAACATTATTTCAATAAGAAAACGCACTGTTGACATGGACGTTGTCAAAGACGCTACGTTACGCGCCAAAGTGGCATTACACCTGTGGTCATATGATTTTTATTACACGACGTTATCCACTGAATAACAGCGACGTCATACGATAATATCAGAATCTATCATTAGAGTGAGGTACGAATAGAAAATATATCATAAGAGTCATTGTTTAGCATCACGAGGCTTGCCGAGTGATGCCAAACAGTGATTCAAGGGACAGATTTGTCCATCCGTCCCTCACACACATGGTAGATCCTTTTTCTTGCATACCTTCATGTGCTGAAGCTTTAATTACATCAAAGATTTCTCTAGACGCTGCGTTGCGACGTCCGCCGTTTTGACAACTGTTGTGATTTCTATCGTCGTTATGACGTCAGCTAGCGACGAAGTTACGTGACGTCCAATACAACCAATGCAAAACGGAGTCATGCGAAAACTTTTTTTTTTTTTATCCTACCCACGGGTCAGATAACCAGGGTAAGATAACAAATAGCCCAAAGGGCAACAATTGCTCACCTGAGAGACATTGTAAGCCTATAGGGATATTTAAGATGCTCAAGGGCAGCTAACTCCACAGTCAGTGGTCCTATTAGGCTGAAAATTAAACTCACCCAAAACATTATGTATGCCCTCATTTAATATATGCAAGTTTAAAAAGTATCCAATCAAGAGCACAATAGACAGAGCTGTCAAGGGCAGCTAACCTCGTAGTGGTTGGCCTGATCTGGCCAAAATTTGAACTTGTTTAAGATATTATGCATTTCCTCATTACCTGCAAGTTTGAAAAGGATCGGATCAGTAGAAACCAAGAAAAAGTGGCGACATTGATTTTTTGGATGCTCAGGGCAGGTACTCCATAGTCAGTGGTGGGATCCAGCCGAAATGCTAATTAATCCAAGCTTTTATGCATATCCTCATTACCTGCAAGTATGAAGAGGATCCGATGAAAAATGAAAATGTGATGACGTTGTTTTCTCCATTATAAGACTATGGGATTTTTTTCAAATGCTCAAGTGCAGCTAACTCTGTAGTCTGTGCTCGAATCCGGCCAAATTTCGAACTCATCCAAGCTCTTATGTATGTCATCATTACCTACAAGTATGATAAGGATCTAATCAAAAACCTTGACTGCAGCACTCTGAAAGTCAAACTTGCTCGAGATATTGTCATGCACTACATTTGTGTGAATTTATTTTAAAATCTGCATTTGTGTGAAGTTATTTCAAAATCCGTTGAGAAATGTAGGTGCTAGAGCGATGACAAAGTTTTTCTAAAAAAAGCCACAGTGACCTTGACCTTGGGCGCATCATCCTGAAAGTCGAACTTGCTCGAGATATTGTCATATCCTACATTTGTGTGAAGCTATTTCAAAATCCATGGTGAAATGTAGGTGCTAGAGCCATGACAAAGTTTTTCTAAAATTAGCCACAGTGACCTTGACCTTGGGTGCAGCACCCTGAAAGTCAAACTTGCTTGAGATATTGTCATGCCCTACATTTGTGTGAAGTTATTTCAAAATCCGTTGAGAAATGTAGGCGCTAGAGCGATGACAAAGTTTTTCTAAAAATAGCCACAGTGACCTTGACCTTGGGCGCAGCACCCTGAAAGTCAAACTTGCTCGAGATATTGTCATGCCCTACATTTGTGTGAAGTTATTTTAAAATCCATGAGAAATGTAGGCGCTAGAGCGATGACAAAGATTTTCTAAAAATAGCCAAAGTGACCTTGACCTTAGGCACAGCACCCTGAAAGTCAAACTTGCTCGAGATATTGTCATGCCCTACATTTGTGTGAAGTTATTTCAAAATCCATTGAGAAATGTAGGTGCTAGAGCGCTGACAAAGTTTTTCTAAAATTAGCCACAGTGACCTTGACCTTGGGCGCAGCATCCTGAAAGTCGAACTTGCTCGAGATATTGTCATGCCCTACATTTGTGTGAAGTCTTTTTAAAATCCGTTGAGAAATGTAGGCAATAGAGCGATGACAAAGTTTTTCTAAAAATATGTGATGACGTTGTTTTCTCCATTATAACACTATGGGATTTTTTTCAAACGCTCAAGGGCAGCTAACTCCGTAGTCTGTGCTTGAATCCGACCAAATTTCGAACTCATCCAAGCTCTTATGTATGTCATCATTACCTGCAAGTATGATAAGGATCTAAGCAAAAACAGTTGAGAAAAGGTGATGACGCCATTTTCCCCATTATAACCCTATGGGATTTTTTTCAAACGCTCAAGGGCAGCTAACTCCGTAGTCTGTGCTCGAATCCGACCAAATTTCGAACTCATCCAAGCTCTTGTGTATGTCATCATTACCTGCAAGTATGATAAGGATCTAATCAAAAACCGTTGAGAAAACGTGATGACGCCGTTTTCCCCATTATAACCCTATGGGGGCTATCTGTTGCCATGGAAACCAGAGTTCTGAGCTGATCGGCACCAAAACCTAATGCAGCCTTTCCCCCACCCAAATGATGCTTCAGATAAAATTTGATTGCGATCGGCCCACTGGTCTCTGAGATATTTATGTTTGAAAGTGTTGACGCACCCACGCACCCACGGACGGCGGCTCGACTCCCATCCTATAAGCTCACCTCTGAGCCTTCGGCTCAGGTGAGCTAAAAATTTCTATCCCTAGCAAAACACGGATATCGTTATCTGGGATGCAAGAAAATGAATTCTTACAGAATAAAAGCCATTTGAACGTCTTCATTTCTGGCAGATATTCTGCACAACATGGTGCTGACTTTGTGTATTCAACTCCTCTCTCAACGGATTTTCGTTAAACTTTGTGCACATGTTTTGGGCGTTTCGATGAGGATAGAATTTGTTTTATCAGAATTACGACATCTTGAACTTAGTCAGTATGGGTATTTTTTGCATTATAGGGGTTTGCGTTGACGTAGTCAAATTCTTTCACAGATTTTAATACACTGCTCGAAATATTAAAGGAGCACGTAAAATGTTTTCATAGACAACAGTGCAATGCATCCCCAACTTTGGAGACATTTATCTCCGGTCGACAAAGACACGGAATTTCAAATAATTTTGCCAATTTTTTAAAGAGGGTCGATGTTACATGTACCTACTCCACAAGTTCCAATTCAATATTTACCCTGCCCATATCCATGGACTGTTTTTGTAAAAATGCAATTTTGGTTGAATATTGCTATTTTTCAGAACAGGTGAAAAGCATGAAAATTTCAACCCAAATCAAAACGATCATTTTGTCAATGATACTGGATGTCTAACAAGGTGACTCGTTTGAAAGAATCACTTTGAACTCAAGTTTATAAGAGTTTGTAGACTTCCGGAAAAATGCCTCAATTTCGGTAGTTCGAAAGTTACTAATTTTAGTCCATAGATGGTGGGGAGGGGGGGGGGGGGGGGGGGGCAGAGCATCAGTTGTAATAAAATTCTTGTTGTGGTAAACCCCCGATCTTCCTTAAAAATTCTGCAAAAGAATAGGAAATTCTTGGCCACTGGGAGTCAGATTTATGGGCCTTTGAACTGGGTTTGTGTTACCGTAATGTCTTTGAGAAAATACCAGTTGCTCCGTTAAATATTTTGGGCAGTGTATATGTGTGAGCGGTTGCATAATCATAATGCAAATATCGTAACCGACGGATTACAAATGTAATTACGACTATTTTAGCGCCTGTGCGTGAAACGTTCTTGAAACGGAGGCAAATACTTGTAGAAACCTTTCTGTCTTATAAGCGCACGTCCAATTAATATATTTTAAGGAAGCAAATCTAAAGTTGAAACATAGGAGAAAAACTACTTATATCATAGGCTAGAATATCTTAACGAATGAAAACTTAAATAGTCAACAGCATTTTCAGGTCTTGTAAACAAACAAACGAAACGGTAAACCAGTAAAATATGCACGCTTATAGTCATATGCCTCAGAAATTATCATGATGTGCACTTGAAGAGGCATGTGCGGTAATTGAATGGAATGAGGTATGCATGTGACGCGATAGTGTTTGCTGCTAATGGATATTTTAGTGATGTACACAACCCTGTGGCAGGCATCACACGGTGGCATCGTGCGTGTCTTACGAATTCTTTTAGTTATTTTTCTTTTAAATGTCGGTACTGCCACTACCATTTTACACGCCCCATCCCACCAAATTAAGCCAAAATAAATACCTTGCGTCACCATAGAGTACAATGTAACTCGTATGATGTGGATGCGGTCAACATTTCGAATATCTATACTGAATATAAAAATGCAGTAACATGCGCAGGTTTTAATATAAGAGGTGTCCACCGCATCTTTATGCAAACATAAATCAGCTTTTGCGATGGGCCGGGCGGTGGCACAGTCTCATCACAGACATTCTGTTTGCATGAACGACCTATTAGACCTGTGGAATCAATAGTGAAATGCCAATTTTCTAATTTGCTGTATGGACAACTACAAAATTTAGAAGAGACCCGAGGTCATTTACGCTCCTCGATGAGCAAAGTCTTTCCTTTAATAGTTGATCTCATTGAAAGAGGATGTACATGTAGTTATTAAAAGCAGAGTTCTTAAAAGTGTAATCATCCACCTTTTAAAAAGAATGATAACCTTTCCTTATAGCCTTCACTGTATCTTGGTACAGAATATGCTAAGCTTATTTTTTATAAGGCAAGTGCTGCCGAGATGGTTTATGTCAATATTTCTAAAGCAGTCATATGGTAAAGGGTATCAGTAAGCAGCCAGTTATAGCACAATAGGCCGTGCGGCGGCCGTAAAACGTCTCCCCGTACATCATCATAGTGTAGATTATATTTTCTGGTCCTTTGGGATCATTTAGTTCATTTGAGTTATCTTAAAAAATAGAGTTCCGCTTAAATCTGTGCTAGGGGGCGTGGCTGGTGGCGCACTAGTCATTACTAGTCATGAACAGACTCAATTAAACCGAGTCTGCTATTTTCTGTTCTTTGATGTATTCCTTGCTTCCAAAGGATCTTACTATTCAGAACTTATTTATACTGTGGTGACCGAATGGGCAATCAATCTTAGTGAAAAGTGGACTTGTCGGTTAGCATCGGAACTTTTTTTTTTATTTCAAATTCGTTTACTTGCAACACTATAGTATAGCCAAACCTGTCTTAAAGGGTCACCCAAGGGTAGGACGAATTGTGGCTGCTAAAGACACGTAGCCCCTTTATACAGGTTCAGTTGCACTGTATTTTGGCTAGTGGGACCCTGAAAATGTGTTTTCAGAAATCGGGTGATCCCTTAGTAGAGGTGGGTACATAAGCCGGTTTGACAGAGTTACGGCTCCTTGAGAGTTCTGGCGTTTTGAACAAACCATTCCCTTTAGTGGCGTGTCCTTTTAGGGCCAGGCGCAAGGCTTGGGGCACAGTGTTTTACAAACACATTTCTTGTCACTATTTTGTCACTAGTGATATGGAGAATACAGGTTTATGAAACGCTCGTATGGTCTGATAACGTACCACACGTGCAGTACTTATCTGCTTATTTATCCCTTATTATTTAAATAGGTTTTAATTTGGTGAAATGTACATGTAAACTGGGAGAGAGACAAACAAAATTATACCGATAAAAATTACTCTGATGATATAACACTTGTGATATTTTCTAAAAAAAAAGGATATTGTGATTTCTGTAATGGATTATTCACGGAAAGTGTGGTATTATTCACAAAAGTTTTGGATTTTGAGAGTGGGGCTAATTATTGCACGTGCTGTAGAATCGAATACATAAGAACTGAGTAAGTGAATTTGGGTTGACCGTCCCACCAACAACTAGGATATACGGAGACAGGACATCGGTTTGAAGTCTCATCCGAAAGGACCGGAGAAGCGGGGAATCGATCTTACGACTCCTGGATTGGTAGTCCAGCGCGTTATCCACTACACTGCTGTCGCTCTTTACAGTTCATGTACAATCTGGTGCAGTTTCTTACGGTGAGCAAATCGTTTGTATGATAGTAATTTTCTAAAGATTTGATTTGTACGCAATACCGTTCCAACACAACAATTGTTCCCTCAGTGGGCACCCTGGCCGGACTGATCCGGGTGTACACCGTTTGACCAGACATGTCGATGGTAGAGTTGTCCGGAAAACTCCTGTCGGATGCCGTATTGACATTACGTGACCTACCACTTTGACAACAAATATTAGGACACTGTTATCTAAGCAAACGGTGTAGACCCAAGATACACTTTTCTTCCGGAACAGTCTGATTAGGGTCCGCACTGCTGGCCACATTGCCAGAAATCTTGACAACATCGCCTTACAGCAAAATCAATGACGTTGTAAAACTTTAGGACATCACTAGTCATTTGGCAAAGGTATACTTGATTCGGCACAATTGAGACAGTGGAATTACGCAGGTCCTCAGGTCCGAAAATATTAGTTGTTTTCTTTTCTGATTAGCTATTATATGTTAAATACACATTTTATGTGTTCTTCGTAGCATTAATAGTATGTTTACAAATGAAATGCCAACGTGCATCTACCATCTACTGGAAATAAGTGGGGTAGGCCTACACCGTTATTTTTTTGGCAATATAATGCAAGGCGCAACGCATTCTCACAGTACATTATTTAATCATAACAAGAGCCTATAAGTCGGTCACATTGATTCAGAAGAAAGTAAATTCTAACCTTCAGACTGCCAGTTTCCAAAGTTTCGAGCAAGTATATATTAAGTACTCATTTGTAATGAAAAGTAATCATTGGAGCAATACTAGTATTTGCACTTATTAACAATGGACATATACTGGTCTATACTAGGAAATCATGTGCGTACACCGTTGTTTTTATGCATGGAAACGCATCCTGCAACACGTTCTTAGAGTGTATCATATAAACAATCACAGAGGAAGCTAATTTTGTCAGAAAAAGAGACGAAAAAGTTCAGATTGATTCAAAAGAAAGAAAATTCCTACCTTCAACCAGCCAGCCTAAAAAAATGTACACTACCTTGACAAACTAGAACCGAATTGGCACGTTAACTACTGCATCTCACGTGAAACATTTTTAACGAATATTAACTTTAAAGAATCCTCCAAAGCGTGACCAGTTCACTTTTTCTATAAATGTCCCGTCATGCTTATAATTGGTACTTATTTCACCAAAACACTCGTGTTTACATAATGTTTCATCAAAAACGAAAGTACACCGTGGCAAGACTTTTACCAAATACGCCCTGAAACGCAAGACTAGGTTGTCTCTTCACGTATTGATTTACCCCCGTGAAAAGTTGGCTGTTGGAATTCCTGTTTAGTTTTACGTGTTAGAGCATGTGACCAATGTATGCTATCCCTAGAACAAAATTTGCATAATTAATTGAAATTTTATTGTAAATCCATTTTTTCTACTTTTTGTTTCGTCCATATATTATCAAATTTTAAAACATGCAATTTTTACTCGCAAAATAATATAATAGTTCAATATTTATTTACAACATAGTATCACCTGACCAATGATACCATGCGTTACGCGTGTGGACAGGTGAATACATTTTACTATTTCATTCATATACGCCCACACCTGTAGTAGTAAACGAGTTTACGCTATTGGCTATTGCCTATTAACAATATTTTGGCTGTTCTAACAAGCATACGCCGCCCTTTAGTGAAACTGCTCAGTTTTTGCATTAAGGTCAATGGAAAATATTTTACAAAAGCATCCCAAAATTTGGACTTTCCGTATTCTGTTATGTATAGTTATAGGAATCATTAGGACATTGGAATATTTGATGGAAATTTTGTCGTTTTCGAGGAAATAAGCAAAACCCCGTTTGCACTTGGGAACAAACGGACTATAACGGTTTAGCTTAGTGTAGCCCGGTAACAGATATCGTTGCTTCTATACTGTTCACAAAAAGTAGGGGATATTGAGTTATTAAAAATCGTATGAATTAGAATAAATACCAAATCCATCTGAAACGGCAAGTATCCATCAGATAAATATTCGATAAGACATTTTGCGTTACAATTTGGATGGTATATCCTGTCACGTGACCTGCGTGTCATTCGTTTTAGACAGGGGGTCGACACCCAAATTTCACACGAATCTGGTGTGGAAACAGATTGTTTTCAGATTACAAATTTTACACAGAAACACTCGTCATGCTTCATTTAACAAACTGAAAATTGGGTTTACACACTCTTTCAACAAAATAATGAGTGCAAGCCATAAACGTCTAAAATTATCGGTAACTCTATGCACCTGTACGAATTTTGTTTTCTGGTTTTCTTCCCAACATAACAGTTTTGAAGAAGAAAAAAAATCTTTTAGCATACAAAACTTAAAAGTGCATAAAATGGTTAGCTTAGTTGAAGAATCTGAATGAATTTTGTTCGAATTTACCACATTTTAGTCCTGACCCCCTGTATGAAACAAATTGTATGCAGATCACGTGACAGGGTATGTCGTCTAAACTTTCATGAAAAGTGTCTTAACAGATATTTATCTTATCAATATTTAGCGTTTCATATGGATATCACATTTGTTGTAGATGCTACAATTTTTCATACCTGAATATCCCCTACTTTTTGTGAACCGTATATAACGCTTCTGTTAACACTAAGTGTCGGCGTGTCATGCCAACGATTAAGACCGACTGTTCATACCAAGTTTAAGACAAATGTGATTTCGAGTTAGTTCATACAAAATTTATGGCTAAGCTTGAGGCTGGTTTAAAACTAGCTACGAGCAATCAATCCCTCAGTCAACGTTTAGTTTTACCCGGTTTTACTAAGCGTCGGGTATACGCTAAGTGGCGTAACATATCCAATATACTGACGTGTATGGAAAAAATTCAAATTCTTACCTGTCATCTAGATTTGTTCTTGCGCTTATCACCTTTGTTTCACAATGATTATAATCTGATAAATTTGACCTTGCCCTCGAAAACCTTTGACTTGAGATAAGACCCCAAATATTTAGTCCAAGACATCCATATCACTGTGTTTCCAACATTCAGGACAAGTCGGTAAATATAATGAAAAAATAAATTGTTGGCTCCAGACGGACACACAGTGTTGAAGGAATACCGCATCAACCTTTATGTGTCCATAAAATGTGTTGCACTTCACAAAGACATGTTCTGCGTGACGTTTTTGACATTATTTCACAGGGCATTGAGCTGTGCAGGCCCCTCATAAGTTATATACTTGCACGCATGCATATGGGTAACTTCGAGGACACTCAGAGCTGCTCCATTCATAAAATGCCATCAGACCTCTTTAGATTCGACTAACAACAGCCAGATGACTGACAAACTCTACTATATACAGAATACGCATAAACTGAAAAAAATCTTTATAACGCGTGTGTGTGTGTGTGTGTGTGTGTGTGTGTGTGTGTGTGTGTGTAAATGGTAACCTGGAATTGTTAACTCAGTACATTGCAGCTGCGAAATGCTATGACTCACGTAGCTGAGTTGTAGGTGGAGTCCATTATGACTTTTTCCCATGACTGAAAGAGACAACATGTTCATTTCTCATGAACTGATATGACCTAACCTGTATAGTATTGATGCACTGGCCGATTTCGGTTACATTAAATCAGCTGCTAACGCGCTTTTGTAACAGAGCAGCCAATTTAAAATTGCTTTCTGCAGGCACATGATTTAAGAATTGAAATTTGATTTTTCAGCGTTCATCGTGTGATGAAGCCAGTGGGCGGAGCTAAAATTCCATGAAGCGCGAAGCGCTTCTTGTAGAATTTTAGCGACGACCACTGGCTTCATCACACGATGAACGCTGAAAAATCAAATTTTACTTCTTATATTTACACTTTATTTTAGACCCTTCCTGTGCTGTTTTCGTGGTAATTTAATGTTAAATATATGAATTATGCGTGGAAAAAAAGACAGAAACAACGTATTCGGCCATTACGTTAAACAGCCGTCGCCATAACGTGACGTCAGTCGAACGTTACGTGGACCAATCAAGACGTTTGTTTACCTTAGACGTAGCTTGACGACAACGTCACATGATCAACTGTCCTTCATCGGTGTATGAAGCCAGTTGCTCTATACGGTTCACCTATGGGAAGTCAGTGGCAAGTGTAAATATAATGAAATGGCGTCGTACCGACGTCCTCGTGACGAAATAACGTCACATCGCCGTAGACACGCCGTGATTTTGAACGACGTCATTTCCACGTCATGTATCCTCTTGGAATAACTTTGCCTGACCAATATAGCTTTTGAGAATAACTCTTTCGTGGTGTAGGGGTCCTTCCTTGTAAGGTAGCTACCCATAGCATATGAGTCATATGATAGAGGCTTTGCATGTATATACAGAGCAAATCAAGGCCAGCTGGCGACTAAACGCACATTAACAAATGCGCATTCTGATCAAATTGATTTCAACACAGGGCAAATGGCTGTTCACATGGCTGCCGCTGGTGTTGTCTTTGGTGATGACTAGTTTTGTGTTGTCTCTTTCCCACATGGGTTGGATCTGGGATTGAATTGTGTCAGTTTCTGAGAATTTTCCTCCTTACTTTTGGTATACATCTGAGGTAACAGTACCTGCGTGGGCCAGGCTGCGCATCTCGGAAGGCTTTTCTGACCAATACGATTCGCATATAGTAGTAACAGTTTTTCACTACGCGGCTACAGTTATATCGCTACATTTCTTTCAGTAAAAATGTTTGAAATTGTATCTTGTCCTTCAAATACTTATTTGAACCGACAAATATTTATTGCTGTACAAGAGTTTTTGGTAAAATCTAAACGTTTTGAAATTGCATCATATCTATTTAGTAATTTGTGTGTGTGTGTGTGTGTGTGTGTGTGTGTGTGTGTGTGTGGCAATATGCATGATATACAATGTACATAGAATCGCCGTATCCTTGGCCCAAATTTCCTCATAACACTGTCTTGGCGACTACGTACTTTATCATCTTTACAGACAAAGTAGAATATACGATTGTAATTCATTTTCCATTCCCCGTGGAGCTTCAAGAGATCAGAAACATTAATTCGACATTTTATTGAGAATATGTTAAGAATATGATTTAAACTTACTAGTATGTCTATTTATGTTTGAAAATGCTTTCATTCGGTATAAGTTTTTCAATTGTCCTAAATTTGTTTAGACTATTATGCTAAAATATCAGTCGACAGTAGTACATGTATGCTTCAAATCATTTCTTATATATAAACATACAGTAATTGTGGGATACAGATCATATAAGTCGTAAGACTTTCTTCTGAATCCCTTTCAAGCTACTGTATTGAGTTATATTCTTGTGAGAGTGTATTATTTGTATTTGTTCAGTATTTTGAATAATATATTGTTTACACTAAATACTTATTTTGTTTAAAGTCCTTCAAGAAATACTTGAAGAGCTGACTGGCATAATTCCAAATATTTTGTATAGTTGTTGTTTATTCTCAAGATTTGAAGTCCAAAGAAGCCTTGTACTTAAAAGTCGACTGGAATTGAGCCGCGACACAACAAAACCAACGATGTGGCATGTGCGCCCAGCTAAGACTCAAAGTCTTCGCTGACCGCTTAAAGGGTAGCTGAGGATCTAAGTTTCATCCATGCGGACCGCAAATACTCTGATCAGAATATACAGCTGCCCAAACAGGTCTGCTGGTTAGCAAAGATGATACGACGCGAGAAAACCAACAATGTGGTTGTGCGCCAAGCGCAGATTCAGATCAGCCTGGGCATCTGCCTGGTCTGATCAGAATCTTCGCTGTCCGCATGGAGGTAGCTTAGGACCTTAGCTACCCTTTAAACACTTAGGAAAGAGTCTGATCGGACTGGGCGGATGCACATCCTGATCTGTGTCTGCGCTGGGCGCACAACCGCTTTTTTTCTCGTGTCTCGAGCTAAATTATATTGTTGTTTCAACGTGTATATGGTAGATTATTACCTGTTCTGACATCTTTACTGATCGAAAATATATTTCGAGAAGATTTCTGTTTGCTTGGTTGACAAAGAAAAAATAACAAGGAAAATAAAAAATAAATCAAATAGTTATGTTAGTTTAGTGAGTCCTCTTTTCTCCTTTGTAAATAATGTTGAAATCTGTCTAGCTTCTTTTGTACTAAGTGAAATTGTTTGCAGACCAAGTTTCAGTAACAAAACAGCTACAAGATGTCACACCTCAGTATGATTATTGTGGATTTAGTTTTAATAAGTAATTTTGAAAATCTAATGAAAGGTATGGAGTTTATATTCCATTAGATGGAAATATTAGTCAAAATTGATATCGGAAACCATTATGCATATTTAACCTATAAAATACTGCTCAAACTAAGTAAGGGATATTAAGACATTTAAGGCAGCAGAAGTAAGGAAAATAAGTAAATGAATATTAAACTGTTATAATTCATAAGAGACCCCCAGTATGAATATTGAAACGATTAAGCTTGTCTCGTGACCTAGAGTAATTTGAAGTAGACAAGGGGTCGACACCCAAATTTCACACGAATCCAGCGCAGCAATGACTAATAATTTTTATGCAAACTTTATTAAGACAGATGCCTATTGCCTCAGTCAACAAGATACAGATACTTTTTTTCATGCAGTTTTATCACAGATAGGCGTTAAAGTTACCATTGTGTGGTGAATTGTCTCATATGGTGACATTTGTAACAGTCCTACACCTTAAATAACGCAATAAAGCCTACCAAATTGGGTGTTTTCAGTTTGGAAAATTATGAAGAATTTTATTATTCACAGAATCTGAGGGTCCAAAAGAATTTTTTTCGCCGATGTGAAATTGAGGTGTAGACCCCGCAGTCCTTTATGTGCTGCTCTAGGCCACATGACCTGCATTGACTGTTTCTTTTTTAGTTGAATATTGTTACTTGAATAGTGTTCTGTCAATATGCAACAATAAACTAACCCAGCCATTATTATTAATTTTTGTACTCGCTTCTATGTCATAATATCCCCTACTTTTTGTGAGCAGTATATTAGCGCTTATACATTGCAAGGCTCAGATAACTTTGCTATAGTCGCTTTTCACCTGGTCCTTTTATCAGCTGCCATAGTCATGCTTACAAAGTTCTTCCCTGTCCACTAGTTAATATTGCTCTTTCATATAGTCTTCCCAACAATACTGCTGCCTTCCCCTGTTCTGTTTTTTTCGCCGTGTCTTATAGTATGAGTCGCGACACGAGAAAATCAACTTCGTGGTCGTGCGCCAAGAGCAAACTCAGATCAGCCGGGACATCCAACAAGGCATTACAACAAGGCATTGCCTATCGTATAATGAGAACCTTAAAGAGTTCCTGCAAGAGCAGAGAAACATTCAAGAGAATTCCACCCGGAGCCTTCAGCTCAGGGCAGATAAAAAATGTACTTGATCTATCTCATAATGTTTGCCTTGCAGCAGATAAATGTGGAATAAAACCGGATGCTGTGAAACCACGTGATTGCCAAGACGTACTGGACATAGGTTTCACTGAGTCTGGCGTGTACCACGTGACACCTACTGGAACCATTCAAGGATTTGATGTTTATTGTGATATGGCGACAGATGACGGTGGCTGGCTGGTGAGTATTTTTTGTTGGGTTGGGTTCGAGGTTATAAAACTTGAGTATAATATCAAACTCAAAATAAAGCACACTGATTGGCTGCTTCCGAGCATGTGCTCGGAAGCAGCCAATCGGTGTGCTTTATGTTGATTTTGAGAATGTACTCAAGTTCTATAACCTCGAACCTTGGTGTAAATTTACCAATGTAATGGGAAGTAGCCACAGGATATCGACGCTCTATCAATACAAAACAATTCAAAGACCCCTAACAACCAACTATAGTAATGTATATTAAAGATTTACTCCCTTGATAATAATAGCAAAAAATGATTTGATGAAATGTTTCGTGCAATACCTCTGACATGGTCTAACTATACATTTGAAATATAGTTTAAATAGTAATATTTGCTAAAAGTGACTTTAAAAAAAAAAAAGAATTTTTAACGATCGCGGACCGCGCTCGAAATCGCATTATTGGACAAAAATAATTTATACATATGTCACAATCACGTGCACGAATAAGAAAAATACCTGTACATGATCACACGACACACGTGGTCAAAATCGATATTCTTACAGGCCGTGAGGAAATAGGTAATTTGCATTTTAAATTAAAGGGTGTTTTTCATTTCACATTTATCGAAAAAACATGCCTTTTCTCAAAACTTGTACGGTTAATTATGAGACTATTACATATTGTCTAACAAAAAATTTTGTTAATTTTTTTGTGTCTGAAAACAGGAAATAAACGAGGGAGAAAATCTTTAAACCTAAGAAGCTTTTATATTGGTTCCATGGATGGAACGTCAATCTCCTGTGAAGTAACACAGGTGGTAAACATAAAACCTACCACGAAACTGAGTTAACATATTAACACAGGGTATAAACCAGTCCGCCAATTTTCGCTTCCTGCAGAGACTGTCCGTCATATTTGGCTTCCACCGAGACTGTCCGCGAGCTCTTACTTCCTGCAGGGACTACTGTCCTCGAAAAATGGCTTCCTGCCGAGATTGTCCGCGTGTCTCTGCTTCCTGCCGAGGGGCTCGGCAGGAAGCAGAATCACGCGGACAGTCTTTGCAGGAAGTCATTTATCATGTACAGAAGTCTCGGCAGGAAGCAAGAGCTCGCGGACAGTCTCGACGGAAGCCAAATATGATGTACAGTCTCTCCAGGAAGCGAAAATTGGCGGACTGGTTTATACCCTATGATCAATTTTGTTCCAACAACTCATACAGGACTTTCCCTAAAACCACCACGTCGTGAATTTCGGAAACAGAGGTAGATGGAATAGAAGAATTTACTTTATTTGAGAATAAATACCGAATATGATTACCTTAATTATGGAGAATTTCCGACGTGAATATGTTTAAGCTTACTCCATAGCCCGGAAAATGATTGAAATATCCATTGCTAACACTGAAGCGACTAGGGAACTGCAATTTATCTAATTTGTGTAATCATAAAGCAATTTTGGAACATTTATCAATTTCTTTTTGGAATGAAAGTTTTTCACATCAGTTGTAATAAAATGGAACCGTAATAATCAATCCTACAAAAAAACGTACAAAACTGCAGTGGCTTTTTTGGAACTACCCCAGCAGGCACGTGACGTCGAAATGACGTCGTACTGACGTCATTTTGACGTTGTGTGCCTGCTGGGACGTATCGCTTTAGTGTTGTCCTGGAGCTAATTTCGATTGTTGTGGTTGTTTTGTTGCTTTATGTCCACTGTAAACAGCCGGTCATGTCATGGTCATGTTGAGACACCACACTATTCCTGGGCAGGCTTAGACCTTCTAAGCGGTTAACCAGTACATACTTTCGCCAATAACTGACAACCGCCCTTCTTGATTCAGCGGAAGGAAAAACGAAAGTCTCTGGTCGCACCGCGTATCGAACCCGAGATGTCTGGCTTTTGAGTCAGACGCGCTACCGACTGCGCTACGCTGCCCGGCAAAATATATTTCGGCATTATCCATTGAAAGCTAAATAACGATTTATTTTTGTATTTTTTCTCATATGTCTAAACGGATGAAGAACTAAATGGTCATAGTCCCGATGGCCCTGGCTCGAAACGACCCATTTTCTTCCAGAACGATAGTCAATACGAGTAGCCAATCGAACTCGCCCATTGAAGAATAAAGCTCAACGCACATGGTCTATCGAAAAGTTGGACGGACACACGGCGCCAAGTGTGTGCGGCTATGGTTACGTACCGCTGAGCCACTTGGGGAACGTCGTTAGGAGAATTCAAATTGAACTGAACTTTCGAAAAGAGAAAAATAAAAAATGTCTAAGGTTAACACACATGCGCCAGGTAAGAAAGGGCATTTTTTCCAGCGAAGCAGACAAATCAATTTCAATGATTCAACGAAGCTAAACAAGCCTTTAGTCTTCAGAGGGCTTGAATACAGTGGGCTCGACAGTATCGGATCAAGTTCAATAAGACTCTTGTTTTGTTATATGTTAATGCCAAAAGTATGTATGTTATTACACATAACAATTGCAAAATATCCCTTCTAACTATTCATGTCAAAATATTTACTAAATTTGTTCCTTTAAGGGCAGATAACCTATCGAGACTTACAAGAGGGTCTTACGACAGGGACGAATCAGGTGCGACAGTATCGGATCATACATGTATGATGGTATTTTATAGGAAAGTTCCTCCGAGGTATTCTGCTAACCTTATTGGCTTCAATGATTTTGCTACATAAACAGTTGGTCCTATTAAACTCTCAGAGAAAACATTTACGGCCTTTCAACGATATTTTTATGCCCCCAATTTCGGAGAAATTGTGGGGGCATATTGGTTTGGGCCTGTCCGTCTGTCCGCTATCTAGAACCGTAAGAGCTAGGAGCTTGAAACTTTATACACATGATCAGTATGAAAAATAAGCGAACACGTGTTTTTTCTTTTTTCCGCGGGTCACATATTTCAAGAGTTATGCCCCTTTTTCGACTTAGCCTGTGGAACCTTGTGAACAAAATATCTCAAGAACCCCTGATGCTAGGATCATGAGGTTTTGCAGGATGAGTATGCCCAAGGTGTAGATGACCTGATTAACTTTTGAAACAAATTCGTGAATTTTTGACCGAGTTATGCCCCTTTTTCGACTTAGTGTATTGTAAGCCTATGGAACCTTGTGATCAAAATATCTCAAGAACCCCTGAAGCTAGGAGCATGATTATTTGCAGGAAGATACTGCCTGTGGTGTAGATGACCTGATTAACTTTTGAAAAAAAATCGCGAATTTTTGATCGAGTTATTCCCCTTTTTCGACTTAGTGCATTGAGGCCTATGGTACAAAGGTACCCTTACATATAGTCAAGAACAATAAGAGCTAGGAACTTGAAACTTTATACACATGATCAGTATGGAAAATAAGCAGACCTGTATTTTTTTATTTTTCCGCCGGCAATGTATTTCCAGAGTTATGATCATGAGGCTTTGCAAGATGAGAATACCCAAGGTGTAGATGACCTGATTAACTTTTGAAACAAATTCGTGAATTTTTGATCGAGTTATTCCCCTTTTTCGACTTAGTGCATTGAGGCCTATGGTACAAAGGTACCCTTACATATAGTCAAGACTTGAAACTTTATACACATGATCAATATGGAAAATAAGCAGACCTGTATTTTTTTTTTATTTTTCCGCCGGCAATGTATTTCCAGAGTTATGCCCCTTTTTCGACTTAGACTGTGGAACCTTGTGAACAAAATATCTCAAGAACATCTGATGCTAGGATCATGAGGTTTTGCAGGATGAGAATGCCCAAGGTGTAGATGACCTGATTAACTTTTGAAACAAATTCGTGAATTTTTGATCGAGTTATTCCCCTTTTTCGACTTAGTGCATTGAGGCCTATGGTACAAAGGTACCCTTATATATAGTCAAGAACAATAAGAGCTAGGAACTTGCAACTTTATACACATGATCAGTATGGAAAATAAGCAGACCTATATTTTTTTATTTTTCCGCCGGCAATGTATTTCCAGAGTTATGCCCCTTTTTCGACTTAGCCTGTGGAACTTTGTGAACAAAATATCTCAAGAACCCCTGATGCTAGGATCATGAGGCTTTGCAAGATGTGTATGCCCAAGGTGAAGATGACCTGATTACCTTTTGAAACAAATTCGTGAATTTTTGACCGAGTTATGTCCCTTTTTCGACTTAGTGCATTGTAAGCATATGGAACCTTGTGATCAAAATATCTCAAGAACCCCTGAAGCTAGGAGCATGATTATTTGCAGGAAGATACTGCCTGTGGTACCCTTACATATAGTCAAGAACAATAAGAGCGAGGAACTTGAAACTTTATACACATGATCAGTATGGAAAATAAGCAGACCCGTATTTTTTTAGTTTTCCGCCGGCAATGTGTTTCCGTCTGTCCGCTATCTATAACTCAAGAACCGTAAGAGCTAGGAGCTTGAAACTTTATACACATGATCAGTATGGAAAATAAGCGAAACGTGTTTTTTCTTTTTTCCGCGGGTCACATATTTCAAGAGTTATGCCCCTTTTTCGACTTAGCCTGTGGAACCTTGTGAACAAAATATCTCTAGAACCCCTGATACTAGGGTCATGAGGCTTTGCAAGATGAGAATGCCCAAGGTGTAGATGACCTGATTAACTTTTGAAACAAATTCGTGAATTTTTGACCGAGTTATGCCACTTTTTCGACTTAGTGCATTGTAAGCCTATGGAACCTTGTGAACAAAATATCTCAAGAACCCCTAAAGCTAGGAGCATGATTTTTTGCAGGAAGATACTGCCTGTGGTGTAGATGACCTGATTAACTTTTGAAAAAAAATCGTGAATTTTTGATCGAGTTATTCCCCTTTTTCGACTTAGTGCATTGAGGCCTATGGTACAAAGGTACCCTTAAATATAGTCAAGAACAATAAGAGCTAGGAACTTGAAACTTTATACACATGATCAGTATGGAAAATAAGCAGACCCGTATTTTTTTATTTTTCAGCCGGTCATGTATTTCCAGAGTTATGCCCCTTTTTCGACTTAGCCTGTGGAACCTTGTGAACAAAATATCTCAAGAACCCCTGATGCTAGGATCATGAGGTTTTGCAGGATGAGAATGCCGAAGGTGTAGATGACCTGATTACCTTTTGAAACAAATTCGTGAATTTTTGACAAAGTTATGCCCCTTTTTCGACTTAGTGCATTGTAAGCCTATGGAACATTGTGAACAAAATATCTCAAGAACCCCTGATGTTAGGAGCATGATTTTTTGCAGGAAGATACTGCCTGTGGTGTAGATGACCTGATTAACTTTTGAAAAGAAATCATGAATTTTTGATTGAGTTATTCCCCTTTTTCAACTTAGTGCATTGTAAGCCTATGGAACCTTGGGAACAAAATATCTCAAGAACACCTGATGCTAGGAGCATGATTTTATGCAGGAAGATACTGCCTGTGGTGTAGATGACCTGATTAACTTTTGAAAATAATTTGTAAATTTTGGATTGAGTTATGCCCCTTTTTCAACTTAGTGCATTATTTATGTCTCTCCCCCCCCCCCCCCCCCTTCAGGGTCGGGAGACATATTGTTTTTCCCCGGGCGTCTGTCCGTCCGTCCGTCTGTCCATCTGTCCGTCGGTCCGTCTGTCTGTCACAAATCGTGTCCGTTCTATAACTTGAAAACCGCTCAAGCTATATTCGCGAAACTTCATATAAATATCAATCAACATGAGACGACGTGCAGAGTGCAAGAATGGTAACTCTGGCATTTATATTTTTTGAGTTATTTCCCTTGGAACTTAGTCCATCACAGAATTGTGTTTCAATCGTGTCCGTTCTATAACTTGAAAACCGCTCAAGCTATATTCGCAAAACTTCATATAAATATCAATCAATATGAGTCGACGTGCAGAGTGCAAGAATGGTAACTCTGGCATTTATACTTTTTGAGTTATTTCCCTTGGAACATAGTCCATCACAAAATTGTGTTTCAATTGTGTCCGCTCTGTAACTTGAAAACTGCTCAAGCTTTATTCACGAAACCTCATACAAATATCAATCAACATGAGGCGATGTGCAGAGTGCACAAATGGTAACTCTGGCATTTATACTTTTTGAGTTATTTCCCTTGGAACTTTGTCCATCACAAAATTGCGTCTCAGTCGAGTTCGTCTATAACTTTAAAACCATTCAAGCTATATTCATGAAAGTTCATACAAATATCAGTCAACATCAGACGACGTGCAGAATGCACTCTGGCGTTTATACTTTTTGAGTTATTTCCCTTGGAACTTTGTCCATCACAAAATTGCGTCTCAGTCGAGTCCGTCTATAACTTTAAAACCATTCAAGCTATGTTTATGAAAGTTCATACAAATATCAATCAACATCAGACGACGTGCAGAATGAAAGAACCATAACTTTAGCATTTATACTATTTGAGTTATTTCCCTTAGAACTTTGTCAGTCACAAAATCGTGTCTCAGTTGTGTCTGCTCTATAACTTGAAAACCATTCAAGCTATATTCACGAAACTTCATACAAATATCAATCAACATTAGAAGAATTGCATAGTGCAAGAACCATAACTCTTGCATTTATACTTCTTGAGTTATTTCCCTTGGACCTTTGTCAGTCACAAAATCGTGTCTCAATCGCTTTATTACTTGAAAACCGGACAAGCTATATTCACGAAACTTCATACAAATGTCAGTCAACACTAGACAATCTGCAGAGCACAGCATTTATACTATTTGAGTTATTTCCCTTGGAACTTTGTCATTCACAAAATCGTGTCTCAATCGTCTAAGCTCTATAACTTGAAAACCGTTTAAGCTATATTCATGAAACTTCATACAAATATAAGTCAACATATAAATAGACGACGTGCAGAGCACTGTAACTCTTGCATTTATATTTTTTGACAAAAACTAAATATGAATATCAGTCAAAATTACATGACATGCAGAGCATAACAAGTATAACTCTTGCATTTATACTTTTTACTTATTATGAATCCCTGCTTCAGGGTAGGGAAACATATTGTTTTTCCTTGGCGTCTTAATGACTGATCCTTTTGACATCAAAAAGGGGGGAGACATCTGTTTTTTCGTAGGAAAACAATTCTAGTTGCCTATGGAAGCTTGTGAACAAAATACCTGGAGAAACCCTGATGCTAGGATCATGATTTTTGCAGGTTGATATTGCCCAAGGTGTAGATGACCTGATTAACTTTCGAAAACAATTCGTAAATTTTTGACTGAGTTAAGCCCTTTTTAGCCGATTAGTGCATTGTAAGCCTATGGTACAAAGGTACAAGCATTATTGGATGAACCTTCTCTAGAGACAAGCATATGGTTGGGGGCATAGTGTTTCATAAACACATTTTCTAGTTCATGTTGTCCTTCACCAGCAACGGTTATGTCTGTTAAATGAAAGTTGAATGTATACAAAACTACAAGCATGCCAAAAATTCTTAACCCAAAAATTCCCTGCGCCCCATTCCCTGCGCCCCATAGCACGGAACTACTCAAACAGTAAAGAAAATAATCTGCCTTTGCAAAGTGTAGACCCTGATAAAACCGTAGTGTCTGATCAGGATTAACGAATTTACGGTGATTTACCGCCTACTGTCAGGTCAGGCATAAACTGCTACTGGTACCATGTAAACCAGTACTACCTGTTGCATGTGGGCAGATGGGACTCATCAACCTGGGAAGGTGTCCTGTCTAAGAGTTACTAGTCTCTAAATAAAACTAGAAGGGGTAGGTGGAGCTCTTAGCCGTGGCAGGCAGTCCACCTGGGAGTTCATTGCTAGGTCTCTAGACAAAACCTATGAACAAAACCTGTGAACACAGCACCATTGGGCGGAAGTCTGCCTAGAAGAAGTCTACGGCCAGAGTGGAACTCTAATCTAAATCAAGTGTTAGCAGCCAGACCCGAGCGAGCCCTGCTCAGCTTGGTGAAACAGCTAGATAAAGGGGGTCACTGATAGGTAGGGATAGACCCGATCACTTTGACTCTTTGAATCTGGTTGTCTATATTATAGGCAGTGGACAAGTCAGTGACTTGATGGGAGGAAATAAGACGCTCCCGCCTCCATGAGTCTCCCAGCCCTATGGGTCAACAAGGGGTGGTGTTAACACAGCATCACTGGGCGGAAGTCTTCCTAGAAGAAGTCAACGGCCAGGGCGGAAGAACTCTTTGAGTCAACGGCCATGTGTTCATGACCAAGGCGAGCCATACAATAATCGTGGATTTCGGCTGTGGTCAACATATATAGCCTGGAGAGGGATGGGCTCCGTCAGGCTGAATCCTGCCCTTGAAACACCATGGTTGACAACCTAGATAAGACCTTAATACTGGATCGGTCGCAGCCCGGGTTAACAATGACCGCGCCTACTGTTGGACACCGGGACGTGGGTGACAAGTATGCAACTGGTGTAACACAGATCAAGAAAATCAGAGGTAGGGAGAACATCTCAATTGGCACCTGGAATGTAAGGACTCTGAGGCCAGCTGGGAAGCTTGAAGAGCTGACTCATGCAATGGACAGGTATCACTGGAACATACTGGGGCTCTGTGAGATGCGCTGGAAAAACTTTGGTGAGATGTCAACAGATGACAGGCACAAGGTTTATTTCAGTGGAGAAGAGGACAAACATGAGTATGAGGTTGGTTTTCTTGTGCATAAGGACATGGTGAGTGCTGTCTTGGGATGCCGACCAGTCTCCAGCAGACTGATTTCAATTCGCCTGAGAGCAGCTCCTTTCAACATCACCATCATACAGATTTATGCACCAACATCTGGACATGACGACAATGAGGTAGAACACTTCTACCAGCAACTCCAGGAAATCATAGACTAAACACCCAAGAAGGACATTCTGGTTATACAAGGGGATTGGAATGCTAAGGTTGGAAAGGATGCACATGCAGACTGGGAAACGTTTGTGGACCCTACTGCAATGACGAGACAAATGAGAGAGGTCTCAGACTTCTAGAGTTTGCAACCTGTAACAGCCTAGTACTGACAAACACCCTTGGCCCTCACAAACCATCAAGGAGATGGACATGGCATAGCCCAGATGGGAAACACCACAATCAGATTGATTACATCTTGGTGAGGAAGCGCTTCCGATCAGGAATCAACATCCATAGGACAAGGAGTTTCCTGGAGCAGACATAGGAAGTGACCATGACCTGGTCATGATGACCTTCCGAGTTCGTCTGAAGAAGGCTAGAAAGCCAACCCAGCCAAGACTGAAGTTTGATCTTGAGAAGCTAAGGGACCCAGAGGTGGCATGCACTTTTCAAGCAACAATAGGTGGAAAATTTGCACCACTCATTGGTCTGAGGGATGATGACATGGACATAGATACCATGATTACCACCTACAATACAGTAGTGACTGATGCAGCCAGTGAGATACTTGGGAAGGAACGTCGCAGGAAAAAGCCATGGGTCACTAGAGATGTTCTCGACCTCTGTGATGAGAGGAGAAATTTGAAGAAGAAGAGGTATGAAGCAGGAGGAGCAGAAGAATACAGGGAAGCAAACAAGAGGATTCAGAAGGCAGTGAAGAAAGCGAAGGAAGACTGGATAGCTAGTCAGTGCGAGGAGATCGAAACTTGCCTGAATAAAAACAACAGCAAGAAAGCATACCAGCTGGTGAAGGATCTAACTTCAGAGAAACAGGGTAGATCCACAACTATCCAGGACAAGTCTGGGAAATGCCTTACAGAAGAACAAGAGATTCTCAGCAGATGGACAGAATATTGCTCAGAATTATACAACCATGAGACTGATGGTGACAATACGGTTCCTGACTGCAGTCAGTCCCCAGATGAAGATCAACAACCGATCCTTCGTGAGGAAGTTGAGATTGCAGTAGCAGCACTGAAGAAGGGAAAATCTGCCGGAGTTGATAATATACCAGCAGAACTTGTTCCAGCTGGAGGGGAGACCACGATTGATGTTTTAACAGATATCTGTAACAGGATCTGGAGAACAGGAGAATGGCCTACCCCATGGACTCAGTCGCTGATTATTACTCTCCCTAAAAAGGGCAACCTACAGCTCTGCCAGAACTACAGAACCATCAGCCTCATCAGTCATTCAAGCAAAGTCATGCTGAAAGTTATCTTGAACAGGCTTAAGCCACAAGCCGAAGAGATAATCGCTGAGGAACAGGCTGGGTTCCGAGCAGGAAGGAGCACCACAGAACAGATCTTCAACCTTAGAATCCTGTGTGAAAAGTATCTCCAACATCAGCAGAATCTGTACCATGTCTTCATTGATTTCAAAAAAGCCTTTGACAGGGTATGGCATGCAGCCTTATGGGCCACCATGAGGAAGTACAATATCAATGCAAACCTAGTTCGCACCATTGAGCAGCTATACGACAAGGCTACAAGTGCAGTCCTGATAAATGGCAGCACAGGAGAATGGTTCAGAACAACAGTTGGAGTAAGACAAGGATGTCTTCTGTCACCCACCCTCTTCAACATTTTTCTCGAACGGATCATGTCCGATGCTCTGGAAGAACATGACGAAAAGGTTAGCATAGGCGGCAGAAATATTACCAACCTGCGGTTTGCCGATGACATAGACGCTCTTGCTGAGGAAGAGCAGGAACTAGAAGCTCTAGTTGAAAGTCTCGACTAGACCTGCACAAGGTATAAGATGGAGATCAGTGCTGAGAAGACCAAACTGATGACAAACAGCGCTGATGGCATCCAGAGGAAGATCAAGGTAAAGGGGCAGAAGCTGGGTACTGTAAGCAGCTTCAAATACCTTGGAGCAGTTGTCTCAGATGATGGCTCAAAACAGGAGGTTCTCTCAAGGATAGCACAAGCCACTTCAGCTCTTGCCAAGCTGAAACCAATTTGGAGAGATAACAACATATCTCTTGGATCAAAGGTGACACTTATGCGCTCCCTTGTCATTTCCATATTTCTGTATGCCTGTGAATCATGGACCTTGACAGCAGAGTTAGAGAAAAGAACGCAGGCCTTTGAGATGAGATGCTACCGAAGGTTACTGAACATTTCGTACAAGGACCATATAACCAATGAGGAGGTTCGCAGGAAGATCCAAGCAGCCATTGGAGAATATGGTGAACTCCTGACGCTGGTCAAGAAACGGAAACTAAGGTGGTTTGGCCACGTCTCAAGGTCTTCTGGTTTAGCAAAGACAATTCTTCAGAGCACAGTGAAAGGAAAAAGAAGAAGAGGTAGACAGAAGAAGAGGTGGGAAGACAATATCAAGGAGTGGACTGGAATGGATTTTGCCAGCTCAACTAGGGCAGCTGAAGACAGGACAAGGTGGAAAGGGATTGTTTTGAAGTCAGCTGTGGTGCCCCAACGACCTAGTAAGGTTATGGGATAGAATAGAAAATAGAATAGACCGCCTTAACGATATTTCAATGCAATCAGTGTATAAACACTACTTGGTCATTCAACGAGTTCTCCGGCATTAGTCTGAGCCCACAATATGCACAGATGTCCATCCGATGAACGCCAGTCATTATTGGGTTCACACACATACGAGCTGATCTCGAATGTTTTTTCAGAATATTACGCAGAAGCTTAGTTGTGCTACGCATAACTTTCATTATCATAAGCTAGCGTGTGAGGCGTCGGATGGGGATATTTTACAAAAAAAGATGTTGTCTTAGTTTTACACTGATCTTATTTAAAAGAAGACACAGCAGCCACTCAGGTAGTCGATTTATGACTTGGTTTCAGCATCAGCCTATACATCAAACAAACAGTTTTCCAGCTGATGCCTGTATTCCAGTTCAAATTATATAATGATCCGTTACTGTCGCACATAGGTGCCCCACTTTTCAAGTCTTTAGTTTCATCAAATACTGGGATGTCACAAAAATAATGATTGTCTGCAATTTTAGGGATGCCAGGACACATTACAAAGCAAAATTGGTTTCAATCGCCTTATGATAAAATAGTTTAAATAACCGAAATCTATTTCGGGGGTACCGAGCAACAGGCAAATTGCAAGCGCCACTGAAGAGGGGCCAAGCTTTTCAACAACTCTGATTGGTTTCACAGTCGCAGATTTCGATCGAATTTTTCACCCTGCACTTTGCCATTGGTCTAACTTGATGACTGCAATATAATGGTAAAAAATATTTGCTTCATTTGTGAGAAAAGTGGGTGATAACTTACGAGTGATCCGATACTGTCGATGATCCGATACTGTCGAGACCACTGTATTTTCCCCCAAAACGTTCCAGGACCCAATTTTTCCAGAAAAAAAAATACCCAGGACAGGTCACATAACCAAGATGGCAAACATTTATTATGGTAAAAAATTTCAAAAATCTTCTCCCCCAGAACCACGCCGGGCCGCGTAGCGCAATCGGTAGGGCGCCTGACTCATTAGTCAGAGGTCCTGGGTTCGAAACCCGGTCTGACCACATACTTTCGTTTCTCCTTCCCCCGAAACAAGAAGGGCAGTTGTCAGTTACTGGCGAAAGTATATGCACTTAGTACTGGTTAACCGCTTATGCCCCTATTCCACACAGACCACGAATCCCACGAATTCCCACGAATTGATAAATATTAGAAATCGTGGCGATTGTAAATTTTCTGGTCCGATTCGTGATGCTCTACGATTCATTTACGATTCAAGTACGATAGTTTTACGAATATTCGTGGGATTCGACTGGATTCGGCTGGACTCGCACGAATATTGTCAAGAATTCAGTACGATTTACAGGAATCTCTTTGGAAATACTGCACGAACGTTAGTTACGAATCAGTTAAGAATACGCCGAATGCTCGTACGAATCCGGTACGAATAAAATGAATTCGTGACTATTCTTGAAAATTCGTGGGATTTTCTCCCAAGATAGGTATAAAAAGGCCCCAAGCCTGATCAGATCCTTTGCTGTACGCACACATTAAGTATGAATCATCAGAAATCTATGGCCACAAAATGAAATATCTACGCAAGAGGCACATGATGTCGTAACGACGTTGTTCTAAGGTCAGTGCGACGTAGTGACATCTCATCGACGTCAGTACAACGTCATTTGCCCGCTGGGTAGATAAATGCATGCGTCCAGAGTCTTCACTGTGCGCAAATGCATCAAAGGTACAAATTCACGAATTGCCGAATGAGTTGAGAACACTACGAACGCCTCAAGATTATAAGCTTATAGAATTATTTTACACAGGACTGTTTTACGGGTCCATTATATCAGGGCTACTGTAAAAGGCTATCATTTTCAATGGACACTGATGACTTAAAGAAGACGGAGTTCTGCAGTCGCTTCGGTGATTTTGGTTGGTTGATTTGATGCTTAACGTCCACGGTAAACAACTAAGGTCATGTCGGGACGGTCAGTTAACCTAACCACACTATTCCTGGGCAGGCTTAGACCTCCTAAGCGGTTAACCAGTACTAAGTGCCCATACTTTCGCCAATAACTGACAACTGCCCTTCTTGAATCAGCGGAAGGAGAAACGAAAGTATGTGGCCAGACCGGGATTCGAACTCAGGACCTCTGACTTACGAGTCAGGTGCCCTACCGATTGCGCTACCCGGCCCGGCTACAGTCGCTTCGGTGAACATGATGATTTTTCAAAAAGGATTAATAGGAAAATCTGACAAATTCGCGAACTTAAATATCCGTGAATGTGTCTAAAATTGCAAAACCGCGAACTTTTGTCCCAGCGAACATAAATACTACGGTATATTTGCAGTTACTGCAGTTTTGCGCTAAACCGAAGATACGTCAATAAAATTTTCGGGAGGAATTAGAACATACTTCTGTTAAAGAGTGAGAATGAATAGTTTAGGAACTAAGACGATCCAAATCCAGACGCCACTAGTAACACCAAATATAGTAAAATTACAGAAACAGAACGAATTTTCGGGCAGTGGAGGAATTAGAGCATACTTATGATAGATTCTGTTGTGGCCTCTCAATATTACATAGAGGATTTTACATGAGTGCTCATGTATTATTGAATTTATTAAACGAGTTGAGGAATTCTTTTTATCATATGACACTAAAATCGCATTTTATTAGCAAATTTTGCACTAAAACGTCACGATTTCGCCACTAGAAAATGCGACGTTCTTTTGGACGTCAACGCATAACGTTACGACGTTATTTGCATATTTAATCCACTGGTGGATTTTCGTTTTTAATACATGGCTTTATTACACTCTCAGATGCGACGTCATACGATAAATTGTTGATATGCCCACTTATCTATGGTCTCTAGCAGTCTGGTCACCTGAATAGCTGCCCATTTAGCTCTCTGCTTTGTTTTGCTTTGCTTTGTAATTTTAAATAAAAATAGTAGATGTTGCTGCTGCTTTTGATTGGGTATCTGAATGACCACCTATTTGGAAAAAGAGCTGCTCATTCGGATACCGAGGTGCGTGTCTTTCATGATTTTTTGTCAATTTTAGTATGAGCGCGGTTTTGGTGGCGGGATGTGGGATTTGGTTGTATAAATTTCTGATCATTGCCCTCCTTTTTACTTTACGTGCGATAGCTGTCGAAGTTCTCCATAATTTGGTAGATACTTTACTGTAAAGTATGATATTTTCGGCATGAGAGCATTCATTAAGTACTCCGTATGTGGCGTGGGAACAAAACTACATTAACTCATCTTTTAAGGCAAGGTTTACCACCCGTGAATATACCAGATCGGCTGAATATGGTAAAGTTACTGTTTTCTGTCCATTTAGTGTTGTGAGTTGGATCTGGAGTTAGGTCGTCTCAGTTCCAAAAACATTCATAATCAGTCTAAATGAAACAATAAATGACAACAAATGATTGAGCCGCGATACGACAAAACCAACAAAGTGGCAACGGCGCCCAGCGAAGACTCAGATTAGCCTAGGCATCCGCCCAGTCTAACCAGAGTCTTCACTGAGCACTTATAGGGTAGTTAAGGGTCTAAGCTTGCTCCATGCGGACAGTGAAGACTCTGATCAGACTGTGCGGATTCCCAGGCTGATCTGAGTCTTCACTGGGCGTACCAGCCACTTTGTTGGTTTCGTCGTGTCGCGGCTAAATTATTTGAGCCACAACACGATAAAACCAACAATGTGGTTGTGCACCCAGCGCAGACTCAGGTCAGCCTGGGCATCCGCCCAGTCTAATCAGAGTCTTCGCTGTCCGCATGGAGGTAGCTTAGCCCCTTAGCTACCCTTTAAGCCCTTATTGAAGACTCTGATATGTGTGGGCGGATGCCCAGGCTGATCTAAGTCTGCGCTGGGCGCACAACCACTTTGTTGGTTTTCTCGTGTCGCGGCTCATTTACTTCTATTACCGTCTATCGGTTACCAGAGAAAATCTAGTAATGTATAAGACAATTCTCTTCCTTTCTCCTTTCTTTAGATTTTCCAGAGACGAGCTGACGGGTCCGAAGATTTTTACAGAAGCTGGGACGACTATGAACATGGGTTTGGAAATTTGACTAGGGAACATTGGCTTGGTAAACAACTAATGTTTATATATTTGTATTTGTTTGTAAAGTGACTCGTTATTTCAGGAATGAATTTCATTATCTGAGGTTTATCGAAGTGTAAACTACGTTGGGTAACGTGCAAAGTGAATGAACCCCGAAGTGTAAACTACGTTGGGTCACGTGCAAAGTGAATGAACCCCGAAGGGGTTCATGTATACTTTGCTAGTGACCCAATGTAGTTTACACTTCGATAAACATCAGAAAAATTAAGTTCATTGCTTATATTTACATTCGTTTCAACCAAATCTTTAGTGAAAAATCTTATATAAGCGCTAAAATTGAAGCAGTAAAACATGTACACGCAGTTTTTCTGCTAACAGCAGAACGGCATGCATGACGTCATGACGTTGCTGACGTCCAATCATATTGTAGAGAACCATTGTTTATTCTGACGTCATTGACGTCGCTTGTGTCAATGTAGTTATTGGAATGTAAACTACATCAAGTTGCAATGGTTTACTATAGAGCTTTTCAGTAAATACACCAAGAATGTAAATATTATATATTAACTTGCCAATCGTGAAAGAATGTTTATAAATAAGCATATTGTGATTGTTTCGTTCTTCTTTTTAGTTTCTATTGCCTCATTGTTTTAGAGATTCTGAGAGTTTTTTGTATTTTTTAAATAAATGACACTAATTTATAATATACATGTATAGGGGAGACCGGGGATAGTTGATGCACTTTTTAGACTTTTTGATATATCTCATGACCGGACTGCCCAGTATTGATCATCTTTGTATATACTAAAACCTCTGCCTTTTCTGCTTTTAAAATCAAGTAGTTATCCTTGAATTTTGGTATATTTTCCCTCCGTTTAAGTAGATTTCTTTGGCAAGTCGAATGCATCAACTTGCCCCAATAGTGGGGCATGTTGATGCAACGCTTGGGGCAAGTTGATACAGATTGTTTTTTCTTGCCTTTACAAGTCCATGCAACGAATTCCACAGTAAATTGTCTGTTTCTTTGGACAAATGGGGTTTCCTTGCTTTCTAGTTAGATGCATTTTACCAAATTATTTTACCCACCTAGGTTATCTCTAGTAAAAGATCTCTAGAAGGGATGTTTGTAAATGACTAACTGTACGATGGGATGATCAGAACGTTCTATAATTTTATTTCTGAAACTTAGAACATTTTCACACGAGAAAATATCATTTCATTGTCATAGATGCAAAATTGAATAAACCGGGACCCAGGAATTTATACAATTTACATGAGCGTTCAGCGAAGACTCAGACCAGCCTGTGCATCAGCACAGTCTGTTCAGAGTCTTCATTATCCACACGAAAAGGTATGTTTCCTTAGCTATCCACCGAGTGCACAGCAAAGACTCTGATCAGATTGCGCAAATGCACAGCCTGTATTGAGTCTCCGCTGGGCGCACTTGTAAATTGTAGGAATTGCTGTGACATGGTTCGAATGCCATTGCATTTTTGTTAATATGATAAAATACATCGTATTCTAAAATACAACACATCCGAAATGCTGTTCCACGTCAGTTAGAGATCAAGTCCATCCAAATATTATGACCAGCTCATGCAGTACAGTAAGATTCTGTGGTGCATGCCCCATGCTCATTGCATCAACTTGCCCCAACCATGCCCCACGTAACATTCAGCAAGGTAGGCAACTAATACACAATGTTTTCCATCAGAAGAGCGCATGATTTTGAAGATGAAATATTATTCAACCTGCGTGCTTAAAAGAATTATGAACAACCACAAACAAATGTGCGCTAAACGAAAAATTGCAAAATACCATAAATTTACCCAGATGTGTCAAAAATGAACTTTTCTTCACCAAATTCTCATTTGCTGTTCAAATTCCGCAAAACTTCAGGATAAGATGGCGGCTGTCAATGACTACTTTAATTCGACATTTCTGACGTCCATAATGACGTCATTGTCTTTTTATTTCCACTGCATCAACTTGCCTCGTGCATCAACTATCCCCGGTCTCCCATATATATTAATAACATGTTGCGTTGTGTATTCTCTCACACGAGACGTGTATTTCAGACTAGCACGAGAAAAACAGTGCCTAAAACATGTGAGGCTATTTATACGTTTCGCTCCGCAGATTCTCGCCTGTATTGAGATAAATAGCACAGACACGTCTGGTTAACGCACAATCATGCATTCCTTTCTAGCTTCTGCACATTAATGGCCTAGTTATAAGAACTTTATTCGAGTTGTATGCTTGAAAAGCATGTTATTGTGCAAAATACTTACTTCGACTAAATTTGCCTGGTTGGATATTTTGGGTTTAACGGCTCTCTGAAGTAGGATTTCAGTCTATATCGAGCCGCTTCCCAGAGAGAAAACTACATGTAGAAAGAAAAAAAAAATGAATAGATAGGATAGATGAAACTAAAGTGAAATCCAAACAACCAACATCCCTCTCCTCCTGTACGCACAGCCGGCCCTTGCTCTACTATTATACAAATTATTAGGACGCCCCGGCACCGAAAGTTACACAGCCAGATCGTTCCACCCGACTTGACATTAAATGAGACGTCCTGAAAGTGGCCAAACCGAAAAATCGATTTTGCCATTTTCAGGAGCTTGCGATAATTCTACCACTAATATTCTGGTGTCATGAATCGGCTCTTTCGTTGTTCCAGGGAATCTTGCCCTACATATAATAACAGCCCAAGGATATTACGAGTTACGTGTTGATATGGCAATAAGGAGTGGAGACACGGCCTTTGCTAAATATAAAATATTTTACATTGCTGACAGTACCAAAAATTATCAACTGACAGTAGAAGGTTTTACAGGAGATGCAAGTAAGTCATTAGACATAACTCGGAGTAGAAGGGTTAGCTGGAGACGCGGATATATCATAAACCTGTTTTGCAGGAGATATAATTATGTATGGTCATTCTATAGTTGGCGCACATTGACCTGTCTCTTTGACCCCTAATTTAAATAAATTAGTAGGTTCGGTTAATTTCACAGATAGGGATGCTTGAATTATAAAATAATCTTAAGGCCATCCTTTAAAATTTGTTTGTTGTGCTCCAATGCAGACTGCGAGGGTTGGTCGACCACAAACTGGCCGGGTAAGTCCCATCCCCGCACCACTAATCCCCCCCAAGGAATTTCAAGGCGGCATTTCTGTTTTGTTTCTTCTTGGTTATTGAATGTATTGTTTGTTGCTATGTCTGTTATCGATATATTGTTCCTGATGTTAAGGCTAGCCCGGTGGCCACCTACGAGGGATGTTCAGAAAGTTCTGATTGTGACGTCATATTTTGGTGAGCATCATAAAGACAGAACTTCTGATAGCGAAAAAATATAAAGCTGTGATATGTCTGAACAACTCCTCAAACGCATCTTATATTTTCTAAAGGACACATTTTAACGTGTTTGAAAGAGGTATACCCTACAGCCACTGTAATTTTTTACTTTAGTAGATCATAGTTCATATATGAGCAGTCTTTCTTTTATTCATTATTGCTTCTTAAACACAGTCCCCAGGCAACTGTGTCCTATAAGTATCGCAGAAATAATATTTTATCTAGGTTCAATACAGTTCCGTGAATTTGGATTATTTGCATTTTATGTACTTGCAAAGTCCCCCTTTCTACTAGAGTTATCATATTTTGTAATGAAAACAAATGCCTGAGCATCCAAAATTCTGTCAGGAAAAGCTTTTGCATGGTCAAATTCGAAATTGTCGAAAAATTAAGATTAATATAATAGACAAAGTTGCAACAAGCTTCAAAAATGACGTTGACGTCGATTTCGGTAACGTCATAAGAACTGCGCCTGGCTTTGCGAACAATGAATCAGTAACGTTTGCTATCCTCTGAACTTTTAAACGGACATTGAAGGCAGAGATTGACAAAAGCTGACAAAAATTGATTTTGTAGTTACGATGATTTTTGACTTGAATGACACACTGAAAATAAAATAACATATTAATTTAACCCAGTGGTATGACCGGGGTCTAATAAAATGTGTTGTAACTCGATATGAAAATTTTTCTTCGTATATCATTTGAAATCACTGCAAAGGTAAAATATAGTACTTTCAATATATGCAAAGCATTTGTCCCCCGCATGCCGCTAAACAAAGTTATGCGGCGAGAATCAGAACTTTCTGAACAACCCTCGTACATGGGAAAATGCCTGTTCACATGATTGCCGTTGATAATATCTTTGGTGGTGAGCTATTTCATGCTGTCTTTTTGTCCCACATGGTGTCTTGTGTGCAATCTGGGATTGAATTGTGTCAGTTTCTGAGAATTTTCGTACTTGATTATCTGGATCGGTAGGTTGGAAGGAAGATTTTTTTTTCAGGTGCCACAAAGTACTGGTTGCGACTAAGATGCATTTCAAATATTGCAAATCCAAATCAAAGTATTCCTTAAGAACAGTCTGATCAGGACCAACACTGTTTGCCATCTTAAACTGATACAGCAGTCACCCAAATGTGACGATCAGTATGATTAAAATTGTACTATCAAACAAAAAATTCCGAAAGAAAATACCCAAAAGCCATATCTTGGAAAGGTTGACACTGCAGACAGATTGTTATCATGGCCTAACACAAAAGCAGTTCTTTCATGGTTCACGAGCAATTCCACCTGAAAATGAATTACTTCATGCATTTGTGAGTAGTTTACCAGATATAATTGCATAAACCTATAGGTGTGTTGTAAGGTTTTGTCATGCACAACTGCATGGGGCAGGTACAAATAAAGTTTATCATTTCTCATTAGGACCTTTGATTCGGGGCCGATGTTGCTATGTATTCCAGAAGACATCATCTGTTTAAACGCAAACACAAGCAACTGTAAAAGCATACACCGCAAAGAGGGTTCAAAGCAGACGGGGGTGGGGGATGGGGTGATGGACGGATGACTTGCAATTTACGTCCTTTTTTACAGTATTTCAGCCATATCAGGACAATGGTGGGTGATAATGAAAGACTGTGTGTAATGGAACTTCGTTTACGATTACAAATATTCCCGCCTCCAGCGGGGCTCGTACCCGAGACCATTAGATCAGCAGGCCATCCAATGTGAGAATATAATGTAAAAGAAGATACATAAACATTATTACGTCCCTTTGAGTATCTGGCTCTATTTCAAACAATGTCATGGGTGAAAAAATAAGCATCTTATCTTATTCTGCTTCTGATAACAACATCTTGCCTCAATAACAACATCTTGCCTCAATAACAGCATCTTGCCTCAATAACAGCATCTTGCCTCAACTAACTCAACCAACAGCATGACAATCGTCTTTGCAACGTTTTCATTAAACTATGCTGGAACATGAATGCATCCTCTCCTTCTCTCTCTCTCTCTCTCTCTCCCTCTCTCTCTAACCAAAACGTATAAAGTCCATTTATCAAGCTCTGAAAAAAGGAAAAGAAAAGAAAATAAGAAAAAAACATTCATGAAATAACTTTGTTCA
The DNA here is from genome assembly GCA_963989385.1 of Ctena decussata. Classification (NCBI taxonomy): domain Eukaryota; kingdom Metazoa; phylum Mollusca; class Bivalvia; order Lucinida; family Lucinidae; genus Ctena; species Ctena decussata. The sequence goes on from OZ022508.1 coordinate 20,123,162, forward strand.
TATGGTGAATGTTAAATTTTAGGCGATTTTCCATAAAGCATAGTTACACGCCGAAACTCCTTAGCATTTGCATTACTTGTAGCAAGTTCACACACCTACAAAACTTGCGCTGAAAACAAGAAAACGAGTAAAAAGTATGCACTTAAGGGAAATTTGATAAGCTGGCTTTACAAAGCAACACGCCCTGGAAATATCTAAGGCTCTTTTCTATGGTGTGTATTTTATGAAGATTTCGGCATCAAAGTTGCCATTGTAAAAACATGGCAAATTCTTTTGAATTTGAAGCCGCTTTAAAAAATTCGCTCCATGAAAACCCGGCTTCAGGCTATATGGTAGTCATTCAAACGTAGGTGTGATTCTTCTAAAAGGCTTAGTCTCCTATTCGCAATGAATTGTGTCATTCTGCATATTCATGCATAAAGGTCAGAAACGCAGGTTAATTTATGCCAGCAATAGCATTCATTTACAATAAAACGCGATTACTTTTGATCCGCTACTGTCGAGTTCACTGTACATATACAGCAGTTAGTTAAGCTTTCAATACAAAAGTTTTCGTCCTTTGAGATCAGAGGATATATTCTGAGAAGTCTAAAACTTTAGATTGGTTTAGACTTATTCTAAATCATCGTCTTTTATATTATTTGGACCCATTTTGATACTAGTCAGTCTTTGAATCGACTGCCCAATTGAAATTAAGAAATTCAATGTTTTTCTCTGGTTTTGTCACCAGAGAGTGTCAGGGTCACGGATGAGGCTTTATAAGCCGAAACTACGTAGTCTGGCTCATGTTCCTTCTTCTGAATATATTCTCTGCTCTTCAAGGAACCCTTTAAGATTTAAATTTTACTTCACTGCAGCTGGTGTTGTGCCGTGTGGCGGCCGTAAAACGTCTCCCCGTACATCATCCATAGTGCAGATTTTATTTTATTTTCGTCCTTTGAGATCAGAGGATATATTCTGAGAAATATGAAATTTTAGATTAGTTTAGACTTATTCTAGGTAATCGTTTTTCTATCATTTAGACCCTTTTTGATACCAGTCAGTCTCAATTGAAATTAAAAAAAAATCAGTATGCTTTTCTCTGGTTTCGTCATCAGATATTGTCAGAGTCACTGATGAGACTCTATTAGCCGAAACTACGTACCTTCTTCGGAGTACATATTTTGCTCTTGAAGGAACCCTTTAAGATTTTAATTATATAAGCGCTTAAATTGAAGCAGTAAAACATTTACACGCAGTTTATCTGCTAACAGCGGAATAGCGTCAACGACGTCATGACGTCGCTGGCTTCCAATCTGATTGAAGAGAGTCATGGTTTATTTTGATGTCATATAAAGTTATGTGACGTCGCATGCCTCAATGCAATTCATGCCATTGTGTTTACAGATGACTCATTATCCCATCACAATGGTAATCAGTTCTCAACCAAGGACAGAGACAATGATATATGGGAAGAGGGAATTAACAGCTGTGCGCAACGCTTTTACAGCGGCTGGTGGTTTTCCAAATGTCATTGGGCTAACTTAAATGGAATATACGGCGGTGATGGGAATATATCAGTGGGTATCATCTGGTACACGTGGCAAGGATGGTGGGAGTCTTTAACAGAGTCCGAGATGAAAATTAGGAGAATTCATGCGCAACGGTGATAATTTCATATGACTGAAAACCTGCCCTTGAATACTGAGACTGAAGGAACGAATAAATTTTGTGACTGACTTCGAACTCTGTCACTTGGCGCCCGTGCTTTTAAAATTTATTGAGGTGTGATTTCATTCTAACGGGGAATGTAGTACCTTCTTTCTACAAAGGAGAACAACATTGCGGGAAACTAATCGTTTGACAACAGAGTTTCGGAGAAGAACTACTGACGTTTGATAAAATTAGCAAAGCAATGTTATTAATTAGCTAGTCATCCTTTAAATTAGCAATAGAATTTTGTAACAGCTTTTAGAAGTTTATGATACCGATAGCCCTATTAGAGAAGTTTAGCAGTTAAAATTTCATTCCGGACATTGAGGTCAGTCACATGTCTAGACACTCTAGCAAACCGAATAAATTGAGAAATATAAATCCCGTGAGAGGTAGAACGGGAATAGGATGGATGGATGGATGACTTGCGATTTTACGTCCTTTTCAACAGTATTTCAGTCATATCAGGACGATGGGCTTGTGATAATGAAAGGCTGTGTGCAATGGAACCCCGTTTACGATGGAAAGAACTCCGCCTCCGGCGGGGCTCGAACCCACGACCGCTAGATCAGTAGGCCAGCGCTTAACCCACTGAGCTACCGGGGCTCCTAGAACGGGAATAGTCGCCGCGTTTATCATAAATTTTGGATGAAACAAATCCGTTTGAAATAGATAAATTAAATCCAAAAAATGGAGCTTCGGTATTGGATGCATTAGTTTTGTGCAACTGCAGCTCATGTGGATAAATTCGATTCACCATGCCTGCAAAGTAAGGATTGTCAATATTTAAAAGCTTTCCTAGATATCTAGATGTAGAGTTAAATGTTCAATAAGTTCAGGCCGTTTATCCTTAATAAGAGAAACCATGAAATCTCTTTCATAGCAAAATAAAACTAGAATGTGTCCATAGGACACGGATGCCCCCGCATAGTGCCCTAAGTAAGATGGCGCCTTGTTTCAGGTACCGGCACTTGTAGGATAACTAGGTTCACACAGGCAGACTTGTGTGGTACATGTTTTATTGTTTTCCTTAGGCAGATGTAAATTGTGCTTTTCGGATCAAAAGAATTGTGTGTGTGTGTGTGTGTGTGTGTGTGTGTGTGTGCGTGTGTGTGTGTGTGTGTGGAGGGGGTGTGGAGGGGGTGTCATGACTGTGATATGTGATAACATTCTATATCTTATCACAGAAATGGATGCCACCATCCAAAAGAAATAGCCCGGAAACAAGTAAATGTAACTTTTAACTTTTCAAAAACTAACAAACCAAAACCTTTTTTGTATGAAATGAAGTTGAAAAAGGGCCATAACTCCAAAAGTAATAGGCGGATTTTATCCTAAATTGAACCTGGCCTGTATTTTGTAATTATATGTCTGTGTATAAAATATTAATCCATTATATTTATCTTTTCAAAAGATAATGAACGGAAACCATTTTTGTACAAAATAAAGTCGAAAAAGAGTCATAACTCCCATAGTTATTGACGGAATTCGCCTGTATTTTATGATCATATACCTGTGTATAAAATAGGAGTCCAATACACAAATCTTTTTAAAAGACAATGAACGAAAACCATTTTTTCATACAAAATGAAGTCGAAAAATGGCCATTACTCCAACAATAATGACGGATGTTACCCAACATCGAACTTGACCTGTATTTTATAATTATATACCTGTGTATAAAATATGAATTCAATACACCAATGTTTTCAAAAGATAATGAATGGAAACCAGTTTTTCATACAAAATGAAGTCGAAAAAGGGCCATAGCTCCCACAATAATAGACGGAGTTTACCCAACATCGAACTTGACCTGTATTTTATAATTATATACATATGTATAAAATATGAATTTAATACACCAATGTTTTCAAAAGATATCGAACGGAAACCATTTTTGTACGGGACCTACAGGACGTACGTACAGGACGACGTACGTACGGACAGCGGTGATACTATGTGCCCCCCATTTTTAATAACGGGGACATAAAAACAAATCAGTTACACGAGGAGCACAATTAGTACCCATCCCAATACAAACAATTTGTATGTATACTTTAGTACCAAATCTCATGTAAGTATTATCTAAAAGATATTTTAATGTTTCACACATATTTTGACATGACCAAGGTTTATACAGTAGAACTTCAATGGCTCGAACTTTGATGGCTTGTTCACCCTTGCCTGGCTAGAACTCTTTTCTTGGTCCCTAGAGGTCACTCTATATGGAAACCAACCCTGGGTGGCTAGAACTACGCTTGACTGGAACTAATTTTCATGGTCCCAAGCCTGTTGAGCCAATGAAACTCTACTGTATCGGTTTTGGTGTTCAGAAGTAAAGAAAGCGCTTCTTTCGTTATAGACAAGAAAAGGTGAACCTTCTTCCCTTTGGAAAGTCTACTCTATTAAATCTATAAGTTTTTCTTTGATCAAATTATGTGACAAGTAACGGAATCTCTCAACTTCAATTTATCAATTACTTCCCAAGAATTTTAATAGACCAAAAGAAACACTTACCTGACCTTTCATAAACTTTCTCACAGCACCTAACGATATGATTTTGACTGCAGTGAGGCGAGACGTTAATGATTTAGAAAGTTCAGTAGTAGTACAAAATCTTGAACGGGTGGCAATAAATCGTACATTGTACTTTTTTATGAAGCTTAGATGAACAATACATTGTAGGAAGTTTGTCTTGGCATTCCTTTACTTTTCCAGAAAACTTTAGTGCTAAATTGCTACAATGACCGTTTCTACAGAATTCTCGTCTGCATATGTCTCTAGTAGGGACGTACGTTTGCGGCCTTGTCTGCTGGAAGTAAAACATACTTTTTATAAAATTGTTGGATACCCCGCTGTAGATGTCGAAAAGTAGGTTTAGATTTAGGGGGTAAAAGGTTAGTATTTTGTTAAAAAATTTAATACGTTTATCTACTATTTATCTAGCGGGAAAAATGTCCTCCCACAGTAAATGCACAGTGTTCAAGACATTGAGATCATCCCAGCGGGCGCGTGGCGTTGTGGTGGTGTTGTTTTGACGTCAGTGCGACGTGATAACGTCGCATCGGCGTCAATGCGACGTCATTTCGACGTCATATTCCCGCTGGGAGGACTAATTGAATTCATGAAAACGATAGTAGGAAATACAATGGTAAGGTACTCACAAGAATCTGTCATTACTACCATCACTATGTTCTTTTGTAACTGTATTTATTACATGCTCCTCTAGTTGTTTGTATTAACAAAACAGAGTGAATAAATAATTTGAATTTTGAAGATGCTTACTTTCCATGATTTTAAAGCATGAGGTTCAATATACTCTTTGTTTACACTATCGATCAGCGAAATACTATTTCTTCCCTACATGTTTTGAAATCGATATGGGAAGGAAATCTGTATTTTGGACCCTTTAATAGAAAATATGTTTTGATTTCTTGAATCTGAAACGATTTTCAAATGTCCAGTTATAACATGAACATGTAGTTTATTGCTTTACGTCCACGGTAAACAGTTATGATCATGTCGGGACGATCAGTTGACCTAGCCACACTATTCCTGGACAGGCTAAGACCTCCTAAGCGGTTGCGCATAATTTTGTCAGTAACTGACAACTGCCCTTCTTGAATCAGCGGAAGGACAAACGAACGTAAGTGGCCGGACCGGTTATCGAACCCAGGACCTCTGGCTCTTTCTGGCTCTTGTGCCAGCCGTGCTACCGACTGTCTACGCGGCCTGGCAAATAACATGACCAGCTGCCGGATAAATAAATTTAGAATCGTTACAGTCTCATGACTCAGGGGTGTTAACATAGATGTCAAGATCAGAGACAAGATCATTGAAATTAAATATAGTGGTTATATTTATAACAAATTATTGGTGCTTCAGAATTTTGGAAATAAGTAGGTATGGTTGAAGTAACGGATTTATCTTTAAAAATACAATGTGAGTCAATAAATTCAATTCCTTTATTTATAAAAGGAACATTTATGAAATGCCTTTTGTGATTTGTTTCAGAATCGATTAATGGACGAAGAGCATGTTGAGTATAACATCTAGTCAAGAGCGCAGCATCATACTATGGATGATTTTAGTAGAATTTATTAGCTTCATTATGTAGAACACGTAATACAGAAATAGGTAGAGAACTTAAAATAGAGTGCATGTCTACCATTTTCCTTTAACTCTTTTGACAAATCTCCTTATATTCAGTGAACGAGTTGCTCTTTTTACGGCGCGTATTTTCCGTAGGTTACTTACCTTTTGCCATAAACCATGGAATCTAGATTTACGTTTCCGAATTTCCTTGCGACTTTACGCCTGTGTCAACAGAATTTCAGTCTATCAGGACGATGGGAGGGTGATAATGAATGGCTGTGTTAAATGGAACCCCGTTTGAAAAGATTCTCGCCTCAAACGGGGATCGAACCTGGAACCGCTAGATCAGCATGCGAGAGCTTACCGTACTGAGCTATCGGGGCTTAAATTCCAAAATGAAAAACACATGTTATCTTAATGGTAAAATATTATCATTAAAAGTATTTGTAATAATCTTATTCAATAGCGCGCCTTTGCGAAGCAAAGGAGGGCTTATGCGATTCCCCCGGCGTCGTAGTCCGAGTATCCGTTAGCGTTAGCGTTAGCGTCCGCGTTCGCGTTCATGTTCGCGTCTGCGTCTCCGTCAGCGTCCTCGTCGGCGTCCGTGATCAGGTTAACCAATGTTAACTTTTGCGTTTAACTCGATGTTTAACTCTGTATCTTACAAACTACAGTAGCTACAGTCATCATACTTGGTACATATGTACATCTATATAATTGCAGCAGTAGCATCACACAATTGTGTGTCCTTGACCTATATGTTACGGCTGATTGACATTGTTGTTTGGCACTATTTTGAAGGCAATATTTTCAATTTTCATAATACCTTTGAGAAAAGAGAGTTGATACTTGGACAAAAAAAGTATTCCTACAATTACAGCTGCTGCAAAGCACCCATGCTAACTCCTGTGCCCTTGACATTTAATCACGGTCTACTGATTTTGCCTTATATCTCTAACACTATTTGATGATTTAACATTATACCTGGCATAGTGGATCAGCCTGACATTGCGAATGACCTCATACTATTTATAGATCACTACCTGCTTCGTATTTGGTCAGGACCTTCCCTGGAGCATTGGGTTGCAGCAGCAGCAAAGCATCCATGCAAATACAAATACAAATACAAATAATTTATTGTGATTTAAGGCCTCCAGCCCATAACACAAGATATATACAATACAGTTAAATACAATACCATGTGCATACGTGTGGTACATGTAAATACAAAAGTCAATTACCAATTAATTCTTTTCGGAATTTGAATGCATAGTATAAGTACATTGCTAACGCATTTACGACTTTCTCGTTTTTTGAGCAGACTCTTGTGTCCTTGACCTTTATTCATGGTTGAGTGATTTTGCCTTATACCTTTAACACTATTTGATAAATATGCATTTCCCCTCGAGCTCATAACTTGGATACCTTATATGCTACAAAGTTTAGATGTAGTATGATACTTACCCAGACCAACATCTTTGACTTTGTGGTAGAGTTCCCCTGGGTGGGGCCAGAATGTATAACAGGTCATATTAAACACTTGCAAAATGGGAATAAAATCATAAGTCTGGTACTATTACTTGCCCTGGAGAGTTAGAAACTGGACATAATGATCACAGATGAAATAGTTTATACGGAGACCAGGCTTTGACAACTGGTTCAGGCTAGGGGTGAGGTTATGGGGTGGGGCCAAAGGAAACATGAGAAGTCTGCAAAGGATAAGGAGGTGTCATCAGACCGACTTAGTATTGGGTAAAGGGGGTTGTGAAAACCCATACTAGGAACCACCCTTTGTCACCATGAGGCATTATAAGTTAGACTGAGTTGGTATCTCTCCGTCTGGTGCACGAGGACCCGACCCTCAATGTCCGCAAAGTGTCCAGATAGTGGCATACAAGTCGGCCCTGTATGCCAAAGGGAACAATTGACTTAGTCTAGCTGCCGATGCAAACTTCATTTGTGCACTAGCTACCACATTCACCCCTGGTTAACTATGTTAACAATGTTTTGAGTCAGGATACTTTGTAACCTTGAGAGTCAGGCACCCATTAGGCGCGCTTCGTTGTCTTCTGACAACCCTTGTTTTAATTTAGTCTCATATCTTTTTTATGATTTTGAATTTCGAAGAAGAGTTTTCATAATAGGTTAATTTCTCCACTGGTTGCACTGATATATCAACGACCAATACATTAAAATGCTGATGAAAGAAGTGTTAAACCGTTTAAGTGTTTTCATTCTACGATAGTGCTCGCCAAATCGTTTTAAGAGTAAGTACAACCTGTAAGCAGTTTTAACTTGTATCAAATTTATCAAATGATGGAATAAAAGTTTTACATCTCTTGACAAGCACAGGCTTATTTTCTTTATTCTCCTACTGGTGCATGACAAATCACAAACATCCTCCTTTGTAACTTGCAAACACACCTATCATTTTCCATTGCTTTAAATGCGGAAAGTGGACGTGCGACAGTCTAACGCCGAAGAAGTGTCGATGCCGTTAGTAACTATTAAACTTTTGGAACCAACGTCAGCATGAAGTCGATCAAAATGATGAAAGGAAATGATCATTGGCATGAAATTGCCCGTTTTTCCATTGCTTTTAATGCGGAAAGTGGATGTACGTGCCACAGTCTAACGCCGAAGAAGTGTCGATGTCGTTAGTAACTACTAAACTTTTGGAACCAATGTCAGCATGAATTCGATCAAAAGGATGAAAGGAAATGATCATTTGAATAAAATTGCCCGTTTTTCTTTCGTGGAGAAGAATAGAGAAGTCATCGTTAAAAATTAAAAAAAAAAAATGTCAGTTATGATTGGTTATAATCGGTCCCCCAAAATAGCAATTTCTAAAGTAACAAGTAAACATTATGGTCAATATTATGTGGTTCTTAAGTTCATTGTACTTATTGAAAAGTGTATAAATTGTTATTATAAGCTATTTTCAAGCAGAGATATTCTCATTTATGAATTACGAGTGGGATAGAATATCTGCTTACAACCCAGCCGACAAACGCTGAATCTTAGTTAAAAACTGACTGCTCACATTCAAATTCGCTGAAAAAAATGAAAGTGCTTAAAACCTCTTTATTTGTGAGTATATGATTCCTCTAATACATACATGGATTTTTATGAAAGTTTTGTTACGAGAAAGAGACGTTACACTCTCTGAAGTGAAGCAAGGTCATCTAAACGTCATCAGAATCGTCAATAGCTGCCAGTGACGTCAATAGTTAATACGATGTACGTTTAGTAAAGGGACCCGTGCAAAAGCCCTACTTAAGGAAACTTTTTTTTACCATTATTTAAGAAACTGCCTGATCTAATTCGGAATAAGCTTTTTTTGTTAAAGGAAACAAGGTTGTCCACAAATATGGCACTTAAATCTGGAAATAGTGTAGGATTTTAACATAGTTACAGAATTCGTATTTTAAATACTCTGGGCGTTTTGCCCCACCATTGGGACAAGACGCCTTTTTAGATGGGGCAAATGGCCCAGGGCTATTTATTATTATTTACTATCTTGTTTCCAGATTTGATTGCAAGTGTTTAGACGATACTGATTCCTGCGCCCGAAAAGAATGTTCCAGTTAGATTAAAGATTAAATATTTTATGTGATATTTATAAAAACGTTTACTTAGTGTCGGCGTTTTGCCCCTCCCCGCCCCCCTACCCACTATTGTACAGCTTTCACCATGTAACGCGACTCATTCTGGAGTCATCCAGCATCAGAGACCCAGGCTGTGATATGTAGTACCATGCAATGACGCCTTGCGTTGAACGCCCACTGTTATTGCAAAAAAGAACATCCATACATGATTTATCAGAGTAGCCGGAGCGTTGGCGTTTTACCCCATATAGACATTATTTACTAATCCATAAATAGATTGAATATAAACAAATGCACATAATAAGATTTCGCGACAGATTAAACATCGCTTAGACTTTATCTTGCAAACAACTGTCGCAAAGTATTAATTTCAGCAAGATGAACTGCAAGAAAGTATTCATTCATCCCGATTTACAGAAAATTGCACAATGTTCATGATAAAAAGCTACAAGCAGATGCGCTTCTTTGAAGTGTCTGTTCATAATGAGCCCTACACTCTGACATATTTGTTTAAATAGCACTTTTCTCCCTAAGACCTAAAAAAATAGCCTTGTTTCCACTAACATGCTGAAAAAAAATCTGGTCGGTAGGTAAGAAAAACTTTTTTTTATTGTTGTATTTTTTCTCCCGAAAAAATAGGGACGGGCCTGTATTTTTTAAGTTTTTTGTTTTTTGTACATGTGTTTTGTTGATTAAATTGTATTTTTGAGACTTGCACTGTATATGATAATTCATCCTCGATGGTCGAAAAAGTCAAATCTGTATGTTGGAAGGTACTAAATGCCAAAAACTACATAAAGGCCGTGAAAACCCTAAATTACTATGGGAAGATGCAAAGACGAAACTGGCTAAGGTCGGAAATTGAAAATGGTAGGGTCGGTGCTTTAATATTTATTTTGTTCTTTTATTGATAAAAATAGCAGAGTCGGGATTATTGGAAACATGGCTATACCATATGGATATTGATATAAACTAAACGGCACGGGGCGTTTGACCCTGCATGGTCGATTCGCGCAACCTTACCCTACTCCTTACCCTACTTCCAAACAGTGATTGGCACTCGGGTGATAGGCATTGCTAAATGAAGACTGTAGAAAAAGAATGGTGCGCATGATAGGTCAACCTTTTCAAACCGGGACTATGCAAACACCGTGTAGAAGCACTGTATAAGAATTGCCTTTTTTTTTAAATTACAAAACCTGCTTTAGGTAAGTGACCTCTCTTCTTCAAATCGCAATCTGTTTGATAGAAATAGTTTACAAAATATGACATCAAATATATTTGCTGTTGAAATTATCATTTCCATTTTTGTACGCGAATACCTTTTCATCTCGCAAAACCTATCATTTCCTTCTCCTGTGTAAATAATATTGAACTCTGACTTGCTATACATATAATTCTGTTTCGGATTGTCCGATAAATATACTGAAAGGACTTAAAAACTTCCACTTTTTATTGCTGGCTGCTGATCTGTTCATTCATGACAGTGTTGAATATTTAACGACAAAATGCTTGAAACTTATCAAATTGAAAGATTACGCAGTTTATTATATCATTTACTTAAATGACGTCAGTAAAAGAGCGTTACGTCATTGAAATGCATAAGGCGAACCGGCGTTATCTTATGCAACACTCCTGCGACCCCATCTTGCTGTCTTAATATTGTGATGTCATCCACGTTGATTTGCAAGTATCACTGCGGATGATGCTGTCGCGAAAAGCTTATTACGGAGACGGCGTCGACGTTAGTTAACGTCATGACCTCTGGTTTTTAATTTCGTTTAGGTGCTTTTCCGACGGTCTTTTGAGCTTCCTGTAAACAGTGCATGTCGTCTGAGATTGTAAATTGCCATAATTAATGCTCAAAATTATACCGCGACGTCACTTTTTGAAATTTCAGCATTTATCTGGCCCAAAATTCTGCGCCTGTTTGCGATATTTAGCCGCGGTAGGCTAAATAAAGCCACTGACCGAGTTCAATCTTGTAAAATTCAATTTGATATTGTAAGGGAAATGTTTCATCAGAAAACTGTATACATGAAGCTATTCACCTTCATGGAAACGGTACTAAGAACACGGAGAGCCCGTGCTTGTTCCTGACCGATTCGGTTGAACGATTTCAGATTCGGTATGTTGATATGATCAGGTATGAGAGAATATATATGCTGTAAAATTTTGGTGGACGTAGCTGCATTCATTTTTGAGATATTCAAAATTAATGGGTGGAAGTTTTTAAATCCTTTCAGTATATATCTGCTGTTAATCTGCTCTTACCAAGATGAATCTCAGTTTGATCTGTATGATTCTGGAGTTGTTTTTCTTTATCAGTTTTGAAATTCAGATGAAAGGTAAGAATGAAATATAGATAAAGTAACCAAGGACCAAGGCTGCTTATCTCCACAATCATACCTTTTAACAAAAAAAGATATGTTCAAGATAAAAATAAATAAATAAAACAGAAATATTTTATTCCACAACATGATACTGGTGAGTAGTGTTTGCTAATACATCCTAGATTAGACTTTTCCTATAATATGCATTTATATTATCGAAGTAGCACTTTTAGAAAATAAATTTTGTGAGGGCCAGATATGGGCTTTATCATACCAGGTCCGTTGTGTTATTTCATTTTGGCGTTTTCATTTTATACTTCTTCTTTCGGTATCTTAAATGGGAGGGGTGGTTGGGTGGTGCAATGGTGCTGGGTATAACTTCCAGTACCTGGGCGTCCTACTGATTTGGATGATAGTAGGGCAAGGGCCTACTGTGCTTGCAGTAGGTGCGGGTGGGGGTTGTATGGACATTTTTTCTCTTGACTATCATTTCTCTCTTCTTTCTCCCTCTCTTTGGGAGACAGCCCGATATAGACTGAAATACTGTCTAAAAGGGCCGTAAAACCCGCTACAACCAACCAAAATCTTAAATGGGTTATGTTTTGTGACTGTATCTTCATCTAGTTTTACATCTTCAATACAGCAGATAAATGTGGAATGAAATGGGATGGTTTGAAACCACGTGACTGTCAAGATGTAATGGACTTGGGCTTCACAGAGTCTGATGTGTACCACGTGACACCTACTGGAACCTTTCAAGGCTTTGATGTATATTGTGATATGGCGACGGATGACGGCGGCTGGCTGGTAAGTTGTTTGAAGTCAAACGTCGTTTAGAGCCGCGACAGGCCCATTAGATTTCTGCTGGCCACTTTTCACATGGGTACAGAGTCCGGTCGGGAAGTCTGAAAAAAAAAGTCACAAGTTCCCACTACAGATTTTATACCTGTATATACCGGTAGTTAACCCGGGAACCGGATCAACGTTGCGTTCATTCTTCCTTAACAATTTCAGGTTATTCCCAAATCGGAGGCTCCTGTAACGGCATGTAAATCACGTCATTTATACGCTGGCGTCACTTTATACTACAGCTGACGTCACACTGACGTCTTGTGTGAGTTGTACCATGGTAGGTATTCCTTAATTGCGTTCCCACTTGAAAACAGAGATAGTTAATTCGGTTCGAAACCAACTACATGTATTAAAGCGGAAATGCGTTCTCACAAGGGAAAATTTAACCGTAGCATTAATTACATAGTTTTAAGCATTAACCTAATATACATATAACACTTATAACGCGTTCTCACGAGAGAATTTTAACCGACTCGAAACTGGTATAATTAATCAGTTCAATTTTTCCCAGTGAGAACGCATTTCAACCAAATCGAAACCGGTATAACTAACCCGCTTAAAGGGTGATTTCGAACCGTATTAACTATCTCTGTTTTCAAATGTGAACGCAAAGAAGGGATAATTGCCATGATGCAACTCACATGAGACGGTCAGTGTGACATCAGTTCTAGTTTAAATTAATGGCGTCATTTACGCATCGTTATAGGGGCCACTGATTATTGAAAAAAAAACTGAAATTGGACGCAACGTTGATCCGGTATAGTTATAGTTATTAACATTAAAATCTGTAGTGGGAATGCCATATTGCTCGCTTTAATGGGTGGTTTCGAACCAGATTAACTATCTCGGTTTTCAAGTGTGAACGCAAATAAGGGATAATTGCGATGGTCCAACTCGCACAAGACGTCAGCTCTCTTTTCATGTGACACCAGCATATAAGTGACGTCATTTACGCTCCGTTACAGGAGCCACCGATTTTGGAAAAAAAGCTGAAATTGTTCGGATAGCATGAACTTATCGTTAATCTGGTATAGTTATCCCGGGTTAACTATACTGGTATAAAATCTGTAGGGGGGAACCCGGTCTTAATTCTGATGAAGCTCAAAGATCAGTAACACATTATCTCGATGCTATTACTCATTTGTACGCGCTCCGTAAATATTTCCCTTGGGTTTGTTTCCAGGTCTTGCAGAGACGAGTTGACGGGTCCGAAGATTTTTACAGAAGTTGGGATGAATACGAAAATGGGTTTGGGAATGTGACTAGGGAACACTGGCTTGGTAAGCTAAACAGAACATATTTTCAATCTTATTGCAAAGTTTAGCCATCACAAGACAGTAGCATGCACAAAGAGGGAAGACCCAGACCAAAATGAAGACTTATATAAATGGTCCATACGCAGACCAGCGTCCACAAATTTACTCTCGGTAAGTCGTAGCTCCCCAGATAATTAGACTTTTAGCGAATTTTAACAGGCGAATCGAAACCGACATAGCTGATCCGGATTTAATATTCCCTATTATTATTATTATTATCAGCACTACTACTAATAATCACCAGTAGCAGCAGTTGGAAATCAAATTCACATTTGATAAATATCTAGGAACGTCATTGAAGAAATGTGCTGTGGCCGTTGCTGACAACTGGCAGCAGAGTTCAAAATCTGACGCTTATTTCCACCAACATCTGACGTTATGCCCCGGTGAGATCGCATTTTCAGCGAATTGAATTGAAACCAGTATAAATAGCCCACTTTCATTGGTGGTTTTGAACCGGATTAACTAGCTCAGTTTTCAAGTGTGAACGCAAATAAGGGATAACTGCCATGGTGCAATCCACACAAGATGTCAGCATGACGTCATATCAGCTATAGTATAAAGTGACGTCAGCATATTATAAGTGACGTCATTTACATGCAGTTACTGGAGCAAAAGATTTTGGAAAAACCTGAAATTGTCAGGAAGTAGGAACGCAACATGAATTGGGTATATATAGTTATCCCCCTTAAGTGAGGACGCGGTATTTGTTAAGCTTAAAAAGTTAAACGCTTTTGCTCTGTATATTTAACACGGGCAAGTCTGGACACATGCCGTGAAAGATTTATCAAAACGTGTTTCATCACTAATATTGTTTTATTATTATTACATTTTATTACATTTTATTTTACAGGAAACTTAGCTCTACATATAATTACAGCTCAAGGCTCTTATGAACTGCGCGTTGATTTGGCAGCAAGGAGCGGAGACACGGCCTTTGCTAAATATAAAATATTTTACATCGCTGACAGTACCAGGAATTATCAATTGACAGTAGAAGGTTATACCGGAAATGCAAGTAGGTTATTAAGTACCATTCCGGCTAAGAATCAGGCAGGTGGTGGCATATCGAGGTCTTCAGATTTTGACCAAAACTTGTGTATAAGTCCATTGGGTGACCAAACCTGCACATGCAAAATCTTAGGTCAGTCAGTCAACGGTTGCTATGGAAACCATAGCAGTCGAAATCCAAATATAAATACAGCGCGACAAGATTTCTTATACAGAAATAATAGACAGCCAGAACAGAGGCAATATAATGATTCCGAATACCAGTATGTCCAAAGGCTAAAGCCAATATACAATAAATCCCCAAATACTTACAGAAACAACATGTATGAGGCAAATTACGAATCTAATGATTTTTTGTACTGGGGCAACCGACAAAACCAAAGAAGGTAGCAAACAAACCAGATATTAAAATTGTCAATTTATCATCTAGAAAGCTTACTCATAACGAAATAAATCTTTTAGTAAAAGGCTTAAAATTTACACCTACACCTACAAAACCGAACATACAAGAGCTTAATGAAGACATCATGGAATTCACAAGGAAAATCCGATTAACAGAATATTTTGAGGGTGTTGAATCGAACACAGATGAATCTATTGTACGAAACAAGACAAACTGGATACCACCTAAAGGTAGGGACAAGGATTTAGAAACGTTTATTCGAAATGTTTCAGATATCCCCCTTACTGCAAACAAAAAGTCAAGTATCAAACATAATTTATCAAAATCACAACGTGACGCAATAAACTCATTGACAGAGGACGAAACCATTATTATTAAGGAAGCAGATAAAGGTGGCGCCACTGTTATTATGGACAAAACATTCTACCAAACTCAAATTGAGACGATGCTTTCAAACGCAGACTACTACAAGGTCCTTGATGAAACCCCTCACAAAGGTATAATGAAATCTTACACGAAATATTTAGATAAATATGAATCAAATCTGACTGAAAAAGAATTTGACTATTTGACTAATTTTGATAATAAAGAAAGCAATTTCTATGGCCTACCAAAAATACATAAATGCAGAGATATAAATGAAGCGTGTGGTATATCAGATAAAAATTACGTAGAGCTAAAAGCACCAGTAAATCTCACTTTCAGACCAATAGTGGCGGGGCCTATTTGTGAAACGCATAGGTTAAGCAATCTAATAGATATATTATTACAACCCTATACTAAACATGTCAAGAGTTTCATTAAGGACACAACAGATTTTTTATCAAAACTGCCTACAACAGTTAGCCCTGAAACAATTTTAGTATCTTTTGATGTAGAAAGTCTCTACACAAATATCCCACACGATCTAGGTCTAAAAGCCATACGGTATTGGTTAGAAGAATACCCTCATGAATTACCTTCAAGGATAAACAAATCTTTTATTTTAGACGGAATTAAATTTATCTTGGAAAATAACTATTTTAATTTCAATGACACATATTATTTACAGACCAAGGGAACAGCGATGGGAACAAAATTTGCCCCAATATACGCCACACTAGTCCTTGCGCATCTTGAAGAAAAATTGTATGTCCAGCTTGAAGAAGACTTCGACTTTGAATTCAAGCAATACATTCAAGATCATTTCAAACGATTTCTTGATGATTGCTTTATTCTCTTTACAAGATCGGAGGATGATTTAGATATATTTTACAGGGCACTGAATTCTTTACACCCTAGTATAAAGTACACAATGGATAAGAACGATTCAAATCTATCGTTTTTAGACACAATGGTAATAAAAAAAGCTGGCAAAATACAAACAGATATATTTTATAAGCCCACAGATTCAAAACAGTATCTTCTATATACATCATGTCACCCTAAACATACAAGGAATAGTATACCCTACAATTTAGCCAGACGACTGAAAACTATTGTGTCGGAAGAAGCAGTATTACTTCAGCGATTTGAAGAATTAAAAACTTTCTTGTCACAACGAAAATACCCATTAAAACTAATTGAGGATGCCATCGAAAAAATAAAATCGCTTGATCGAAATGACCTACTTAAGAAACCAGAACAGTCAAAGGATTCTGATGTAATACCATATGTTACAACATTTAATCCATACAACCCTGAAATTTTCATGGAAATAAGACAGCATAAACAAATTTTACACAGAAATAATGAACTGCATAAAATCTTTAAAGACAAAATTTTCTTGAAAAGCAAACGCCAACTACCAAATCTAAAACGTTTATTGACAAAAGCAAAATTTACGAGCCAGCAAGTAGGTGAATTCAGAGTTACAAAATGCGCAGAGCCAAGATGCGGTTCATGCAAACATTTAATGGAAGGATCAACCGTATCGTTTAAGAATAATAAAAGTTTTAAGGTTAATGATAATATGACTTGCAAAGCAACAAACGTTATATATGTAATAATATGCCGGGGTTGCAACGAAACGTATATAGGGGAAACCAATAATCTGCGAAAAAGAGTAACTCTCCATAACCAACATATAAGAGTCCCGGAACTTCGTAAAATACCTGTTAGTGAACATATTGCTGACTGCTCTGATAAGAAACCGAAATATTTTATATTTCCTTTTTTTCAAATGAAAACCGAAAGCATAATCAAAAGGAAAGAAAAAGAGAAGTTCTTTATTCGAACGTTTTTACCTAAACTCAATTCCCTGCTTTAAATGCATTACACATCATAAATTAACCGGAAGGAAGTTGATAACGTTACGTTACGTTAACTTCCTTAGCAACATAACGTTAACAACTCAGTTAACGGTGTAGTTCTTAAAAGACTTTGAAAATTGATTAAATTCATGAAACCGGTTAGTCATAATTTGGAATAAAATATATCAAATATATTTGTGCATCCATAGAGTGTTTTCGTATTATATATATATATATAAAAGGATCTACTGGAACTTAGAGGCCAAAGTCAGGAGGAAAAATACAAACGTATTGACGAAGAAATGTCTTCCATCATATCTGATAAGACTACAGGGAGAAAAAGAGAAATCCTTATTGGACTGTGGTACGAAGATACAAAAAAGGAGGAAGCAATTTCACAAAATAGATGGGAAACGAAGAATCTTAGTTGGCTCAAAATGTATGAGACTGACTTTAAAAATAAATATTCGGACAGAAATCCATTCCTGAAAGATTTACAGGATGCACAAAGAGGCAATAGAAACTATGCCCGCCCTCAAACTAGGCAGCGAGAAAATAGGATGTATATAAGTAGAGAAAAGTAGTGAAACCGGTTAAGAAAATAAAGCGACAGAACTTTCAGGCAGATTTCTTCTATTTTATATATTAATATCCTGTATTGTGGACTTTTTCAAGATTTAAATATATATATAATATATATAGGAATTCCAATGATGTGAGGAGCATTATTGTGCTTATAAATATGCATCTTATGAAAATATGCAAAAGGGAAAGACCTATATTAGCCTGCACTTCTTTGCAGTCTGATCAGCTTTCCTTTTTATGAATACTGGGGAAAGTGAAAAGTGACGTCTCTGATCTAAGCAGATGTACATACTGATTACAGTATTCATAGTATGGCTTAAGATGCGTACAGTCCCATTACCCGGTGTCTGATTTAACCTACCTTGCATCCCCCCAGGACAATTTCTCATGGGTGCCAAATTGTTCATTGGGACCTCCTGAATGCGAAAAAAAGTTGTCTTCAAAACATTCTTGGTATGGGCTATGTGAAAATGCATGGTTTCCGTGGCAACCCATAGAATGGGGATGTACCTTCAAAAGTACTCATATCTAAGCTGCTACTTATCCTAGACAACTAAACTTGGTACCAAATTAAAGCTTAGGCATAGGCCTTTTATCCCATTATAGTATATGCAAATTATCTAATTTGCATATTCATGAATATTCATGAAAACTTTAAAATTGAGGGAAAATCGTGGAAAATATGTATATGTGATCTTATTTTAAACAAAAACCTTTGTTGTTGGTCGTAGTTTGACTCCGATCCAAGTTCTCATAAATGTGAATCAACTTGGTATCTTATAAGAATCGAATATTATTTGAGGCCTTCCTTAATCCTATTTGCATATGCACAGGTCAAGTTGGCAAAAGCATTTTCACATAGCTCATACCAAAAATGTTTTGAGGACAACTTTGTTTCGCATTCAGGAGGTCCCAATGAACAATTTGGCACCCATGAGAAATTGTCCTGGGGGTGCAAGGTAAGTTAAATCAGACGCCGGGATACATGTTTTTCCACCATTTTTTGCCAAGGGGTACAACTTTTGTGAATTCTTGTTTAATTCTCCAGCTGAAAATACCTTTCCGAAGTGGGATCTAGTGTTAACGGGATTAATCTGCTCCTGCAGGGGCTAATTCTATCCTTTATCGGTTGACTTTTACACAGAAGGTAGGCATTTATGACAATGGCAGTGTTGTCTCCCCTGAAAGTGTACCTTTTCACTCCACATCAATCTTATATTAATATATTAGAAATATAGTTAACCTTTTGTGAACATGCTCATCAAAACACCATTCAGCAGATTGGCCTGTGTCCTGTCCTTTGACTCACATGTGTAAATGCACTCATGAACTTCCTTATAAATAGGTAAGATTAATGTATTAAAAGCTAACATGGTTCTCTAGCGATGTTCATTTCGCATTGACAGAAAAAATCTTGGAGCACCAATCAAATAATAAGATACCTCCTAAGGGTATATTAAAGTGAATGACATACCTGCAGTGGAAGCAACTAACCATTTTCTTTAAAGGGAGTGAATTCTAAAATGAAAGAACTGGCTTCTCTATGAGCAAATTGTTTTTATTGTTTAACCAATAATGCAGATTGTGGGTGATCTCATATTTGAGAAGCTATTTGTCCAGGAGCAAACAAGAAATAAAAAAAAAGGTGCTTCCATTTGTAAATATGGCAGAGAAATAAAGATATACAGGATATTTGACTTTTTCAGTGTAAGATCACTTTTTATTTCATGGAATAAACACCAAAAGCAGTATTTTCAGGAGTGGTCAAGCAACAAGTGAACAGTGAAAGACAATTTTTTATTTCACCGAATAAATACCAAAAGCAGTATTTTTACTAGTGGCAAAGCCACAAGAGAAAATACAATTTTTTGGTGTTCATGAGTGAAATAAAAATCAACCTGACACTGAAATAGTCTATCCTTTTTGTTTTCTTTATGCTTTGAAATTGCAATAATTCAGTTTATTCCAATGCGTCAGCCATCACAACAGTCATTGTAAAAGCCTTTTAAAATTCGTGATCCAAGACCTGAGTCAACGTGATCATATATAAATTCATTTTATAAACAACATAAAACAGAGATAAGTATCTGTGCCTTTAGACTGGCAACCAGTTCTGGGGACATATAAAAACAATGTAGACCCAAGTCAGACAATGTGAGATAATGTGTTTGAAATTCAGTAAATGCGTTAAGAGGTGGTTGATTAAGGGCTCGAACGTACTGCTTGTACATGTTTTCAACATATCTCAAAAGTCAGGCAACGGTACGAAAACCTTTTTATAACTGTCTTAATTACTTGTAGGGCAAAAAACAGACATTCTTGTTTTGGACTTCAGCAGAAAATTCGTCTTCTTCAGGGGCTGTCAGTTCCTTTGGTAACATTCTAAGTCTTCTAAGAAATGGTTGCTAAGAGCTTCAGCTGTATACTAAGGACAAGCACATACGCATTTTCTTCAACAGATTTTAGATCTTGTCTAACCGTTTGATCCAGACTTCACTTACACTTGTCATAACAGTTTGTTGCTAATAAAACTGCTCTGTCCTAAGGCTTCTTTTCTCGCGACACTGTTCAAATGTTGATATGTTAGTGTGTGTGATTGTAGAGTTGCTTAATAAAGACTGGTAGAATTTGTAAGTATATGTATATGCAATGAACTCGTTGTCTCAAACACCGATATCTTAAAGTACCTGCTTTTCTCAAAGCCAGATTGAGATACTTTTTGCTTGAGTTTAACTCTTTTTATCGCATACTAACATTAACCCAAAGTAAAATTCCTGGTTTCTTGGACTTTGAGACAGCGATGGTTGACTGTATATTACCTCATAAGTATTAGCTCTTTTGCCATATCGAATAGGCTGATGACAGCGTTGATTTTGATGGGTTGACGTCATGAAACGCCCCATCTGGATCTCCGCTGTTATCAGCTTGTCATATATATTACATATTGGGAGGTGAAAGAACTAAACGGTCTCCCGGGATAGATAACCAGCTTAAAAATAAGGTCTCCGCAATGGGCGCACGGCATGGAGTCAGCTCAGAGTCAATGCTGTGCACCTGCTCTTTAACAATTCAACTGGCTTGTTTGTATTTAATCACTGTAATATTTCACAACGCCAACGCCATAACCATTATTGTATGAATGTTATTGTTGATTCTCTTGCTGTTTACATGTAAACCAGAGATGATCAAATAAACTTGGAAACTTGAATTCCGACAATAGTCTCAGATCTAAAAAAGGTGGTTGCCAATGCCCCAATCTGGTTTCTAAGGACAATTGCATGCACATGTTTTTAATCAGATGGTAAAAGTTCAGGTCAGAGGTGCTTTACATATTACTTATAACAAGATACATTGTTATGTTGCAAAGAGAGAATAGTTTGATGATAATTCACTCACATGCTCCAGATCTGTTAACATATGGTTAAAATCATGTGGTTGCCAAGGACTTAAACTTGTTGCTAAGGACATATACATGCACAAGTGATTTTTTTTTGTTAGTGATTTTTAAAAGTAAGTTAAATATGTTTAAAAAATTACTGCAACTGTCTTCATAGATTGCTGCTCATGAAAGGTATTTTGTATGGAATTTAAACCAAATTCTCAAATCAGTTTAGAGGTGGTTGCTATGGTCTCAGACTGGTTGCTAAGGACAATTATATACACAAGTTTTTTCAACAGACTGGGTAAGTCCAGCACTCTTGCTTCAATGATTCCTTACCATTGTCTACATAGTACACAACAATCAGAAGGCATCAAATTTGGACTTTACTAAAAAATTCTAAATTTGTTGATAGGTGGTTGCTAAGGGCACAAACTGGTTGCTAAGAGCAAATATATACATATGTTTTACAACAACATTTAAAGGACAGGCAGCTGTAGTTTAAACATTTCAATGAAAATATGGTTATTCTTACTTGTATTTCAAAAATATTCCTCTTGGAGTTCGGCCAAAAGTCTCAAATTTCTTAACGGTTGGTTGCTAAGGGCTCTAACTGGTTGCTATGATGAAATATATGCACATGTTTCTCAACAAAATGTTAAAGTCCAATAACTGTGCTTTAAACTTTTCTTACTATTGTCTTCCTAAATTGCAATACATCGAAGATGTACTGTTTCTAATTCAGTCAAAATGTACAGATCACCTAAGGGATGGTTGCTAAGGAGTTAAACTGGTTGCTAAGGAGAAATTTATACAGTAATTTTATTCCAGATTTTGAGAGCCCCATAGCTCTGCTTTAATCATTGAATGCTGGTATCTTTCAATTTTTTATACTATAGAAAATATTTGGGCTGGATTTCGGTCATATTTTATTATTTTCACAAATTCTGTAAAAACGATGACCCAGGTGACCTTTGACCCCAAATAGCACACATGTTGATGTTTATTTCAGAAACATTCTAACAGACTTTGATACCAATAATGTACATTGTGTTAGTTAACACATTACAAGAAGGGCTATTTTTGCTTTGTATATAGTTTTTAGCCTCCCAAAAATGTTGCATTTTACATAAATGTTCCAGCATAATTTGCTTGTTGCTAAGGAAAACAATTATCCCCTGGTTTCCATAGCAACCGTTGACTGATTGACCTAAGATTTTGCATGTGCAGGTTTGGTCACCCAGTGAACTTATACACAAGTTTTGGTCAAAATCTGAAGACCTCGATATGCCACCCTATTAATGCATTCTGCCTGATTCTTAGCCGGAACGGTACTTAAGAACTGTCTTTCTTCGTTTAAAACACGTTTATTCCCCTTCCAAAACAATTTAAAAAGAAAAAAACTAGATGCATCTTATATCATCGATATTTTAGAAGCGAAAAATCCGTCTCAGCGGAGTTTCATAAGACAGATTTAGATATTTACGATCATCTTAGAGATGAAAACCCACCCTTTTTTATAGCCGAATAACTATTGTAGGTCATTGTAGTCAACTCACAGGAGGTTTTATATGAGGCGCAGGTAGGTAATTTGGCATTACTCGGAGGAAAAAAGTATATGGATGCAGGCATTTTATTAGACCCCCTCCCCTAACACTAATATATCTGTTACGTTCTCATACTCTTGGCCCGTGTGTCGAGTGTCAAATGAGAGGTACAATGTCTCTTCAGTTAGCTGACTTATTTAAAGAAAGATAGCACCAATTGTCCAAGGCGCACCACAGAGTCAGACACGCAGGCAGGAGAGTTGAAGGACATACGGTATGCTAAGGCCTCCTTTACCTTTATCCCCACAATCACAACAAGTAACTTAGCTATTTACTTACATTTATAGGTACAACATGAAACACAAGACATACAACAATAAAATACAACTGTTTCCATTGAGATCTATAGTGGCGATAAAGTTCACAGTCAGAAGAACTGCTCACATAATTTAAGTAAACAATATTTGTAAAATTAGAGCTCAATTGCCACTAAAAACCTATTGTAGAAACAGAAAAAAGACTGTCACTAGTTAAACACAGTCACAGCAACTGCAAGAATATCCACAGTCACAATCACTGCAGGAATCTCCACAGTCACAACCACTGCTGGATTCTGCACAGTCACAACAACTGCTAGAATCTCCAGTCACAAACCACTGCTGGAATCTCCACAGTCACAACCACTGCTGGAATTTCTACAGTCACAACCACTGCTGGAATCTCCAGTCACAACCACTGCTAGAATCTCCACAGCACAACCACTGCTAGAATCTCGTAATAACCACTGCTGGAATCTCCACAGTCACAACCACTGCTGGAATCTCCACAGTCACAACCACTGCTAGAATCTCCACAGTCACAACCACTGCTTGAATCACCATTTACAACCACTGCTGGAATCTCCAGAGTCACAACCACTGCTGGAATCTACACTTACTTTCGTCGACACAGAGTCACGTCGAAACCGCTTATATTGGCTCCTCCGGCCTAATACTTTATTCAGCTGAATCGTAATGATGTCCTCACTTTAGAGGTAGCTCTCTATTGGATTCCCAGTGTGACTCAGGGGCTTGTTGACTTGTCAACAATGTACGCCAACACGGGATACCCAAACTCGGAACCCGCATTTCCTTCTAGAATCACTAAAGACGGCTTAACAAACTGACTGCCGTGGACGGTCTTTATACAGGAATTTACAATATTCGGTAAACAAGCAGAAAGTCCGTGATGAGTCACATGACACTTATTACGTACCAACCGAAAACAGCAGTGCCCAAAATGAAGTCTCTTCAATATGCTCACCATAATAATTTAAATAAGACTTGCAGTCCAAAGCACATCTCAAAAGTAGACAAATATTAGAAAGAAAAAAGAATTTCACCAATGGAAACTAATCCAAAATGGACATGTTAAATATACCGGTACTAAATTTTTGCGCATACACATCACACTAATATGCTATGACCAGCTGATCAAATTAGAAAAAAAAAATAAAAAGAATTACTGTGTTTATACGCTATGTGCAATTACAGACTTAGCTGGGTTAAAAGAAGGAGCACGGCAAATTCCTTTACTCACTAAAAGAAGGAGCACTGCTAATTCCTGAACTCAATTGATTTCGTAACAATGTCCTAAAGGAGATGCAAGTTTTATTATTTAGACACAACTCATTATGAAAACCTTGCTGCATGAATTCAGGGCTACCATTGGGCATAATTTACAACAGAGCGTTTTACATGGGGCTACAGGTATATAATTAAACATAATTCACTGCAGATAGTTTTAATAAGACAGAATAATATTAATAGTAGCAATTTTTACAGGGAAGAAGCAGGTAAGTCATTAGACAATACTCAAAGAAGACGGTTTTACAGCAGATGAAGCGTTATCATTAGAAAATGCTTTCAGCTTTAGGTTTCATGGTAGTATTTCAGTTTTTCCATATTTGCTGGGACTCATTGTCATTAAAATAGAGTTGTAACAGGTTACAGGTTACTATCTGCATCAACCGCTCTTTATTTGGTCATGTGTATACCAAACCGAATATACTGAATTGGACATGGCCTGGCTCATGCTTTACAATAATTCTTAAGGTGGTGATTTATGGTAAATGTAAAAATCTGTATAAAACCATAAAAAAGTAACGTATCTCCCTGAACGTTAGCAGACTTCTTATTTTTGTTGTTCTTTACAGTTTAGAATACAAAATAGACGTACATGCTTCTTAAAAAAGTGTTTTTATTAGGAAAGATCAAAGGGTAATTTTCTGCGCAATAATAAAAAAAATTAACATCGTTATTGAAAATTTAGGTAGTTCTGAAGGTGCATTATTGCATAATGAAGAGCGAGCTAGCAATTATTTATTCCAACTCTTTCTCAAATTGTAATGTAGACCAGATGAAAATGGTAGCTTTTTTCTCAAATGTTCAACACGTACAAGGTAATGTACACTGGATGCATTTATTAAATATAGGGTAGGCAAGCATACCTATGTAACACCTACAGTATAAATAATACATTACTTACATGATCACTGGTGTGTAGATGAAATTGTTCAACCTTGTTAAAATAGTCTCACCTGTTTCACCTGTGTGTTTTGACAAAAAAATTTGGACACAGACCTCATCTTTTTTCATCTGCTCAGCCTGCTAATGTGTGAAAGAGTTTGAAAAAATAATTGCTAGCTCGCATTCCATTATGCAACAAGGAACTCTCAGCACTAAGTATATTTTCAATAACAATATTATTTTTTCAGATTATTGCGCACAAAATTACCCTTTGATCTTTCCTTATAAAAACAATTTTTAACTTTAAAAAATGCTGCATTTTGGGAGTCTGAATTGTCAGAAACAACATAAAGAAGGAATATGCTAAGTTTTGGAAAGATCAGTGGTATTTTGAGTGTTTTATGCAGATTTTTGTCTTTGCCCCAAATCAGTGATTATCACCACCTTAACGTAGAATGTTTCTACTGAAACCGTCTGGAAAAGGGGTCGACTCTGGCAAAAAGACGGTCAACTGTGATGATAGTTTAATGTAAATTTTCAAATACTTATAAGTTTTCTAATTTGGCAAGAACACCTCGTACATCTGTTTACACTAGACAAATACTGGTTTCAGATGCTCGTGAGTAACTCTGAAATATTTCAAATTAATTTAAACTAAAAATATTTTTCAGAGAAAAACTGATGTCCCCCCCACCAGCCCATTTTTCATCCCCTCTAATGAATAACTAGAAAATTGTGTCTGTACAACACGAATGATGCCCCCGTGCAGTGCCTGTCACAGACCAGTGTACATTACTGAATTGTCCAGTATCAACAAACATTATTTCAAAGAACTTTCTTGCTAGCCTGACTGTCAAAACTGCTAAATACAAAGTCCACACCCTACAATGCAGATATGACGAACTCTTGGGAAACTGAGGTGGTTTGGCGACCAGGGTCTTCTGGTTTAGCAAAGACAGTTCTGCAGGGCACAGTGAAAGGGAAAAGAAAGAGAGGTAGACAGAAGAAGTGGGAAGACAATATTAAGGAATGGACAGGGATGGATTTTGCTAGCTCAGCTAGGGCAACTGAAGACAGGACTAGGTGGATAGGGATTGTTGTAGAAACATCTGTGGTACCCCAAAGATCATAAAATACGGGTGTCAAGTTCGATTTAGAGTAAAATCCGCCAATTATAAT
Organism: Ctena decussata; assembly: GCA_963989385.1. NCBI lineage: Eukaryota > Metazoa > Mollusca > Bivalvia > Lucinida > Lucinidae > Ctena > Ctena decussata. The sequence continues at coordinate 20,149,900 of OZ022508.1, forward strand.
GGGAGTTATGGCCCTCTTTCAACCTCATTTTATATGAAAAAAAATGGTTTCCGTTCATTATCTTATATAAAAATTAGTGTATTGGATTCATATTTTAATAGCTCAAGTTCGATGTTGGGTGAAATCCATCAATTAATTTGGGAGCTATTGCCCTTTTTCAACTTCATTTTGTACGAAAAATAGTTTCCATTCGTTATCTTTTGGAATTATTAGTGTATTGGATTCATATTTTTTACACAGATATATAATCATAAAATATAGCTCAAGTTCGATTTAGGGTGGGAATCTCTGAAAAAGTAGACTCATAATGCTTTACAAAGGTGTGAAGGGTGCAGCCAGTATATCCATAAATGGCCTTGTTCCTCCAAGCAGGTGTACCAGGAATCATCATTCCCTGGCATTTCGAACCCCAATTTCCGGGACTGACATTTACAAGTCCAGTTTCTTCCCCCAGACTATTAGAGATTGGAACTCCCTGGAATATTCCCTTATTTCTGCTGCTGAGTGCAGAGGATTCAGTTACTAAGTTTACTTCTCTTGTTAGGGTTATATCTTTCCATACTGCAGCAGCCCCTCGCGAGGATTATGTGCAGGTTGATTGCGACTTAAGTCCGAATGCAAGAGTAGAAAAAGAAAAAATTAAAAGGTGATAGTGTTAAAAGAACAAGTCCAGAGTTTAAAACAGGGGCTGGTATAAAATGCAGCTTTTTTATGCAGCTATATAAAATAAATAGGGAAAACGCAGCCACTATAGAAATGGTAGGGAATGCAGCCAATAGAGACACAGTAGGAAAATGTGTTAATAGGACTTTTGTTGATTGTTTTAAATAGTGTGAACTGACTTCAGACATAGATATGGTTTGAAACTTTGCATTTTCCTTTTACATGTAGATCATATGGAAAACATGAAACTGATTTTATTTTGAACATTTTATTCTGAACACAGCTGATAAAGAAATAGAAAACCATGTTACTAACAGGTAATATAAAAAGGGTAATAATCATAAAAGGACAGTGGCAGGTTGTTTTTTTTTTTTTTTTTTTTTTCATTTTTATTTGTTTATTCATTTTTTTTTATTTTTTTTTTGTTTATTTTTTTTTTTTTTCAAAATTAATATAAAATACTGTTTATGCATAAACTGAAAGTACTTTTATTTTTACAGAAATATCATCAATATTTTACAAGTGAATTTAGATATAAATTAAAATTAAACGTTTGACTACAGTTGGAACGCAGCTCCAAGGAGTAGGGATATAATCAAATTTAAAGAATAACTACACTTCAGGAACTGACTGAATCAGATCCCAAACCCTATCCCCAACATCAAAGGGAAAGATTGACAAAGACATCCCAACAAACAATAAGTTACAAGTGATAAGTCGAGTCAGCAACTCTTTCCCGAATAGGTGGCAACTCTTCTATCTTTATTCAACTAAATAATTTAGACCAACAGAAGGGTTACAACAGACTAAGTAAGTTATACGAAAAACATTTAACAATTATTTTTACCTATTTTCTATTTTTATTATAGAAGGGTTAAAATGAGGACACAATAAATTTAACTGCACCAAACATAAAACAAATGCAACCGCAACGAAAGTACCGTCTTGGGACGGTCAGTAATAACTACTGGGGGGTTTAAACCGGTTTTACTGGGCCCAAACCTTCACCCTCACCCTCAAGCACATAGCAACGGATTTTTGTTCGAAATTGTCGCCATTTGAGAATAATGGGAAATTTCGTCAAGAACCATGTTCGCCATTTTTAGGGCCTATTTTTTATGTGGAAGGATCCACCGTTGTAAATACAATCACCGCTTTTTCGAGGGTTTGCGTTCCAATTGGTAATGTGTTCATACTTTCATGAGCAACAGTCAGTCATGCGACGTCGTTGGTACGCAACGTCACATGTAAACAAACGAAACCATTGGCCGTTGTAAGTTATATTTGACGTGACGTCATGGTGATGGCCGTTAAACGTTAGAGGCTTACCCATTGGTTGGTGAAAGTTTTTTGTCGTATGATTTATAAATATTGCTCTTAAAAATTGTAAATGATACTCAAAATAATTTTAAAATCAAATGTAATTATAAGAGACAAATTTCATTTTTCCGAAGCTCATGGAAGTATAAACACAATGGGTCATGTGCAAAGTTTACGTGAACGCCCTTCGGCGTCACTTACTTTGCACATGATCCATTGTGTTCATACTTCCATGAACATCCAAAAGTGAAATTTATTTCTTAAATGATAAATAGAATCTTGCATTCATGCTCAGGACTGTATTATCGAATTTATTAAACTCGTTGGGGGACACCGATGAGATGCTTGGCATAGCCTCACATCTAATCTTTTTCCCCACTCGTTTAATAAATTCAATAATTTAAGATCCTCTATATAGCCGTCAAATTGCAGAATAAAAGGTGTTAAGTATATATACAAAAGTGGATTTATAGAAATTATTTTTGAGCAAGTGAGCAAGGGCTTACGTATGCTCCTGGCAAGTGTCATCACTTAATGGCTAGACAGACAGATGAACAGTCAGACAATCTTTATCAAACTCCACAGCAGAGCTAGCCAAAAGGTTTGGGTTATTGATTTCAAAAATATAAGGAATTATAATAACAGCACACAGAACTTTAATACCACTTTCATTCACGAAATTTCAGAGTTTGTAACCTTGACCTTTGGATGGCCGGATGGATGGTTTGATATTGATGGGTTCAGAAATTTTCCAGTAAAATATCAGACTAAAGGTCTAATGTTTTTCGACAGTTTCCTACTAAATAAATTTAGTATGTTACCATAACTATTTAGTAAATATGGATATATATTCCAGCCTTTTGGTCATGTTGATACACTAGCATTTGGCGTTATTACAGCAATAACAATTTATTTGATAACAGTATTACATAATTAAATGTTAAAGAGTTCATCATACTTCATCATACATTTCAGTTCAGTTCAATTCTTTTATCGACGTTACCCAAGTGGCTCAACGGTACGTAACCATAGTGGCACACACTTGGCGCCGTTTCATCATGCATGTACTAGTACACAACAAATATAGTAGCAACAATTAATCTGATTGGCTACTGTATCCGTTTTGATTGACAGATCCCCAGTGATGTTTGACTGTTCGGTTTTCACACCTCGATAATCTCTGGCACACGTCAGATAATTACCTGTATAAACAAACATTCTGATTCTGAAAGGGTAAAATCCACCAATTATTATAGGAGTTATAGCCCTTTTTCAATTTCACTTTGTACAAAAAAATCGTTTCCGTTCATTAACTTTTGAAAAGTTACTTGTTTCCGGTGCTATTTCTCTTGAAAAGTTATAGTCTACGTGGAATCCAATTCTATGGTAGGAAAATTATATTATATTCTTAGCAAAGTATATACTGTAACTATAAAAAAATTTGGTGTGTATTTGATTTCTGGCGTGTTCCACTGAATTATTTTACGAATTCGTCAGTTTTATGTAGGATTGCATTGCCTTTTATCACATGCACACGCTCCGCAATGTGCTATAAGAAACGTATCATTCAGCTAATAAACGTGAGACTTTCTTCGAGCCTTGGATCTTCGGGACCAGTAGCCGTACAGACAATGATTGTAAAGGCATGATGTAGGTTCCATAGGCAAGTAAATTATTCTTAGTTTGAAAAACCTTGGCCCTTTCAGAAAACCAAATGGACGTCACATTATTTCAATTTTCGTGTATTCTTTCGCGCTAATGTGTACATGCTATCTGAAGGACTCTTGAAACCATAAAACAGACGGAAATGTTCTTCGGTTGTAGGACATACGAATGTAATATACAGTTTATGGATGTGTCTCATTTAAAATATGGGACTTATAAACCTTGGGAGGTTTAAAGATCCGATAAAGAAACTCGTTTAAAGATCCGATAAAGAAACTCGTTTAAAGATGCGATAAAGAAACTCGACAGATGAGTTTCTTTATTATATATTTAAACCTTCCGAGGTTTATAAATCCCATATTTTAAATGGGACGATTAATAAACTCTATTTATCCCTATCACAAATCACAGAGAACTCCCCTCATCCACCCTGCTCCGGATCCAAGCACGATACATCGGTCAAAGGAAAAAAATAAACCATGAACAACACAAGTCTGTCTATGTGAACCTAGTTATCCTACAAGTGCCATTATCCTAAACAAGGCACTATCTTACTAACGGCAATAAGTGGGGGGGTATCTGTGTCCTATAGATACATTTCTAGTTTAGTAAGAGATCAAAGACTGCTACTTTTTTACATGTTGGTGTATTTTGTTTTTTTTAGATGACTCATTATCCCATCACAGTGGTAATCAATTCTCAACCAAGGACAGAGACAACGATATATGGGAAGAGGGAATTAAGAGCTGTGCTCAACAATTCTTTGGTGCCTGGTGGTTTAGTGAATGTCATCACACACATCTAAATGGAGTATATGGTGGTGATGGGAATATATCGAGGGGCATCATCTGGTACAAGTGGCAAGGATGGTGGGAGTCTTTAACAACGACGGAGATGAAAATACGCAGATTTTACAGTTAATGACCTTACATGATCAATTTAATAGTCATATATCTGGAAATAGTGGGACAAAAAACATACATGTAGACATGTAGAATTAAATGACTTGAGAATAATTATTCGTTTCAGAAAACCTGAAGTTCCTGTTGAAAGAATTTCAGATTGTAATGCCATAGAAAATTTGTCAGAGCATGTCACTGCATACCATGCCTACGATACCAATGACGTCATAAATCGGTAACCATAGCAACTAAGAGTTTGTATTTATGTCTAAGTGACGTCATCGATACGTCATTCTGCGAAGGTACTAAGCACAACAGTTGTTTTTTCCATAGTTGCTATGGCAACAGATCTATGGCCTCATTTCACTTATAATTTGAGAAGCATGGCATACGCCATGCTCCTCTCAAATTATATGTAAGATGCTACCTGAAATTCATACAATGGAAAAGTGTGTTTGTCTTGAACCTATAATTCATCCTCAAATAATGTACAGAACACATTAACACTGTTACTTTAGAACTGTCTGATAAGGGATGCACTGTTTGTCATTCCATACTCTGAAATTGACGTCACTATTGGCTCAGGAGCTCATAGTTCCTCTATGGAAGAAACTATAAGTTCCTGATTGGCTGCGTTGAAGAAACTGAACTATAAATGTAACTGTTTAGCCACCATTGCAAAAAGGTTGGATGGATGGATACAAGATGCCTTGTACTGCGGCCATGGATACGTTCCGTTGAGGTGCCAGCTGGAGATGGAGGTGCTCTAATTTTTCGATGAATCTTTTACTTAGCACTTTTTCTTCAATAAATATATGTGTTATTTGGTAACTGCAGTTTTAAAGTTTATTTTACCAATAATTTAAACAATTTCAAAGCAGACTTATCCAAGGTCTGCAGTGAGAGGATGGACAGTAGTTCTGCATGAGCTCACTTAAGTTCTCTAGGGGCCCTTTCAGAAATTCTGAGATAGATTTAACAAAATATATAATCTAAAGTTGATTAATTGGTAAAAATAGATTCTACTGTTGTTTTCAATTGGGGTAGCTGAATGACAACCCCAGCCTGTCTTGCTCATTTGCTTTATCATGCATGTCTTTCGTGAACTGCTGTCATTTCTTTCCCTTTTGGTTTTGAGAGCAGAATGTGAGATCTGATCATGTCCTATCTTTTTTATTCTTCCCTTTGTCAAGTTAAAAGTGCCTCCCATTAGACATACTAAAGAAATTTTTAGCAAGCCTAGAACTAAGACCCCAGCTTTGAAATTTGAATTAGAACCAGTATATTTCAGAAACTTTCAGTTTCATGTGAGTAATACCACTGTCGACCCTGGTTTGTACACAAACAAAAACAAAACTGGAATCTCTTTCTAGGGTAAATAATCAGGTCAGAGGTCAAATTTTGTCTCAAATCGTGTCCCAGCAATAACTTAAAAACTACTGAAGCAATTAATGAAACTTCATAGAAAGATGAAGTATAATAAGAAAACGTGTCATGCACAAGATTTGGGTTCTCACATTCAAGGTCAATGCTACAATCGAGGGTAAGAGGTCAAATTATGTCTCAGCAATAACTTAAAACCTGCTCGAGCAAATTTTATAAAAATATAAAACACAAATAAAAAAAAAACATAATGAGAATATATTCACACATGTAATATGTATGTTCCCAAACCCAAACCAAAGGGCAGGGTTACAATATGGGGTCAAATCATGTTTAAGCATTTACTCAGAAAAGTACCAAAGCAAACTTTTCAATACCTTCTCATTAGGTTTTATCTTTTTGTGAAGTTTAATTTAAAGAAGTACCAAAGCAAACTTTTTTAAACTTCACAAAAAGATAAAACCTAATGAGAAGGGTTTGCCATGCACAAGACAAACGTTCCCACCCCAAGGACAAGGTCACAGTCAGAAGTAATGTTGTTTCTTTTATACTTTTCAATGAATTATAGAGATTTCTCGGTGAAATCGAAACTGATAATCTCACTGTTTCAAACAGTGAAATTATCACTTTCGATTTCACTGTTTCAGAAATAGGATTTTTGTGAAATAGCTTCAAGTTTTTGTTGATTAATTGGCTAAATCTTATCTGGCTTGACAAAAATTACGTCACGCATGTTTGCACGTCATTACGACGTTAATGACGTCACTTAAAGCGCCAGCGTAACATTGTTACTGCACGCGACGTCAGGCCGCCTAAGTCTCCTGTAGGCATTCTTTCTTGGCAAATTTTTTGAGATCTGTTTATCAAAATGATATTTGAAGCTGTTTTTCAGTTGCAAACTTCGTTTACAACCAACATCATACCCAATAAACACACTGGAACCATCAAATTTGACGTAAAACGGCTAGAAAAAAAGTGTGTTTCCGTCGTGATGGCTGACGCTCTTGAATAAATAGAATTATTGCGATTTTCAAGCATAAAAGAAATAGAAAATTTGACTTTTTCAGTGTAAGATGAATTTTTATTTCACTCATGAACACCAAAAGTGGTATTTTCACTCGTGGCTTCGCCACTCGTGAAAATACTGCTTTTGGTGTTCATTCGGTGAAATAAAAATCGATCTTACAACTGAAAAAGTCAAATATCCTCTATTTCTCCTCATTAACTTTAAAACTACCGAAGCAAATTGGATTTAACTTCATGAAAAGGTAAAAAATGAGATGGTATGTCACAAACAAAATAAAGGTTCTCTTGCCCAAGGTCAGGGTCACAGTCAGGGCTCAGAAGTCGTATCATGACTTTGAATTGACTCGAAACTGCTGAAACAAATTTCATCAAACTCCATAGAAAGGTAAAACATGATAAATGATATTTTTTGCAAATTTTAGGATCCAATGCCCAAGGTCAATGTCACAATCAGGGATAAGATATAAGATTTCTGTATACCTACTCGAAAATAGCTGAAGCAAATTTGAACAAACTTCACAGAAAGGTAAACATGATGAGAGGGTATGTCATGCTCAAAATGTATTTAATTACCTCCAACACCCAAGGTCAAGGTCACAGTAAGGGATCAAAGGTCAGGTCCTGTCTCCATGACCAGGCAAAAACGCTGAAGCAAGTTTGATCAAAATTAATAGAACGGTAAAGCATAGTGATAAGTAATGTCTTTATCAGGTGCGAGATTTATATAGGCTCTCACACCCAAGGATTTGACAGTTTGGTTAGTGGTGGACATATGTCCCCATGAATAGTCTTCAACTTCTGAAGAGCATTTGAACATCGCAGAAAATAAAAGGAAATGAAAAACGTATGTCAGTGTAAGACTCGTGTTCCATGCCAACAATTAAAGTAAAAAACTGGGCTCCAAGGACTTTTAAGGGGCCTTTGGTGCCATTGTTAGATGCTGTAACATTCCTTGTTCTAAACACAAATCATAATGATAAGCAGTACTACCTGTATGTCTGGTGATAAAATGTGGACTGATGTGCATCTGTAGAGCATTTTGACTGGCAAAAGAGAAAGGGAAATATTTTTGGGAAATATGATAAATTGCTACATAAAACGCGATGCCCTTGTTCTGGTTCCCTGTTGAGCAATGGAATATAAACAAAAGTGGGACGATGAATGAGGCTTGTACATTGTATTTTTACCATTTATTTTTTTCCAGTTAAAATGACCCACTTTAATTAATTGATAAACCTTTTTTATGTGAAACTCAGGGACATTTTATTTTTTAAAAGTTGGCTAATCACTGTCATTTACAATGACAAAACTGTACTGAGAATTTCATGCATTTTACGTCGGATAGAGCTATGGGCTCTTTCTGTAGCAAAATCCAACAGTAACGACTTTCTGTGAAATTGAATTTATACAGTGTATTTCTTGATTCTATAGCTTACGTCACACACTCACAGCATTTGTTATCATAGGCATAATGAAACAGTTCAAAATAAGACATATATTATGTTGATACGGTATACCCCATGATTTTGGAGAAAAATATGACTGTTTAAAAGTGGTGAGTTCATTGATGCTGGGTATAATATATCGCTATTAGCAACTGTGAATCAAGACTCTGAATGCAAAAGCATTCTAGTACTATGTACGGAACCCCTGAAGGGACATTTCCTTTCCGATATTTATCAGAATAGAAATTGAAACAAGAAAATTAGAACGGAAATCAAAACAACAAATATCTCGTTTAAACAACTTATTATATCGTTTAAACGATATATTATGTCGTTTGCCGATATAAAATAGAATAGAAATTAGAACAAGAAAATCAGAGTGGAAATTTACGGAAGCGTATATACGCCACCACTTGCCACATAAATATGCTAGCAAAATTTAAGTTTTTCGCGCTTAATATTTTATTTGTTCTCTGCATATTGTCTGTCCTTGTGAAATGTTTAATTGAAAATGATCATAAAATGTATGACAACGTGTTTAAATATATTGCCATGTGCCATTATTATCTCGAGAAGTCTTGATGTTAATCTTTTATTGCTATATATTTAATTTTTTTCCCCAAAATATTCATGAACAAATATTTACGCACCGCACCGCACTGGGGTAAAATAATGTACCGCACCGCCGAAGATTTCCGACCCCTCGTGACCAAACTTTACGGAAGCTACCGTTATCAAACTGCTTCCGAGAATGTATTGATTCAGTAAAATCGTTTGTTTAGTAGACATGATAGAGTATCTGAAGTATAAAAAATATGATTTCATGTTAAGACTTGAATTTCCCAGCCACACAAAGGATTTCTGTATAGGGTCCATCCGTTTAAATTTAGGGTAACATACACAAAGTAATTCTTTTTTTTTTATCTTATTTCATTTCGCAGATGTAACTTAATTAAACTAATACTACTAGACATCTGCCTATGTGTCTCTGTAATTAGGAATATATCGGAGAACAATAAATTCAGTCAGAGAAGATGTGGTTGAAGATGCAATGTTCCCTGTAATTTATGATATTATTTACTGTTCGCTCAAAGGCGATACTTTTGATATGGGTTATTTCTACTTTACATTTTGTGTGTTTAAATGTTCTTTTGATATGGGTTATTATTTCTGATGCACGTTTTGTGTGTTTAAATGTTATTATTCCATTATTAATAGTCAGTTCAAGGTTAACTTGATAAAAACTTTTACTGTTGAGTGAAGGGGGAAGGGCCGGTACTCCCATATTAAGTCAATTTGGGTATATACCGCGGAAATACACCACACACACACACACACACACACACACTAGTTTTTGTGTGTTGCCCAGCCACTTAACTTTCGTCGAGATTGACAATGATACATTCTCTCCCTTCTGCTGATTCAAGATTAGTGGCGGAAGTACATGCACGCAGTACTCGTTAACTGCTTAGGATGTCTTGGCCGACACAGGAACTGACCGGCTCGACATGACTTTAGTTGTTTACTGGGCCTTTAAACCTCAACAAAGTCAACTTAACCCACCGTTTTGTCAGTGACAAGTCGCTGCCTAAGATTTAAATCTTACGCAGCACATATACGTATACCTCTTTTATATATGAGTACCCACTTCCCCACCCTCCTCGGGGTATTGTTCCCAGCTAAGGGTCCAATAAATCTCAAGGTAGTGAGACAATGCAGCAGTATATATGGCAAGCCGTTTTACTATTTAAAATGCATAGTAGATATCTTATATAGTATATTAGATCTCTAATATGCCGATTAAGATATCTAATATGCCATATAAGATATCTAATATAACATATGAGACATCTTAAAATTCTAATTTAGAAATCTGATATAAGATATAAAATATCTTATATCGGATATGAGATATCTTATTTAATTTTTCATATAACCTTTCTAATATAATATATCAAATATCTTTTATACTATATTACATATCTTATATGGCATATAAGATATCTTATATAGGATATAAGATATCTAATATGGGATATAAGATATCTTATTTAAATTTAAATATTAGATATCTTAAATAATATTTAAGGTAACTGATATAGCATATAAGATATCTGTTATGCTATATAAGATATCTTGTATATTATATAAGATAGCTGATATAGCATATATCTTATATGTGAAATTAAATGAGATATCTCATATCCTATATAAGATATATCCTATATAAGATATCTTTTATCCGATATCAGGTATATATGATATAAGATATCTCTTATGTTAAATTAGATATCTAAAATGTTATTTAAGATAACATATATTTTATAAGATATCTTGTCTATTATGTAAGATATCTTATAAATAAAAGATATCTTATACAAAAAAAAGATGTTTTATATAATATATAAGATAACTGATATAATAAATGAGATATCTATATTCCAGAATAAATAGTAAAATGGCTTGCCACAGGTATAGTTTATTTTCATGGAAGTTATCCTGTGACACATAAACATTTCTTGGGTACCATGTGCCTCCTCGGCCACTGATAATACGTCTTTTCCGAGTGGCATTGTAGCTCTTTTTTGATACCGTCTCATGACACTATATAGGAATGGACTTTTCAAGTCACAATTTAAGTGTTTAAACTGTTAACTAACAGTTGATCTTACCTCATTGCAGCTAGTGTTGTGCCGTGTGGCGGCCGAACATCATCTATAGTGCAGATTATATTTTATTTTCGTCCTTTGAGCTTAGAGGTAATATTTTGGGAAATCTGAAAATTTAGATTGGTTTAAAGTCTTATTCTAGATCATCGTCTTTTATATCATCTGGACCCTTTTTGATAATAATCAGCCATTGAATCGACTGCCGTATTAAAATTAAGAAAATACAGTATGTTTTCTCTGGTTTCGTCACCAGATATTGTCAGGGTCACTGATGAGGCTTTATTAGCCGAAACTACGTGGTCTCGCCCATGTAACTTCTTCTGAATGTGTTCTCTGCTCTTGAAGGAACTCTTAGAGATTTTGATTTTACCCCTACCTTCCTACTGGTTCCTACTGGTACGCAAACTGCCATTGAACTTTGGTCGAACAGTAGTTTTTTGTTTAAACAAATAGCGAACTTTTATTGTTTAAGGGAAATGATTTTGACAATTGCTAGATCTTATCTGAATACAGAAAAAAATATTGATCTTCTTTCATCTTATTGCCTATAATTAATTCGACTAAACGGAAAAGACATTCCGTATGCTCCTTTTTCTTCGTTTATCGTTAATAAATCTATTAATCTGAATGAGATAATGAGTAGCAAGTGGACAAAAATATTAGCAACACTCCTTACATATATATCACGATGCATATTTCAAAAAGCAACTGGCAGAAATAGTGTCATAAAATGAAAATTATTAGTACTACTTGTTATTTTTTCAACAAAGGGCATTAATACTGTTACAAAATAAAAAAATGTCTCGAACTGACATATATAAATTTATCAATACGGCATATTCAACTATCTGAACGAAATATACGGAAGCGTATTGGTGCCTCCACTTATTGTGTTATATTTCAACTTGTCGATTTCAGATATAGCAATTTATTGCAGGTTTCGAGCAAATGTTGACTTGTATTTGTCGACATATTTTGTTAAATCGCCGTAAATCGACTAAGATCACCGAGAATTAAAACTGAACTCGCAAAGAGGATATCGATATATCTAAATCATTGCAATAATCGACATAAACAGAGTCGTCTTGGAAACAATACTCGCTGATTTGACTTACGAAAACTTGACTAGACCAGGAATGAAGAAAGGATCGCGTTTTAGAGAAGGCGATGTAATTGCTTGTGGTGTAACTTGCTGAGTTTGCCAACTCGAAATATTGTAGCTATATTTAGCTACCTTAAGCTAAAGACTTCTGCAGTGCTTATAAGATTAACAAACTTCGTAATCCGTCGTTGTTAGTCGTCGTCCGTAAAACCTTTGTTACTAAGCAATCTGATCTTATTGTCATAGAAGTATTTCGGGGCTCGGGGATTAACTTCATACAGCATGGGACAGACAGCTTCAGCATTTTGGTTCTATTATACTGATCAAGCATGGTTTCTCATGCATTACCACTTGCCAGGTCCCGAGGTAGCTGCTAAAAACCGAGGCCAAAGGCCGAGATTTTTAACAACCCCCGAGAAACCTGGCAAATGTAAATGCAATGTTAAACCATGTTTGATCGTTATTGTTGCATAAATTCAACCAGAATGCTACAAAAATAACCAAAATGTGTTGACACTATTTTTTTGGCCTTATCGCCTTACCTTGCTGACTCCTACACGCACTATACCTTTCTATAAAAATCCTCGTTTCGGGACATGGCCAGCTATAAAGAATCTTTGTCCAACCTTTAGCAGCAGTTCACAATTCTAAATAATATTTTTTAATTTTTTTCACTTCGATGTCGCCTGCTTTTCATTTTCATTACAATATTCGAATCTGTTAAACTCTTAGGAAAAGTTTTTTTATCGATAACTGCAGCTGCAAGCAACCCGCTTGCTTCTATACTGACAGATTATTGCCCTGCAACAGGCAAACGAAAGGTCGCAAAGGCGATAATTAAAGCACGTGAATCGCCTTATTAATACATGGTTTAGGGTTCGTTAAAACATGCAAGTTAATAGCGTGTGACACCGATATTTGTACAATAAGTTAAAGACTACTCAAGCTTATAACAAGAATGCTTGTCTTTGTTTTCTTAGAGGTAGCTTGTGACCATCAACATTGAAAAGAGCTATTAATATTGCTATCTGCTCTTTATTGTCTACAATAAGTGTTGTTATTGACCATTCTAACACAGTGCGCCTATAGAAGCAATGGAAAATTTCCGTGTTTTATTCTGCAACAATTCACTGTCTCGGAGCGCGTGAGACTAATTGCTGACGTCACTTGCATTACTGACGTAATTATGTGACGTTTTGAGACGTTAGACGGTGTAACGTCTCTTTTTCTTCATAAAATCGCCATAAAAAAGTACATTTACCTTTGATACAGTTAAGAATATTGGCGGGAGCATGATCGCGATGGCAAGAAGGTTGGGAGAGTTTGAATGAAAAGAATACTTTTTCCAGCGTTTTTGAGCGTTAGAATCGAAATAGTTCAGCTCTAGCATTGAATTGTTGAGTAATAATTCACTGTTTGTCGGCCATTTGTAAGTAGATATATCACTCGCGCTCCGCGCTCGTGATATGATCTACTTTACAACTGACCTCCAGACAGTGAATTATTACTCAACAATTCACTGCTAGAGCTGATCTATTTCATAAATCTTATGCAATTACCGGGAACGAATACAAGCAAACTCCACGTTCACGCGCGACATCAAATGGTAAGTTATTACTTACCATTTGATGTCGAGAGAAAAATGACAAAAAACAACCCTAACCTACTGCAAGCACAGTAGGCCCTTGACCTACAAAAGTGTAAACCAGTAGGACGCGCCGGCACTGGAAGATATACATAGCATTATCACACTACCCGCCCGCCCCCCCCCCCCCCCCCCTCCCACCCCTGCAGCTGCAGTTATCGATAAAAAAACAACGTTATCTTAGATTTATACAGATTTGAATATTGTAAAACAAGTGAAAAGCAGACGACATCGAAGTGAAAAAAAACTAGAAAATATGATTTAGAATGGCGAACTGCTGCTAAAGGTTGGGCAAAAATTCTTTATAGCTGACCATAGAAAGGCACAGTTCTTGTAGGAATCAGCATGGTAATGGCGAGAAGCCGAAAAAAAGAGCCGAAACATTTTGGTTATGTTTGTAGCATTGTGGTTGAATTTATGCAATAATAACGATTGAATTTTTTTTTCATTTTATTTATATTTGCCATGTCTCTCGGGGGTTGCTGAAAATGACGGCCTTCAGCCTCGGTTTTAAACAGCTTCCTTGGAACCTGGCAAATGTTAATGCATGAGAAACCATGCCTGATCACTATAAAAGAACCAAAATTCTTAAGCTGTCAGCCCCATGCTGTATAAAGTTAATTTCCGAGCCCCGAAATACTTCATATGACATTAAGATCAGATTGCTTAGAAGCGACAGGTAATTAACAAAGGTTTTACGGGCGATGACTAGCAACGACGGACGACGGTGACTGTCCATCTTATAAGCACCGCATAAGTCTTTAGCTTAGGGTAGCTAAATATAGCTGCAATATTTCGACTTGGCAAACTAATGAAGTTACACTTCAAGCGATTATGTCGCCTTCTGTAAAGCGTGATCCTCTCTTCATTCCTAGTCTAGTCAAGTTTTCGTAAGTGAAATAAGCGAGTTTTATTACCGTGACGACTCTGTTTATGTCGATTATTCTAACGATTTAGATATATTCATTTCTTCTTTGCGAATTCAGTTTAAATTCCCGATGACCTCAGTCGATTTATGGCGATCTAACAAAATAGGTTGACAAATATAAATCAACATTTGTTCGAAAACTGCAATAAATCGCTATATCAGAAATCGACAAGTTGTGATATAACACAATAAGTGGAGGCACCAATACGCTTCCGTAGAAATATGATTTTCTCTTGCTTGATATTTTATATGTTTGAAGGAAATAATACAATCATTCTACCCCGAAGACAGAAAGTCATCTGTGAAAACGCAAAATGTTTTCGCGCAAAATGGTAGTTTTTAATTAAAGACAAAAATATTGCCACAACACATATATGGCTATATACTTTTGGATCATATTGAAATACTTATTTACCAAAATCAGATAATCATTTGCCAAACAAGAAAAAGTTAGACACACTGTTTTCTTTTATTTGTCTGCCAACATTAAATTGAGACTTTCCGTGAAAATAATGATCTAAACGCACTATGTTTTAACATTATTAATATTATCGCAGTCAAGCCACTTATTTCTGGCATTTTCGTGAGAAATACATATTTTTCTGGCAGTTTTATGTAGCAAGTGGTGGCGTATATACGCTTCTGTAGAAATTATATCAAGAAAAACAGAAAAGAAATTGAAACCAAAAATATGTCGTTTAAACGACTTATTATCTTCTTTTCTTTCCAATATTTATAAGAATAGAAATTGAAACAAGAAAATTAGAAAGGAACTCAAAACAACAGATATCTCGTTTTTAAAAACGACTTATTATATCGTTTAAACAACATATAAAATTAGAAAGGAAATAAAATCAACAAATATCTCGTTTGAACGACTTATTATATCGTTTAAACGACATATTAAGTCGTTTAAACGATATATCAAGTCGTTTAAACGAGATACTTGTTGTCTTGATTTCCGTTCTAATTTTCTTGTTTCGATTTCTTTTCCGATATTTATCAGAATGGAAAGTAGATAATAAGTCGTTTAAACGACATCTTTTTGTTTCAATTTCTTTTCTGTTTTTCTTGAGTTAATTTCATTTCTGGTTTTCTTGTTTTGATTTCCATTCTATTTTATAGCGTTAATATGACATATTATGTCGCTTAAACGATATAATAAGTCGTTTAAACGAGATATTTGTTGTTTTGATTTCCGTTCTAATTTGCTTGTTTTAATTTCTTTTCGGATAAATATCGAAAAGGAAATGTCCTTTTAGGGGTTCCGTAACTATGGGCTATTCTTTTCTTTCACACATATGCAAGGAAAGTGCCTTTTTTTAGCAAGTTTTAGCAGGGACAGCTCATATACAACCTGGTAGCATTGTTTAACTCAGTCACTAATGGCAACACAGGTGATATGAGACAAATTACATAAATAATTTTATCTGGGCTAACCTTGCTCTTATCCAAGGATAGCTATCCCGAGGATAGCTATTCCCTGCTTAAACTTCTTTTCTGCAATCCACTTTAGTACTCAGTGCTAGCTATCCCAGGATAAGCCTTATAGTCAAGGGATAAAATAAAATAGTTTTGTGCTCTCGGCCCCCAGTGTAGACGCACTGTTTAAGAATTGCCATTTTAAAGATTAAGGTAGGTTACCTCTCTAAATCTAAATCGCAGTCTGTTTGATAGAAATAGTTTACAAAATATGACATCCAATATATTTGCTGTTGAAATTTTGTACGCTAATACTAATTCATCTTGCAAAACCTATCATTTTCTTTTCCAGTGTAAATAATATTGAATTCTGACTTGCCATACTGAGCCGCGACACGAGAAAACATACAAAGTGGTTGTGCGCCTAGCGAAGAAAGATCAGCCTGGGTATCCGCCCAGTTTCTTCGCTGCGCGCTTCAAGGGTAGCTAAGGGTCTAGGCTACCTCCATGCGGACAGCGAAGACTCTGGTCAGACTGGGCGGATGCCCAGGCTGATCTGAGTCTGCGCTGAGCGCACAGCCACATTGTTGGTTTTGTTGTGTCGCGGCTCAATTATATATCATTTTTGTGTTCAAATTCTGTTTCGGATTGTCCGATAAACAGATCTACGTATATATACGTACTGTTGTTAATCTGCTCTTACGAAGATGGCTCTGAGTTTGATCAGTACGATTCTGGAATTATTTTTCTTTATCAGTTTTGAAATTCAGATGAAAGGTAAGAATGAAATATAGATAAAGTAACCAAGGACCATTGCTGGTTATCTCCACAATCATATCATTCAACAAAAAATAACTTGTAACGAAGAGTAATTCAACTCATATTACGTTCATGTATAATATACGTTTTAAACTTCAAATCGGTCCATTAATATTTTTCCCAATTTTCTGATTCTTCTTGCGATTGTTGGGATCAAAGGCCAAAAAAAATAGTTCCTCGAAAACTTTAAACAGTCTGTACTTATAAATTGCACCGAAAGTACATGCAATATCATTAAGACGGCATTGCATTGTTTGATTATAAAAATTCTTAACAAATTCATAAATTTTAACATTTTTAAGGTGTTGTGCTTGCGGAGACTGGTTGGTTGGTTTAAAGGCCCTTTGAGACAGTGTTTCGGTCTCTATCGGGCTTGCGGAGACGGGCAGCTGTGAGAAAAGATTACACCAAATTAGCACAACATTATCGATAAAACCGAAAGAAGACCAAATGAGCCGCGACACGAAAAAACCAACAAAGTAGCATGTGCGCCCAGCGAAGACTCAGATCACCCTGGAGGTCCAAAATCTGACCAGAGTTTTTGCTGTCTGCATGGAGCTAGCATAATCCCTTGGCTACCCTTTAAGCGCAAAGCAAAGACTGTGATTAGAGTGGGCGGAAGCCCAGGCTGATCTGAATCTTCCAGTCCGCCATCCAGCACATTTAATATGTTCATGGCATATTAAGATGTCAAAACAAAGTATAAAATGTAATGGCGGCCTGGCTCATATATTTCGAAAGATGCAAAAGCAATTCTTGTCATTTATATCAAAATCGGATGGGGGTATGGGTGTTTTTCAAGATGAAAAAAATAAAGAAAAAAAAAACATACATTTTATTCAACAACATGTTAATATGTGTTTGCTAAATCATCCTAGGTTGCAACTTTATGCATTTTCATTATCGAATTAACATTAAGAATTACAAAAAAAAAAAAAAAAAAAAAAAAAAAAAAAATTCTGGGGACCAAATATCTTTCGGTTTCTCGGATGGGCTATGTTTTGTGATTTTATCTCCATCTAATTTTGAATACAGCAGATAAATGTGGGATGAAATGGGATGCTTTGAAACCACGTGACTGTCAAGATGTGATGGACTTGGGCTTTAAAGAGTCTGATGTGTACCACGTGACACCTACTGGAACTTTTCGAGGCTTTGATGTTTATTGTGATATGGTAACGGACGATGGCGGCTGGCTGGTAAGTTGTTTAAAGTCATATCGTCGTTTACTGAGCCTCGACAGGCCCATTTGATTTCCGCTGGGCATTTTTCATACGCATGAAGTCCGGTCGGAAAGTCTGGAAACTGTCACTATAAACTTTAAGCGTGTGATGAGAAAATGCTGTTTGTGAAACAATGAGGTTCACCAGTGGTGTGAAGCTATCATCTTGCTTACTGAAACCTAAGTCTTACTATACTGACACCTTTGTGAAACACAAATGAAAATACAAGGGAAATAGGCATCCACAAACCTCAACCCATCCATGCAGGAAAAGAAGAAAAGAGAGAACTGTAACAGCGCATTTTCCATAATAGAATACTCAGTCTAACAAGAAACATCAAAAGCCAATCAAAACACATTAAGCACGCAAAACATCCACTTTTACCTTTTTTCTATTTAGTTGACCGCAATGCTAGAATCACTACAAAACGAGCTTTCATCATCAGTTTCCGCCTTGGAACGGACCGCAGCATTAACTACATTGTTTCAAGCATTTTCTTACCTACGAGACTGAGTTTGTTCTATTTTTAGCGGTGCTGGAAAATTCTGTCTTGCCCATGGGCTGGGACAGCTCACACGAGCTTGAATTCTGTGTACCACTACGCGCTCCTTGAAATACGGTCCGCCCGGCATTATTCTTTCATAGTCTGAATGAAATGCTACATCGATAAAATCCAACCCAAGAAAGGTTATTCATTCTTTATAATCCCATTTTAGCCTGTTTCAAGGTCTTAAAGTCTGAAAAAGATCCAAAATAGTCAATGCTTCACCGTGACAAACTCTGTCGAGGAGGCTGCCATTTTGAAGACGTTGCCAACTGACGTTTGCAATGACGTTGACGTTACGCCACAATTAACGTCATACACGCGCTTTCTGTAGTCGTCTCAATACAAATTTTGTTCTTTAATTTAAATTTCAATTAGAAAATCTAAAAATGCGGATTTGTCAAGGATCTATTTTTTACTTGTCTGTTCACTACATCAGCCATGAGGGTGACACGGTTGTACTACTTACCCTTGTACACGTTCGCATGAAATAGGCCTATTAGTTCCCCGTTCAATTTAAAGTAAATATTATCGTAGGTAAGAAAAATAATCAATCATTGGTCTCCGATGCGGACAGGGAAATCCCAACCCTCGGGCACACAGGGTGTGTCGGAAACTCGGCAAGCCTCGTTTCCGACACACCCCGTATGCCCTCGGGTTGGGATTTCCCTGTCCGCATCGGAGATCAATGATAGATTCTATTATCCAATACCACAAGGGCTAACTTTGATCAGTAAAATCACCTCGATGTAACTACTTGCGAGCGCCTGATCACACTTTGTTTGGGGGTCCATGTCTGTGTATCTGAAATATTTTGGAATTGCAATTTATTGTATTACTTATGGGGCCGCTCAATGCGCAATCGCTAGGGCACCTGGCTAAAAAAATCAGAGGTCCTAGGTTCGATACCCGGTCTGGCCACATAGTTTCGTTTCTCCTTCCGCTGATTCAAGAAGGGCAGTTGTCAGTTACAGGCGAAAGTATGTGCACTTAGTACTGGTTAACCCCTTAGCCCAGGAACAGTGCGGCTAGGTTAACTGACCGTCCCGACATGACCATAGCTGTTTACCGTGGACTTAAAGTAATCAATCAATCACTCAATCAATCAATCAATCACTGTATTACTTATGACTTGGCCACTTTGACCATTTTTACTTGTATGCGCTTAGTGTATATGTTCTTTTTTCTTGGTTTTCAGCTATTTCAGAGACGAATGGACGGGTCAGAAGATTTTTACAGAAGTTGGGACGACTATGAAAATGGGTTTGGAAATTTGACCGGGGAACACTGGCTTGGTGAGCCAAACGTAACATAGTTATTTACTTGTTCATTGCAAATAACTCTTTTCATGTAATCGTTTAATAGCTTAATTATATATATCATTTAGGTTCTTATTGTAGAGTTAAGTCCTCAAAGGACCGTAGCAAGACTCTTGTCCAAATGAAGACTTATATTTGTTCATACGCAAACCAGCGTCTACAAACTTACTGCTAGGCTGTATAACTAAGCCGGTATTAGGGACGTGGCCAGTGTTGCACATTTCATTCACGGTCATGAACAGACTCAATAAAACCGAGTCTGCTATTTTCATTTGTTTGTTGCACTCCTTACTTCCGAAGGGTCTTACTATTCAGAACTTATTTATCTTCACTGCAGCTGGTGTTTGTGCCGTGTGGCGGCCGTAAAACGTCTCCCCGTACATCATAATAGTGCAGCTTATATTTTCTGGTCCGTTGGAATCGTTTGCTTCATTTAGAGTTAGTTAGAAAATAAACTTCTGCCGAAGCCGATGCAAAGGGGCGTGGCCGTTGTTGCCCATTTCAGTACTTGTCGTGAACAGATTCAGAAGTCTGCTACTTAATTTCTGTAGTGCATTGTTTGCTTCCAAAGGGTCTAACTATTTCAGACAGTATTAGCCAAGCTTAAGTGTAAGCGGTAAAATTATCAAAATTAAGTAGGAAAACTCTCAGGATTTGAGACATTTCAATCCCAGATCCCATCCAAGACACCATGTTGGAAAGAGACAACACAAAATTAGTCACCGCCAAAGACATCACCAGTGGCATCCATGTGAACAGCCATTTCCCATATGTAGGTGGTCAACGGGCTATCCTTAGCGACTTAAGTGGTTGCTATGCTGTTGCTAAGGCTAAATTTCTTTGAAGGAGATTCCCTACAACTATGAAATTTGCTCTGGAGGAACAGTCTTACAAAGACTGTTCCTCCAGACCAAATTTCATAGTTGTAGGGAATCTCCTTTACAGATATTTAGCCTTAGCAACCGCATAGCAACGACTTAAGTGGCTTTATGAATACGGCCCCAGGGGTTCACAAGTAATGAGCATCACCAGTTTATTATAATACCCGCCTGTAAAAAAATGAAAAGGGCTTGACTGTGTCACAGGCAAGACTGTAAATGAAGTTCACATTTATGGCAAAGGAATTTGTTCTATCATGAAATATTATTATTATTATTATTATTATTATTATTTTATTTTATTCTATTTTATTTTACAGGAAACTTAGCTCTACATGTAATTACAGCTCAAGGATTTTATGAACTGCGTGTTGATTTGGCTGCAAGGAGTGGAGACACGGCCTTTGCTAAATATAAAATATTTTACATTGCTGACAGTACCAGGAATTATCAACTGACAGTAGAAGGCTTTACCGGAGATGCAAGTAGGTCATTAAGGTGGAATAGTACAAAACCAAAATTTTCAGTTTTCTAGACAAACAATATATCATCAAAAACTTCAGTTAACTGTGACTCACTAAATGTCTTTCTTTTGAGCTTTTGATAAACAAATCCTATGTCAATGACGTCATGAAAATATGATGGTTTGACGTTTTTACGCAAAATTTATAGCTCTCAGCTATCCGCATTAATCGAATTGCTCTGCAGTCCTTTGAGGTACTGAAATAAATTTCATACCAAAGTACCTGACATCAAGAGGTCCAGAAAGCTGTGCTATACTTTCTGTCCTATCTCTACGAATTACGAGTGAATGGATGCAAACATTAATTTCTAATAGCTGTTGAAAATTGCCTGTTTTCAAGTAATAAATGAAATAGAGGAAAATCGTTTCCGCAAAACACATCTCAAATTTTGATATGTGTTAAAGAAATATAAAGTTGGTATATTGATCCAATAATATAAAGATTTTACCGTGTAAATATTTCACAAAGTAGATTTGTTTAACTATACCCCCTGTTCAGATAACGTTGATTTTTTTAGCGTCAAACTAAATTGGGTGCTCAGAGTTGTCTCCGTTTATATATCAAAAACAGGTTTTTCCCCTTCTGAAACTATCTCAACACTCTAGAGCCGTCTTATGGGAGGGATCCTGATTTTTGGGATGTTTAAGAAGGTACAAATAAAATCTTATAGCTGAATTTCATATGACTGATTGAGATATTTAGATATTTGGGGTCATCCTAGAGATAGCCAAATAAATACGGTAGATTATCAGACACAATCCACAATAGAAGGTTTCGTAGGAATCGCAGGTAGTTTATTAGATAAAATTCACACTTGAAGCTTTTACATGAGATGAAGGTAGGTAATTAGGCACAGCTCGCAGAAGGTTTTATATGAGACGCAGGTAGGTCATTGTACTCAACTCACTTTAGAAGATTAAATAGGAGACGAGGTCGATCATTTAGCATCACTCAGAAGATTTACAGGAAAAACAGGCATTTCAGTGGATACACCTCACAGTAATACTTCCTTAGGGAGATGCGACTTTATCATTAGACACAGCTCACTGTGATAGGTTTGCGGAAGAACGTTTTACAGGAGAATGCAATTGCACCATTATAAACAGCTCAGAATCTTTCACAGGACTAGACGGTACGTCAGTACATTCCAGTACACTTTTTATATGAGAGGCAGGTATATCCGAACATTCCAGTTAAATTGTTATAGGAGAAGGATGTATATCAGTACATTTCAGAATGTTTATAGGAGAGGCAGGTATATCATCACATTCCGGTAGAATGTTTACAGGAGAGGCAGGTACATGTATATCAATATATTCCAGTAGAACGTTAACAGGAGAGGCAGGTATATCAATATACGCCAGTAGAATGTATATAGGAGAGGCAGGTATAGCAGTACATTCCAGTAGAATGTTTATAGGAGAAGCAGGTACATTCCAGTAGAATGTTTAAAGGAGATGCAGGTATACCATTATATTCCAATAGAATGCTCACAGAAGAGGTAAGTATATCATTACATTCCAGTAGAATGTTTATAGGAGAGGCAAGTATATGAGCACAGTCCAGAACTAGAAATGTGTCCATAGTACACAGATGCCCCCGCCTAGTGCCTTGAGTAAGACGGTGCCTTGATTAAGCTACTGGCATTTGTACCATAAATAGGTTCATAGAGGCAGACTTGTACAATATTAAAGGCCATAGGCAAAGCGTTGCCCAACGTTTGAAATGGAACACAAACTGCAGTCCTTTATACAGTCTCAGAGTCACTGTATGGCAAAAATAGTACATACTGAGTATTACAGAACCCGGTAAGAAACTAAGTCAGTGGACCATAATATATGTATCATAATGACATGATTCTTGTCTATTCCTGTTGTACTTATAGATATAAATGCTCATACAAAATATCAAGTTGCTACAATAATAGGAAACCTAAAATCTACCTCTTACAATAAATTTATCCTGCAAAATTAGCCTAAGTCTGAAGTCAGCGGACTATGACATATGGATCTTCATGACCTGATTCTTGTCTGATGTACTGGTAGATATTAATGCTCATGCAAAAGTTCAAGTTGCTACAATAATAGGAACCTTGAAATCTACATGGGCCGGATGTTTGTCTGTTTCTTGGCCCACCGGGGTTCAACTGGTGGTCTTCTTTTGCTCCAGTGTTCCAGTGGTGTTGCTGACGCCCCAGGGATCTCCAGGTGTCTCAACAGGTTTTGGCTGTCGAGTCCTCATCCTTGCTTCATCACAGTCTTTTTTTATTTTAATTGTTGCCCGTGATGACTCTGATGAGTTAGGGGACCTCCATACGAACCGAACTACCAACTAACTGTGTGCACCGCGGCGGAGGATGAGGGTGAAAGTTTGGGCTTAGTAAAACCGGTTTAACCCCCCCCCCCAGTAGTTATTACTGACCGTCCCAAGGCGGTACTTTCGTTGCGGTTGCATTTGTTTTATGTTCGGTGCTGTTTAATTTATAACCCTTCTATAATGAAAAAATAGAAAAAAGGTAAAAATAGTTGTTAAATGTTTTTCGTATAATTTGCTAAGTCTGTTGTAACCCTTCTGTTGGTCTAAATTATTTAGTTCAGTAAAGATAGCTGAGTTGCCACCTATTTGGGAAAGAGCTGCTGACTCGGCTTATCACTTGTAATTTATTGCTTGTTGGGATGTCTTTGTCAATCTTTCCCTTTGGTGTTGGGGATAGGGTTTGGGATCTGATTCAGTCAGTTCCTGAAGTGTAGTTACTCTAAAAATCTTAACCTTGGCAAAATCAAAATTGGCCTAAGTCTGAAGTCAGTGAACCATGACATATGAGTCATAACTCCTTCATTCTTGTATGTTCCTGTTGTATTTATTTATATAAATCCTCATACAAAATATCAAGTTCTACAATAATAGGAACCCTGAAATCTACCTTGGACAAAAATCTTAACCTTGTAAATTTTTGCCTAAGTCCGAAGTCAGTGGACCGTGACATATGGATCATCATACCTTCATTCTTGTATATTCCTATTGTACATATAAATATAAATCCTCATACAAAATTTCAAGTTGCTACAATAATAGGAGCCCTGAAATCTACCTTGGACAAAAATCTTAACCTTGTAAATTTTTGCCTAAGTCCGAAGTCAGTGGACCGTGACTTATGGATCATCATACCTTCATTCTTGTATATTTCTATTGTACATATAAATATAAATCCTCATACAAAATTTCAAGTTGCTACAATAATAGGAGCCCTGAACTCTACCTTGGACAAAAATCTTAACCTGAGTCTAACAGGATCACGTATGTACATATGTATGGACAGACATATACTAGAACCAACTTCTAACCGACCACTAATTTATAGCCCGTTTTCTGCTACATAAAAAGGACAATCGAACACATGTTTCCATTTTTAATTAAGTTGTAGTATTGGTAAAGTAAATCAAGTAACTCTGAAATAAAAATCTTATCCGTGTACCATTGAATAAGTGAAAGATAATGGTACCCCTGTTTCCGAAAATCGCAACATTTCAGCAGATTTTCACGATTCGGACAGAACCACATTTCGGGATCTTGTCAGCATATGCTTATGATTTGTGCGAATATTTAGAAAATGTTTAAAAGAACTTGAGAATTCATAATAAGGCATTATTTCAATACAGAATTCAAAAATTTTAGTCACAATTAAAAAACCTTCTCCACCACAGTCATAATCCTTGCGAAGTTCGAAATGGGGGTACATGTGCATCCTTTGCTGCCAGGTAAACGATATTAAAGGTATTGAGCTCAAACATTTCACAACGTTTACATGACACATTTGGAGTACTGAATATAAGAAAATTATGTCCGGATACCATCTTCAAACGAGTCAAGACAAAGCAAGTGGTCGGTTAGAAGTTGTTCTTAGTATATGTGTGTACATACGTAATAATGTACACACGTACGCACAACCGAAACACTATATGCCCCCGGCCATGCCGATGGCGGGGCATAAAAATGCTTACAGGAGAGGCAGGTGTATCAGTAGATTCAAGTAGAATGTTAACAGGAGACGCAGGTTTATCAGTACATGACAGCAGAATGTTTATAGAAGAGGCAGGTACATCAGCATATTCCAGACGAATGTTTACAGGAGAGGAAGGTATATCTGTATATTCCAGTGGAATGTTAACAAGAGAGGCAGGTATATCAGTACATTCCAGTAGAATGTTTATAGAAGAGGCAGGTACATCGGCACATTCCAGAAGAATGTTTACAGGAGAGACATGTATATCAGAACATTCCAGTCGAATGTTTAGAGGAGAGGCAGGTATATCAGTAAAGCCCAATAGAAGCAGGAATATCGGTAGCCTACATAACTGAAAAAAAATTACAGGAGAGGCAGGTATATCTGAACATTCCAGTAGAAGGTTTACAGGAGAAGCAGGTTTATCAATATATTCCAGTAGAATGTTTACAGGAGAGGCAGGTATATCAGTACATTCCAGTAGAATGTTTACAGGAGAGGCAGGTTTATCAGAACATTCCAGTAGAATGTTTACAGGAGAGGCAGGTATATCAGTACAGTCCAGTAGAAGGTAAATCAGTACATTACTGAAGATTTTTTTACAGGAGAGGCAGGTATATCTGAACATTCCAGTAGAATGTTTACAGGAGAGACAGGTATATCAATATATTCCAGTAGAACGTAAACAGGAGAGGCAGGTATATCGATATATACGCCAGTAGAATGTATATAGGAGAGGCAGGTATAATTATCTGAACATTAAGGTAGAATGTTTACAGGTGAGGCAGGTATATCAGTACATTCCAGTAGAATGTTTACAGGAGAGGCAGGTATATCAGTACATTCCAGTAGAATGTTTACAGGAGAGGCAGGTATATCAGTACATTCCAGTAGAATGTTTACAGGAGAGGCAGGTATATCAGTACATCTCTAGTAGAATTTTCACAGGAGAGGCATGCCTAAAAGGCATTGAAAGTAAGCATTTTCAAAATAGTAGATAAAGGTCTTAATTTTATTTACAAAATACTAACCTTCCATCCCCTAAACCAGAATCTACTTGTTAGCAAAACATGCCTGCTTTTGTCTTCCGATTTATGTTTGCAATATCCGTTATAGATGCAGTCAAAGTTTATATTTGTAGATGACTCATTATCCCATCACAGTGGCTATCAGTTCTCAACCAAGGACAGAGATAATGATTTTTGGGAAGAGGGAATTAAGAACTGTGCTGAACGCTTTAAGAATGGCTGGTGGTTTAACAAATGTCATTGGACGAATCTGAACGGGGTATACGGTGGTGATGGGAATATATCAATGGGCATCATCTGGCACACCTGGCAAGGATGGTGGGAGTCTTTAACAGAGACGGAGATGAAAATAAGGAGAGTTTATACTTACTGACATCACATGATTGATTAGTCTTGTATCTCGAAATAGTGAGGCAGAAAACACAGAATTAGATGACTTGAGAATAATTATTCGTTTCAGAAAGCCTGAAGTTTCTGTTGAAAGAATTTCAGATTGACAGCACATGTTATACACTGCATGCCATGCTCTGATACCAATCACATCATAAATTGGTAACCAGAGCAACTAAGAGTTCATATTGATGAACTCGAGACGTCATTCTGCCAAGATACTAAGCACAACAATTGCTAATTCCATAGTTGCTATGGTAACAGATCTATGGCCTCATTTCACTTATAAATCGAGAAGAGCATGGCATACACTGTATGCCATGCTCTTCTCAAATTATATGCGAGATGCTACCTAAAATTCATATGATGGAAAAGTGCGTTTTTCTTTACCCTATAATTCATCCTCAAATAATTTAATTGTCTGTTAGAAGTGCCCAGGAAACAGTACAGGGCACAATAACACTGTTTCTTTAGAACTGTCTGATCAGGGATGCACTGTTTGTCATTCCATACTCTGAAATTGATGTCAGTATTGGCTCAGGAGCTCATAGTTCCTCTATGGCAGAAACTATAAGTTCCTGATTTGCTGCATTGAAGAAACTGAGCTATAAATGTAACTGTTTAGCCACCATTGCAAAAAAGGATGGATGGATGGATACAAGATGCCTCGTACTGCGGCCATGAATACGTTCCATTGAGGTGCAAGCTGGGGATGGAGGTGCTCTAATTTTTCGAATGAATCTTTTACTAAGCACTTTTTCTTCAACAAATATATGTGTTATTGGTAACTGGAGTTTTAATATTTATTTTACCAATAATTTACACAATTTCAAAGCAGATTTATCCAAGGTTTGCAGAGAGAATTAACAAAATATCAAATCTAAAGTTGATTATTTTGGTATAAATAGATGCTACTGTTGTTTTCATTTGGGGTAGCTGAATGACCACCTGTCTTGCTCATTCCCTTTGTCATGCATATCTTTCATAAATTGTTGTCAATTCTTTCCCTTTTAGTTTTGAGGGCAGGATGTGGGATCTGATCATTGCCTATCTTTTTGTTTCCTCCCTTTGTCAAGTTAAAAGTGCTTCCCATTAGACATACTAAAGAAATTTTTAGCAAGTCTAAAACTAAGACCTCAGCTTTGAAATTTAGATTAGAACCTGTATTTCAGAAACTTTCAATTTCATGCGAATAATACCACTGTCAACCCTGGTTTGTGCACAAACAAAAACAAAACTGGAATCTCTTTCTAGTCTGATTTATTACAGTTTCTTTATCATAGCTATTATGACAAAATATATCATGACACAGAGCTGTAGATAAGAGGGAGTATTTGGTGATAATTAGAGATATTTTTTGTTAATTCTGCATAAAAACAAATATTGTGACCCCTCATCTGAACCGTCTCGATGAGACGGTTCAGATGAGGGGTCACAACATATGGTTTCGATGAAAAATATGAAAAATTATCCTTAATTATCATCAAATACTCCCTCTTATCTAGAGCTCTGAATGACCAACACAACATTCGCTGAACAAAAATGTTTTCTGTTAAAATATAAATGTTACAAACAACCAAAATGTCACATGACAACACATCACAAGACATGATGCTGAATTAAATATGAAATATAAAATTAGTGATGACCACTGTCAGCATGCAGCTTACGTTCAGATCCTGATACTGCACAATGAAAAATTCTATGAATCAATAAAAGATGCTATTTAAACCAAATATATACTGATGGCAACCACGCAATTTAACTTAAAATATTAAGTATAGAAAAGCATATAATGCTTTTTGTTTTTTTACAAAAGTGAAGCCCCTGGTTTTGATAAAGGGAGGCTTTTTATGATATTTCAGAGAGAATTCAACATATTTTCAAGGATATTTTCACAAAGCCTTTAATTCCATATTCTAAACATTGCTCTGACAAGGGCCAAAAGCATTTCACAGTAATTTTATTTTGGCAAAACTTTCCGAGTGAAAACTTCTGTGAAAATAAAACTGTCACATACATTTTCTGATTGGCAATATATCTCTACAACATTTCATGAACTACCCGATGTGCTTAAGAACTGGGACACCTAAAAACCATTAATTTTCAATTTGTCCAAAATGGAAAATTAACTTTTTTTTTAGGTGTCCTAATATTTCAGCACATTCAGGTCCCTTCTTTAACTGAATAGAAAAGATAAAGTATAATTGTTTGATTTGTAACTCAAAAGATAAAGACTAACAAAACACATAAATAATAATAATAATGGCACAGCCATTTGAAATCAAACAAAATCAGAATAAGACTGTTGGTATACATCAGTTTAGCTTAGCTTACCTGACTAGCATTCAGCTGCAACCAAAACTAACACAAACAGGAAAAGCATCGCCTTTCCTTAGTTGAGAGACAAAAAAAAATCTGGTTTCTGTGCCAAAAAGTAGATATAATCATATATTTTCTTTGTTTTTCATTTTTATACCCAGCCACACGTTAGTGGCGGGGTATTATGTTTTCACGTTGGCCATCCGTGTGTCTGTCCGTCCGTAGTACGTACGTCCGTCTGTCCGTCCGCACTTCGTTTCCGTTCGATAACTTAAGTATTTTTCAACGGATTTCCTTCAAATTTTGCATATGCATTTGTACCAAGAATGTCTCGCTTGGGATTGTTAATGGGCAAATTTCGTTAATTTCTGACAGAGTTATGGCACTTGTCAATGTACAAAAATTGTTTCTGGCCTCTAGTTCATTTACTACTTGGAGTATCATGATGAAACTTCACAAACATGATCGAAGTAACAAAAGCTTTTAATGAGCACAGAAATTTAATCATCGGGGGTTATCTGCCCCTGTCCTGGGACTATATACATGTATAAAATCATGAAAAATTCCATATAAAATCAGAGTTTGAAACAATTTTTCTGAACTTTTCAGCAAATGATCAGAATGATGAAAGCCTCCAGTGATGCTCAAATTTACCCCATGGGAGTTATCTCCCCCTGCCCCTGGGCTATATACATGCATAAATCTGGAAATATCGGTGTGTGAAAAAGGTTTGCAGTGGCGGGGTATTACGCAGTTGTTTGCGATGCTTTTATTTCTTCTATTGATAGCTTCTTCAAAATTAATGGTACCGTATGCTATATCATATCATAGAAATTCTATTAAATGGGACACCTGAAATAATTCAGATGGAACAACAAACATTGTAAGCCCTGATCAGACTGCTCCTAAAGGAGCCATCTGATGTGGGTCTGCACTGTTTTCTCAGACCTATCTGTCCCAATACTTAGATTCTTTACAGTACACATTAAATTAGTTTGTAGAAGTAAGCCAGCTTGGCTAACCTGCATGTACACCAAAAAAGAAACTAACGACATAACAACTAACAGAAATAAACATTAATTTATTTTAAAGTCACCCAATTACCTTCACAACCACAGGCACCTGACGCATTGTTTGGATCGATAACATTAGAATTTAGGTTAATATTCTAAATATGAGACAAAAAATAAAAATTATTCAAAAAAAAAAAATCTGGTAGATATAAATATATCTACCAGATTTTTTTTTTGAATAATTTTTATTAGACAAAAAATAAAAATTATTCAAAAAAAAAATCTGGTAGATAAAAAATCTGGTAGATATACATATATCTACCAGATTTTTTTTTTGAATAATTTTTATTAGACAAAAAAAAAATTATTCAAAAAAAAAATCTGGTAGATATATAATTATTATTTTTTAAAAAATTATTCAAAAAAAAAAAAAAATCTGGTAGATATTTTTTTCTTTGAATAATTTTTATTTTTTAAAAAATTATTCAAAAAAAAAAAATCTGGTAGATATAAATATATCTACCAGATTTTTTTTTTTGAATAATTTTTATTTTTTGTCTCATATTTAGAATATTAACCTAAACTCTAATGTTTTCGATCCAAACAACGCGTCAGGTGCCTGTGTTCACAACCAGCTATTCAACCAATATTGTGGAAAACAAACACAAATCTGTTGGCCACTGGAAATGTTCCCTAAGTTACCCAGAGCTCCAGATAAGAGGGGGTATTGAGGATAATTCAAAGATAATTTTTCTTATTTCTCAACGAAAACATATGTTGTGACCCCTCGTTAGAACCGTCTCGACGAGATGGTTCTAATGATGGGTCACAAAATATGTTTTTGTGGAGAAATAACGATAATTATCCCTAAATTATCTCTGTTACCCCTTCTTATCTGGAGCACTGGTTACCACACAGAGATAGTCATCCCTACATTCTTGCGCAACCCCTTGGCAAAATTAATTGACAAAAGCAGGTGATGACCTTGAATCTCCAATTGGCAACCAGATACATGACCGTAAAGCCCATGCTGGCAAACAGGAATATGAATATCATGACAGCATTTATTCTGACACCAATGTCTTCAGTAGATACTGATTTTATCTTGGTTATCCAAAATGTTCACTTTGCCAATTAACTGTATCTATCTTGGCCACTTGGCAATGAGCCACCAACGGTTGCTTGGCAACTACAAATTCTAAAATGCATTTTATGGACATCACATGACTTTTATCTTTGCAAAAGAAACCCTAAAACTACGTACATGTATACCTTGGCAAAGCCGCCCTTGGACTTTGTAATCCAAAAGCCATGTAGTTCTTACTATTATCCAACTGTTTTAACCTTTGGAATTATTATGTTACAAATACCTCTCCAGCTTTACCATGCATGAGTTTTTTGAATTGCTGACAGTGAAGAGTTGATCCCCCATTAATGAGACACAAAAAGAAACTGGTAGAGTTACTTACTCTGTGTATCCATTTACCTCAATATCACAATGCATAGCAATATAGGCCTCTTTATAATGGAGTCGCAACACAAGAAAACCAACAAAGTGGTTGTGCACCCTGCAAAGACTGAGATCAGCCTGGACATCCGCCAAGTCTGATCAGAGTCTTTGCTAAGTGCTTAAAAGGCAGCTAAGGGTTTGAGCTAGCTTCATGCAGACAGGGAAGACTGATCAGACTGGGTGAATGCCCAGGCTGATTTGAGTCTGCACTGGGCGCACAACCATTATGTTGGTTTTCTCGTGTCGTAGCTCAATTAGACCAATATGGAACCACCTTCAGGCCCGGATCCAGACCATCACCTACTGGTTGGGCTCTGGATAACTGGTGGGGCTGGGAGGTGCCGAAATGTATTTGTGTGGGGGAGGGGGCTTGAAAATATTACATATTTATGGTTCAATTTCAAAAGGATTTTTTATATATTTTTTCCTTGAAATATATGTTGTGACACCTCATTAGAATCGCCTCCCTGACCACATTCGACAATTTTTCTCAAACTGTCATCAGTTACTTTTTATTATCTGGAGGCCTACATATTAGACATGACACAGAGGCCAAATGGCGGGGCTGCAGCCCCAAAGCACACCCCCTGGATCCGGGGTTGACCTTCACCTCAATACTAGCTGAACATGGTTCATTCATCTGATTACCAAATTAGCAACATAGTTTGTTTTCTAATTACAAATGAAACTAGAAATGATTTTCAGAGAAGAACTGATGTCCCCCGAACAGCCCATTTCCCATCCACTCTAATGAATAAAAAGCCTGTACAAGTAAAATATCTAGGCAAGTTTGAAGAAAATCTATCCACTGGTTCTAAAAATATCCTTCATAGATGACTATATTCTTGAAAAATGGGTCAAGGTCACCAAATACTAATAAACATGTCTTAAACCTGTCACAACGATATATTCATGCAAGTCTGATGAATATCTGTCAATTGGATCAAGAAATAACTAATTTTCAAGAGAAAAAAAAAAGCATTTTTAAGTAAGCTTTTGACCTTGAAAATGGGGTTAAGGTAATCAAACACAGTGAACTCTTGAGATTGTCCCAAAGGTATATCTATGAAAGTAAAGTGGAAATCAAGAAAGGCTAATGAGATATATCATCTTCAGTGGTGGAGGGGGGGGAGGGGAGGGGGTGGGGACATGATTACTGGCAAGAATATATGGGAGAACTAAGCAAACAAACTAAAATGGTGAAAGAAGCGATGGGTGTTTAGTAGATGAGTTTACAGTGTAGATCCTAATCAACTGCTGTCTAATTTTGGATCTACACTGTTGCTCAGGCATCTCTGCTGCATGAAATTATCACACAGTTTAAACAGTGATTCAGTAACTAGCAGTGAAGTTATCCCTATCTTTTATCATTTGTGCATCTAGAAAATTTACTGGCGAGCAAGGGTTTATTGCAGTATGTAAAAGCATTAAATTACATGTATTACACAAACAAATAAAGCATTAAAAACTGTTAGAATGAAAAGATATTTTACACAAATAAGTGAAATGTTAATATAAAATGTATGACACTCTATAATGACTAAAATGTAAACTTTACAAGACATGGAGATGATTCACAAAATCTCTCACTTCCAGAGCTCTAGATAAGAGGGGTATTTGATAATAATTGAGGGATAATTTTTTTATTTCTCATTGAAACCATATGTTGTGACCCCTCATCTGAACCGTCTCATCGAGATGGTTCAGATGAGGGGTCACAACTTATGTTTTTATGCAGAATTAACAAAAATTATCACTAATTATCACCAAACACTCTCTCTTATCTAGAGCTCTGGACTTCACAATACAAGTAAATGCAACCATTGAGCAGAATATAATACACTACAGGCCTTGATACAAAACTATCATACCAAGGCCCCCCTTAAGTAAATGGGCACACCTCCATGTCTCTCTGCCATTTTTTCAAAGGGAAATAACTTTTGTGACCTCATGTTTGCTTCCCTGGAGGGGGAAACCCTCCCAAAATGGAGTCTACTCTTAAAAGAAAGAATTTGCTCCTTGAGGAGCAAATTCTTTCCCTTAAGAGTTGATCCCTATCAAAAAAGGAAGAAAATATGAAAATGGCAGAGTTGCTTCCCCTGAAAGTGTACCCGTTCACATTTAAGTTTACTAAGCTGTCAAAACTACACATATGAGCCGTGACACAAAAAACCCAACAAAATGGTTGTGCGCCCAGCGCAGACTCAGATCAGCCTGGGCATCTGCCCAGTCTGATCAGAGTCTTTGCTGTCAGCATGGAGGTAGCTTAGACCCTTTAGATACCCATTAAGCGCTTAGAGAAGAGTCTAGTCAGACTGGGCAGATGCCCAGGCTGATGTGAGTCTGCACTGGGCGTACAACCACTTTGTTGGTTTTCTCGTGTCACAGCTCATAACTTTTTATAAACAACTATACCAACATATTATCAACTGATACAGATAAAGTTTCTGTTAAGATAGCCTCTAACCTGGCTTTTTTTTTTCTTTTAAAGACTAGAAAAGATGAAGTATAATAATGCCACATTTTCAGGTAGGGTGAGCCTGAGTGGATGGAGAGAGGGAGGGACAAAACACAGCTTTGTTATAATTTCTGAAAGGAGATTTCTCTCATACTTTTAATAAGCCTGTAAGGGGATGGTACTAGTATTTAACTTTTGGATGAATGACAAAAAGTGAAGACCCCCATCAAACTGCTCATTAGCAACAGCCTGATCTGGATCTACACTTTCTCATCGGGTATTTCTATGCATAACTTACGTGATTTTTGGTGATAGGTTAAAAAGCCAGGTATAAACTTTCATACAGAAATATATCTTACAGAGCAGAATATTAAATAAGAGAACTAGCCTACCATATTTATTCAAATATGTCACATAAATTGTGTTCACTTAAATGTAGTCAGATCATACAAGCCACACCGAGCTAATCTGTTTTCATCGCACTAGAAATATAACTTTAGGCCAAGCACTGTATAAAATTTGCATGAATTGTATACTGTAACAGCCCTATGTATCTGGGGTGATGACAGAGCTCCAGACAAAAGAGGGTTTTGAGGATAATTCAAAGATAATTTTTCTTATTTCTCAACAAAAACATATGTTGTGACCCCTCATTAGAACTGTCTCGATGAGACGGTTTTAATGATGGGTCACAAAATATGTTTTTGTGGAGAAATATGGATAATTATTCCCAAATTAGCTCTGTTACCCCTTCTTATCTGGAGCACTGGATGAGACA
Source organism: Ctena decussata (assembly GCA_963989385.1). Taxonomy (NCBI): domain Eukaryota; kingdom Metazoa; phylum Mollusca; class Bivalvia; order Lucinida; family Lucinidae; genus Ctena; species Ctena decussata. The sequence continues at coordinate 20,184,879 of OZ022508.1, forward strand.
ATGTCACTGTTTTCAAAGAGATTGCACTACAGCTGCCCATCACTGTCTGAGAGTGGCTCCTTCACATTGCTCCCTCTTAAAATTGCCATTCCACCTGATGTTTTTTATGTAAAGTTGTTTGCCAAACACCAAACAAGGCAGACCCTGATCAGACTGCTCCTTATTCATCATGGAGCATTCTGACCCTGACCTTGGTCCTTTCTGTTTGTCTGAAGGAGTCAGGCTTGTCAGGGCCTTCAGTTTGCTTAAGTACAATTCCAAATACATAGGGTGTATACAATATGAAGGCTAATTTGTGTATAACACAATCTTATAGATGAGATGAATGTACAACAATGCTAACAGATTTCTAGGAACAATTTTGTCTCTAAGAAATGATTTGACATTTTTTTATGTGATTGGAGAACTATTCTTCCTATTTTAACCCTATTGCACTCAGAACCGCCAAAACTATAGAGTTTTGGCCGTTCTGAGTGCAATAGGGTTAAGACAACCTTGCAATAGCAAGTACTATGCACTATTAATAAAAAAATTATCCCATTTATGCCTAGAGTTCCTGCCTCAGAGTTCACACTGGTCCATTTCCAATACAAGGCTTGTTTGAATTGATTTTCATCTAATTATTTTTGTTCAATTCCTGTATTTTACTCTGATCAGATGCCACATCCTGCAGTCTCTGATCTGCAGATCAGACACCATATCTTGCAGTCTCTGATCTGGGGATCCGACACCATATCTTGCAGTCTCTGATTTGGGGATCAGAGACCATATCTTGCAGTCTCTGATCTGGGGATCAGACACCATATCTTGCAGTCTCTGATCTGGGGATCAGACACCATATCTTGCAGTCTCTGATCTGCAGATCAGACACCATATCTTGCAGTCTCTGATCTGCAGATCAGACACCATATCTTGCAGTCTCTGATCTGGGGATCAGACACCATATCTTGCAGTCTCTGATCTGCGGATCAGACACCATATCTTGCAGTCTCTGATCTGGGGATCAGAAACCATGTCTTGCAGTCTCTGATCTGCAGATCAGACACCATATCTTGCAGAATCTGATCTGGGGATCAGACACCATATCTTGCAGTCTCTGACCTGGGGATCAGACACCATATCTTGCAGTCTCTGATCTGGGGATCAGACACCATATCTTGCAGTCTCTGATCTGGGGATAAGACACCATGTCTTGCAGTCTCTGATCTGGGGATCAGACACCATATCCTGCAGCTTCCGATTTGGGCATACACTGTTTGCAAAGGTCCCTTAAATGGAATACTGGCATAAACAGGTTATCACAACAGGTACACAAACATATATTTGGTCCTAAAACTGTTCCCTTTTCTCTGCTTTCAACTCCACAAAGCAGGTGGTATGTAAACCACCTTATACCTCTAGTATCCTACTTTTAAGCAAATTTACAACAGTGCTCCAGATAAGAGGGGGTAACTGGGATAATTTTATACATTTCTTCATTAAAACATATTTTATGACCCCTCATTAGAACTGTCTCACAGAGACAGTTCTAATGAGGGTTCAGAACATATGTTTTTCATGAGAAATAAGAAAAATTATCTCTGAATTATCCCTATTACCCCCACTTATCTGGAGCTCTGTTACAGGCTTTTGAAAGTCAAAGTATTCTTTACCATCAGACTCAATGCTATAGGGCAGTGACAAGTGCTCATGTACATGTGTCCAAATGTGGGTTAAACCCAAAACATTAACAACTATCAATAGCCTAGGATCCATAAAATGATTGTGTCTGCTATGTATCAAACCGTATAGCTTAATATAAGCAAAACATTTGGAAAACATATAATATTCCTGTGAACAAAAACATGTCTATACTATTGAGGACCATTCACTAGCAAGGAAACTATAAAATATTATTCTAGTACTAGTATAAAATTTACAGAAATAAATACAATATATATAAATAAACTATCGACTTTAAAAGCTATATACATGTTAGACAATATGACCTGGGCCCAGTTGTTCAATACATCGTTAGCTCATCGTAATGACCCTAAATTTTCAGACAGACAGGTCTAAGCAAACATTGTAGACCCAGATCAAACTGCTCCTCAAGGAGCAGTTTGATCAGGGTCTACAACGTTTGCCATTCACTGAGCATCATTTGGATGCATTAACGTATGTTAAATCCACTTTCTTAGAATTTTGGAACAATAATTGTCCAACTTCCACGTCTAAAATTTTAGGGTCATTATGGTAGACAAGAATTCTAGAACACATAAAATCAAATGTGCTAAAACATTTTCAGAACGAACGAGGAGGAGAAGCTCCTCACATTTTTTTGCAAATAAAACAACGAGTTTTTGCATACTGTACAATAGGTTTGAAAATATAATGTCTTCCTAAGTAACAATGTTGTTAGTTTGAAAAAGAGAGCCCAGATCAAGAAATCTTTGACACAACCATTTCTGCACTGGTTTTGTTGGTTTAAATGATATTTTATAAACTAAAAATTTCTCACAAACACTGGTATTATTAACCACCATGATTCCATCTTTCACATCGGAAACATCTATAGTTTAGCTCTAAAGAATTTAAGGCAGAGCCCTAGATAAGAAGGAGTATTTGGTAATAATAAAGGATAATTTTTGTTATTTCTACATAAAAACATATGTTGTGACCCCTCATCTGAACCGTCTCAACGAGACCGTTCAGATGAGGGGTCACAACATATGGTTTCAATGAGAAATAAAAAAAATTATCCCTCAATTATCATCAAATACCCCTCTTATCTAGAGCTCTGATTTAAGGTGAATGAGCACACTTTGTGGGGAAGCAACACTTCCATTTCTTTTTTTTGCCTCCCCTTTCAATGGGGATCAAGTTTTAAAAATGAGTTTGCCCCTCCAGAAACAAGTTTTTTTTCCTTTAAACATAGACTCCTTTTGGAAAAGCTATGCCATCCAGGGAAGCAAACAGGAAGTCATAAAAGTTGTTTCCCTTTGTAAAAATGGTGGAAAAACATGCAGGTGTACCCACATATTAAACTGCATCATTAATGGTTATTTACTATATATGCAGCAAAGACTCAATTTTAAAATACTGTTAGCTATTTATGACTAACATTTGCATCGATTAATTTTGCTATTATGGTTAGTGCTTAACATATTCTATACAAATTATGCAAAAATGTTAAGTGGGTTATAGTTTTGAAAACAACAGTTAAATTGCCAATAGCCCAATGCTGTAAAAATAATTTCACAAAACATCCTAAACACTAGGAAACTGTTTGACACTTGTTAGTAATTAAGCTATTCAAATCATGCTATAACTTGCTATATTTTTATATGACCTTTATTTTACCAATTTGGTGTTTTAAACTTTTTGATGAGAGCTTGAATTCACATCAAGTAAGAATAGACTATTAATAGCCATCTGGCTGGTAGTTTCACAAATATCAGCTAAAATAAATCTATCACTAACATCAAGCAAGCTATAGTGCCATGTAAATTATGCTCCAAGATGCAGCCATTTATTTTTCTCTTTCACAAGGATTTCAAAATGGATTTACAGATGACAAAATGACTTTTAAGGTGTTGATGGGTCTACCTAGCTCTGGTAGAGGTTCGCGTATGGTCCTCCTCTTGCTGGGTATGGTGATTTTTCCTGAGTTCTGGCCATCTCATACACAACATCGTCTTCATTGGGGACAGGTGATTTACGAAGATAAAACAACAGGAGAGACACAAATATGATGTCTATAAGCTGAAATGATAAATAAGCATAGTGTTATTGTATAGCTAGTCTCATTTTTTGTCCCCCGCCTTTTGGAAGAAAAGCGAAGGGACATAGTTTTTGGCATTCCGTCCTTCCGTCTTTCCGTCCCCCTAAAGTAGTAGGTACCTTGTGTGCACAACTCCTCCTACAGTTTTATGCCAATTCTTTCAAAACTTTACAGATGTTTTTGTCATGGTCTGAAAATATGCATGTGGTTTGGATGTAATCCTGAGATTATTTTTTGTCACTTAAATTTTTCAACTAGTTGAACTTAATCATTTTTTAGGCATTTTTACTATCAAAGTGACAAAGATAGTGGGTACCTTGTGTGCGCAACTCCTCCTACAGTTTTATGCCGATGCCTTTGAAACTTCACAGGTGTTTTGGTCATGGTCTGAAGATATGCATGTGGTTTGGATGTAATCCTCACATTATTTTTTGTCACTTTTTCCGCAAGTTGAACTTAGTCATTTTTTAGGTGTTTTTACTATCATAGTGACTAGATAGTGGTTACCTTGTGTGCGCAACTCCTCATACAGTTTTATGCCAATTCCTTTGAAACTTCACAGGTATTTTGGTCATGGTCTGAAGATATGCATGTGGTTTGGATATAATCCTCACATTATCTTTTATCACTTTTTTGCGAATTGAACTTAGCCATTTTTCATACATTTTTACTATCAAAGTGAATAGTTAGTGGGTACCTTATGTGTTCAACTCCTCCTACAGTTTTATGCCCATTCCTTTGAAACTTCACAGGTGTTTTGATCATGGTCTGAAGATATGCATGTGGTTTGGATATAATCCTCACATTATTTTTTTATTACTTTTTTCACATTTTTAACTTAGCCGCTTTTCCAGCTCAAACACTAAGTGTATATACAGTGGAGACCTAGTTTCCAAGGCGGGGGACATTAATTCGTCAAATTTGCTTGTTCATACAGTCTTATAATTTATATAACCTTGTATTACTGGGACAGTGTGGTAATCTTATCTTGTACTGTGTTCACTTGACTGAGATCTATAGCTTTTTCTCTCCACACCAAAACAATCCCTAAAATCTTGATCTGTTTCAAAAGACCGATCTAGATTTTAGGAAATGTTGAAAAAGAAAAGCCCAACTTATATGAGAATTAATACAACTGACTTACATATTTGGGGTCGTTTAGGAGGGAAAAGCACCCCCAGCTTTTGCCAAATGAAGGTCAAATTAAAACAAAAGTATACATCTTGGAACAGTCCTCCAGATTATCCTAATGTGCATCAGTATTGGGACACCTAAAATTATAAATTTTCCATTTGTCCCAAATGGGACAAATGGAAAATTTATTATTTTAGTTGTCCCAATACTTATGCACATTTACATATATGTCTATGAAAAAAATGCCACAGAACATTAGGATACACAACCTGATACAGTATGAGTGTATCACAACAATTTTTTTTAGATACTCACCCCTACTCAAAATTAGTCATAATTAAACCTTTTCATTTTGCTAGTAGTCTAAACAATACTGATCTAGGGCTGAGTAAATGCAAACATCTTTGGAACTCATTATGCTTTGCAGCAATGTGTAGTTGTAGTGTTTGTCGTGTTGTTCACTAAGAAACGCAACCAGTCACCCAACAAGGTACTAACTGCGATCTCTGTTGCTTAAAGATTGACCCCCTTGTTTATTTCATGTTTTCAGAAACAAATATTTTAACAAAATTTCGTTAGACATTATGTAATAGTCTCAAAATTGACCATAAAAGTTTTGAGAAAATGCGTTTTTTGGATAAATGTGGAATGAAAAATAATCTTCAAATTAAAATGCAAATTACTTATTTCCTCACGGCCTGTAAGAATATCGATTTTGACCATGTGTATCATGTGATCATTTACATGTATTTTTCTTCTTTGTGCATGTGATTGTGACGTATGAATAAATTACTTTAGTCAAATAATGCGATTTCGAGCGCGGTCCGCAATCGTTTAAAAATTTATCTTCTTTTTTGTTTAAAGTCACTTTTATCAAATATTATTATCTAAACTCTACTTCAAATATATAGTTAGACCATGTCGGAGGTATTGCAAGAAATATTTCATCAAATCATTTTTTGTTATTATTATCCAGGGAGTAAATCTTTAACTTCATGAAAGAGCCAACTACTCTACTCATGTTACTATAAAAGCCAGCTTCTTTAGCAAGGCTGTAGAAGTAGTTTATATACCCACATCCATAACATAGCTTTTCTAAGCTGTTATATTCTAGCTGGTGATATGAGCAAACATGCATTAATTACCTCAGATGAAACAGAGCTCTAGATAAGAAGGGTATTTGATGATAATTGAGGGATAATTTTTTTTATTTTCTCGTTGAAACCATATGCTGTGATCCCTCATCGAAACTGTCTCATTGAGATGGTTCAGACGAGGGGTCACAACATGTTTTTATGCAGAATTAACAAAAAAAAAAAATCCCTAATTATCATTAAATACTCCCTTTTATCTAAAGCTCTGTGAAATCTTAAAAGAAGCAAAAAAAATCTTAAAAGAAGCAAAATTACAATGGTATATGATTGGTATGAGACCAGGAGGGTAAAGAGTTATCTCCTCAAAAAATATCTCCAAAAATCTAGATCTGTCTCATAAAATAAGTCTAGATTTTTTAAATCATTTTGGAAGGATAAACCAATCTTTACTACTTTAGAAAATCCCCATTTTATATCCAAATACAATAGGGTATACTCAAAGATTGCTTTGAAGGATGTAATAATTGATATGGTCACAATGCACTGATACGTGTAACTTACCAATAGGCCAACAATGGAAAACCCAATTGCAGCAATTATGCCAATATTTTCTTCAAAGAACTCTACTATAGCTTCTCCACAACCCTGAAAACAACACAGAAATGCAACATGATAAAAACATTAACATTTACTTCATTTATCATACTATAAAGCTCTCATTCCACAGGTAAAATAAAGGTACACATAGTATTTCATTATGATTTGGGACGACTTTTATTAATTCTCCAATAGCTCAGTGGACCGGCCCCGATAGCTCAGTGGTAGAGCTTCCACTTCAGGAACAGGAAGGTCGTGAGTTCTATTCCCAGCTGTGCCATACCAAAGGTGTACAAAATGGTACTAGGAGCTCCCTTGGCTGACCCTCGTCCATAAAGGGTAGTCCTAGGAAGGTACAGTTAAGTCCTCAGATAGGTAAAATTTGTTACTGGATATCTTGTTTGTCGCAATAAAAGCTCCAAAGAGCTTATCTTGTCTGTTTCTAATATGCAATGTAAATAAAGGTTCTTTATCTCTTTATCTAAAATATTTTAGGGCCTTTCATTAGACCTGTCATACTGAGGCAGTTCTACTGAGGGATAAACATATATATCTAATAGAAAGTTATCCAAAAAATCACCAAGGTAAATGGGTATACTTCAAGGGGAAGCAACTCTGCCATTTTCATGCTTGTCTCTTCTCAATGGGGATTGAGTGTTAAAATAAAAGATCTGCTTGCTAAAGAGCATAGCCTTCTTTCAGGAGATTGCTTATACAGTAGAACTTCAATGGCTCGAACCCTGAAGGCTCATTCACCCTGCCTGGCTAGAACTCTTTTCTTGGTCCCTAGAGGTCACTTTATATGAAAACTAACCCTGGATGGCTAGAACTACTCTTGGCTGGAACTAATTTTCATGGTCCCAAGCCTGTTCGAGCCAATGAAGTTCTACTGTATACATGTACACGTATAAGCACTTTGCTTACTGACAAATCATGTACCATTATATAATGTATTAACATGCTTGTATTTTCTATGAATAAAATACTGTTTAAACCAACGTATTTCCTATATGAGTAGATTCCTTTTTGAAAGGTTTGTCACAGCTGGAAGCAAAGAGGCATTGTCTCCCTTTGAAACTAGAAAATGTGTTTATGAAACACTATGCCCCCAACCATATGCTTGCCTCTAAAGAAGGTTCATCCCATAATACTTGTACCTTTGTACCGTAGGCGTCAATGCACTTAGTCGAAAAAGGGGTTTACTCAGTCAAAACTTTAAAAAAAAAATTCGGAAGTTAATCAGGTGATCTACACCTTGGGCAATATCTTCATGCAAAAAAATTATGATCCTAGCATCAGGAGTTCTCGAGATATTTTGTTAACATAGGCTAACAATGCACTAAGTTGAAAAGGGGCATAACTCGGTCAAAAATTCACAATTTTTTTTCAAAAGTTAATCAGGTCATCTACACCTTGAGTAATGTCATCCTGCAAAAAGCCATCACCCTAGCATCAGGGGTTCTTGAGATATTTTGTTCACAAGGTTCCACAGGCTAAGTCGAAAAAGAGGCATAACTCTGGAAATACTTGAACGGCGGAAAAAAGAAAAAACACGTGTTTGCTTATTTTCCATACTGATCATGTGTAGAAAGTTTCAAGTTCCTATCTTTTACCATTCTTGACCATATGTTAAGGTACCTTTGTACCATGGGCTTCAATGCACTAAGTCGAAAAAGAGCTATACTTGGTAAAAAATTTACGATTTTTTTTCAAAAGTTAATCAGGTCATCTACACCTTGGGCAATATCTTACTGCAAAAAATCATGATCCTAGCATCAGGGGTTCTCAAGATGTTTCATAGGCTTACAATGCACTAAGTCAAAAAAGGGGCATAACTCAGTCAAAAATTCATGAATTTTTTTCAAAAGTTAATCAGGTCATCTACACCTTGGGCAATATCTTCCTGCAAAATTACACAATCCTAGCATCAGGGGTTCTCAAGATATTTTGTTCACAAGGTTCCATAGGCTTACAATGCACTAAGTCAAAAAAAGGGGCATAACTCGGTCAAAAACTAACAAATTTTTTTCAAAAGTTAATCAGGTCATCTGCACCTTGGGCAATGTCTTCCTGCAAAATTACACGGTCCTAGCATCAGGGGTTCTCAAGATATTTTGTTCACAAGGTTCCATATACTAAGTCGAAAAAGGGGCATAACTCTGGAAATACGTGACCTGCGGAAAAAAGAAAAAAAACGGGTTCGCTTATTTTTCATGTACATGCCACATATAAAATTTCAAGATCGTAGCATATGTGGTTCTTGAGTTTCCCAGCTGCCAAAAGTGTTACGGACGGACTGACGGACGGACGGACGGACAGGCCCAAACCAATATGCCCCCTCAACTTCTCCGAAGTTGGGGGCATAAAAATGGCAGACAAATGTGGTGGTATATCCATACACCTTATATACTTTCTATATCAGATGCTCTGAGTCTGTGTGTTTTTTGTTACTTTTTTTTTTGGAAGAGTTGGTGGGTGGTGGTGGTGGTGGTGGTGTGTGTGTGGGGGGGGGGGGGGGGGGAGGGAGGGGGGGGTGGACTGGAGCAGAGCCCTAGATAAGAGGGAGTATTTGGTGATGATTATGGATATTTTTTGTTACTTCTGGATAAAAACATATGTTGTGACCCTCATCTGAACCGTCTCGACGAGACGGTTCAGATGAGGGGTCACAACATATGGTTTCAATGAGAAATAAAGGAAATTATCCCTCAATTATCATCAAATACCCTTCTTATCTAGAGCTCTGAGGATTTTTTTTTTTTTTGTCTGTCAAAACATTTTATTGTAAATGGATTACTGCAGCACCAAAACTTACTTGAGAACTTACTGTTTAATTAAATATTTGAAGTGCAAGTATGACCTCCTCACAACAGAAAACAGTTGAGAGCTTTCATGACTCATAAAATATTGAAATTACTTAGCTCCTGCTGCAAGCTAGCTTATTGTATTTTAAAGAAAAAATCAATGTCTTCAATACACTGAAAGAAACTGGCTGCCAATAAAGTTGGCATTACAACACATTATAAGCCCTGGATAGCAATAAAGTGCATATTAGCCTACTTTTTGGGCACAGAATTAATCTTAGATGCTAAAACGTCCATATAAGTCACATTCTTAGCTGCTAAAACAGCCATATAAGTCAATATTTCTTTTTTTTTCTTCTTTTTTTGTTAACCACAGAAAAGGTGCTATACAGCATTAAGGCAAAAGGATATAACTCCATGTTTTACCGTAATAACACTAAAATTTCGGACACCCCAGAGTCGGACAATTCATGTTTGAAAACTCCTAGAAAGTGGATTTTACACATATTAATGCATCCAAATGATGCTAAGTGAACGGCAACTGTTGTAGACCCTGATCAAACTGCTCTTGGAGCAGTTTGATCTGGGTCTACAATTTTTGTTCAGACCTGTCTGTCCCAATATTTACGGTCATTACGGTATCACCATTAACAAAAGGAAACAGCTTTTGTGAATTTTAGTTTGTTCCCTTGGACAATGCTGCCTATCCTACTCCTAAAAGGACAGACTTTGCTCCTAGGGGAACATATCATTTTCTTCAATAGAGTTGATCTATTAAAAAACGAGTAAAAAATAAACATGACAAAGTTAATAAACATGACAAAGTTGGTTCCCCTGAAAGTGTTGCCATTCACCTTATCACAGCCTTTGCAATGAAACCCCACAACATGTGTATTATTTTACATCACTTAGATAAGAGCCACGACACGAGCAAACCAACAAAGTGGTTGTGCACCCAGCGCAGACTCAGATCAACCTGAGATTCTGCCTAGTCTGATCCGACTCCTCGCTAAGCACTTAAAGGGTAGCAAAGGGTCTAAGCTTCCTCCATGCAGCAGCGAAGACTCTGATCAGACTGGGCGTATGCGCCGGGCGCACAATGTTGATTTTCTCAAGTCGCGGCGCATATATTGATACCATCTTGAGACTTTTGTCAATCACAAATAGGTAAAAGCAGTTTCCCATCTGTAGAAATAAGTTTGTCACTTCAAACAATGTATGTATATAAGTACATGTATTCAGATGGCATAAAAGTCAAAATCTTACCCTTCTAAATAATTTTCCATTCAAATCTGATGGTAATATGTTGCCTGATGTATCAGGGTCTATGAGATATATAGAACAATAACTAAATTCTGAGCCTGGGGCATCTTTATACTTCCAGTAATCTTGACAGCACGTCAGCGGTGCCTTGTCTCTCCGGTTCTGATAATGTAGGTCATTTAACATCCACACTGACTGTAAATAATCTGTGTAGCTAGTTCCTCCACAACACTTCAACTGGAAATATAAAATAACATTTTAGTCATATTCTGTGCCAATGTTAACAGGTTAAGCTACTACATTGCTAAAGTCTTGTTTTTTTTGTTATTGTTAAATATAATGAATTCTCATTTTCCCCTCAAAACAAGGAAGATAAGCAAAATGTGATATCATAATATCACATACTCAAATCTACTGTTCAAAGAAATCACAAAGTTTTGATGCTATAACTTTGTGAGACAATGTGCAAATAGCAGAACATCACAGTTAAACTAGCCCCACTGAAAGCATAATTGAGCTGCAACATGAGAAAACCAACAAAGTGGTATTTGCATCCAGCACAGACTCAGATCAGCCTGGGCATCTGCCCAGTCTGATCAGAGTCTTTGCTGTCTGCATGAAGGTAGCTTAGACCTTTAGCTACCCTTAAAGGGCTTAGCAAAGAGTCTGATCAGACTGGATGGATATCCAGGCTGATCTGAGTCTGCACTGGGCACAAAACCACTTTGTTGGTTTTCTCATGTCGCGGCTCATATTTAGTGTGTTAATTGTCAATATCACAGCAAACCTGCTAGTGTTGCAGATAAGAAGGGTAATACGAAAATTTAAAATAATTTTCCATATTTCTTCATAGAAACATAAGTTGTGACCCCTCATTAGAAACGTCTTGGCAAGAGAGTTCTGATGAGAGGCCACAACATATGTTTTAATTGTGAAATAAGAAAAAATCATCTCAAAATCAGCCTTAATACCCGTCCTTATCTGGGGCTCTGAAACCCAGATGTGCTTACCGTCTTTGCACAGAAAACATGTTATTATTATTACATATACTATGGTTTATGACATTGCATGTAATATAGTACTCAGTTTGTGATAAACTGAATCTATGATGGGGTTGCCACCATAATGAAGAATCTCAGGCTAGTTTCAAGATTATTTAGTCTCATGCAAAGCTTGCAGAGCATGAGACTTAAATAAACTGAAAAAGGGCCTGGGATTTCCTTGTTTAGGCCTCAACATCATCACTGATTACTTTTCTCACCCATTATGTAATACTAAAGAATATATATTAAATGCTAAACGTTTTGTTCAGGCCATTATAATACACTTCCAGCAAGTTTTCTGTTATTAATTCTTTATGTTTCTATTGAAATTGTTAATTCCACCTTTGCAATCAAAAATCAATTTCATGCAGAGCACTGGCTGTCAATTTCATATTCTGCACGCATGTTTTTACATATCATGTAACAAAATGGAGTTTTTAAAATTAACCTTACTGGGCTGCATTAAGCAATGACCGACAAACTCTGAGACAGCTTTCAGAGCCTAGGCTGAGACAGCAGGCTGAGACAGAAAAATCTCAGACAGCTCTAGAAAGGGATTTTCTTGTCTGATTGGTGAGAAGATGTTGAAACAACACCTGTTCAACACTGTTTTTACTGGGCATTCTGTTTTACATCTTACCTCCCACTGCATGTAATCAAAGGCATTTGTAACTTTGTCATCTATACCATACTTTTTCTGGACCATTTCTCTAAGGATCTGGGAATTCCTAATTGTGCCCTCAATCTGAAAGCAAGAAAAAATATATACATACCCTGATCATCTTAAAATAATAATGACTGACAGAATAGTAGCATACAGTACGTACCATATTAATCCTAATAAACACATCTGCTCTAATCAATGCTCCCTTTCTCTATGCTCCCTTGCTCTTTTCACGAAAATAAGGTTTACCTCACTTGTCAAAACTGCAGAACTCACATAAATTCTGCAGATATTGTAGTTGATATACAGAGGATCTTACACGAGTGGTCATTTCATATGAATTTTATGAAATGAGCCTTTGGAGAGTTTCATAAATTTCATATGAAATGACCATGAGTGTAAGATTCTCTTAATCATAAGACTCCTTAAAAAGGGATTTTAACACCCTTTAACTTAACATTATTCCAATAAGAAAATGCATTGTTGACATGGATGTTGTCAATGATGTTATGTGTACTCGCCAAAGTGTTATTACACGTGTAGTCATACGATTTTTATGACACAATGTTATCCACTGAATAAAAGCGATGTCATATAATAAATATTTGTTCCCCACCTCATCATGGTCCACATGATAAATGCAAGCAATCACCAGCTATTGTAGTGCAGACAAAGTGCAGCTATTATTCACTACACTATAACACATAATCCTGTTTTTTGGAAGCATTTGGGCAAGCGGCAGCATTGTTTCTCTTGGGGCTCTTGTCAATGCTCCGCAGCTAGCCCCCAACCTCCCCCTCTTCACAAAGCGCAATGCCCGCATGGAGTTTAATATGATTAATATGGTATATCTGGGGTCACATGAAAGTAATCCTATGATGCGCAAACATGAATGTCTCGGGTTTGCCTGCACATCCATGCATCCTGGTTCCTCTGTAGCTGAGCTGCTAATGACTTCAAGGAGAACATGAGAATGTACGTAATTCATCAAAGGGTAAATGTCCTTCAAATTTGGATGGAAGAAATATTGCTGAATAGAAGGTCAAACCACAACTCACTCATCCAGTAAATACAATGGCTCTGAGAGCCCATTAGCAAGCTTTGTGGGTGCATGTATGCCAAGAGACCAGGCCCAGACGTTATAAAACTTGATTACATTCTCAAACTCAAAATAAAGCACACTGATTGGAAGCAGCCACTCAGTGTGCTTTGAGTTTGAGATTATTCTCAAGTTTTATAACCTCGAACCCAGGTAAAGGATAATACTAAGGTAATTTTTGTTATTTCTCAATAAAAATATATACTGCAGTCCCTCCTAAGAACTGTCTCACTAAGATGGTTCTTATGTGGGTTACAAGGTGTTTTATGGATAAGGAAGATTGCTGTCAAATATTCACCTTTTCAGTCTATACTTCTGCTCAGCGGGCACATGACATCAAAATGATGTCATGCCGATGTCAATCTGATGTCATTATATTGCAGTGACGTCAGTACGACACCATTTCAACATCATATGCCTGCTGGAAGATATTCGCTTAGTACTCTGGGGAATCTACTTTTGTTACTCAGAATTTATTGAATCAGTATCATTAAATTCTAAGCAAAAGGAATGTTGTATTTTGTGTTATTGTTAAGCTACAACTGACCTCCTCTCTGTAGATGTAGCCATAGACTCCTGCTCCTACCATCAGCATTAGGATAAGTGGTAAAAATATCAGGTACTGAAAGAAAACAAAACAAATGTTAGTCAAAATTTACAGATTCTGAAAATGGATAAGGACAGTAATTAACCCATTATTACATCACTCTTGCCAGAAACTTCAAACTTTAGCAAGAAATATTTTGTAATGTTCATTGTCTAGTGTCCTCTGCACCTATGTGTGTGGTGCAAAATAGTTATTCCATCCTGTCTGTCTGTATGGGAGATAATCCACTGGCTAACTCTCCCATATTACAAAGCTCTGTGGTAAGTAAAATGGGAGCAGCAGGCTCCTCAACACTGTGACCCTGAATTGACTTGTCATCTGAGCCACAGAACTGGGAACTGGACTAAGATTTGCAGAGGGGTCTGAGATATATTTTTCCTTTTGCAGCTTTGTATGCCACCATCACCTTCTTTTTGGGTGGCATGATCTTGTTGAATGCTGAAGAGATACTGATATCAGTGTCATTATTTTGCAAAATGTCACATCAGCACAATTACACTGTAGACCATCATAGGAGCCCATGAGCACTGTCTCGAACTGTATTAGCATTGTGGGTGTCCATAATTCCACCTTGATCTGTTCTTGTTGTCCACAGTATGTGCTGCAGCTATGCACCATCATGAATTCATAGATGAACCTTACAAAAACCGTACAAACACCGTAGGAAACTTGCTCAGTTTTCTACAGAACTTTTCACCCCGATTTTGCCATCTAGGTAACCATGGTGAATCGTGGTAAACAGAAGCCTGATCCATGAATGCGTGACTCAGAGGCTTAAGGGCCCTCATATATAGATAAACCTAAACCTCATGATTTACTTTAATCCATTCAGTGGAAAGTAAATCATGAGGTTTAGGTTTATCTGCCTTTGATGGCTCAACACACATCATGACATATCACATTAATTTTGAAGCAAGTGATACTTTCAAGGGAAGCAATTCTGCCATTTTCTTTTTGCCTCCCTTTCTGACCCCTAGCCTTTCTCAATGGAGGGTAACACATAAGGGTAAGAATTTGCTATTCTATCAATCAGCAACTTCTTTTCTCTTTGTGTTGACCCCTTTTAGGGAGGGTTTCTTTGTCCTAGGAAGCAAACAGGAAGTCACAAAAAGTGTTTCCCTTTGTAAAAGTGGCAGAAAACACATGGCATTGTATCCGGTCACCTAAAGAAAACTTGTCTGCTATTTTCTCTCTTTTTTTTCTTCTGCGACATCAGTTTTATTGTAAGCACAATGCTAAGCTATATGTACACAATTAAGGCATAAAGCATTTTTTTCCAAAATCATTTCATAACAATTTGCCTTATCTCTTAAATTTTGTCTGTCAGATTACGGTGATATTGAGTGTGAAATTCACCGATAAATATCTCAATCGCAGACAAAAACTGACTTTATTGCTAACAAATGGGAATTTCTGTAATTCCAGCTACATGTAGCACCCCAGTACAGACTTGGAATGCTTCCTGAAATCTGGCATAGTTTAAAACCTGGACTGGACTGGGTTGGAAGGGAATGGAATGGATGAGAATCTATAATTCACTGACTGAAATTTTCTCGCAAAGCCTGGGTTGGTGTTCTTACAGGAAAGAATGCGCTCCCTTATTGGGAGCAAATTCTTTCTTTAACCAATTGCATTCTGGGTATTTTTTGTGGCCTGCAGAAATTGTCGTCTGCATCAAAAATAAAGAATATTTTGACAATATTGGTCTAACTAACTCTTGTAGAAATGATGTCTAGGCAGCAAACAGTTTGGATCTCAGATCAGGCCCCACGTTTGTGGGGCCTGATCTGGATCCAAACTGTTTGCCCAGATACCCCTAAAGGGGTATCCCGAATGGAATGGGTTAAGAATGTCATCCCTAGGCGAAGGAATGAACAATAGATTAGCTCTTCCACTCCATTCCATCCTGCTTCACTCCATTCCATTCCACGTTTTAAGCTATAGGTATGCCCTCCAGTAAAGACTTGGAAAATATTTTCCTGAAATTCAGACTGTTGCTAAAACAGTGTTCTGGCAGTTCAAGTGCTTTACCATTATAACTGTTAATACTGTGACAGAACAACAGAAGCAAACAATGCAGACCCAGATCAGACTGCTCCTTCACAGAGCAGTCTGATCAGGGTCTGCAATGTTTGCCATTTTGTTTCAACTCTGTTAACAGTCATCATGATAAACCTTTGTTCAAACTGAAGGCTAATTACAGTAACTGGTTTGTGTGTCCCAACCTTTAGGATAATTACAGTTTGGCTTCCAGAGACTGATGAGCTTTCAGGCTTTTTTTTATTTTCATTCTTCTTTGTGCATGTTATTTGACCACAAAGCAGGAAAGCAACTAATAGCATGAAAAGGGATCTTATAGCCATTTGCATACAAGGTCCCAGGGACCATTCAAATGAGCCTGTGCAATTCCACCAACAATTTATATCAACATCTGTAGTGTTTCCCCTATAGAGGTTTAGAAGGGTGCTGCACCCTTCTGCCTTTTGGCCTTACCCTTCTGCCTTTTGACCATACCCTTCTGCCCTCAAATTTCAGAAGGTAATTTCATTCATATTAATGTCATTTTGTTGCAATATTCAGCTTTCTGTGTGTAAAAGAGGCCTTTTATAATGCTTATATTTACATCTCAATGCAAAAATAAGGTGTTTATCCTGTTAGAAAGTGTTTATACCCTTAGTAAAATTGTCTCTTGAAAATAATAGCTTCAGAAAAGTGCCCTTCAGGGTGTGTGTCACGGGCTAAAAGTGCCCTTTTTCTGGCCAGCACCCTGCCCTATTTCCAGGCTAGGGGAAACACTAATCTGTCAGGTATTTTGACCTCGCATGATCACATCAACACAGAGATGATATCATTTGGACACTCTGTGTCCACTGGGTCTCTTTTTTTGAGAAACAGTGAGTGAGTGAACTCAGGTTTAACGTCCCACCAACAATGAGGTCATATGGAGACGGCACCTCGGTTTAAAGTCTCATCCGAAAGACCGGAGAAGCGGGGGATCGATCTTGTGACCCCTGGATTGGTAGTCTGGAGTGTTATCCACTACATTACAGCCGCTCCTTTTTGAGAAACAGAACAAAACAAGTCTTCTCAAATGTACGAGCTTATAATCCCTTTTTTCACACAATACATGCATGTTTTAGAATGTAAAATGGTAAAGGTAAAGGTTTCCCTTGGCCTAATAGTCGTAGAGGCAGTCGGGGTTAGAGACCCACTGTATCTTGGGCACAGCTGATGAAAGGCGGAGCCCATCTCTCTCCTTTTGCTGCCTTATCCTTCCCTGATTTGAAAAAGGTACCCATTTACTGCTGGGTTGACAGACAGAGTTTTCCAGTCGTTGAATGGCGACGGTGAGCCGTGAACTCGCGACCTTCCGACTACTTTCTGCACTATAACCGAGTCACTCTAACCACTCGACTACGGCGCCTCTCTCTTACAATGTAACGTCTCATCAACTAGAGATATATTTAGTATTATATAAATGGGCCCAGGTCCCTGCATTTGGGGAGCAGAAAATCAGTTTTGGCCCACATAAGACTTCTTATAAAAGACATCTGATAATGGTTAAATATTTTTTTCCTAACAATTAAACAGCGACTTAAGCTATGTACAGCATCAACGTCAGATTCTTTAAATAAAAAAAATGTAGAAATGATATTGAAGTGTCTTGGAAAACACTCACAAACCCATATCAGACTTATGAATCATTCATTTCTTGATCATGTGCTTCAGACAAATTAAAATCATCTTGTAAGTACAGTTATCTGTTCAAATGACTCCATATTGTATTTTACAATAACTATGGTGCTTCCTGATATCTTGCATTTTCATTCAATTAACTCTTTCACTACCAAAAAGCAGACGACAAAATTTACGTCTGCAAAAATTAAAAAAATGCCTTGTCCAAGACTTTTTATATTGAGAATTCAAAGACTAGAGGGCAAACAGTGTAGATCTAGATGAGGCGGCTCATTATGAGCCGCCTCATCAGGATCTACGCTGTTTGCAAATTTTGTTATTTGCGTCTCTGGGGCTTAAAGAGTTAACAAAAGTGACAATAAAATATGATTTGAAGCAGACGGCAATCTACTGATGTCAAGTTTCATCAAACAAGTAGTAGAAATAATGCAAAAATCAATACAAAGAACATCAATAATACAAAACGGCTTCTACAGCTTAACCAAACGGCTCCTGCCGCTTACCAAGATTACCCATTCATATTGGGATACCTTAACCCTTTACCAGATGCCAACAAAGCAGACGATAGAATTTACGTCTGCATTGTTTCAAAAAATGTTTCAATGATTCAAGCTACATGTACTATTAAGTGCTTAAGTATTGGGACACCTAAAACCATTAATTTTCCATTTGTCTCAAATGGAAAATTAATGGTTTTCAGGTGTCCCAATATTTAAGCATAGACTGGTGTATCATACTGATAATTCAAAGACCAGATGGCAAATGGTGTAGATCCAGATAAAGCAGCTCATCATGATGACTGGATCTACACTGTTTGCAGATTCAACTACTTTCACTTTTGGCACTTTGTGTTGACTCAACTTGACTGTCATCAGAGCTCTAGATAAGAGGGGTATTTGATGATAATTGAAGGATAATTTTTTTTATTTCTCATTTATACCATATGTTGTGACCCCTCATCTGAACCGTCTCGTCGAGACGGTTCAGATGAGGGGTCACAACATATGTTTTTATGCAAAAATAACAAAAATTATCCTTAATTATCACCAAATACTCCCTCTTATCTAGAGTTCTGTGTCATTATCTCAAACACTGACATCTCAAATTACCAGCTTATATCAAAGCAAAATCAATACAGGCATGGTGGGGTTTTCTTTACATTCTTTGAAATGGAACTTCATATCAAACTACTGATTTCTCAAAGTAAATTTTCTGGTCCGAGAAATTTACTTTGAGATATCAGTTGTTTGAGATAACAGGAGTTGAAATGTAAAGAAAACAAGAAATGTTACAGTGTGTAACAAATGCCCCCGAAGGCCACTTAAACTGACCTTTGAGCCCTAGTTGTGACCTTGACCTTGGGTATAGAACCTGAGTCTTGCACATGATATACATTCTCATTTCGGTTTACTTTTCTGTAATGTTTAAATGCACTTTGGAAGTTTAAGAGGATTCAAGGGGACTTAATTCAACCACTAACCAAACTGTGTTGTGTCCTTGACATTGGGTGTGGGAACCTAAATGTCGCACCTTACATAACTTATACTTTACTTTTCTTTACGTACCATTTTATCATGACCCTGACTTCGGGCAACAAAACCATAATTTGTTTGTGGCATATTCACTGTTTTATACCTTTTCATGAGGTTAAATGAAGTTTACTTCAGAAGATTTTAGGTAATTGAGGATGAATGACTTGACCTTTGACCTCTGGCTATGACCTTGACCTTGGGAGTGGGAAACTATGTCTTGTACATGGTAAATTATCTCATTAGGCTTTATCTTTCTTTAAAGTTTGCTTTAGTACTTTTCTGAGTAATTGCCGAGACATGATTTGACCTCTGACCCCAGATTGTGACCTTGACCTTGGATTTGGGATCATAAATATTGTTTGTAACATACCTTCTCATTATGGTTTACCTTTCTGTGAAGTTTGATGACATTAGCTTCAGCAGGTTTTAAGCTATCATAGAGGCAAGATTTGACCTTTGACCCCCAATTGTGACCTTGACCTTGAACCTGGCAACCCAAATGTGATGCCCAACACAACTTCTCATTATGTTTCATCTTTCTGTGGAGTTTCATTCAATTTGCTTCAGTAGTTTATAAGTAATCGCTGAGAGCCAATTTTGAGACACAATTTGACTTTTGACCCAACTGTGGCCTTGACCTTGGGCGTAGGGACTTAAGTCTTGTGCGTGACACACGTTCTAATTATGCTCTATCTTTCTGTGAAGTTTCATCAAATTTGCTTCAGTAGTTTTAAAATAATTGCTGACACACGATTTTGAGACACAATTTGACCTTTGACCCAATTGTAGCCTTGACCTTGGGCGTAGGGACCTAAGTCTTTCGCGCGACACACCTTCTCATAGTACTTTATCTTTCTGTGAAGTTTCATCAAATTTGCTTCAGTAGTTTTAAAATTATCGCTGAGACACGATTTTGAGACACAATTTGACCTTTGACCCAATTGTGGCCTTGACCTTGGGCGTAGGGACCTATGTCTTGCGCGCGACACACCTTCTCATTATGCTTTATCTTTCTGTGAAGTTTCATCCGATTTGCTTCAGTAGTTTTAAAGTTATCGCTGAGACACGATTTGTAACGGACGGACGGACGGACTGACGGACGGACGGATGGACGGATGGACGGTGCGATTTTAATATGCCACCCGAAGTTCCTTCCGGGGCATAAATACGAAATGTATTCAGACAATATGTTCTGATATAAGTAGATACCTTGAGATATCAGTGTTTGAGATATCGAGAGTTGACTGTAGTTATCTCACTGTTAAAAATATGGTACCTTGGACTTTGAGATAGTGAAAGTTGACTGAAATGAAATTATCCTAAAATTACAATGTTGGTTTTATCCAACTGGCAAACAGTGTAGAACCTCAGTGATCAGACTGCTCCCTGATCTTGGTCTACACTATTTGCTCAGATACATGTACCACGCTATCCCAATTTTTAGGATCACAACGGTAAAACAACACTAACCTGGCTCCAGAAGAGCTTACTAGACTTAAACTGAGTGCCTGAGAATTTTAAATGTTGGATAGAATCAGATAATGGATTCTATTTCTGTTAGATCATGCAGACACTGAGAGAATTCACATTTAAATGCTCATTGATTGCAGGTTCTTATGTTTAACAAGAGGGCCATGAGGCCCTGAATCGCTCACCTGAACAATTGGCAAGGTGGCTTATACTTATCATGTCTGAAATTGTCAAAATATGAGTTTTGGGTCAAAAGTCAAAGAATGACCATGACCACTTGTACTCATAAATCTTCATGTACTCATTAGACAACCATATATACACCTTTCCTATAATTCAGAGTCTGTTCGAGTTTTGTCCCTTGCAACGCCTATGACGTCATCTATAGGATAGGCTATTGTTTTTCATTGTGTAACCAAATAAATGCCGGTTTTCCGTATATTCAAAACTAACATTCAACGGTTAAGATTAAGACAACTATTTTGTTCCAACTATCACGGGTGGGAAACTCCATAATCAGAGCCAATGGCTATGATAAGGAAAGGTTATGGCGGTTTTCCGGAGCACGTGCGGCTATGATTATAC
The DNA here is from genome assembly GCA_963989385.1 of Ctena decussata. Lineage (NCBI taxonomy): Eukaryota > Metazoa > Mollusca > Bivalvia > Lucinida > Lucinidae > Ctena > Ctena decussata. The sequence goes on from OZ022508.1 coordinate 20,206,230, forward strand.
CGGCCGAAATTCGGACTAAGAATATGTAAGTTTCTCATTCGAGGTATAATTTCGTTTTTACGGCATGGAATCTCAAAAAAAGGAGAATGTAGTTCAATGCTCATGTCTTTTTACTTCTTTTCTACGCAAAGGCCAGTTGTCATATGCGTACGAGTTTGTCTGAATTATTTGTGTCGTGGGGTGGCAGTAGGCTAATTTACAGATAGGCAGCTAACACTTGAGTTGAAATTCCCGTTGAAATGATATAAACCTGAGAATTTTGGTGGTCGAAGAGCGTGCTCTGATTGTCTGATCCTTCTCCATTCGCAAAAAGTAAGAACTAAACGCAAATAAAAGAAATTGAGAATAAATAAACCGAGGCTCTGCTTATGTCGAGCGGCTCTGATTATATCGGCCGGCTCTGACGTAGGACGGCCTCTTTTGTAAGAGATGGTTACTGCTGAAGTAAATGCCTTGTAGTAGTGCTATTTACTGTATGAGCAGTGTAAAACAACACTTAGTCTACATCACGTTCAGGGACGTGAGTTTGATGTTTATTTTGGTTTTAAGGGCCGACAAAATTAGTTGCAGTGTTTGACAGCTGATTGATTTCCCAATATCATTAAGGCGAGGAAAGGGAGGTTTTAATAAATGCATTAGTTTTCAAGTTGATGAATCTTGTTTTCCATTGCATACATCTTGTACTGCCTTATATTTCTGCGTATTTTAGGTACACTTTAATTCGCACCTGTTTTAGCAAGGTGCGATATAGGCGTCCGGGTTTTCGTCTGTTCGCCTTGGGGTGACAAAAATTGATTTAAACATTGGGGCACCTACCCTCAACATTGATATTACTGTTGAATATAAACGTAACAATACCAAATTTAGTGCGACAGATGCGCATTTCTTTATTTAACATCTTCAGTGCCGTTAAACCCCAAAAGTTAAAAAAAAAATAAAACAGTGATGGGCAGGTCTCGGAAGGCAAAAGCAGTCTTCTCCGAGCTACACTTACTGGCATACTTACTGACACATGAAATAGTATAATCATGAGAGTCTTTGGTGGTCGAAAAAGTGTGACTGTCTGATCCTTGCCCATTCTTGAAAATTCTCGACACTGAAGAAGTTAAATAAAGAAATGCGCGTCTGTCGCACTAAATTTTGTATTGTTACGTTTATATTCAATAGGAATATCAATGGCGAGGGTAGGTGATCCAATCTTTAAATCAAAGGCACAAAACATTCAGACAAAATCGTACACATATGACAACGGACGAAATAACGGACGGACGAAAAACCGGACGTCTATATCGCAGCTTGCTAAAACAGGTGCGACATTAAAGCATACCTAAAATACCCTGAAATATAATGCAGTACAAGATGTATGCTATAAACAAGAAGACTCATTAACTTGAAAACTAATGCATTCGTTAAAACTTCCCTTTCCTCGCCTTAATGATGTTGGGAAATCAACTGCAACTAATTTTGTCGGCCCTTAAAACCAAAATAAACATCAAACTCGCGTCCCTGAACGTGATGTAGACTAAGTGTTTACACTGCTCATACAGTAAATAGCACTACTACAAGACATTTACTTCAGTAGTAACCGACTCTTACAAAAGAAGCCGTCCTACGTCAGAGCCGACCGATATAATCAGAGCCGCTCGACATAAGCAGAGCCTCGGTTTATTTATTCTCAATTTCTCTTATTTGCTTTTAGTTCTTACTTTTTGCGAATGGAGAAGGATCAGACAGTCAGTGCACGCTCTTCGACCACAAAAATTCTCACGTTTATATCAATTCAACAGGAATTTCGACTCAGTTGTTAGCTGCCTATCTGTAAATCAGCCTACTGCCACCCCACGACACAAATAATTCAGACAAACTCGTACGCATATGCCAACTTGCCTTAGCGTAGAAAAGAAGTAAAAAGACATGAGCATTGAACTACATTCTCCTTTTTTTGAGATTCCATGCCGTAAAAACGTAATTATACCGCGAATGAGAAACTTACATATTCTTAGTCCGAATTTCGGCCGGTATAATCATAGCCGCACGTGCTCCGGAAAACCGCCATAACCTTTCCTTATCATAGCCATTGGCTCTGATTATGGAGTTTCCCACCCGTGACTATATTTAGCCCTTTCTTTGTCGGAAAATAAGCTTTATAACCATGATAACTTATAGCATATGGGAATTTGACATAAAATTAAAAGATTTCCGAAAAAAATTTCGGGCCAAAATTACCGTTGGTTGGTTGGTTGATTTGATGCTTAACGTCCACGGTAAACAACTAAGGTCATGTCGGGACGGCCAGTTAACCTAACCACACTATTCCTGGGCAGGCTTAGACCTCCTAAGCGGTTAACCAGTACTAAGTGCACATACTTTCGCCAGTAGCTGACAACTGCCCTTCTTGAATCAGCGGAAGGAGAAACGAAAGTACGTGGCCAGACCGGGATTCGAACCCAGGACCTCTGACTTATAAGTCAGGTGCCCTACCGATTGCGCTACGCGGCCTGGCCACTGGATGACTTTGAAGTCAAGGTCATCAACTTAGAATTTTGTCTTAAAGATTTTGGTTAAAGTTTTATACTTATGAAGACATAATTTCACAGTGCCACCATGATGGACTCAGTTGATACTAATACTTGGACTGATGTTAGCCCCCCCCCACACACTTCCCCCTACCCAACGAAAGTACGTGGCCAGACCGGGATTCGAACCCAGGACCTCTGACTTACGCGTCAGGTGCCCTACCGATTGCGCTACCCGGCCCGGCCCCAAAATTACCGTAATCAAGAGCATGTATCACTAGTACAAAACATAAGGAAAAGAAAGAAAATCGCGGAAGATGTTCAGACCATTATTACAAAAGATACAAAACGAAAAATTAGCTAATTATAAAGCAGACACACGCTAAAAATGACAACAAAGTGTGCTGACATGGAATTCGTTTGTGTAATCACCGATCGCGCGCATTGCCGCAATAAACAAACACCTATAATTGTGTATTACCTAGACACGTGTCAGCTTTAAGAGCACCCTACCGTGAAATGGAAAAGATCAAATAAATAATACCGAAGATAAGTAAGAGAAGGAAAAATAATATAAATTCAACTTCGTGTTCAAACTTACGGAAAACTGTCTCGATGCAGATGCTTCTAGATCGGTGCATCGCACAAGAAACCATATATATCAGCCCTATAATCTACCTTGTAATAATGTGTAGTTACTACCTGAATGCTGACGTTTTACCTGTTGGGAAAATCGAAAAAAACTTTTCAGATTTACGAAACTTATTTATACGAACTGTAGCTCTTTTATATTGAACAAACGTGAATGTATTGCCGGGGTGTTGAAACACGGCGTCGATGAAAGGGGTCATGAAAATCATGAGCGACTTGTTGGGATTCTCAATAAGATATTAAAATAAAAGAAATATATATAAATAAAAAAATGTCAAATGACAACAGGCCAATTATACTTAAATTTGGTCTTTCAATGTATTTTTTGCAGTTCACATTTACAAAACGTCTGCTTTATGCATGTTATGTGTGCTTGCAGTTGTACTGAATTATATGGGATTTCCTATAGATGACGTCACAGTCTACTTGGGTAGATAACTCGTGCGCGACTTTATCGATTTATAGGAAAGGTGTATACCATTTTTAGGCCAAAATCTCCAAAACTTTCCATGAAATCTTATGTTCTAGCATTTTCCCATATTTGACCATGCCGCAAAAAAGGTAAAGGTAAACCCAAGGTCACCATTTGAACAGTCTTGGTGGTACTCTAGTACTCCATGCTATTTACCAAGTTTCAGGAACATAGGTGTATTGGTTCTGGGGAAGAAAAATATTACAGATTTATCCCGTAAGCGGTAATGGCGGCCAAGTTGGTCATGTGACCTGGACCGTTTGAACAAATTTTCATTCAATCAACCCCTGGAGGCTCTATATGAAATGTGTTCACAACTGGCCCTTTGGCTTTTGAGGAAATGGTTGAAAATGTCAAAATATGAGCAATCTGGATCAAAGGTAAAAAAATGACCTTGACCTCTAAGTCTTGTACTCATAATTCTTCATGAACTCATTAAGACAACTGTATATACCAATTTTTTAGGTCAAAATCTTCAAAACTTTCCATGAAATCTTATGTTCTACCATTTTCCCATATTTGACCTTGCTGCAAAAGGTCAAGGTCAACACAAGGTCATAATTCGAACAATCTTGATAGTACTCAAGTACCCAATGCTACTTACAAAGTCTCAAGGCCATCCGTCAATTGGTTCCGGAGAAGAAGATTTTTAAAGGTATTTACCATATATGGGCATGGCGGCCATGTTGGTCATGTGTCCAGGACCGTTAGAAAATGTTTTCATTCCATCAACCCCTCGAGGCTCTATATGAAATTTGGTTTCAATTGGCACAGTGGTTTTAGAGCAGATTGTTTGAAATTGTCAAAATTTGAGATTTCTGGGTCAAAGGTCAAAGAATGACCTTGACCTCTTGTACTCAAAAATCTTCATGTACTCATTAAGATGATTCTAAGTACCAATTTTTAGGCCAAAATCTTCAAAACTTTCCATAAAATCTCATGTTCTAGCATTTTCCCATATTTGACCTTGCCGTAAAAAAGGTCAAGGTCAACCCAGGGTCATAATTTGAACAATCTTGATAGTACTTGAGTACCCAATGCTACATACTGAGTTTCAAGGCCATCCGTCTACTGGTTCTGGAGAAGAAGATTTTTAAAGGTTTTTACCATATATGGGCGTGGTGGCCATGTTGGTCATGTGACCTGGACCGTATGCACAAATTTTCATTCCCTCAACCCCTGGAGGATCTATATGAAATTTGGTTACAATTGGCCTTGTGGTTTTTGAGGAGATTGTTTGATATTGTCAAAATATGAGAGTTCTGGGTCAAAGGTCAAAGAATGACCTTGACCTCTTGTTCTCATAAATCTTCATGTACTCATTAAGATGACTGTATGTACCAATTTCTAGGCCAAAATCTTCAACAGTTTCCAAGATATCTTATGTTGCAGCATTTTGCCATATAAACGCATGAGTAAGCAAATTTGACCTTACCGTAAAAAAGGTCAAGGTCAACCCAAGGTCATAATTTGAACAATCTTGGTAGTACTCGCGTACCCAATGCTACACACCAAGTTTCAAGACCATCGACCTATCGGTTCTGGAGAAGAAGATTTTTTCAGGTTTTCACCATATATGGGCATGGCGGCCATGTTGGTCATGTGACCAGGACCGTTTGAACAACTTTTCGTTCCTAAGGTCCCAGGAGGCTCTATATGAAATTTGGTTACAATCGGCCCAGCGGTTTCAGAAAAGAAGTCGTTTGAAATTGTGGACGGACGGCGGACGGACGGATGGACGAACGACGACGGAGCCTTACCATCCTATAAGCTCCCCCGGAGCCTCTGGCTCAGGTGAGCTCAAAAGGTTGAGATTTCAATGTTTATGCTATAAATTAAATGATTTTTTTAAACAAGCTGGAATGATGAACATGTAGTCTTAATGCAAATCCTGGACAGTAGAGGCTGACTGTTTTAAAGAAAACAAGAGGACCATTGGTCCTGTAGCTCACCCGAGTCCATTCAGCCTCAGTACTCTAGGGTAACTTACTCTAAGGCCATCGGTCAACTGGTTCTGGTGAAAAAGATTTTTAAAGGTTTTAACCATATATAGGCATGGAGGACATGTTGGTCATGTGACCTGGACATTTGAAAAAAATTTCTTTCCCCCAACCCCCTGGAGGCTCTATATGAAGTTTGGTTTCAAAACTGGCCCAGGGGCTTTTGAGGAGATGGTTTGATAGTGTCAAAATGACAGAGTTCTGGGTCAAAAGTCAAAGAATGACCTTGATCTCTTGTACTCATAAATCTTCATGTACTCATTAAGATGACTGTAGATATCAATTTTTAGGCATAAATCTTCAAAACTTTCCATGAAATCTTATGCTCTAGCATTTTCCCACATTTGACCTTGCCATAAAATGGACAAGGTCAACCCAAAGTCATCATTTTGAACAATCTTGATAGTACTGGAGATCTCAATGCTACATACCAAGCTTTAAGGCCATCGGTCAATTGGTTCTGGAGAAAAAGATTTTTAAAGGTTTTTACCATATATGGGCCTGGCGGCCATGTTGGTCACGTGACCTGGACCGTTTGAACTAATTTTCATTCCCTCAAACCCCTGGAGGCTCTATATGGAATTTGGTTACAATTGGCCCAGTTGTTTTTGAGGAGATTGTTTGATATTGTCAAAATATGAGAGTTCTGAGTCAAAGGTCAAAGAATGACCTTGACCTCTTGTACTCACAAATCTTCATGTACTCATAAAAATAACTGTATATACCAATTTTTAGGCATAAATCTTCAGAACTTTCCATGAAATCTTATGTTCTAGCATTTTCCCATATTTGACCTTGCCGTAAAAAAGATCAAGGTCAACCAAAGGTCATAATTTGAACAACCTTGATAGTACTTGAGTACCAAAAGCTACATACCAAGTTTCAAGGCCATCGGTCAATTGGTTCTGGAGAAGAAGATTTTCAAAGGTTTTTACCATATATGGGCATGGCAGCCATATTGGTCATGTGACCTGGACGGTATGAATAAGTTTTTGTTCCCTCAACTCCTGAAGGCTCTATATGAAATTTGGTTTCAATTGGCCCAGGGACTTTTGAGGAGATTGTTTGGAGTTGTCAAAATATGAGAGTTCTGGGTCAAAGGTCAAAGAATGACCTTGACCTCTTGTACTCATAAATCTTCATGTACTAATTAAGATGACTATAGATACAAATTATTAGCCCAAAATTTTCAGCAGTTTCCAAGATATCTTATGTTCTAGCATTTTGCCATAGAAAAGCACAAGGAAGAAAATTTGACCTTACCGTAAAAAAGGTCAAGGTCAACCTAAGGTCATAATTTGAACAATCTTGGTAGTACTCGCGTACCTGATGCTACATACCAAGTTTCAAGGCCATCGGCCTACTGGTTCTGGAGAAGAAGATTTTTTTAGGTTTTTTACCATATATGGGCATGGCGGCCATGTTGGTCATGTGACCTGGACCGTTTGAACAACTTTTTGTTCCTAAGGTCCCAGGAGGCTACATATGAAATTTGGTTACAATTGGCCCAGTGGTTTCAGAGGAGAAGTCGTTTGAAAATGTTGACGGACGGACGACGGACGGACGGACGGACGGACGGACGGACGGACGACGGACGACGACGGACGACGGAGCCTGACCATACTATAAGCTCCCCCGGAGCCTCTGGCTCAGGTGAGCTAAAAAAATTATGCCTTAAACTCATAGGATACAATTAATATCTGCAACATTTCATCCATGCTGTATCTTATATCTCTATGAATCTAAAAATTTTTTTAGTGAAAAGTTAAGACTTATCAGTTTGCTGAGCCTGTACACACATGACTTAGGGTCGAGTTGGGTAACTTCGAACAGCGGGTAAATTCCAACATACCATTGCAAACAGTGAAAATCCATATGAGACGGCTCATGATGAGCCATCTTATCAGGATTTTCCCTGTTTGCCCTGTTAATTTTGTTTTAATTCCAATGAACTGACATATAAAGGAAACAATGTCACTTTCCGAATTTACCCACTGTCCGAATTTACATGACTTTACCTTGTCTTTAAGGTCCTTTGTCAGATACATGTAATGCCAATCATATGCTGTGGGGAATCTAATTAGAATTTCCTCATTGGGGTTTCACAGCATGGTTTTACAGAGAAATCAGAATAGCCTCCATGAGGCAATTCAATTCTGATGAGGTCCAGCAGCATATGATTTTAAAGAGAAAGAATATTATCATATGTCGTTGCATCTGAGAGTGTAATAAAGCCATGCATTAAAATAATTAACTAGTGGATTAAATATGCAAATTACGTCCTAATGTTATGCGTTGACGTCCATAAAAGGTTGCATTTTCTGATGGTGAAATCATCACGTTTTAGTACAAAAATTTGCCAATAAAATGCCATTAAAGTGTCATATGATAAATAAAATCTTGCATTTGTGCTCCTGTATTATTGAATTTATTAAACTCGTTGGGAAAAATTAAAAAGATGCTCGGTATAGCCTCACATCTTATCTTTTTCCCAAACTCGTTTAATAAATTCAATAATACATGAGCACTCATGTTAGATCCTCTATATATCCCAAAACTTTGGCTTAACCATAGCTCTGCTACAGCATGTGTTTATCTGTCAACACTGTGACAGTAGTAGCTGTACTTTCTGCTTGATTAATCACCACTCAGTTAATCACCTCACTCACAAAACAGCTGATAATTAATTGTTTTGTCTTCTTCAGAATTGCTGAGGAAGGAATTCATGTTCTAAGAAATTCCAGTGAATTCCAGGAAACAAAAAACCCAAGCTAATCTGTGTATCAGATAGCTACCTTAATTTCAGCTTGTCAGACTGTCCTTGTAAAGATTAGCTCAGCTGACAATGCCTTACCTATCACATATAAAACTCTAATGAAAACTTAAGAGCAAAGTGGACACTGAGTAGGGTGCCGACACCCAGGCAAGAGTGAGTTATTTGTCATGCATCTGCTGCAAAATTCATCTGATAACAGGGGTATGACAACATGGTGTGATATTGTGTCACTTTAGAACTGCACTTGTGTGAATGTTATAAGACCATGCTTTTAGAAGCGATCTCTGAAGACAACTGGCTACATACGGACATTTGCCGTGATAACAACCTTTGATTTGTTTAACCACATCAAATGCATTCGCCACGTCAGCTATAGCTTGAAAAAAAACTCTGTTCGCTTTTCATTTGTTTTACTGTCTTAGGCCTTTTAAAATCTTCTAATGATGCACGACAAAATGGAATACCATCATAGTGTTATTTTTGATATCAAGTTTATCAGGCTCCACCAGAAACATGTCGGACTGGCTCGGCAAGCCTCACCATTCCTACGCTGTTTCTGGTCTCGCCTGATAAACTTGATATCAATAGACACTAACATGGTGTTATCAATTTCTCACTCAGTATCTGTGTACTCATGAGCTAAAACATTGCACTTCTGAAGGACAAAACGTCTTCGTAGTGCAGTTCCTGAATTAGTTCCAGTTGCTCTATGCAGGTATCTGGACATACATGTAGTTTGCCTTATTTTCTTCAATGAATGTATGACTTGCAATTGTACATCCTTTTAGACCGTATTTCAGTAATATCAGGATGATAGGATGTTGATAATGAAAGGCTGTGTGCAATGAAACCCTGTTGACTGTTGGAAAGGTTTCCACCAACAGCAAGTCTCAAACCTGGGACCACTAGGTCAGAAGGCCAGCTCTGAACCTACTAAGCTATGGGGCTCCTCTCTTTTCTTTGAATTCTCAATATGATATAGCTTGGATGATACATTTTTTTGAAATTTTGCATAATTGCATTAATCTTGTTGTCTGCATTTGGTGCTCTAAGGGTTAACAATGTTCTTGGGTACTGTCCTAGCTTGACCTGGTTAAAGTGAGGGTACCCTGCATTTTTTTTGGTGAAAATATTAATGCTTGTGCACATTCACATTAGTGAAGTGTAATTAATGTGTTTACTGCAAGTGATTTTCAGGGACCTTTGGTAGCATACATTGTAACATCTCCAGTTTCTAACAGTTCTTTTCTCATGTCATTTCGCAAGACAGCACATCAATTTTGAGTTGACTCTGAGTTGATGTTTCTGGCTTTACAAAAAGCAGGTCATTTCTAGACACAACAACTCAAATTTTCTCATTTCTTCTGAGAAGACTGATAAAATATTACTACTGTCTTACATCGCATGATGTACTAGTATTGCTTTTCTTCAACAGCCCTTAAAGTACCAAATAAGCAGACAAAACATTACGTCTGCAAAATTTTAATCAGTGTTTCATCCAAGCTACATCAAACTGAGAATTTAAAGACTAGAGAACAAACAGTGTAGATCTAGATGAGGCAGCTCATTATGAGCTGCCTCATCTGGATCTGCACTGTTTGCAAATCAGACTAGCTATTTTCCTTTTCGGCGCTTTCTTCATTAGAATGTATCTTCCTTTCAATTGATCAATACTGAACAAAGCACAAGAGCCTTATTAATTTGTCTTAAAAAGAAGTACATGTACGGTTAGAGAATTCAAAATTAGTCTACTTCTTACGGCTTGATTATTTCCTTATTTGTTTAGAACTCAAGACAAGGAGGTTCAGACTGACTAATGATAATTTGGTTACTCTAGCTGGCCATAAAATTGTTGTTGTTTTTTTTCCTTCTAAAACAAGACAAAAATACAAGATCTATCTTATAATGGTAGACACATAAGACACATATAGGTTTTAGGGATAGTTCTAGAAGAGAAATCCCCATAGCCAGTTAAAAGAATTTTATGGTATATTTTTATGGACAAGAAGGTACTTTTTTTTAATTACACCTAATTTCTAATAAGATTATAAAATATTTTTTTTCATGGAGAAATATGTGTAAGACAATATCTAGGAAATGTTATATCTGTATCTTGCCTGTGTGTGCATTTTCCCAAAACATAGCTACACCATAAAACCTTTAGGTCTGAACATCACCACAAGAAAATCACTTGGGTAAGGCAAAACTTATCCCACAGTAATTATCCAATACAATTTTTTATATAAATTTTCATGTACTGTACCAATTAATTATTTTATGAGATGAGGTTTTTCCTTCCAAAACAATACCCAAAGTCTAGATCCATCTTACAAGATGGATCTAAATTTTTGGGATTGATTTGGAAGAGAAATACCCATATTATAGCTGAGCTACGAAAGACTCATCTACATAATTTTGGAAGGGAAATCCCCCATCCAGAGCTTTAGATAAGAGGGAGTATTTAGTGATAATTATGGTCAATTTTTGTTAATTCTGCATAAAAACATATGTTATGACCCCTCATCTGAACTGTCTCCACGAGACGGTTCAGATGAGGGGTCACAACATATTGTTTCAATATTGAGAAATAAAGAAAATTTACTCTCAATTATCATCAAATACCCTTCTTATCTAGAGCTCTGCTCATTTGATATAGCTGAATATGGTACTTACCGCTACAAGTGCCCATTTGTCCGATCTGGCTGCACCATAAACTCCCACAATTCCAAACAGTATGATCAGCGCACCTGTCGCTATAAATATATACACCCCAACTGTATATTTTTGAAGTTCGTCACTGGCCCCCACATACTGATTAATCCAAAAATCCAGGCGAAGCCATATTGAAAATCCCAAGACCACGCCACCAATAATCTGAAAAAGAAAACATTGAGAAATAAGATATAAGGTGACTGGATATATCTCCATGGTTTGGCTGCCATTTTGTCAAGGGAGACAACTTCAGAAGATTTGTATTAGCTTCTGATGTAGGAAATTATTAATTATGATGCCATTTTGGATATAATGCTATCATATTATTGCCTTAAATCCTAAGGTATTGGAGTCCATGGACAATTTCCACTGAATCCATGGATAATGTTTATACTGAATCCATGGACATTGTCTAAAATGGGTGGTCTCACTGGACTTTGTCTATGGACTCACTGGACTTTGGGAAAATGTCCACTTAGTCCATGGATGAACTTTCTACAGACAGGTAGTCCAAGTTAGCAAATCCTATATACCACTACATGATACACGTATGATGACATCCTACGATGTCTCCTGAGAAAATACTGGCTCCTTTATGACAGCTTACATTCAAGTGGTCACAGGTTTGATACCCTGCTTCTCCAGTCTTTTGGATGACACTTTAAACCGAGGTCCCATCTACATATGACCTATGTGTTGGTGGGACGTTAAAACCCTGAGTTATTCACTGACTCTTGGCTGCACTATAGTGCAGCCGAGAGTCAGTGAATAACTCTGGGTATACCCTAGTGAGATGATACACAACTCTAATATACACATGTAGTTCCTTCTCATAACTGCCAACTCTCCCCCATAAATTGTGAGTCCCCTATTTTGAGAGCCACTCCCACTCTCCCTCCCTATTTGTCCATATTTTTAATGCCAAAATCTCCCAATTTTAAGGCTATCTCCCTATATTTTGTTTGAATATTAAGATTTTTCCTTCAAATTGTATAGAATTTCCAAATATCTCCCCCGTGGAAATTGTTATGACTTTCAGAACATGCACACCTTTAATTATAAAGTCTGTTAAGATGGTCGTTTTCATGCTTTCACCCCCCGCCCCTGAGATTTTTAAAAAGTTGACAGAAATGCTTTCTTGTGCAGCTGGACCTACTTCTTGGTGTTCACACATGCTGTGAGATACCTTTTTAGTTTTGCGGCTCAAGGGGCATGCGAACATTCCATCGATGGAATGTACCCATGCCCCTTGAGCCACAATACTAACAAGACCTTTCACAGGGACAGGATAGCTCGCCAGACAGCGCCTTGCCCATCACGTAAAACTTTAACATTTTGCTAACGCCGACGCCAACGCCGCCGACGCTGGGGGTAGTGCTGGGGGTAGCTCTTCCTGAACTTGTTCAGGCGGGCTAAAAAGGTACTCTTTAAATCTACATAATTTCTGCCACTTTTACTTAGGGGCCAATTTCTGTGACTTCCTGTCTGCTTCCCTGGATAACGTAGCCCTTGCAAAATGGAGTCTACTCTTACAGGAGGGAATTTGCTCCAAGAGGAGCAAATTTTTTCCTTTATGTGTTGACCCCCTTGAGAGGGGAGGCAAAATGAAAACATGAGAGTTGCTTCCCCTTCAAGTGTATACCAATTCCATTAAGGGTTTTGATATGCCTCAAAATGGATGGATGGATGACATGCCATTTCATGTCCTTTTCAAGTCTATTTCAGTCATATAAGGATAATGAGAGGTTAATAATGAAAGGCTATGTGCAATAGGTTGAACTGATTTCTGGCTACAGTAAGAATGGAACAAAAACCCCTAAGATCAGTAGGCCTGTGCTTAGCCTACTGGGGTCATATTTATAAAAACACTTAAGTAGTTACTATGCTATTGCTAAGGCTCAATGTCTATGAAGGAGATTCCCTACAACTATGAAATTTAAAATAATGGAGGAAAAACAGAACCAACAATCATCAGCGGTTATGTTGACATTTTTTATTTGTGTCTACGCGTTTCAGTCTTACAAAGACCTTCGTCAGGACAAAAAATTTACAGAAGTAGTATAAAACGGTAAGTTTGTATCACGTGGTCTAATTGTGTTTAAACCGGAAGCCAATATGGCGGACAGTTACTATGGTAAATAAACGTATAGTTAACGTTACGTAATTACATAAAATGAAAGTGAAAGTAGGATTTTGTTACATGCATGTTACGCAAGGTTATGAATTTATTATACTTGAAGTCAAAAGAAAGATAAAATAGGATGAGCATTTAGAACGAATAAAAATGCAGCATAACGTGGAGATTAGGTAAGTTCATATGTAATAATGTTTTAAGTTTCAGCCCTAGCGACTGTTACATCACGGCGACGGTTCGTGTTAATATATGTACTGGAATTAATGTTAATCTCTTTATAACACACTTTTAAGGCCTCCCCGAGGAATGAGTACAACCCATAACTTCTGTGTAGCCATATCAAAATGATGTCATCCATATAATTGCGCCAGTGTACTTGTGATAGTTTGACGAAGATTCTCTGTTTTAATGTGCCGTTGCGCAGATACATGTAATATGGTTTCAACGTGTTTAATTCCAGCCGGTGTTTGTCTATCAGATTTATCTTCGGGACTGAAGATCGTGGCACTCGTCATGTGTAGGCGTCTTCTTGAAATATTAGAAATTGTTCCCTTCTAATCTGTAAATCTAGTAGGATCTTTTGCCGAGTTATCGAGTCCATTGTCCGTTTGGCTATATCGGTAGTCCCTTATCTTTATACGATGAGAATCATACAATTTTCGTTTTTTTGAAATTTCGGGTATATGTTTTCCCATCTCTCGGAATAGTCGCTAAGGATACCGAATAGGAAGGGGAGGCTAACGTATCTACAAATCACTCCTTGTCTTCTTGAGAACTCATGATAACTTGATATGCCGGTTACTTATTGAAAGTAAAAGTAAGGCTGCTGCGGTGGATCCAGAAGGATGCAAGGAAGGAACACTCTAGGCTTTAATGTCCATCCAAACACCGTCCGAGTATACAGTTTGGTTTGCCGCTGAAGATCGGATCCAGAGGATACCGGCTCCGTCGGTGATAGAAATCAAAATAATGGAGGAAAAACAGAACTGTTCAGACTGTTCCTCCAAAGCAAATTTCATAGTTGTAGGGAATCTCTTTCACAGATATTGAGCCTTAGCAACCACTTAAGTTGTTTTATAAATACGACCCCTGGTTCCTCCACATTCCTCCAAGGATGATCATTCTGCCATGAAATATTGGGTTGGTAAACTGTTTCCGTTTTATTACAATACCCAGCTCCTGATCAAGGACATTTCCCAGCAAGTCTTGTCTACATTATTAATGACTCAATTATAGAACCATTGCTATCATGGCTATGGCACTGTGGTCGATTAGTTAACAATTTTCATTTGCAGCACAGGTGATATTCAATCAAGCTCAATTGATATGCAAGCTGCTTTTGATATTATTGATTGGGTTTGCAGAACCTGACATAAAAAGATTCTGCAAGCTACCAGATGATAATAGTTTCTGTAATAAAAGAAATAATTGCAAACTCTATCAGCATGATATCAGTATCAGTTTTTGTCTTGGTCTCCACTAGACCTTTGCTTCTTTTTCTTATGTCTTTCCAGAACTCCAGATTCGGTTGGCCTTTGAGGATAATTCTAAGATAATACTTCTTAAAAAAATAAGTGTCCAATTTCCCATAGCCTAGTGGTCATAGGACCAGTGAAGGGTTAAGGGCCCACTGTATTTTCAACTATTTTGGGCACAGCAAATGAAAAGCAGAGCCCATCCCTTTCTTTTTCCTGCCATATGCTTTATCCTTCCCTGATTCGATAGAGGTACCCATTTACTGCTGGGTTGACAGAGTTTTCCGGTCCCCAGTTGACCCAAGCTGTGATTCGAACCTGCCACCTTCTGCACCAGAACTGAGTCACCAGAGCTGTAAATAAGAGGGGTATTTGATGATAATTGAGGGATAATTTTTCTTATTTCTCATTGAAACCATATGTTGTGACCCCTCATCTGAACCGTCTTGTCGAGACGGTTCAGATGAGGGGTCACAACATATGTTTCTATGCAGATTTAACAAAAATTATCCCTATAATTATCACCAAATACTCCCTCTTATCTAGAGCTCTGAGTCACTCTAACCTCTAGACTACAGTGCCTCTCTAATTGTTCATATTTCTCAGGACACTGTTCATGTGTTATAATGAGGGGTCACAATATATGGTTTGATGGAGAAATACGGAAAATTATCACTGTCCTGTTACCTCTTCTTACCTGGATTTTCTCTGAACAATGCTAGGAGACCAACAATAATAATAATAATAATAATAATAATAATGATGTTTATTTGTGAACAAACATACAACATATAATCACATATATGACCAAGTTGATTAAATTATGTTGTAAGCTAATTTCAACAGATTTTTATGAAGAATTATTGAAAATCGTCCCGGTTACTTCTTATCTGGAGCTCTGGTATTTCTTTGTGTTGAATACAAATTGCAAGAGTATTTTGTCTTGATTCAAGAAGCAGCATGATCTCAGTTTATATCCCCCCACCCTTCCCAAATACTTTGAACCAGAATTGGTGCAGTGCATGGAGTGAACAAAGCCGACACAGTAAAGGATGTTTATTTCCTTATCTAATCAAGATTACAATCAATCAATGCGCACTCTGAAACCTTTGACTGATTTATTCAACATCAAAATGTGCATGCATATGCATAAAACTGCAACCTGCTGCCAGCCAATGCAGCTTGCAAAGCATAGTAACATGCTTTTAAGCAAAATGCCATCATTACAGATATTTATTAGAGCAGTCTGATCAGGATTTGCACCATTTGCTACCATGCAAACAATTTGCCTACACATCACCGTCTGTTTTTGTAGATCGAGAGTAAAAGTAATCAAAGAGCCAACATAATATTTAGTGATCAAAGAGCCAGAATTATCAGTTCTAACTCTGACAAATTCGCATATGTAGACATGAACCCTTATACAGAGGTGTGATCAGGTGCTTGCAAAGTTAGGAGACATCTACCGGTCCTTAGGGTCACTGTGATATTCAGACTCACCCCCCTTCCCCTCTCCCCCCACAAAACAATTTACAGTCACAATGTTACTTATGAGATTCACAATCATGTACAGGCAAAATCAAGCATTTCTGTATATTCAATCATCTTATTAGATTTAAATGTCAATTCTTTATTACTCCTGGGTTCGAGGTTATAAAACTTGAGAATAATCTCAAACTCAAAATAAAGCACACTAATTGGCTGCTTCTGAGCATGTGCTCAGAAGCAGCCAATCAGTGTGCTTTATTTTGAGTTTGAGAATGTGCTCAAGTTTTATAACCTCTGGGCCTGGTCAACAAAGTTAACAAAATGTGTTTGCTGACAGATATATCATATATAATATCGTATTGGACACTTTACCCTACAAATGTGGGGATTATCAGAACTCTGATTCTCATTTACCATAAAAATTCTACAAACTGAGACACCTAAATAATTACTGTAAAATCTCCCACAAATGTAACTGTTAAGTGTTATAATGCATGCATCCAAAAGCTGCAGAGTGAATGGCAAACAGAGCAGGTCCTGATCAGACTGCTCCTGTGACCTGGGTCAGCCCTGTTTGCTCAGATCTATCTGACCCAATACGGAATTTTTATGGTTCACATAATATTATACAGAAAGATGATAAGCTTTTTAAAATGCTTTCAGTACAGCTGGCTCTATTAGAATGTCTATTCTAACAGATATTATCATATTTTATGTAATGTTTGCCAAGGTTATAAGAAAATTTAAATGGAATTAAGATAAAAGTAATGAAAATTCAATGATACCAGTTTTCCAGACCAGAATTTGGCAGCCAGCTTAAATGAGTCATGTGTTTGAAAAAATTCAAGTTATAAATAATAAGGGTTTAATGTCTACGGTAAACAGCTATGGTCATGTCGGGATGATCAGTTAACCTAACTACACTATTCCTGGGCAGGCTAATAGACCTCCTAAGTGGTTAACCAGTACTAAATAAGTGCACTTTCTTTCACCAGTAACTGACAACTGCTCTTCTTGAATCAGCAGAAGGGGAAATGAAAGTAAGTGGCTGGACCGGGTATTGAATCCAGGACCTCTGGTTTACAAGTCAGGCGGCCTAGCGACTGCGCTATGCGGCCCGGCCCCTACAGACTGCGCTACAGAGCCCAGCCCCTACCAACTGTGCTACGCGGCCCAGCCCCTCCAGACTGACCCCTAATATCTACACCAGTCTAGAGTATTTCTGCTGTATTAGATGGGTTTCCCTTCCCAACCAATCCCAAAAATATCTAGTACATGTACCAGTAGATTAACCGGTAAACTACTTTGCAACCATCAGGCCATGCAAAGCCTGGAAGGTTTTCTCCAGATACATGTAAGGCTCATTAAATTTTGATGGCATGTAACTGTCAGTCTCTGACTGTTCTAAATTTTCTCTATCACTGCAACCTTAGGTAAATGCATATATACAATTCAGAAATGATTGGAAGTCATTTACAACGTAAACACGATACATGTAGTAAAACCTCGAATACATTTTTTTTCAGTACTGCCCTTTCAAGAATATTTGAGCCTCGACACGAGAAAACCAACAAAGTGGTTGTGCGCCCAGCGCAGACTCAGATCAGCCTGGGCATCCGCCCAGTCTGTTCAGTGTCTTCACTGTCCGCATGGAGGTAGCTTAGACCCTTAGCTACCCTTTAAGCGCTTAGGGAAGAGTCTGATTAGACCGGATGGATGTCCAGGATGTTCCGAGTCTGCGCTGGGTGCACAACCGCTTTGTTGGTTTTCTCGTGTCGCGGTTCATTTCACTTCAACACCTACGACACTGACAAACAGGCAGTCTGTTTAGTTGTGTGCATCAGTTACAAGTATTTTTCCTTAACCAAAATTTTTTATGGAAAATGAAAATAAAATGCTGCAGATATAATATCTATCAAGCTAACCAATCATCAAAGGCAGGCAAACTCTGGAGAACTCTGAAAAAAAAAACACCCTTAACCTCTTGTTGGTGCCACTTTGACTAAAGCTAGGCTAAAACCACTGTGGTGAGAAATGTAGCGGCTATAGGGACTAGGGAGCCCTGGAAGCTTGTTTAGCTAAGTGCTGGCCTGCTATCTAGTGGTTTGGGTTCTAATCCTGTTAGAAGTGCACTTTTTGCTATAAACAGGGTTCCAGAGAGGCATGGTCAAGTGGTTAGAGTGACTTGGTTATGCTGCAGAAGGTTGCCAGAAGGGTGCGCATTCAAACCCATGTCAGGCCATCATCTCTCTGTCAACCCAGCAGTAAATGGGTACCTGTTTCGAATCAGGGAAGGATAAGGCAGCGAAAAAAGGAATATGGACTACCTTTTATATGCTGTGCCCAAGATACAGTGGGCCTCTAACCAAAACTGCCCCTAGAGCCATTCGACTATGAGAAACCTTTCAATGCCTTAATTTTTTGGGTTCCATTGCACATAGCCTTTATTATCACCCTTTCCTTCAATGGCTCAACATGACTGAATTACCGTTGAAAGGGCTACAAATCATGTCATGCTAACTAGCATCCTTCTGATTTTTATCCAGTAGGTCGAGGTGATCACTACAATGAAGACTTTTGTTTTATCATGTTTTGGATACTCTGACAATCTATTTACACAATCACCAATGACTTAAAAGGCATTTCCCCGCTACGTGTATGAAATATGACTGTGACATGGCTACATTATGCATCATCCAGTAGGTCGAGGTGATCACTACAATGAAGACTTTTGTTTTATCATGTTTTGGATACTCTGACAATCTATTTACACAATCACCAATGACTTAAAAGGCATTTCCCCGCTACGTGTATGAAATATGACTGTGACATGGCTACATTAAGCATCACAGTGGCGGATCCTGAGGGGGTTTGGGGAGTTCAAATGAACCCCCTTCTCATCCAAATTATCTTATTTTCAAGGGGAATTTCAGGAAAAATTGGTCAAACTGCATAAATCGAACCCCATCAGCTAATTTGAACCCCCTATCCAAAATTCCTGGATCCGCCTCTGGCATTATTACCATTTTTAGGCAGACCTGGTGGTATGAAAAAAAGATCTGTAACAGCTTGAAGCGTCCATATTGGGTACTGATAAAATTTCCAATTGTTCTGTATCAGCCTGTAATATGCCAATGCCACCTCAAGCACTGTTATCAGATTGATAGGATGTCCAGGCTGATCTGAGTCTTTACTTGGTGCACATGGCACTTTGTTGCTTAAAATTGTCATATTCCTACTCATATACTGACTTCTTTGTATGTTCTAACCTAGGCCGGCAACCCGACCGTAGGTATTCAGACAAGCAGCACCTTGTCTCTTAAAATCATACTAAACACCAAAGAGAATGGAACACCCGAACGGTTCCTGGGTTAGCTGCATGAAGAAGTACACAAATTTCGTCTCTTGAGTGTTTAGGAGCTCATTTCAGCAATATTAAATTTGTTTTGGTAGTTACATCATTGACTGAAACCATAAGATTTTTCCATACAATCATATAGTGATGTAAAAATTAAGTTAAAAATTCAAGTTAGCATATGAACATTTATAATGACTCAATTAGCATAATGGAAAGACAAACCACTTGACTCTTACCCAAATTATTGCTGTTAGGATTATTACAAGTATCCGAAAGCAAAGAGCTTTACTTGAGGTATTCATTTCAAATATGCTATCTTCACTAATTTGTCATAATTTCTTGTAATCCCCAAATTTTGACTAATGTCATCTTTTTGTTTGGAGAATTCCTATTTCCGCTTTCACGCGCACCTTGCCGCTAGATGTCGCTTTGTCGGTGTCGATGTAAACAAATTCGACCCGGCGAACTTCGCTTTCCAGGGACAAATAAATGCTGTGGTAGATGCTAAAACTGTCTCTAACTCGAGTTACCTGTTTTCATCGTTTTATTTGTTCAGTATTCTTTTCTAGTCTTTGTTAACGCTGTAATTGTAAGTCGACAGTTTCAGAAAAATAAAGTTGAATTACGGTGCATGTGTAGGTTTAGTAGCAGTAATTTAGTCCGGTAGTACTTCCACACATGATGGAGGTTCATATGTCACTACATTAAAAGTATGAAGACTAATCACTGACTTGAAAGGTGTAACCTCAAATTTTGGCTAGTACCCGCAAATGCTAGTCCTTGAGGGTGCACGTATCCCTAAAACAAAAATATGTGGGCATGCTGAAACTGCACTGAAATGATACAGAAACTTTGCTCACCCCACTGTAAAAGACACAAATCCCATGCTTCAAAATAATGGGCCCAGCTTGCATTTTATATAGGGACTCAGTACCGAGAAGCGGAGGAGTATAAAATCATTTTTTCACCTAGAAATGCTACCAGTCTGTAATCTCTGGCCTCAGAGATGAGGAAATCTAAGTTAAACGTATATTCAGCTTAAGCTCGTGGATTATCTCCTCATACAGGCAGACAAACCATGGTATAACTAGTACACCTAAAAGGATGCACAAGCATTTTCAGTTTGTTTGGATGTTTATATTTCAGAGCCTTAGATTTGGTGATAATTAGGGATAATTTTTGTTACTTCTGGATAAAAACATAATTGAGCCGCAACACGAGAAAACCAACAAAGTGGTTGTTCGGCCAGCGCAGACTCAGATCAGCATGGGCATCCATCCAGTCTGATCAGAGTCATCGCTGTCCGCATGGTGCTAGCTTAGACCCTTAGCTACCCTTCAAGGGCTTACTAAGTTAGACCCTTAGCTATCCTTCAAGGGCTAACTAAGTTAGCGAAGAGTCTACTGACTCAGATTGGTTTGATTCCAAGGCTGATCTGAGTCTGCACTGGGTGGACAACCACATTTTTGGTTTTGTCGTGTCACGGCTCATATGTTGTAACCCCTCATCTGAACTGTCTCGACGAGACGGTTCAGATGAGAGGTCACAACATATGATTTCAATGAGAAATAAAGAAAATCATCCCTCCATTATCATCAAATACCCCTCTTATCTAGAGCTCTGATATTTTTCAGACTGATGTGGCTGCAGTGAAAGTTTGAATTCTAAAACAATCATGCTGAAACAGATCACACAGATAGGATTTGCTGACTCTTTCTCCAAGCTACGACACTTGAAAAAATTGCTCCAGCAAGTACAAGAGGCAAAGCAGTTATCTGGGACACTTTACAGCTTTTCAACATCATCACAGAAATCAAAAGGTAGACTGTCAGATAAAACTCAGAGGACTGATGAACTTGAGTGGGAAGGTCAAAGTCACATGACTGAAGCTGAGTCTGGTTGCCATGGAAACGAGTTACATGTCCCTGTTATGTTGGAAGAGGTGAAACAGATACTGACAGAGAGACAACCTAAGGTAACTAGCACTAGCAGAGAGACATGGTGCTTCAGGTAGATATTTCCACAATCAGTACCAACCTGTATTAAGCAAGCACCTAAGGGATAATCAAAATCTGCTTGCTTAAGACAGGTGCTGGCTTAACACAGGTACATTTCAATGTATTTGCCTGTTTTGGGAACTGAATACATGCTTGCTTAATACAGGTTGCTTGCTTCATAGAGGTGGCCACTATGACAGGTTTTACTGTAGTCAAAATTGTAATGAACCAGTTTTGACTGTTTTGAATCAGTATCCGCTGTTGTGACTAGCAATTGCTTTTTATACCCTGCCAAGCTTTAGTGGCGGGTTATTATGATATACCTTTCAGTGTCCGTCTGTCCATCCTTCTATCTGTATGTCCATCCATCCGTCCATGGCCACCATTTCAGATCGATAATAGTAAGGACATCATATCTCTGTCTATCTCAGTTCTGTGGCTATTTAGCTATTTTATATTTTAAAAAATAAGTTATTATGCCCAGCAGTGGCAGTGCCTGCGATGCTTTTATTATCCCCATACATACCCATTGCTTTAGCTGCTGAGAGAGCAAACTATTTGCTTGAAGAGTACCCTGAGAGGTTCAATGTACATGTACATGTAACTATTGCATTTAAGAGTTTGTTCTCTCACAGGGTATAATCGATTCCGCTAATTTTCGCGTCCTGCAGAGACTGTACATCATATTTGGCTTCCACCGAGACTGTCCACTATCTCTTGCTTCCTGCTGAGACTTCTGTACATGATAAATGGCTTCCTGCAGAGTCTGTCCGCATGATTCTGTTTCCTGCTGAGGCTCTCGGCAGGAAGCAGAGTCACACGGACAGTCTCGGCAGGAAGCCAGTTTACAAGGACAGTAGTCTCGGCAGGAAGCAAGAGTTTGCGGACAGTCTCGGCGGAAGCCAATATGACGAACAGTCTCTACAGGAAGTGAAAATTGGCGGAATCGATCATAGCCTATGTCTCTTCCTTCAAGAGCTCGGCCAAGAGAGGACAAATTCTTGCATAAAGAAGCATCCCTTGGAGAAGGGAGTTAGTGCTATTCTTGAGTTGTTTCCCTTGTAAAGCCATACCCAAACCATTGGATTGATATCACATGTAAAGGAATCTAATGGCACATGCAAAATGTGAAGACTGATCAACCATGCAGTCTGGCTCTGAGGTTATAAAACTTGAGTACATGCTCAAACTCAAAATAAAGCACACTGATGTGTGCTCGGAAGCAGCTAATCAGTGTGCTTTATTTTAAGTTTGAGATTATTCTCTTAGGAGCAGCTGTAGTGTAGTGGATAACACTCCAGACTACCAATCCAGGGGTTGCAAGATCGATCCCCCGCTTCTCCGGTCTTTCGGGTGAGACTTTCTCCATATGACCTCACTGTTGGTGAGACGTTAAACCTGAGTTCACTCACTTGAGATTATTCTCAAGTTTTATAACTTCGAACCCAGATCAGTCTTTTCTTCTGTATGTACAAGCCATGAATTCTGGGAAAGCAAAAAAAAAAAAAAAAAAAAAAACTCTCAGAAGACATGCTTATGTGCAGGTTGTCAGATTGAGCTGAGTATTTATACACATGGCATAAGGTTCCTTTTCAAGTGATACCACTCATATATTTTTCAGACTATTATTGATATGACGTTTGGTGCTGGTGGTCACAGCAGAGCTTTGTTAGACAGTCTGCCTGGTTGTCAGATCTTGGCTTTGGACAGAGACCCCCAGGCTCACAAACTGGCTCAGCTGCTGGCTGAGGAAAGGTATGCCAACTACCATATTAAGTAGTCTTATTAAATGCCCTGGGCCAATGTATTTTACATAGGGAGGTGTTAGCTTGTAGTAAATCAGCCACTGCCAAAATACATCTTATAAATGGTATTAAGGTGAACGGGTATACTTTCAGAGGAAGTAATTCTACTGGTTTTGTGGGGGTCAACTCTTAAAGAAGAAGAATTTGCTCCTCTGGGAGCAAATTCTGTCCTTTAAGTGTAGACCCCATTTCAGAGAGCTACCTGATCCAGAGAAGCAAACAGAAATTCATGCATGTTAATAAAATAATATTTTCGGAAAAAAATGCTGTGGGCGTTTATTACAGCAGGGGCAATTAATAGGATAAATACGGTGAAATAACAGAAAATAGTGGGAAGAAATGCCTGAGTTAACAGTACAGGCCTTAATTAGGAACAGTCTGATCAGAGATCTGCACTGGTTGCCCTTCAACAGCAAGTTTTTTGTCTTGCCTGCGAAGCAGAAGTGAGACATAGGTATTGCTTTTCCGGTGTTGTTGGCGGCGGCGGCGTAAACTTTCATCGGGTTTTTGCGTTTAGGTCAGTTTCACAAAGCGCTGACAGGCGAGACACCGCATTTCGCGGAATTCTTGTTTAAACATAAGAGATAGTAACAGAAGTGAGACATACATGTTACTTTTCCAGTGTCCTCATGGATGGCTTAAACTTTGGTTGAGTATTGTGTTAGCTCTGTTTTGTGAGTATGGGCTGACACTCACAGGCAAGATTGCATTTTGCAGAATTCTTGTTCAAAGTTAGGGTGAAAGGATACACTAACAGGGGAAGCAGCTGTGTCATTTTGAGTTTTGCCTTCTATCACAATGAGGCCAATACTCATATTGATGGGGTCAGCTCTTAAAGGAAAGAATTTGCTCCCTACAGAGCAAATTTTTGTTCTAAGAGTAGACTAGAACAAATTCCTTTGTATAAGAGTTTACCCTAATTTAGGCGAGTTTTGTTGTAATGAAAAACAAAAGGAAGTCTCAGAAGTTGTTTCCCTTTGTAAAAATGGCAGAAAAACTGGATGTATAATCTTTCACCTTAAATATAATGACAGGGGCTACTCTCTTGTTGAGGCACTCCAGCAAGTGGTTTTTAGTGGAACTTTTTTCTTTAAAGATGCTTAAATATCAAAATTTTAGGTTGAACATACCCAAAACCATTTCTCGTAGCTAAATACTGACTTGCAGCATATTGCATAACCTCTTTTGTCTATTTTTATCATTTTTTGTTTGGAGGTGGGTTTTCCAATAGTAAAAATATTCCTTCTGGTTTCCGGCCTTTGATGAGGTTCATTTTAAATTTAATAAAGCTGGGAACCACTCATTGTGACATCACAACTGAAATGATGTCATCATTAATCACCTGATCTGTTTTGGAATATGACCATTTCAGCAAAGGGTTGTTTGCAGTGTCAGCTACACTTATGTATCTTTTTGTTTTCCAAAAAGATATTACTTATGAAAATAACTGCTATAAGATATAAGCAAAAATTCTTCTGAACTGATTTCATGTTAATCTTATATGCAGGGGTTTTTTTAAGCGCGGGTCCGTTGGCCCGGGCCCGTTGATTTTGGCCTCGGGCCAGTTAAATCCCACTGTAGCAGGTCCGTCAGGCCAGTTTCTGTTTCTGTTTCCGTAAATCCCGCCAGTAGAATGGCGCACCCAGGTCGTTGACCGGTAGATGTTTTACGTTGATTTGTTGATTTGTTGTTTCACATAAGTAGGTAAATCCAGGAATAGCAGCTATATACACACTATGTACAGACAGGTTAGACTTGTGGTGGCGGCCACATTGATAAATCAGGGATATGGTTTAATTGGACAAATTTCTGTATAGTTGCAACCTTTTTGCATGCAACCGGAAACAGTACCTACGACTCAGAGCCTCCAGCTGCAACAAGACCTCCTCTGCAACACGGGCCCCCTGCAAGCTCATCAGGTTGTGACTATCTAGCAGAATCTTCACCAACTCCGTCCTTGATCGTGATGCCCAGAATTGCTGACCAAACTGACTAGCCAGGAACACCCTGATATCTTTCAATGACGAGTCTCTAATCTCAGCCAGAGCAGGGCAACGAAGGAGAACATGAGGTAAATCTTCTGGGCCGAGTCTACACAACGGACAGGTCTCATCCACACTGTACTGATTGAATCTAGCTTTTGTGGACTGAAGCATATATACTCCTGTCATCATACGTACTTTAGTGACACTTCTTCTAATATCATGCACATTGTTTGCAGCTGATTCCCATACTGTATGAGTAATACCCACCGCCATCGAAGTAAGATTACAGTTAACCAGGGTAGACCTCGTCTGTGCATCTGCAACCAAACGCTGGGTCCAGAACTGACATATTGACTCACGAGTGATCTTTTTCCAGGAGAACTTTGTATAATTTTCAAGACAGGAGGGCTGAGGAAGGTTATACATATCCAAGATGCATTCAACCTTACAAAAGAAACTACCCTGGCATTTAAGTGTCAGCTGTCGAGTCATCAACCCCTTTATCTTCTCATTTCTAGAACGGGCAATGGAGTGGAGTAGACTTAACTGCCTCTTATGTAGTTCGGCCTGTATTGGAAGAGCGCCCAACAGCAGCTGTACTGCCGAAGAGACCGTCCGCTCTGGTAACGATTGTAGTTTTTTCAGAGTTGATACGTGGAACCGTTGTAATTGACCGACTTGGGTGTCAGTCAGCGACAATGTCTCCAGACCGTACAACAACCTGGGAATCACATAGACCTGGTATATCCTAAAGGAGATCTTCGGATTTAGTCCACTCGTACCATGAACCCCCGTTTTCATCAGGGCATACAAGGTCCTTCGGGCTGCACTTATTCTTTCTATGATATTGACGGAAGTTTCTGATTTTTCTGCCCTAGTCAGGCCAAGATGGATTAACTTTGGTTCAACCCGTACCTCTTTTGAACCTAGCTTCCAAGTAGTTATAATTTCATTGTTTCTTACACTTTTATTAACATTACGTCGTAAAGCTGTACTCTTTTGGGGGTGAATAATATATCTCTTCTCCTGTGAGTTGATATAAGCAAGATTGAGCATTAGCTGCAGTTCATCGTCTCTGGAAGACACTAGGAGAACATCATCAGCCACGGTCGGGCATCCCACATACAGGTCACCAATATACTTCCCTAGAGATCTAGATTCCATCTCCAAGAGAAAGTCATTGAGAAAAGTCTTGTAGAAATGTGTAGATAGAATCCCTCCCTGGCGCACCCCCTGCAGAACAGAGAACGACTGACTCATCTCTCCACCCCACTTGACTCTTGCGGTAAGCCCTCTGTACATAGACCCAATCACCTCCCACAAATGTGAATTTATATTCTGATGATATAGCATCTTCATAAGGATGGGATGACTGACAACATCAAATGCCTTCTGGGTGTCCAGGGCGGCAATGTAGAGAGGTTCCTTTTTCTGCTTAGAGTCCAGAATACATTCAGACAAGAGCAACGATGCCATTGTGGGAGACAGGCCCTGGGTGAATCCGAACTGCAACCCGGATTGGTCATCATTTAGTTCATCAAGCTTGTTCAGGATGACAGACTCAAACAGCTTCCCAAGAATAGAAGAGACCGTAATGCCTCTGTAGTTATCCATCTTACGAGGGTCTTTCCCTTTCTTATGAACCGGGGTAATTATACCAGACTTAAATATATCTGGAACCTTCTTCGTTTTTAGAATGTCGTTAAAGATATCTGCTATAATACGGAGCAGAACGTTTCCAGAATATTTTAGATGCTCCGCTGTTAATCCCGTCTCATCCGGTGATTTACCCGAATTCAGAGATCTGATGGCTTGGCGTACTTCCTTTTCACTGATAACAGGCAACCGATCAGGATCCAAACGGGCTATCTCTTGTATTAAGTCTAGCTGGTACAGGGACAGGTCCAAGTAGCTCTGATCATAGTTTGGGTGTGCATCGGGGACAGCCAGATCCTCAAAATATGCTGCAAAAGCTCTGCACTGCTGCAGGCTTTCCCCAACCTCTTCGTTGCCAACAATCAGGGAGACAGGATGACCTTGACGAACTGACTGATTTCTTCGTATAAGGCGGTAGAAATACTGACTTGAGGGATTCTCCATGAGCTCATGGTAGAAAGAGTCCCTGGCACTGGCGAATTCTCTTCTTATTTGTTTTCTGACATTATATTTGGAAATTTTTCTTTGTATCGTCAAAGGATGTTCTGGGCCTGGAGATCCTGAGCTTTTCCAGAGATAGAAAATTCTTTTACATTCAGATTCAAGCTGTCTCACCGTAGGAGACAGTTTAAATTTTGGACCCTTAACCTTCACCAATCTATTCGGGACTGTCCTTCTACTGGCCGCCTTCAGGATTTGGATGAGTTGGTCAACCGGCTCACACGTACTGTCTGAGGTTTGCAGTAATCTCTCCAAGAGACATTGATACTGATTTTCATCTACTTTTTCCCAATAGAATTTTGTAACTTTTTTAAATGACTTATTTCTACTTGTACCACATAATTTATCTTGATTTATATTCAGAGTAGCAGTCACACTGACATGCGAGGACATATTTATCGGGGAATACTCTCCGACGCAGACATTTCGCAGTAACGACTGATCACTAGTCAGAATATAGTCTATCTGTGATGATCCCCCTCCGTAACCAAAGAAAGTAGGTGAATCGCCCATTCTGGTGTCCAGAAACAGCTGTTGTTCAGCAACAAAATCCTTAAGCATAGAGTCGTGAGGGTTCGAGCGGGTTGGTAGAAGGGAGCCATTCAGGTCGCCACACAAAACAATTTTGTGAGTACCAGAGTATCTTGAGGTAATGCCATATACCACGTCCAGCATCTCCATGTAGCTGTCTCGGGATGACGGAAGATTGAGTGTGGGAAGGTATGCATTTATTATACACAGACTGATGTCAGCAGTCACCAGTTCAACGGCTTGTACTCTCTCATTTCCATCCTCCAGGCGCCTGATACAGTTCGACCAAGCTTTTGGCCACATGATTGCAATTCCTCCTTTCCCTCTGGGCACTTGGAAGTTTGATATATTGTCATTCATATCACTACAGCGTACGTATGAACAATAGTTTGGCACCAAGTTGTCTATAACATCACTTTCAAATGACCATAACCATGTTTCCTGGAGACAAATAACTCTGTCACGACTAGCTTGACTTATCAGTGTTGCTGCATTCCCCTTCACCCCTTCAACGTTGAAAGAAACAATATCTACTGTCTTTCTGTGGGAGGCACTGGGTCTGGGGGCTCTTTGTTGAGGCTCGGGTCGCATAAAAAAGACGGAGTTGCGTTTGACTGTGGTAGAGATGCTATTTCATTTGAGCCACTGTGAGAAGCAGAAGTACTGTTTTCCACACTCAGTTCTCCCGACTCGTAGCTATTCTCGTCGCGAACAACAGGAGTACTCGGGTCCATAGCTGTCACCTCGTCAGATGGGGGGTTTTCAGTTGACTGCCTTGAAGAGGGGATATTGTCTTTTCCGGAAAGCTGCAAAGAGGGAGTCCCAGCCCTTTGATTTGTAGGTGGCTTTAGGGATTGTTCGGCGAGACAGTCGTCACCCCCAGCAGGCCTGGGTTCATCTTGGCCGGTATGATCCGTAATAGCATTTCTTCCCAAACCGGACGTATTTGTAGTACGACTCCTACCTCTATTGGTGGTGTATATCTGACATCTAGAATTGGATTTATCTGCATCCATGGGCCTCTGTTTGCCAGGATTTATTCCTTGTACAATTGACCCAGATGTATCATAGTAACCAGTCCCTGTACCCCCAAGACCGGAGGTGGCTGCGTCAGGAACCATCGGAAGACTAGGCGGAGGAATACGACTGTCATAGGCAGGTTGAGGATGAGAAGCAGGTTGAAACGGAATTGGAGATTGAATCCCAGTCTGAGGCTGGGACAGATGAGGGGTGTGGCTGTCTAAGACTAGCCTAGGATGGAAAGAAGGCTGTAACTGTGTTGAGAACGGATTCCCATCAGGTTGTAATGGAGTTGACGCATGAATCCCAGGCTGAGACTGGGGCGAATGAGGGATGTGGCTGTCAAGGACTGGCCTAGGATGAAGTGACGGTTGTAACTGTGTTGAGGATGGTTTCCCCGAAGATTGAAACGAAACTGAAGATTGAACCCCCGGCTGAGACCGAGGCGCATGAGGTATGTGGCTGTCAAAGACTGGCCGAGGATGGAGTGATGGCTGTAACTGTGTTGAGAATGGTTTCCCCGCAGGTTGAAACGAAGTTGAAGATTGAATCCCAGGCTGAGACTGGGGCAGATGAGGAATGTGGCTGTCGATGACTGGCCGTAGGTAAGAAGGCTGTAACTGTGTTGAGAGTGGGTTCCCAGCAGGTTGAACCGCAGTTGAAGGTTGAATCCCAGGCTGAGGCTGGGGCGGATAAGGGATGTGGCTGTCAAAGACTGGCCGAGGATGAGATGAAGGCTGTAACTGTATTGAAAATGGTTTCCCCGCAGGTTGAAACGAAGCTGTAGATTGAATCCCAGGCTGAGACTGGGGCGGATAAGGAATGTGGCTGTCGTTGACTGGCCGAGGATGGAGAGAAGGCTGTAACTGTGTTGAGAAAGGGTTCACATGTTGAACTGGAGTAGAAGGTTGAATCCCAGTCTGAGGCTGGGGCGGATAAGGGATGTGGCTGTCAAAGACTGGCCGTAGGTGGGAAGAAGGCTGTAACTGTGTTGACATGAATGGGTTCCCGTACTGGAACTGGGTTGGAGGCTGAAAAGCAGGTTGAAACTGCGTCGGATACACATAGTTTGAGCTGTTTGTACATGGTTTCATCTGCGGCGCCCAGTTGGAGAAGGCTGGATTATAGTAGGATGTGGAAGGCCCAGGCTGGGAATGATGAGTAGCGATATTATTAAAGGCCGCCATTTGTTGCGCCTGAATGTTTTGCACCATACAAGTGTGGTTTTGAAGTTGCAAGTAAACCTGCGAACTATTCATAGTCATTAAGTACAGATTTTGAAACAGATTCATTTCAAGTTGCTTCAGCTTCATGTCAATTGAACCTAACTGAGTTTTTAAACCATCATCAAAGACTCCATCACACTGACCATTACTATGTGGATGTGAGGAATAGTTCTGTCCTCGCGATATCCCACTACTATCAGTTGATGTCGTTTGGACTTCAGAAATTAAGCCGTCCCTACGCCTAACTACCGAAACTGTATGTTCCAGCTCCTTTATTTTGGATTCCAGATTTTGTATATATTGAAGTTGGTCTAAATTAATTTGTTGCTGTTCAAGAACCTGAGTTTTCTTACTACGAGTATTACTTGAAGAAGTACCTTTAACTTTTTTATTATTACCAGAAGGCAGAAACAAAAACAGATCATCTTTAACATTTGCTCCATTCCCCTCGATCACATTATCTCCACAACCAGAATCAGAACATTCAGTCTTAGATTTATTTGAGCTCAAACAATCACCGCCCGAAGATATCTTCCGTATGTTCTTACCACGTTGCTCTGCGGTACGAGTAAGGGAGCTTTTAGGAGTTATTGTCAGATCCACAGAAGACTCTGTATATGCATGATTTCCAGCTTTCGCACGTGACTGGCTTTCCATCGATGAGCCACCAGAACATTCCTGGATTGGAGTAACGAGATCTAAGTTCACTACTGGGGAATCAACATCAGGCGCGCACTTTTGGGACTGAGTGTTATTAGCAGAAATTTCACTAGATCTAACATCTTGACTAATATCATTATCATAGTCTATTTCTATTTGAGAAGAGCCTAGTGGACTTGCAGTATTCTGCGCATTTGTGCTATCACTTTTACAAGTACGTGTAGTGTCGTTCAATCTGTCATCTCCGTATATCTGATTATCACTGCAATTGTCACATATGTAAGGAATATCATCATTAATCTTAGCCACTTCTGAGGGGCTTAGTCCTAAGCACTCATAATGATACCACGAGTCACATTCTTCGCAGCAAATAGTGTGTTGTTCAGCAACTTTTTCACAGCTAGGACATAAATAGAGTGTCTTGTTTGCCAGTTGAATTTCGGGGAGTCATTTCGGGACATTCAGTTTGTTTCAAACTTGAAGCGAAAATTATCTGAAAACCAGTCTACTTTCGTTTTGCTACGGATGATGTCATTGGATGATCAGAAATGTTTAATCCAATGAAATTTCTCCTCGCATTGCAAATAGACAATATGGCCGACCGATGAAGTTTGGGGATGAATCGCAGAAGTCACATGTAAAAAATGGACCCCAAAGGACTTCTGCGCTTATTTCAACCCCCGCCATCTAAAAAACAAAAACAGCTGCTTAAGTCCGATGAAGAAAAAAAGGCACCCGAGACAAATACCAACAGTCTAGCCGCCATCGGTACTTTCAACCTGGGTGGCTGACTGAATTCAAGTGCCTGAAGTGGCTTGAGTTTGATGATGCTGTTGTCGTCAAACTTGGAATTTGAAAAATCTCGAGATTGCTCACGGTCAATCTTGGAATTCTAAGTTTACTCGAGCAATCTTGAGATTTTTCATCGATTACGGCATGGACTTTAAGATATTATAATCGTGTTTATATTGTTTGAAATAGCTAAAGACTGCATCTATTAGTTATTAATATTAAGTTTATGGGAATTTATTAAAATTATATCCATATTTCCGTCAATTAAGACAATTTCAGGCAATAGCGGAGATGGCTCATTTCATCTGTAGATCTATTAGATCGGGTCCTACTAAAGACAGAAAAGGACTTTTGCCACCGAAAAGGACCGAAAAGAACTTTCGGGCACCGAAAAGGACTTTTTTAATGCCATTTTATACTATGAAAATGTTTGAAAAAAATATGTTTTATTTCCAAACATAATTTTATAGTACATTCAGTAGAAAATGCCCTTTTCTGTGTCGGAAATTTGGCATTTGCAATGTCCTTTTCGGTACATGGCATCTCTTCACTGATCAGAAGTGGGGTCCTTTTCGGTGCTGTGATATTTTTGTAAAATTTTAGGATGAAGATACTACAATTCACAAAATTATTATTCAAGCGCTGGTTTATATCATGATGATATAAATAAATCTAAAACATATGTTTTATTATTGCATTTAATGGCAAATAAAAGCTCTTTTCGGTGCCCGAAAGTTCTTTTCGGTCCTTTTCGGTAGGGTAAGTCCTTTTCTGTCTTTAGTAGGACCGTATTAGATCTATATAGACGGTTTTTGTTGTTGTTTTTTGACAAGGATGTTTTAATATGATGCTATTTTAGTTAATTGGCAGATTAATTGTTAATTGACAGGTTTATTTCACCAATGTTTTCATTTAAGATTTACCACACCACTGTTTTCATTTAAGCTATCTAGAATTAATACTAAAAAAAATAATAATAATAAAACAAAAAAAAAACAATTGGGTCCCACAGTGCAGAGGCCGTAAGGCAGTGGGGTCATAGGTCCATTATATCTTAAAAGGTGAAGCTTATCCCTCTCCTTTCACTGCCTTATCCATCCCTGATGCTGTTCACTGCTGGGTTAACAGAGTTTTCTAGTCACCATCTGGCCATCCCGGATTCAAACCTATGACCTCCTTCATAATTAAACTGCTTTAATTAGTTGACCACGCGTGTCTATGGTGTACCAAAAGAGTCCAAACTACTGATACCAGTCCACACATAGTGGACTATGGTGTACCAAAAGTGTCAAAACTACAGATATCGGTCCACCTATGATAAAGTATAGGTGCACCGCTAAATTTTAGCGGTGCACCTGTAAATTTTAGCGGTGCACCAATAAATTTTGTCGGTGCACCGCTAATTTACAGGTCCACCGATATTTTATCGGTCCACCGATACTTAGAACTTATAGGTGCACCTGTAATTTTAGGTGCATCGATAAAATTACAGGTGCATCGATAAAATTACAGGTGCACCTGTAAAGATATCGGTGAATTGATAAATCTCAGGGGTGGACTGATATTATCGCTGCTCGTACATTTTATAAGAGCAGCAATACAGCTGGACCAATTAGGCATTAAAATCAGCTAGAGAGGACATCTGATTGGCTGTTTTAGATGTAAGATCAGCGCCAAAACGGGTCATGAAAAATATATACGTGGACCGCTAATTTTATCAGTGGACCTATAAATTTATCGGTGGACCGATAAAATTTATCAGTCCACCGATACTTTTATAGGTGCACCTGTAATTCTATCGCTGCACCTGTATATTTTATCGGTCCACCAATATGCTAAAATATCGGTGGACCGATAAAATTTATCGGTCCACCGCTAAAATTTACAGGTGCACCGCTAAAATTTAGCGGTGCACCTGTGTATTTTTACAGGTGGACCGGTATCGGTAGTTTTGACCCTTTTGGTACACCATAGTGGATGGATCAATTTTATCAGTCCATCGATAAATTTTTCAGGTCCAATGATAAAATTATTTGTCAATGATAAATTTTTCATGACCGATTTGGGCGGTGATCTTTTAAATATCAAACAGCCAATTAGATGTCTATTCCATCTGATAATAAAACCTGGTTGGTCTAATTATGAGAGTTAAAATCACTACTCTTATAAAATATGTGTGCTGCGATAATATCAGTCCACCCAGAGAAATATCTACAAAATTTAATAGGATATTCCAAGTTTGCTCGCGATCAAGTTTGGAAAATTTGAGATATTTGCCATTCTGTACTTCCCAAAGCCCATAGACTCATATCAATGTTGTGATACCATTTATTTCAGCCTATTTGTTCAAAAATTTTCATTGTGTATGAAATATCTACAAAATTTAATAGAACATTCTAAGTTTGCTCATAATGAATTTTAGAATTTGAGAGATATTTGGCATTTGCTACTTTTGAAAGCTGTTAACAAGTATCAACAATATCAATGCTATTGATTCTAGTCTATTTGTTAATAGTTTTACATAACATGTCATATCAGTCAACAAAATTTAACAGAAATTCCATGTTTGCTCATGATCAGTTTTGGAATAGGTGAGGTATTTGGCATTGTTTACTTCCCAAAGCCCATGACTCAAACTGTTGATGCCATACCATTACTTGCCGGGCCGGGTAGCGCAATCGGTAGGGCACCTGACTCTTAAGTCAGAGGTCCTGGGTTCGAATCCCGGTCTGGCCACATACTTTCGTTTCTCCTTCCGCTGATTCAAGAAGGGCAGTTGTCAGTTACTGGCGAAAGTATGTGCACTTAGTACTGGTTAACCGCTTAGGAGGTCTAAGCCTGCCCAGGAATAGTGTGGTTAGGTTAACTGACCGTCCCGACATGACCTTAGATGTTTCCGTGGACGTTAAGCATCAAATAAACCATCATACCATTACTTTCAGCCTATCTGTTTAAAATTGTTCATTGTATGTCAAATAAAGTTAAAATCTATACAGACGGAAGTAAAGACCCCACAGCTAAAACAGCAGGGGCAGCCTTTGTTGTCCCCGAGATGGACCATGTCCACAAAATCAGACTTAATCCCGTCCTTGCGGTTTTTACCACTGAGCTGATAGCCATTGAACATGCCATTATCTGGATCCTGGAGAACAGGATCCCAAATTCAGTTATCCTTACTGACTCCCTTAGCTCCATACAGGCCCTGTTATCGGGCAAATCAAAGTCAAGACCCGACAAGGTATACAAATTCCTATCCCTACTCAACCTAGCCACCATTGTAAATTTCAACATTTCCATAGAATGGATCCCTGCCCATGTAGGAATTGACGGCAACGAAATGGCCGATGGGGCGGCAAAGGCAGCTATGACTACTGGTAGTTATGACCATACCAAACCCTCAAAAATGGAAGTTTACCCCCTAATAAATGAGGCAATATTTGAAAAATGGCAATCCCACTGGACCAGTAGCAGCAAGGGCTGCACCTACC
Organism: Ctena decussata; assembly: GCA_963989385.1. NCBI lineage: Eukaryota > Metazoa > Mollusca > Bivalvia > Lucinida > Lucinidae > Ctena > Ctena decussata. Next base: position 20,241,473 of record OZ022508.1, read on the forward strand.
ATTTCATCCAACCAACGGTAAAACTGCAATGTGACGTATATAGTCCCATTAGACGTTTTGATATCACCTACTCCCGATTAAGGTTAGGACACTGCGGCCTGGGCTGCCACCACTACAGCAACCAGACCGGCCTATGTCCCCACTGCAATGAAGCCGATGATCTCGATCACATCTTCTTTGACTGTGTAGCTCACAGCAATCAAAGGCCAGACCTTGAATCCATCATATTTAAATTAGGATATCACACAATAGACCTGAGACTCCTCCTGTCCCCCCCCCCCCCCCCCCCCCCCCCCCCCCCAAAGGAATACCTGGACAAAAGTAATATCATTGCCAGGATATAAGTAGAACCAAACACATAAAGGAAAATTCACCCCCAAAATTTCTTTATATTGGGCCCTTGCTGCTGAGCTGGATCCAAGCCCCTTAAGCCCATAAACAAGCCTGGTCACCTGGAAAATAACTGAACCATTAAAAGGCTCAAACCACTAGAACCCTAGTCGTACAAATTACCTCTGTATGACAAAATTACCAAAATTAAGGTGTATCCAATCACCTAAATCCCATAACCAAGCCTGGTCACCAGAAAAATAAGAGAATCACTACAACAGTCAACATATTTGCTCCCTAGAAACAACAGAAAGCAACATCTCCCCCAACCCAACAACTCACAATAAGAAATAAGCTACAGTCCTGTTGTTCATCATTAATCCTCCTCACCTTAGCCCCAAAATAAAGTGTTCCACAACCCCCATTAAATTTACAAACAGGCTTGGTATCCCGGAAAAGGACTGAACCATTATAAGGTTCGACACATTTTCACCCTAGAAATATCCAAAAGAAGCCCCCCTCCCCCCACAACAACTACCAGTGAGGATATAGCTACTGCTACTGTACATCTATTGCCCCCGTAAAATTTACACCTCACTTTAGCCGAAAAATAATATGCTCCACAACCCCCCTTAAATTTACAAACAGGCTTGGTTTCCTGGAAATGGACTGAACCATTATAAGGTTCGACACATTTTCACCCTAGAAATATCCAAAAGAAACCCCCCTCCCACCACAATAACTACCAGTGAGGAAATAGCTACTGTGCATCTGTTGCCCCAGTACTATTTCCCCCTCACTTTAGCCGAAAAATAATGTGTTCCACAACCCCCCTTAAATTTACAAACAGGCTAGGTATCCTGGAAATGGACTGAACCATTATAAGGTTCGACACATTTTCACCCTAGAAAAATCCAAAAGAAACCCCCTCCCCCAACAACAACTACCACCGAGGTAATAGCTACTGTGCATCTGCTGCTGCAGTAAAATCTTCAGCTTACTAAAAGTGGAACTCTACCAAAAACTCCCAGGACCAGAAAAATCCCTAAAATTCTAAATATGCAATATTCCTTGGAAACTACTAAACCAAAATAAGGTTTAGACCAAATTCCAATGATTTAAGCCCTAAATGGGATCCTGACTTCACTTACTTTCCCAGAAACAAAATTTAGCTACTGTCACCCCGGTGACCAACAGGCACAGACAGCTCCTTGAAACCTAGATAAACTCAGTTACAGGTTGTGGCCGCAAGGACGGAGACGGTTATAACCCAGATCAACACCAACCCCATGCTCCCCCAAACCCACGGTATTAGCACAGAAGGGAATTTGCTCCCTACCCAAGAATTTGCTCCCTTCCCAAGAATTTGCTCCCGACTTCTACCTTTTTTTTTTCTCTCTCTTTCTCATACCTGCCCTGGACCCAGCCAAAGGCAGGGAGCTTGGTCCATCAGACCTAGCAAAGCGAAGTCTGATGGAGGCTTACAGCCTGGGGAAGATAGAAAGCATGCTGACATCGGCCCAGAGAGAGCCCCTCATGCCATGCTCTTCTAAAAGCCCCAGGCTGTATTGCTAAAGCCAGCAGTGGGACGCGAGGGCTGTGCGCATGGGAAGTGATTTATACGGAACTGCGCACAGGCCCACTTGGGTGCGATCCCACTGCAACACGATTTAACTCTGGGATTCACCTTTTTCTACTCCTCCTAGAACTAGTATCCTGCAAATTGCATGCGGTAACAATAGAATTTGCTCCCACCAAAGAATTTGCCCCCCCATTCAAGAATGTGCTCCCCAATCAAGAATTTGCTCCCCTCTCTCACAGACTTGTCCTGGACCCATCCAGGACAGGGAGCTTGTTCCACCGGAAATAGTACAGCGAAGTCCGATGGAGGCCTACGGTTCGGGGAATTCGGAGACATATGTTGACAACGGCCCAAAGAGAGCCCCTCATGCCATGTGTTTTCAAATCCCCTGGGGCGGGTAGCTAAAGCCACCAGTGGGTCGCGAGGCCTGTGCGCATGGGAAGCGATTTATGCGGATCTGCGCACAAGACCATTTGGGTGCGACTCCGCTGCTTTTTGATCTGGGAAAATTTTCTTCCTCCCAACCAAGGAATTTGCTCCCCCTCTTTACTTTTTATTCTTTCATCTACTCCCCATGGGTACCGTCATGGGGGCACACAATCCCATAGCATATCCTATATCTGAACTCCCATTACGAATTTGTCCCCCCCATACTTATTCAAGCGAATACTTGATGCACAAAGGCGGAAGGGCAAACATAACCATAAAAGCAGCATGCCAGTCGAACAGGGATGGACAATAATACAAAATGTTGAAATATGAACATTGGAATGTTTGGGGGGCCAAAAGAAAAGAAACCATTAAATGACCTAATTAAAGAATTTAGAGCGCGGCCCCAAGAGAAAGCACCAAAACAAAAATAACTCCATACGCGGAGAACTAGTGTCCAAATATTCAGTCCTTATGCATATTAAGGCTGCTAGATACAGATGAATTTTTTCCATATTGTCTGTATAGGAAGATTATGGCAGGACCATAGTAGAATTCTGAATAGAAGCTAATAGGTGGGGAGAGAGATCGGTTTTGTGATTAGTATAGTGATACATATTTTGAAAATTATTGCGGTACAGCTAGTGTCCAAATATTTCTGTCCTTATTCATGACTAAGGTTGCTAGATACACTAGATAAATTTTACCCTATTGTCCTTATAGGGAGAGTTATAGCAGTGCCATAGTAGATTTCTGATTAGAAGCTTACAGACAGAGAGAGATTGGTTTTGTGTCTAGTTTAGTGATACATGTTCTGAAGGTTATTATGGTGCAGCTAGTGTCCAAATATTTCAGTCCTTATACATGATTAAGGTTGCTTGATACAGATGAAATTTTACCCTATTGTCTGTATAGGGAGAAACTAACAGACAGGGAAAGAGATTGGTTTTATGAAAGTATAGTGATACATGTTCTGAACCTAATTATTGTGCAGCTAGTGTTCAAATATTTCAGTCATTATGCATGGTTAAGGTTGCTAGATACAAAAGAATTTTACCCTATTGTCTGTATAGGGAGAATAATGGCAGGACCATAGTAGAACTTTGATTAAAAGCTAATAGTTGGAGGGAGAGATACTCTTTGGGTCTCAAATTGTGGTAAATGTTCTGACTCTTGCTATGGTTTAGTTGGTGTACATGTATTTCAGGCCTTACGCATGATTAAGGATGCTTGATATAGATAAAGTTTTACCCTATTGTCTGTAGAGGAGGAAATATTACAGGACTCTAGTGGCATATTGATCAGGAGCTGATGTAGTTGGGGAAAGTGATTCTTTTTTAGTACAGAGTTTTTGTTTATGTTCTGAACCTTACTATGGTTTGGTTTGTGCCCATGTAATTGGACCTAATGTAGGATTTAGGTTAGACTTTATCTAATGTCCATGAGAAAGGGTAGTAATACAATGGCATGACTGTAGTAGAATTCTTATTGTAAACAAATGGTTGAAGGAAGCGATACTTTTTGGCTGGCTCTGGAATGTAGTATGGGTATCAAAGCTTACTCTAGTGTGGTTAATGTCCAAGTATTTTGGTCCTTAAATAAGATTAAGGTGTCTGGATATATACATAATTTTTCCATGTTGTCAGTTAAAAGAGATAATAATGCATGACTGTAGGAGAATTCTATTTAAAGGCTAATAGATAGAGCGGGTGATTATTGTTGGGTCCAGCATTTTAGTATGGGGTCTTGAGATCGATCCCCGTTCAGGGCCCTTGACAAAATTTTCTTTACAGATTTTTCTCCTCCCACTACAGTGGTGCCTGTAGACTTCTATGGTGCCTGGTGCCAGGATGATTACTGTTGGAGCCCAAGTGCAAAGCAATGGCAGCGGAGTCAAAAATAACCTGGATATGATTATTTCATTTCGTAAACATTTGATACAAATGTTCTTTGGTAGGATGGAGGAGTGTAGTAGTTCGGCAGGGGTGGATCCAGGAATTTTTGAAAGGGGGTTCAAATTAGCTGAGGGGGTTCGATTTATGCAGTTTGACCATTTTTTCCTGAAATTCCCCATGAAACTAAGTTAATTTGGGCTGAGAAGGGGGTTCGTTTGAACCCCCGAACCCCCTCTATTCTAAGTTTGCTGCCGATCATTTTTGGATTATGTGAGATATTTCCCATTCCATACCTTTTGTATCGACAATATCATGCCATTAATTCTGGCCTATTTGCGAACAACTTTATATTATATGTTAAATCATTAATGTCCACAAAATTTAATAGAATATTCCAAGTTTGCTTGTGATCAATTTTGAAATATGTAAGATAGATGGCTTGTATTGACAGTGTCCTGCCATGAAATGCATTCCGGCCTATCTGTTAATTACTTTACATTCTGTGTCAAATGTCAACAATATTTAACAGAATATTCCAAGTTTACTTGCGCTCAATTTTGGAATATGTCAAATGTCAACAAAATTTAACAGAATATTCCAATTTTACTTGGGATCAATTTTGGAATATGTGAGATATTTGCCATTCTGTACTTCCCAAAGCCCATGAATATCAAATCAATGGTGTCATACCATTTTTTTAGTCCGTTGCTTTATTTTCCCAAATTTTTTTATGTTTGACAGTATCAACAAAATTCGATAGAATATTCCAAGTTTGCTTACGATCAATTTTGGAATATGTGAGATATTAGGCATTCAATAGTTTCCACTGCTCTTAACTTGTATTGAAAATGTCATGCCATTAATTCTGGCCTATTTGTTAATAATTTTACACTATAAGTCAAATGTTGACAAAATTAAAAAGAATATTCCAAGTTTGCCCGTGATCAGTTTTGGAATATGTGAGAAATTTGAGATTCTGTACATTTGAAAGCTCTTTTACTTGTATTGACAATTTCATGCAGTTAACTGCAGCATATATGTTAATAATTTTACATCATATGTCAAATGTCAACAACATTCAACAGAATATTCCAAGTTTGTTCGCAATCAATTTTGGAATATGTGAGACATTTGCCATTCTGTACTTCCCAAAAGCCCATGACTGTACTTCCTTAAGCTCAGGACTCAATTCAATGGTGTCATACAATTTATTCCAGCATGTTTGTTCAATATTTTTTGATGTTAGGCCATATCAACAAAATTTGATAGAATATTCCAAGTTTGCTCACAATCAATTTTGAAATATGTTTGATAGTAGGCATTCCATATTTTATATAGGTCTTCACCTGTATCGACAATGTTATGCCATTGATTCTGCCATATTTGTTAATAATTTTACACTTTATGTCAAATGTTGACTAAATTTTACAGAATATTTCAAGTTTGCCTGTGATCCATTTTGGGATATGTGAGATATATGAGATTTTGTACATTTGAAAGCTCTTTACTTGTATTGACAATGTCATGCTGTTAATTGGTTTAAACATATTTATTTCTGCAATAAATTCCAATTACAATACATAATGTAGACAACACAACTAAACAAAGAAATGGATCAGAACGAAAGCTTAAGGTAGACGAATACTGAATAGAAATATTGGCGGGGCATTCAAACCATTATACCATCTAAATAACCCAAAGAGCTATAAAACATTTGGGTAAGAAAAAAACAATTTTCACCGTTTTGTTTTCCTAAAAAACAATATTTTGTATTTCTACACATTATTTTTAAACATTTTCCATTAAAATTCATATCTCTAGTACATGAATGCACTTTCATTTCAGCAAATCATATACTCTGTAATATATGATATTTGAAACAAACTGATATAAAAAAATTGCAGTTTTCTTGTTAATAAGTGTATTTTTACATTCTTTGAAAAAATGCAAGAAAATTGAATTTCATGAAAAACTTCATGAAAAATATTATCAATCAATGGGGCATGCTTATGCGTATTATTTTAGTAGAGATTACTTCGTATGTTAAATAATAAAACAAAAAAACAAACATTTCACCGTTTCGTTTCCTAGAAAAACAATGTTTAAGTTCAAAATATCCCCAAAACAGACTGCCCAAATTCTGCACCTGCTGCAAGCACAGCCGGTCCTTGCCCTATTATTTATTTTCCTGTTATTCGGTTTTACCATAGAGTAATGTCGACAAAAATGCGCAGATGGAATGGAAACTGTGAAGATCTTGATCATTCTGGTTCCTAAGGAACAGTCTGATCTCAGTTTTCACTGTTTGTACAGACCTATGTGCCCGAAAACTTAAGATCTTTACGGTAGATATTGTAAGTGTATATTATAACTGTATTTACTCCATAGTTAGTTGATTTGATGATGAACAATAACTCTGTTTTTTAAACAAGCAAGAACAGAGTTCTTCCGGGATCGTCCACCTTAAAGCTTATAGAGCAGCATACAAGTTAATTGCAGCATACAAGTTAATGATTTTACATCATATGTCAAATAACAACAAAATTCAACAGAATATTCCAAGTTTGCTTGCAATCAATTTTGGAATATGTGAGATATTTGAGATTCTGTACATTCAAAAGCTCTTTTACTTGTATTGACAATAACATGCAGTTAATTGCAGCATATTTGTTAATGATTTTACATCTTATGTCAAATGTCAACTAAATTTAACAGTATATTCCAAGTTTGCTCGCGATCAATTTTGGAATATGTGAGATATTCACCATTCTGTACTTCCTTAAGCTCAGGACTCAAATCAATGGTGTCATACCATTCATTCCAGCATGTTTGTTGAATATTTTTTTGATGTTTGGCCATATCAACAAAATTTGACAGAATATTCCAAGTTTGCTCGCGATCAATTTTGGAATATGTGAGATATTTGGTATTCTATAGTTTTCACTGCTCTTAACTTGTATCGACAATGTTATGCCATTAATTCTGGCCTATTTGTTGATAATTTTACATTATTTGTCCAATGTTGCAATAATTTAACAGAATATTCCAAGTTTGCTAGTGATCAATTTTTGAATATGTGAGATATTTGAGATTCTGTTACATTTAAAAGCTCTATTACTTGTATTGACAATGTCTGCTGTTAATTGCAGCATATTTTTTAATAATTTTACATCATATTTCAAATGTCAAAATAATTTAAAAGAATATTCCTAGTTTGCTCGCGATCAATTTTGGAATATGTGAGGTATTTGCCTTTATGTACTTCCCAAAGCCCATGCATCATATGTCAAATGTAACCAAAATTCAACAGAAAATTCCAAGTTCGCTCACGATCAATTTTGGAATATATGAGATATTTGAGATTCTGTACATTCTGAAAGCCAATGACTCAAATCAGTGGTGTTATACCATATATTTCAGCATGTTTGTTCAATATTTGTTTGATGTTTGACTATATCAACAAAATTTGATAGAATATTCCAAGTTTGCTTACGATCAATTTTGGAATATGTGAGATATTTGGCATTAAATAGTTTCCACTGCTCTTAACTTGTATCAACAATGTCATGCTGTTAATTGCAGCATATTTGTTAATTACTTTACCTCATATGTCAAATGTCAACAAATTTAAGAGAATATTCCAAGTTTGCTCGCGATCAATTTTGGAATATGCGAGATATTTGGCATTCCATAGTTTCCAATGCTCATAACTTGTATGACAATGTCATGCAATTGATTCTGGCCTATTTGTTAATAATTTTACACTTTATGTCAAATGCTGACAAAATTTAACAGAATATTCCAAGTTTGCTCGCGATCAATTTTGGAATATGTGAGATATTTAAGATTCTGTACATTTGAAAGCTCTTTTACTTGTATTTACAATGGCATGCAGTTAATTGCAGCATATTTGTTAATGAGTTTACCTCATATGTCCAATGGTAGCAAAATTTAACAGTATATTCCAAGTTTGCTCGCGATCAATTTTGGAATATGTGAGATATTTGCATGTTTGTTCAATATTTGTTTGATGTTTGGCCATATCAACAAAATTTGATAGAATATTCCAAGTTTGCTTACGATCAATTTTGGAATATGTGAGATATTTGGCATTAAATAGTTTCCACTGCTCTTAACTTGTATCAACAATGTCATGCCAATAGTTCTGGCCTATTTGTTAATAATTTTACATTATTTGTCCAAAGTTGACAAAATTTAACAGAATATTCCAAGTTTGCTCGCGATCAATTTTGGAATATGTGAGATATTTGAGTTTTAGTGCATTCAAAAGCTCTTTAATTTGTATCAACTATGTCATGCTGTTAATTGCAGCATATTTGTTAACTACTTTACCTCATATGTCAAATGTCAACAAAATTAAGAGAATATTCCAAGTTTGCTCGCGATCAATTTTGGAATATGTGAGATATTTGCCATTCTGTACTTCCAAAAGTCCATGATTCAAATCAATGGTGCCATACCATTTATTTCAGCATGTTTGTTCAATATTTGTTTGATGTTTGGCCATATCAACAAAATTTGATAGAATATTCCAAGTTTGCTTACGATCAATTTTGGAATATGTGAGATATTTGGCATTAAATAGTTTCCACTGCTCTTAACTTGTATCAACAATGTCATGCCAATAGTTCTGGCCTATTTGTTAATAATTTTACATTATTTGGCCGAAGTTGACAGAATTTAACAGAATATTCCAAGTTTGCTCGCGATCAATTTTGGAATATGTGAGATATTTGAGATTCAGTGCATTCAAAAGCTCTTTAATTTGTATCAACTATGTCATGCTGTTAATTGCAGCATATTTGTTAACTACTTTACCTCATATGTCAAATGTCAACAAATTTAAGAGAATATTCCAAGTTTGCTCGCGATCAATTTTGGAATATGTGAGATATTTGCCATTCTGTACTTCCAAAAGCCCAGGATTCAAATCAATGGTGCCATACCGTTTATTTCAGCATGTTTGTTCAATATTTGTTTGATGTTTGGCCATATCAACAAAATTTGATAGAATATTCCAAGTTTGCTTACGATCAATTTTGGAATATGTGAGATATTTGGCATTAAATAGTTTCCACTGCTCTTAACTTGTATCAACAATGTCATGCCAATAGTTCTGGCCTATTTGTTAATAATGTTACATTGTTTGTCCAAAGTTGACAAAATTTAACGGAATATTCCAAGTTTGCTCGCGATCAATTTTGGAATATGTGAGATATTTGAGATTCGGTGCATTCAAAAGCTCTTTAATTTGTATCAACTATGTCATGCTGTTAATTGCAGCATATTTGTTAACTACTTTACCTCATATGTCAAATGTCAACAAATTTAAGAGAATATTCCAAGTTTGCTCGCGATCAATTTTGGAATATGTGAGATATTTGCCATTCTGTACTTCCAAAAGCCCAGGATTCAAATCAATGGTGCCATACCGTTTATTTCAGCATGTTTGTTCAATATTTGTTTGATGTTTGGCCATATCAACAAAATTTGATAGAATATTCCAAGTTTGCTTACGATCAATTTTGGAATATGTGAGATATTTGGCATTAAATAGTTTCCACTGCTCTTAACTTGTATCAACAATGTCATGCCAATAGTTCTGGCCTATTTGTTAATAATGTTACATTGTTTGTCCAAAGTTGACAAAATTTAACGGAATATTCCAAGTTTGCTCGCGATCAATTTTGGAGTATGTGAGATATTTGAGATTCAGTGCATTCAAAAGCTCTTTAATTTGTATCAACTATGTCATGCTGTTAATTGCAGCATATTTGTTAACTACTTTACCTCATATGTCAAATGTCAACAAATTTAAGAGAATATTCCAAGTTTGCTAGCGATCAGTTTTGGAATATGTGAGATATTTGGCATTCCATAGGGTCCACAGCTCATAACTGGTATTGACAATGTCATGCAATTAATTTTGGCCTATTTGTTAATAAGTTTACACTTTATGTCAAGTGTTGACAAAATTTAACAGAATATTCCACATTAGACACCTACTAAGTACAATGCTCATGACAAAACTCCCAATCCAGTAAAAGCCCAAGAACCCATCTGTATGACCACAATCCAACTTTCCCTACTGTCGTATAAATAACATTTGTCTATTGGCAATAAGGCTACAAGACATGTCAGCGGGACAGGATAGCTCGCCTGACAGCGCCTTGCCCATCAACTAAAAAACTTAAACGTAAAACTTCAACATTTTGCTAATGCTGCTGCCGCCGCTGACACTGACACCGGGGGTAGTGCAATAGCATTCGTACAGATGAGCTAAAAATTAATGTGTATCCAACCTCCTTAATCTCACACCCAGGCTTAGTTACCTGGAAACTAACTGAACCATTATAAGGTTCAACACATTTGCTCCCTAGAAACAGCCAAAAGAAACCACCATCCCCTCCCAATAATTCGCAATAAGAAATAAGCTACAGACTTCTTGTCCATTAATAAAATTCTCCATTTCCCAAAAAATTAATGTGTATCCAACCTCCTTAATCTCACACCCTGGCTTAGTTAACTGGAAACTAACTGAACCATTATAAGGTTCAACACATTTGCTCCCTAGAAACAGCCAAAAGAAACCACCCTCCCCTCCCAATAATTTGCAATAAGAAATAAGCTACGGACTTCTTGTCCATTAATAATATTCTCCATTTCCCAAGAAATTAATGTGTATCCAACCTCCTTAATCTCAGACCCAGGCTAAGTTACCTAGAAACTAACTAACCATTATAAGGTTAAACACATTTGCTCCCTAGAAACAGCCAAAAGAAACCGCCCTTGCCTCCCAACAATCCGCAATAAGAAATTAACTACAGTCCACCTGACCACAAATAATATTCTCCATTTCCCAAAATATTGGAACACTAACAAAATTCCCATGAACATAAAGACCCTTAAAACTTTAATTATGCAATATATTATGGAACCAACTAAACCAAGATAAGGTTTAGAACAAATGCTACAGTTCTAGACCCCAAAAGGAATTTTTACCCCGCCTACCTCCCTCCCAACAGAATTAAGCTACGGTCCTCTGAGACCATAAGGCGCAATTCTATGTAACCCAGGCAACCTCAATTACACATGAGGGCCACAAAAACATGGGACAATCGCATTCCAGATCACCCTCAATCTCTTATCCCCCACTACTCACTCCATTAGTTAATAAGGGAATTTGCTCCCCACCCAAGCATTTGCTCCCCCTTTTTTTCCTCTAGACCTGGGCTCGAAGTGTGCCACAAATTGCCATGCATCTCCAGAAGCCCTGAATTGTATTGCTAAGGCCAACCTACAGTTGGTATTGAGGAATGTGCACATGGGATGTGATTTATGCTGAACTGTGTACAGGTCCATTTGGGTGTGGGAATTTTTTTTTCCATTTTTTTTTTTTCAAGAATTTGCTCCCCCCATTTCCCCCTGAGACCTGCACTGGACCCAGCACAGGTCCACTTGGGCGCAATCACACCGTCACATGAACCTTGACAGTTTCTTTTCTCGCAACCACAGAATTAGCACCCAAGAATTTGCTCCCCCCATTTTCTCCCCCCACTTTGTATAGTACAGACTTGGTCGAAAGCACAGGTAGCCAAGTTGGTATTACCCCCCCCCCCCCCACCCCATGGTTAGTGACAAAGCTAGGCTGAATGGTGTTGAGGGGTCAACTGGAAAGTGAACAGAATATCAGGAAGTGAGAAGTCAGGTATCAAAGGGGAGTTATTAAGATATCAATAATTAGGCTAAATGTTTCCTGGGGATGGTGAACTTGTCTGGGTTGGGTGAAATAAGAAAGAGAAAAATGATGGAAAAAGGAAGAGGTTTGTCTATTAGAGATGCATCCCTGAAAAGAGATAGCAAAGAAGAACCATGGTATGCTAGTGGAAGTTTACCCTTTTTTCCTGTGGAAAGGGTAATAGAAAAAAGGACCATAGTGAAAATCTGAGAAATGGCTGCTATGTAGGAAGAGATATGATTTTTGTGTCTAGAACACTGTTTTATCCCCTGTACTTTATCATGGTTTAGGTAGTGTCCAAGTATTGTAGTTCTCATGTATAATTAAGATTGCCTGACACAGGTAAAATTTTACCTAAAAAACTGTTAGAAGAATTATAGGGTGACAGTAGCTAAATTCTGACAGGAAGAAAATAGTTGGAGAAAGAGATTCTTTTAGGGCCTGGAATTGTAGTATCTGTTCTAAACCTTGTTATGGTTTAGTACTTTCAAAACATATTGGTCGAAATGTGATATTAAGGTGTCTGGATACACATTCAATTTATCCCTATTGTCAGTAAAGAGAAAATATTATGGGACAGTAGGAAAATTCTAATTGTAATCAGGCAGATCGAGCTGGTAGCTTTTATAAGGTTCATGATCTTAGTACAAGTGTTGTTATTTTTATTAACAGAAAGTGCTGTTATTAACAGACAATTGGTTGATGTCCAAATATTTTGGTAAAAGAGAGATAGTTATTCGAGAATAGCATGACCATAGCAGAATTCTTATTGTGGGCTAGCGGTTGGAGAAAATATTTTTTTTTTGGTTATGGTAATGTAGTAAGAGTATTGAACCTTATTACGGTTTAGTTAGTTTTAGAGAAATTATTCTAGGTCTGTATTTAAGGTGGCCAGATACACATTGATTTTTCCCCCCTACTGTCAATAGAGAGAGGTATTATGACAAGACATAGGAAAAGTCTGGTTATAGTCTGACAGATGGAACTGGTGGTTTTTATTGGGCTCAGAATCTTAGCATGAATGTTATACTTAACAGAGATTTGATTCGTGTCCAAATATTTTGGGAGAAGAGGCATAGTTATGAGTATTTGAGAATGTTTGTTAGTGTTACTTTGTATGGAGAAGATATGGTGACAGAAAGCTTAGAAGGCCAAGATATAGATTTTGGAATATATGCTGTCCTACTGCTGGTGGTAAATATGGTAAATAGGGCTTGAAGTTGTTTTTGGGGAGTTGGGATGAATTGTTGAAGAGGAGACCCGGTAGCTAAGTAGGCTAAGTGCTGGCCTGCTGATCAAGCAGGTATGGTCATGTATGCCGTGGTTGTAGCTGCCTGCCTTTGCTGCATTATCTGCCATAATCTGCCATTTCATTACCATCAGTTCCTGCGTGGGCTGGGGTCCATTTCAAAGAAATATTGAAATTTACTGTAGCAGCTAGGCTGAGTAAAGTTTAGGATTCTGTTTACTTTATCCAGACTAGTTTTTGATTTGCCTGACTGCAAGGCCTGTATTGAGCTGAGGGAGTCAATAAGGATGACTGAGTTTTGGAATCTATTTTCAAGGATCTAAATTATAGCATGTTCAATAGAAATCAATTCAGTGGTGAAGACAGATAGGACAGGATTGGACAGGACCTGTAAAATTCATGTGTGGACTGCTAATTTATAGGTCCACCTACATTTTATTGGTCCACCGATACTTAGAATTTATCGGTTGACCAATAAAATTACATTGCATGGACAAAAATGCAGATGCAATTTGAATCTATAAAAATACTGTGCATCTATAAGATTTATTGATGGATGGATATTATCCCTGGTTGTATATATTTTATAAGAGCTGCGATAATAGCCCTCTGTATAGTTAGACCAGTCAGACATTAATATCAGCTGGAGTAGACAACTAATTGGCTGGTATATACAAGAGCTGTCACCTGACAACATAGCTTTCCTGAATTGGTACTTGCCTATCTCACAGGCATTCGTCACTATGGTTTGCACTAAAGAAACAAAAGCTTAAAGACAAAATTCTATATCAATGACCTTGACTTCAGGGTCACCTAGTGCTATGGGGTGGGGTAGTATTTTGTAAAAGCCAGTATCTAACATCAGTTCAAGTAAAGTGACTGTGACCTAATTTTTGACCCTATGCCCCACCCCAAGGCCTCACCCAGGGGTATGATGATACAGAATAGAAGGATATGCTGTGAGATGATTATATTCCAAATATAAAAGGGTTATGGCCAGTGGCTAATTGTTTAGATTTAAGATCACTGCCAAAAGAGGTCATGAAAAATTTATACCTGGATCAATAATTTTATCGTTGGACATGTAAAATTTACCAGTGGACCCATAGAATTTATCAGTGGACCAATAAAATTTATAGGTCCACCCATACTTTTATGGGTGCACCTATAATTTATTGATCTGCACCTGTAAATTTTATCAGTCCACCTTCAAATGCCAAATATCGATGGATCGATAAAATATTGGTGGAGCTGTAATTTAGCAGCATTGTATGAAGTTTATCGGTCCATTGAATAAAATTAATTTTAGTGGTGCACCTATGTTTTTATACGTGGACTGGTCAGTTGATTAGAGCCACTTGATTATGGAGAAACAGGTTGTGGGTTTGAGTCAGGGGTGGGCCAGACTGGAAAACTCTGTTAACCAAGCAGAAAACAGGAATATTTTTTTGGAATCAGGAAATGTTGTTGTTTTGTTGCTTTATGTCCACAGTAAACAGTTATGGTCATGTCGGGATGGTCATTTAACCTTACCACACTATTCCTGGGCAGGCTTAGACCTCCTAAGCAGTTAACGTGTACTTTTACCGTTAACGTTTTGCCCATTAAACTGACAACAGCCTTTCTTGAATCATGGGGACGAGAAATGAAATTATGTGGCCAGACTAGGTATCGAACCTGGGACCTCAGGCTCTTGAGTCGGACGTGCTACCAACTGTGCTATGCCGTACGGCTAAACAGAGAAGGACTAGGCAGTGAAAGGAGGGGAATGGGCTTCACCTTGCATATGCTGTACCCAAGATACATTGGACCTTTAATCCCCACTGTCCTACAGCCACTGCACTATGGGACCCCACTTAATTGTTTTGTATTGTAGCGTTAGTTGGGTTGTCCACCAAATCAAGCAACCATTCACCCATCCAGGTACTAGCCGCGATCTCCGTTGCTTAACTTCTTGAAAGAGCCTTCCACTCTACCCATGTCACCATAAAAGCGGGCTTCTACAGCTAGGCTGTAGAAGTGTTTATATACCTAAACCTGTTACATTTCTCCCCCTCTTCTCTTGACTTCATCCCCAAGTCGCCAACTGCTTACTTAGCAGACCCGAGGACGGAACCTATGCAACGCAACCAGGGACGCCTTTTCCTGCACACCTGGGTCCGGAGATGATGGTCCTGTCATCTCCCATCCCACCGCTGCCACAAAATGTAGCATTAGCCAGGTCGTCCACCAAGTCAAGCAACCAGTCACCCATCCAGGTACTAACCGCGATCTCCGTTGCTTAACTTCGTGAAAGAGCCTTCCACTCTACCCGCGTCACCATAAAAGCGGCTTCTACAGCAAGGCTGTAGAAGTGTTTATATACCTAAACCTGTTACATTATTACTCTATCTCTCAACTTGAATGAAAATAGTGGTGTAATAAATCTGCCAATTAACTAATTAAAAAGATAAAAGTTTCCCATCTAACTTATTTAGCAGCATATTAAAACATCGGTGTCATAACTGTGTCAAAGAACAATAACAAAAACTGTTTATTTTGCCATTTAGTGCCATAACTAACCACAGATCAAGTATACCAGCTCTGCTATTACATGAAAATGATATAATTAACGGAAATATATGGGCATAATATTAATATATTCCCATATGCTTAATATATGCAGTCTATAGCTATTTGAAACAATACAAACACGATTGTAATATGTTATCTACGCCAGCGGACAATCTCGAGATTACTCGATCAATTTTGGGATACCTCGATATTCCAAGTTTGCTCGTTATCCCAAAAAAGTTCACATCAATGCCCTAGGAATGAAATGTTCAATTTGTAAAACTAGGGACACAGTTGGCTCTTATGTTACTGGATGCACCAATTACAAGAAAACCTCACTGCTATATCATGAGGTATCAGACTTGGCTTAATGGGTTAATTATCTTAAACATTCGGATACTAAACAACTACAGATAAGACTGGATATTTGGTGATAAAGGATCATGCATTTTAATGGTGCTTTATTTTATTGAATATAATTAGTCCTGTATATTCCGCATTGGAAAAATAGTCGGGCCAGTTGAAAATTTGGATGGCCAGTAGATTTTCCGGCCAGGTGGCCCTGCAGGCCAATGGCATTTTGGTCCCTAGGAAAACCCCTGATATGAAATGGTAAGTTTCAAGAATGTGCTTGAAACATGCCACCCCTACAGCAATAATGGTTTATCTTGAGGCCGCCATTATGAAACTGAAAAAAATACATTGCAAGAGATTACTTTCCAAGCTTGAGAGCATGCCAATGAATTTCAAAAACTCTACTGGACAAATCTGACTACGAGAAATGGTAGTAAACTGAAACCGTGTAAGTGGAAATTGCTGTTTCTTTATCCTTTAAGTATAAACTTCGAAAAACCACTTGCTGGAGTGCCTCAACAAGAGAGTAGTTAAGATGTCCCAGTATTTAGGGTAATTATAGTACTTCCTTTTACTTAACGCAAAAGGGTGCAGTTTCAATGTCAATGGAAATAACTTTGCTATTTCAATGTTTTCCTCCATTCTCAATGGGATTAATATGAAAAACACTAGTTCAAATGTGGCCATATTAAGAAGATAGGTATATATATACACTCAGCAAAATTTCTAATTGGTCAGTTTTCTAATATGCAGAAATATGATTTTTAAACTGTATTTTTGAATATAATTGTAATCAAAAGTTTGGGCTGTTATCTACTTATTGAAAGTCAACATTGTAATCAAAACTTTATTGTAGTATTAGAGTTATGACCCCTTCTACGTAAACCATAGAATGCTTTGAAAACACATACAGGCTGCTTCAAACTTCCACAAAAGCATGATATTTCAGAAGTAAATAAAGTTTTTCATCATAAAAACATGAGGTATGTTTTTAGTCTTCATGCATTTTTTATCTATATTAATTTTAATATTGACGTTTTCAAATTACCTCCCTTTCAATGTTTGTGTAAATCCTAATAGACGCCTCGAATTGATGTAAATCATTTTGCAAATGCATAAGCGCTTGTGCTGCTTGTAAAATACAAGAATATCTGTACATTTGTTCGTCCTAGTTGGTAGCCAGGCTAATCTAAATCTGTTAAGGCTTAATTCTATGGCAAAAAGTGACCAATTAGAAATTTTGTTCAGTGTACAGGCTGTTACTTTTCAAGCCTTAGCAGAGGTATTCAGGTAACCCTTAAAGGAAAGAAATTTCTCCAGAATTGCTGTCCTAGAGGTAAATTCTTTCCTATAAGAGAAGGGCTCATTTTGGAAGAGTTACTTTGTCAAAGGAAGAAACAGAATAAAGCTACAAATGTTGTTTCCATTTGTAAAATGCTGGGAAAGCATTGGGGTATGTCTTATCATCTTACATGACCATCATGAGCAAAAGTAACTGACAGCATATAGTCATGCATGAATATTTCTGAGACTTAGATAGGCTGTGCATCTGTCATCACTTTTCAGTAGTTAGGTAGGTTTCTTCGGATACATGTTGATGCAAAATAGGAAGACTGATCACACTGCACATACTCAGATGTGCAAGTTTAAATTATGACATTGTTCAATATGGCTCTTGAGATGCAATAAAACATATCAGAGGAATATTTCCTGGACAAAATCAAGTGTAGGTTCATGATAGGCTGCTTACATACTAATTAATGTTTTCTTGATTATTGGTCACTTCATCAATCGATAATGAGTTTTAAAATTTCTGAGTATGTAATTCTTATCTACAGTAGAGCCATTCTTATATGGAGGTTCTTACAGGAGTGGTCATTTCATATGAAATTTATGAAACAAGTCTTTAGCGAGTTTCATAAATTTCATATGAAATGACCACAAGGGGAAGGTTCTGTTTATCATATGACCCTTTAAAATGGCAGTTTATCTCCTTTAAACTGAACATTATTTCAATTAGAAACACATTGTTGACATGAACGTTGTCAATGCTGTTTTGTTTGCCCCAAAGTGTTATTTCACATGTGGTCATTTAAGATAAAATGCTTTCATAAGATGACTACCACTGAGATAAAAATTCTGAAAAAGTATGCTCATTTGCCAACTTGTGTGTTCATATAATGGCTATAAGATCGTAAGAGGTGGGTGGGTGGGGGTCTTTTTTAAATGTTACCGCAAATATCAAATATATAATTCAGTCTTGCATGCTGCTGCTATCAGATCAGTTTTTGTATTCCAAAAACAATCTCAAAAATCTAGATCCATCTTCCAAGATGGATCTTGATTTTTGAGATTGTTTTGGAAGGTAAAAGTGAAAAGATATGGTATGCTTTTCTGTGTGCCCCAAACATAGCAGAATAAAGGAATTGTAGTATACACTTGCATGTATTTTCAGACCAGGTAAAATCATACCACTCTTGGGACGTTTCTCAGAATTATCAAACTTGTTGACAGAACTGCATATATCTCCTGGCAGTGTAGATGGTGCTTTATTTGATCTAGGCTCCTCCTCCATGCAGTTTGACCAATCAGAGAGAGGGTTCAGTTTGAGCAAGGATGGTCCTTTAGATATGAGAATGGATGGTGACAGGTATTGTGTTTAGCTCAAATTGTGTGTTTTTCAGCTCTTATATATGTTTTTTCTTTTCCAAAACTTTTAAGATGAATGTATATTTTTGGGATTGTTTTGGAAAGGAAAAAGGTGTGTCTCATATCGGAATAAACTGTCACTCAAGGGCCTGTTTCGCTTGGGGCTATTGCAATGGCTATAGCCGAGCTTCTGTTGTTCCATTTGGGCTATAGCAGTGGCCATTTTCAGAGATGTTTTCTGAGCTATAGCCAGAAAATAGAAAATACCCAGATGAAAATTTTGACCAGTCAATGAATGTGTATCAAACCAAGTCAGAAGTTCACGAAAGCCTAAGTGAAGTAGGCCTAGGTATTTCTGTATCTGACTCTTCCATCTTAAAATTTGAGTTATTTCAATGGAAAAGGCAACTGGAAATTTAGGGGATAACTATACTCAAAATTGTCATTTGGGGAGGTAAATCGTCGGGTTTATGGTAGGAAATTTCGTTTTACGGCGACGCGCTAGCGGAGCCGTAAAACGCAATTTGCTACCATAAAACCGACCATTCAACTCCCCAAATGACAATTTCGAGTATAGTTATCCCCATTCTAATGCACTTTTAACATTTTCACCTTTAAAAGTGTGCTACTTTGCACCCACAGCAAGCGCTGTCAGCTGCGTAAAACAATACGTTAGCCAATGAGAAGCGACGTTTCTTAATGACGTCGGGTTTGCGACAGTATATCGCAGAATATACTGTTGCAAATTTTTGACGTTATCCAATCAGACATCGCATTATATTTGTAAGTGCATTAGAATACAGTTTATACATACCGGTAAAGTTCAAAATGTACAGAAGTCAGACAAAAGTTAAACATCACCCTGATTTTAATAGGGAAGCAAACTGTATAAAGTTCAAGTTGTCATGCATGATTTTTGTTTTTGTTATATTTTGTTTTAGCGAAAACAGTGAAAATTTAAGTGTATTTCGAACTCGTATTATTGTAAAAAATGATGAAGCTTATGGATCAAGATGGCCATTGGTATTTTAGAAGCGGTTGGCATCATATCAGCTAACTGTGTCAAATATTTTCAAATGCTGTCATTTTGTCATAGTAGAAAACACATTTGCTAAATGGCACCCATGAAGTTTGTTTTGATTTCCAGAAAAACTCCCAATTTAAAGGTATATTACTGTTAATTCTAATGCACTTACGTATGTAACTCGACGTCCGATTGGATAATGTCAAAAATTTGCGACAGTATATTCTATGATATACCGTCGCAAACCCGACGTCATTATAAAACGTTGCTTCTCATTGGCTGATGTTTGGTTTTACGCTGCTGAAAGCGCTTTCAATGGGTGCAAAGAAGTACACTTTGAAAGGTGAAAATATAAAAAAAATGCATTGGAATAGGGATAACTATATTGAAAATTGTCATTTGGAGAGGTAAATCGTTGGTTTTTATGGTCACATATTCCGATTTACGGCTCCGCTGGCACGTCGCCGTAAAACAAAATTTCCGACCATAAAACCGACGATCTATCTCCCCAAATGACAATTTTGAAATCAATCATCCCCTAATTTATTGTTTCAGACTCTCTGGTCAGCCTACAGCGGCAGATATTGTCAATATACTAGACGAGGCTGATCTTGCCAAAATCCTGAGAAAATATGGTAATGAAGCAAGAGCCAAGATGATTGCACATGGCATTGTAGAAGCTAGAGCAGCTTTTGGAAAGATCACCACAACTCGTCAATTAGCTGACATTATCAACACCATCTTACCTGGGTAATTTATACTCCTCTTTTTGTAGGTTTATTGAAACACCGCCATGTATTTTTCTGCCATTTCATTCTGAGGAAAACAACTTTTGGAGTCAGTATTGTCATTTGTGTAAGAAGCATTCCCTCCGTAAATGGGTCTACTCTTAAAAGAAAGAATTTGCTCCTCAAGGAGCAAAATTCTTTCTTTTAAGAGTTGACCTGATTGAGAAGGAAGGCTGAAATAAAATGACAGTTTTTTCCCTTAAACATGTAGCCATTTGCTTCAAGTTGAATAGAAACTTCAAAGGGAGATGATTCTTAACAGCTAGAATTTGTCTCCCATATCATTGGGACTGCTTGTAGAGTAAAGAATTTGCTCCCTGGAGTAGGATATTCTTTCTTTTGAGAGTGGCTCCAATTTCGGAAAGGCTGTGTCATCTATGAAAGCAAACAGGAAGTAAAAAGTTGAGCCGCGACGCGACAAAACCAACAATGTGGTTGTGCGCCCAGCGCAGACTCAGATCAGCCTGGGCATCCGCCCAGTCTGATCACAGTCTTCGCTGTCTGCTTTGAGGTAGCTTAGACCCTAAGCTACCCTATAAGCCCTTAGAGAAGACTTTGATCAGGCTGAGCAGATTCCCAGACTGATCTGAGTCTGCACTGGGCGCACAACCACATTTTTATACGCCCGTTTTGAAAAAACGGTCGTATTATGGCGTGGCGCTGTCCGTCCGTCTGTCCGTCCGTCCGTCCGTCCGTAAACATTCTTGTGCACGCCATAACTCAGTAACCATTTGGGATATCTTCATGAAATTTTGTAGGCATATGTATTAGGTAGGGGGAACGTGTCGCGTACAAGAATGGTTGCTCCCCCTTCCTTGGTTTCAAAGTTATGCCCCTTTGATTGTTTTTTACCCTGCAGGTCTTGTGCGCGCCAGAACTAGATAACTGTTTGGGATATCTTCATGAAACTTCATAGCAATGTGTATGAAGCCCCAACGATGTGTTGCGTACAACAATGGTTGCTCTCCCTTTCTTCGTTTTTGAGTTACATCCCTTTTCTTAGTTCTTTTTGACTATTTTTGTGTATACTTATATTGTGCATACATTAACTTGGTAACTGTTTGGAATATCATGATGAAACTTAATAGCAATGTGCATGATCCCAAGATAATATGTCGCATATAAGAATGGTTGCTCCCCCTTTCTTATTTTTGGAGTAAACTCCCTTTCCTCTGTCCGTAAACATTCTTGTATGTGCCATAACTCAGCAACCATTTAGGATATCTTCATGAAATTTTGTAGGCATATGAAGTAGGTAGGGGGAATGTATCACATATAAGAATGGTTGCTCCCCCTTCCTTAGATTCCAAGTTATGCCCCTTTGATTGTTTTTTTCCCCTGCAGGTCTTGTGCGCGCCATAACTAGATAACTGTTTGGGATATCTTCATAAAACTTCATAGCAATGTGTATGAAGTCCCAACGATGTGTCGTGTACAAAGTGGTTGCTCTCCCTTTCTTCGTTTGTGAGTTACATCCCTTTTTATTAGTTCTTTTCGACTATTTTTATGTATACTTATGTTGTGCATACATTAACTCGGTAACTGTTTGGAATATCATGATGAAACTTTATAACAATGTGCATGATCACAAGATGATGTGTCACATATAAGAATGGTTGCTCCCCCTTTCTTATTTTTGGAGTAACCTCCCTTTGATCATTATTTTTAGGAATTTCCATTCACTCCATATCTCTTTAACTCTTTGAAGTATTAGAATGAAACTTTGTAGGAATGTGTGTAATAATGGGGCAATGTATCCTGAGCAAGAACCACGACTTTGGCTTGCTTACTGGATTATCTGCCCATGCATAAATTTCCTGTTTACTCTATAACTCTGTAACCGTTTAGAATATTTTAACACAACTTTATGGAGATGTGTATATTGTGAAGGGAATGTATTAGAACCAAGAATGGTATATCTAGTATATTTAGTTTATGAATTATCTCCCTTGTTTGACTTTCGCATTACTCAACTTTGGAGCCACTTCACCTTGGAAGCTGTTTTTGGTATACTAATAATATTTGATGTTTTAAATATTTAAATAATGTTGCTGTCATTAATTAAAGTGTGGTTTCCCCTGTTTGTCTGCCTGTCTGTCCTTTTGTAAACAATCTTGTTCATTCCTTTATGACATTAAAACGGGCGTATTATGCGCCGCTTGCGAAGCCCTTGTTGGTTTTGTCGTGTCGCGGCTCAACTGTTGTTTCCTTTTGTGAAATTGTCTGACAGGAAGAAAGCATAGAAATAGACCTATTTACTTTACAATATATAGATACACCTGGACAGAGCTCCAGATAAGGAGGGTTTTGAGGATAATTCCAAGATGATTTTTCTGATTTCTGAATGGAAACATATGTTTTGACTCTCCATAAGAACCATCCCGAGATGGTTCTAATGAGGGTCACAACATATGTTTGTATGCAGAAATATTGAAGATTATTCCTAGATTATCACTGTTACTCCTTCTTATCTGGAGCACTGCACCTGGAAGAGAAAGCTCAGGGCCCAGTTGTTAAACACAACCTAAGCATTACCTTTGAGGCCAGCTATCTAAGCCCCTGGATCAGGCTCCTGAGTGGAGCCAGGGTCCAATAATTAGGACTCAAGCATTTTAATTATGACAAAGTATTTTGCATTAAACCTTTTTGATAGCTTATATCTCTTTAACTTCATCACGGGTGTCTTCCTTATTTAATTCATGATTTTTCTATAGCTTTGCTTTTGATATGGACCTCTGGGTCAGGCTCATGGGTGTGGCTAGCTGCTAGGGGTCAGTAATAGGAACTTAACCATTTGCTTATAGTTCTAATATATTTGAATGGAACCTAATGCTGCTGCTGACCTAAGGTCAAGGTCACAGACTTTGAACTTTTAGATTTATAACATTTGCATTAAAGTTTTGTGTTAAAAGTTTGCGTTCATTAGGCAGTGGCACTGGTCAGGGGTATGTGGGAGCCCTTACTTGCTCTAGTATGTTGAGTTTCACTGATTAGTATATAGAAACATTGAAAAGTATAACTAAATTATAATAATTACTCCTTTGTTCCAGGTCATATGGTCGAGACAGTCTCAACAGACATGCCCACTCAGCCACAAAGACTTTCCAAGCTTTACGAATATTTGTCAATAATGAGATGAACGAGCTTCACAATGGACTAGAACTAGTCAATAAGTACCTTAAACCTGGCGGTGTTTGTATAGCTATAGCATTCCACTCCCTAGAAGACAGGATAGTTAAAAGACATTTTCAAAATATAGATTTAGATCTGGAAAATAATATAAGTATTCATAAACGGGCAAAACCTAGAGGTGCGTATGCTGTGTACTCAGGACGAGAACTTACTAATTCTGTGAAGCCAAAGTGGCAGCCCTTGAAGAAAAAAGTAGAGCTGCCGAGTGAGGAGGAGGTTCATGAAAATCCCAGAAGTAGGTCGGCTAAATTAAGAGCTGCCCTTAAAACATGATTTTAGTCATAGGGGCCACTGTCATGCTGTTTTACAGGTTACAAACACAGACATAAATATGTCTGTGTTTATAACCTGTAAAGTAGTATGATAATGCCCCTGTTAACTCAACACTTCAAACAGATCTAGTGGTTATTATAGAAATGAATTTCATTTTTGTTGATTTTATCGATGTGTAAACGCCAGCGAATCACTCACAAACTGAATAAAGCCCGAAGGGCTTTATGTTAAGTTTGTGAGTGATTCGCAGGCGTTTACACATCCATAAAATCCACAAAAATAAAATTCATATCTTATAATTCCAACTTGATCATCGAAATCTCAAAATTGTCAGCTATACTGCGTATCTTAGAAATCGCCGCCAAAAAATAGTTCCAGATTTCAGGTTCATGGGGTTTATCGAAGTATAAACGCCGTGTTCTGTAGGCTCTTGACCAATCAAATTGCGCTAAGTCAGTATTCAGAAGGTGAGTTGGAATTATTGTTATATATATGACTGTGAATTGAAGCATTGTGGGTTGAATTTTCCATTTTAACACAGCAACTTTCCTAAAGGCCAACCTCCAGTGCTTTGAAATGCTTCAGTTTGGCCTGATAAACACTGTCAAAAGCAACTAGCAGGGCATTTCCTGTCTTTCAGAACCTGGATGATGTAAAGATCCTGAATAGATTGATGACTTGTGGTTTTACAGCCCTTTCAACAATATTTCAGTCATATCTAGCTGATAGACACGCGATAATGAAAGGCTGTGTGCAGTGGTGCTCCATTTACAGTTGAAAGGAATTCTGCCTTCAGTGGGATTTGAACCCAGACTTCTGGCTTTAGTAGTAGGGCAGGGTTTAACATACTGAGCCTCTGGGGCTCAATTTGGACCATGGTACCATGTTGTTGCAAGGTTATATCAAGTTTATATGTCTGATTGGCATTATAACCCCCCCCCTCAACCCCCGCATTAGCAGTGGGATATAATGTTTTCATGTTGTCCATTTGTCAGTTTGTCAGTCTGTCCGTAATGCTTTGGCTTTTACCTGATATCTTGGAAACCGAGGATGGATATTCATCAATTTCTGCAGACACATTGATATCATTGAGGTGTACCTATATAAGAAAAAGTAAGGGCTAGTACTCTTAGAGTTATTGCCCTATGTAAAATTTCTTAAGGCAGTAAAAAGCTTGTGTGCACAATATTTCTTAAACCAATGGCTCGAGTTTGACCAAACTAGCACAGATAGTATTAGGATGGGGGAAAGAAGTGATTAGGTTTGGCGACCTTGACCTAATTTTCAAGGTCAAATCAGCACTTTGATACTCGAATTTGATAGAAAAAAGCTTGTGTGCATACTATATTTTGAACCAGTGGCAGGAATTTTATCAGACTAGCACAAATACATCATTAGGACACAGGAAAGAAATGATCATATTTTATCTTAACCCTTTCGCTGCCGTAGGCGACTGGAGTCGACTACCTGGCCGACTGCCATAGGCGACTTGCGTCGACAAAGCTAGTACTTGTTTTTAAGCAACCATAAGTAAGTTTCACGATGTGGTGAAATTCACAATACACTGGAAATCAATCCAAAGGTCATGTGCGGTGTGTAAACACACCAAACAATGAACAAAAACATAAGTAGATTGACAGTGAAAACGTGTTTTCAAAAAAGGGAAAAAGTTGTGTTTTTATACGCCCGTTTGAAAAACGGGATGTATATTGTTGTTATGGCGCTGGCGTCCGTCCGTCCGTTCGTCTGTCCGTCCGTCCGGCGTAAACTTTTCGTTTCCGGATAACTCCTCCTACAGTTTACATCCGATCGAGCTGAAACTTGGTATATAGTAAGACTATGAGGTGGACCAGCGCATATCGTTTCGAGGTTACGCTCCAATCATTTTTAACGGAGTTACAGCCCTTTACTTAGAATTTTTGGGGTATTCGTTTCCGGATAACTCCTCCTACAGTTTTCATCCAATTAAGCTGAAACTTTGTAAATAGTAAGACAACGATGTGGAGCAGCGCATATTATACGGAAATTTTCCTCCAATGATTTTTAGCGGAGTTACAGCCCTTTGAAAAAACTCGTCTATGGCAGTTTGTATGGCAATTCTTTAGCTTTCCATAACTTGGTTACTCCTTGGAATATCATGATGAAACTGTATACCAATGTTTATTAGGTTAAGACAACGTGTCTCATACAAGAATGGTTACTCCCCTTGACTTAGATTTTGAGTTACCTCCCTTTGATTATTTTGTCAGACTATATTTGTTCACCTCATATCTAACTAACCCTTTGGACTATCGTGATGAAACTTGATAGTGATGTATATTAGGTTGACACAATATGTCACATATAAGAACGATTACCTCCCCTTGTTTATTTTTGGAATAACCTCCCTTTGAATATTTTCTAAGGCTATTCTCATGCAAGCGATAAGTAGGCAACCATATGGAATATCTTGATGAAAATTAATAGCAATGTGTATTAGGTTGAGATTGTGTGTCTTATATAAGAATAATTGCTTCCCCTTCCTGATTTATGGAGTTACATCCCTTTGATTAATTTCTACTGCTATTCTTGGGCAAGTCCCGTATGGAATATCTTGATGAAACTTTATAGCAATGTGTATTAGGTTGAGACAGTATGTCTAGTAAAAGAATAATTACTTCCCCTTCCTTATTTTTTTTTAGTTACATCCCTTTGATTACTTTTTGAAAGCTTTTCTTTTGAGAACCTTAATGTTTGGAATGTCTTGATAAACTTGATAGCAATGTAGACAAGGATGAAACGGTGCAAAAAAAAAACCATTCAGAAACGGGCGTATATTGCACCGCTTGCGGAGCTCTTGTTGCCATTCAAAATGGCGTCTGAAGCCAAATCTTGGTTGCCTAAGGGAGCAGATGTTGAAGATAAAATGGCAATGAAGGGTATGGATAATGTGAGTAAATAAACTATTGTTTACAAAGTTTTGTTGACTCTAGCGTAATATATGCTGAGATATCCTGACATTTTGGCCCACATCTGAATTTCTGTACTTGGCCCTGCTTTCCGCGGGGTGGGGTAAAGTAGCACCTTTGTATGAAAGTGTTGGCATGAAACGAGTACATTGACAATTTTATACACATTGCCATAGTATCTTAGCATCATACAAATTTGTGTTGAGGTTCAAATATGTTGGAAAACTGTAAAAGGAGGTACTCTGAGTACTTGAAATGCTATTTGAAGCACGCATTTTGTGACTTTCTAATATAACGGGTGCTAGAATATAGACATGACCCAAGAACAATGCCTCCTATTGAGAAATCAGGTTCTAAGACATGGAGAGCTTTAAATACAATGTTTCAATAGAATTTGTAATAAAATTGCTATTTGTCAAAGTTGTATTCTTTAGAAAAATACGGTTGTAGCCTCTAGAATACATATATCTGCTCCTGATCTCTTATTATTTGTTAAATAGGCCGTAAAATTCAAGAAATTAGGAATAATATTATTGCAAACTGTTTGATAACAATTAAACTGGTTGTGCTCAAAGTTTGAGCTTCATACCATCTTTAATACATGAGAAATGTAAAATTTAATAGCTGAACCCTGTGATAGCAAAATATGAAAAAAATATTTGGCACTGAGGGGAACTTTTCACTATATCAGTGGCGGATCCAGAGGGGTTTGGGGGGTTCAAACGAACCCCCTTCTCAGCCCAAATTATTATCCCCCGACCGAAAGGTTCGGGGGATATAGCGATGAGCCTGGCGTCCGTCCGTCCGTCTGTCCTTCCGTCCGTCCGTCCGTAAACACTATCTTGTCCGCTCTATATCTTGTTTTATTTACATGTGGAATTTCAGGAAAAATTGGTCAAACTGCATAAATCGAACCCCCCTTTCAGCTAGTTTGAACCCCCTATCCTAAATTCCTGGATCCGCCCCTGTATATATTTGGCAGCGAAAGGGTTAAGGTCAAACCAGCACTTTGAAACTCAGATTTTGATAGAGAAAAGCTTGTGTGCACTCTATCTCATGAACCAATGGCAGGAATTTTACCAAAGTAGCATTGTTGCATCATTAGGACACAGGAATGAAGTGATTAGATTTTGGTGACCTTGAACTCATTTTCAAGGTCACTGCATCATAAAGACTGTAGGCGTGAGTGAGTGAGTGAGTGAACTCGGGTTTAACGTCCCACCAACAATGAGGTCATATGGAGACGGGACCTCGGTTTAAAGTCTCGTCCGAAAGACCGGAGAAGCGGGGGATCGATCTTGCGACCCCTGGATTGGTAGTCTGGAGTATTATCCACTACACTACAGCCGCTTCTAAGACTGTAGGCAGTGGAAAGCTTGTATGCACACTATCTCTTTAACCAATGGCTGGAATTTGACCAAACTAGCACAGGTGAATTATTAGGACAGGGGAAAGAAGTGATTAGAATTTGGTGACCTTGACCTTATTTTCAATGGCACTAAATTAAAAAGATTCTAAAAGTGAGCCCTGTGTGCACCTTATCTCATGAATGAATAGATGGAATTTGACCAAACTAGCACAGGTACATCCTTTAAACTGGAAAAAAGTAAATACATTTTGATGATCTTGACTTCAATTTCACGGTCACACTGGCACTTTGAAACTCAAATTTTGATAGAAAAAAGCATATGTCCACTCTATCTCATGAATGATTAGATGGAATTTGACCAAACTAGCACAGATGCATCATTAGGACACAGGAAAGAAGTTATAAAATTTTGATGACCTTGATCTCATTTTCATGTCACTACATTATAAAGACTCTGAAAATGAGCCGTGTGTGCACTCTGTCTCATGAATCAGTTGCTGGAATTTGATCAAACTATCACAGGTACTTTATTGGGATCAGGGAAAAGGTAATTAAAGTGGTGACCTTGACCTTATTTTCAAGGTCACTACATTATAAAGACTAAAAGGAAGCCTTGTGTGCGCTCTATTTCATGAATCAATGGATGGCATTTGATCAAACTAGCACAGATAAATCATTGGGACTGGGGAAAGAAATGATGAGATTTTGGTGGTCACATCGGCCAGAGCTCTAGATAAGAGGGAGTATTTGGTGATAATTAGGGATAATTTTTGTTAATTCTGCATAAAAACATATGTTTTGACCCCTCATCTGAACCGTCTCGTCGAGACGGTTCAGATGAGGGGTCACAACATATGGTTTCGATGAGAAATAAGAAAAATTATCCTTAATTATCATCAAATACTCCCTCTTATCTAGAGCTCTGATCGGCACTTTGAAACTCAAATTTTGATGGGAAAAACCTTGTGTGCTTAGTTCATCTTGAACCAATGGCTGGAATTTTACCAAACTAGCACAGATATAGCATTAGGATATGGGAAAGAAGTCATTGATATTGACCGAGTTGTTATGACAGAGTTTCAGTTGTATTGGCCGAGTTTGGCTTGTATTGGCTGAGTTGACCTGTATGGCCGAATTTGTCAAAATATGATGTCGACTGCTTTTGCCATATAAGTACTGTATTACTATTGTTTAATTAATAAAATCCAACAGGTTTGCAGTTATTAACAAAAATTAATGTATAGTTATATCAAATGTCCAGATTTTAATATAGTACACAGTTCAGTATTGGCCGGGTTGGGTTGACAGCATATATATAGATCTCAAGGAAACTCCATGTCTGTAATATGAGCTTTCATCATGTGGAATGGCTCTGATTTGAGTGCTGTGTATGATGCTAGAAAATACCAGCAAACATGAGCTGCCTTATGCAGAAAAGTTGCTAAACATATCTGTGACCAGTGAAGATGCAAATTTGAATTCATGCGGTCTGGGTAGCTATAGATTTTCTCCAGGCCTGTACATGTTATATGCAGTTGTGCAGAACAGTTTTAGTCTTGTCTCTTTTCATGTACAGCGAGACCATTTTTACATGTTGCGACTCACATTGTCCATGCCATTTCACATTTGGACCACCAAATATGGCAGTTCTAAAAGGAGCATGTGCATAATGATGAAATAAGATAAAATACTGTGGAATTACCAGAAAAACACCACCCTTATATGAAGCTCTGGGCCCAGTTGGTCAAAGCACCGTTAGCTTAAAGACATTAGTCATGGATTTGTTAAGTCGCCTTTTGCAGTGCAAAAGCTCCTCACGACTTTTTTGGCAAACAAAATAATTTTGAAAAATTAACTTCTCGTTAACTAACCATGCCATTTGTTTTTGAGCAACTGGGCCCAGATGTTCAGTTAATGGTTTTATACTGTTATGATTGTGTTAATGTGTTTGATTATTTGAATGGTTCAATAAACAAGTAAAAAAGCTTTGTTTTATTTCAAAATCATACAAACTACATAATATAAATGTTATTTCAGCTCATAAAATACCTCATCAGCTGCCAAAACATTTCTAACAAAATTTTAGCTTGATTGGATATGAGCCATAAAGGCATTCCAACAGGTTATTGTACATCCAGCTGTATTTAGCTGTATTTCAAGAAGTACTTGGCATTAATGGCATAACTGAAAGGTTTCATTAAAATCCAATATTTACACTTGCCACTGACTTCCCATAGGTAAACCGTATAGAGCAACTGGCTTCATACACCGATGAACGACAGTTTATCATGTGAAGTTGTCGTCAAGCGACGTCTAAGGTAAACAAACGTCTTGATTGGTCCACGTAACGTTCGACTGACGCCACGTTATGGTGACGGCTGTTTAATGTGATGGCTGAATATGTTGTTTATGTCTTTTCTTCGATGCATATCTTGCATATTCTACATTAAATTACCACAGAAACAGCGCAAGAAGGGTCTAGAATAAAGTGTAAATATAAGAATAAAAATTTGTTTTTTCAGCATTCATCGAGTGAACAAGCCAGTAGTCGCTTAAATTCTACAAGAAGCCCTTTGCCCTTCATGGAATTTTAGCTCCGCCCACTGGCTTCATCACATGATGAATGCTGAAAAATCAAATGAAAACTGCAGGAGGAGTTGCAGAGACAAGACTTACTGTTGAAAAAACTACAAAGCACCATTACTCTGGTAAAAATCAATGGAACATGACCTCTGTAAAATATGACCATCCCCAGATCATGGAAACGATAACTGGAAAGTTTCATCAAAATCTCTTGAAAACTATAAGAGGAGTTGTAGAGACAAGATTGTGTCTGCTGATGGATAGACAGATGGACGAACCCATTATTCTAGTCCCTTCCACTATGTCGGGGGACAATGAGGTTCTGCTGCTTCCGAAACACATAAATCTGGGTTTTCTAAATATGTAATGAGTCTTCTTTTCGTATGTAAATTCATGAAACAAAGCCTATTGCAACCTGAATAGAAATACCAGTTTGTTTTGGTGAAAAGAGGGTACTTTGCTTATCACATATCATGAATTATTTCAGAGAATTTGGCATTTTAGAAGTCTGTGTCACTTAGGTTTTATAAATGAGCCGCAACGCAAGAAAACCAACAAAGTGGTTGTGCGCACAGCGCAGACTCAAATCAGCCTGGGCATCCACCCAGTCTGATCAGAGTCTTCGGTAAGTGCCTTAAGGGTAGCTAAGGGTCTAAGCTAGCTTCATGTGGACAGCGATGGCTCTGATCAGACTGGGCGGATGCCCAGGCTGATCTGAGTCTGCGCTGGTCGCACAACCACTTTGTTGGTTTTGTTGTGTCGCGGCTCAGATATATATCATAAAGGTTGTGCAATTCTTAAAATTAATTATGTATGATATGTATGTGATCTCTTTTCTTTCAAACATCCAGGTATTTCTATTCAGTAATATTTTCAAAAGCTGGATTATAAGATTTTCTTGTTTGTCCTAGTAAATACTGTATTATTCATATTAAATACCCCAGCTCTAATAAACACATCCTGCCTCTTTTCTGAAAATAATGTGAAATTAACTTTCATGAATTCCTGTTTGCTTTTCTTGATCATTTAGCCCTTTGACATGGAGTCACTTCTAAAGGAAAGACAATGCTCATGAAATAGCAATCTGTTTCCTTTAAGAGTGGACCACTAATGAAAAGGGAGGCAAAAACAGTAGAGTGGCTTCCCTGCAAGTATAACCATTTCACCTTCGTAGTGTTTATTAGAGCTATTTGGCATGGGCTGATTTTCTATACTATAGGCTCTAATTTACCTCCCCCCCCCCCCCCCCCCCCCCCCCCCCCCCACACACCCTTTCGTAAAATGTAACTTCCCCGTGGCATTTAATAGGATTAATACCATATAGAAATTCCTGAGTTACACAAATTTCATATTTACTGCTTAGTGGCCCTGTCCACCACACAGCTGAGACGGGTCCATTCACAATGGAATGGGTCTCAGAATTAACATTTAATACACAAATTTCTGAAAATAAAAGTCATACGACTTTTATTTTCAGAAATTTGTGTATTAAATGCAAACAGTAGGCTCTGATCAAATGCTCTATCTACAGGGTCTGAGCTGTGGCATTAGAAATGCGACAAAGTGGCATGTGCACCCAGCAAAATTCAGATCAGCCTGAGCATCCGCCCAGTCAAGTCAGATTCTTTGCTGTGCACTTAAAGGATAGCTAAGGGTCTAAGTTAGCTCCACGCAGACAGCGAAAACTCTGATCAGACTGGGCAGATGCCCAGGCTGATCTGGGTCTTCGCTGGGCGCACATGCCACATTGTTGGTCTTGTCGTGTCGCAGTTCATCTGACCTGAGTCTCTATTGTTTGCTTAGGTGCTTACATGGATCACTAAGGCATTAATGGCACAATTATTTTACTATACAGATTTTCTGTAAAGCGCTTTTGAACAGGCAAGTCTATTCTTTTTAAATTCAGGCTTGCCTAAAGGACCTCTGACAGTTGTAATGTAAATTTGCCTATAAAAATGGGGAAAAATGAACTTTCGGTATACTTCTAAATTTTCACTGAAATATGTTGCTCTGAACGCCCTATAATTGGCACAAAAATAATTTTTCAGTTATAGCACACACAGACTTAGATTTTTGGTGTAAAAAGCAAGTTTTTACAGTTGAATGTATGGAAAATGGGAAAAGTTTTATAAAGATGCTTTCCCCCCCATGCCTCAGCAAGCCACTTTGCATGCATATGTGTACTGTCAATATACACATTATATATGAGTGGCAAGCTGAGGCACGGGGGGGAAAGATAGTCTACAGCTGAAAAACTGAAAAGTGGTTGGGGTAATTAGACCCTTTGTGACTAAAAATAAGGCTAACATACTTATTATTTACATATAATTGCATACTATGAACAGCTGCAGTCTTTTACTTCATTTTATGCATATTTAACAAATAAAAGGCAATCCTTATGAGATGTCACAACATAAACATATCTCATTAGAATCACCTCACTCAGGCAATTCTAATGAGATGTCACAACATATATTATAATCTTACTACATGGATAAATTATCTCAAACTCACCAGATACCCCTTATTATCTGGAGGCCTACATATTATGCATAACATAGAAGCCCAGATGGCGGGCTGCAGCCCCAAAGTCCACCCCCTGGATCAGGGGCTGCCATGATTTGAAAAGTCTATGAACCCTGGATCCTGGAATATACATGATTGGTATTGTATGAAAAGTACTTTATCATATGACGTCGCATCTGAGAGTGTAATAAAGCCATGCATTAAAAACGATAATCCACTAGTGGATTAAGTATGCAAATTACGTGGTAACGCTATGCGTTGACGTCCATGCAAACATCGCATTTTCTAGTGGCGAAATCGTAACGTTTTAGTGCAAAATTTGCTCATAAAATGCGATTTTAGTGTCATATGATAAATAGAATCTTGCATTCGTGCTCCTGTATTATTGAATTTATTAAACTCTTTGGGGAGAACGATAAGATGCTCGGCATAGCCTCGCATCTTATCGTTTTCCCCAACTCGTTTAATAAATTCAATAATACATGAGCACTCATGTAAGATCCTCTATGTATTGCATGTGTCAGCAGGAAGGGTTAGATCAGCCAGGGCAGTCTGATCTGAGTCTTCCCTTTTGCATATACAATCTATGAACACTGAAGATTCCAAACAAGCAAATGTGGAGACTCTGCTGAGTTCATGCAAAAGGGCAAGCTGATTTGAGTATTAAGACATATGATATAATAAACACTGAAGACATTGAAAAGTCTGGGTGGTTGCACAGACTGATCCTTATATTTTTATGCTTTCTATGCAGCTTTTTTGTTCCCACCTCCATGTGGCCTTCATAAACCTGAGTTCACACTCCTTTTTTGTGAAACAACAGATATAAGGAGATGTTACAACTTTGAAAGAAATGTTGTTTTCCAGTTTCAAAGAGTCACACTGAAATTGTTCATAAAAGTCAATGGTAGTTTAATAAATGTTTAACTGCTAAACTTCTTCAACAGGGCTATCGGTATCATAAGCTTAGAAAGGCTTTTTCTAAATTCTATCGCAGACACCATGAATTGGTTTCAAAATTTGATGTCGGATTAAAATTTCTTTTACACCAAGGCCTATCGGAACCAGAATTTTATGGTGACTTAGTATACAAATTCAAAAAGATTAAGGGTAGGACTGATTTTTCTGATCAATTCCGAAAAATAATAATACGTCACAAACGTATTGGCTATAATTTAAATGTTATGCGACAGTCTGCATGCTTAGTGATTAACCCAATCACGGTTGATAACTTTGCTGCACTCTTTAATTGCACACCGGGGGATCGGTCGTCAGACTCTATGATGGCCCCGACCTAAAGCTATATATTGTAGTTGGTTGGGACCGGAGCCTTTTTGTCTGTTGCTTGGTCCACCGGGGCTCAACTGGTGACCTTCTTTTGCTTCAGATTTCCAGTGGGGTTGTTTGGCAGGACAGGGATCTCCACCTGTCAGACGGCCCGTTGTATCTGTTGAGTCCTCGTCTTTGCTTCTTCATGGTGTTGAAATTTGATTTATGTGTTTACCGTGATGATTCATTGACGAGTTAGAGGGTTATCATGCGAACCGAACAACCAACTAAATGTTTTGTACCACTTCAGAAACTGAGGGTGAGGTTGGGCCTGTAAAATCGATTTAAGCCCCCCCAGTAATTCATTACTGACCGTTCCAAGGCGGTAGTTCTGTTGTGGTTCTCTGTTGCCTGTTTTTGGTGTCAGAGTTTCTGTGATGTTTTACCTTATGTATGTTCTTATTATTTTTGGTTCGGTTTGGGTTGCTGAGTGGCCACCTTTTGGGAACAAGCTGCTCACTCGGTTGGCCATATGTTCTCTGTATCTTGATTATTTGTAATCTTAGTTGTTTCCAACTATGGTTTGAGGGCTGGATTTGGATTTTGATTGTTTCAGTTCCTGGTCTTTGCATACTTTTTACTTTTAGCCTACAGGATCAACAGTGCTGCTTCATAGTGTGTATGGCTAAACCTCCATGAATTAACTGCTATTTTTAGAAGGACATTCAACAGTATAAAACATTTACATCTGCAAAAGTAAAATAAAACAAAATAAAATAAAAAAATCATCCAAGCTATATCATATTCAAACTTCAAAGACTATACAAAGTAGAGCCAGATGAGGTGGCTCACTTTGAGCTTCGGCACTACAAGTACATGTATTAACCCATGAATGCCCAGTGGACTCTTCTTTTTGTATATACTGGATGAGTCCATTTTTCATTTAAAGGGTGTTAGATTTAGTTTATTTTTAGATTTTTTTTTATTTTGAAAAGAAATACCCATTTTTCTTGTGCAAAACGTGTAGACCCTGATCAGATGCCGCGTTTTGCAGCATCTGATCTGGATCTGCACTGTTTGCCCATGTTCCATTTTTGGAATGCAAGGCATTAATGGGTTAAGTATATTCTATAACATATTGTGGATATGCTTGCGTATCATGAAATATGACGAAGATTCCTGGGTTGTTCACATTATCTACCAAGCTGTCATACAGCACATCATTAGCTTTATTCGGTGGAGATTTCATGTGAGGCTTTCCAAGTGTATATTCCCCGGTAAGGACTTTGGCCAGGATCATTCTGTTGAGGTTTCTGCCATAGGCTGCAGCAAAATTATGAGAGTAGCTGGAATCATTTGCAAAATAGACTCCCTCACCATAATGTGTTGCTGGAAAGAATTTAATGACATGTTTTAAATTATTTTCATTTTTATAACAATTGATTTAAACAATATACACATATAACGTACTAGCAGGGCCAGCTGTTCAAAAGTAATGATGCTGCTGGCTAATGAAACTTTGCATTGTACACAAAAGCACTGGTATTTTTTCCCTGAAGGTAAATATGGGGTGGGTAGGTGGTGGGGGGGTAACTTTAGCATTCATTAGCAGACGAGTTTATGTTTACCAGAAAGCTTTAACACATAGCTACAATCATTCAATATCAAATCCCAAGATCATTCACGCCAAATCTCACCAAGTGAGATAAAATCTTTCTAAATTGTGCCATTCTAGAAGTTGATTCCCATCGTATTTTCAAAATTGAGTTTGCTTAGTTCTTTGAATGGAAAACTGGATGGACTACTTATCTAGTTCTACATTTCAAGAACTGAATATAAATGTTTCTTGTCTTGCAAAAAGACTGATAGTTTTCTTTTGCTCCGGTATTTCAGTGGTGTTGTCTGACTTCCCAGGGGTCTACTGGTGTCGCAATACGTTCTTTCCGTTGAGTCCTCATCTCTGATTAATCATAGGCCTTATCCGTGATTTGTTTGTTTCCGGTGATGATTCATTGATGAGTTAGGAAACCTTCATGCGGACCAAACAGCTAACTTAATGTTTCAAACCACTGCAGAAGCAGAGGGCGAGGTTTGGGCCCTGTAAAACATGTTTAAGCCCCCAAGTAATCTGTTGCTGACCGTTCCAAGGCGGTATTTCTGTTGCAGTTCCTTGATGTTATATTGTGATGTGTCCGCTTGTCTATGGTCTCTGGCGTTTGGTCACCCGTATTGCTGCCCAATCTGCCTTCTGTTTTGTTTTGTAACTAAAATAAAAAAAATAAGTAAAAAAAGATGTTGATGCTGTTATTGAGATAGCTGAATGACTATCTGTTTGGGAAAGAGCTGCTCATTCGGTTTATTGTGCGTGTTTTTCGTAAACTTGTGTCACTTTCTGTGTGTATGTGTTTCTTTCCCTATTGGTTTTGAGAGGGGAATGTGGGATTTGATTGTATGAATTCCTGATCATTGTCTATCTTTTTACTTTATAAAGGATTTCAACATGTTTAGATTAGTTTGCAATAACTGTTTTGTAAAAATCTCACTCAAGTTTTATCAAACCTGGCCTAAAAACTCATATGATCCCGCAGATTGCGATCTGGAGCTTTTAGCATGTAAGCTGAATATATGACATTGCAGACATCAATTTATCATAAAATTTCACAGATGCTTGTGACTGAGTGAGTAAGTAGGGCTTCTAGTCCTACAAACACATAGGTCAGACAGAGATGGGACCTTGATTTACAATCTCGACCATCAGAAAGACATGAGAAGCGGTGGATCGAACTTGCAACCCCTGGATTAAAATCCAGCGAGTTAAGCACTTAACTACCACCACTACTCACAGACTCCTGTAATACATCATATGAGCCGCGACACGAGAAAACCAACAGTGTGGTTGTGCGCCCAGTGCATACTCAGATCAGCCTGGGCATCTGCCCAGTTTGGTCAGACTCTTTGCTAAAGTCTCAAAGGGTAGCTAAGGGCCTAAGCTACCTCCATGCGGACAGCGAAGACTCTGATCAGACTGGGCGGATGCCCAGGCTGATCTGATCCTGCGCTGGGCGCACAACCACATTGTTGGTTTTGTCGTGTCGCGGCTCATATAAGTATGTACAATCATCTCTTGGTATCTCAAAATCGAAGTTCATCTGAAACTACTGAATTCTCAAAATGAATTTCTGGTCTTAGAAACTTTACCCTGAGATACCTGTAGTTTGAGTTATTAAGAGTTAAAATGTAAAGAAAAATACAAAATGTGTCCAAACTACCCAAGAGGATACTTTGGGGTATCAGGGTTTTGAGAGTCTACAGTATATAAGATAATTCTGGGCAATGAAATGATAATATAATTTAAAAGTAAAAAGTATGCAAAGACCAGGAACTGAAACAATCCAAATCCAAATCCAGCCCTCAAACCATAGTTGGAAACAACTGAGATTACAAATAATCAAGATACAGAGAACATATGGCCAACCGAGTGAGCAGCTTGTTCACAAAAGGTGGCCACTCAGCAACCCAAATCGAACCAAAAATAATAAGAACATACATAAGGTAAAACATCACAGAAACTCTGACACCAAAAAACAGGCAACAGAGAACCACAACAGAACTACTGCCTTGGAACTGTCTTACCATTTCTCCCTGCAAAACTTCTATCAAACCCCTTCTGGCATATCAGGGTAATAGTTGCTTTATCAGATCCATGCCAAAGTTCTCTCTCATTCTGAATTCCTGCAGGATTTCTGATCTGGATTTTCTTCTTCATCAACTCATATTGCAGGTAAAGAGTCCTATTTTCTATTTGTATTATCTAGAGTATAGAAATAAACATTTAAGTAATAGTTATACCATGGTTTGTCCGCCTGGACGAGGAGATAACCCATGAGCTTTAGCGAGTGGATTATCTCCCGTACAGGCAGACAAACCATGGTATAACTATTTTATACCACCCTAACCAGTGTAGACCATGCTCATTGCAAAATATTTCGTGCTAAAGTTGGCGTTTTCTCGTAAGGGTGGTATAAAGTGTAAATTATTTATCTTAAGGCTTTTTTTACAGAATTTATTTGAGCCGCGACACGACAAAACCAACAATGTGGTTGTGCGCCAAGCGCAGACTCAGATCAGCCTAGGCATCCGCCCAGTCTGATCAGAGTCTTCGTTGAGTGCTCAAAGGGCAGCTAAGAGACTAAACGACCTCCATGCGGACAGCGAAGACTTTGATCAGACTGGGCGGATGCCCAGGCTGATCTTAGTCTGCGTTTGGCGCACAACCACGTTGTTGGTTTTGTCGTGTCGCGGCCCATTTGTGTGACTGTCCAATTAATGGTGTTGGCATGTTGCTTTGTTCCCAAAGTATTTACCTACTTGATATCAGATAATTATACATGTTGACGGATTTTTTTTCTTCTAAAAATTAAGTTTCTAAACGCAATCATCATTATACAAAGATTTGCCTTAATTCCGGTTTTTACTTCATTGATATCCCTTTTTGATATTTTTAACAACAGTGTGCGTTTTTTTCTTTCTTTTTTTTTTTCGCCATATTTGCTCTGACGTTTCTGTTTTTTTTTTTTTAATTTGGTCCAGTGAAAAAGCACAAGTAAAAAACAACTGACTTATACTTTTTCAGATTAAAGGACCGTGTCTACCCCTTGTAAGTTTGAAGATTTCATAACAGTGCCTGCTCAAAACCAATAACGACGGCACACCCAGCAAACCTGGCCCCGAGGTTATAAAACTTTTTTCATGCTCAGCTGAGTTGAGCATGAAATTTTACCTGCTAATAAATAGCAAATTACTGATTAGAACAGTTGTTTTTTTGCTCAGTTTAGCTGAGTATGAAATTTTCTCTGCTTATCAATATGAAAATGCCAACATTAGTTGGCATTTTCATATTTATCAGCAGAGAAAATTCTATGCTCAGCTGAGTTGAGCATGAAAAAAGTTTTATAACCTCGGGGCCAGGACTAGCGAAGAGGTAACAGGGCAGCTCCTTCCCAGCAGATGGCAATGAAGCTATCCTAAATAATATGGAGCTAAGATACTGTACTGGATAATGCGCTAGAGTACCAATCCAGGGGTTTCAAGTACGATTCCCAGTCTTTTGAATGAGACTTCAAACAGTGGCCCAGTCTAGATGGATGACTGTGTTGGCCCAAGTTCACTCACTCACTCACACACCCTAAATAATGTAAAAATATTAAAGAAGGAATGGCAATTATAATGAATCAAAACTGAAGCACGGCCTTGGAACGGTAAGCAATAAATCACTGAGGACATATATGTCAATAATTCCAACTCAACTTCCTAATACTAATTTAGCGCAATTTGATTGGTCAAGAGCGAACATGAACCTACTTCGATAAACTCCCTGAGCCAGAAATCTGGAACTACTTGGAACTATTTTCTTGGCGGCGATTTCTAAAGATACTCACTATAGCTGAAAATTTTGAGAAAAGATGGCCGAGATGGAATTATAAGAAATGAATTTTATTTTTGTGGATTTTATGGATGTGAAAACGCCGGCGAATCACTCACAAAGTTAACATACAGCCTTTCGAGCTTTACTCAGTTTGTGAGTGATTCACCGGCGTTTAAAAATCGATAAAATCCCCAAAAATGAAATTCATTCCTATATAACACGCTTTGGCAAATTGAAAATCGCTCACCTTATTAACCGCCATTGGTTTGCAGCCAGCATCTCTAAATTTCTTTTTGACTTTATTGAAT
Source organism: Ctena decussata (assembly GCA_963989385.1). Lineage (NCBI taxonomy): Eukaryota > Metazoa > Mollusca > Bivalvia > Lucinida > Lucinidae > Ctena > Ctena decussata. Next base: position 20,281,978 of record OZ022508.1, read on the forward strand.
AATGGGTCACTAGCTGGTATTTCAAATTCCTTGTAGTCCTCTGTTGTGCCATTGATAGTCCAAATGTCGGGCAGTCGTATGTCTGTATCTGAAATATCAAGATTGATTGATTGATTGATTGATTTGATGCTTAACGTCCACGGTAAACAGCTATGGTCATGTCGGGACGGTCAGTTAACCTAACCACACTATTCCTGGGCAGGCTTAGGCCTCCTAAGCGGTTAACCAGTACTAAGTGCACGTACTTTCGCCAGTAACTGACAACTGCCCTTCATGAATCAGCGGAAGGAGAAACGAAAGTATGTGGCCAGATCGGGTTTCGAACCCAGGACCTCTGACTTATGAGTCAGGTGCCCTACCGATTGCGCTACGCGGCCCGGCGAAATATCAAGATCAAAGTTCGTAATGTTTTTCACTTAAAGCGCTAGAAATGAAGATAGTTAAATTTGCAAACAGCGTAGTTCCAGATGAGAAGGCGCATATTAAGCGTCTTATCTGCAGCTATGATATTTGCCCTCCAGTCTTTGAATTATCAGTATGTTATAGGTTGGACGAATCGGGGTTTTTTTTTGTTTGTTTTTTAAACTTTGCAATCGTAAATTTGGTCGTCTGCTCTTTTTATTTCCTCTTTAGGTTATTTTAAACAATATTTTAGTTTCCATATAAACACATATAATAATACAACACATGAATTTACAGGGATTAGACAGCAAGCTAAAGATTATAGAAGCCTTTTCCCAAGCTTACGGACGCCTTTTCCAAAGTCAAACTTTATGTTCTGGTTTATAAGCGCAGGAAGTAGATGTTAATATTCTTCCGTATTCCAAATTGTTGACTGGTGTCAGTCAATTAAGTAAAGTAAGATCATAAATGAATACATGAAAATGAATACACATGCCATACTCAATCACTTCATTTCAAAAGATGTCGGATTTAATGTCATGTATTCTGCAAATGGGCAAGTAATAAACCGCCTTTGTGATAGCATTGTACCAGTTATGTACCTTTCCATACATAAAGCCAGGACCTAAATACATGGGCAAGGCTATCCAAATTGTTACAAATGGAAATAAAAGCTGTTTTGCTCAGTTGCATCTTGATGAATCATCGTCATAGAAAATATGAATGGTTAATTATATCCCCGGCATACGAAGTATGTCGAGGGGTTTATAGTTTTCATCTTTCCGTCCGTTCGTCTGTTCTTCCCTCTTTCCGTCCGTCCGTACGTAAGTTAACATTTGCGTTAAAATTTTGCGTTAAGTTTTTTTCATGTGCTTCTATTATCAAGACCTTGTCCGATGGACCTTATTATTTAAGCTGAGGATGGATACTTATTAGTTTGCATTTTCTGCGTGCTGCTGCTGTCCTAAGGTCAAGGTCACAGACTTTGTAGACCTTGAGCTGACCATAGACCCCCCTCCCCGCCCCCAGGGGGAATTTAGGACACTATGATTTTCTGAAACTACATTATAGACGAAACAAAATGACACATGTTAGCCCTCTGTACATTGGGGCTTTAACGTGTAACGTCAACGTTATTTACACCACCCAAATTTACATATTCACGTTATAATAGAAAATACACATTGGTATACACATGTTAGTATTCGCCCTAAATAATGTTGGGTTTTGTCTGCTAGTTCATAAATCGCTGTTTCAAGGTATTTGACATTGTCGAGGATGAGTTGACTAGCCCATATAACGTAGTTTACATTCCATTTGACGTTTTTCCCCTTCAGTGTCTAAAAATATGTAATATAAGGAGCAAATTGTAAGAACTGAAGTGAAGAGAAAAGTAATTGTCATATATATGTCTGTTTCAATAGTCTAGTAAGTAGTAAAGGGTGTCACTCTGGCCTCATCGTCCGGAGACTAAGTCCACAGCCTGGGGGAGTCTCCGGCCGGGATGAGGCCAGAGATGACACCACTTTAGTAAGCTTGAAAAGGCTAGTTTGAAATAACTTAGTCTTTTTCATGGGGGAAAGTCTATGCTAAATGGCATAGGAGATGGCTTAAGAGGCTATACAGAAGTATGCGTCTGCTATGAGTCTCTTGGCCCTGTATCTCAAGACCTCACTATACCAGAGGCATAACTCTATAGCGTCAGTTGATGGTGTGAGTTGCTGTGGCATACTCTTGTTTATTCTGTTCAATTTCTGAGGCTTTACAGTAATATGCGTCTGCTATCAGTCTCTTGGTCCTGTATCTCAGGGCCTCACTATACCAGAGGCATAACTCTATAGCGTCAGTACTTGTTCCTGGGGAGATTATAAAATCTTGTATCTCAAGATTTTAATGTTCTGGACTGAAATTATTTCTTACTAGCCTTCTAAAGCCTAACTACTACATTTGATGACGAGAAGATCTCTGCTGCCAGTGTGGTTGAACTTGTGGGTATCTAGTGGAAGGTCCACATATCCACATTGAAATTGTGGAGCTGATGTGGATGTCAAGTGGAAGGTCCACATATCCACATTGAAATTGTGGAGCTGATGTGGATGTCAAGTGGAAGGTCCACATATCCACATTGAAATTGTGGAGCTGATGTGGATGATGTGGACTTGAAGTGTATGCAATGTGGAGGTTATGTGGATGATGTGGATCCACAATGTGGAGTTTCCACATGTCCACATCTACACATTAGACAAATCGGCTTACCCTGTCCCATTTCTGACAGACTGACACAATGCATCTCAAAACCTCACTGTTACAATAATAAGAACTAGGAAGAAAAGAACAATTAACAACAGTTTAAATTCAGAACAACTTTATTTGTCCCGCTCATCTATTCATTACGACAGACAGAGGATTAGGACCGTCCCTCTGTCTTCGTTTACATAATGATTATTAGTCTTTCATAGTAAATAAAACTTTTTGATAGGTCCCACTGCAGGTCTACTATTATTTAAATGATCTCAATGCTTTGCCATCGTTGAAATGGTTAATTTCAAAGTCCTATCAAGAATCAATGTCATTGGGTTTCCTCTTCAACAGTTAAAGTTGGTCTTTCATATTCGTCAAGTTTTCGTTCAAGTAGATATCTTCTTTTTTTCACTGCATACTGCATCGCCTCTTCTTCATCATAGTCTTCATCTTCTTTCAATCTGTGAGCTGTTGATATTACTTTCTTGTGGATAGGATCTTTTCTCAAAGCAGACCCGAGTGCCACGAGGTCTTGATACTTGGTAACCAGCGTTGATCTGTATTTTGGTTTCAGTTCTTCATATGCCATTTCCTCAGCTGATTCAACATCGATGTTAGGTGTCTCCTGCATGGTATTTTCCACTGTTTCATCGAACTGATCTTGATTGTCTCTGTAAGTACTTCTCATTAGTCTATCCCAAGGACTTGTCTTTTGAATTTTCCTGCGTTTGGCTTTCTGTTTTTCCTCTTTACTGGCAGACTCACTGTCTGTCTCCACTTCTGACGGTTCTGTGTCTGGATCGTCCGAGAGTTTACTATAATCATATTCTCCAAAGATATCATGTCCTTTCATTCCCTTCAAATATTTTCTGTTTGTAGTTACATCCGATGCTTCTGAGATAGTACTTTCTTCGCTGTCAGACATAGTTGTAGTTGCTTTACAAACACCACTGGACGTATGTCTTCTCAGGCTGTCTGATCGAGCAAATTCACGGAAGCACTGCTTGCACTGGTATCGACCCATTAACGACTGGTTGAAGAATGAAGTTTTATCCTTTGACTCTTTCTTTTATAGTCTGCAATAGATATTGAAGAACTCGTGCTAAGTTTGGTAAACCACTGCAATTCTTACATCTTTACCAATTGCATGCACTTTTGTGAACTAAATGATGTAGAAAATTGTGAAAAAAATGTGTATAATTTAATATCATTTTTATTAATTCTGTCAATAGTCTAAATACCAACTGAATTTTAACAAACCTACATTTAGTAAACTGATACAAGTTTCCAATGTTACTCAATCATCATAGCATTAAAAAAGTGACTAACACTTTATTTCATTGTTTTTAACTCCAGCTTGTTCCCTGTCTGTCTGTTGATATCTTCTTTAGCTTCACTACGTCTATGACATTTCTGACCCCCAGAATCATTCTTAGTCCGCCTGGAACGTCTTAACTGTTTATTCTTCTTGTGTATGTATCCTTTGAGTTTGTGTTGCTTTTCTTTCTCCTCACGACATAATGAACGAATTTCTGCTCTGCATAGTCGGCAATACTTTAAAGGTCTACCCTCTCTGAGCCTCTTGTCCAAAGCAGTTGACAATCGTTTCATGAGGTATCGAATCTGTCCAAAGGTAGAAGGATTTCTTTTTCTTTTTTGTACAACAGGAATGACAGGCAAGCCTGAAGATTCACAAGTTAGCCCACAGTGTGCTTTTGTTAGGTTATTGGAACTACCAGACATTCTGCTTTCTCTCAAGATTTTACTTGAAATGGTGACGTTTGTAACAGTGTGTTGTATTTATACTTATTTTGTATTTCTTTTTTTTATTTAATTCGCCGCCTGAAATGTAACTTAATTAAAGTCTTTCCAGAGCTGAACTGAATATTTTTACCGGTATCACCTTTGATACTGATATGTACTTGATCAATATAAGATTTTCCCACTGGAACGTAGTGCATGTTGACAAATTCTTTGTGTGACTGCTGAGAGCGTTTTGAATTCTCAAATGGTACAACTCTCAAAATAGGGGCCGTCACGTCACCAAGGTATGTATAATCAACTACATCTGAGTACACGTACAAGCGATTATGCAATATATTTAGGTCTACTCCATATTTGAAAGCATATGATTCGTTTCCAATGGGGTTTTCTGATATATCCGGATTAACTCCAAGAGCTTGTCCAAGTGAAGCTGGAAAGCGAATCCTGACCTGGTTTGGATTTTGTGCAACAACTTTTAGACGATTTGTGCTTTTAACATAAGTAATGCTGATAGAAGCATTTATTTGTTTCATTAAAGATCCATGTTTTGTATCTATAACAGATTGCATCTCATCCACCAAATGCTGTGGAGAGTTGTAGTTTCCTTCAGGAAGAAATAATTTATATTCATGACAGCCCTCTCCACTAGCACACAAATCCTTTGTGGTATCTATTCCTTGAGCATTTAATACCGCTTGGTCCAGAAATGACAAAAAGAAAAAGTTATTGTTTTCTGAAATATTATTGACTCGAGATGGTGTAATTAATTCCACCAAAGCAACTTCCCACTTTTCGCTTTCGATATTTATCGGGTGATCTAGTCTCACAGTAAAAGAGCTTTGTGTGTTTTGAGGGAAAGTTTTCAGAGAACCATCGCTCAGAAGTGTCAGATAGAAGTCCTTCATGATCAGGAGATGAATTATAACTCATCAAATATCTTAAACTGCTTTGTTTTTTTTTCTCTTGCTTCTTACTTCTCTCTGTTCAAAACTAGAATGAATTCATATCTGAACATCACACTTATATACCGGATAGCATTTTGAGTTTCATATATTATTTCACACAATTCTCATCAAAATTATAGTGCCACAAAAATGCTATCTTTATTTCTTGCATGCCAGTAAAGACAAAAATATGCACTTAAAAATTTAGCAAGAAGAGTGTGCTGTACAGCACTATTTCTTCCCCGGTCGGTTACCCTATGCCTGGGAAGCCCTGGCGATTTGAAGCCATATCTACATGATCACAAGTCCTGAATGTCGCTATGGACCAGAGACCTGCCAGCGGAGGTACCTTTTACGGAACCATGGATGTTCCGACCCCTTAAGCCATAAGGCTTCTACTGTTTCACATGTAATCGATAGACTTCGCATCTGCGGGCCCAGGCGGTATAACCGTTGTGCACACCAGTTCCAGTCCAGTGGTGACCGGCAAACCAGCAATATTAATATGCGAGTTCCCAATATATATACTTAAACATAAACCAGTTTACTTGAGACAAGATTGGACATTTGCATATCATATATCTTATTTCAATAAAGGTTATGTTACTATTTATAGTAACACATTTCAAAATATAAAAATTAATTAGAGAATAATAAAATCTACATTTTGGTGTTTATTTTATCAAAATCGGCCGAAAAATAACGAAGTTATTCAATTTTTTCATATTATGGTGTTATTACAAGGGAGGTAAATCTGGATTGACTTTGTTAATTCTATAAATAGACAAAACAAGTAATAGCTTTCAGAAAAAATGATACAAATGAAAAGTGAATATGTGTATGGTATAAGAACTTCTGTTATGAGTATATTTTGTATGACTTTGTAACTCTTAAATACAAAAATATAAGTTTGTCGGGGCATGTGCACTGCGCATGCGCGAAATATGGAGGGTAAGAAAACTGTAATAACTCCAGATTGCCTTGATGGATTTTCATAATTCTTTTTTTAATGGAAAGAGCAAGTCAAAACCTACCAAATACTCTTAAAATAAATTGTCACACTGCGCATGCGCGGAATTTGGAGGGTAAGAAAACTGTAATAACTCCAGATTGCCTTGATGGATTTTCATAATTCTTTTTTTATTGGAAAGAGCAAGTCAAAACCTACCAAATACTCTTAAAATAAATTGTCACACTGCGCATGCGCGGAATTTGGAGGGTAAGAAAACTGTAATAACTCCAAATTGCCTCAATGGATTTTCAACTTTTTTTCTTTTATTGGAAAGAACGAGTCAACACCTACCAAATTTTGTTTCGAAATAATAAACCACAATATGCATGTACAGAATAGAAGGTAGGAATCAGATATAACTCAGAATTAGGATGTATGAGGAACAAGTGAACCCCTGGGCAGTTGGCATTGTAACAGTGAGGTTTTGAGATGCATTGTGTCAGTCTGTCAGAAATGGGACAGGGTAAGCCGATTTGTCTAATGTGTAGATGTGGACATGTGGAAACTCCACATTGTGGATCCACATCATCCACATAACCTCCACATTGCATACACTTCAAGTCCACATCATCCACATCAGCTCCACAATTTCAATGTGGATATGTGGACCTTCCACTTGACATCCACATCAGCTCCACAATTTCAATGTGGATATGTGGACCTTCCACTTGACATCCACATCAGCTCCACAATTTCAATGTGGATATGTGGACCTTCCACTAGATACCCACAAGTTCAACCACACTGGCAGCAGAGATCTTCTCGTCATCAAATGTAGTAGTTAGGCTTTAGAAGGCTAGTAAGAAATAATTTCAGTCCAGAACATTAAAATCTTGAGATACAAGATTTTATAATCTCCCCAGGAACAAGTACTGACGCTATAGAGTTATGCCTCTGGTATAGTGAGGCCCTGAGATACAGGACCAAGAGACTGATAGCAGACGCATATTACTGTAAAGCCTCAGAAATTGAACAGAATAAACAAGAGTATGCCACAGCAACTCACACCATCAACTGACGCTATAGAGTTATGCCTCTGGTATAGTGAGGTCTTGAGATACAGGGCCAAGAGACTCATAGCAGACGCATACTTCTGTATAGCCTCTTAAGCCATCTCCTATGCCATTTAGCATAGACTTTCCCCCATGAAAAAGACTAAGTTATTTCAAACTAGCCTTTTCAAGCTTACTAAAGTGGTGTCATCTCTGGCCTCATCCCGGCCGGAGACTCCCCCAGGCTGTGGACTTAGTCTCCGGACGATGAGGCCAGAGTGACACCCTTTACTACTCTAGTATAAAAAACAATCAAACTAAAGTCTTAAAAAACTCGTCAGCAGTCACGATGAATATGTAACGTATATAACCACAACAAAAATTCGGGGAAAAAACAACCAGACTCAATCGCTGAATTGGTGGACTGAAGTTTATACGTGCCCCATCAATCTTCTTTGATTCATGCCCAGCTTAGATAAGTCAGGCAGCAGTTAGCAGTGGATATATTAAATGTGGATAGAAACTAGTTAGCAGTGGATACATTAAATGTGGACAGAAACTATCTTATTTTTGGAGAATTTAACCTATAAAATGACAAGAAAATCTAAGAAAGCCAACATCAGCTGAATTTCACTTTTAATGTTATCTGTATTGTGTCTTAAGTAGACACTGTTGTATATGTAAATATGAAGAAATGCCAATATTATGTGTCCTCAAACTATAAAACAACATCGGATAGAGTATATTTAAAAAGCAATCTAACAGTAACGTTACGTTACATAATTGTAATATGTCGGGGGATAAGATTTGTGAGTCATCTGTTATCAAAAATTTAGTTCCCGGGCAATATAAAGTATTCAATGCTGTAGTATTAGCTTACCACTGGTAGTCAGGTGGCAATTTAGCTCTTTGAAATACACAAGAACTCAGCAAGACGCACATAGATTGTTATAGCTGAAGCAGTTCGACCTTGCCTTCAATTCAGTTTCACCTAAAAGTGACTTCATAAAAATGATTTTTTTTTAAATTTTATGCATAGAATGAAATAAGTAAGAGTTGATATATGCTGCAACTGATTAATATTTAGGTTCTCGTCATGATGGGGATAAAACCAGTTTCGCTACCTGTGCTGTTGGCTGAGCCATTCAATTACCCTACATACAAATATGCAACTGTGACTGCCAGCCGAGGCAATCAAAAGCCGTACCAACTCTCCCAACAGGGATAAACACCATTTTTGCTATGCTGTCAGTCGAATCGTCAGCCATGAGCCTCTTTGCACAGTAATTGCTTTACATAGCTAGGTTAGCAAATATGTGTGGCTCCCGTGATCATAACATACATGTTAATTTGTGATCTACGTGATCTGTTTATGCAGCTCCCGGCCATCAAATACATTACAAACTATTAACAATGTGAAAATTTAAGGCTGATAGAAAGTCACATACTTTATAACGCATACATCATCCTGTCATCAGCTTGTTCAGGAGTTCTATTTTTCATTATGTTGTTACAAATATTTAACTGGTCAGGTAATTTTGCAAACGCCATGGTTTTATTCCCACTTGTTGTAAAGGTGTTACGAAATACAAATTTCAGTCAGACAATTTTTCAATATGTAAGCAACTAAAATTGTTGTTTGGATATTACCAAAATGCTGTATTCCCTAGCAGTATTTAACATATTTGGACAAAGATGATAAGATAAGCAGTAAGATATCATAAATAAGCAGTTTTCAACCATATTTATTGCTAAAAAGTAAACAATATGGTAATACAAGGTCACAGAGATCAAATGCAGTAAGTTATTTAGGTTAACCCTTCCTTGGCATGTATAGGTATGCACTATTTCTATTGTTTGATTATTTGCTCTTTAGAAATACTGTATTGCTAGTTTAGGATATCGGAAATAGAGAATCCATAAACTCGCAATGAATACGTTGTATACGTTACTTTTTCGGTCTTTCTTTTCTTTTTTTTCTCAACATTATGCTGCAAAGCATAACTACAGTGTAGGCGAATGCATTCTGAAGGAGAACAACTAAAATTTGCTCATAGGTATCTGAACAGCGAGGAGCAACATTAATATATTCTGTCATTTTCATTTGCCATTTCCTTATGTGTGCAGAGCTACTGGAACACTGTCCTTGGACAAAAACATTTTTGTCCAACTAAACGTATCTTTATGTTCTTTGGTGAATAGATGCTTTAATAGATGGCTGAATGTAGTTAGATTCTTTAAGAGATGATATAAAGTTGTTAGACTTTAAAGAGAAAGAAACAAAAGCATAGAAATATAGATCATCTTAAACATAGCATTTATAAATTGCTACAGTATGCTAGTAAACTGCCAGTGTCTCTTTTCTGTATTAAATGTTTCTGATACTATTCTCCCAAACTCCTGATTGACACATTATTGTTAGTAAATGAACTAAATAAAGCAATGTATTGACACTAACATTAATTATTTTCAAAAGTTTGTTTCTAACCTGTAACTCAGCAACGTTGTTTCCCTTGGTAATGTAAAATATACGACAGTCTTACAAAAGTAAGTATACGCTGCCAGCAAATATCTACATTAGCTTGACGCAGAACTGTATTTGGCTTAAGTCTTCAAACTTCAGGTTTACTGTTCTGCTTTATAGTTTTTTCAGTGTGCTCGTAAAAACTATACCAAATCCTGTCAACAAACAAGGTGGTACTCCATTTGCATTGTTAATTACTGATTATTTTATAATTTTATACGAAACACGTCAAAAGCGCTTAGCTTTTAATGTTATCAAACTGATTGTATATCATTTTATTAGAGCCGTATATGCAAAATCTATGCTGGCTTAGCTGCGGCTTTATCTTTTTTATCTTTTCTGATGTGGTATTTTGTTTATTTTTTTTCTAAGTTGTATATAACAAAATTTCACGTATGTTACTGTCTTTAGAACTCAAATGTGCAAATTGTAAAAGAAACAAACTGGGCAATGCCATTATGAAATACTTTTATTTTTTGATATAATAACAAAGTTGCCAGCCAAAAAAAAACTTTTACATGTGCAGAATATGTCAATGCCCTTGACAATACAATTTGTAGTTTACTGTGTTTAATCACGTATAAAACACACCTCATGAATCCCTAAAAGTAATAACTGAGAGGAGTGTTGCTAGGTCCAAGTACACAATATATCATAAGAACACCCAGACTTATTTGATAAGAACACCCAGACTTATATATGTTATTGATTTTTATGTGACAGAGTGGGAAAAAAACTGATTAAAGGTATTATTATGAAATATTTGAAATGTTAATGTTATTTACGTTACTACTAGTAATGACTGATCATAGAAAATAAGCCAGAATGCATTTTTTCTTTGATATTAAAAGGTTCTTTTATGAAGAAACTGCTACCAACGAAAATAAAATGATTCTAGCGTCAAATTATATGAGTTTAACAAAAATAGCCCTCGGTAACGTATATAATCGATCATTATGGCCGACTAAAATGCGTTCAAAATATTGTGGAACTGTTCCTTGCTGTTTAGATAGGCTGGCATATTCAATATTACCTTTTACTGTTGTTTTTTTTAATTCATACAGTGTAGTTCAAGCACTTGAATTATACAAAAAAAGTGATAATTGTAATATGGGACATTTATAAGGGGGTACTGCGTTAAAAATCCTATTTCTCCCAAAGTATACAAGATAGGATAATAATTTTTGCAGATCTGAAATCTTTAATACAGTAACAAACATATGGTCTAATGATAAAGGAGTAACTTACAAAAAGAAAGTATTTTGGATAGAAATAGTATTTTTAATGGAGTGTAAAGACAAATGTCACGTATATGACACCATGTAGGCTAAAGTGACCTGTCAAACATCATAACTTTAAGCTACTGGATTGTTCTATTAGACTCTACTATAACTTTAAACCTAGAAAAGTGACTTCTATTTTTTATAATTTTTGATAATTTTTATTTTATGTTTATTTTTTAACGGGTAACGTTTGTAACAGGCTGTGACAGCTTAACGCCCCACTCACCAGAGGGCTAACATGCTGCAAAATACTTCTTAGATGCTGGGCTTTAAGAAAAGTATGGTCTACAAAATTCCCCCTGGGGAGGTGGGGGAGGGGGAGGTAAACCATATCTGGCTCATGGCATATTGTAATTATTAGTACTATGGCATTAACATTTGCGTTAAAGTTTTATGTTAAGTTTTTTTCATGTGTTTCTATTATCCAGACCTTGTTCAATGGACCTTATTATTTTAGCTGAGGATGGATACTGATAAGTTTGCAATATCTACATGCTGTTGCTGCTGTCCTAAGGTCAAGGTCACAGACTTTGTAATTAGTACAATAGCATTTACATTTGCCTAACTCCAAAAACGTAAATGGGATTGTCTTGAAACTTCATTTATTGACAGAGGACATTAAGGAGAAGTGCAGTGTACAAGAACCGTAAATCTGCCTTGGTTACTTTTTGAATTGTCTCCCTTTGTCAGTTTTTCTTGACCGGAGCAGAACTCCACAAGTATAAATAGGATTGTCTTGAAACTTCATATAATGATAGAGAACATTGAGAAGAAGTGCAGTGTACAAGAACAATAACTGCGCATGGCTTACTTTATGAATTATCTCCCTTTGTCCATTTTTTTTGTTTTATTCGGCGGTAGCGCTGGCCGGGGGTTTACGTGAGCCCCTGTCTCACTAGGTCAGCAACTCGGCATAGAAGCAGCCATGACTGATGCAGAAGCCATTTATAAAAAAAGGAGTTTGTAGCCATATCAACAGCCATGAAATGTTTACAGTTCCTCATCAAGAGAAATATTCCACACACACAACCATATTCAAGGACTTCATTGAGTTTGCTGTGGAAGAGTTGCAGAGTCCACCTCTTCAGGATCTATCCCAGGGACTGAATGCTCAGCACACAAGTCATCGGGCTATTGATGACTTCATTGGGGCTATGGCAGAAGACATAGAGGAGACATTGACAAAAAAGATCAATGATAGTCCTTCATACTCCCTGATGCTCGACGAAGCTACTGATATTGGCAATAGAAAGCACCTTGCCTTTGTCGCAAAGTAAGTTGATCAGAAGAGTGGAGATGTGAATGTTGACTTCTTAAAAGATGTTCAATTTCCAAATGGTACGACAGAGACTATCTTTAATGAAGCAAAGAACATCGTAGAAGAAGACTAGAACTTAGAAGCATTTTCAGCTGTTGGCAGTGACGGGTGCAGTGTAATGTTAGGGAAAAAGACAGGGGTGGCGACAAGACTGAAAACAATCAAGCCTGATCACCTCAGTATCCACTGTCAGAATCATCGTTTGGCTCTTGCCGCTAAAGACAGTTTCCAGAGCATTCCTGCCTTTAGAGAAGCTGATGACACCCTCTCCTCCTCGTTCAGATATTACCAGAACTCAGCAGTGAGAACACAGTCTCTTCAGAAAATACAGAAGCTTCTGGATGATTGCGATGAGAAGAAGATCAAGAAGGTTGCCAACACTAGATGATTATCTCATATGGATGCGGTGACATCTTCCAGCAGTTATAATGGACCTGGAGAATGCTGTCGAGTCTGGAACTGATAAAGTAAGACTTGGTTCTGGACCCTCGGCCATTGGCCTTGTAAGGAAAATTAAAAGCTTTCAATTCATCCAAGTGATTCACTTCTTGTGTGATGCACTTAAGCCTGTCACTCAGTTATCATTGACCTTTCAGGCCAACACAGTTGATATTTCTGTTGTGCAGCCTAAGCTACAACAAGCTCTAGCTACTCTCCAACAGCTAAAGAGTATACCAGGACTTAATACAAGAAAGGTGCCAAAGGTTCTGGAAACTTTAAATATAACACCTACAGAGCAGCAGCAAGTAACCAGTCAAAATAATCAAGTTCAGTTCATCGACAACCTTGTAGGCAACATCAGCAGCAGATTTGAAAATCCAGAAATTGTCAATGCCATGAGTGTCTTCTCTAGTCCAGATGTACCAGGACTTTGTGGCAGTGAAGACCTTGAAGTGTTGGCTGAGCACTACTGTATGGATATGGATTCCTTGCTAGAAGAATGGGATAAATTAAGCCACATGTTGTCAGAAATAGACAAGACACTGGCAGCTGGACCCACTGCACTGATCAAAATCATCAGTCAAATGAAAAACACAGCTGGTGATTTTTGTCCCAATATTGAGAAGCTGTGCAGTGTTGCTGCTTGTCTCCCATTCAGTACTGCGGAAGTTGAGAGGGTGTTTTCAGATGTTAATAGAACTGTAACAGATCTGCGCAACAGACTGAATGTGGAGAACACCCATAAGCTCTTGATGATCCACAGGAACGACAAGTTTCTGGATATAAAAATGCTGTACAGAAGTGGGCCGGAAAAAGAAACAGGCGCATCAGTATTGTTTAAAGATGCTCTGCCTTGTTTGTCTTGGTAGTCTTTGTGATGCCCTGGTTGCAACTCTTGCCAAGAGTTAGCACTCCCTTCGGGAAGGCATGCACATGGACTCAGAAGACCATTGGTGACTCAAATGTGCTAAGAGATTCTCATATAAAGAAAAAGAGGCTTCATTCCAAATTGGAGTTTGATGTGGCTGGAACAAGTGAAAGTGTGATTTCATTCCTTATAAACAAGGGGCATAATAATCCTCTAATGGAAAATGTTCTATCTTAAAGTTAATCTATTTGTGCTACTGTAATCTGTTTGATAAGTTAAACAAGGTGCATAATAATCCCCTGTGTGAAATTTGCAAAATGTGCTCCTTTCGGCTTAAATATACATGTATTTGAAAAGTTAAACAAGGGGCATAATAATCCCCTGTGTGCAAAATGTGCTACGTTAAGCTTAAATATATTTGAAAAGTTAAACAAGGGGCATAATAATCCCCTGTGTGAGTATCAATAAAATGTGCTGTCTAAAATATATTCAAGCAACAAAATGTGCTATCTAAAATATATTCAAGGGAAATAATAATTCAGTGTAAGAAAATGATTCTTCCTGGAAAACGTGCTTCTTTAAATGAAAATGATTCTGGCTGAAAAATGTGCTACTTTAAATGATTTAAATCTCTTTGAAAAGTCAAACAAGGGTCATAATAATCCCCTGATGATACAATTAGATTTAATTGTATCACCAATGACATTATCATATCCCTTGTATATATAATTCACTGCGAGTTACAAAGTTGAAGAAACATTGAACTCTTGTCAGTACCAGCTGCAGAAAAGAATTTGAAACAGTGAAGAACACACAACAGTACAGAACAAACAGTGAAAAATACAAACAAAGCTTATTTATTTATTCATTTATTTGACAATCAAAGCAGAAAATAATATCTTAACTGTGGGCTTGTACAAAAAAAAAGAATCCGTGTCAGTTTCACTTCAAGCTGCTGAAAAAAACTGAAACAAGTCTCTTTGATGGTAAATAGATCAACTTTGTTTCTAACATAAACATAAATGTCAGAAACAAAGTTGAACTATTCACCATCAAAGAGACTATTTCAGCTTTTTTTTCAGCAGCTTAAAGTGTTTTCTGTTGCAACTATTGTTTTCATAATTTTCATATTGATGATTTGTTTTTAATTTCTTGTTATTAGATCAGTACTTCAGCATCATTTGTTTCTTCTTCACTCTGGGGTAAGGTCATACCTTAAAATTGTGTTTTTGTTGTGTGTCCCTATGTTTATGGTGTCCCTACCATAGCTACTCATGAAAGGCAAACATTTTTCAGTCAACTTTTAACCCACTGGATCTTTTAACACACAACAAAAATACTATTTAAAAGGATTGCCTAAATAGGACATAGTCATACAAGCAAAACAATGAAGTTCACTGCAAACAAATTCATTGATAAAACAACATTATCCAAAAGAGAAACAGCAAAATGCTGCCATGCAGCCATAGTCAAAGTCAACGCTCGCTATAATATTGCCTTTAAATTGGCATTACGCCGCGCAAAAAATGCCCTTTTTCTTGTCAGCACCCTGCCCTTTTTTAAAGCTGGGGGAAACACTTATAAAGACACGGCATACTAAATTAATTCTGAAGAAAGATCCTGTTATGTTAGAAACACATAAGACAATCGAAACAAGCAGAACCTATTTGTGTGCACACCTCTATGTTATGTGGCAACACTGCCCATTCCCTAAGTACCAGTTTCAGAGGAACTCTATTTTCAAACTCACTTAGAATGGGTCCAAGGTGCCTAAGGTACCAGAAAGTATAAAATCTGCACTATGATATAGTGAGGGGCCATACAGCACTAAATAACAGCAACAGTGAAGGAAGAACCTTTGGAACAAGGAGTACATCAGGCAATGAAAATACTAAAAAAAAGGTACTCGGTTTAAGGTTGAATTGAATTCGTTTACGAGCAACTATGTATTTTGGCAATGTTCACTGCTCACGCCCCCAGCATCGGCTTCAAGACTGAGCCAAATGATCTCACAGGACCAGAAAATATAAAGGCTATGATGAAGAGCGGAGACACTTTTTACGGCCGCCATTCGAAATGAACTGAAAAAATGAGCTAAAAGAGAAAAATGTTACTTCTATGCGCCATATACATTGACTTGACCCGTGAAAAACGAAGCAGACACACCGGCAAATCCCCGCAGTCTGATCATAGCCTTCCGTGTTCGCAGTCATAAGGAAGGTATATAGATCTAGTCAAAGGCAAGGAATGATTCGCTCTGAAATGCATACCGGTAGTGTTGACTGAGACTCGAAAGCCCATTTAACATATACTAACAAAATGGCGTCGTACTGACGATGACGTCGTAATGAAGTCGACGCGACGTCATGACGTCAATTCGACGTAGTGTCTGTACGTTATTTCAACGTCATACGCCTGCTAGGATATGAATGACACGCACCTTTGCCGTATCGTATACGTCGATATAATTTCCGTTTCATCTGGGGTTTGTTAACTGGGTGCTCTTCTAAAGACTGAATAAGAACCTGGTAGTCTACGCCTTTGTTTTGGTACTTAAAATCAACACCTTTGTCGTAATTCATTTCCAGTTCAAAGTTAACCTCTGAAGAAACATTTTCACAAGCCTTTTTACCTACAATGGAAAATACTTATAAAAATATCCAGACAATCACATTAATTTTCCATATTGTTCGTAATAAAGGAAATAGTCAGACAAATGATGGCTCACGATCATTGCTTCAGAATTTTATTCAAACGTACCAGTAGATCTAATTCTTTTTCTTACAATTCACTGAAAGTTTGCAAAACGTGAGTTATGTTTCGTACAAATATATATGCAGTCTTAACATTATATCTAATTCATAATTTATATTTGGCTTAGACTTTCAAGAAATATTTCATCATATCCCGTTGCTTCGAGAAGTGAACTTTATCATCCGACAAAAAAAAAAAAAAAGGGTGCATACTTAATTTATTTTCCGCAATTTATTAAATATAGATGAACCTTACCAAATTTAGTGCGACACACCTGCATTCTACAGTGTTTCAAAACCCTAAAAGTTTAAAAGAACAAGATGATGGGCAAGTGTCGGCAGATAACGGACACGTGATAACGGACATCCCCATTCCCAGCCGCACTTTCTGACGTCATTTGCTAGACACAGCAGCTGCAGCAATCAGGTAAGAGATTCCTATGTGTTAATTTTGCGAGCGCAGGCATTAGAAATTGCAGTTAACAAATCCAAGAATATACGAGTAATCATGTTTATTTGTTCAAAATGTAATATGGCAAAGCAGATAAAGTTGTCCGTTTATTAACGAAATTAATTTACATCTAGTAGAATTTGTGGCAATAAAGCTAACCAGCCAGGCACACGACGTCGTAATGATGTTGCACTGACGTCGATGCGACGTGAAATGACGTTGTACTGACGTCGATGCGGCGTCAGTGCAACGTTATTACGACGTCGTTTGCCTGCTGGGAAGTGTTCATGTTCCATTTTTAGCACATTATTTGCTTAGAAAAAGGAGAAAAAAAAAACAGCATTTTCGTTGTGACAGTATTAATACATTAGACACCTACCGTCAGAGATTTGCCACTGTACTAATTCAGCAATTTGTGATTCTGTTTTCTTTTGTTTGCGTCTCTGAGGAAAGTCAGTCTTCAGCAGATTGCAGGCTTCATTATGAGCTTTCTTGACAGCAGCCCGTAGTCCAGATACAGTGACCTTTGTTGCTTTTTGGTCTATATCTATTTTTACTTCTGTTGTGTTTAACTGCATAAGATGTTTGACCTATATATGAAATACAAACAATTACTATTATATTATTTTATTTATTTATTTATTTTTATTTATGTATTTTTTTTGTTTTTGTTTTGTAAAAATCATATTACAATCTGATTCTTCTGGTCCTATCCCTTTTGAAATTCATAAAATTTAACTAATCTAAGTATAATAAAATAACCATACCTTCATAAAGATTTTTCTTTCATTATAGGGATTATACATTTTTTCTTGGGTTGTTTCAACTCAAGGTGTTAGCAGCCGAATCCATTGAAAAACGTTTAAATTTCTTCTTAGGGACTCGGCGGCTGACGCCTCGTGTTAATTTTTTTACTTTTATTTACATAAATTCATTAAACCCATCTTTTTAAGGAAATAAAGATATCAAGGAATGATGCAAGCATAATTATGTTTTGAACGAACCTCTTCTTCATTCAGCGTTTGTTCATCAGTAAGAGCCTTGAAGTCAATTGTGTTTGTTAGAAAGTCAATATCAAGCAGCTTCTCAGCTTCTTGTTTTATTTCTTTAAGAGTTGTTCCAGCCGTTGTAATTTGTACTAAGACAACATCATCCGCTTCACTGTGGTTTTCAGCTGTTACTGGTTCCAGGTTCTTTACACGGAGTGTTTTCACTCTTCTTGTGTCAGAAAAGTTAGGATTCTTTGACGCGAAACCTTAAAAATCAATATTTTGGAGAGTAAATCGACACTGACTAAGACTTTTCCACCCAATTCAAAGCCGTTACTACTCATACCACGTTTCAACGAATTGGTTTGATGAAAATCATATTGGCTGATGCAAAACAGTTGTCAAAACGAAGCACAAAAGTGATAGCTGAAGTCTAATATACGGCGACTGTTGATTATAATGCAGTTATGAGACGTATTCTCTGAGTCCAGAAATTTCCAGCAGGTACACAACGCTGAATCATTCAATGTCATGACGTTGACTAGACTGGCTCCCGTCGTATGTCTTTCATCATTTTCTCAACACAGTGACTAAAAATCAGGTCCCTAGCTCAGTAAGGCTCAGCACATAATTAATTACAGTTTAATTCAAGTTTATGGTAAAGAATTCTGTCAAAGCATAAAATGAAAACATTAAGACAAATAAGTAAACGACGGGAGCCAGTCTAGACGTTGACTCAACTGTATTTGAATGTTGATTCAACCTTGTGTGCACATTGGGTGAATTTAAACTTCAAACCCGTGGGTACCAAGATGAAATGACCCACAACACGACAAAACCAACAATGTGATTGTGCGCCCAGCGCAGACTCAGATCAGCCTGGTCATCCGCCCAGTCTTATCAGACTTTCCGCTTGGCACTCATAGGGTAGCTAAGGGTCTAAGCTACCTTCATGCGGACAGCGAAGATTCTGATCAGACTGGGCGAATGCCCAGGCTGATCTGAGTCTGCGCTGGGCGCACAACCACATTGTTGGTTTTCTCGTGTAGTGGCTCAAATAAATTCTGGAGGGAAACCTTCGGGAAGCAAGACACGAATTTAGCAGACTCAGTTTAACTGAGTCTGTTCAAATGTATGTAATCACGTCCCTCAGCACTGGCTTCAGCGGAATTATATTTTCAATCGACTCCGCACGAGCCCAACAATTGGAGAAAAAGATCAGAAAATATATAATCTGCTCCAAGATAATGTACTGGGAGACGTCTAATGATCGCCACATGGCACAGCACCAGCTGCAGTGAAGGTAAAATAATGCTTTGGTATCGTGAGGAAACCAGTCTGATCACATATGCAAACTGCGTAGACTGCACAGCCTAAATTGCCAACATAATGCTAGACTTCAGAAATGATCAGGAAGTGACAAAATCCTATCCCATCTCTTGTTCTCAAACGGTTGCAAAAAGCATAAATGGCCAAAATAATACATTTTCTTTTAATTATAAACCCCAAAGATAATGACTTTAGCATGATTTAGCTATTGACTTTATTAATAAACTCCGAAATAATGCTTCTAGCTTGATGTAGCCACTGGGTCATTTTAAGAAAAAAGAGACATTATTTTGGCCATTTTGGCATCAGGTCTAAACACTATCTAACTCAAGCTCCTGTGCAATGCCGTTGGAAACAATACCTTTACTGTCTTGCTTTGTCATGTTTAGCTGACTTGCAGCACTTTTCCGAGCTAACAGGTCGCTTGGTGCCAGCAGTTTTGGAATAACATTTTCAAGTATCTGCAAAATAGTTTTACAAACACACAAATAGTTTTACAAATATTTTGGTTACTGTGCTTTAATTGCCAATAGTGCCTGGTGGCACAAAACCTGTATATAGGACTCGCATAGAGTTCTTAGTAAATATGTTGGTATCTATACGAAAAATGGATTTGGTCTGCCGGATGAACCATTAATGCATAACAGTTATTGTGGTACTGTATTTTTTTCCGCTACAATTAATGTAAGCACTGGGCGTTATCATTGGAACATTATAATTTCTATAGCCTGATCGTATAGGCCTTGTTATAAGGATACAATAAAAATGTTGAAAAACTATCTGTGAGTTACTAACTGCACAGATAGTAAACCTACAATTTACCAAGGTCATAAAGATGCGCAAATGAATGCAAATGCCTCACTTACAATATAAACGTATCCATACTAGTTTAAGTGCGACAGACGCGCGTTTCTGTATTTAACTTCTTCAGTGTCGCTAAACCCCAAAAGTTTAAAAGAAACGAAATGATAGGCAGCTCTCGGCAGGCAACGAGCGTCCCTCTCCGAGCCACACTTACTGTCGCACTCCGTGGGACACATAAGCTGCAGACATCAGGTAAGAGACGCCTATGTATTAACTCGCGAGCGCAGGCGTCCCCTATTGAACCATCTGAACGCGTTTCTTAACGATTGAAATGTTTAAATTTCAGACACCCTTAGAAAATCCTAAGAAGAAACGTTCATATCGGATTCAGATTTTACAGACCAAATGCGGATATTCCTAAATACAGAAGGAAATTTGTAAGCATTCTATGGTTTTCTCCAGGATGAAATTTATTTAGAAAAATATAATATTATAACACTGTGGTAGTTGGTCGTCCTCACATACCTGAGCAGTAACCAGGTCTTTTTCATAGATTACTATCCTGGCTTCTTGTATAATGGTGTCAGTGTTGGTTTCAATGTAATCTACTACTGTTTTGGTCATGATCTCAGCCACCCGATCAGCAGGATAGTGGCAAGCACCGATCCCAATGACAGGGAATGCTATAGACACATATCCCTTCTTTTCAGCCTCTCTAAGACATGGCCCAACAATCTGGCACACGTTCTAAATTGAAAGAGAAGTCGAAAATAAATATATAATAACAAATTCTTTGCAACTGAAAAATGGTTTGCCGCAAATGAATAAATATCCCGTCAGTTTTAAGATAAAAGAACTAAACGTATGAGCCGCGACTCGAGAAAACCAACAAAATGCTTGTGCGCCCAGCGCAGACTCAGATTAGCCTTGGCATCCGCCCAGTCTGAGCAGAGTCTTCGCTCTCCGTATGAAGGTAGCTTAGAACCTTAGCTACCCTTTAAGTGCACTGCGAAGACTCTCGTCAGACAGGACGGATGGCCAGGCTGATCTGAGTCTGCGCTGTGCGCACAACAACTTTGTTGGTTTTCTCGCGTCGCGGCTCATAGCTGTTCCTTTTATCGTATGTGTTTTACCTTTTTTGTTTCTGTTCCTTGAGTGGCTCGTCAACGCCGCGTTATTTTCAATATTACATAAATATCGGTGTCACACGCTATTAATAGGCATGTTTTAACAGACTCAATACCAAGTATTTACAAGGCAAAACACGTGTTGTTAATGGCCGTTTTAGCGAATTCCAATATATATTGTATTCGATATTTATTGAAGGAACGTTCCCTAAGGAGATAAAACCACGTAAAACCCAAATTTCCAGCACGGTTGTAGAAATTATCCATATAATATTCACTTACTTTTGGCCCAGTACTGTTACTCCAGTCTGTCAAGGTTCTCACATGAAACAATGTTTTGCATTTCAAAGTTCCTTTACCCGTGCAAATTACATCTCCGTGTTGCAACTTTCCCTTTTTCCTGCATTCTGATCTAATAGAATCCCCGCCTTTACGTAGAATGGCATTTGCAACTGCTCCAACAATGTCTGGGAAATGAGGCGATGTACATACTATGACGTCTAGCTGAAATAAGAAACCTATTTAAGCTTAGTGTCCCATAAAAGGGAAACTGACAAACAGTCCAGACCGGCCAGACGCCGCAAGACGCGCCATCAGACCAGGGTCTATATTTTATACATAAGAAAATTAGCTAACTCTAGATTTGGTTTATAAACATATAAGTTAAATGGTTTGTATAAAGAACTTCTAATGCATCAATAGATCAATTATTGCATAAAAAGCAGTGCCGAGAGGTATTAACAGCCGTGCATCAACAGGCGAAAAGCCGTGTTTCAACAATGGTTTTCACGCGCTGTTGAAACACGATGACAGAACTTTCGTTATGCTTGTGCCGGGCCACTAAAAACCGCCATGCACCTTTGTCTCTACCGTTTCGGTCGAATTACAAAAATTGGTGGTGCGCCTCTCCCCTTTCGGTTAATTAACAATATAATTGGTCGCGTGCTACCTATGTATTCTTGTGACGTCATCATACTTTGTACTCTTATTACGTCATAAAGTACTGATACGGATTTCAAAGCCATGGTGTCTTCATTTTCACGATGCCAAATGGAGAGTAAATAAGTGTTAAAGAAAACATGCATCCTAAGCGTTCAGCAATCAAGAACTGTAGGACATGGGCCAGGCATGTTCTGTTCATGGAAATTTTTGCTTTGATCAAGGTATCTGCTTTTTGTTGATGAATTTGCAACGACCATCTTGGACTCTTTCCATAAATATACTGAGGTTGAATAGGATGATGGCAGCCATTTTGAACAGCTTGATGCTCTCGGGCCAGGAAGACGGATATTGAAAAAACAGATGCACCGGCGCGTTGGCTGTGAAACGGTGACAAAATATAGTGCCGTATTTTCGCAAATCTTAACGAATATTTCGTTGAATTTATGCAATAACAGCGATCAAACATTTTTTTTCCAATGCATTAACGTTTGTCAGGTCCCTTGGGAGATGTTGAAAACCTCGGCCTTCGGCCTCGGTTGTCAACATCTCCCTCGGGACCTGGCAAACGTTAATGCATGAAAATCCATGTTTGATCCCTATATTAGTAAACACATAATTCAGGATTAAATACTGAATGAGCTCTAAACTGCAACAACACCAATGGAACACAAGAGCAAAAGAAGTACAAACGGATAGATTAAAATATAGGCAATAACCAGAAATGAATACAATCGTATCCCATATCTCGTCCTCAAAGCCAAAAGGGAAAGAACTTGTATATGTAAATGGACAAAGTGGACGGCAAAACGCCATCACTGACTCACAATATCAGTCTGACAATGCAATTAAGCGGAAACAGAAGAGATAGTCAGGGGAAAATCCTGTAGCTGAAAAGGAAGAGAATATGTTAAGAAAAATAAACATATCTGCAATGATCAGTAACTAATAAAATCAGATACCATATCCCACCCTAAAAAACAAAATTGAAAGGAACAATTACATAAATTTAAAACAAGTTATGAAAAGCACGCACGATAAATCGAAAAGACAGCTTTTCCCAGACAGGTGGGCATTTAGCTACCTCAAATAAAATCACCACTCACATTAATGAAAGAAAGTACCGAAATGGAAACAAAAAGGAAACACAACAGAAGTACTGCCTTGGAAGTATCAGTGATAGATGACTGGGGTTGGGGCAGTTAAAACTTGTTTACCAGATCCCAGTCCGCGCCCTCACCTTCTGAAATATATACTAGTAGGTAGCTGCACGGTCCTCGTGAAGGTTTTGGTTTTAAGAGCGAGATATGGGATTTGATTGTGTTTATTCCTGATCGTTGCCTATCTTTTTACTTTCCTAATTTACCAGTGAATCATCACATTAAATCTATAAAAAAATCAAAGGTGAGGACCCGTTAGCCGGAGATCCTTGATATGTCAGTCAATATCACTGAAGTGCACGAGCAAACGAACTCATAAAACAACCAAGAAGAACCAAAACAGAGGTGCTGCCTTAGGACGGCCAGCAATGAAATTACTGGGAGGCTTAACCCGTTTGCGTTCGACCAACCCTCACGGAATAAGCTGAGAAAGATTGGGGCAGGTCACCAGCGAAAATAGAAAAAAAATTGCTTCATCAAAATTACAGTCATCGCGCTTCACATAAATTTTGGATGAAACCATATCCCTTCTAAATAGAAGAATTAAAACCTAAAATGGGGCTTCGATATTAGAGGTATTAGCTTTGTTTAATTTTGTAGTCCAGGTGGATTAATTCGATTCGCCATGCCTACAGAGTAAGGATTGTCGATATTTAAAATACAAATGTCAATAGATGGAAAATGGAAGACGTCAAAGTGATAAAAATTATTTTTAAAATTTTACACTTCGTCTTCAAATAAACAGACTAGATCTATCTCACTATATGCATATTTGACAACCCAAATAATTGAGTGAGTGACTGAACTCGGGTTTAACGTCCCACAAACACTTACTTCATACGGAGACGGCACTTCGCTTTAAAGTTTTAACCAAAAGACTAGAGGAGCGGGAGACAGCCAAAGCAAGAGACTGTTAATTAAAAGAAGGGTATCAACCCATTAAAGTATCGCTGCCGCGTGATGTCCACTGAAAGAAGAAGCGTGTGAAGCACACCTACTGGAAATGTGTGAAGCATACCTGCTGGTTTTCGATAGTTCCTTTAATGACTGTCAATTTCGTCCTACCTGTTAAATCTATAGACATTGGGAGACCATCTAAAGAGAAAAGAAAGAGATATCTCATTTCTCTCACCAATAATAGATTATAAACAAGGTGACCAATGTTAAAGGAAAACATAAACAAGTGCTGTTGTTAGAGGTTCACTGTCTTTTGGGAAAAGACTATGAAAGGCGGAGTCAAACCTTCTCAATTTGCTGCCGTTTTAACATTTCTAATTCGGATCTGGTACTAATTTAAAGCTGGATCGCAAGAGAGAATTTTTCGGTCCCGGGATCTCTTAGATTCGAACCAGTGACCTTTTGCAGGGAAAGCAACCACTCTAATCACATGACCATGGCACTTTTCTACAAGTTAATCACCTGTCTTATTTATTTCATTTTCACAGTTTATTTCTCACATGATACTCAACGTTTCGGCTAATGAAAGCCTTTATCAAGATTGATTGATTGATTGATTTGTTGTTTAACGTCCACGGTAAACAGCTATGGTCATGTCGGGACGGTCGGTTAACCTAACCACACTATTCCTGGGCAGGCTTAGACCTCCTAAGCGGTAAAAAAGTACTAAGTGCACATACTTTCGCCAGTAACTGACAACTGCCCTTTATCAAGAAGGTTTTTTTTTTCTTTCAATGCTACATTGTCTTCATGCTGCTGATGTCCACCATTTTGAATTGTTTCGTATGGAAAACGTTGTCACGACGCCATGACGTCGGATTCCCGGCATCAAAACGTATTAATTTTAAACATTTGTTAAATGTCGAACTAAACAGAAACAATGCAAAATTCAAATGCAATATTTAAATCATCTATTCAATCGTTAAACCATTATTTCCACCAATGATGAGTCTTCATTTGCGATACACACAAATAATACCGTGTTCGAATTTTTCGTTATCATTGTGTATCCCTGGCCTCTAAAGGACTTACTTTTCAGTGCGTATAAATACACTCAAAAGGCAAAAACGCAGACTCCCTGCGTGCCTGCATGGAATGGTCAAATTAGAATCTTACAAGGAAAAGGACATTATTGCAGAGAATACAACCATTACACACACTACACACGTGTGACAAAACTTAATCAGGTTAGATTACAAACGATACACACACATACGCACGTGAGCAGACTACTAGGGGAGGAAATCCATGACAAAACTACTACGTTTGGAGGCTAACATACCATTATACGCGATAAGACATATGAGCCGCGACACGAGAAAACCAACAAAGTGGTCGTGCACCCAGCGCAGACTCAGATCAGCCTCGGCATCCACCCAGTCTGATCGGAGTCTTTGTTTTGCGCCTAAAGGGTAGCTACGGGTCTAAGCTACCTCCATGCGGACAGCGAAGACTCTGATCAGACTGGGCGGATGCCCAGGCTGATCTGAGTCTGCGCTGGACGCACAACCACATTGTTGGTTTTCTTGTATCGCGGCTCATATGTACACAACAGAAAAAAACTGTATTAATTAACATACTGAATTCTGTGCCACTCTCTTCCTGAATATCTGTAAAGATAATAACAGCCATGTTAAAGTCTACCCTTTATATAGTCCGTTTGCTCTCAAGTGCAAACGGGGTTTTGCTTATTTTCTCGAAAACGATGAAAGTTCCATCAAATGTTCCAATGTCCTAATGATTCCTATAACTATACATAACAGAATACGGAAAGTCCAAATTCTTTGGATGCTTTTGTAAAATGTTTTCCATTAACCTTAATGCAAAAACTGAGCAGTATCACTAAAGGGCGTCGTACGCTTGTTAGAACAGCCACAATATTGTTGACAGGCAATAGCGTAAACTCTTTGTTTACTACAGGTGTGGGCGTATATGAATGAAATAGTAAAATGTATTCACGTGTCCGCACGCGTAACGCATGGTATCACTGGTCAGGTGATACTATGTTGTAAATAAATATTGAACTATTATTTTATTTTGCGAGTAAAAATTGTATGTTTTAAAATTTGATAATACTATGGGTGAAACAAAAAGTAGAAAAATGGATTTAGAATAAAATTTCAATTTATTATGCAAATTTTGTTCTAGGGATAGCATACATAGGTCACATGCTCTAACACGTAAAACTAAACGGGAATTCCAACAGCCAACTTTTACTCCCTTGTAATTAAGAGGTGAAAATGACATATTTTAGGTCCTGTTTTTGTATAGAAACTTTTTTATGCGAAACCTCACATTTCTGAAAAAATATGATTTTGTTATGTATAGGATGAAAATTAAGAATGAGCGATTCGAAAATCATCTACCTCTCACCAATTTTGAGAAAATATTGGGGATGCCGTTTGCATTTGGGAGCAAACGGACTATACCAGTTGACATTTTTTCTTAATTGCTCTAAACGAAAGCTTTCCAACAATCTTTACGTGTGAAATAAGTCACAATAAAACACGCGATCCAATATGCTTTGCCACGGAACTGCTTTCAAAGCAATCTGAAACTTTATACTGTAGATCGCGTAAACGCTTTTCAATTGTCACCATCCAAATGGTTTAGACAGTTTCTGTAGGAAGGTATGTGAAGTTAAAACTAAGGTTCACCTGGATTTCGGTTCTGGGTTTTGATTTGCTAACGGCGTAACAGTATGCATTATGTAAACAAACACGTATCTATCAAAGCTAAAAAAAATAAGCATTTTCCCATCAACAACTATCAAATCTATGAGTAAATATCATGAAGTTATCAAATCTATGAGTAGAAATACTATGAGTAATTAGCAATCAGAACATCGTAACTCAAGATTGTTTGAGGCTATCCACCTTTTGACGACATGGTGTCTATCTTGAAATTAGAAAAAAAATACTTTTAACGCGCTGTAACGTTTACGAACCTTTTTCAATGCAGAATGAGTGTTGATGTTTGCACCGTGAAAAAGCAAACTTATTTCATGATACATGATTCAATTCCGTGTTAATGAGTCTATTAATTTATATGATAAATAAAAATCAAAAGTACCTGAAAGCTGAAATTTTGAACGGGGCTGTTTCAGCCTGACATCAACGTCTGTCTGTCGATTTGACCTGACAGGTGAAGCTAACGTTTTAGATGTGCCTCGATTCGGCGCTCTCGTATTTAGGCCCCATCTCAAGGATTTTCCAAGAATGTCATTTCTCTGTCCAGGTCTGCTGGTCTGTCCGAAATGAAGACATGGAATCTCACCTGCTATAAATGGAACCGACTATTAGTCAGTGGACATAAAACCTCTCACACACGTTAAAAATAATTTCATTGCTATAGATACATGTATCTTGTCATCATATTTTACGTTCAATTTCAGTGATTGCGGTTTTTGCGAGAAAATTACACATTTTATACTTTATTGTCGCTGCGGATGTGCAGGCTGCGATTTATGAGTAAATTTTATGAAAAAATTGTTGTGCCTGCTTAAGGAATATAGGGACTGGCTTATTTTACACCATCTGCCCGGGGCAAATATATCTTTTTATTGCTAAATAAATATTTCGAACAACAGCAGAAGAAAAATGCGATGTTTAGATACAATAAAACTAGTTTAAGCTCCCCCTCCCCGCCCATCACCCTCTCCCCCAATCCCGGTAATCTTTTGCTGACCGCTCCAACGCGGTACTTCTGTTGTGGTTTCTTAGTGTTACATATTGTTATATCCGCTTGTCTAATGTCTCTAGCATTCTGGTCACCTGTATGGCTGTTTTGTAATTTAAAAAAAGAAATAGGTAAAACAGATGTTGCTCTGTTTTTGTGAGGGTAGCTGAATGACCACTGTTTGGGAAAAAGCTGCTCATTCGGTTTGCTGTACGTGTCTTTCGTGAATTATTGTCGAATTTTGTGTGTGTGTTTCTTTCCCGTTTGGTTTTGAGAGCAGGATGTGGGATCTGATTGTATTAATTCTTGACCACTGCCTATCTTTTCACTTTAGATATAATAATAACGATAAAGACTTTTATCAGTGGATAACGCAATTAGCTACAAGCTAGTTTTCCTTAATACCAAATTAAAACAATCAAAAAGAAAAAGAAAATCAGTGTATAACTCAAATACAAAATATTTCGGCGGCGTTGCACGAAAAGAGATCTCAAGTGACATTCTTATTCATGCGAGATAATACGCCTCTTCTCTGACCATATGACTGAATAGGCAATTCTGCATCCACGGCATGCATACATTGTGTCTGTATCGATGATATACATGTATACGAAATACTTTATGTCAACAAGATTTGCATGTCATAACCTCCAATGTTAAAATAATGTATCAAGTACCTATAAGCGTCAAGTTGGTTACTTATTCCCTATTCCCTATTCCCGATTCTAATAACCCATATAGATATCGGTACTTTTACGTTGCGACATTAAATACTCTTGGAATATTAATCTTTTCTCTAGTCTGTAGTTGTCTGTCTGAGTACATCTCTACTCAGTCAGGTTGTTTGTCCGTCTGTCTGTTCGCATGTATTTGCTTTCGCATATGAAAAGGGTATATCTGTTCACTTCAAATTCTATCAAGCATCGCCCCAAAAACTTCATGGAGATTATACTTTTGTTTTGTTGTGCCTGTCCATGCGTTCCTTCATTATTTTGTCTGTCCTTGCGTCTGCCTGTCCTGGAGGTATCCTGTCCTTTTAGTCTTTTGTCTTTACAGTGATAGCAAAGCAGGTGTGTAAGTTGACTAAGGCATTTGGAGGAACATATTGGTGCAATTACTATAATATACTCAAAAGCAAAAATAACGCATATTTTTCTTTTTGGTGTTTTTAAGTCAAAATTAAAATCTTCTGAAATTGGCAAAACAGGGAAGATATTTTCAATGTATGGAGTACACTTCGTCGCAAGTTTGTTGAAATATTATTTGTTTATTCATGCGTGACGAAAGCGTAAATAATCAAGGGGTCAATATCAAAATTCACAAATACTGATCAGCTAACTCAGTGTCATGAACTGAATTGTGCCTGTCTCCAAAACCGATGCCCTCTTTATCTAGGACGCTACAATGTCTCAGAAATATCATCAAGAATTTTCAGCATTGGTTACTCGTTACAAACAAAGTTATTCCCCTTTATGCAAATCCCGTAAAGTAGGCAAGTTTTGCGATAGGAAAAGAAAAGTTTGTGGATTTTTCAGCAAATCGAATTGGAAATGGATTCCAGTTCAGGTTAAATAAAAGGGTAAGTGGTCACAATCAATTGGAGTATGTAACAAAGGGAAGTAACTCTGTTCGTCCTTCCAATAAGGCAACCACAGATTGAACTTTTGGGCGCTAGATCCTTGAAATCACTAGGCAAAATTAAATGAAAATCATACAGCATCTTTCTCATAAAGGGCAGTCTACGGTACGCGAATCGGAAGACAAGATTTTTTCCAGGAAAACATTTTTATCGGCGTTTAGATTTCGTAACTCAAACCGGAAGTGAGCAAAATACGTGCTCATTTCAAACCAAAATTTGTTTTAAACGGGTCCTTTACCCAAAGCCTTACTCATTTTGAATCACAAATTACCAGATTTTTCTAATAATTTGATGATTCAGACGAATTTCAAAAACTTCGAAAAAACTTCGAAAAATGCAGATTTTTCAATGGCGATTTAACTGTATAAGAACCAATTTTTTTTAAAAGTTTTATACCGTTTTCCGGTTGGGTACATCATGCTGAACTCACATGCAGAAAAATCGTATTGATAATTTATTTTTTGCCATTGTGAGCCAGAATTTTGTGATTTTTGCCTTTTGACAAAAATCTTCATATCTTTTTCGAAGAATTGCAAAGTGACAAGAAAATGCTGCAGAACTTATGGCAACGTATAGGCAAATCCCAGTACTAAGTTAAAAGTAAAAAATCATTACATTTAATGAGGCAAAACAAGACACTAAAATATGCGTTTCTTTTGCTGTTGAGTATACTATAACAGGCTGTCGTTGTTGTACATCGATGCGATCTTTTATCTGTCCGTATGTGTATGTCTGTCTGTCCGTCTGATTTTGTTTGCATATACATGCAAGTATATAAAATCAGCAGCAAAACGTATAGGATGTATCGTTGTTACCCTTTTGGAAGGGTTTTCGTGGTCCTGAGAAGCAAATAGGAAGTAATGGAAGTTGTCTCCCTTTGAAAAAATGGTGGCGAAAAACATGGACCAGTACCCGTGCACTTTATGGAAATACTGCTGTGTCCGTCTTGGTATGTATCTGTGTAACCGTCCGTCCGTCCGGTTTTGTTTGTATTTATGCAGATCCAATTAGCAGTAGCTAGTAGATACAATTTTTTGTATGCACAAAGACACATATGAGCCGCGACACGAGAAAACCAACAATGTGGTTGTGCGCTCAGCGCAGACTCAGATCAGCCTGGGCATCCGCCCAGTCTGATCAGAGTCTTCGCTGTCCGCATGAAGGTAACATAGACCCTTAGCTACCCTTTGAGCACTTAACGAAAGGTCTGGTCAAACTTGGCGGAAACCTAGACTGATCTGAGTCTGCGCAGTGCGCATGACCACATTGTTGGTTTTGTCGTGTCGCGGCTCAATATGGAGGATATAATATGAACATTTGAAGTAATTTCACTGAGCCAATTTTGAAAAAAAAATATTAAAAGTTTCCTTCCATATGAAATGAAGTACAATAATGTTGACGATTTCACCCTAACTTTATAAGTGAGAGGGATTTTTAAATGATACCATCTTTTGCATGCAAAAAGACAACTATATGGAGCATATGATATGAACATTTTAAGGAAAATCACTGAGCCAATTTAAAAAAAAAAAAAAAAAAAAAAGGATGAAATTTTATTCCGTATTAATTTAAGTTAAACAATGTTGACGATTTAACCCGAACTTTATAAGTGAGAGGGAGTTTTGAATGATACAATCTCTGGCATGCAAAAAGACACATATATAAAGCATATGATATGATCATTTTAAGGAATTTCACTGAGCCAATTTTGAAAAAAAAATATTAAAAGTTTTCTTTCATTTGAAATGAAGTGAAAGAATGTTGATGATTTCACCCTAAATTTAAAAGTGAGAGGGAGTTTTGAATGATACATTCTTTTGCATGCATAAAAACACAATTATGGAGCATATTATACGAACATTTTAAAGAATTTCACTGAGCCAATTTTGAGAAAAAAATATGAAATTTTCTTCAATATTAATTTACGTCAAACAATGTTGAGGATTTCACCGTAACTTTATATATGAGAGGGAGTTTTGAATGAAACAATCTTTTGCATGCATAAAGACATATATATGGAGCATATGATATGAACATTTTAAGGAATTTCACTGAGCCAATTTTGAGAAAAAAATATGAAATTTTCTTCCATATTAATTTACGTCAAACAATGCTGACGATGTCATCGTAACTTTATAAGTGAGAGGGAGTTTTGAATGATACAATCTTTTGCATGCATAAAGACACATATATGGAGCATATGATATGAACATTTTAAGGGATTTCACTGAGCCAATTTTGAGAAAAATTTTTAATTTTTTTCTTCTTTATGAAATGAAGTGAAAGAATGTTCATGATTTCATCCTAAATTTTTAAGTGAGAGGGAGTTTTGAATGATACAATATTTTTCATGCGTAAAGACGCATATACGGAGCATATGATATGAACATTTTAAGGAATTTCACTGAGCCAATTTTGAGAAAAAAAAATGAAATTTTCTTCCATATTAATTTAGGTCAAACAATGTCGAAGATTTCACCGTAACTTTATAAGTGAGAAGAGTTTTGAATGATACAATCTTTTGCAAGTATAAAGACATATATATGGAGCATATGATATGAATATTTTAAGGAATTTCACTGAGCCAATTTTGAAAAAAAATTAAAAGATTTTCTTCCGTATGAAATCAAATGAACGAATGTTGACGTTTTTATTCTTAATTTAAAAGTGAGAGGGAGTTTTGAATGATACAATTTTTTGCATGCATAAAGACACATATATTGAGCATATTATATGAACATTTTAAGGAATTTCACTGAGCCAATTTTGAAAAAAAAAATATTAAAAGTTTTCTTCCATAGGAAATGGAATGAACGAATGTTGACGATTTCATCCAAAATTTATGAGTGAGAGGGAGTTTTGAATGATACAATCTTTTGCAAGCATAAAGACGTATATATGGAGCATATGATATGAATTTTTAAAGGAATTCAACTGAGCCAATTTTGAGAAAAAAAATATGAAATTTTCTTCCATATCAATTTACGTCAAACAATGTTGACGATTTCACCGTAACTTTATATATGAGAGGGGGTTTTGAATGATACAATCTTTTGCATCCATTAACACGTATATATGGAGCATACGATATGAACATTTTAAGGAATTTCACTGAGCCAATTTTGAGAAAAAAAAATATGAAATTTTCTTCCATATTTATTTACGTCAAACAATGTTGACGATTTCACCGTAACTTTATATATGAGAGGGAGTTTTGAATGATACAATCTTTTGCATGCATTAAGAGGTATATATGGAGCATACGATATGAACATTTTAAGGAATTTCACTGAGCCAATTTTGAGAAAAAAAAAATGAAATTTTCTTCCATATCAATATACGTCAAACAATGTTGACGATGTCACCGTAACTTTATAAGTGAGAGGGAGTTTTGAATGATACAATCTTTCGCATGCATAAAGACACATATATGGAGCATATAATATGAACATTTTAAGAAATTTCACTGAGCCAATTTTGAAAAAAAAAATTAAATGTTTTCTTCCATATGTAATGAAATCAACGAATTTTGACGATTTCACCCTAAAATTACAAGTGAGAGGTAGATTTGATGATACAAGCTTTTGCATGCATAAAGACATTTATATGGAGCATACGATATGAACATTTTAAGGAATTTCACTGAGCCAATTTTGAGAAAAAAATATGTTATTTTCATCCATACTAATTTAAGTCAAACAATGTTGACGATTTCACCGTAACTTTATAAGTGAGAAGGAGTTTTGAATAATACAATCTTTTGCCAGCATAAAGACATATATATGGAGCATATGATATGGATTTTCTAAGGAATTTCACTGAGCCAATTTTGAGAAAAAAAATATGAAATTTTCTTCAATATTAATTTACGTCAAACAATGTTGACGATTTCACCGTAACTTCATATATGAGAGGGAGTTTTGAATGATACAATCTTTTGCATCCATTAAGACGTATATATGGAGCATACGATATGAACATTTTAAGAAATTTCACTGAGCCAATTTTGAGAAAAAAAATATGAAATTTTCTTCAATATTAATTAACGTCAAACAATGTTGACGATGTCACCGTAACTTTATATATGAGAGGGAGTTTTGAATGATGCAATCTTTTGCATGCATTAAGACGTATATATGGAGCATACGATATGAACATTTTAAGGAATTTCACAGAGCCAATTTTGAGAAAAAAAAATGAAATTAACTTCCATATTAATTTACGTCAAACAATGTTGACGATGTCACCGTAAATTTATAAGTGAGAGGGAGTTTTGAATGATACAATCTTTTGCATGCATAAAGACACATATATGGAGCATATAATATGAACATTTTAAGGAATTTCACTGAGCCAATTTTGAAAAAAAATATTAAAAGTTTTCTTCCATAGGAAATGAAATGAACGAATGTTGACGATTTCATCCTAAATTTATAAGTGAGAGGGAGTTTTGAATGATACAATCTTTCACATGTATAAACTCACATATAAGGAGCATACGATATGAACATTTTGAGGAATTTCACTGAGCCAATTTTGAGAAAAAAAATATGTAATTTTCATCCATACTAATTTAAGTCAAACAATGTTGACGATTTCACCGTAACTTTATAAGTGAGAAGGAGTTTTGATAAATACAATCTTTTGCCAGCATAAAGACATATATATGGAGCATATGATATGAATTTTCTAAGGAATTTCACTGAGCCAATTTTGAGGAAAAAAATGAAATTTTCTTCAATATTAATTTACGTCAAACAATGTTGACGATTTCACCGTAACTTTATATATGAGAGGGAGTTTTGAATGATACAATCTTTTGCATGCATTAAGACGTATATATGGAGCATACGATATGAACATTTTAAGTAATTCCACTGAGCCAATTTTGGGAAAAAAAAATATGAAATTTTCTTCTATATTAATTTACGTCAAACAATGTTGACAATGTCACCGTAACTTTATAAGTGAGAGGGAGTTTTGAATGATACAATCTTTTGCATGCATAAAGACACATATATGGAGCATATAATAAGAACATTTTAATGTATTTCACTGAGCCAATTTCGAAAAAAAAATATTAAAAGTTTTCTTCCATAGGAAATGAAATGAACGAATGTTGACGATTTCATCATAAATTTATAAGTGAGAGGAAGTTTTGAATGATACAATCTTTCGCATGTATAAAGACACATATAAGGAGCATATTATATGAACATTTTGAGGAATTTCACTGAGCCAATTTTGAGAAAAAATATGAAATTTTCATCCATACTAATTTAAGTCAAACAATGTTGACGATTTCACCGTAACTTTATAAGTGAGAAGAAGTTTTGAATAATACAATCCTTCACCAGCATAAAGACATATATATGAAGCATATGATATGAATTTTTTAAGGAATTTCACTGAGCCAATTTTGAGAAAAAAAAAATGAAATTTTCTTCAATATTAATTAACGTCAATCAATGTTGACGATTTCACCGTAACTTTATATATGAGAGGGAGTTTTGAATGATACAATCTTTTGCATGCATTAAGACGTATATATGGAGCATATGATATGAACATTTTAAGGAATTCCACTGAGCCAATTTTGAGAAAAAGAATATGAAATTTTCTTCCATATTAATTTACGTCAAACAATGTTGACGATGTCACCGTAACTTTATAAGTGAGAGCGAGTTTTGAATGATACAATCTTTTGCATGCTTAAAGACACATATATGGAGCATATAATAAGAACATTTTAAGGAATTTCACTGAGCCAATTTTGAAAAAAAAAAAAATATTAAAAGTTTTCTTCCATAGGAAATAAAATTACGAATGTTGACGATTTCATCCTAAATTTATAAGTAAGAGGGAGTTTTGAATGATACAATCTTTCGCATGTATAAAGACACATATAAGGAGCATATGATATGAACATTTTGAGGAATTTCACTGAGGCAATTTTGAGAAAAAAATATGTAATTTTCATCCATACTAATTTAAGTCAAACAATGTTGACGATTTCACCGTAACTTTATAAGTGAGAAGGAGTTTTGAATGATACAATCTTTCGCATGCATAAAGACATATATATGGAGCATATGATTTGAATTTTTTAAGGAATTTCACCGAGCCAATTTTGAGAAAAAAAATATGAAATTTTCATCCATACTAATTTAAGTCAAACAATGTTGACGATTTCACCGTAATTTTATAAGTGAGAGGGAGTTTTGAATGATACAATCTTTTGCAAGCATAAAGACATATATATGGAGCATATGATATAAACATTTTAAGGAATTTCACTGAGCCAATTTTGAGAAAGAATGTTTAAAGTTTTCCTCCATAGGAAATGAAATGAACGAATGTTGACGATTTCATCCTAAATTTATAAGTGAGAGGGAGTTTTGAATGATACAATCTTTCGCATGTATAAAGACACATATAAGGAGCATATGATATGAACATTTTGAGGAATTTCACAGAGCCAATTTTGAGAAAAAAAATATGTAATTTTCATCCATACTAATTTAAGTCAAACAATGTTGACGATTTCACCGTAACTTTATAAGTGAGAAGGAGTTTTGATTAATACAATCTTTTGCCAGCATAAAGACATATATATGGAGCATATGATATGAATTTTCTAAGGAATTTCCCTGAGCCAATTTTGAGAAAAAAAAATTGAAATTTTCTTCAATATTAATTTACGTCAAACAATGTTGACGATTTCACCGTAACTTAATATATGAGAGGGAGTTTTGAATGATACAATCTTTTGCATGCATTAAGACGTATATATGGAGCATACGATATGAACATTTTAAGTAATTCCACTGAGCCAATTTTGAGAAAAAAAATATGAAATTTTCTTCTATATTAATTTACGTCAAACAATGTTGACAATGTCACCGTAACTTTATAAGTGAGAGGGAGTTTTGAATGATACAATCTTTTGCATGCATAAAGACACATATATGGAGCATATAATAAGAACATTTTAATGAATTTCACTGAGCCAATTTCGAAAAACAAAAATAAAAGTTTTCTTCCATAGGAAATGAAATGAACGAATGTTGACGATTTCATCCTAAATTTATAAGTGAGAGGAAGTTTTGAATGATACAATCTTTCGCATGTATAAAGACACATATGAGGAGCATATTATATGAACATTTTGAGGAATTTCACTGAGCCAATTTTGAGAAAAAATATGAAATTTTCATCCATACTAATTTAAGTCAAACAATGTTGACGATTTCACCGTAATTTTATAAGTGAGAAGAAGTTTTGAATAATACAATCCTTCGCCAGCATAAAGACATATATATGGTGCATATGATATGAATTTTTTAAGGAATTTCACTGAGCCAATTTTGAGAAAAAAAATGAAATTTTCTTCAATATTAATTTACGTCAATCAATGTTGACGATTTCACCGTAACTTTATATATGAGAGGGAGTTTTGAATGATACAATCTTTTGCATGCATTAAGACGTATATATGGAGCATATGATATGAACATTTTAAGGAATTTCACTGAGCCAATTTTGAGAAAAAGAATATGAAATTTTCTTCCATATTAATTTACGTCAAACAATGTTGACGATGTCACCGTAACTTTATAAGAGAGAGCGAGTTTTGAATGATACAATCTTTTGCATGCATAAAGACACATATATGGAGCATATAATAAGAACATTTTAAGGAATTTCACTGAGCCAATTTTGAAAAAAAAAAATATTAAAAGTTATCTTCCATAGGAAATAAAATTACGAATGTTGACGATTTCATCCTAAATTTATAAGTGAGAGGGAGTTTTGAATGATACAATCTTTCGCATGTATAAAGACACATATAAGGAGCATATGATATGAACATTTTGAGGAATTTCACTGAGGCAATTTTGAGAAAAAAATATGTAATTTTCATCCATACTAATTTAAGTCAAACAATGTTGACGATTTCACCGTAACTTTATAAGTGAGAAGGAGTTTTGAATGATACAATCTTTCGCATGCATAAAGACATATATATGGAGCATATGATTTGAATTTTTTAAGGAATTTCACTGAGCCAATTTTGAGAAAAAAAAATATGAAATTTTCATCCATACTAATTTAAGTCAAACAATGTTGACGATTTCACCGTAATTTTATAAGTGAGAGGGAGTTATGAATGATACAATCTTTTGCAAGCATAAAGACATATATATGGAGCATATGATATGAACATTTTAAGGAATTTCACTCAGCCAATTTTGAAAAAAAAATTAAATGTTTTCTTCCATATGAAATGAAATCAACGAATGTTGACGATTTAACCCTAACATTATAAGTGAGAGGTAGTTTTGAATGATACAATCTTTTGCATGCATAAAGACATTTATATGGAGCATACGATATGAACATTTTAAGGAATTTCACAGATCCAATTTTGAGAAAAAAAATATGAAATTTTCTTCCATATTAATTTACGTCAAACAATGTTGACGATGTCACCGTAACTTTATAAGTGAGAGGGAGTTTTGAATGATACAATCTTTTGCATGCATAAAGACACATATATGGAGCATATAATAAGAACATTTTAAGGAATTTCACTGAGCCAATTTTGAGAAAAAAATATTTAAAGTTTTCTTCCATAGGAAATGAAATGAACGAATGTTGACAATTTCATCCTAAATTTATAAGTGAGAGGGAGTTTTGAATGATACAATCTTTCGCATGTATAAAGACACATATAAGGAGCATATGATATGAACATTTTGAGGAATTTCACAGAGCCAATTTTGAGAAAAAATATGTAATTTTCATCCATACTAATTTAAGTCAAACAATGTTGACGATTTCACCGTAACTTTATAAGTGAGAAGGAGTTTTGAATAATACAATCTTTTGTCAGCATAAAGACAAATATATGGAGCATATGATATGAATTTTTTAAGGAATTTCACTATGCCAATTTTGAGAAAAAAAAATATGAAATTTTCTTCCATATTAATTTACGTTAAACAATGTTGTCGATTTCACCGTTACTTTATATATGAGAGGGAGTTTTGAATGATACAATCTTTTGCATGCATTAAGACGTATATATGGAGCATCAGATAAGACCATTTTAAGGAATTTCACTGACCCAATTTTGAGAAAAAAAAATATGAAATTTTCTTCCATATTAATTTACGTCAAACAATGTTGACGATGTCACCGTAACTTTATAAGTGAGAGGGAGTTTTGAATGATACAATCTTTTGCATGCATAAAGACACATATATGGAGCATATGATATGAACATTTTAATGAATTTCACTGAGCCAATTTCGAAAAAAAAATATTAAAAGTTTTCTTCCATAGGAAATGAAATGAACGAATGTTGACGATTTCATCCTAAATTTATAAGTGAGAGGGAGTTTTGAATGATACAATCTTTCGCATGTATAAAGACACATATAAGGAGCATATTATATGAACATTTTGAGGAATTTCACTGAGCCAATTTTGAGAAAAAAATATGTAATTTTCATCAATACTAATTTAAGTCAAACAATGTTGACGATTTCACCGTAACTTTATAAGTGAGAAGGAGTTTTGAATAATACAATCTTTTGTCAGCATAAAGACCTTTATATGAAGCATATGATATGAATTTTTTAAGGAATTTCACAGAGCCAATTTTGAGAAAAAAAAATATGAAAGTTTCTTCAATATTAATTTACGTCAAACAATGTTGACCATTTCACCGTAACTTTATATATGAGAGGGGGTTTTGAATGATACAATCTTTTGCATGCATTAAGACGTATATATGGAGCATACGATATGAACATTTTAAGGAATTTCACTGAGCCATTTTTGAGAAAAAAAAATATGAAATTTTCTTCCATATTAATTTACGTCAAACAATGTTGACGATGTCACCGTAACTTTAAAAGTGAGAGGGAGTTTCAAATGATAGAATCTTTTGCATGCATAAAGACACATATATGGAGCATATAATATGAACATTTTAAGGAATTTCACTGAGCCAATTTTGAAAAAAAAAATATTAAAAGTTTTCTTCCATAGGAAATGAAATGAACGAATGTTGACGATATCATCCTAAATTTATAAGTGAGACGGAGTTTTGAATGATACAATCTTTCGCATGTATAAAAACATATATAAGGAGCATATGATATGAACATTTTGAGGAATTTCACTGAACCAATTTTGAGAAAAAAAATATGTAATTTTCATCCATACTAATTTAAGTCAAACAATGTTGACGATTTCACCGTAACTTTATAAGTGAGAAGGAGTTTTGAATGATACAATCTTTTGCATGGATAAAGACATATATATGGAGCATATGATATGAATTTTTTAAGGAATTTCACTGAGCCAATTTTGAGAAAAAAAAATATGAAATTTTCATCCATACTAATTTAAGTCAAACAATGTTGACGATTTCACCGTAATTTTATAAGTGAGAGGGAGTTTTGAATGATACAATCTTTTGCAAGCATAAAGACATATATATGGAGCATATGATATGAACATTTTAAGGAATTTCACTGAGCCAATTTTGAAAAAAAAATTTTAAATATTTTCTTCCGTATGAAATGAAATCAACGAATGTTGACGATTTCACCCTAAAATTATAAGTGAGAGGTAGTTTTGAAGGATACAATCTTTTGCATGCATAAAGACATTTATATGGAGCATACGATATGAACATTTTAAGGAATTTCACTGAGCCAATTTTGAGAAAAAAAATATGAAATCTTCTTCCATATTAGTTTACGTCAAACAATGTTGACGATGTCACCGGTAATTTTATATATGAGAGGGAGTTTTGAATGATACAATCTTTTGCATGCTTTAAGACGTATATATGGAGCATACGATATGAACATTTTAAGGAATTCCACTGAGCCAATTTTGAGAAAAAAATATATGAAATTTTCTTCCATATTAATTTACGTCAAACAATGTTGACGATGTCACCGTAACTTTATAAGTGAGAGGGAGTTTTGAATGATACAATCTTTTGCATGCATAAAAACACATATATGGAGCATATAATAAGAACATTTTAAGGAATTTCACTGAGCCAATTTTGAAAAAAAAATATTAAAAGTTTTCTTCCATAGGAAATAAAATGAACGAATGTTGACGATTTCATCCTAAATTTATAAGTGAGAGGGAGTTTTGAATGATACAATCTTTCGCATGTATAAAGACACATATAAGGAGCATATGATATGAACATTTTGAGGAATTCCACTGAGGCAATTTTGAAAAAAAAATATGTAATTTTCATCCATACTAATTTAAGTCAAACAATGTTGACGATTTCACCGTAACTTTATAAGTGAGAATGCGTTTTGAATGATACAATCTTTCGCATGCATAAAGACATATATATGGAGCATATGATTTTAATTTTTTAAGGAATTTCACTGAGCCAATTTTGAGAAAAAAAATATGAAATTTTCATCCATACTAATTTAAGTCAAACAATGTTGACGATTTCACCGTAATTTTATAAGTGAGAGGGAGTTATGAATGATAAAATCTTTTGCAAGCATAAAGACATATATATGGAGCATATGATATGAACATTTTAAGGAATTTCACTCAGCCAATTTTGAAAAAAAAAATTAAATGTTTTCTTCCATATGAAATGAAATCAACGAATGTTGACGATTTCACCCTAACATTATAAGTGAGAGGTAGTTTTGAATGATACAATCTTTTGCATGCATAAAGACATTTATATGGAGCATACGATATGAACATTTTAAGGAATTTCACGGAGCCAATTTTGAGAAAAAAAAATATGAAATTTTCTTCCATATTAATTTACGTCAAACAATGTTGACGATGTCACCGTAACTTTATAAGTGAGAGGGAGTTTTGAATGATACAATCTTTTGCATGCATAAAGACACATATATGGAGCATATAATATGAACATTTTAAGGAATTGAACTGAGCCAATTTTGAGAAAAAAATATTTAAAGTTTTCTTCCATAGGAAATGAAATGAACGAATGTTGACGATTTCATCCTAAATTTAAAAGTGAGAGGGAGTTTTGAATGATACAATCTTTCGCATGTATAAAGACACATATAAGGAGCATATGATATGAACATTTTGAGGAATTTCACAGAGCCAATTTTGAGAAAAAAAATATGTAATTTTCATCCATACTAATTTAAGTCAAACAATGTTGACGATTTCACCGTAACTTTATAAGTGAGAAGGAGTTTTGAATAATACAATCTTTTGCAGGCATAAAGACATATATATATGGAGCATATGATTTGAATTTTTTAAGGAATTTCACTGAGCCAATTTTGAGGAAAAAAAAAATGAAATTTTCATCCATACTAATTTAAGTCAAACAATGTTGACGATTTCATCGTAACTTTATAAGTGAGAGGGAGTTTTGAATGATACAATCTTTTGCAAGCAAAAAGATATAT
Organism: Ctena decussata; assembly: GCA_963989385.1. NCBI lineage: Eukaryota > Metazoa > Mollusca > Bivalvia > Lucinida > Lucinidae > Ctena > Ctena decussata. Next base: position 20,324,057 of record OZ022508.1, read on the forward strand.
ATATGGAGCATATGATATGAACATTTTAAGGAATTTCACCTAGCCAATTTTGAGTAAAAAAATAGGAAATTTTCTTCAATATTGATTTACGTCAAACAATGTTGACGATTTCACCGTAACTTTATAAGTGAGAGAGAGTTTTGAATGATACAATCTTTTGCAAGTATAAAGACATATATATGGAGCATATGATATGATCATTTTAAGGAATTTCACTCAGCCAATTTTGAAAAAAAAATATTAAAAGTTTTCTCGTAAAAGTGTTATTCGTAAAAGTCCGTATCGCATCCGCAGAGTCTGTAACTGTCCGTATCATATCCGTAAGGCCTGCAGGATCCGATTCCAAATTTTGAAAATTTTTAAAATTCAAGCGCGGACGAGTTAACCGTATTGATCCATAACAAAAGGTAATTGAAGGCATTCATTCACATTTATCCATATATAATCCGTATCTAATCCGTATTTTATCCGTATCTAATCCGTATATAAACCTATCATTCCGCAGCCCAACCCCAAGTTGTGGACTGATACGGTTTCGCGCAAATTGTTACCTTCAATTACGGTGAGTTGCGGGTCTCGTTCGGAGTTTTTTTACGGACTTTTACCTTCAGATACGTTTCTATACGGATAACTTACACTTCAATACTGATAGATACGTATTGGTGAGGATAATTGCAAACAGCTAATCTGACTGGGGCATTAATCCGTAACAATACGCAGAACGAGACCCGTAACTAACCTTAACAATCCGCATGAAACCGTATTTGTCCACAAATTTTGGGTGGACCGCGGAACGATAGGTCGAGATACGGATTAGGTGCGGATAAATGCGGATAAATGCCTTCAGTTACGGATCATTATGGTTAACTCGTCCGCGCCTGAGTATTCAAACTTTTCTCAAATTGTTGTGGTATATCCTGCGGACCTTGCGGATACCATACGAATACGATTCGGATTCGATATGGAGAGAGACCACGCCCACAAATTGTGTGGATTTAAAGTCCGCAACTATCCGCCCTATCCGTAATGTGTGTGTGTGACTGGGGCATGAGGGGGAGTTTTGAATGATACAATCTTTTGCATGCATAAAGACACATATACGCAACATATGATATTAACATTTTAATGAATTTCACTGAGCCAATTTTTATAAAAAAAAATATGAAATTTTCTTCAATATTAATTTACGTGAAACAATGTTGACGATTTCACCGTAACTTTATAAGTGAGAGGGAGTTTGAATTATACAATATTTTGCATGCGTAAAGACACATATAGGGAGCATATTATATGAACATTTTAAGGAATTTCTCTGAGCCAATTATAAAATAAACATATATATACGATATATATACTCAGTCATAATAGTTCCTATACATGAAACTCTTTGTGTTGCCATGGCAACTGCGAAAGTTATGGACATTCTGTCCATGCTGACGTCAGAACAGTATCCATTTTTCTATTGAACAGATTTATTCGTTTTAGTTTCTATAGATTACACATGCTATAGTGGACGTTTGAATATGAAAGGGGTAAATTTGTTAAATTTTCATTTTTACAGAGTTACATCATAAATATTGCTCAAGTTTAACGTCATTTGTACGGGTTTGTGAATAATGCTTTCCAAGATTCTGTTCCCCATACACAACAACAGGACTTAGGCAAGGCTGCATACAAAAGAAATTAAAATTTGACCCCTTCTGGTGCGAAAATTTGATCCGCAAATCGAGGTACTGTGATTCCTTCAATGACTGTCTAAATGTCACTTTCAGTGGGATTTCCATACAAATTTGAAATTGTAACGGCTAGCGGGCGCAAAATGGTTCTTCCAATTTTGTCATTATGCAATGAAGACAATGACATAACAAAAATGTTTATGAAGATACTTTGAAAAACAGACGGACAGGTAAGTAATAATGATACCTTGAAATTCGCTATTTTTTTTTTTAATTCAAAGGGAGATAATCGGAGAATTTGAAGCATTTAAGCCTCGCCTGTAAAGCCTGAGTACAAGAAATTGGACATTTTAAGTGTTTTTCGAAATTCCTGCATTATGGACTTTTCTACTAAATACAAAATCTATTCTTGCGCGTGTGCAGTAATGAGATGCTTCAAATTAACTCTTATCGAATATTGTCAGATAACTCTTATAAGGAAAAATATAGATTGACGATTTTCTGAGCATTTTGTTCCTTGGCGTCTCCCAAAACATACATGAGCCTCAGTTAACTCCAATAAGCACTGGGTTTAGTTTATTCCTTATCATGACTGACCGGTTTCATGAATTTAATCAATTTTCAAAGTCTTTTAGGAACTACAGCGTTAACTGAGTTGTAACAATAATAACGTTGTGTTGCTAAGAAAGTTAACGTAACAACGTTGTCAACTTCCTTCCGGTTAATATATGGTGTGTAATGCATTTAAAGTAGAGAATTGAGTTTGGGTAAAAACGTTTGAATAAAGAACTTCTCTTACTCTTTCCTTTTGATTATGCTTTCGGTTTTCATTTGATAAAAAGGAAATATAAAATAGTTTGGTTCCTCATAAGACCAGTCAGCAATATGTTCACTAACATGTATTTTAACCTTTAGTTACCGAAGTTATGGGTCATGTCAGGGTCATTGATGAGGCTCTAGTAATCGTAACCTCGAAGTATGGCCCATGCTCCTTCTCTTGAATGTGTTTAGTGCTCTGTGCTCATGAAGGATTATATTTTTATTTAAATCTGTATACCTGGATCCAACCTATAAATTGGGTAAAGGTAAAGCTTTCCTATAGCCTAATGGCCGTAGGGGTGGTGGCATGTGGGAGGAGGAGGATGGGGGTAGGTGGTTAATATCTTGGGCATAGCATATGAAAGACGAAGCCAATCTCTATCCTTTGGCTGCCTTGTCCTTTCCTGATTTGAAAAAAGATAACCATTTACTGCTTGGTCGACATAGATATTTAGTCGGCAGTTGATAAAGGTATCCTTCAAGAACACTGCACACATTCGAAAGAAGGTACACGGACCATACTTCGAGAAGTCGGCTACTCAAACCGTTTCAGTCACCCTGATATGATTTGGTTACAAAAACCAAAGAAAGCATAATGTAATTTCTTAACTTTGATGAGGCAGTAAATTCAAAGACTGATTAGTACCATAAAAGGCCTAAAAGAAAAAAAAAAGCAATAATCTAGAGTATAAATCTAAACCAATCAAAAAAATTCTGATTTCTCAGAATATTTTCTTGACCTCAAAAGAAAAAATATATATATAATCTGCACTATAGATGACCTAAGGGAAGACGTTTTACGGTCGCCGCACGGCACGACACCAGTGGCATTGAAGTAAAATAGAAATCTAAAAGAGTTCATTCAAGAGCACAGAACACATTCGAAAGAAGGAACATGGGCTATCTTCGAAGTTTTGGCTACTCAAGCCTGACCAGAAGATATTTATTGACTCATTTCACCATTAAACTTTGTCCTATATTGGACAACTAATTGGAATTAATAAAATAATTACTTTGTCCTATATTGGACAACTAATTCGAATTGAAAAAAGTCAAATAAGTTAAAGAAATGATGGCCCTACTTTTGCCATTGGCAAGTTCATGAAAAGATGGCCCAACTGTTACGAATAAGAAGCATACCATCGCATCATAACTGCACCATACGTCACTGCCATTGCACCGACACGGCCTCATTAATGTAGTACAATGCTTGAGAATAATCTAATACAGTCTCTGTCTCTGCCCCCCCCCCCCCCACACACACACACACCTACTGGTGTTGCTGCCGTACAGGCGCCTCTCCAATCCACCCAGTAGGTATCTGTCAGGATCGGAACGCAAGCCTTTTGTATTGAAACGTTACTGTAGGAAACAGTCCGTTACAGTACACCGAACGAGACCCGTAACTTCCGTAACTAAAGATAACGATCCGCATGAAACCGTATCGGTCATTAACTTGGAGTGGGACTGTGGAATGATAGGTTCAATAACGGATAAGATACGGAATAGATACGTATGCGACACGGATTAGATACGGATAGATGCGTTTAGTAACGCACCATTACGGTTTACTAGATACGGATAGATGCGTTTAGTAACGTACCATTACGGTTTATTAATCCGCGCCCGAATTTTGAAACTGTTCAAAATTTCGACGCGGATCCTGCTGACTCTGCGGATATGATACGGACAGTTACGGACTCTGCGGATCTGATACGGATCCATTACGGATAACACGGATAGATATGGACGGGCCATCCGTAGTATCTGCAGAATCCGTATGTGTGTGTGTGACTGGAGCATACAAGACAAGACACAGATGTAGACGGCGCAGTTAATCTTTTCTATTTTTCTATCCGCTAGGCATGCGCAACAGTCCGTATCTGAAGGTATTTATCCGCATCTAAAGGTTACAGAAGGTAACAGTAGGTCAGTAGTTCGTACCTATCTGTATCCATCCGCATTTATTGGTAACTATATCCGTAAATTCGTTAAAATATGAATAGGCCACGCCCACAAATTCTGCGGATAAACTGAGAATTTTATCCGCAACTATCCGCCCTAACCGTAATGTGTGTGTGTGACTGGGGCATTAGTCACAGACACTGATTACGGATTGGGCGGATAGTTGCGGACTTTAAATCCACACAATTTGTGGGTGTGGTGTCTCTCCATATCGAATCCGTATGGTATCCGTGTGGTATCCGCAAGGTCCGCAGGATATGCCACCAATTTTAAAAAGTTTAAATATTCAAGCGCGGAAGAGTTAACCATAATGATCCGTAACTGAAGGCATTTATCCGCATTTAACCATATCTAATCCGTATTTAATCCGTATCTCGACCTATCGTTCCGCGGTCCACCAAAAAATTGTGGACAGTTACGGTTTCATGCGGATTGTTACGGTTAGTTATGGGTCTCGTTCTGCGTATTGTTACGGACTAATTCCCCAGTCATATTAGCTATTCGCAATTATCCTCACCAAAACGTATCTGTCTGTATCGGAGTGAAAGTTATCCGTATAAAAAACGTATCTGAAGGTAAAAGTCCTTCAAAACACTCCGAACCAGACCCGTGACTGACCGTAATTGAAGGTAACGATCTGCGTGAAAACGTATCAGTCCACAACTTGGGGTGGGCTGTTGTATTTCAATTCTCATATCGACGTTCGTTCTCCATGCACCTCAGCGGAACGAATCCATAGCCGAAGTAACAGGGCGCCGAGCGTCCGCCGTCGTCCTCGTCGAAGTCGTTGATAGCCGCGGCCATAGGGAGATTCTTCCTGGAAACACACATCACTCTGGTATCTTCTTTCAGGAACAACGACCCTTGTTAGGGCCACACTGTCGATACATCTTAGCCGCCACGTGACTGGGTTGCCACGTGGCGTTGCCGCTCCTTCACCGCGTCGAGTTGGGGTGGGCCGCGAAATGATAGGTTTATATACGGATTAGATACGGATAAGATACGGATTTGATACGGATTATATGTGGATGAATACGGATGAATGCCTTCTGCTACCTTTTATTACAGATCAATACGGTTTACTCGTCCGCGCCTGAATTTTGAAAATTTTCAAAATTTGAAATCGGATCCTGCGGATCCTACGGATACGATACAGACAGTTACAGACTCTGCGGATGCGGTACGAACGTTTACGAATAACACCGGACAGATGCGGATGGGCCATCCGTAGATGCGATACGGATCAGTACGAATAAAACCGGACATATATGAACGGGCCATCCGTAGCACCAACAACATCTTTCCGCATCTAGAAGTAACAGAAGGTAATGGAAGGTAAGTAGTACGTAAACATTCGTATCATCTCATCATATCAATTTAAAGGGAAAATATCTGATGCCCCAGTCACACACACATATACGGACTCTATGGATACTACGGATGGCCCGTCCGAATCTATTCGTATCTTTCCATTTAATCCGTAATAGATCCGTATCGCATCCGCAGAGTCCGTTACTGTTCGTATCATATCCGCAGGGTCCGCAGGAGCCGCGTCGAAATTTTGAAAAGGTTCAAAATTTGGGCGCGGATGAGTAAACCGTAAAAGTCCGTAACTGAACGCATCTATCTGCATCTATCCGTATCTAATCCGTTTCTCATCCGTATCTATTCCGTTATTCATCCGTAACTGAACCCATCATTCCGCAGTCCCAAGTTGAGGACTGATACGGTTTCATACGGAGCTTTACCTTTAGTTACGGAAGTAATGGGTCATGTCAGTGTCATTTATGAGGCTCTAAAAATCGTAACCTCGAAGTATGGCTCATGCTCCTTCTTTCGAATGTGTTTAGTGTTCTGTGCTCATGAAGGATTAGATTTTTATTTAAATTTGTATACCTGGAGTCAAACTATAAATTGGGTAAAGGTAAAGGTTTGCTATAGCCTAATGACCGTATGGGCGGTGGCTTGGGGGAGGAGGGGTGGGAGTAGGTGGTTAGGGTCAATGTATCTTGGGCATAGCATATGAACGGCGAAGCCCATCTCTCTCCTTTCGCTGCCTTGTCCTTCCCTGATTTGAAAAAGGTACCCATTTACTGCTTGGTTGACATAGATATTCAGTCGGCAGTTGATAAAGTAGATACTATTCTAATCCTTCAAGAACACTGCACACATTCGAAGGAAGGTACATGGACCATACTTTGAGAATTCGGCTACTCAAACCGCATCAGTGACCCCGATATGATTTGGTTACGAAGACCAGAGAAAGCATAATGTAATTTCTTAATTTTGATAAGGCAGTAAATTCAAAGACTAATTAGTACCATAAAAGATCTAAAAGGAAAAAAAATGCAATAATCTAGACTATAAATTTAAACCAAACGTAAATTTCTGATATCTCAGAATATTTTCTTGATCTCAAAGGAAAAAAATATATAAATTGCACTATAGGTGAGTTTTACGGTCGCCGCACGGCACGAAACCAGTGGCACTGAAGTAAAATAGAAATCTAAAAGAGTTCAGTCAAGAGCACAGAACACACTCGAAAGAAGGAACATGGGCCATCATTTCGGCTACTCAAGCCTGACCAGTAGATCTTTATTGCTTCATTTCACCATTAACCTTTGTCCTATATTGGACAACTAATTGTAATTAATAAAAAAAATACTTTGTCCTATATTGGACAACTAATTCAAATTGATAAAAGTCAAATAAGATTATGGAATGATGGCCCTACTTTTGCTATTGGCATGTTCATGAAAAGATGACCCCACTAGGTTGTTACAAATAAGAAACATAACATCGCACCATAACTGCACCATACGTCAATGCCATTGCATCGACCCGGCCTTTCTGTTGTAGTAGTCCTTGAGATACAGTCTCTGTCTCTTTGCCCCCTACTGGTGTTGTTGCCGCACAACCGCCTCTCCAAACCATCCTGTAGGTATCTGTCAGTATTGTCAGTATTGGAACGCAACCTTTTTTTATTGAAACGTTACTGTAGAAAACAGTCCGTTCCAGTACGCCGAACGAGACCCGTAACTTCCGTAACGAAAGGTAACGATCCGCTTGAAACCTTATCGGTCCTCAACTTGAAGTGGGACTGCGGAATGATAGGTTCAATAACGGATAAGATACGGAATAGATACGTATGCGACACGGATTAGATACGGATAGATGCGGATATATGCGTTTAGTAACGCACCATTCCGGTTTGCTCATCCGCGCCCGAATTTTGAAACTTTTCAAAATTTCGACGCGGATCCTGCGGACTCTGCGGATATGATACGGACAGTTACGGACTCTGCGGATCTGATACGGATTCATTACGGATAAAACGGATATATACGGACGGGCCATCCGTAGTATCCGCACAATCCGTATGTGTGTGTGTGACTGGAGCAACAAGGAGTAGACACAGATGTGTACGTCGCAGTTAATCTTTTCTAGTCTTCTATCCGCTAGGCATGCGCAACAGTCCGCATCTGAAGGTATTTATCCGCATCTAAAGGTTACAAAAGGTAACGGAAGGTTAGTAGTTCGTACCTATCCGTATCCATACGCATCTATTGGTAACTATATCCGTAAATTCATTAAACAAAATTAGGCCACGCCCACAAATTCTGCGGATAAACTGAGGATTTTATCCGCAACTATCCGCCCTATCCGTAATGTGTGTGTGTGACTGGGGCTTTACCGCCGACATCTGCATACTGGTAAATCAGCATGAACCAGGGGAGTCATATTATAAGCTATATTTCTCCTTCAAATTTAATGGCATTCATAAATACCTTCCTTTACAAGTTGAAGTAATGTCTTTGGTGACGTCGTTTTCAAATTCTACTTTTCAAAGTTAAATTTTATGTCTCCAGAATTCCTTTTAGAGACACAGTCAATTTTCATTAATTTTGGTACTTTGAATTCAATATATTCTACCATATCTCTAGAACAAATAGATGACTTTTTACCAAACTAACATGTTTTCACCGTTGGGAGAGTGCAAATTGTTGATTAAATTTTGGTGACCTTGACCTTTATTTCAAGGTCACAGTAAGACGTATAATGTCAATTTTAAGTCAAGTTTTGACCATTGTCTACACATTAGCTCCTGAATTAGTACGAAATTATGCCCAAAAAGTGGCCTAAATTTAACACTATCAGTAGTTAGAGCATTAGTTATGATTAAATGGCCATGACACCATGATTAAATGGCCATGACGTCATCTTCAAGGTCAGGTCAAGGCTAGACTAAACGGAGTTTAATCATAGATTTCACACAATCAGTCAGCAGAAATGTACCAAATCTGAGTGTTTTCATTTGAAAATCATTGTTTAATATGCACAGAATGACCTTGACCTTGGTCTGAAGGTCTGTGTTAGCCAAACATAATGAAACAAAATTGGGTTAAACTTAAAGGTTATAGAAAAGTCTGTTGTGAAATAATGAACTTTTGAATGTATTGGTGACCTTCAGATCAAGGTCAAGGTCATTATATTAAGGGCATATTAAGCATTGATTTACAAATAGAAACATATATATTTGTTAAATTTCTGCTTACTAGCTGTGTGAGCTCTTTGATTAAATTCTGTCTAGTCTAACCTTGACCTTGAAGATGATGTCATTGTCATTTGGTCACAACCAGTGCTCTAACTACACATAATGGTTAATTTAGGCCACTTTGGTCATAATTTCATACCAGTTCAGGAGCTAATGTGTAGACAATGGTCAAAACTTGACTTAAATTGACATTATAAGTCTTACTCTGACCTTGAAACAAAGGTCAAGGTCACCAAAATTTAATCGATAGTTTGCACTCTCCTAACGGTGAAACCAAGTTAGTTGGGTAAGAAGTCATCTATTTGTTCTAGAAATATGGTAGAATATATTGAATTCAAAATACCAAAATTAATGAAAATTGAGAGTGTCTCTAAAAGAATTCTGCAGACTTAAGAGTTTACTTTGAAAGGTAGAATTTGAGAAAGGATATCACCAAAGACATTACTTCAACTAATAAAGGAAGGTATTTATGAATGTCATTAAATTTGAAGGATTAATATAGCTTATAGTATGACTTCCCTGGTTCATGCTGATTTACCCCATCCACTTTGAAAACCCCATTATTCCAAAAGTCGTGCTTACGGAGCTTAACCACTATTGATTCAGTATAGCAGACACTATAGGCTAATCATCAGCTGAAAATAAAATATTTTGCTCTTGGGCAGAAAAAGGGTCTTATAGGCACCCCCTTTGCTCAGCGAATGTTTTTACAAATTCTCTTATCGTAAACTCAATATACATGTCTTAAGAATGAAAAAGATTGTATCATTCAAGTTTCTCTGTAACCGCTCTCCTCCTGGTCAAATGTTCATTTTTACCTGAACTTTTTTATGAAGAAGATAAACTTTTCAGACAGTTGCTCAAAATAGGGTCAGTGGACTTTTCCAAATTATTTTGGTATGATGTACGCCATATATATGTCTATAAACATGCAAAATATTATATCATTCAAACTCCCTCTCATCGATATATTTATAGTCAAATCTGCAACATTTCTGGCTTTAGTAAATATACAAGAAAATCTTTTCAAATATTTTCTCAAAATTTGCTCAGTGGAAATTGTTAAAATGTTTCTATAATTTTCTAACTATACATGTTTTTAAGCGAACAAAAATATTGTATAATTCTCTAGATCCTTTTACTAGTCTAGCTAAAGTCAAAGATTCAGTACCATTTGGTTTTTACTAATATATACGATAAAAAGCTCTGAAAAGTAAGATCCGATCCTTTGGAAGCAAGGAATACATCATCAAAACAGAAAATAGCGGACTCGGTTTAATTGACTCTATTCATGACCAGTAATGAAATGTGCTACACCAGCCACGCCCTGTAGCACCGGCTTCAGCGGAACTCTATTTTCAAAATAACTAAAATGAACTCAATGATCCCAAAGAACCAGAAAAATATAATCTGCCCTATGATGATGTACGGGGAGACGTTTTACGGCCGCACACTTTGCAAACATTTTTTCAAAATAGGTTAAGTGTTTTTTTCCAGTTTTTTTTTCTTATTATAACCGCAATTATTATGTCTATAAACACGCAGAAGATTGTATCATTCAAACCTCCCTCTCATCGATATATTTGTAGTAAACTTTCAACATGTTTGACTTTTAAAAATTTAATAATATATTTATACAAGAAAAACTTTTCAAAGATTTACTCAAATTTGCTCAGTGGAATTTGTTAAAATGTTCAAATAATATTCTCACTATACAGGTTTCTAAGCGTGCAAAATATCGTTTAATTCGATACATTTCCTTCCATTAGTATAGAAAAACTCAAATCTTCATGATTATTTTACTTTCACTAATACAGAAGATAAAGTTAGCATAACTTTCTTCAAAAGTGGCTCAGTGGATTTTTTCCATTTTTTGTGATTATATACCTTACATACATGTCTATAAAGAAGCAAAAGATTGTATCGTTTAAAACTCTCAACGATATCTTTATAGTCGATTTTTCAACATTTTGACTTAAATAAATATACAAGAAACACTTTTCTTTTTCTTTTTTAAATTGATCCAGTAAAATTTGTTCAAATGTTCAATAATAATCTCGCTAAACCTGTTTTTAAGCGTGTAAAAATTGTATCATTCGATGCTTCCTCTCACTACTATAGTTAAAGTCAAATCTTCAACATAATTTGACTTTTATTAATATACAAGAAAATATAGTATCATTTAACATTCTCACTCACCGCTATTCACAAAATTTGACCTTTAATGGATGAGTAAATGATTGCCAAAACTGTATCATAATTGGCTCAGTTTTTTTTTTCAAATATTCTCAGCATAAATTCAATATACATTTTTCCATTGATACCAAATATTGTATAATTCAAGACTCTCTCTAAACGCTATACTTATAGTGAAATCTTCACTATTATTTGACTTTTTGAATATAGTAGATAAACATTTCAAATATATTCTCAAAATAGGCCCAGTGGAGTTTTCCGAATTTTTCGTATTATGTACGAAATATACACGACTATAAGCAAGCACGCAAAACATTTTATTAGTCAAAACTCTCTAACCGATATATTTATAGTCAAGTCTCCGACATATTTTACTTTCATTAATATACAAGAAAAACTTTTCAAATGTTTTCTCAAAATTTGCTCAGTGGAATTTGTTGAAATATTCAAATAATGTTTTCACTATATAGGTTTCTAAGCGTGAAAAAGATTGTTTAATTCAATATTTCCTCTCCCTAGTATACCTTAATTGAAATCTTCAACTTATTTGACTTTTACTGATAAAGAAGATAAAGTTTGAAAAAAAATTCTTCAAAATTGCCTCAGTGGATTTTTTCAATGTTCTATGTATAATGTACGCACTATACATGTTATATACTTCATTTCATAATGAAGAAAAGTTTCATATTTTTTTTTCAAAATTGGCTCAGTGATTTTGGCTTATATATTCATATAATATGCTCCATATATGTGACTTTATGCATGCAAAAGATTGTATCATTCAAAACTCCCTCTCACTTATAAATTTAGGATGAAATCATCAACATTCTTTCACTTCACTTCATATGGAAAAGAACATTTTAATATTTTTTTTTTCAAAATTGGCTCAGTGAAATTCCTTAAAATGTTCATATAATATGCTCAATATATGTGTCTTTATGCACGCAAAAGATTGTATCATTCAAAACTCCCTCTCACTTATAAAGTTAGGATTAACTCGTCAACATTCGTTCATTTCATTTCCGATGGAAGAAAATTTTTAATATTTTTTTTTCAAAATTGGCTCAGTGAAATTCCTTAAAATGATCATATCATATGCTCCATATATATGTCTTTATACTTGCAAAAGATTGTATCATTCAAAACTCTCTCTCACTTATAAAAGTTACGGCGAAATCGTCAACATTGTTTGACGTAAATCAATATTGAAGAAAATTTCATATTTTTTTTTCTCAAAATTGGGTCAGTGAAATTCCTTTAAATGTTCATATCATATGCTCCATATATATGTCTTTATGCTTGCAAAAGATTGTATCATTCAAAACTCCCTCTCACTTATAAAGTTACGGTGACATCATCAACATTGTTTGACGTAAATTAATATGGAAGAAAATTTCATATTTTTTTTTCTCAAAATTGGTTCAGTGAAATTCCTTAAAATGTTCATATCGTATGCTCCATATATACGTCTTAATGCATGCAAAAGATTGTATCATTCAAAACTCCCTCTCATATATAAAGTTACGGTGAAATCGTCAACATTGTTTGACATCAATTAATATTGAAGAAAATTTCATATTTTTTTTTCAAAATTGGCTCAGTGAAATTCCTTAAAAAATTCATATCATATGCTCCATATATATGTCTTTATACTTGCAAAAGATTGTATCATTCAAGACTCTCTCTCACTTATAAAGTTACGGTGAAATCGTCAACATTGTTTGACGTAAATCAATATTGAAGACAATTTCCTATTTTTTTTCTCAAAATTGGGTCAGTGAAATTCCTTAAAATGTTCATATCATATGCTCCATATATATGTCCTTATGCTTGCAAAAGATTGTACTATTCAAAACTCCCTCTCACTAATAAAGTTACGGTGACATCGTCAACATTGTTTGACGTAAATTAATATTGAAGAAAATTTCATATTTTTTTTCTCAAAATTGGCTCAGTGAAATTCCTTAAAATGTTCATATCGTATGCTCCATATATACGTCTTAATGCATGCAAAAGATTGCATCATTCAAAACTCCCTCTCATATATAAAGTTACGGTGAAATCGTCAACATTGTTTGACGTAATTTAATATTGAAGAAAATTTCATATTTTTTTTCTCAAAATTGGCTCAGTGAAATTCCTTAAAAAATTCATATCATATGCTCCATATATATGTGTTTATGCTTGCAAAAGATTGTATTATTCAAAACTCCGTCTCACTTATAAAGTTACGGTGAAATCGTCAACATTGTTTGACTTAAATTAGTATGGATGAAAATTACATATTTTTTTCTCAAAATTGGCTCAGTGAAATTCCTCAAAATGTTCATATAATATGCTCCTTATATGTGTCTTTATACATGCGAAAGATTGTATCATTCAAAACTCCCTCTAACTTATAAATTTAGGATGAAATCGTCAACATTCGTTCATTTCATTTCCTATGGAAGAAAATTTTTAATATTTTTTTTTTCAAAATTGGCTCAGTGAAATTCCTTAAAATGTTCATATTATATGCTCCATATATGTGTCTTTATGCATGCAAAAGATTGTATCATTCAAAACTCCCTCTCACTTATAAAGTTACGGTGACATCGTCAACATTGTTTGACGTAAATTAATATGGAAGAAAACTTCATATTTTTTTCTCAAAATTGGCTCAGTGAAATTCCTTAAAATGTTCATATCGTATGCTCCATATATACGTCTTAATGCATGCAAAAGATTGTATCATTCAAAACTCCCTCTCATATATAAAGTTACGGTGAAATCGTCAACATTGTTTGACGTAAATTAATATTGAAAAAAAATTCATATTTTTTTTCTCAAAATTGGCTCGGTGAAATTCCTTAAAAAATTCATATCATATGCTCCATATATATGTCTTTATGCTGGCAAAAGATTGTATTAATCAAAACTCCTTCTCACTTATAAAGTTACGGTGAAATCGTCATCATTGTTTGACTTAAATTAGTATGGATGAAAATTACATATTTTTTTTCTCAAAATTGGCCCAGTGAAATTCCTCAAAATGTTCATATCATATGCTCCTTATATGTGTCTTTATACATGCGAAAGATTGTATCATTCAAAACTCCCTCTCACTTATAAATTTAGGATGAAGTCGTCAACATTCGTTCATTTCATTTCCGATGGAAGAAAACTTTTAATATTTTTTTTTCAAAATTGGCTCAGTGAAATTCCTTAAAATGTTCATATCGTATGCTCCATATATGTGTCTTTATGCATGCAAAAGATTGTATCATTCAAAACTCCCTCTCATTTATAAAGTTACGGTGACATCGTCAACATTGTTTGACGTAAATTAATATGGAAGAAAATTTCATATTATTTTTTCTCAAAATTGGCTCAGTGAAATTCCTTAAAATGTTCATATCGTATGCTCCATATATACGTCTTAGTGCAAGCAAAAGATTGTATCATTCAAAACTCCCTCTCATATATAAAGGTACGGTGAAATCGTCAACATTGTTTGACGTAAGTTAATATTGAAGAAAATTTCATATTTTTTTTTCTCAAAATTGGCTCAGTGAAATTCCTTAAAAAATTCATATCATATGCTCCATATATATGTGTTTATGCTGGCAAAAGATTGTATTATTCAAAACTCCTTCTCACTTATAAAAGTACGGTGAAATCGTCAACATTGTTTGACTTAAATTAGTATGGATGAAAATTACATTTTTTTTTCTCAAAATTGGCTCAGTGAAATTCCTCAAAATGATCATATAATATGCTCCTTATATGTGTCTTTATACATGCGAAAGATTGTATCATTCAAAACTCCCTCTAACTTATAAATTTAGGATGAAATCGTCAACATTCGTTCATTTCATTTCCTATGGAAGAAAACTTTTAATATTTTTTTTTCAAAATTGGCTCAGTGAAATTCCTTAAAATGTTCATATTATATGCTCCATATATGTGTCTTTATGCATGCAAAAGATTGTATCATTCAAAACTCCCTCTCACTTATAAAGTTACGGTGACATCGTCAACATTGTTTGACGTAAATTAATATGGAAGCGAACTTCATATTTTTTTCTCAAAATTGGCTCAGTGAAATTCCTTAAAATGTTCATATCGTATGCTCCATGTATACGTCTTAATGCATGCAAAAGATTGTATCATTCAAAACTCCCTCTCATATATAAAGTTGCGGTGAAATCGTCAACATTGTTTGACGTAAATTAATATTGAAAAAAAAAATTCATATTTTTTTTCTCAAAATTAGCTCGGTGAAATTCCTTAAAAAATTCATATCATATGCTCCATATATATGTCTTTATGCTGGCAAAAGATTGTATTAATCAAAACTCCTTCTCACTTTTAAAGTTACGGTGAAATCGTCAACATTGTTTGACTTAAATTAGTATGGATGAAAATTACATATTTTTTTTCTCAAAATTGGCCCAGTGAAATTCCTCAAAATGTTCATATCATATGCTCCTTATATGTGTCTTTATACATGCGAAAGATTGTATCATTCAAAACTCCCTCTCACTTATAAATTTAGGATGAAGTTGTCAACATTCGTTCATTCCATTTCCGATGGAAGAAAACTTTTAATATTTTTTTTTCAAAATTGGCTCAGTGAAATTCCTTAAAATGTTCATATCGTATGCTCCATATATGTGTCTTTATGCATGCAAAAGATTGTATCATTCAAAACTCCCTCTCATTTATAAAGTTAAGGTGACATCGTCAACATTGTTTGACGTAAATTAATATGGAAGAAAATTTCATATTATTTTTTCTCAAAATTGGCTCAGTGAAATTCCTTAAAATGTTCATATCGTATGCTCCATATATACGTCTTAATGCAAGCAAAAGATTGTATCATTCAAAACTCCCTCTCATATATAAAGCTACGGTGAAATCGTCAACATTGTTTGACGTCAATTAATATTGAAGAAAATTTCATATTTTTTTTTTCAAAATTGGCTCAGTGAAATTCCTTAAAAAATTCATATTATATGCTCCATATATATGTCTTTATACTTGCAAAAGATTGTATCATTCCAAACTCTCTCTCACTTATAAAGTTACGGTGAAATCGTCAACATTGTTTGACGTAAATCAATATTGAAGAACATTTCAAATTTTCTCACTCAAAATTGGGTCAGTGAAATTCCTTAAAATGTTCATATCATATGCTCCATATATATGTCTTTATGCTTGCAAAAGATTGTATCATTCAAAACTCCCTCTCACTTATAAAGTTACGGTGACATCGTCAACATTGTTTGACGTAAATTAATATGGAAGAAAACTTCATATTTTTTTTCTCAAAATTGGCTCAGTGAAATTCCTTAAAATGTTCATATCGTATGCTCCATATATACGTCTTAATGCATGCAAAGGATTATATCATTCAAAACTCCCTCTCATATATAAAGTTACGGTGAAATCGTCAACATTGTTTGACGTAAATTAATATTGAAAAAAATTTCATATTTTTTTCTCAAAATTGGCTCAGTGAAATTCCTTAAAATGTTCATATCATATGCTCCATATATATGTCTTTATGCTTGCAAAAGATTGTATCATTCAAAACTCCCTCTCACTTATAAAGTTACGGTGACATCGTCAACATTGTTTGACGTAAATTAATATGGAAGAAAATTTCATATTTTTTTTTCTCAAAATTGGCTTAGTGAAATTCCTTAAAATGTTCATATCGTATGCTCCATATATACGTCTTAATGCAAGCAAAAGATTGCATCATTCAAAACCCCCTCTCATATATAAAGCTACGGTGAAATCGTCAACATTGTTTGACTTAAATTAGTATGGATGAAAATTACATATTTTTTTTTTTCTCAAAATTGGCTCAGTGAAATTCCTCAAAATGTTCATATAATATGCTTCTTATATGTGTCTTTATACATGCGAAAGATTGTATCATTCAAACTCCCTCTCACTTATAAATTTAGGATGAAATCGTCAACATTCGTTCATTTCATTTCCTATGGAAGAAAATTTTAATATTTTTTTTTTCAAAATTGGCTCATAGAAATTCCTTAAAATGTTGTTATCATATGCTCCATATATGTGTCTTTATGCATGCAAAAGATTGTATCATTCAAAACTCTCTGTCACTTATAAAGTTACGGTGACATCGTCAACATTGTTTGACGTAAATTAATATGGAAGAAAACTTCATATTTTTTTCTCAAAATTGGCTCAGTGAAATTCCTTAAAATGGTCATATCGTATGCTCCATATATACGTCTTAATGCATGCAAAAGATTGTATCATTCAAAACTCCCTCTCATATATAAAGTTACGGTGAAATCGTCAACATTGTTTGACGTAAATTAATATTGAAAAAAATTTCATATTTTTTTTCTCAAAATTGGCTCAGTGAAATTCCTTAAAAAATTCATATCATATGCTGGCAAAAGATTGTATTATTCAAAACTCTTTCTCACTTATAAAGTTACGGTGAAATCGTCAACATTGTTTGACTAAAATTAGTATGGATGAAAATTACATATTTTTTCTCAAAATTGGCTCAGTGAAATTCCTCAACATGTTCATATCATATGCTCCTTATATGTGTCTTTATACATGCGAAAGATTGTATCATTCAAAACTCCCTCTCACTTATAAATTTAGGATGAAATCGTCAACATTCGTTCATTTCATTTCCTATGGAAGAAAACTTTTAATATTTTTTTTCTCAAAATTGGCTTAGTGAAATTCCTTAAAATGTTCATATTATATGCTCCATATATGTGTCTTTATGCATGCAAAAGATTGTATCATTCAAAACAACCTCTCACTTATAAAGTTACGGTGACATCGTCAACATTGTTTGACGTAAATTAATATGGAAGAAAATTTCATATTTTTTTTCTCAAAATTGGCTCAGTGAAATTCCTTAAAATGTTCATATCGTATGCTCCATATATACGTCGTAATGCATGCAAAAGATTGTATCATTCAAAACTCCCTCTCATATATAAAGTTACGGTGAAATCGTCAACATTGTTTGACGTAAATTAATATTGAAGAAAATTTCATATTTTTTTTCTCAAAATTGGCTCAGTGAAATTCCTTAAAAAATTCATATCATATGCTCCATATATATGTCTTTATGCTGGCAAAAGATTGTATTATTCAAAACTCCTTCTCACTTATAAAGTTACGGTGAAATCGTCAACATTGTTTGACTTAAATTAGTATGGATGAAAATTACATATTTTTTTCTCAAAATTGGCTCAGTGACATTCCTCAAAATGTTCATATCATATGCTCCTTATATGTGTCTTTATACATGCGAAAGATTGTATCATTCAAAACTCCCTCTCACTTATAAATTTAGGATGAAATCGTCAACATTCGTTCATTTCATTTCCTATGGAAGAAAACTTTTAATATTTTTTTTTCAAAATTGGCTCTGTGAAATTCCTTAAAATGTTCATATCGTATGCTCCATATATGTGTCTTTATGCATGCAAAAGATTGTATTATTCAAAACTTCCTCTCACTTATAAAGTTACGGTGAAATCGTCAACATTGTTTGACGTAAATTAATATTGAAGAAAATTTCATATTTTTTTTCTCAAAATTGGCTCAGTGAAATTCCTTAAAAAATTCATATCATATGCTGGCAAAAGATTGTATTATTCAAAACTCCTTCTCACTTATAAAGTTACGGTGAAATCGTCAACATTGTTTGACTTAAATTAGTATGGATGAAAATTGCATATTTTTTTTTCAAAAAATTTGCTCAGTGAAATTCCTTAAAATGTTCATATCATATGCTCCTTATATGTGTCTTTATACATGCGAAAGATTGTATCATTCAAAACTACCTCTCACTTCTAAATTTAGGATGAAGTCGTCAACATTCGTTCTTTCATTTCCTATGGAAGAAAACTTTAATATTTTTTTTTCAAAATTGGCTCAATGAAATTCCTTAAAATGTTCGTATCATATTCTACATATATGTGTCTTTATGCATGCAAAAGATTGTATCATTCAAAACTCCCTCTCACTTATAAAGTTACGGTGACATCGTCAACATTGTTTGACGTAAATTAATATGGAAGAAAATTTCATATTTTTTTTTCTCAAAATTGGCTCAGTGAAATTATTTAAAATGTTCATATCGTATGCTCCATATAAATGTCTTTATACTTGCAAAAGATTGTATCATTCAAAACTCTCTCTCACTTATTAACTTACGGTGAAATCGTCGACATTGTTTGACCTAAATAAATATGGAAGAAAATTTCATTTTTCTTTTCTCAAAATTGGCTCAGTGAAATTCCTTAAAATGTTCATATCATATGCTCCGTATATGCGTCTTTACGCATGCAAAAGATTGTATCATTCAAAACTCCCTCTCACTTATAATATAGGATGAAATCATGAAAATTCTTTCACTTCATTTCATAAAGAAGAAAAAGTTTAATATTTTTTTTTCAAAATTGGCTCAGTGAAATTCCTTAAAATGTTGATATCATATGCTCCATTTATGTGTATTTATGCATGCAAAAGATTGTATCATTCAAAACTCCCTCTCACTTATAAGGTTACGGTGACATCGTCAACATTGTTTGACGTAAATTAATATGGAAGAAAATTTCATATTTTTTTTCTCAAAATTGGCTCAGTGAAATTCCTTAAAATGTTCATGTCGTATGCTCCATATATATGTCTTTATGCATGCAAAAGATTGTATCATTAAAAACTACCTCTCACTTATAATTTTAGGCTGAAATTGTCAACATTCGTTCATTTCATTTCATATGGAAGAAAACATTTAATTTTTTTTTTCAAAATTGGCTCAGTGAAATTCCTTAAAATGTTCCTATCGTATGCTCCATATAAATGTCTTTATACTTGCAAAAGATTGTATCATTCAAAACTCTCTCTCACTTATAAACTTACGGTGAAATCGTCGACATTGTTTGACCTAAATTAATATGGAAGAAATTTTCATTTTTCTTTTCTCAAAATTGGCTGAGTGAAATTCCTTAAAATGTTCATATCATATGCTCCGTATATGCGTCTTTACGCATGCAAAAGATTGTATCATTCAAAACTCCCTCTCACTTATAAATTTAGGATGAAATTATGAAAATTCTTTCACTTCATTTCATAAAGAAGAAAAAGTTTAATATATTTTTTTTCAAAATTGGCGCAGTGAAATTCCTTAAAATGTTCATATCATATGCTCCATATATGTGTATTTATGCATGCAAAAGATTGTATCATTCAAAACTCCCTCTCACTTATAAAGTTACGGTGAAATCGTCAACATTGTTTGACGTAAATTAATATTGAAGAAAATTTAATATTTTTTTTCTCAAAATTGGCTCAGTGAAATTCCTTAAAATGTTCATATCAAATGCCCCATATAAATGTCTTTATGCTGTCAAAAGATTGTATTATTTAAAACTCCTTCTCACTTATAAAGTTACGGTGAAATCGTCAACATTGTTTGACTTAAATTAGTATGGATGAAAATTACATATTTTTTTTCTCAAAATTTGCTCAGTGAAATTCCTCAAAATGTTCATATCATATGCTCCTTATATGTGTCTTTATACATGCGAAAGATTGTATCATTCAAAACTCCCTCTCACTTATAAATTTAGGATGAAATCATGAAAATTCTTTCACTTCATTTCATAAAGAAGAAAAAGTTTAATATTTTTTTTTTCAAAATTGGCTTAGTGAAATTCCTTAAAATGTTCACATTATATGCTCCATATATGTGACTTTATGCATGCAAAAGTTTGTATCATTCAAAACTCCCTCTCACTTATAAAGTTACGGTGACATCGTCAACATTGTTTGACGTAAATTAATATAGAAGAAAGTTTCATATTTTTTTTTCTCAAAATTTGCTCAGTGAAATTCCTTAAAATGTTCATATCGTATGCTCCATATATACGTCTTAATGCATGCAAAAGATTGTATCATTCAAAACTCCCTCTCATATATAAAGTTACGGTGAAATCGTCAACATTGTTTGACGTAAATTAATATTGAAGAAAATTTCATATTTTTTTTCTCAAAATTGGCTCCGTGAAATTCCTTAAAATGTTCATATCATATGCTCCATATATATGGCTTAATGCTGGCAAAAGATTGTATTATTCAAAACTCCTTCTCACTTATAAAGTTACGGTGAAATCGTCAACATTGTTTGACTTAAATTAGTATAGATGAAAATTACATATTTTTTTTCAAAAAATTTGCTCAGTGAAATTCCTTAAAATGTTCATATCATATGCTCCTTATATGTGTCTTTATACATGCGAAAGATTGTATCATTCAAGACTCCCTCTCACTTATAAATTTAGGATGAAGTCGTCAACATTCGTCCATTTCATTTCCTATGGAAGAAAACTTTTAATATTTTTTTTTTCAAAATTGGCTCAGTGAAATTCCTTAAAATGTTCGTATCATATTCTACATATATGTGTCTTTATGCATGCGAAAGATTGTATCATTCAAAACTCCCTCTCACTTATAAAGTTACGGTGACATCGTCAACATTGTTTGACGTAAATTAATATGGAAGAAAATTTCATATATTTTTTCTCAAAATTGGCTCAGTGAAATTATTTAAAATGTTCATATCGTATGCTCCATATATACGTCTTAATGCATGCTAAAGCTTGCATCATTCAAAACTCCCTCTCATATATAAAGTTACGGTGAAATCGTCAACATTGTTTGACGTAAATTAATATTGAAGAAAATTTAATATTTTTTTCTCTAAATTGGCTCAGTGAAATTCCTTAAAAAATTCATATCAAATGCCCCATATAAATGTCTTTATGCTGGCAAAAGATTGTAATATTTAAAACTCCTTCTCACTTATAAAGTTACGGTGAAATCGTCAACATTGTTTGACTTAAATTAGTATGGATGAAAATTACATATTTTTTTTTCTCAAAATTTGCTCAGTGAAATTCCTTAAAATGTTCATATCATATGCTCCTTATATGTGTCTTTAAACATGCGAAAGATTGTATCATTCAAAACTCCGTCTCACTTATAAATTTAGGATGAAATCATGAAAATTCTTTCACTTCATTTGATAAAGAAGAAAAAGTTTAAATATTTTTTTTTCAAAATTGGCTCTGTGAAATTCCTTAAAATGTTCACATTATATGCTCCATATATGTGTCTTTATGCATGCAAAAGATTGTATCATTCAAAACTCCCTCTCACTTATAAAGTTACGGTGACATCGTCAACATTGTTTGACGTAAATTAATATTGAAGAAAATTTCATATTTTTTTTCTCAAAATTGGCTCAGTGAAATTCCTTAAGATGTTCATATCGTATGCTCCATATATACGTCTTAATGCATGCAAAAGATTGTATCATTCAAAACTCCCTCTCATATATAAAGTTACGGTGAAATCGTCTACATTGTTTGACGTAATTTAATTTTGAAGAAAATTTCATATTTTTTTTCTCAAAATTGGCTAAGTGAAATTCCTTAAAAAATTCATATCATATGCTCCATATATATGTCTTAATGCTGGCAAAAGATTGTATTATTCAAAACTCCTTCTCACTTATAAAGTTACGGTGAAATCGTCAACATTGTTTGACTTAAATTGGTATGGATGAAAATTACATATTTTTTCATCAAAATTGGCTCATTGAAATTCCTTAAAATGTTCATATCCTATGCTCCATATATATGTCTTTATGCATGCAAAAGATTGTATCATTTAAAACTACCTCTCACTAATAATTTTAGGGTGAAATCGTCAACATTCGTTGTTTTCATTTCATATGGAAGAAAACATTTAAATTTTTTTTCAAAATTGGCTCAGTGAAATTCCTTAAAATGTTCATATCGTATGCTCCATATAAATGTCTTTATACTTGCAAAAGATTGTATCATTCAAAACTCTCTCTCACTTATTAACTTACGGTGAAATCGTCGACATTGTTTGACCTAAATTAATATGGAAGAAAATTTCATTTTTCTTTTCTCAAAATTGGCTCAGTGGAATTCCTTAAAATGTTCATATCATATGCTCCGTATATGCGTCTTTACGCATGCAAAAGATTGTATCATTCAAAACTCCCTCTCACTTATAATATAGGATGAAATCATGAAAATTCTTTCACTTCATTTCATAAAGAAGAAAAAGTTTAATATTTTTTTTTCAAAATTGGCTCAGTGAAATTCCTTAAAATGTTGATATCATATGCTCCATTTATGTGTATTTATGCATGCAAAAGATTGTATCATTCAAAACTCCCTCTCACTTATAAGGTTACGGTGACATCGTCAACATTGTTTGACGTAAATTAATATGGAAGAAAATTTCATATTTTTTTTCTCAAAATTGGCTCAGTGAAATTCCTTAAAATGTTCATGTCGTATGCTCCATATATATGTCTTTATGCATGCAAAAGATTGTATCATTAAAAACTACCTCTCACTTATAATTTTAGGCTGAAATTGTCAACATTCGTTCATTTCATTTCATATGGAAGAAAACATTTAAATTTTTTTTTCAAAATTGGCTCAGTGAAATTCCTTAAAATGTTCCTATCGTATGCTCCATATAAATGTCTTTATACTTGCAAAAGATTGTATCATTCAAAACTCTCTCTCACTTATAAACTTACGGTGAAATCGTCGACATTGTTTGACCTAAATTAATATGGAAGAAATTTTCATTTTTCTTTTCTCAAAATTGGCTGAGTGAAATTCCTTAAAATGTTCATATCATATGCTCCGTATATGCGTCTTTACGCATGCAAAAGATTGTATCATTCAAAACTCCCTCTCACTTATAAATTTAGGATGAAATTATGAAAATTCTTTCACTTCATTTCATAAAGAAGAAAAAGTTTAATATATTTTTTTTCAAAATTGGCTCAGTGAAATTCCTTAAAATGTTCATATCATATGCTCCATATATGTGTATTTATGCATGCAAAAGATTGTATCATTCAAAACTCCCTCTCACTTATAAAGTTACGGTGAAATCGTCAACATTGTTTGACGTAAATTAATATTGAAGAAAATTTAATATTTTTTTTCTCAAAATTGGCTCAGTGAAATTCCTTAAAATGTTCATATCAAATGCCCCATATAAATGTCTTTATGCTGTCAAAAGATTGTATTATTTAAAACTCCTTCTCACTTATAAAGTTACGGTGAAATCGTCAACATTGTTTGACTTAAATTAGTATGGATGAAAATTACATATTTTTTTTCTCAAAATTTGCTCAGTGAAATTCCTCAAAATGTTCATATCATATGCTCCTTATATGTGTCTTTATACATGCGAAAGATTGTATCATTCAAAACTCCCTCTCACTTATAAATTTAGGATGAAATCATGAAAATTCTTTCACTTCATTTCATAAAGAAGAAAAAGTTTAATATTTTTTTTTTCAAAATTGGCTCAGTGAAATTCCTTAAAATGTTCACATTATATGCTCCATATATGTGTCTTTATGCATGCAAAAGTTTGTATCATTCAAAACTCCCTCTCACTTATAAAGTTACGGTGACATCGTCAACATTGTTTGACGTAAATTAATATAGAAGAAAGTTTCATATTTTTTTTTCTCAAAATTTGCTCAGTGAAATTCCTTAAAATGTTCATATCGTATGCTCCATATATACGTCTTAATGCATGCAAAAGATTGTATCATTCAAAACTCCCTCTCATATATAAAGTTACGGTGAAATCGTCAACATTGTTTGACGTAAATTAATATTGAAGAAAATTTCATATTTTTTTTCTCAAAATTGGCTCCGTGAAATTCCTTAAAATTTTCATATCATATGCTCCATATATATGGCTTAATGCTGGCAAAAGATTGTATTATTCAAAACTCCTTCTCACTTATAAAGTTACGGTGAAATCGTCAACATTGTTTGACTTAAATTAGTATAGATGAAAATTACATATTTTTTTTCAAAAAATTTGCTCAGTGAAATTCCTTAAAATGTTCATATCATATGCTCCTTATATGTGTCTTTATACATGCGAAAGATTGTATCATTCAAAACTCCCTCTCACTTTTAAATTTAGGATGAAGTCGTCAACATTCGTCCATTTCATTTCCTATGGAAGAAAACTTTTAATATTTTTTTTTTCAAAATTGGCTCAGTGAAATTCCTTAAAATGTTCGTATCATATTCTACATATATGTGTCTTTATGCATGCAAAAGATTGTATCATTCAAAACTCCCTCTCACTTATAAAGTTACGGTGACATCGTCAACATTGTTTGACGTAAATTAATATGGAAGAAAATTTCATATTTTTTTTCTCAAAATTGGCTCAGTGAAATTATTTAAAATGTTCATATCGTATGCTCCATATATACGTCTTAATGCATGCTAAAGCTTGCATCATTCAAAACTCCCTCTCATATATAAAGTTACGGTGAAATCGTCAACATTGTTTGACGTAAATTAATATTGAAGAAAATTTAATATTTTTTTTTCTCAAAATTGGCTCAGTGAAATTCCTTAAAAAATTCATATCAAATGCCCCATATAAATGTCTTTATGCTGGCAAAAGATGTATTATTTAGAACTCCTTCTCACTTATAAAGTTACGATGAAATCGTCAACATTGTTTGACTTAAATTAGTATGGATAAAAATTACATATTTTTTTTTCTCAAAATTTGCTCAGTGAAATTCCTCAAAATGTTCATATCATATGCTCCTTATATGTGTCTTTATACATGCGAAAGATTGTATCATTCAAAACTCCGTCTCACTTATAAATTTAGGATGAAATCATGAAAATTCTTTCACTTCATTTCATAAAGAAGAAAAAGTTTAAATTTTTTTTTTCAAAATTGGCTCTGTGAAATTCTTTAAAATGTTCACATTATATGCTCCATATATGTGTCTTTATGCATGCAAAAGATTGTATCATTCAAAACTCCCTCTCACTTATAAAGTTACGGTGACATCGTCAACATTGTTTGACGTAAATTAATATTGAAGAAAATTTCATATTTTTTTCCTCAAAATTGGCTCAGTGAAATTCCTTAAGATGTTCATATCGTATGCTCCATATATACGTCTTAATGCATGCAAAAGATTGTATCATTCAAAACTCCCTCTCATATATTAAGGTACGGTGAAATCGTCTACATTGTTTGACGTAATTTAATTTTGAAGAAAATTTCATATTTTTTTTCTCAAAATTGGCTCAGTGAAATTCCTTAAAAAATTCATATCATATGCTCCATATATATGTCTTAATGCTGGCAAAAGATTGTATTATTCAAAACTCCTTCTCACTTATAAAGTTACGGTGAAATCGTCAACATTGTTTGACTTAAATTGGTATGGATGAAAATTACATATTTTTTTCTCAAAATTGGCTCATTGAAATTCCTTAAAATGTTCATATCCTATGCTCCATATATATGTCTTTATGCATGCAAAAGATTGTATCATTTAAAACTACCTCTCACTAATAATTTTAGGGTGAAATCGTCAACATTCGTTGTTTTCATTTCATATGGAAGAAAACATTTAATTTTTTTTTCAAAATTGGCTCAGTGAAATTCCTTAAAATGTTCATATCGTATGCTCCATATAAATGTCTTTATACTTGCAAAAGATTGTATCATTCAAAACTCTCTCTCACTTATTAACTTACGGTGAAATCGTCGACATTGTTTGACCTAAATTAATATGGAAGAAAATTTCATTTTTCTTTTCTCAAAATTGGCTCAGTGAAATTCCTTAAAATGTTCATATCATATGCTCCGTATATGCGTCTTTACGCATGCAAAAGATTGTATCATTCAAAACTCCCTCTCACTTATAATATAGGATGAAATCATGAAAATTCTTTCACTTCATTTCATAAAGAAGAAAAAGTTTAATATTTTTTTTTCAAAATTGGCTCAGTGAAATTCCTTAAAATGTTGATATCATATGCTCCATTTATGTGTATTTATGCATGCAAAAGATTGTATCATTCAAAACTCCCTCTCACTTATAAGGTTACGGTGACATCGTCAACATTGTTTGACGTAAATTAATATGGAAGAAAATTTCATATTTTTTTTCTCAAAATTGGCTCAGTGAAATTCCTTAAAATGTTCATGTCGTATGCTCCATATATATGTCTTTATGCATGCAAAAGATTGTATCATTCAAAACTACCTCTCACTTATAATTTTAGGGTGAAATTGTCAACATTCGTTCATTTCATTTCATATGGAAGAAAACATTTAAAATTTTTTTTCAAAATTGGCTCAGTGAAATTCCTTAAAATGTTCCTATCGTATGCTCCATATAAATGTTTTTATACTTGCAAAAGATTGTATCATTCAAAACTCTCTCTCACTTATAAACTTACGGTGAAATCGTCGACATTGTTTGACCTAAATTAATATGGAAGAAAATTTCATTTTTCTTTTCTCAAAATTGGCTGAGTGAAATTCCTTAAAATGTTCATATCATATGCTCCGTATATGCGTCTTTACGCATGCAAAAGATTGTATCATTCAAAACTCCCTCTCACTTATAAATTTAGGATGAAATTATGAAAATTCTTTTACTTCATTTCATAAAGAAGAAAAAGTTTAATATATTTTTTTTCAAATTGGCTCAGTGAAATTCCTTAAAATGTTCATATCATATGCTCCATATATGTGTATTTATGCATGCAAAAGATTGTATCATTCAAAACTCCCTCTCACTTATAAAGTTACGGTGAAATCGTCAACATTGTTCGACTTAAATTAGTATGGATGAAAATAACATATTTTTTTCTCAAAATTGGCTCAGTGAAATTCCTCAAAATTATCATATCATATGCTCCTTATATATGTCTTTATACATGCGAAAGATTGTATCATTCAAAACTCCCCCTCACTTATAAATTTAGGATGAAATCGTCAACATTCGTTCATTTCATTTCCTATGGAAGAAAACTTTTAATATTTTTTTTTCAAAATTGGCTCAGTGAAATTCCTTAAAATGTTCATATCATATGCTCCATATATATGTCTTTATACTTGCAAAAGATTGTATCATTCAAAACTCTCTCTCACTTATAAAGTTACGGTGACATCGCCGACACGGTTTGACCTAAATTAATATGGAAGAAAATTTCATTTTTTTCTCAAAATTGGCTCAGTGGAATTCCTTAAAATGTTCATATCATATGCTCTGTATATGCGTCTTTACGCATGCAAAAGATTGTATCATTCAAAACTCCCTCTCACTTATAAATTTAGGATGAAATCATGAACATTCTTTCACTTCATTTAATAAAGAAGAAAAGTTTTAATATTTTTTTTTCAAAATTGGCTCAGTGAAATTCCTTAAAATGTTCATATCCTACGCTCCATATATGTGTCTTTATGCTTGCAAAAGATTGTATCAATCAAAACTCCCTCTCACTTATAAAGTTACGGTGAAATTGTCAACAATGTTTGACATAAATTAATACGGTAGAAAATTTAATATTTTTTTCTCAAACTTGGCTCAGTGAAATTCCTTAAAATGTTCATATCATATGCTCCATATATGTGTCTTTATGCATGCAAAAGATTGTATTATTCAAAATTCCACCTCACTTATAAATTTAGGGTGAAAATTGTCAACAATGTTTCACTTCATTTCATATGGAAGAAACCTTTTAATATTTTTTTTCAAAATTGGCTCAGTGAAATTTCTGAAGATGTTCATTTATCACATGACGTCGCATCTGAGAGTGTAATAAAGGCATGCATTAAAAACGATAATCCACTTGTGGATTAAATATGCAAATTACGCCGTAACGTTATACGTTGACGTCCATTAAAACGTCGCGTTTTCTAATGGCGAAATCGTGACATTTAGTGCAAATTTTGCTAATAAAATGCGATTTTAGTGTCATATGATAAATAGAATATTGCATTCGTGCTCCTGTATTATTGAATTTATTAAACTCGTTGGTGAAAACGATAAGATGCTCGGCAGAGCCTCGCATCTTATCTCTTTCCCCAACTCGTTTAATAAATTCAATAATACATGAGCACTCATGTAAGATCCTCTATATCATATGCGGTTCAACCTTCACGTTTGGTAATTAAATGTGGGTTGATATGCTTATATTGATTCATATAACAAGCAAAAAGTATAGAAAATTGGTTTTTGAAAAATAGCAAATCGCTCCACAAATTAAAATTCCTGTTCTGGTTTCCGGTCTAGCAAAGCAATATAAACATAGGCGGGATAGTGATTGGGACTCCACGCCTGTACGTTGTATTTTTACCATTATATTCAACTTAATGAAATCGAAAATAGGTCATTTTAGTTGCCACCTAATATGACCCAAATAAGTTTTCAAACCCTTTTTATGTGAAACTCAAAGATGTTTTATTTGTTTAAAGCTGACTAATCACGGTCATTTACACTGACGAAGCTTGCAGCGATGCCTCATGATCAAATTTTTCACGCTGATAGAGCAATTGAGCCTTTAAAATGTTCATATCATTTGTTCCATATATGTGTCTTTTTGCATGCAAAAGGTTGTATCTACTAGCTACTGCTAATTGGATATGCATAAATGCAAACAAAGCCGGACGGACGGTTACACGGACACATACCTAGACGGACACAGCAGTATTTCCATAAGGTGCACGGGTAACTGTTCCATGTTTTCGTCACTATTTTTTCAAAGGGAGAGAACTTCTGTTACTTCCTGTTTGCTTCTCCCTTCAAAATGGGTAACAACAATACATCCTATACGTTTTGCTGCTGTTTGTATATACATGCATGTATATGCAAACAAAATCAGACTGACAAACAGACATACACATACGGACATATAAAAGATCGCGTCGATGTACAACAAGGACAGCCTGTTATAGTATGATAGTAATTCACCAATATGTTCCTCCCAATGCCTTAGTTAACTTACACACCTGCTTTGCTATATGTGTACAGACAAAGACAAAAAGGACAGGATATCTACAGGACAGGCAGACGCAAGGACGGACAAAATAATGAAGGAACGCATGGACAGGCACAACAAAACAAAAGTATAATCTCCATGAAGTTTTTAGGGAGATGCTTGATAGAATTCGAAGTGAACAGATATACCCTTTTCATATGCGAAAGCAAATACATGCGAACAGACAGACGGACAAACAACCTGACTGAGTAGAGATGTACTCAGACAGACAACTACAGACTAGAGAAAAGATTAATATTCCAAGAGTATTTAATTCGCAACGTTAAAGTACCGATATCTTTATAGGTTATTAGAATCGGGAATAGGGAATAAGGAATAAGTAACCAACTTGACGCTTCAAGTACCTTCATGTCTGTTATTGCATTCTGCAAATAGTGAAAACTTACGCGTATTTGCATCTGTGTACGACAGAGCTGTTTTCAATGGACATTTATGTTCGAAGATGAACCAAGGTTTCTTCAAGAGTTTGCGCACGGCTTTCTCTAAGAGAAGAACCATTTCCTGACTCTCGTCACAGAGATAAATCTCTTTCACTGTTGAGTCTGGATTCTGAAAGTATATTCATTACATCTATATGAGCCGTGACACTACAAAACCACCAAAGTGGTTGTGCGCCAAGCGCAGACTCAGATCGGCCTGGGCATCCGCCCAGTCTGATCAGAGTCTTTGCTGTCCGCATGGAGGTAGCCTGGACCCTTAGCTACCCTTTAAGCGCTTAGCGACGAGTCTGATCGATCTGGGCGAATGCCCAGGCTGATCTAGGTCTACGCTGGGCGCACAGTCTTTTTGTTGGTTTTCTCGTGTAGCGGCTCAATATTATGTGAACTGAGGTAGTTGGCAGAATTTGCACACTTGAATAGGCGGCCATTAGAGCACAGATCTAATTCCTGACCATGGTCAGAAAACGAAAACGAAGGTACTTTCGTCATATCGCAAAGTGATATATTTTCGCTAAGACGATCCAAGAGGACAACGATGAAAGGTAAAAGCAGAATAGGCAGACGGAAGAAAAAGTGAAAAGGGATGGCATTTGACAGCATAACTATGGCAGCGGAGAGCAGGTCCAGGTGACGGAGATTGTTTTAAATTCATCTGCGGTGGCCTTAGGCCCTGCAAGTGTAGACCAGATGAGTTGACTAATACGGGTTTAACGAGAGTAGTTCGGAAATAAATTTGTAACCTGTTGCATGCTTGGCAAATGAGTAAATGTTCTTCTAGAACTTAAACAGGAATACAGTCTTAGCTTCACAACCCGCTTGTTAAATCAAGACATGACAGTGTGCGATAGATTTTGACAGACCTGGAAATACTTGGCTAGGACAATTGTGCAAATACACTCACAGCGCTTTTTGTCAAGAAATATGTTTACTCATCCTGGTTGTGTAATATGATTTAATCATCCTGGTTGTGTAATATGATATACATACCTCAGACACAAATAGATCAACAGCTTCAATGATATGGTCAGCTGCAAGGTCGTTCGGATATCCAAAGGTACCACAGCTGATCGCTGGAATCATTACTGATAGGTACTTTTTCTTATTCACCATATTCAGTGCACTTATTATAGCTGTTTGAAGAATGGATTTTTCGTTGAATGTACCATCTTTCCACGTGGGACCCACCACATGTAGTATCTCACGACATTTGAGATTTCCGGCGTTTGTAAACACAGCACGTCCCTCGAAAAGTCTGCCATTCTTTTCAGTGTGTTTGGTACATTCCTCCTGTACCTTTGATCCAGCTATGAAAAAAGTACATGTATAAGGTATAACACTAGGTTACCGCCTTCTAGATTATAATATACTGCTAACAAAAATGATGTCAAGATGAGTACAATAAAATAATATTAGTGGCTTGGCTAGAGGAATGTTTATATTGATAGAACGATTTTTAAGAACAGGGTGTCTTAAAAAATGTAGGACTTGTCTGAAACGGCCGTAACATCTTCAGTTGTCCAGGAAACTTTTCAAAATTTTGTGAGGTTGTAGCAAAGCAATACTCCTTGGGGCTATGGAATGGTAATTACAGAGTCACAGTTCTAGTACATACTGTGCGGCTCGATTTACTTTCCTCAAATGAAAGCAAAGTTATCCGTTTGATTTTATTTTGAGACCTTTCCAGCCAATGACAATCAATATTATTTCATCTCACTTTGCATTTGCGAAGTCTTTTCATATCAAATGTGCACATTGATTGCGTTTAATGGTTTAATGGTTTTAAGGGTGTCAAGCTAAAGGCTTTCTTGGACCTCTGTATGATTATGCAAACATTTCAATTTCTTGCAAACAAAAACGAAATCCTCATAGATTATCCTATTTAATAATTGATAGTACAGGGTGGAACAAGACAATCAGTTACTTTGCCACAGTTTACACATTCTACTGTTTTTACAGGATTTCCTACAAGCATATTATATCGTAATATTTACATTCGTGGTGTAGTTACTGAAAAGCGCTATAGTAAACCATTGGAACGTAATGTAGTTTACATTCCAATAATTACATTGAGACACGCGACGTCAATCACGTAAAAATAAACAATGGCTCTCTACCAGCTGATTGTACGTCAGCAACGTCATGACGTCATGCATGCCGTTCTGCTGTTAGCAGAAAAACCTGCGTGTACATGTTTTATTGCTTCTATTTTAGGGCTTATATAAGATTTTTCAAGAAAGAGTTGATTGAAATGAATGTAAATATAAGTAATGAACTTAATTTTTCTGATGTTTATCGAAGTGTAAACTACATTGGGTCACTAGCAAAGTTTACATGAACCCCTACGGGGTTCATTTACTTTGCACGTGACCCAATGTAGTTTACACTTCGATAAACCTCAGAAAAATGAAATTCATTCCTTAATTAAAAACTGTTTACAAAAAATGAAGTCCGAGTAGAATAATGCATTCAACATTTCTAAAGCCAAGAACAGTAGTAAGTATGAATGGATGGATATGCTGAGTTCTGCAAAAACAGGAACAAAGTAATTCTAAAAATCAAGAGCATAAAATTTAGCAGTAACGTGGTAACCGACATCTTTTGCACTATGAATAGCGTGTTCAGAGACTGTCACTGTGTAAAACGTTAATTGACGTTTTTTAAAAATAAAGAAAAAGCAGTTTTTAAAAAAGGTCCACCATTTTTTCAGACATCCGGTATTATAAAAATGTCATTTAAACACGATAAAAGTTATTTTTGTAAAACAGAATAATGCAATCACGTTGTAATATGAATACATCAGCCGTTTTAACATACGAATCAGGTGACTGTTTCACTAAACTTCTAAACCGTAAACTTTTCTTAAGTTCAATACAAACTGTATGAAAATTCCGGAAATGATTAAACAATTTTCGGCTAAGATGTTCGTACAGCTTCTCATACAGATTGTTACGGAACGTACTAAAATCTGACGCTTCAAGATGTTTAGTGAAACGGGCATCAGTATAACATGACTGCAAACTGTCAGATCTTACGAGTAAAGAAACAGATACCTGCATCTAAAATAGCTTTAGATAATCCTTCTGTCATGTGTAATGTTTCATTTGCAGCATTTACTATTACATCCGTGTCCTGATCTGCGATGTTACAATTTATTACTTGAACGGCCGTGCCGTCACTTGACACAGCAACGACCGATACCCCGGCCTGTGCTAAAGTCTCTCCTGTTTCTGGTTGCAACAGACATTTACGTTTAAGGGCTAGAGAGTGTAAAGTATCAACACTCATGATTAAATTTGACAACCATGGTCTCTGCAAATAAAACCAATATGTAGATATTTGTTCTGTTGCCGTCTGTATATCTTGTTTCGTTTTTGTAACTTTCTCAGCTTTATCTTCAATTAAAATTTCCCCTGTAAACATGCCACTTTCGTTTTTCAGGAATGTACAGTTGTGGAAGTCGTAAGTTTGATTAAAAGTTTCAATATAGTTGACAATGTTTCTCTGAAAATAAAGAATGCTTTGGATCATTTTGCGTTCTTGCAAATGATGTTTTATATCTTCCATGGCAATTTTCACTACGGAAGAAATACCTGTGCAGGTAATAACTTTTCCAACTACTGAAATCACAAATGTGCCATTATTCAACCGTTCAATGTCTCTAAACGCTGTTTTTAAATCTTCACTACTGTCCAAAGTCTCAACTAAATGGTCTGGAACGGTATATTTCTCTTCTTTTAAAACAGAATCAAGACACTCTGTCAACGCTTTCTCGGCTTCTTTGACGGTATATTTACTCCCACAATATACATATATTTCACAGATAGAATCTCTGATTCCAAACTGTTCTGTCAATTTCCTTTCCTTTAGTTTCTGTTGGAGAACGTTTCTCCCTGCGCTACTTTTTAAGATCGATATGCGTTCTTTCGTCTGTTTCACAGCTATGAGCTCAGTATTAACTAAAAGATTTAAAATTCCTGTCTTCATATTTCTAACTTCGGATATTGGACCTTTGAAAATTAACAGATGGTTTTTAGTATCTAAAGTAGAACTTGTCTTCGGATTACGAGATTCTTACTCAGTTAATAGGCCATCGTTGTCAAGAAACTTGTATTTTAAAACGTCGACATTTAGTTTCTCAAAAACCTGTTCTTCTGGTGCTTTAAGGCTTTGAATCATGTTTTTCAGGTCAGATAGCCGAGTCTGGTTCGATGTTATTATCTCAATTATCCTCTGACTTTTCTTTACGTCAAACAAAAAATCATTTGCCTGATTGTCTTTGTTTAACAAACCTATTGCCTCTTCCCACACTTCTTTGTCCACAACTATTTCGAATATCTGTATTTCAGCGAGAAACATTGCGACTGCTTTTCTTCCCATTTCCTTCCAAGAGACCAACTGCTGATACTGATTCACAGGAATATGACATTCAAGTCCAATACTAGTCCTTCAATCATTTCTATCGCCCAGGAAACCGTCATCTTCGAACTCCGATTGATGCACAGATGGCCAAATCACCCTCAGATATGCTCCTCAAACCGTTTCTTCACGACTGTTGTCAAGTAGCTGCGCAACAAATAAATAAAATGATTGAATGAACCGAGACACGACAGAACCAACAAAGTGGCACGTGCGCCCGGCAAAGACTCAGCTCAGCCTGGGCAGCGCTGTGATAGTAAAGGGTAGCTAAAGGTCTAAGCTACGTGTATGCGGACAGCGAAGACCCGGATCAGACTGGGCAGATGTCCAGGCTGGGCTGAGTCTTCACTGGGCGCACATGTCATTTTGTTGGATTTGTCATGTCGCGGCTCAAATGTATTTGCATGCCTATTTATTTTTCTCCTCAATATACAAACTTGTAGATAGAAAAGTAACGACTGATACTTTGGCGGCAAAAATCACTAATGATACGAATGTAGCAGACTTGCCTTTATTGAGATTTCATAGACCGTATTGTAAATTTAATCTCTGCAGCCGTCTTCTAACACTTAGAATTACTCTAAAATGTCTAAAAAAAACCTGTTCAAAGCGACCCTCATGATCCTCTTAAGTCCATGGGCTTCGAAAATATTAAATACACTAAAGTGTTGCCCGACGATAACTGGGCGTTTCGCAGCTCTTAGCACCAAAGACAACGAAGATGATTCATTTAAGACAAATCACTTAGAATGACGTTGTCATGATTCAAGATTAACAACTCTGTCGCGAAAAGTACGTTTACAGAATTCTTGGTCTGTTTACGGCTCGTTGTATATAAAACAGACAAGAGCTGAGCGATCAAAAGAATTAATGGCGTGCAGGGTACTTCTAAAAATTTACCTCCCTGAACAAATCATCTAGTTCGATAAAAATGGAAAATAGCTATTTCAATAATGAGAAAAGCTTGCATGAGAAGACTGAAGTATAAACATTTGATTTAAAAAGGTCGATCCCTAGGAAGCTAAGATTCCGTCAAGGAAACGAAGAGTCTGTTCACGAGAAAAATGTAAATGTCCAACACAGCTGATGCCTTTTTGAATCGGTTTGTTCATATTTTTTTATTGTTTCCATCTGAAGAACTACATTATAGTGGTTTACTGTTACACTTTTTAAAATAAATTTCTAGCCGCAAAAAGGTTCAATATGGCAAGTGAAAAGTTTACGTCATCTTCTTTTCATTCTCAATCACAATCTCCAAGTCAGATCTGTCAAACTCTGGTTTCAATCCATAGTTGTCCGTCGGCCCCAGTTGGTCATAATATGGTAGAAGTGTGACCATCGACGTTAAAAGCCTGTGTTTCCTTTCTTGCCAAACAGCTCTGGCATCTACAAAAGCAAAACGATAGGCAATAATCAGAAACTAATGCTATCAAATCCCATATCCCGCCCTCAAAACCAAAAGGGAAAGGGTCATATTTGAAATAAACATTTAATTCATCAAAAGAACAGTATTCAGTTATTCTGACGGTACTTATGTTTTACTGATAAGAATATATACACGTTCTGTAATTACGGAACAATATTTTCTGATCCGTTATGATTTAAAACATATGAGCCGCGACACGACAAAACCAACAATGTGGTTGTGCGCCCAGCGCAGACTCAGATCAGCCTGGGCATCCGCCCAGTCTAATCAGAGTTTTCGCTGTCCGCATGGAGGTAGCTTAGATCCTTAGCTACCCTTTTAGCATTTAACGAAGGGTCTGATACAATTGGGCAGACGCCCAGGTTGATCTGAGTCTGCGCAGGGCGCATAACCACATTGCTGGTTTTCTCATGTCGTGACTCATAACACATTTATGTCTAGTACATGTATACTGTTCTATCCATATCGAATGTCAATTAAGAGGTGTCTGGTTTAGTTTAATTTTATCAGTTTGTCACAATGTCACAAGGTAAAGGTTCGGTAAATCATACACTTGTACTGCCTTAGTGTACAAGCCGGCTTCAATAGCGACGTGGTAGAGTGCTCGACCGTAGATCGAAGGATCCCCGGTTCGATTCTCAGCCGTGACGTGAGATTTTTAAGGGTCCGTGACAAACGTTTGGCGCCATTATCACAGACAGCTTAGTTTATTATCATAGAGGGAAATAACAGTGGTGTTTTTCATCTCTCGGATAGAATGAGGGTACCGCTACTGAAAACACCACACAAACAAGACGTAAATAAAGCGCTTGCACAGACAACAAGTACAACAAACAACAAGGATACTGAAAAGAAGTACTGCCTTGGATCGGTCAGTGATTTTGCTGGATCCTATAAGCATTTTGCTTTTATTCCAATCTCATTAACTCTATCTTGTGTATATCTTATGTTGAATGTCAGTGAAATTACGAATAAAATATGATCCGCGACACGACAAAACCAACAATGTGGTTGTGCGCTCAGCGCAGACTCAGATCAGTCCGGACATCCGCCCAGTTTGACCAGACTCTTCGTTAAGTGGTCAAAGGGTAGCTAAGGGTCTAAGCTACCTCCATGCGGACAGCGAAGACTCTGATCAGACTGGGCGGATGCCCAGGCTGATCTGAGTCTGCGCTGGGCGCACAACCACATTGTTGGCTTTGTCATGTCGCGGCTCATATGTTTAAACTAAACTAAACCCTAACCTTCAGCTTCTGCAACGGGTTGAATCATTTAGTAAGTCATTCTGTACGCATGAAGATCTCCAGGGGCCGTATTCATAAAACGACTTAAGTGGTTGCTATGCTGTTGCTAAGGCTAAATTTCTTTGAAGGAGATTCCCTACAACTATGAAATTTGCTCTGGAGGAACAGTCTTACAAAGACTGTTCCTCCAGATCAAATTTCATAATTGTAGGGAATCTCTTTAATAGACATTTAGCCTTAGCAACAGCATAGCAACGACTTAAGTGGCTTTATGAATACGGCCCCTGACCCATTAATGAATCATCACGGGAAACAAAATTGAGCCGCGACACGACAAAACCAACAATGTGGTGATTCGCCCAGCGCACACTCAAATCAGCCTGGGCATCCGCCCAGTTTGATCAGAGTCTTTATTAAGTGACCAAAGGGTAGCTAAGGGTCTGAGCTACCTCCATGCGGACTGCGAAGACTCTGATCAGACTGGGCGGATGCCCAGGCTGATCTGAGTCTCCGCTGGGCGCACAACCACATTGTTGGTTTTGTCGTGTCGCGGCTCAATTAAAGGATTAAAACTATGGTGGAACAAAGATGAAGACAAGACAGAAACAGCGTAAAGCGATACATGTTTTAAAAAATTACATATAGGAACGTTCGAATCTAGACTGTAACAACAAGCACAAATGAATCAGATTCCCGCATGAAACATTTAAACCTTGAACAACTTATAGCCTGTAGGGAGTGCCGTAACTAATATTATAAGATTTAGTGGCACGATCCATTGGCTTGTATGTTATTCTTTGAACACACAAGAAAAGATACATTATCTGTTTTTGTCCTCGTTTTCTCAGATGATGAGCAATTGAAATGATGCAGCTGTAAGTTTGAAAAGATGACCTCTTTTATTCCAGGTCCTTATGGAATTTCCTGAGGCTTGTTCCATAAAATTCAGATCAACAGACCACTTATATTAGATCATTTTTATAACTCACCACTTTTATTTTCGTATTCAATGACCCAGCATCCTGGAATGTAGTCCACGTTCGTCACTCTTCTGATTTTACCACCCCCACAAGCACTTTTATTTGAGAAGAAAGTTTCTAAATCTTCGACAGTAAGGTCATCTGGAACGTCTAACACTTGAACTTTGAACGATTCTCGTATTTCTATTTGTGAATCCCATGGTAATGTCTTACGCTCGAGCAGTTGTTTAAGACCTTCAACATAATACGTAGTGAAAGACCAAAAACATTTATCATGCATTTGATTACTAGAGTTTCGCAAAATTTTAGTCCCTATATAGTGTACTATTCTTGATTTAATAAAGAAACGTATTTTTGTCAAATTTGGTGCTGCAGACGTGCGTTTCTGTATATCGCCAAACCCCAAAAGTGTGAAGGAAAAATTGTCTTGTACGTAGAATGTCCTTTTTCGAACCACACTTGTTGACAAATTTGCGAGACACAGTAGCTGCAGACATCAGGTAAAGGTAAAAGACGCCTACATAGTAACAAATCTCTCTTATAAACTGTACATGTCGCTGCTTGTTAGCTCTTCCTCTTTGTGCAATGTTTGGTCTATAATCAATGACTAGGCACCTTTACAGTGCTCTCGATAGAGTCTCTCCTGCATTAAAAATGCAATTTTCAACACCACCGATACCCTCTAAAACAGGTTTGAGCATCATTCTATGATCAAAGACCAAGTGTATGAAACTGAACAGTGATGAACTAAAAGATAACACCATCCGATTAAATTCTGATAAAGATCATATACATGTTTGTAGTTTCATTTTATAATGTTCATACCTCTGTCTTGAAAAGTCTTGCGGAATTCTGCAAGAACCATGGTTGGATCTGTTCCATATTGGATTCTGCAAGGCTCTGTCTTTAACGCCACCCCAATTTGAATGTGTTCTGGTACAGATCTGGCTGGTCTGAAGTTCTTGAACAGTAGGATATGTCCAGGAACTGAAAGTAGCATGGTTGTTTTTAAAACAAACTCTTTTAATTAAATCGTTTAAGTTGAAATTTAATTATACGAAGTAGAGAAATGGGCAATGATCAATCGAAATTCCAAATCCTGCTCTGAACATCAAACGGGAAAAGGACATCTACAACTAAGACGGCACTGAGATAAACAGCACCAGCGAAAAGCCAAAGGTACAGCTTCTTCCCAACTGATGGCCGCAAAGCTATCCGAAATAAATTGAACAAATTAGTCAAACAAAAGCAGAAACAATTACTACTAGAATACAGCATTTTCACAGTCCATTGTTTAACAATTTCGAGATTTCTTAAAACTGAGGTAATCAGTTTCAGATTTACTTCAGATGAAAACAATCTGTATGTTTTCTTACACTTTTCTTGATCAGATTGTGCTTATCATATTATCATTTACAATATGTTAAAACTTGCTGTATTCTGACAAAGACGTCTTACATTCAGGTTTTGGAGCCTGTTTCGGTGGATATTTCTGTACACCACATACATCACCATGAAAAACTTCAAGCACGAGGTACAGCGGTTTTGTGCAGTCAAGCGGAAACTTCTCAGTCACGAGCCGCTTTGCAGAGTCTAGGACGAGATTGTGAGAAATAGTTCCTGCCTCTTGGTTGATAGTAAATGTTATCAATTCACTATACAAATATGAGGAGACAGCACTTTCAACAAACCAGCAGTCCTTTTTGTCCAGCTGTCCTGTAACATAAAACAGTTTAATGATGTATTGTTTCCTATGAAATGGGTCTTGGCAAACTGTATAAACCTAGGCCGGACGCCACGTTTAAATATAGGGTTTTGTGGAAAAAAATATGATTAAAATCTAAGGTGATACCGCTTATACTTGAAATGGATTTTTCGAACTGTGAGACGGAGGAATCCAATAGGCATAAGATGATAAAGTCGTGAAATGTCAATAAGGCTCGCAGATCGACCAGCATAGCCTCAGGCAAGCAGCTTTTGGTCAGATCCTTTGATGTCCGCAGAAGATCTAATGTGTGGATTTCAATCAACAAAGGAATTATCACAAATAAGGGAAACTGAGACTTTTCTGAATCTTTGATGTCAGTGTCGGCTAATGTTCACCAAGTGATAAACTAAAAACCGACTTAAAATAAAGTTTCTTATGTCTTAGCTTTAACGATATGCATCGTTCATCCGCATCGCGATTAATTTGTAGTAAATAGCCTCACAACTGTAAATATTTTTATCTTTGAAAATTTTCAGCATCGTTCTTTGCATTTGATCGAGCATCAAGTTTGTAAATGTTGAGCTCTTCTATATTTCTTAAACAGTAACATGTACTCATGTACGTTCTAAAAGTGGAGAGCCAGTTCAAATTTGAAAACTAATTATGATTAAGCTTCTGAAAATGGTAGCAAAAATGTAGCAATGGAGTTGATTCATATTTATGTAAAGCATATTTATATAAAATGTCGTTTGTAAAAGATGCGACTGTGCACGCCTACCAATCGCTCTCATATGAAACCACGGTTTAGAACGCCAATCCATGAGAGGAGTTTCCGGTTTTGCAGTAGGGGAGCCAAAATCGTAAACAAATTTGACATCGGCACACGGTTTGAGGTATTAATTTTCTCTGAAAACTATTTATGCAAAATATAAGAATGCTATTTTGCCACATAAAGATTGTTTCTTCGGCACATGAAAGTATTAGGCACATGGTCTTGCATTTTCCAGATATGCATTTAGTACGGCGGAACATGTCTTCAAGGTCAAACTCGGCGATATATACACCTTTCCTATAATTCAGAGTCTGTTCGAGTTATGTCCCTTGCAACGCCTATGACGTCATCTATAGGATAGGCTATTGTTTTTCATTGTGTAACCATATAAATGCCAGTGTTCCTTATATCCAAAACTAACATTCAACGGTTAAGATTAAGACAACTATTTTGTTCCAACTATATTTAGCTGTTTCTTTGTCGGAAAATACTTTATAACTTACAGCATATGGGAATTTGACATAAAATTAAAAGATTTCCGACTAAAATTTTGGGTCAAAATTACCGTGATCGAAAGAGTATGTATCACCAGTACAGCTTCCAAAACATAAGGAAAAGAAAGAAAATCGCAGGAGATTTTCAGACCGTTATTACAAAAGAAACAAAACGAAAGATTAGCCGATAATAAAGCAGACACACACGCTAAAAATGACAACAAAGTGTGCTGACATGGAATTCGTTTGTGTAATCACCTAATCGCGCGCATTGCCGCAATAAACAAACGCCTATGATTATGTATTACCTTGACACGTGTTCCGATGGCAGCTTTAAGAACACCTACCTTGAAATGGAAACGATCAAAATAAATAATACCAAACATAAGTAAGAGGTGGAAAAAATAATATAATTTCAACCTCGGGTTCAAACTTACGAAAATCTGTCTGGATGCTGATGTTTAGATCGGTGTATCGCACAAGAAACCATAAATATCAGCGTTATAATCTGTCCGGTAATAATGCGTAGTTACTGTGTGAATGCCGATGTTTTTCCTGTCGGAAAAATGTAAAGAACTTTTCAGATTTACGAAACTTATACGAAATGTAGCTCTTTTATATTGAACAAACATGAATGTATTGAACAAACGTGAATGTATTGCCGGGGTGTTAAAACACGGCGCCGATGAAAGAGGTCATGAAAATCATGAGCGACTTATCGGGATTCTCAACATGATATTAAAATGAATAAAAAATATATGAATTAAAAATGTCACATGAAACAGGGCAATTATACTTTAATTTGGTCTTTTAATGATTTTTTTGTAGTTTACATTTACAAAACGTCTGCTTTATGCATGTTATGTGTGCTTACAGTTGTACTGAATTATATGGGATGTTCCTATAGATGACGTCACAGTCTACTTGGGTGGGTAACTCTAGCGCGACTTTATAGATTTATAGGAAAGGTGTATACATGTAGAGAAAATTCGCAGTCTCTTGCTTGATTATGGGTCTCTGACCTTGTCAGTAGCAAAGAAGTAAACAGAACTACTGTATGCGTGAA
The DNA here is from genome assembly GCA_963989385.1 of Ctena decussata. Classification (NCBI taxonomy): domain Eukaryota; kingdom Metazoa; phylum Mollusca; class Bivalvia; order Lucinida; family Lucinidae; genus Ctena; species Ctena decussata. The sequence goes on from OZ022508.1 coordinate 20,366,794, forward strand.
TCCAAACGTTTAAAGTAAGCTTTTTGCAATGGACAGTTTAGTTTTTAGAAAATATACACAAAAACTTGGCGTCGTCAGCCCGGTTCCGCATGAGATATTAGAATATATACGGAATTTTTATCAAACACAGAAACAGCTTCTGAACAATAATTGGATCAAAATTAACATGAATTCTGTGATATATCATTATTTTATACATTGCAGATGACCTTCAGGCTGTTTTAACCCCCGTTTATCTATTTTGAGGCATGCAAGAGGGTTTGAAAGAGGGTTTGCAAAAGGCCTAAAAAGATAAACAGGGAATAAAACAGCCCAAAATTAGTCATCTGCAATGTATAAAATAATGATTTATCACAGAGTTCACGTTAGTTTTGATTCAGTTATTGTTCAGAAACTGTTTTTGTTTCTCATAAAAAATTCCTTATATTTTCTATTATCTCATACGGAACCGGACTGACGATGCCAAGTTTTTGCGTATATTTTCTATATACTAATCTGTCCATCATGGAAAGCCTACTTCCAGCGTTTGGATTCACGCATACAGTAGTTCTGTTCACTTCTTTGCGACTGACAAGGTCAGAGACTAAAAATCAAGCAAGAAAATGAGACTTTTCTCTACATGTATATATAGCCGAGATTGACCTTGAACACATGTTCCGCCGTACTAAATGCATATCTGGAAAAATGCAAGACCATGTGCCTAATCTTTTCATGTTCCGAAGAAACAATCTATATGTGACAAAATAGCATTCTTATATTTTGCATTAATAGTTTTGAGAGAAAATAAATACCTCAAACTATGTGCCGATGTCAAATTTGTTTACGATTTTGGCTCCCCTACTGCAAAACCGGAAACTCCTCTCATGGATTGGCGTTCTGAACCGTGGTTTCGCATGAGAGCGATTGGTAGGCGTGCTGTGGAGTCATAAAAAACGCCTAAAAGTGGTCAAACCAAACTGTCGGTTTAGCCACATTCAGTTTGTGATACCTCGACCAGTTATTTAAGTTCACAGCAAATATTGTGCACAAATATGTTTTACATATCTATGAGTCGAATAGCAGTGTTATATTTAGGCTTACTATTTGCAGAAGCTTGAGTTTTTAAATGGAGGCTCTTACATGAGTGTTCATGTATTATTGAGTTAATTAAACGAGTTGGGTGAAAAGATAAAATGCGAGGCTATGCCGAGCATCTTATCGGTCTTTTCCAAAGAGTTTAATAAATTCAATAAAACAGGAGCACGAATGCAAGATTCTGTTTATCAAATGACACTAAAATCGCATTTTATTAGCAAATTTACTCTAAAACGGCGCGATTTTGCCATAAGAAAACGTGACGTTTTATATTCGTCAACGCATAACGTTACGACATGCTTTGCATAGTTAATCCACTGGTTGATTGTCATTTTTATGCATGGCTTTATTACACTTTCCGATGCCACGTCATATGTTATTACCCAAGTAGGAATAAGATTTCTCATAGTATAAATTTTGTACCTGAGTAGAGGGATAAACGATCTAGTGATGTCGGCACTGCTGACACAAACCCAAATCTGAAGAGGCCATATTTGCTATTTGTAATGTTGTCTTCATCAGTGTTTCCATCTAGTTTCAATTGCCAGTTGATACAGTATGATAGATTAACAGAAATTGGCTTTTGTAGTCTACAGACACCAGAACTCGACGTCTTTCTTGGAACAGCTTCGTTGGTTTTGATGGTGATATTACTTGTATCCAATGTCTTAAGCTCAAGTAATATGTTATCTGCAAAAAGAAGTTTATAATATGTTTGAAAGAGAAGGCGATTTCGCAGAGACTGTTGTGTGTTGTAACCACCAAGACAAGGAGGCTTGAAATATATTGTGTTTGGTTTTAAAAAATATAGATTCATATGGACAAAGGGTGAAATCTGGGCTTACATATGTAGGATATGCTTGTACTTTTGGCGTCCATATATAGAGTCTTTATCGTTTACCAAAACAATACGATTAAGCCCAAGTAAAGTGAGATTACCAAGCCAATAACCCTGTTTAACCCATTTATGCACCGTGTCTAAGAAAAGGGAGTTTGCAAAAAAGCAGGAACTAGATCAGTCACAGCAGAACGCGGCGTCTGATCAGAGTCACACTGTTTGCAGAACTTAACGGATACAGTCAAAGCTGTCTTAAGGGGTCACCCAAGGGAAGGACCAAAAGTGGCTGCTTAAGACAGGTGACCCCTTAATACAGGTTCATTAGCACTGTATTTTGGTTCAAGGGTACCAGAAAAGGTGGCTGCTTAAGGCAGGTGATCCCTTAATAGAGATGACCACATAAGCAGGTTTGACTGATTTTATATATACAGAAACATAATTAGACAACCCTTAAATATAAGCCACTGAATGAACTCGGAGACCACGCAGACAAACTCGGTGTCAGGAAATACTATTTATGGATTCGTTCTTTTGAGCCTCCTGGAGAACATCGTAAATGTGCCGCGACACGAGAAAACTAACTAAGTGGTTGTGCGCCCAGCGCAGACTCAAATCAACCTGGGCATCCGGACAATCTTATCAGTCTTTGCTTTGCGCTTAAAGGGTAGCTGAGGGTCTGGGCTACCTTCATGCGGACAGCGAAGACTCTGATCAGACTGGGCGGATGCCCAGGCTGATCTGAGTCTGCGCTGGGCGCACAACCACTTTGTTGGTTTTGTCACGTCGCCAATCAAATAATCTGAAAATATACCCTGAGATTTCCTTGTCTCGCCCTCAGCCCCATCATAGATTCTATTAAACCTGTACCTTTCTTGATAGATATCTGTTGACGTCCTTGTATCATAACCACATACAACCAGGCTATTATGTTTTCGCCTATTTCTGTCAAATCTTTTTTCATTGATTCTTCCTCATCTGCGTAGGTGACAAAATTAAATGCGTCTACTGATATTATTCTGACACTAACGCCTCTTTCAAACCCATCTTCGTGTTCAAGGATCGTGGACCTGATGAAGTCTGTTGAGTGGTTTGGATCTTTAGTTGCAAATCCAAACCTGAAGAAAAGAATATAGGCGGATTTTGGTTGGCTTGTTAGGCTGGTTTCAATGGCCGATTTAGTTAGTAGTTGCGGTTTACTATGATATTTCTTTTCAAAATAAGGACGTCTGCACTCAAAACCACAAGATTCAATTTCAGACATTTTGGACTATTGGGACTTATGGGTTGAAATAGGCTGTCAGTAACATAATCTTCGTCTCAGATTTCTTGACAATGGCAAAATACAAAGGGAATTGACAACAAGGAAGTCTTTAATGACTTCCTTGTTGTCAATTCCCTTTGTATTTTGCCAAAGGGTCAAAGGGAACCGGTTGATTACATATATTTAGACAAATACTTCTAAAGTCATTGATAGCTTTAGCCAATCAAGTTTTAATCCTATATGGAATGTGTTTCACCTTTAATTTTTAATGTTCATAATCGGATTGTTATGTCAGTGCTTAAGCGCTGATTTTGATTCTTTAGTACTTCTTAGTACTTAAGTACTGCTTCAAAATAACTTTATTAACTTTTTGCTGGTACAACTGGCTGAATCATTTTGAAACTAAGACTGACTTGTCGTAGGGACCTGGGGCCGTATTCATAAAGCCACTTAAGTCGTTGCTATACGGTTGCTTAGGCTAAATATCCATAAAGGAGATGCCCTACAACTATGAAATTTGCTCTGGAGCAAATTTCATAGTTGTAGGGAATCTCCTTCAAAGAAATTTAGCCCTAGCAACAGCATAGCAACGACTTAAGTCGTTTTATGAATACGGCCCCAGAACCATAGAGTTAGGTTTTCCATTATTTTGGATTATGTTAGCTTGTTGAAGGTTCTTGCCGCACTGGAAATCTCTTCCTGATGCCCTTGCCTGTCGGCTGTCGTAAGCCATTCGAGCCGGGCCGTGTAGCGCAATCGTTAGGGCACCTGACTCGTAAGTCAGAGGTCCTGGGTTCGAATCCCAGTCTGGCCACATACTTTCGTTTCTCCTTCCGCTGATTCAAGAAGGGCAGTTGTCAGTTACTGGCGAAAGTATGTGCACTTAATACTGGTTAACCGCTTAGGAGGTCTAAGCCTGCCCAGGAATAGTGTGGTTAGGTTAACTGACCGTCCCGACATGACCTTAGTTGTTTACCGTGGACGTTAAGCATCAAATCAACCAACCAACCAACTTAAGCCATTCGAGGTTAGCGACTCTGAAGAAGTTAAATACAGACATGCGCATCTGTTGAACTAAATTTGGTGAGGTACATTTATATTATGCCACGAAGTGGTCCAGGATTGGACCTTAAATACTTTTCAGTTCGATTTTATTGCTTCATGGCCATTTAACCCTTAAGCGCCAAAAAAGAATGTTATACAGTTTTGATTTGATTGATTTGATGCTTAACGCCCACGGTAAACAACTATGGTCATGTCGGGACGGTCAGTTAACCTAACCACACTATTCCTGGGCAGGCATAGACCTCCTAAGCGGTTAACCAGTACTAAGTGCACATACTTTCGCCAGTAACTGACAACTGCCCCTCTTGAATCAGCGGAAGGAGAAAAGAAAGTACGTGGCCAGACCGGGTTTCGAACCCGGGACCTCTGACTTATGAGTCAGGTGCCCTACCGATTGCGCTACGCGGCCCGGCAGGTTATAAAGTTAACGTTTGCAAAATTTCAAAAACAAAATGTTTAGTCCCAGCTATACTATATGAGAATTCGAAGACTAGAGGGCAAAACTGTATAGATCCGAATGCACTGCCACATCTGGATCCAAGACAGACTCGGGTAACTTCGGACAGCGGGTAAATTCGGACATATCATTGCAAACAGTGAAAATCCAGATGAGACTCATCAGGATTGTCACTGTTTGCCCAGTTATTTTCCAAACACCTGACATATAAAGGAAACAACATCATTGTCCGAATTTACCTGCTGTCCGCAGTTACCCGACTCTACCCTACGCTGTTCACAAATTCAAATATTTTCATTTTTGCTGTTTTAAGTGTTTAATACACAATATCTGCACCTGAAAATTCCAGCGCCTTTCATTGTGATTCTTAGGTGAACACCAGTTGATAGATGGATTGGGTCTTTAGCAAAAACACATTTTTTCTTCCATGGGGTTGGGGAATTCTTTAAAAGGAGCACTGTGTCATCCTCATTGCTGGTAAATGTTGCCCCGTCTTGACGAGTCTCATACACAAGTTTTTCATCTACAAGACAAAAAAATACGCGAGTAGGGTCGAGTCGGGTAACTTCGGACAGCGTGTAAGTTCGGACAGTAACATTTTTTTCTCCCTTATATGTCCGTTGTTTGGAATTTAACCAAAATTAACTGGCCAAACAGTGAAAATCCTGATGAGACGGCACATTTTCTTATCTGGATTTCACTGTTTGCAATAGTATGTCCGAATTTATCCGCTGTCCGAAATAACCCGACTCGACCCTAATGATCAGGGGTGAAGTTTCGGCAAAATGACGTGGAACTGTCGGCATTTGAGCGTCCTAGACTAAAGTAGGACATTGGTCTACTGTGATTGCAGTAGGTGCGGGTAGGGATTGTTTGGATATAGAGATCTTACGAGTGGTCATTTCATATGGAATTTATGAAACGAGCCTTCGGCGAGCTTCATAAATTTGATATGAAATGACCACGAGTGTAAGATTCTCTTTATCATATGACCCTTCAAAAATGCGATTTATCGCCTTCAAAATGAACATGATTTCAATAAGAAAACTCATAGTTGGTATGGCCGTTGTCAATGGCGTCACGTGTACGCGCCAAAGTGTTATTACACGTGTGGCCATACGATTTTTATGACACGACGTTATCCACTGAATAACAGCGACGTCATATGATAAATTTTTATCTTGTCTGTCATTTATATATTCTGTCTCCCTCTTTTTTGTGAGACGGCTCGCATACTTCAAATTCGATACTAACCAAAATACTGTCTGGGGGGGGGGGGGGGGGCCTTTAAAGGCAGACCACCCAGCCAATCAATTTCTTTTAGCAGATGGGGAAATAGCAGATATACGTAACGGTAAGCATACAAAAAACACTGACTTTGTGAGACTATTAACCCTTGACGAACTCGAGCCTACAACATCACAATTACAAGTACAATCTTTAAACACTTGGCAGAGAAAAAAAAGAGACAATATCACTGTAAATGCCTTATCTGTAAAAGAGATTTTTGTCTGTGGTTCGCTTAATTATTTAATTGATAGAGAAAAAAAATGAAGAATCTCTTGAAGCAAGGAGTACATCAGAAAAAAGAAAAATCGAAGTCTCGGTGTAATTAAGTTCATGTGCAGTAATGTTTTTTTTTTTTTTTTTTTTTTTTTTAACACTTCCCACGCTCCCTAGCACCGGCTTCAGCGGAACTGTATTGTCAAACTGACTCAGATGAGCAAAATAATCCCAAAGGACCAGAAAATATGTAATCTAAACTATGGTGAATTCCGCTGAACTTTTTATGAGAGAATAGCTTCATCACAATGCATATGTCACTGGGCTCATTCTGTGGCAGACTGAAAGCAAAAGTTCCACTGAAGCCGGGGCTACGGGAGATGGCGGTGGTGGTGGTGTATGTAAGGTGGGAAAGGGGGGGGGGTCGGAAGTCATGTTGCCGCTATGGAACATTATATTTCTTATTTCTGCACATAAACAATAAGTTTAAATGAGTCAGCTAGCTTCCTACCTTACATACAAATGAATTCTGAAGGAAGACTGCTAACTGCAATAAACGTATAAGAGAAACAAAAATAGAAGACCGCTAACTGCAATAAACGTATAAGAGAAACGAAAATAGAGGACCGCTAACTGCAATAAACGTATAAGAGAAACAAAAATAGAGGAGCGCTAACTGCAATAAACGTATAAGACAAAAGAAAATAGAGGACCGCTAACTGCAATAAACGTATAAGAGAAACAAAAATAGAAGACCGCTAACTGCAATAAACGTATAAGAGAAACGAAAATAGAAGACCGCTAACTGCAATAAAGGTATAAGAGAAACGAAAATAGAAGACCACTAACTGCAATAAAGGTATAAGAGAAACGAAAATAGAAGACCGCTAACTGCAATAAACGTATAAGAGAAACGAAAATAGAAGACCACTAACTGCAATAAACGTATAAGAGAAACGAAAATAGAAGACCACTAACTGCAATAAACGTATAAGAGAAACGAAAATAGAAGACCGCTAACTGCAATAAACGTATAAGAGAAACGAAAATAGAAGACCGCTAACTGCAATAAACGTATAAGAGAAACGAAAATAGAAGACCGCTAACTGCAATAAACGTATAAGAGAAACGAAAATAGAAGACCACTAACTGCAATAATCGTATGAGAGAAATGAAAATAGAAGACCACTAACTGCAATAAACGTATAAGAGAAACGAAAATAGAAGACCACTAATTGCAATAAACGTATAAGAGAAACGAAAATAGAAGACCGCTAACTGCAATAAACGTATAAGAGAAACGAAAATAGAAGACCACAAACTGCAATAAACGTATAAGAGAAACGAAAATAAAAGACCACTAACTGCAATAAACGTATAAGAGAAACGAAAATAGAAGACCGCTAACTGCAATAAACGTGTAAGAGAAACGAAAATAGAAGACCGCTAACTGCAATAAACGTATTAGAGAAACGAAAATAGAAGACCGCTATCTGCAATAAACGTATAAGAGAAACGAAAATAGAAGACCGCTAACTGCAATAAACGTATAAGAGAAACGAAAATAGAAGACCACTAACTGCAATAAACGTATAAGAGAAACGAAAATAGAAGACCGCTAACTGCAATAAACATATAAGAGAAACGAAAATAGAAGACCGCTAAATGCAATAAACGTATAAGAGAAACGAAAATAGAAGACCACTAACTGCAATAAACGTATATAAGAAACGAAAATAGAAGACCGCTAACTGCAATAAACGTATAAGAGAAACGAAAATAGAAGACCGCTAACTGCAATAAACGTATAAGAGAAACGAAAATAGAAGACCACTAACTGCAATAAACGTATAAGAGAAACGAAAATAGAAGACCGCTAACTGCAATAAACGTCAGCTAGCTTCCTACCTTACATACAAATGAATTCTGAAGGAAGACTGCTAACTGCAATAAACGTATAAGAGAAACAAAAATAGAAGACCGCTAACTGCAATAAACGTATAAGAGAAACGAAAATAGAGGACCGCTAACTGCAATAAACGTATAAGAGAAACAAAAATAGAGGAGCGCTAACTGCAATAAACGTATAAGAGAAACGAAAATAGAGGACCGCTAACTGCAATTAACGTATAAGAGAAACAAAAATAGAAGACCGCTAACTGCAATAAACGTATAAGAGAAACGAAAATAGAGGACCGCTAACTGCAATAAACGTATAAGAGAAACAAAAATAGAGGAGCGCTAACTGCAATAAACGTATAAGAGAAACGAAAATAAAAGACCACTAACTGCAATAAACGTATAAGAGAAACGAAAATAGAAGACCGCTAACTGCAATAAACGTGTAAGAGAAACGAAAATAGAAGACCGCTAACTGCAATAAACGTATTAGAGAAACGAAAATAGAAGACCGCTAACTGCAATAAACGTATAAGAGAAACGAAAATAGAAGACCACTTACTGCAATAAACGTATAAGAGAAACGAAAATAGAAGACCGCTAACTGCAATAAACATATAAGAGAAACGAAAATAGAAGACCGCTAACTGCAATAAACGTATAAGAGAAACGAAAATAGAAGACCAATAACTGCAATAAACGTATATAAGAAACGAAAATAGAAGACCGCTAACTGCAATAAACGTATAAGAGAAACGAAAATAGAAGACCGCTAACTGCAATAAACGTATAAGAGAAACGAAAATAGAAGACCACTAACTGCAATAAACGTATAAGAGAAACGAAAATAGAAGACCGCTAACTGCAATAAACGTATAAGAGAAACGAAAATAGAAGACCGCTAACTGCAATAAACGTATAACAGAAACGAAAATAGCTATTTCCGTTTCTCTTATACGTTAATTGCAGTTAGCGGTCTTCCTTCAGAATTCAGTTGGGAAAACTTACATGTTTGAGGCTTAGTGGCACCACTTCCCATCGTGAACCTAAACAAGGATAATGAAGAAATGTAAAGATTTTAATAAAAAAAATATTTAGTTAAAGCTTAGAGCAGAAGTGTTAATAAATAAGTTAACTAGCCCTTTTCTCTGACATCGGGCTGTAACTGAGTCCCCACCTTTGTTCTTTCGCCATAATGTTTTTCTTACTTCATGTATTTCACTGCCATATTTCATCGGCGACCTTTGTGGGTTGTTTAGACCCAAATCCGCGCTTTTGTTTTTTGACTACTCAAATACTGGAAAAAATCTATGCGAATAGGAGAAACCGTTACGGGTATATTAGAAATTTGTCCAAGTTGTATGGCTGAAGAGTCCATTAGGCATAATTATCATATCTTTCATTGTGTTTGAAATAATTTATTATCATACCTTTCATTATGTTTGAAAGCGTTACAATGGATTGGTGAAAATTTTAAAACGATGGTAAAAATTATTGAAGCAACATTTTTCGAAGCAGCAAAGTTATGAAATGCAAGAAAGATGTCTTACCCTAGGCCTCAGCCGTCTTATACGCGTCCGTAATCCGTAAAGGACCAAAGAATAAATGAGCCGCGACGTGACAAAACCAACAATGTGGTCGTGCGCCCAGCGCAGACTCAGATCAGCCTGGGCATCCGCCCAGTCTGACCAGAGTCTTCGCTGTCCGCATGGAGGTAGCTTAGACACTTAGCTACCCTTTGAGCACTTAACGAAGACTCTGATCAAATTGAGCGGCTGCCCAGACTGAGCTGAGTCTGCGCTGGGCGCACAACCACATTGTTGGTTTTGTCGTGTCGCGGCTCAAATCGTCAATCAAAACCATGAACTTCCTGAAAGTTGTAACAGGTGTCATTTTTCTAACCTTTGCTGATTTCAAACAAAGATCCTTCAATCAATGTTTTTAAGGTTGTCCAAGCGTATATAAATAAATAGTATATAAATTACGCAAAATCGTAAGGAAAACAGAATTTCCTGATCAATCTAAGAAAATTATCATGCGATTTAAACGCATTGGCTATAACATAGATGTAATGCGACAGTCTGCATGCTTAGTTATTAACCCAATCACGGTTGACAACTTTGCTGTCCTCTTTAATTGCACGCCGGTGGGTCGGGGTTCAGACTCTTTGATAGGCCCTACATAAAGCTATATATTAGTTGGTTGGGCCGGATGTTTGTCTGTTTCTTGGCCCGCCGGGGTTCAACTGGTGGCCTTCTTTTGATTCAGTGTTCCAGTGGTGTTGCTGACGCCCCAGGGATCTCCAGGGGTCTCAACACGTTTTGGCTGTCGAGTCCTCATCCTTGCTTCATCATGATCTTTTCTTGATTTTAATTGTTGACCGTGATGACTCTCTGATGAGTTAGGGGACCTCCATACGAACCGAACTACCAACTAATTGTGTGCAACGCGACGGAGGGTGAGGGTGAAGGTTTGGGCCCAGTAAAACCGGTTTAAACCCCCCAGTAGTTATTACTGACCGTCCCAAGGCGGTACTTTCGTTGCGGTTGCATTTGGTTTATCTTCGGTGCTGTTTAACTTATTATGTTTTCGTTTTAACCCTCCGATAATAAAAAATAAAAAATAGGTAAAAATAGTTGTTAAATGTTTTCCGTATAATTTGTTTAGTCTGTTGTGTGGTACATGTGTGCACCGCGGCGGAGGGTGAGGGTGAAGGTTTGGGCCCAGTAAAACCGGTTTAAACCCCCTAGTATTTATTACTGACCGTACCAAGGCGGTACTTTTGTTGCGGGTGCACTTGTTTTATGTTCGGTGCTGTTTAATTTATTGTGTTCTCATTTTAACCCTTCTATAATAAAAATAGAAAATAGGTAAAAATAATTGTTAAATGTTTTTCGTATAATTTGCTTAGTCTGTCGTAACCCTTCTGTTGGTCTAAATTATTTAGTTCAATAAAGATAGATGGGTTGCCTCCTATTTGGGAAAGAGCTGCTGACTCGGCTTATCACTTGTAATTTATTATTTGTTGGGATGTCTTTGTCAATCTTTCCCTTTGATGTTGGGGATAGGGTTTGGGGTCTGATTCAGTCAGTTCCTGATGTGTAGTTACTCTTTAAATTTGCGTACATATTGCAAGTATTGAACGATGGCCTACCTCTGCTATCGAAGAATCGGAAAAGGCTGTGCAGTTTATCAGATGAAACTTTGCTACTTTGGCTCGGCAAATTGACCTTTAGGCAGTGCGCCCATTGAAAGCGAAATCCTATTGCATATTACACTTTGAGTCAGACCTTCACTAATAACTATAATTATATTGTCAGAGTGTATAATGTGAGAGCCATAAAGTCTCATGAAATTGAAATTTTCTTCTTCTTTTTTTTATCTTTTTTCTTTCTAATAGTTTTGATGACAAAGCCATCGTGAAAAACGATTCCATTTGTTTCTTCCGAATTTATATGAAGTAGCATTCACATTGTACTTTTTCTTTAATCTCCTTAGGTTTTTTGATCCGCTATCTCTTGTTCCGTTTGGATGTCCCCAACTTCGTTTCATCATGTTTACTGCGATGGGAGGCCTTCAAGTATGCGCAGACCAAACACTCATTTGATAAGAATAAACCAGTTCTGTATTATTGCGACAGACTGTTAAAATGTTAACTCATTCCATTCGGGATATCCCTTTAGGGGTATCTGGGCAAACAGTTTGCATCCAGATCAGGCCCCACAAACGTGGGGCCAGATCTGAGATTCAAAGTGTTTGCTGCCTAGACATCATTTCTACAAGAGTTGGTCAGACCAATATTGTCAAAATATTCTTGATTTTTGATGCAGACGACAATTTCAGCAGACGACAAAAATACCCAGAATGCAATGGGTTAAAAGGCATTTTTCTGTTGAAATTCCTCTTCTCCATTTGTAAATACTTTGTACCCAGCAGGCACACAATGTTGAACTAACGTGGACGCAAAGTTGATTCAACTTCGCGACGTTGAATTGACGTTATTGCATAAAAAGCAGTGCCGAGAGGTATTAACAGCCGTGCATCAACAGGCGAAAAGCCGTGTTTCAACAATGTTTTTCACGCGCTGTTGAAACACGGTGACAGAACTTTCGTTATGCTTGTGCCGGGCCACTAAAAAACCGCCACGCACCTTTGTCTCTCCCGTTCCGGTCGAAAATTGGTGGTGCGCCTCTCCTCTTTCGGTTAATTAACAATATAATTGGTCGCGTGCTACCTATGTATTCTTGTGACGTCATCATACTTTGTACTCTTATTACGTCATAAAGTACTGACACGGATTTCAAAGCCATGTTGTCATCATTCTCACGATGCAAAGTGAAGAGTGATAAAGAAAACATGCATCCTAAGCTTTCAGCAATCAAGAACTGCAGGATGGTGCATGAATGAGCCAGGCATGTTCTGTATGGAATTTTTTGCTTTGATCAAGGTATCTGCTTTTTGTTGATGAATTTGCAACGACCATCTTGGACTCTTTCCATAAATACTGAGGTTGAATAGGATGATGGCAGCCATTTTGAACAGCTTGATGCTCTCGGGCCAGGAAGACGGATACTAATAAAAAAGATGCACCGAAACGGTGTGAAACGGTGACAAAATATAGTGCCGTATTTTCGCAAATCTTAACGAACATTTCGTTGAATATATGCAATAACAGCGATCAAACATTTTTTTCCAATGCATTAACGTTTGCCAGGTCCCTTGGGAGACGTTGAAAACCTCGGCCTTCGGCCTCGGTTGTCAACATCTCCCTCGGGACCTGGCAAACGTTAATGCATGAAAAACCATGTTTGATCCCTATATTATTGCATAAAAAGCAGTGCCGAGAGGTATTAACAGCCGTGCATCAACAGGCGAAAAGCCGTGTTTCAACAATGGTTTTCTCGCGCTGTTGAAACACGAAGACAGAACTTTCGTTATGCTTGTGCCGGGCCACTAAAAACTGCCATGCCCTGTTGCCTCTCCCTTTTCGGTTAATTTACAATAATTGGTCGCGTGCTACCTATGTTTTCTTATGACGTCATCATGCTTTGTACTCTTATTACGTCATAAAGTACCGACACGGATTTCAAAGCCATGTTGTCTTCATTCTTACGATGCCAAATGGAGAGTAAATAAGTGTTAAAGAAAACATGCATCCTAAGCTTTCAGCAATCAAGAACTGCAGGATGGTATATGAATGGATCAGGCTTGTTCTGCATGGAAATTATTGCTCAAGGTATCTGCTTTTTGTTGATTAATTTACCATCTATTTTGCATCAACTACAACGACCATCTTGGATACTTTTCCAAAATAAGGTTAAATAGGATGATGGCGGCCATTTTGAATAGAATGAATGCTCTCTGGCCCGGAAGACGAATATTAGTAAACAGATGCACCAGCGCGTTGGCTGTTAAACGGTGACTATATAGAGTGCCAAGTTTTTCTCAAATTTTAACGAATAATTCGTTGAATTATGCAATAACAGCGATCAAACATTTGTTTTCAATGCATTAACATTTGCCAGGTCCGTCGGGAAATGTTGAAAACCTCGGCCTTCGGCCTCGGTTTCCAACATCTCCCTCAGGACCTGGCAAACGTTAATGCATGAAAAACCATGTTTGATCCCTATATTGTTTCAATGTTGATTCAACATTGTGTGCCCAGCGAGTATGCTTCGTTGTAAATAAGTGTCCCATTCTGAGTCTTGGGTGGACTTGGAATTTCCAAGGCCATGCTTCCGTTGTGGTTTATCTATTTTTTCTTCTTTTTTTTCTTGTTTTCTTGTGTCTACCGCTTGGTCTTGGGCATTCTACTTTTTCTTTGTTTGTTATCTTTCATTGTAATGTAAAATATTGCGTATGTATATAGATCTAGATAATAAGAAATAGGTAAAACAGTTTGTTTTTTTTTTTTGTGAGGCTTGAATGGCTGGAACTTAAACGTATGGCACATGCCCCTTCTTTTAAATGTATTCTGTGCTGTTGGAGAATGAAGGAACTTTTCAAGTTTATAGTTTGAAATCACTGCAGCAGGTGCTGTGCCGTGTGGCGGCAGTAAAACGTTTCCCCGTACACATCCATAGTGAAGATTATATTTTGTTTTGGTTTTTTTTTCTATGAGATCAGAGGATATATTCTGGGAAATCAGAAATGTATGATTGATTCTGACTTTTATTTAAGATCATCGCTTTTTAATCCTTTGGGCCCTTTTTGATACAAAACAGTCCTTGAATCAACTGCCTTATTAAAATGAAAAAAAAAAAAACAACATACAGTATAGTTTTCTCTGGCTTTCGTCACCAGATCATGTCAGGATCACTGATGAGGCTTGAATAGCTGAAACTACGAACTATGGCCCATGTCCCTTCTTTTGAATGTATTTTCTGCTCTAGAAGGAATTAGTTTGTAAGCCTAAGAAGAGCCGCGACACGAGAAAACCAACAGAGTGGTTGTGCGCCCAGCGCAGACTCAGATCAGCCTGGGCATCCGCCCAGTCTGATCAGAGTCTTCGTTGTCCACATAGAGGTAGCTTAGGTCCTTGGCTACCCTGTAAGCGCTTAGTGAAGGGTCTTATTAGACTGGGCAAATGCCCAGGCGGATCTGAGTCTGTGCTGGGCGCACAACCACTTTGTTGATTTTCTTGTGTCGCGGCTCATATATATTTTACTCTGGAAAGGAATTATTCAGTTTGCCGTCCGGTCGAGTCGTCTTGCATCTCTTGCTGTCACTTCGAATTACTATTTGCCGTTGGTGCCTTTGGTCGAGTGTTGAATTGACTGTATCAGGGGCCGTATTCATAAAGCCACTTAAGTCGTTGCTATGCGGTTGTTAAGGCTAAATATCTATAAAGGAGATTCCCTACAACTATGAAATTTGGTCTGGAGGAACAGTCTTTGTAAGACTGTTCCTCCAGAGCAAATTTCATAGTTGGAGGGAATCTCCTTCAAAGAAATTTAGCCTTAGCAACAGTATAGCAACCACTTAAGTCGTTTTATGAATACGGCCCCAGATTCTGATCGTTGCCCTTTTACACTAGTTTTTGGGCAACTTTACTTCTGGTTTTATATGTGGCAGCCACCACGAACAGTGGTAACACTAGTAAATTAGTCATGTGAAAAAGAAAAGAGGAAAATTCTCAGGAACTGACATAATCCAATCCTACCCAAGACACAATGTGGGAAAAAGACAATACAAAATTAGTCAGATATTTGTAAGATATTTATTTCAAAATCAATATGCAGAAAACAAACAGCTACAAACTGACTGTTAATATGTTCTGTTGATGCCCCCCCCCCCCCCCCCCCCCCCCCCCCCCCCCCCCCCCAACCCACCTCGCTAATATTCAAATGTGCATCCAGCACAGGCACAAAATGTTGAACCAACATTGAAATAAAAATGATTAAACATTTCCAATTTTGAATCAAGATTTTGTGCCAGTGGGTAAGTGCTTTGTTGTAAATAAGCTTTCTATTATGAGTCTTGGGTGGACTTTTAATTTCAAATCATCTCTCAACTGCTACACATCGGTTTCTTGTCTACATATTTCTCTGCCCATTGTCATCATTATGCTTATGTTTGAAGGCATACAGGCACACCTAATGTTTTTCATGTAAAAATAATGAAAATACCGGTACAGATATGGAGGCGCGGTGGCAGAGTTCATAGACCTCATACATGAAAGCATATCAGATGCCATATAAAGGGGGATATGGGAAGCTGCGCAGCGGCCCGTTCCCTCCAGTAAGAAATCGTTTTGATTGATTTCGATATGATCACAGATCAGCATAACATGATAAAACAACGGGATATTAAATATACATGTAAAACATACACACTTAAAATATCTCGCATTGGAATGAACCACGGCTTGCCGATCAATACAAAGGATAACACAAAAAAGAGAAAGTGATTTCTCTTGTTTGTGGTCCTTAAGGATTGATTCCAAGTAACATTGAGGCACGAAATTATAAAATAATGATAAACCTTTGAAACCTAAAACTGATAAACATCAGATCCATTATGACCATTAAAATATGAAGAAAGAACTTTAAAACATTAAATACATAAGTTAGAAACCACAAAGACTATAATAAGATCAAGTCTCATATACGTCAAGTTATTAAACTATTAAATCTTAATAATATTCTTTTACAGCCATTGTAAAATTATGAATTCCTTGTATTTCTTATATGCTCTTTTTGAGAGGCCATTCCACAGAATACAACTACTGTACGCAAACGACTTCTTGCCAAAACCTTTCATTTTAAGAAAGGCAAAACATCCATTCTCTTGAAACCTAGCATATGAATGAATAGAAGCTGCTGGAACAAAATGCTCACTCATGTAACTAGCAGATTTCCCAGATTTGATTTAAAAAACATGGTCTGATCAACCCTTCTTGATACTGGTAACCAGCCAAGGAACTTGAATTCATCAGACCCTATATGCGACCTTGGATCTTTTTTCAAAACAAACCTGATCAGGTTATTTTGTGTAATTTGAAGTCTGTTTTTCAACATTTTGAATAATCCCATATACCAGAGGGAGAAGGCGTAATCAAAATGATACAGTATAAGGGAGATAACCAGAGGCGTTTTTGGTATGCAGATCTAAACTTTTCTGTTTCCTATATAAAAACTTCAGTCTAGCGTTAGCTATCTGCAGAATTGAATTTACCATGTTCTCCCCTGTTAGAGCTTGTTCTAAAATAGCTCCAAGGTATTTTTAAAACAGTTTCCTTAGGCTCCATATTTCTGCCTTTACATTCAATTTTCACATTTGACTTTGACCTTAGCCTCGGTTCAGAACCAAATACAATTGACTCGGTCTTACCCAAGTGTAATGATAACTTACAAATCACCCAGTCACTAACCACCCCAAGCTCACTCTGAAGTAAGGTTTCAACTGTCTCAAAGAGACAGCACAAAACTAATCACCACCAAAGACAATACCAGCGGCAGCCATGCGAACAGCCATTTCCCATGTAGGTTATTTGATAAGAATCAGAATGAGAATATTGTCTAAAATATGGTGACTATTTACAGCATGCGCTAGTCCTTATATCAGTCACCTAAAACTGATATGAGCCGTGACACAAGAAAACCGACAAAGTGGCATGAGCGCTCAGCGAAGACTCAGATCAGTCTTAGACCCGTAGCTAAAGACTGGGCAGATGCCCAGGCTGATCTGAGTCTGCGCTGGGTGCACATGCCACTTTGTTGGTTTTCTTTTGTCGCGGATCATATGGTGTATATTATACTGCCGTTTTCAAAGGGTTAAATGTCAAATGTACATGTATTCAACTAACATCAGAAGGTTTTTCTCATTCACTCGCTTAAATTTTTATTTCATATGTTTGACATTATTTTCTCTGATCCGTAATTTATGACTCATTTCTCTCTCTGAAAAACACGGCCATCATATTTTATTTGAACAGATCCCGTCCATACCCTTATATACATTTATCATACATTATTTCAAACATTTACTAGAACTTCCTGGAAATATCTGTTTTCTTGGCTTTCTAATTCTCATAATGCTATTCCCCAGAAGTCTTCAGTCTCTGTTGCCTGTTTTTGGTGTCAGAGTTTCTGTGATGTTTTACCTTATGTATGTTCTTATTATTTTTGGTTCGGTTTGGGTTGCTGAGTGGCCACCTTTTGGGAACAAGCTGCTCACTCGGTTGACCATATGTTCTCTGTATCTTGATTATTTGTAATCTTAGTTGTTTCCAACTATGGTTTGAGGGCTGGATTTGGATTTTGATTGTTTCAGTTCCTGGTCTTTGCATACTTTTTACTTTCAGAGGAACAAATTATCTGTCTGCCATTTAAACAATATAGTTGACTCTAAAACTGATTGTCAGTGATCTTTAATTTTATAGCCAACAGGCCATGATTAATATTCGAGAACTCTAAGCATGATTTTCCTCCCCCCCCCCCTCTCTCTCTCTCTCTCTCTCTCTTTCTCTCTGTGTTTTCTCTCTGCTAAATTCAAAATCTAGATATACTAAAGTTATCATCAACTTGATAAGAAGGCAGACAGACAGACTATGGCCTGTCTAATTTTTTTCTATGTGTATTCTATTACATATTGTGGATATGCTTGAGTGTCATGAAATATGACAAAAATTGATGGGTTGTTTGAGTTGTCTACCAAACTGTCATATAGTTCTGCTTTATTTGGCTTATTAGGTGGAGCTACCATGTCAGCCTGTCCATAGATGTACTCCCCTGTCAGAACTTTGGTCAATATCATTCTGTACGGTTTAGGGCCATTGCCGTCGAGTGATGCATAACGATGAGAATAATCTGAACCGATTGCAAAGTAGACTCCTTTACCATACATTGTAGCTGAAAAGGATTCAGAAAAAAATGTTATTAGGATAATTTATACACATTGTTATAATAATAACTTCATCTGGCGTACTGTATCACGTCGAGCGGATGAGCTCATATCATCGGCTCACCCGAGACGCTTGCTTGTTTATTATATACCTTAGGGAACAGCCAACCATTCACACTTGCCAGCGCTCATGCATCGACCCGGATCCGAACCTGTATGGCAAAGGTATGTAGCTAGCCGTGAGACAAATGCTACTGACTGAGCTATCAAGGCGCGCTTTTTGACGTAATTGTTGAAGTTACGTCATATGTTTCGTTTCTCTGGTTCTCGTTTCTACGGTGCACGTTAAAATATGACGCGCATGAAGCTGGAACTCAGACATAGCCTCGTTTTAAGGGATACGGATTCAGAAAACGTCAGTTTGATTCGACTGTATCAGATGGCCAGAAAACATGCAGTTGAAAGGGTGTATCATTGATAGGTATATAATAAAACGAATTTGTGATTTAATTTATGCTTTAGTCTAAAAGTGCATAATACTCGGTACAAAACAAACAATTAAAACTAATATTATCGAGCACACCTGGTAAACATGAAAAGTAAAAAGATAGGCAATGATCAGGAATTAATACAATCAAATCCCATATTCCGCTCTCAAAACCAATAGGGAAAGAAGCACATACGCACAGAAATTGGCACAAGTTTACGAAAGACACGCACAGTAAACCGAATGAGCAGCTCTTTCCCAAACAGATGGTAATTCAGCTACCCCAATAACAGCATCAAGATCTAGTTTTACTTATATTTATTTTAATTACAAAACAAAACAAAACAAAACAAAAGGCAGATTGGGCAGCAATACAGGTGACCAAACCGCCAGAGACGATAGACAAGCAGACACAGCACAATATAACATCAAGGACCGCAACAGAAGTACCGCCTTGGAACGGTCAGCAAAAGACTAATGGGGGCTTAAACTAGTTTTACGGGACCCAAACCTCGCCCTTAGTTTCTGCAATGGTCCAATCAAACATCAAAAATCAACTGCGGAGTTAACAGGTGGCAAAATTGCTAGCAGACCTCAAACAAATGAACTAGGACACAAGAACAACAATGAAGAACCACAACAGAAGTACCGCCTTGGAACGGTCAGTAATAAGTTACTGGGGGCGGGGGGGCTTAAAACTAATTTTACTGGGCCCAAACCTCGACCTCTGTTTCTGCAGTGGTTTGAAACATGAAGTTAGCTGTTTGGTCCATATGAAGGTTTCCTAACTCATCAATGAATCATCACCGAAAACAAACAAATCACGGATAAGGCCTATGATGAATCAGAGATGAGGACTCAACGGAAAGAATGTATTGCGACACCACGAGACCCCTGGGATTAGAGACCCACTGTATCTTGGGCACAGCTGATGAAAGGCGTAGCCCATCTCTCTCCTTTTGCTACCTTATCCTTCCCTAATTCGAAAAAGGTACCCATTTACTGCTGGGTTGACAGAGAGAGTTTTCCGGTGACGGTGAGCCGCGAACTCACGACCTTCCGGCGACTTTCTGCACAATAACCGAGCCACTCTAACCACTCGGCTACCGCGCCTCTCTGGTTCCGATAGGCCCTGTTGCAAAAGACATTTTAATCCGACATTGAATTTAGAAACCAATTCAGTGTCGGCGAATTCAAAATAGTGACGGCGAAATAATTTTGAAAATGCTTTTCGAAGTTTATGATATCTATAGCCCTGTTGGAGAAGTTTAGCAGTTAGAATTTTATTACGGGCATTGAAGTCAGTCACATGACTAGACACTCTAGCAAACCGAAATCTATGTTCACCTGGAAATCTAAAAATTCAGGCTTCTACAAACCGACTAACAAAATACAGTGATGCTTACTGGTATAAAGTTTCAGTTTGTAAAATAAATAATTTTTATTGAGTTATCACCAAACTCATCATATAGACGAAATTTCGGTTTAGCCACTGTCAAGAGTT
The DNA here is from genome assembly GCA_963989385.1 of Ctena decussata. Lineage (NCBI taxonomy): Eukaryota > Metazoa > Mollusca > Bivalvia > Lucinida > Lucinidae > Ctena > Ctena decussata. The sequence goes on from OZ022508.1 coordinate 20,387,226, forward strand.
CTGTGAAAACTCGAGCAGTTCTTTTACTAAAAAAAATAGCATTGTTATGTTCTTTGCGGGAACTTTATGTTCTTGTTTTCTGGTTGAAATGGAATTTCTAGTCTACCAGGTGTGCAAAGGTTCAGTTTCTCCAAAATACTGGCTTTGACTCTTCAAACGAAAGAACAAGCAGACGACATCTAACAAAGAACAGATCAGACTGTTCGTATACAAGACTTTAGCAGCAACACAACGTATAGACTACGTCTAAATATGGTAAATGGACACACCTCCACTTATCATGATAACGTAAAGTATAGAATACACATAAACATACATGCTGTAAGTGCTCGACTGTAAATCAGCGAGACCCGATAATTCTGTTAGCGGGCTCCGACAATAAGGGGAACTTTCAGGGAAATATCATAATCAAAAACATAATTATGTATAAAAAATTTTAGCGGGAGATTCAAAGCAAGCCGTAAGTATATATCATTTCACATTTGGAAAATAGTCTTCTAAATTGGCAGAGGTCATTTTATATGACTTCTGCAAATGGGAGATTATATCTAGGTCTGAAATAGTTACCCAGCAATTCTATCCAAATACTTACAAAGTAAGTGGGAAAATTCTCAGGAACTGACACAATTAAATCCCAGATCCCATCCAAGAAACCATGGGGATAAGCAAAGACATCATCAGCGGCAGTCCTGCGAACAGCCATTGCCCATGTAAATGGTCATCAAGCTAGCCTTAACATCACAAACAATACATAAATGACAGTCATCGCCTTTATAGAAATGTTTCTTACCATTTTTGCCTGCAAAACTTCTGTCAAATCCTTTCTGGCATATCAACTGTATCGTCCCAGTGTCGGACCCATGCCATAGTTCTCTCTCATTTTGCATGCCTTTTGGATTTCTGATTTGAAATTTCTTCTTCATCACCTCATATTGCAGGTAAAGCGATCTATTTTCTATTCGTAGTATCTGCAATATAAATTTGTTGAAAGTGATTTGTATACGATTCAAGATATGAGGACCGCATTATAATGACAAGTAACTATCTATCATGACTTTGATACAATAAAACAGGGGCCGTATTCATAAAACAACTTAAGTCGTTGCTATGCTGTTGCTAAGGGCAAATGTCTATGTTGGAGATCCCCTACAACTATGAAATTTGCTCTGGAGGAACAGTCTTACAAAGACTGTTCCTCCAGACCAAATTTCATAATTGTAGTGAATCTCCTTTACAGATATTTAGCCTTAGCAACAGCATAGCAACGACTTAAGTGGCTTTATGAATACGGCCCCAGATATATTAGGCGGCTTATAAATTTCGGCCATATACGCGGTTAAGGCAAAAGTAAAGAGAATAATTCTCAGAAACTGACAAAATTCAATTCCAGATTCAACCCAAGAAACCATGTGGGAAAAGAGACAACAAAAAACAAGTCATCACCAAAGACAACACCAACAGCAGCCATGTGAACAGTCATTTCCCATGTAGGTGGTCAACGGGCTAGCCTGAACACCACAAGCAATATATCAATAACAAACATAGCAACTAACAACACATAAAACAGCCAAGAGGAAACAAACCAGAACTGCCGCCTTGGGACGGCCAGTAATTAAATTACTAGGCGGGGGGTATTCACCCATTTGTGGTCGACCAACCCTCCGCTAAAGTATAAGTGCACCAACATTTGATTTTCAATACATTTACATAAGCACAGCTTACCAGATGTGCAGATAAAAATGCATGGGGGAATCAGGTATTTTCTATACCGTTCCATTAAACTATAAATTGTGGCATCCCATTCGAATTACCTCAATGAGGTTAAACTGTAGAATCCCATGAAGCGATACTTATAGATTACAAAATGTATGGCTTAACAGAAAAGAGAGAAAAAATGATATTTTGTATCTATCGGGCCGATGGTATATCATGAGCACCAAAATGTACCTGCGCCAATGTGTCATTTTTATCAGACCACAAAATTTTGATACCGCAGATATTACGTTTTACTGTACAATGCTTGTTTTTGTAAAATGAGATTATGGTTATCAGTGATTTTGCCGAATGAAAGTGGTACTCAATAAAGACACCAGTCCTCATTTTAGATAGCATCATTTTATTAACAGAAAGTTAAAAAAAAAACACAATAGCAAAAAAGGAATTTTTTAGGAAAGTTACAGTGATTTTTTAATAGGATATATTTATTCATATATGAGGTAATTCACTCACACTACTGTAAAACACTTAACATCTGCGGTATCAAAATTTCGCGATTTAATAAAAATGTCAAATTGGCGTTTTTAGATTAAAATAATCTATGTTGAAGCAGTTTTTAAAAATCGTGCAAACTTAAAAAGACATGCTGAAAATACCTTAGGTTAGGAGCATCACAACGCACCGAAACGCACTCACTCCGTCATTTTTAAAAGATGGTTGACTAACAGCCTACATCGTCGGGTGGAATATTAACAGATATGTTACAAAATAAATTAAAAGCAAAGGGTTGCTTAGTGTAAACCTGACGCCTACTGTTATCCGAAACACTAATCATTGCAGTAGTAACGCTTAGTGTTACCGAGAGACACTGGCCGTCGGGGTTACACTTATGTGTATTAGTATAACTCCGAGGCTTACTGTAAGCGTTGCAGTAGAAACCCTTAATGTTACCGAGTTAACAATAAGCGTAGGGGTTACACTCAGTGGCGTTATACAGCTCACCTTGTCAACTGAATTTGGTTTACATCCAGCATCTGTAAATTTCTTTTTCACTTCATTGAATATTGGGTCATTGGCTGGTATTTCAAATTCTTTGTAGTCATCGCCTTTGCTACTGATAGCCCATATGTCGGGTACACATATGCCAGCATCTGCAATGCACAGACGAATGTCCTTAATACATCCAAATGATGATGTAATATAGACTATGGCAGCTTTCTTCTTAATTTCAGATTGGAGTGACACACTTTCGTACCGGCAACTCTTCATTTGTTTCGTTTTCTTACTTTCGACCCATTTTACAATGGGTCGAACTCTTAGAAAAAATAATATGCTCTTCTAGCAGCAAGTTATTTCCCTCAAGAGTATACCCCTTCTTGAATTTTTTTTTTCGGCTTGGGGAGAAAGTTACGAAATTTGTTCCCCCAGGTAAAACTGGCGAACAAACAAGGAGGCCTCTTTTACATTAAGACACAGACAGACACAACAAGCAGGACATAGTTTCATGAAAACTTTAATCAGTTGATAATACAGACAAAACAATGTTTCATTCACGACAACAATGAAGTATGAAAAGGAAAGTAGCACCAATGCATATATAATATAATGCAATAAGTATGATTCTGATATATACTACTATTGAATTATTAAGTGGTTCGAAAAATTTAGATAGCTGTTTGGTCCGCGCCGACAACCCCTCCCCCCCTCCCCCAGTAATTTATTACTTACCGTACCAATCGGTGCTTCCATTGTGGTTCCTAACTGGTACTTTTCCTATGTCCACGTGTCTATAGTCTTAAAGCGATGTGGCATAGCTGACCACATTGCATTTAAAAAATAAAATAAAGATGTTTCACGTTTTTCGTAGACTTTGTTCTTGATGGCCTTATTGATGCTCTCGTTCGTCTGTTGTGTAAGTAGAGGTTTGGTAGTTGGTCCGAACCATTGCAGAAGCGAAAGGCAAGGTTTGGAACAGGTAAAACGATTTTATGCTCCCCAACCCCCTCCCCCCCCCCACCCACCTCCCTCTCTCCCAAGTTTTCTTTTGCTCACTGCTCAATGGCGGTTCTTATGTTGTGGTTTCTCAATGTTACATGTTGTTATGTCCGCTTGTCTATGGTCTCTGGCAGTCTGGTCACCTCAAGAGCTGTCAATTCTGCTTTCTGTTTTTGTTGTCTTTGTTGTTTAAAATAAAAGAAAATATGTAACAAGACCTGTCAGCGGGACAGGATAGCTCGCTTGACAGCGCCTTGCCCATCACCTAAAAACTTTAACGTAAAACTTTAACATTCTGCTAACGCCGACGCCGCCGCCGCTAATGCCGACGACGGGGGTAGTACAATAGCTCTTCCTGAACTTCGTTCAGGTGAGATAAAATGAAGTTGTTGCTGTTTTTATTTAGGGTAGCTGAATGACTACCTGTTTGGGAAAGAGCTGCACATTCGGTTGGACGTGCGTATCTTACGTGAACTTTTGTCAATCTTTGGTTTGCTTTTTACTCTATTGGTTCTAAGAGCGGGATGTAGGATTTGATTATATTAAGTCTTGATCATTGCCTAGCCTACCTTTCCACTTTTCCATACCCACCACTGAGTAATCACCGGAAACAACAAATTACGAATAAGATCCATGATAAATTAGAGATAAGGACTCGTGAAAACAACGTATTGCACCACCTGGAGATCCCTGTGATGTCAAACAACATCACTAAAAATACCAGAGTAAAAGAAAACCACCCGATGAACCACGAATGATCAAGCAACAGACACGACAAGCTCAGGCCTCAACCAACTAAAAGCAAATAGCCTTATGTCGGGTCCATCATTGAGTCTGATACCCGACCAATCGGTATCCAATTTAAGAGGGAAGCAAAGTCATTAACCATAATTGGGTTAATGACTAACTATGCAGACTGCAGCATCACATTTATGTTATATCTAATACGTTTATAAAGGATGATAATGTTTTTTGAACAGATCAGAAAAATCAGCCCTATTTACATTTTTGAATCCATATACTAAGTCACCATAAAATAATGGTTCCGATAGGCCCTGTTGCAAAAGAAATGTTTTAATCTGACCTTGAATTTAGTAAGCAGTTCAAAATGTCGGTGATAAAATTTTGAAAAATCTTCCTGCTCGAAGTTTATGATACCGATAGCCCTGTTGGAAAAGTTTAACAGTTAAAATTTTATTACGGGCATTGGAATAAGTCACATGATTAGACTTTCTAGCAACCAGAAAAATGTTGAGAAATGTGAACTTCGTAAGGGATATAATGGAGAACTTCACCATCCAAAAAAGGAAAATGTACGGTGTAAAAATTAAAGTTATCGCCTTTATTATAAAATTTGGATAAAACAAATGCGTTTAAGTTAGATATATGTAAATCCAAAAAATTGAAGCTTCGGTATCGGATGGATTAGCTTTGTTTAACTGCATTTTAGATGAATAAATTCGATTCACTATGGCTTCAAAGTAAGGACTGTCAATATTGAAAATACCATCTAGATATCCAGACGTGGAGCAAAATGCTTCAATAATTTCAGATTGTTTATCATTAGGAAGAGGTGCCATAAAATCTCTTTCATAGCAAAATGAAAAACCCAACAGCTAAAAGAAGAGCACATTTGGTACCCATTGGAATAATTAACGATCGGTGCGTATAATTTAGTACCAAAGTGTATGTAAATATCAGCTTAAAGATGTATGTAGGCTTCACACATATTTTGACATGAGCAAAGTATATATCAGTTTTGGTTTACAGAAGTAAAGAAAGAGTTTCTTCAATTCCAGGCCAGAAAATGCGAATCTTCCTTTTTGGAAAGTTCACTCAATTTAATCAATAAGTTTTTTTCCTTGATTAAACTATTCCGCAAAGTGGTGTCGATTGAAGAACAAATCATAAGTAGACAAACTGGTTGCAAAAATGCTATCAATGTCAATATATTAATTGCCTTACCAGAAGTTTTGATAGACCAAAAGAAATTTTGACATGATTTTCATAAACTTTTTCACAGTGCCTGATAACATGATTTTGACAGTAGTGAGATTGGTCAATACATCAAAGGCAGTTTGTCTTGGTGTTCCTTGATATTAACAGAAAACTTTAGGGGTAAATGAATACGATGGCCATAAGATACAGAATTCTCTCTGCAGGTGTCTTTTTGTACCTTAGTACCGCCAAGTGCCTGCTATAGGTTGTAGATATGGTATTACCGTCAAATTTATTCTAGAGCCGTTTACTCTTTAAGCTTTAATTATAAAACAAGCAAATTCAAAGAATTTATGTCCCCCGCCATTATTGTTTATTTCAATTAAAGGACATGTCAAGGAAAAAAAAACTGACATTAAAACGTATTTGGAAATAAATTGTCAATTTAATCATTCTAGCAGTGTCTGTTAGAACTTAAAAAGAGTGAGCTGAAAGCCTGAAACTCCTAAAAAAAAGTAATGGATTGACATCCTAATAAAGCACATATATAACGTTATGTGTGAAGAAAAAATTGCACCATCTTTTTACTAAACCTGGTTGAAAAGTTTCCTCATACAAATAGCACCATCGTTGTACTAAAACCTGAGGTACCCTCTAAAACCTGAGGTACCCTCTATCTATTCAGTTTGGTAGTAAAAACGCCTGAAAAAAGACTAAGTTCAAGTAGCAGAAAAAGAGACAAAAATATAAATTTTAGGATTATATATAAACCACATGCATATCTTCAGACCATGACCAAAACATCTATACAGTTTAAAAGGAATCGGCATAAAACTGTAGGAGGAGTAGCGCACATAAGGTACCCTCTATCTATTCAGTTTGATAGTAAAAACGCCTGAAAAAAGACTAAGTTCAACTAGCAGACAAAGTGACAAAAATAACTTTAGCATTATATCTAAATCAGATGCATATATTAATACCATGACCAAAACACCTGTGAAGTTTGAAAGGAATCAGCATAAAACTGTAGGAGGAGTTGCACACACAATGTACCCACTATTTATTCACTTTAATAGTAAAAAATGTATGAAAAAAAAGGCTAAGTTAAACTTAGGGAAAAAGTAATAAGAAATAATGTGAGGATTATATCCAAACCACATGCATATTTTCAGACCATGATCAAAACACCTGTGAAGTTTCAAAGGAATCGGCATAAAGCTGTAGGAGGAGTTGCACACACAATATACCCACTATCTATTCACTTTGATAGTAAAAATGTATGAAAAATGGCTGTTCAATTTGCTAAAAAAGTAATAGAAAATAATGTGAGGATTATATCCAAATCATATGCATATTTCCATACCATGTCTAAATTACCTGTGAAGTTTAAAAGGAATCGGCATAAAACTGTAGGAGGAGTTGCGCACACAAGGTACCAACTATCTAGTCAGTATGATAGTAAAAACGCCTAAAAATGACCAAGTTCAACTTGTAGAAAAAGTAAGAAAAAATAATGTGAGGATTATATCAAAACCACATGCATATTTTTAGACCATGTCCAAAACACCAATGAAGTTTCAAAGGCATCGGCATAAAACTATTGGAGGAGTTGCGCACACAAGGTACCCACTATCTAGTCACTTTGATAGTAAAAACGCCTAAACAATGACTAAGTTCAACTTGTGGAAAAAGTGACAAAAAATAAGCTCAGGATAATATATAAACCATATGCATATCTTCAGACCCTGACACAAAACAGCTGTAAAGTTTCAAAAGAATCGGCATAAAACTGTAGGAGAAGTTGTGCACACAAGGTACCTACTACTTTAGGGGGACGGAAGGACGAAAATAAGGACGGAAATAAAGACGGGAGGACGGAATGCCGAAAACTATGTCCCTCCGCTTTTCTTCGAAAAGGCGTGGGACAATAAGTGTCATAAACGTTTTTTTTTTTTTTTTTTTTTTTTTTTTTTTTTTAAGCTGGGGATTTCGATGTCGGTCTTACTTTTGCTGACACGTATTCTTTTAGAGAAGTTACAGCGCGTGTCATAAATATTTTTAAAAATTGTATTCAACTTAAGATTTCCATACTGTGTTACCTTTGCTGACTCGTATACGTCGATACAGCTTCCGTTTCATGAGAGGGTTCTGTACTGGATGTTCCTCCAGAGACTGAATAAGAACTTGGTACTCCACATCATTGTTTTGATACTTAAAATCAACGCCTCTTTCGAAGTTTGTTTCCAGTACAAAGTTGATGTCCAGGCTCACGTCTTGACTTCCTTGATTACCTGTATCATATAAATGCTGTCCAGTAAAACGAGTTTTTATTGAAAATAGTAAAATAATCAAACCATTTGTGTATCTAGCATACTATTTTATGTTCCAGAAACACATATTACCTCCCTCACAACCTACTTCAGTAGCAGCGTGATGAACTCTTGCAATAACACCATTTTTGTTTGAGCCAGTGTTCAGAATCTTATTATGTAATCTTATATGTTCCAATACTTTCATAAAGCCATTGGTAGCTGCAAAATCTGCTGACTAAAGAGAAACATTTCAACATAAAGCCAGATTCCGATGTTTGATTTATTTTGCAAGTAAAAAAATAAGCAATGATCAGGAATTAATACAATCAAATCCCACATCCCGCTCTCAAAACCAATAGGGAAAGAAGCACACACACACGAAAAAACTGACACAACTTCACGAAAGACACGCACGGTAAACCGAATGAACAGCTCTTCCCAAACAGGTGGTCATTCAGCTACCCTAATCAAAAACAGCATCAACATCTATTTTTATCCATCCTATTTTTACTTACAAAACACAACAAAATAGAAGGCCGATTGGGTAGCAAAACAGGTGACCAACCCACCAAAGAACATAGACAAGCGGACATAGCACAATGTAACGTCAAGGAACCACAACAGAAGTACCTCCTCGGAGCGGTAAGCAAAAGATTACTCGGAGCCTTAAACATGTTTTACTAGATCCAAACCTCGCCCTTAATTTCCGCAATAGTTCAACGCAACAAAAACACATGTACCACACAACAAACTAAACAAACTACACGAAAAACATTTAACAACTATTTTTACCTATTTTCTATTTTTTTTTTTTTTTCATAAAACATAACGGGAAGCAAAATGGGCAGCTATACAGGTGGCCACATTGGTAAAAAAACCACAAACGAATTGACTAAAACACAAGAAGGTGGAGAACTACAACAGAAGCACCGCCTTGGCACGGTCAGCATTAAATCACTGGGGGCCGTAAAACATGTTTTACTGGATCCAATCCTCGGTCTCTGCTTCTGCAGTGGTTCGAAACAAACATTTAGTTAGCTGTTTGGTCTGCATGAAGGTTTCCTAACCCATCAACGAAACATCATCGGAAACAAACAAATCACGTATAAGACCTATGATGAATCAGAGATGAGGACTCAACGGAAATAACGTATTGCAACACCAGGAGACCCCTGGGAAGTCAAACAACACCACTGAAATACCGTAGCAAAAGAAAACCACCAATTAGACCCTGAATAACCAAGCAACAAAAAATGTAAACTCCGGCCTCAACCAACTAAACTAAGTAGTTTATGTCTGCTGCATCACTGAGTCTGATACAAGACCAACCGGCGTGCATTTATAAAGGGGAGCAAAGTTATTAACCATGATTGTGTTAACTACTAAACATGCAGCCTTAAGCATTACATTTATGTTATGTAACGAACGACAATTTTTCTGAACTGATCAGAGAAATCAGGGCTACCTACAATTCGTTTTCATTTATAAACTAAGTCACCATAAAATTCTGGTTCCGTTCCGATAGGCCCTGTTGCAAAAGACTTTTTAATCCCACCTTGAATTTAGAAATCAATTCATAGTGTCGGCAATAGACTTTTTGAAAAAAGCTTATTGAAGTTTATAACACTAAGAAAGGTTTTGTCAAACGGGAAGCCACGCTGAGAAAGGTTTTGTCAAACGGGAAGCCACGCAATATTTCTTCCTCTCTGTAAAAAACGGCGGCAAGATTGGACGTGTACCCACTGCTGAAGTCGAGAGAGTGACCACAACAGCTTTGCTGACTTTAAAAAGAATAAAGAACTGTTACAAATGCTTACCATCCGATACCTGCCACTGGACGGAGTCACCAATAAGTGCTTCGATCTTCTTCTGTTTGCGCCTCTGTGGAAACTCTGTCTTCAATAGATTACGGGCATCATTATCAGCTTTCTTTACGTCGGCTCGTAATCCAGATATAGTGACTTCTTTGGCTCTCTGGTCAATATCAAGCTTAACTTTTGTCGTGTTAAGTTGCTTAAGACGTTTAACCTGAAACAAAGAAGGAAGTTCAAGTAGAAATGTCTCTTCGCAAGATCAAAAGTGTATTTTTGTTTATTTCAGTTTTAAAGTATGCCCCTGGAATCTGAGGCACTGGAAACTTGGGGCTGAGAATACAAACAAATAAAACGCTCTGTTTATAAAGTTATATCGAAAAGGATCTAAACTAGCAAATAGTTATTCAATTTTGAATACTCTACCAAAAAGTCCGATTCTTCTACATGCTGTAACAGGCGTCGGTGGCCTGGTGGTTAAAAGCGTTTATTCTGAAACATTAGGTCTCTCTCCGCTGTGGATTTGAGACTCGCAGCCGGTGCACAAGCAGGAAAGCCAAGTTCTGCTTACGGTAGCTCAAGTGGTTTTCTGTTCCTGTTGTTTTTGAAGCGGGATGTGGGATTTAATTGTTGTAATTCCTGATCATTGCCCATATTTTTTACTTACCGTGAAACCCATATCAAAGAAAAAATCAATATACTTTGGGTTACGGCTGTGAGGGTTGGTTGACCACAAAACGGATAACCCCCAGTAATTTCATTACTGGTCGTGCCAATGCGGCAGTTCTGTTTTGTTTCTTCTTGGTTGTTTTTTGTTTTGTTTAATGCTATGTCTGTTATTGATATATTGCTTGTGATGGTAAGGCTAGCCCGGTGACCATCTACATGGCAAACGGCTGTTCACATGGCTGCCGCTGGTGATGTCTTTGGTGGTGACTAAGTTTCCTTCTTACTGTCCGCATTTCTGTTCACATGCTGCCGCTGGTGATGTCTTGGTGGTGACTAATTTTGTGTTGTCATTTTCCCACATGATGTCATAGGTGAGATCTAGGATTGAATTTTGTTAGTTCCTGAGAATTTTCCTACTTACTGCCCGCATTTCATCATAATGCAGATTTCATTTGTATTTTGGTCCTTTTAGAGCATTGAGCCGGTGTAAAATATGTTGAGGGTCGGCCGACCCACGAAGTGTGTCTACACGTGCTTACTGTAAAGCATATATTAGTTTACTTAATTGAGCTCTTCTATCAATAGCAATAGCATGGCGTGGCTGAGAAAATCTCAGTGAATATTGTGCTGGCATTATCAATGTTCAGTTTAAGATTCACGACATTCCAGCCCTCAAGTGCTTAGCTATTGCTATAAACGGTCACTGAAACTGAGGATTTTAAATCAATTAAAGGACAACGACCCCGGCATTGCTGAAGTTAGCCAGATAAAACTCAAGTATGCATCAGTGCATGGAATAAACAGTTTTAGGTTCACAAAATTCAAGTCAGAGATGCTAACTTACAGCTCCAGATATGAAATTTCTGAAATTTAAATCCATTAATTCAAAGACAAACATTTATGCATAACTTAGGAAAAGTGTATATGGGAAATTACTCGTTTACCAGTGAGGCCTAAACATGACTGATATATCTTTTGGACAAACCTCTTCATCGGTTAGCCTGTGCTCATCCGTAAGACTCTTGAAGTCGATTGTCCTCGTTAAAAAATCAATATCAAGTAAGTTCTTAGCCCGTTGTTTGATTTCTTTTAGACTTGATCCAGCCGTGGTCACCTGTATCAAGACTACATCATCAGCCTCACTGTGGTTTTCAACCTGAGCAGGCTCCACATATTTTACACGAAGTTGTTTCACTTTTGTTGTTTCAGTATCAGTCGATTTATTTTGTTCTATAAAAATATAAAATAACAGTACTGTTTTGAACTACTATTTTTACACAGCTGCAAGTGATTGATTCTAGCTCAAACAATTTAAAGACAGTCATTCCTGGACTGAAAGGTTTAGAGGGTCTACGTGCCGACGATACTTCTAGTCTGTAGACTACTACTTTTCTTTTTTTTCAGTGTTTCTTCTGAACTTTTACACACTGCATTATTGTGATATTCATTGGGCTCTGTAAACACTTAACATAATTCAGATATAACTAACTGGAGTTTCATCGATGTATTGAAAAGTCAAATATATTTTATCCCCCCTATCATTCAAAAGTTTCAAGAACCTAGACACATAAAATGAAATTAAATGTACTTTCCTTACTTTCTTTTCTCGCTTTAGAAAGGCCGGTATCCATTGGGTGAGGCGCCTGGTCACTTGGCACAAGTACCTTTGGCACGACACTTTCAAACGTCTGAAAGAAGTTTCATATATCCTGGAGTAAATGTTAACGGCGTCAATGTAGGTTTCAGTTTTATAACTGGTTTAGAGTCCTTTGTATGAACTCTATAATACTGATACGCTTAACTCATACACGAAATATTAAGACATTTGCAACTTTAATTATTTTTTCTGTATTCAGAAGAACAAGCAACAAAATAAAAAATACTACTTACAATGCCGTTTTTCCTATAATTCCGCTTTATTTACGAATCTATATCCCCCCTTATATCATAAAACATAAGTAACAAAAGAAAAACTTATTTTTGTATTTATAAAACCTGCCTACTGTATTTACAGGTATTTTTATTTCAGCCTATTGTCATTTTTTTATCTTTTTATCTTGGGGCTGTCTGCACTCACGAGTTAATACATAGCCATTTTCCTTTTTCTTTTTTCTTTTTTTTTTTATGTTTTCTGATGACTGTGGCTGTTGTGTCTATGCAGGCAACGAGCACCCATTTCTGAGTCACACATATGTGTGACTCAGAAAGGGGTACTCGTTGCCTGCACAGACCTGACCATCACATTTTCCTTTAAAACGTTTGGGGTTTAGAGACACTACAGAAGTTAAAAACAGAAACGCGCATCTGTCGCACTCAGTTTAGTAAAGATGCGTTTAAGTTATGAATGGGCAAAAGAAGCAAATATATACTTTACATAAGCAACTGTCTGTAATTAAGTGTATTTCAGGGCCCAGTTGTTCCAAACTTACGATGTTAATTTACAAGCCATTTAATTTTCAAGCGCACTGAATGTAAATATTACTGCCTTTTTGCCGAAAAAAAATGAGGATCTTTCCGAATGTAAAAGCTCCTGTCATTTTTTCCTCAAAATATAAAAGTACTCTTGATTTTATGTGTTATAGAATAAGTTCTTAAGAGTGTAATCCTTTAGAAGCAAGTAATGCACCAAAAGAAACAAAAATACCTGACTCGGTTTAATTGAGGCCAGTAATGACCAGTAATGAAACGTGCGACACTGGCCACTGGGGGGACTAAACGAATCCTTTCCTCGGTGTTTTGATCAACTGGACTCTGAACTCCGAAAGCAACGAGTGCAATAAATCTGCCCAATATACGCCGACAAAGCATATTAATAATTTTATCATATGCCGTCGCATCTGAGAGTGTACTAAAGCCATGCATTAAAAACGATAATCCATTAGTGGATTAAATATGTAAATTACGTCGTAGCGTTATGTGTTGACGTCCATAAGAACGTCGCGTTTTCTAATGGCGAAATCGGGACGTTTAAGTGCAAAATTTGCTAACAAGAGCTGTCGCCTGACAGCATAGCTCGCCTGAATTGTTGCTTGCCCATCACATAGCCGCTATGGTGGTGTGGAATGCTATGCATAAAACTTCAGGCAAGCATGTCCAAAATAAAAACACATTTATAAACAAAAGCTATCTCAGAAATAAGTCTTAAAATAAAATTGAAATAAAAAAAAAATGAAATAAAATTTCAAAGTCCATGAGATTGAGGTAAAAAACAACTGAGGCGGGGGGAAGGGAGGTTGAGAGGGGGGGGGAGGCTAAGCTGTACCATCAACCATTATCAAACATCTGTCCAAGTATTAGTATCAACTGAGTCTGTCATCGTGGCACTGTGAAATTATGTCTTCATAAATATAAAACTTTAACCAAAATCTTTAAGACAAAATTCTAAGTCTATGACCTTGACTTCAAGGTCATCCAGTGGGGTAAGTATAAGGTGTTTTGTAAAAACTCAAAAAAGTGTCTAACATCAGTTCAAGTATAAACTAAATCTCTGCAAAGCATTATTAATCAGTATGCAATTACAAAACTTTAATAAAGCCCAAAATTTCCTAAGACCCTGACCTTGACATCAAGGTCACTGAGCAGGGTTGGGGTAGTGTGTAGCTCTAACTACAGTGCAAATATAAAAAGAATTCATCTATGGGTCCAGGAGATATGCGTCTTTAAAAAACTTTAACCAAAACATCCAATCAATAAAAAGACAATTTTCTAAGTCCATGACCTTGACATAAAGGTCACTGAGGGGGGAGTGGGGGTAGTACCTTCAAAAACTTTAGACCAATATCTAACTTCAGTGCAAGTATCAAAGGAATCCATCCATGGGTTAAGGAGATATTGGGCTTTATAAAACTTTAACCAAAACATCCAGTCTAAAAAAACTCCCAATTTTCTAAGTCCATGACCTTGACATCAAGGTCACTGAGTGGGGTGGGGGTGGTACCCTGTTAAACTTTGGACCTATATCTAACTACAGTGCAAGTATCAAAAGAATCCATCCTTGGGTTAAGGAGATATAGGTCTTTAAAAAACTTTAACCAAAACATCCAATTCGAACGCCGACGCTGACGGCGTCGGCGGACGCGGACGCCGACGCCGTGGTGACAACAATAGCTCTTCCTGAACTTTCGTTCAGGCGAGCTAATAAAATGCGATTTCAGTGTCATATGATAAACAGAATCTTGCATTCGTTCTCATGTATTATTGAATTTATTAAACTCGTTGGGGAAAACGATAAGATGCTCGGCATAGCCTCGCATCCTATCTTTTTCCCCAACTCGTTTAATAAATTCAATAATACATGAGCACTCTTGTAAGATCCTCTATACAATACTCTGTATTAAGGTGTATGGATCAAACACTACGATGAACTTCATTTTGACAAGGTACACCAATTGTTCTTTTGGTTGTTTTTTTCTGAGAGGTGTTTCCTTTTTCCAGTGAGGGTTTCCTTTAAGGTGAAGTAGCATAATTTTGGGGAAACAACTCTACCATTTTTATTTTGCCTCTTTGTCAATATAAGTAAGTTCTTTCTATTAAGAGCAAAACCTATTTTATGAACAAGACACAGGAAGTCACGAAAGCCCTTTGTCTTTGTTAATATGGTGGAAACACATGAATGTGTTCTCGTACAACTTAAAATGAATTGTTCCTTCTCATTCAAATTCTTTCCCTTAAGCTTAGTCCTTTGTTAGCAGGGAGAAATTACTTTTATATCAGACTGACCTACTTTGGAAGCGAATCTATCCACCTTAAGTCCTCCTGACATACCTGAGCCGTAAGAGTATCTCTTTCGTAGACAACTATCCTTATTTCTTCAATGCAGGTATCCGTATTTCTTTCAAGGTACTCAATAATTGTCTTGGTCATCATCTCAGCGACCTGGTCCGCAGGATAATGACATGCACCGGTTCCAATGGCAGGAAACGCCAAAGATGTATATCCTTGCATGTCAGCTTCTTTAAGACATTTATCAACAATCTGGCATACGTTCTAAATAGGAAGAGATGCTAATATGAATCTATATAAACTAAGAACCCAATAGTCCAAGTTAATTTTTAAAGAAATAGATTATTGCTTACAGTGATCTGTTGCCCAATAGGTCACTACTTTGAGGTCAGTCGTGAAGTGGATATATCACAAGCGCGAAGCGCGAGTGATATTCTCACTGACGACTGACCGACAAATTTGTTAGGCAACAAATCACTTGTTAGCAAGAATCTATTTCGGTTTTTACACACAAGAAACGACGAAAATGCAAGAGTTTCCTCCAGATTTTTTTTTTAGTTTTCCGCCGTGATAACATGAAGAAATCATGCCATGAATCTTGACTCTAACTGAATTGTTTACACATGCATTTCGTAAGTTTTTGATGCGAGGAAACGGCGTTACACCGTCTATCCTCATGTAAATGAAAATTGACGTCCGAATGGCGCTAAATAATGTAACGCTAGTCCACCCAGTGATTTATCACGCAAAATATTACCAGATATTGGCTATATAGGCAATCAGTGTTAGAATTACCTATTTATGGATGTTGCACCGTTCAACAGGGAAAGTGTATTAAGCCCCAGTCACACATTCACGGATCAGGCTACGGTTAACCACGATTCACCACGGTTTGACCTAGACGGCAAAACCGGGGTGAACCGTAGAAAATCCAGCATCACTACGGTTTGCCAGGGCTCCATTAGGGTTTCTCACGGTGTTTGTACGGTGTCTGTACGGATCATCTACGAATTCACGACGGTGCAAGACGGCAGCACTACGGACAACAAGGGTATTCCACGGTCGCATTACGGACGCTTACGATGCTACTACGGTTCGATACGGTGCTAGTACGACTCAAGCCGGTAGCGCTACGGGCTTCTACGATTGCCTACGGTTAAAGGTGGTCATTATAATGATTTTTGTTGATGATGTTTAATTTATTCGTAGGCAAGGAAAGTATTTCATGACATTTTATAATACTGATTTTTTCGTAAAATGTGCTGCAAAAATTTTGAAATTCGGTTGACAAATAAAAATTTTATACTAAAAATTAATTTTGAGTAGGCAATATGCATTGACAAGGAAAGTAATCCAAGATCATAATTTTTCGAGTCTCGGAACTTTTTTCACTTGAATAAAAAGTGAGTTTTCGTAGTAACAAAACTACCACGGTTGTCTACGAATACCGACGGAAAACCAGGGATAATCACGGATACACCTACGGTAGCGCTACGAATGAGCACGATTGTGTTACGGTTGCGCTACGGCTCAGCCCACGCCCACAAGCCACCACGGTTCACCACGGAAGTTTTAAACAGTTTAAAACTTCCGTGGCGACTCCCGGATCATCACGGTTCTTCAGGGATCATCACGGAACACGACGGGTGCATCTACGGTGCTACTACGAATCACGACGGTGTGCTACGGTTTGTGAAACCGTGGAGAACCGTGGCCTGAACCGTGAATGTGTGACTGGGGCTTTAGGCCGATGACAAACAGACGGATACATTTCTGAAATTATGTTTTTAGTAAATGTTTATATACAGTGAGTGAGTGAGTGAGTGACTGAGTGAAAGTAATTTCGGGTTCAACGTCCCACCAACACATATGTCTTACGGAGATGGGTATCTACAGTACAAAATGATCTACTGGAATATTTGTTAAATGTATGTACAGTGTTGCCAGATTACCATTAAAATTCTTAGAAATACCCTCATAAGCACAGTGTTACTCACGCCTGGTCCAGAATTATCGTTCCAATCCATTAATGTTCGTACATGAAACAACTGTTTACAAGATAAAGATCCTTTCCCAGTGCAAATTACATCTCCAAACTGCAAATTTCTCTTTTTTCTGCATTCCGTAATGATAGACTCTCCGCCATTACGAAGCAGAGCATTTGCTACCGCTCCAACAATCTCCGGGAACTGTGGTGTTGTACACACTATGGCATCATGCTGCAATGATCCGCACCACAAGATTATGGACCTTAGGATGGAATAGGACAAACCCAAAATTTTCATTGTTCTAGTCAAACAATATATTTCATCAAAAACGTCAGTCATATATGACTCCCAAAATGAATTTCTTCTGAGCATGAAACAAACAATTCCTATTCCAATGACATCGTGAAAATGTGATAATTTAACGTTTTTACGCAAAATTTATAGCTCTCAGATATCCACTTTAAACGACGTTGCTCTGGAGTCAGTTGAGGTATTGAAATAAATCACATACTAAAGTACGTGCCATCAAGAGGTCCATAAACCTGTGCTATACGTTTTGCTCAATCTCTACGCATTACGATTAAATTAATGCAAACATTAATTTTCATTAGCTGTTGCAATTTGCTGTTTATCGCGTAAAAATTGAAATGGAGAAAACAGAAGAATTGAAACAGGTCAGGGGTTCATTTTTCCCGGTTTTGCTTTTTCGGAAGTAATCTACGTCGTGAAATACGGGGTTCTTAGGGTTCAATAAAGGAGACGTCACGTTACGCAAAATAAATGTCATTGCAAAAATGAACCCCTGCATTGTTGAAACCTGGAAGACGGAATAAGCTGTCCATTCAGTTCTTTCGTTTCGGTTCTTCAACCGAACAATGTGGGTCTTCAAGCAAGGAAAGTGTAAGAGTTGAATTCCTGGCAAAGTATAGACGTCTGAAGTATTTCTACCACTTACATGATAATATACCTAATAATTTATTATTATTATTTATTTACATCTTACTTATGTATATTTTTCTTCTATGTTTTCAGGTGCCAATATGTTTGATGTCATGATGTACAGAATGTCTAATTTTGAAATTATGTAAATACGTTATTTTGAAAAAAAAAAAAAAAAGAGGGAGAGGAAAAAAATACACACATAAAAAAAACGAAAAAAAAAAAAGAAACGGAACAAAAAAAAATGGAATGGGTGTAGGGGAGACGGAGCCCATTAAAAAAAGTTCTTTCGTTGTTCGTGTATTTGTCTAGAAGAAACCATAAATGTTTTACAAGATACAAGAACTTTACTGAAAAACATTCTTATGATTAATTTCCCTTTGACGTCACAAGAAACTACATCATACGAACACGGGTATAGATAAACACGGTGAAAACTTAAAATTATTTTAAAAATTACATATAAACATATTTCGTTAATACATATAAAAATTTCAGGTACATTTTTTGAAGACGTTTTTTCTCTATCTAAGTTTTTATGGGAAAGTTAGCAATATTTGATAGCTAACGAAAGGTCATATTTGCCTAAATCAATACAAAATGCGGACATATTTGGAAGAAGTAATAACGCATCTTTCAAGGCCTCTTGATGGCTCGCACTTTGGTAAGAAATTTATTACAATATCTTTACAGAGAGCAAAACAAATGCAAAAATTTTGTGTAATCGAGCGTTATTTATTTTGCATAAAAAGACGTCAGCCCCAACATTTTAATGACGTCATAGAAAAATAAGTATTGTTTCAGACTAAAAAGATAACCATTTCGTAATTTAGAAAACGCTGAACTTTTTGGACATTGTTCTTTTTGCACGAAAACTGAAAATTTAGGTTTTGTCCCATTCCACCTTAAGGCAACTACGCAAATATGCCCATGAAACTACATTTACAGATAGCATTCACGCTCAACACAATCCAGGATCCATAGATTGGCAAATAGGGAATACCATGATCAGACTGAACCACTGACAGCAAGAAAACATAACAAAGGTTTCTTTTTTAATAATAATAATAATCATTATTATCATCATTTTGGGGTTGGGTGCGGGTTATTATTGTTATTATTTTGGGGTGGGGTGAGGGTTAGAGCAAGAAACTAGTTTGGAAAATGCAATTATGCTGCATTTAACCTAATTCTATATTAAAACATAAATGAAATATTTGTAGAGGCGACGTGGTCGAGTGGTTCGAGCGACTCGTTTTAGTGCAGAGGGTGGTCGCGGGTTCAAATCCGGGTTGTGTCAACTTGGACTGGAAATCTCTCCATTTCAATCCAGCATTCAATAGGTACCTTTCTCGAAGCAGAAGAAGAACAAGGCAGCGAAAGGAAATGGATTGGCTCCGCCTATCAGACGCTGTGCCAAAGATATAGTAGGCATCTAATCCCACTGCCCCTTGGGCCATTAGGCTATGGGAAACCTTTACATATACCTTATTTGTACAAACTGACTCAGCGAAATAGAATAAGGCCGTAACGTTTAAACCTACTCCCGTCTGCTTTACAAAAATGCAGCTGATGTTGTTATTGGAACAAGAACAACAAAATCAACTACATTTTAGTAAATGAAGAAAAAAATAGATTTTAACGTGTGCTCACATTGGAAGTACCTGGCTGCCTAATAACCGAAACAGGACACTTTGGTGTATATCAAACCATAAACCAGTTATTTATGCATAATATAGAGGGGCGTACCTGTTGGTTTTCAATTCTTCCTTTCACGACGGTTAGTGATGTCTTACTTGTTAAACTGATACGAATTGGAAGACCACCTGAAAATATTACAGTTGGGTTTCATAATTCTTTGTTCAAACAACAAACAAGTACAACCAATTAACAATTAAAACAATTGGTCGACTTCATTCTGTTAAAAATACTAATGGTTTCACAGTCACATGTCATAGCCTATTTAAAAGGGTTTTTTCACATTTTTTTTGCTTAGAATCACAGACGGAGGGAGTCCAGATTTTAACTGAATTAATAGCTTCGGCAAAAGTAACTAATGAGATGAAAAATATATTTTCCATACCAACCTTGCTCTTCTGAAAAGGAAAACATTTGATCGGAGTTAGAATTCAGTTGAAAAACACATACCTTATAACGATCCCCAACCGTGCATTAGGTACAAGTAGAGATAGGATAGACAGATGAGCCAAGAAGCACGCACAGACAAACATAGACACATTTAAAGCAAACGTTGACCCAATTTCACCATTGCTCTACTTACTGTCAATACTAGTCTCTTCAATTATTCCTGTAACATGTCATAGAAATAGACTCGTTTGAAAGTTTCGCTGCATAAAAAAATATTTTCTTTTTGGTTGTTAAATGACATAGAGACTTTCCGATTTTTGACATTTTGAAGTATTTCAAGTTCTAAACTGGTTACACATGCATCAATAACGATCCCCTATTTATTGTCATATGCTCCGTCAAGGGGTATTAGTCCAGGGGCATATGTCATAAAAAGGGGTCCCGTGAACATGAATGTTAATTTTATGCCTTTAACATAGTCATCTAGGGCAACATTTCAGAAGCTAAAAAATGGTTGTTGCCATTTTTTCTTTCAAGTTTTTGCCTATTTTTTACATGTTGAATAAAGCAGGGGTGATCACCAGAAAAAAAGCGTTTTTATTTAATAACATAAATGTGTAGCATTTATCTGTGAAAAAACTAGTACAAAAATACAGTAAATATAACTGTTGTAGGAATAGGGAATGATACAAGGGCTAACAAGCCCTTGTTCATGCTTAGTATTCTATTTTTCTTCCTGATATGGCTGTAAATTATGTCAGAATTAGTGGGTGGGGTAACAAGGGGGTAATAACCAGTGTAAAGAGTAACAGAATAATTAAACGCATATGGTGGTTTAATTAATGAATGCAGATGTTGGAGGGGGCTTTAGGCTTTAGATAAAGCAGAATTTTAACCTTCCTATGGCTTTAACAAGTTTATAAAATATAGCCAAAGTGGTGGGTGGGGTAATCCGGGACTAGTACAACTGCCGATTATTACAATGTTTTCTTGACAGGACATTGGCTTTTTCTTTCAGTAATGAAAGTAGTATTGCTTTGAAGCAGTATGCATCTTAGACAGGGGTCAGAAGTCCAGTGTAACTGATGCTGGATAAGAAGGAGGCAAACTCTTTTTGAAATTAACATCTTCTTTCTATTTGTTTCAGGTGGGTAGTCCACTATTGTAGTTGGACTAGACAGCATCTTACGTCACATTTAGTGATGGGAGTCTATCATCCAGATTTATAACTTGTAGATTATAAACTCATATACATATATATATCTACTCTCATTTATTAATACACATAAATAAGAGCTCTCATGTAACTGGTGATGGAACCTTTAGTAACACTTGCACCTGCCAAAAACAGCGCACCGAAACAAATGTAAATTTATGTATGATATGTCAAGAAAAGGGGGAGAATTTAGTGTCTGGTCCCTCCACTGATGGTTATAATAAAGTTTTAGAAAGTGTAAAATGTAGAGCAGATTTAGGTGATGGGGACTATCCTGCTGTATATCAAAGAATATGTGATGCCACCGTCGAAACACTTATTGACAGTAAAGCCTCCTGGCATCGTGGTTGTTACCAAGAATGTACCAGTAAAGTAAAGATAGACAGAGCACGTAAATGATATGACCAAGCTATGAAAGCAAAAGATAGTGCTATACTTGCCCGAGGAAAAGGTCGTCCTTCATTTGAAGTGCCAAGTACTTCCAAAGATAGAAGCAGTGATTCTCCTAGTGAAATATCACGCTTGACAAGATCATCTGCAAATCCTTTCAACAGAAACCTTTGTTTCTTCTGTCAAAAGACTGAAAGAACAGAGCAACTTCATGAGGTTTGTACTTTCAATGCCGGAAATAAACTAAAAGCTGCTATAGAGCTAAGTGAAAATAGTATTTACAAGATTCGTATCAGTACTGCCATTAGTCCCAATGATGCTAGGGCCATTGATGTTAAGTATCATCTCCCATGCTGGATAACTAACGTCGATAGAATTTTACAACAATATGGTAAGGTTCAGCAGGAGTCTGATGAAAGAGAAATTTCAGGTAAGACAACAGAAATTATTGCGGCTGATGTAGAATTTTTTAACATGTTAGAAGGTATGTTGAGTGAAGGTTCGGTCCTTAGCATGAGTGCTCTAAGAGATACTTATTCTGAAATTCTCAAAGCAAATGGTGTTAAAGAGCCTAACACATATACAACAACATTAAAGCGAAAAATTGTGAAAAATATTGAAGACATTCATTTCAGTAAACCAAAATGTAAGAATGAGTCAGAGAGAGTATTCTCGTCTGTAGCAAGAGATGCTGCTATTGATAAAGCAATAGACTCAGATACGGACCTAAAACTGAATATGAAAACGGTATTTAACTGTGCAAAAATTATTAGAAAGTCAATGTCAAAGGCTCTGACTCATCCTTCGGTATTTCAAGGTTCTCTTGAGAATGCTGATGTAGATGCTAGTCTTCCTGCTGAGTTGTATACGCTTATTCGCTGGATACTTCAAGGTCCTGCATCATCTCTACAATCTGGACATCGAGATGAGACTATTCATAGAAACTCTATGACAATCTCTCAGAACATTATGTTTGCGTACAAGTCAGAAAGGCAAGTTAAACTTAAACCAAAAACTGGCCAGACGTCCTTCAGATCTCGTAATGAATGGCCACAGCAATTAGCAGTTGGTATAAGTATCCATCAAGCTACCCGTAGCAAAAAGCTTGTTGAACTCATGAATGGATTTGCACTTTCGGTTGATTATAGTAGACTTCTCAGACTTGAAACTCAGATTGCATCAGCTGTTGTTGCAAGAACTGTTGAAAATGGTGCATATATTTCTGAGTTCATTGTACCAGGCAGGTTTATATTCTTTGCCATTGATAATAGTGACTTTAGTGAAGATACTCCAGATGGAAAGCGTAACCTACATGCAACTGCAACCGCTATTTACCAAAGAAAGGAGACTGATGATGCAGAACCTATGAATATCATTGAGTTAGCAAGCAAGAGTACATGCAGATCTTTGGCAGAACTACCATCAGAGGTAACAATCCTTCTGCCTTGCAATGTTCCAGCAAGTGTTAAACCCAGTATTAAGGCTCATTCTACATTCATAATCAACCATTATTCACACCAGTTAAAGCCATATGAACTGCATGATTCCGTCTGGTTGTTATCAAGATCTGTTTCAAGGATAAAACATAATTTAGAACAAGAATTACTTGCTCAGCCTGATGAAAATACAAATGAATTGCTAATTCCTCAGAACATACCAACATGGGCAGCATTTAATTCTCTTCTTGCGAAAGAGCGTCCACTAACAAATGTTGGGGCTCTGCCACTTGTACCAGCTCCAGCGCATGAATGGTCAACGTTACTTACTGTTCTTAAACAAGCCCAACATATCAACACTATGATTGTTGGACCAGAGAGAAAAACTGTCATAACATTAGATATGCAGCTATATGAAAAGGCGATGCGTCTTCAAATGTACAGAGATGATTGTCGAGAAAAGTGGATACTACGACTAGGTGAGTTGCATACAGTGATGGCTGCATTACGCTCAGTTGGTGCTGCAATAGAGGGTAGTGGTATAGATGATGCTTGGATCGAGAGCGGCATATATGGGCCTGTAACAACAGGACAGATATTAGATGGTAAACATATGAAGAGATCAGTTGAAGCTCATTTGACAACTATTCAGGCACTTTTTGATCTCTATATGCAATCTAATTTAAAGGAAGAGTACCAAGATGAGATAGAATCATTCAAAGCAAATTGTGAGCCACTCATTGAATCTTGCAAACTATTAAATTCAACAGAAGAGATAAAGACTCTATATACAAAAGTCAAAGATTCAGTATCATCATCAAATACATTGTCTGATCTTTCACGATTCTGTGCTGATGATGAGCATAAGGACAATCCTATGTTTAAGGTTACTGTGCATTACATTTCTATGGTATTACTTATCCTCATGTTTATTCGTGCCTCACGACAAGGCCTTTGGGATCTTCATCTTGCTTCACTTGATGCAATGTGTAAGTTCTTCTTTGCATTTGATAAACTGAATTACGCAAGAATGGTACCACTGTATCTAGCTCAGATGAGGGAGCTTCAAACCAGTGACCCAGAAATATGGACTGAATTCAAGGATGGCAATTTTGTGGTCAATAAAAATACCATTCCATTTTGTGCTATAGGTCCTGATCACGCCATTGAACATGTTAACAGATGGATGAAAGTTTCCGGAGGATTGGTTGGAATCACATTAAATGAGAGTGCTAGAGCTCGGTTCTTCTTAATTGCACCAGAGTTGGCTAGACTTGCTGAAGAATCTTCAAGACTAGCAGGTGTTTCTAGTCCAATACAAGTACGCCACCATGACCTGTCCCCAGCTGTCTTGGAAAGGCAGGAACAGAATATTAATACCTTAAGAGAAACTATCAGTTCCTGTCAAAATCCATTTTCATATGATGGCCAGGATTTGTTCAACATTGTGACAAAAACAGTAATGCCAGATGATGTGTTGCATGATATGAGTAATTGTAATAAACTAGGCCTTGAAAGGTATTCTGAATTTGTCAGGGAGAGAATTGTCACAGCAGAAGTTAATATCTGGAGTCCAATGCAGAAACTAAAGCTAAAAACCTGGAAATCGGCACAAAAGAGTGTCCAGCATAATCTTGAGAATAAGGTAACTGAGTTAAAAGAAGACAGATCCCTTTTCGCTCGACTACTGATAGTTGCAAGATCACGACCAGAAATAAATCTCCAGGAAGCTATTGGTCGATATGAATTTTCATCTCTACCTCGGTCTATGTTTGCTGCTGATGGAACTCTTCTGCCATGCACTGATAAAAGCAACTTGATGTCTGCTCTGGAATCACTTCCAAACAGAGAAAATCGAAGTGAAAATGAAATACATACAGATGTTAGTGTGAATGAGTGCAAGGTTACAATAATTGATGGAATGGCAGTTGTACAAGAACTGGACAAACCACACTGGATAAAAACATGTGAG
The DNA here is from genome assembly GCA_963989385.1 of Ctena decussata. Classification (NCBI taxonomy): domain Eukaryota; kingdom Metazoa; phylum Mollusca; class Bivalvia; order Lucinida; family Lucinidae; genus Ctena; species Ctena decussata. Next base: position 20,412,418 of record OZ022508.1, read on the forward strand.
GATTTTTCCACTCATTTCAATAGTCGATTAGATCAAAAGGCTAAAGGTTATGACGAAGTACATCTTGTTTTCGATAGATATGATGAAGAAGTGTCGCTCAAAAGTGCAACACGTAAGAAGCGCCAAAGTGGCCAAACTCCAGTTGCTTACAAAGTCACTGACAGTACTATGATTGCGAATGTAACTAAGCAGAAATTTCTATCACATAACAGCACAAAGTCTCAGTTAACAATGTATCTAGGTGATAAAGTGTTAAATAACTATGACCAGAGTAAAACAATTGTAGTGGCAGCAGGGAAGACCTGCTGGTCCAATAAGATAGAGGTTGAACAGCTCAAGAGCTCACATGAAGAAGCGGATACAAAGATTATTCTTCACGCGCTCAGTGCAAGTGCCAGAGGAGCAACTAGTCTGTCTATTCAGTCACCAGATACAGATGTTCTTATGTTGGCTCTAAGAAGATATCCTGAACTGTGTAACCGAACAGTATTTATAACAGGTGTAGGTAATAATCATAGATCTATTGAGCTAAGCTCTATATATGAAGCGCTAGGGCAAACTAAAGCTGATGCTTTGCCTGGCTTTCACGCTTTTTCAGGCGCAGACCAGACTGGTAGATTGGCGGGTAAAGGAAAGTTTTCTTGCTGGAAGGCTTTCCAAATATCTGACAATGAAATATTAAATGCATTTTCTGTCTTAGGAAAGGAAACCACCCCTTCAGAGGAAACAATGGATGAAATTGAACGTTATGTTTGCAAGGTTTATGATCCTCAATCGGCAGAAAAGGATATTGGGCAATTACGTTGGAAAATGTTCAGTAAAAGTCAAAGTGAAGGTGAAAAGCTGCCGCCAACTAGATATGCAGTGCGACAGAGAATACTAAGAGCACACTACCAGGCTATGGTCTGGTGGCATGATGACACACCTGTCCCAGAGTTACCTTCACCTAAAGATTATGGCAGGAGCATTGAAGCAAGCGGTGAGGCAATTCCTGTCCCAACAGTCCTGCCACCAGCCCCGGCCGCTATCATCCATCTTGTTAAATGTGCATGTAAGAAAAGTGGTTGCTCTGGCAACTGCTCATGTCGACTTCATGGTCTGACTTGTACAGAACTCTGTGTATGTGGAGCTGATGTTGAACTGTGTTTAAACACTCAGGAATATTACTATAACCTTGCTGTCAATGTTGACTTAGAAGATGATGATCCTTCAATATAATGGGGAGTCCCTGTGTCACAGTGGTCAACAACACTGTCTCTTGTATATTTTCTCACTGCTGTTTGTTCAAGCCATACCAGAATACTTGTTAGTCAGTTTCATGTCTCTAGTTGAGATGTAAATGTTAGATCTGACCAGTCAAATTGATCAGCCAATATAACAGTTGTCATATTTGCCATTTATAGATCAACTAAAGTCACTGAAGAAACTAACAAGTATCCTGGTCTGGTTTTTGCATCAATTTTCATATTTGATTATGATTGTCAATGAAAGGTTTTACAGCAATGAAGTTAAACAGGTATTGACCTGTAGTGATAATGAAACAGAATGATTCTTTGAACATTAATATGCCGTATGAAAAAAAAAAAGTAGTATATTGTATTGCAGCTCTCTCAGTACTTTGATTTTTTTTCTAAATTTTCATAACAGCATGAATATTAATGAAAGGTTTTGCACTGAAGCACTGAACTCAAACAGGTATTGACCTGTAGTGACAGTGGAACAGTATGATTCTTTGTAAATCAATACTCCTTACAAAAAATATGTAGTTTAATGTATTAAAGTGCTCTCAGTACTTTAATTTTATTCTAAATTTTCATCCAGCTTCCTGATTTTTCTCTCTTTTGTCCAAATTTCTATTCAAAATACATGGCTAAGATGAACTTGGTGTTACAGGTTCAAAATCAACAACTTTTCAACCTGTCTATACGATTTTTATGCCATAAACAGCAAAAATGTATATTGCGCGTCATGTGAAAAAGGGTATGTTGGGTTCTGACCACTGGGCCATCAGAAAAAAATGGCAACATGTGTTTTTCCATTCTGTACCCACCACTGATGAAGTTTATACATGTTGCCAAAAATTAACATTCATGTTCACGGAAACGACATATGCCCCCGGACTATATTTCAGGGTATGTAATTTACACGACAGTCATAACGCGAGACTCGTCATGGTAATATGATAGAAAAACAGTGCTTATATTATCACCGCTTTGATCCCTTTTTACCCCCAGACACATAATACAACAACACTTAATCAACATTGATTCAACGTCACGACGTTAAACCAACCTTGATTCAATTTCTTTTTTATATTATGAGTGCCAACTGGGTATTTTTTGTGTTGCATGCAAGTATTTTGAATGATATGAATTACAATGAGTCAATACATAAGTTACAAAGTGCCTTTGGCTGATAGAGAATATATAACGGCCCCCGTAACATCCTTTGAAAACAATGGACTCTGGTCAAAGAACGAAAAAAAGCAGATTTTCCTTTAAGTAAACTATAACTGTGAAGTAATCATAGGTAAAAATAAATAGGAATGAAAACCTTAATGAGTTTCTTCAAGAGCAGAAAATACATTCAAAAGAAGGGGCCATACTTCGAAGTTTTGAATATTGGGCTCCTCATCAGTGACCCTGACAGTTTCAGGCGACGGAAGCCTCAGAAAAGCATACTGTAATTTCTTAAAGTTCAATAAGGCAGTTGAGTCCAAAGACTGATTAGTATCGGAAAGGGTCATAATGATTAAAAAGCGATTGTCTAGAATAAGAGTCTAAACCATTTTTGGGGAATTTCTCAGAATATGTCCTCTGATCTCAAAGTAAAAAATTAAAATATAACCTGCACTATGGCTCATGTACAGGGAGACGTTTTACGGCCGCCACAAGGAACACCGTCTGCAGTGAAGTAAAATTAAACCCTTAATGAGATCCATCAAGAGCAGAAAATACATTCAAATGAAGGAGTATGGGCCATACTTCGAAGTTTTCATTTACTCAAGCCTCATAAGTGTCCCTGACAGTGTGTGACGATGAAAGCCGTTTTAAATCACAAGTAAATAAGTAAGCTTCTTAGAATTGTAAAGAAATTATAGAGCTGCCACCAACGCCATTACCTGGAAGATCAAAGTTTAGCCGGCGCTGAGGTATCATGACACTAGTATCCGACTCTTCATCCGAACTGCCAACTGATGATGATCTCTGTGTAGGTCTAGGGCTTGGTGATCTCGCATCTCTGCCCCATCTTAGGGATTTACCAAGTATATCAATCCGTTGTCCTGGTCTGCCGGACTTTGGTCGGGAACGAGCATTTGGTGCGTCTTTTACTGAAACATAAAATGGGCATTTTAAACTAAATCTTATATTGAATGCCTTGTTGTCAAATCGGACCACGTCTTAAGATGGCTCGTAATGAATTCTGAGTTATCTACAACTATATTGGATGAGAATTGGATGTACACTCCTTATTGCTCGGTCGGGCTGAAAAGGTTTAAAAATACAGCTCGACCGCTTAATGTTGTATGAAGAAGGCGGAACAGCTAAACTGAAACTTACATCACATTCACAGAAAGATAGAAATATTGTACTCGCTTCTGTTGTCCACCAGACATGCAGTATTAAGCCTCTTAGTCTGTTGTTTAATACATGTGGTTTGCAAAGATCTTAACCGCCATCTACTGTAGATTTCGGGCTAAGGACTTACCTGTATCTACAGTGACTTTCGGAGATGTTTGCCGCCTCGAACGTTTATGCTCGAAAATAAACCACTGTTCCTGTAAAACTTTCTTGGCAGCATTTTCGAAGTGTGTAATCAGCTCCTTCCTAGTGTCACACAGGTAGATCTCCTTCACTGATGAATTTGGGTTCTAAAAGTTTATAGATTTTTCAATTTTTTATGTTGGCGTTATGGTTTATTTTCATCGTTGTTGTTTTGATTAAATTAAATGTCTGGAAAGGTACTATTGATATCCAGTTATCGTTTAATGATATATCGCTACTTCCATTCATCTTATAGAAGAGAGAAAAAGCTTTAAATGTCTGTTATATTACTGTTTAACTGCCGATAATGAGTTTAACGTGAAACCACTATTACCAGTTACTTTCTATCTTCAGTATTATCATTATCAGTATTATTATTTTATTATCATTATTATTTATATTTTTTTAAACTTATAAATTTAAAACTTTAAGATGCTGGAAACATCACACCAACGCAGCTAGAAATTCGGATATATTTGTAGCATGTAACCTCTCCGGTTTAATAACCAAAGATACTGTGCAAGTATACCCAACAAAAAATCTACACATTTGAGGGTTTTCGTTTATATTTTTTCATTCTTGTAGAATTCATTAAAATTATATATCACACACAATCTAATTGTTCACCTGACATTATATCAAGATCGGGACAAAAAATAATTTTCATGAGGTTTTTAAAAGTCAGTAGGGGCCAGGTGTCAAAAGTTGCAACATTCAGTACCTGCAACTCAATATTGTGTGTAAGAACCACGATGAACGTTGAACTCCACTAGTCGCCTGCTCATTGAAAACACCAGTCTCCTTTTCTTTTGCTGAAACATCAAGCCCAACTCTTGGCGTAGCATCCTTGGTAAGTCCGCTAACCTGGTCTGCTGGTCGATTCGTTTGTTTGGCTCGCCCAAGCATGTGCCATAAGTGTTCAATACAGGCCAAGTTAGTCGAAATTGGTTTGGTGGCCACTCAATTCGCAGAGGCGCCGTAGTCGAGAGAGGCGCCGTAGTCGAGTGGTTAGAGTGGCTCGGCTATTGTGTAGAAAGTCACCGTAAGGTCGTGAGTTCGCGGCTCACTGTCGCCATGCGATGACTGGAAAACTCTGTCAACCCAGCAGTAAATGGGTACCTTTTTCGAATCAGGGAAGGATAAGGCAGCGAAAGGAGAGGGATGGGCTCCGCCTTTTATCAGCTGTGCCCAAGATACAGTGGGTCTCTAACCCCCACTGCCCCTACGGCTATTAGGCTATGGGAAACCTTTACCTTTAACCTTTACCAATTCGCATACCTCTGTTCTGCATCAAAAAGTCATCTACGAGGTGAGCTCGGTAGGGTCTTGCATTGTCGTCATGGAAGACGGCATTCCGTGTCATTTTAACGAAGATGCGGCACACATGCGGGCGCAAGATTTCGTCAATCTATCGGTGGCTGTTCAGGATACCCAGAACGATAACCAGACCGGTCCTGCCGTTGGCACTGATGCTTCCTCAGACCATTACGATGCCACCGTTGTAAGCGGTCGTTGATTGAATATTGACTTCCAGGTGTCTTTCGAATGGGTCCGTCGATCTTGCGTAGACAAAACCGCGACTCGTCCGAAAACAGGCCTTCATACCACTGTTGCCTGCTCCATCTAATGATGTGTCGCCTGCAAAACTGCAGCGTAAAGCCCTGGGACCCGGAGAAAGCTGTGGCTTTCGAGCTGGCTTTCTTGATTAGAAGCCACTGGGTCTCACTGTCTGGACTGAGATTGGACGCGCACCAGAGCGATGATTCTGTCGCAGCAATCCCTCAAGACTTGAGCCGTCGACAAAACGTCGTCTTGCAGCGGTCAGGGCGATGTAGGGATCTTCCCCTTTTGCTGTGAGCTTCGGTCGCGTAGACCTGGGTTGGTCTTTGACTCAATCAGTAACTCGATTACGCTGTCAAAGTCGTAGGATATTGCTGCGGTGAACGTTGAACTGCTTAGCAACATTTTGCGGTGAATGTCTGCCTCTAATCGACCAAATTCTCGAGCACTTTCTTCATGAGAGTCGTTTAAGTTGACGATTCGGCCTTTCGTTTTCCATAGTAACAAAAGACTAAATGAATTAACAGTTGCATGAATCTTTATGATGATTACAAAAATCATTAAATACGATGCAAAGCTGCTGATTAATTGCCAACCTATCACACCTGCTCAGAGTCATGAGCGGCTTGATTTTGGTGGAAACTGAATCAAGAAAAAGCGAGTTCAATTTGATACAACCGTTGGTACGCAACAGTAGCCAGGTTACGATTTTGTTCAAGGCATTCTACGGCAGCCTCTATCTGCAACCGGTCATCTCAAACATGAACTAAAGTTCCACTGTGAAGTGGCACTGTCAGAGCTTGCTGAAGGCCGTTTTCACATTTATCAGTTTTCACATCTGATTTTGCATTTTTGATGACTGACCCCTATTGTCTTCAAATAAATGTGTCTCGGGCATTGCTCGATCGTTTTTCATCCTTTTTGAAGCAAAATGCCTGGAAGATGCTTGCTTGAAAGATAATGTCTGTTATATGACTGATAATTTTGTAATGTTAAGACAAATAACCAAAACCCCTAAGTGTGCAGAACTTTTTTGCCGGGTATAAATAAAGTTAGGCAAAGTTTCCATTAAGAATTAGTACATAAACTAGGTCATGCTTCAAAAAATACTTAAGAGTCAACATGTGCATGTTCCGGTTATATCATTAGTTATTATCTTGATTTTGTGATATCCTATAGGTCGATTAATGAAAAAAGTAAGACGGAAAATGCTCAGGAACTGACACAATTCAATGTATCCGAAAGTGGAATTAGAAACAGAATTATGGAAATAATAAACTCATGATGAATAATTGCTGTCCAGAATTCGCTTTATTCATATCCAAAGAGCCAGTTATCAATAACTCAATTGTGGAATTCACAAACTCAAATATCGTTTTTTAAACATAATGTGTCCCAAGCATGCTATCATATAGTTGGCCCTCTTCATGCAGACATTCCGAATGACACTTAAATTCTTTAATACACATCAAAGTACATTTTATTCGAAATTAAATTCTTTCTACATGTGATACCTGTTTCAACTTGAAAAAAATGGGAAAGAAGTAGGAATTTACCTTAGAAACAAAAGAACAAACAGCCTCGACAATATGTTCAGTAGCTAGGTTGTTGGGATACCCAAAAACACCGCAGCTTATCGCCGGAATCATAACTGAGAGGTAATGTCTCTCATTAACCATGTTCAGTATATTCAGTATGACAGTCTGGAGTATGTCTTTTTCATTACTTTTACCACCTTTCCACTGTGGACCGACAACATGTAATATTTCACAACACAAAAGTTTCCCCGGACTTGTAAACACTGCATCGCCCTCAGAAAGTGTGCCGTTTGCTTTAATGTAGTGCGTGCACTCATCCTGTACACCGGACCCAGCTGCAAGAAGTAGAGTAATTAAAGTGTATAGGTGTATCTCCTTCATTGTACGCCATTTGTACAAAGGGGAGCAATTTCTGTGACATCTGTTTGCTTCCATGGAGAACATACTCTTACAAAAAGGGGTTTACTATTGAAGAATTAGCTCAAATCTTTCCTTGATGAGTTGAACCCCACTGCGAAGGAAAGTAAAACTCTAGAATAGCAGAGCTACTTCCCTTACGAAACGGATCGCCGGTAACACTGTTTATTGAACAAAATAAGGCATTATTCGGAATGAATTGTAAAGTAGATAATTACATGAACGCGGACTTTTTACTTAAAAAATGATTTTGCCTTACCCGTGAATCATCGCTGATTAACACATGTTATTGGAGGGCAGATAGAATTAAACTGCAAGGATATTCGACAGTTTCCTAAGGACTAGTTTGAGGTGGATGTCGACAGAGGAACATGTTAATATCCGACGTCATCAAAGTGCAAAATTTGCACACTGCGTTAGCAAAGTTAGCAACGTGATTTATCACAAATTTTCACATGACGCCGCTTCTTATACGCTCCATGGGGAAAACGGTAACGTCATATTTGAATAATATCTCAAATTTGTGAACCGCACCACGAGAAAACTAACCAAATGGTTGTGCGCCGAGAAGAGACTTAGATCAGCCTGGGCATCCGCTCAGTCTGATCAGACTCTTTGCAGAAGGCTTAAGGGTAGCTTAGGGTCTAAGCTACCTCCATGCGGACAGTGAAGACACTGATCAGACCGGGCGGATGCCCAGGCGGATCTGAGTCATCGCTGAGTTCACATGCCACTTCGTTGGTTTGGTCGTGTGTTTCGGCTCATGTGTGTATGATTTTTAGACTGATATTCAGTCTCTTATTCTGATTGTCTGTTAAGAATTCACCTATTTTACATCTTAGATCCCTTTTCAGGAGAGGAATAAGAGACTTCTACTTCCAGCAAATCTTTAGCTGATGCTTGAACTTCAGAAAAAAAAGAAAATATTATGTTTTAAGCAGGAGACTGGTACAAGTCTATTATGATTTATAAGGTCGGTCTTACGATTTTGGTGATTTGGCTGCTCTATGATTGCTAACAAATTACCAACAAATAGTGATCTACTGCTCAACAAATCACAGTTAGAGCTGATCTAACATGTAGTCCCGATGCATTTTGAACATCTGCTAGGCATCGCGGGAGGAGTTGAAACTCTCGCCTTTCAGGCCCGGGTCTAATCACTTTCCTCGGTGCCCAGAAAAGGTTAACGCATGGAAAACTGTGTATAATTCTTAAACTTGGAATGTGACTGGTTAACTATATGCAAACATCATTTAAAGTAGGCTTCGCTATCAATTCAATTAACATGTCATTTAATACCAGCGACAACTTGCAGACATTTTCGTGAAACCATAGATGATTTAACTTAAAACTAGTAAGCGTTTCACTTACAGAATTAATAATTATGTTTTTTTAATTATGACAGTATTTATAATTAAATAGATACCTGCGTCTGATATAGCTTTAGCCAATCCTCCAATCATCTGCAGGTCAACATTTGCAGCGTTTACAATCACATCTGTATCTTGAGTAGTAATATCACAGCTAATTATTTGGACCGCTGTGCCATCACGTGACACAGCAGCGATGGACACACCTACTTCTGCTAGGGTATCTCCGATCTCCGGTTGCATCAAACATTTAAAATTTTCTGCAACTGTTTGTAAGGTATCTAGATTCATGACTATATTTGCTAACCAAGGTCGTTTCAAATGAAACCAGAATGTTGATATCCTCTCTGCTTCCTTCTTAAGAGCTTGTTCAGTTTCTTTAATTTTCTCACCTTTGCCTTCAATAAAGATTTCCCCAGTAAGTATGCCGTCCTTGTTTCTCATAACGGTGCAGTTTTGCAAATCATAGTTCTGTCTATATGTTTCAATGTAAGTAACAATATTCCTTTGAAAATAAGCCACGCTTTTGTCTACTCTGTTTCCTTGTAAATGCTGTTTAATGCTTTCTATTGCCTTTTTAACCACGGAAGAAATGCCTGTACATATTATCACCTTTTCTTCCATGGAAATGACGACCATGTTATTATTCAGTTGTTCGATTTTTTTGAATGCATTTTCTAACTCTTTATCTCTTTGCAAGTTCTCAACAAGATTATCTGGTACAGTGTATTTCTCTTCTTGAAAGATAGAACTGATGCACTCTTTCAGCCTTTTCTCAACCTCTCTGAGGGTAATGTCTGTTTCAAGATATATACATATTTCACAATTTGACCCTGTAATTTCAAAATCTCCTGATAGCTTTTGTCGGGCTAGTTTTTTCTGAAGAACTTTTCTCCCTTCACTACTCTTTAAGACATGTATTCGTTCTTTTGACTGTCCCACAGCTACTGTCTGAGTATTGGCCAGAAGATATAAAATTTCGGTTTTCATTCTGCTTACTTCTGATGTCGGTCCTCTAAAAATGAGCTTATTCTGGGCATGGTCTATGGTAGTACTTGTTTTTGGATTGCTTGATTCCAATGCCGTCAGGACTCCAGCAGCCTCAAGGGTTTTATACTTCAAAATATTGACGTCTATTTGCTCATCGGTCTGCTTCTCTGCTGGTTGAATATTTTGAAGTTTTTCTTTCAAGTCAGATAAACGCCCCTGATTGGATGTGATTACCTCAATCGTTCTCTGACTTTTGTTTATTTCATACTTAAGATCAGTTTTCTTCTTTTCTTTTTCTAGCATAGCTACTGCATCATCCCATATCGTTTTATCTACAGTTGTGTACCAGGTTTGAATTCCGGCGAGAAACTCATTCACAGCTTTTCTTCCATTTTCTTTCCAACAGACCAGCTGCTGATACTGGCTGAGGGGAATATTGCATTCCAGTATAATGCGACTCCCTCTATTATCTTCATCGTCCGTTTCCTCTTCAAATTCTGGTTCCTGCACCGACGGCCATATCACCCGCAGATTCAGACTCTTCATGTGCTGCTCAAACCGTTCTTTGTCAACTGTTGATATGTAACTATGCAACAGATAAAGGATAAACAAAATTATATTCACAAACTGCTTTGTGTCTGTCTCTATTAGCTTATATGAAGCTCCAACCTTCCATTATTTGTGTTGAATTAGGAAATCGAAGTCGGCCTCCAGTTTAGAAAACAAATTTGCGCCTGTGAATCACTCACAAACTGAATTAAATCCTGACTCGCCGAAGTTTACAGACAAAAATGAATTTCAATCCTCATAATTCCTATCTTAAAACATTCTGCTTTATACTGAACACCTTAGGGGATAAAACGCAGCAAATAACGTTATTCTAATTAGGTCCAAATTTCCTGTGAATAAGTTTATCGACGTTTGAAGACCGTCGCTCCTGACTCACAACTTTGCATATCTATAATTAGCATTAGAATGTGAAGTTATACAAGCCAGTGATATTTACGCATGCAAAAAAGCGCATGTGAGATGTAGCAAAATCAGTTAATAAGTCCGTTTGATCCCAAGTGCAAACGGGTTTTGCTTATATGCTCGAAACCGTCGAACGGTGTATTTAATGTTCTAATATCCTAATGATTCTGATAATACCCTTACATTACAGAATACGAAAAATCCAATTTTTGGGATGCTTTGGTAAATTATTTTCTGTTAATAGCAATGCAGAAACTGGACAGTTTCACTGCAGGGCGCCGTATGCTTATTAGAACAACCAAAATATTGTTGATACACAATAGCGTAACCTGGTTTTTTTTACTACAGTTGCGGCGTATATGAATGAAAGAAAATAAATGTATTCACCTGTCTGCATGCGTAACGCATGCTGACACGGTCAGGTAATACTATGTTGTAAATAAACATTGAACTTTTATATAGTTTTGCGAGTAAAAAGTGTATGTTTCACAATTAGACAATATATTGATGAACCAAAAAGTAGAAAAAAATGGATCCCGAATAAAGTAAGAAATTTTCAATTAGTTATGCAAATTTTGTTCTACGGCTAGCATACATTGGTCAAATGCTATAATACGTAAGATAAGACTAAATGGTATTTCCAACAGCCAAGTTTTACTCCCTTGTAATTATAAGAGGTAAAAATGACATATTTCAGGTCTTACTATGGTTTGAGGGCTGGATTTGGATTTTGATTGTTTCAGTTCCTGGTCTTTGCATACTTTTTACTTTTTGTATAGATCTTTTTATTTTTATGTAAAGCCTCACATTTCTACAAAATTATGATTTTTTATGTATAGGATAATGATTATGAATGAGCAGTTCAAAAATGCTCTACCTCTCACCGATTCTGAGAAAATATTGGAAATGTCCTTTGCATTAAGGAACAAACGCACTATATTACAGTTATACAGTTTAGCCGAAGTCCCGTAAATTTGTTTGGGAAAGTAAAGGTAAATGAGAACACTTCCATGTTTGCATGCCATTTTTATCAACGGGAACAATTTTTGTGACTTCCTGTTTGTTTCCCTGGGCTAAGATAATCTTTCCTATATGGGTAGTACTTTTAAAAGAAACAACTTTCTCCTGTTGCAGCAATTTTTCGACCTCCTTTGAGAATAAAAGTGGTCAAAGTACCCAAATCATAAGCCTGAACTCATAAGTCCTTTAAACATTGACAATTCCGGAATATTTGGGATACAAAGATATGGACCCGAAATGAGGTGTGATCAGGCGCTCGCGAGTAGTAAGCATCATCTGCCTATACATTCTCTTGAATTGGTAACTGTAATATGAAGGAAGACGCAATACGGTGACTGTATTAAAGAGGAAATGCGATGCAACAAACATGAAATACATAGCAAGCGAATCCAGTAAACTACTAGTAGCTTACACATTGAAATACTGTGAAAGCTTTTATATAATAAATATTCATATTTGAAGGTTGTGTTTTGCTTTATTTAAGAGTTGAACCCAGATTTCATCTCTAATCGTATTTGTTCAATTGACAACTTTATCAAACTTTTTAACCAGTTCTCCTTACAATGTTCCCCCAGGAAGTCAACGCACTCCAATTCGAAGAGGGCAGCGCTTAGATCGTTAACAAACTACTTCACTCTGTTATTTTATCTTCATAACTGTACATTTTAGTAATGGTGGGTTTATTCTCTGCCAAGTACATAAATACTTCAAGGTGGTACAATGTAAACTGAATACATGTACATCTGCCAATTTCTACTCTTTGTGGGAAAACGTATACGTGTATCATTTATTATACATAGATAACTATGAAATGAAACAATTGAAATTGTCAAAAGATAATTATATGAAAAATAGGTACTTTATTGTGGTAAATGGGTACACTTTCAGGGGAAGCAGCTTCGTCATTTTCATTTTACCTCCCTTCTTACTAGTAGTTGGAGTCAATTCTCAAAGAAAAATTTTGCTACTCTCTAGGTGCAAATTCTTTCCTTTCAAAGACCCCTTTTCAAAAGGGTTTCGTCATGCAGACAAACAAACAGGAAGTCGCAAAATTCGTCTCCCTTTGAAAAGTAGGGGAAAACCATGGCCGTGTACCCATACGCCTTTAGTAGCAATTCTGCAGTAAACTGTTTACCTCATCCTGTTTTCATCCTCAATTGCCACCTCCATATCTGATGTGTCAACCTCAGGTTTCAGGCCATAATTGGCAGTCGGACCAAGCTGATCGTAGTATGGTAGAACTGTGACCATAGTATCGTTTAGCCTGTACGTTCCATCTTGCCAAACAGTCCTTGCATCTATTGTTTTGAAAAGAGAGCGATTAAATTGAGCAATGGAACGGGCAAACCAGCAAAAGGGAATGTGGGCCCAGCAAAGTCTCAGATCAGCCTGGGCATCGGCCCAGTGTGATCAGAGTCTTCGCTGTCCGCATGGAGCTAGCTAAGACCCTTAGCGCACAGCGAATACTTTGGTCAGACTGGGTAAATGCTCAGGCTGATCTGAATCTTTGCGTGGTGCAATGCCACTTTTTTTATTTTGTCGGGTCGCGGCTCAAGTTTTGTTTTTCACAAAGGCATTCAATAGATACGACATACTAAGCAACAGAAAAAGAAGGCGAGTAAACCAAATGTATGTTCAGCATATATTAGCATGTGCAAATAACATACAAAATTTGAAACAAATTACAAATAAGTTCTGATTTGAAAGCAAGGATACTCTAAAGGAACAAAAATAGCAGTCTCGGTTTAACGGAGTCTGTTCAGGACCAGTAAGTTGAATGTGCGACACTGACCACGCCTCTAAGCCCCGGCTTCAGCAAAACTCTAGTGACTCTAAATGAACACAAAATCCCAAAGGACCAGAAAATATATAAATTTCCCTTTTATGGCAAAAGGGAGAACATTTGACGGCCGCCATATGGCATAACACCAGCTCAGTGACTGAATAGTAAGAGCTTTCGGAAGCTAGAAATAATGTCAAGTTAACATCGGTTCTAGTTACGTTGCCATAAATGAATTAAGAGAAGTATGAAAAAATGCACTCTATGGTGCTTTATGCTTCTCTTTATTGGTATTACGAGGGGTGATCATTTAATAATTGAAACTAGCATTTATTTCATAAGCTATGTGTCAAAACAGTATTCCAGGCTTATATTACCTAAGAAGCAGACATATGACATATAACCTAGTTCTAAAGCACTGTTTAGGAATGTCGTTGCCATGGCAACGATGCCTAAAGCTTATAAGGTTTAGTCTCTAAAATTTTTACAAATTTTACATATTTTCATGTATATTTGCAGCTGATTACATGTAGTAATAAAGAAAGGATAAAAGTTTATGATGGTGTGATGGCTTGATGCAAGTCTCATGTACTAAAATATATCGTTTTTCATGACTTGCTCTCAAACCTGGCAGAAATACAGACCGTGAGAGACTACTGATCGAGCAAAAATTGACGTTTTCGCAGCTTTTAAGCGGGGGGGACCAGAATTGTGACGTCATTGCACTTTGACAAGCAGAATCTTGGGAGAATGGCATAGCAGAAAGAACCAAAACTATTCTGTACTTAGTTTAAACATATTTTATTTCAACAAACTATAGATATACAATATTTTACAAGATACAATACTACTTAGGATGAGAACGGAAGCTAATAGCTTATTTAGTTCTTCTACTTCTGTACTTGATAACCGATCCATTAACTTTAGCCTAATACTTGAAATGACGTAATAAAATGCCAATATCCCTTGACATCAATTATTTTAACCCCTCTTTTAGCTTTAATTCATGCCAGATTTCAGAACGTTTTCATTAACAATCATTATATGTGTGTTTCTAAAGCCAAAACCTACCTTAAAGAGAAGGTGTTCTTAAATTTTCAATTTCTTTTTTATTTACCGCGCATAATAAGCATAATGCAAGAACCTCCTTACCAAAAAGACGTCGAAAACATTCACACACGGTACCTGGCATGAACCTGACGTCACGTGTTGCTATGGCAACACGTTAAGATTTCAATTTCAAGCATGTGTTCGAAAGCTCAAAAGATCCTCTTTGGTGTTACATGACGGATACTTATTTCTGTATATAATCAACTAATCTACAAAGGTGTTTCCATTATTTAATGATCAACCCACGTATCAAATGGTTCTAAACAAATTTCCATTCTTCGAAAGCAGCTTATGCAGCAATATCAAAGCGAAAGAACCTGCCTTCACTCTTAAAGCGCAAAAACAGTTGAATTCGCAAACAGCGTAGATCCATGAGTGAGTAAGTGAGTGTTATAATGCCATGTCGCGACTGTAAAAAGTATCCCTTTACTTCGCCATAATGCATTTTTGTTTTTACTTTCTTTGGGATCATTGCGTTCATTCTGGTCGGCGCTAAGGGGCATATATGCAGACATGCCCACTTTGTTTCCCGTTATGTAAAAAAATAGAAAATAAGTAGCATTAGTTGTTAAATGTTTTTTTAAGTATACGTTTTTGTCCAAACTGATGCTTTCATTGGTCTGTTGAATGAACAGTAATTGTTTTAATTGGCTTGAACGATAGCAGAAGCTAAGAGTGAGGGTTTGAATCTAGTAAAACTAGTTTTAGCCCCCCACCCCCCCCCCTCTCCGGCCCCATCCCCCCACACTAATCTATCACTTACCGTTCCAAGGCGGTCTTTCTGTTGTGGTTCCTCAGTGCTATATTTTCTTATTCCGCTTTTCTATGGTCATCTGGCAATATGGTCATCTGAATAGTTGCTAATTTTGCTCTCTTTTTTGTTTTGTCATTTAAAATAGAATGTAGGTTAGAATATGTTGCTGCTGTTTTAAATAAACGTAGCCGAATGACCACTTGTTTGGGAAAGAGCTGTTCATTCGGTTTACCGTGCGGGTCTTTCGTGGACTTTTGTCAGCTTTTATCTGTGCTTATCTCCCTTTTTATTCTGATGGCGGGATCTGGGGTATGATTGTGTTCATTCCTGAGTATTGCCTATCTGTTACTTTGCAAGGTATATTGCTGTCATTTGGGAAGCCTCAATAAAACTGAGGCTCGGCATATTGTTCTTGTGTGTGCTCTGTTTCCAGAGGTAAAATTTCGTAGTTTTTATTTTAATTTGCTCACCGAGAATCAAATCGTCAATTACCTAAACAATACAGACAAATCATGTAAAGTCACGGACTAGGTTCTTTGCATTGTTGCATGTTGTGTTTATTTATTAACGTGGAAGCCAATTTTGAAAATAAAAACCGGAGCAGTCTCACCGTTTCTATGTTTGTACTTGATGACCCAACATCCCGATATATAGTCTGTTTTACCGACTTCTTTGATTTTTCCACCGCCGCAGACACTTTTATTGGAGAAGAACGTTTCTAAATCTTCAGACGTTACGTCATCTGGAACGTCTAACACCTGAATTTTGGAAGAGTCTCTAACTTCTTCAACGGAGTCCCATGGTAACGAACCATTCTCTTGGAGATGCTTCAGACCTGAATTAAAGTGCATGGTTATACATTTAGAATTATAAAAGTATGCATTTTTACAACCTCAGTGAAGTATAAAATTTGTTTGTTAATAAAAGACTACAAAGTCCAACCTTGAAAGAGAAAGAGAATTACAATGAATTCAAATTTGTTTTAAAACGTGCACCAAGTCTCATAGTTATTCATGTTTAAAAAAAAAGGTAGAATCACTTGTAATGTATTGTTTGTTGGGATGTATTTGTCAATCTTTCCCTTTGATGTTGGGGATAGGGTTTTGGATCTGATTCAGTCAGTCCCTGAAGTGTAGTTACTCTTTAAATTTAAAAACAACCTGACATATTTAAGTAGGATTTACATAATAAATGTCCTACAGTGACAGCCTGAACGCAATTTCTTTCATATGACTGGCTGCTTTTGTTTGTTTAATGCCCCTGAAATATGGAACCAAAACATTATAAATACAGTAACAGACTTTTCGTAAAGTAAACCTAATGCGTACAGATAATCTAGTTAGTAAAATGATTGGATTCCTTACTTGTTTCTCGAAATTTCCTACGGAATTCTGCCAGGACTAGGGTAGGGTCTGTCCCATACTGAATTCTGTAAGGTTCTGTCTTGAACCGGGCTCCTATTTGGATATGTTCCGGTACAGACTTGTCTGCTTTAAAGTTCTTGAACAGTAGAATATGCCCTGGAACTGAATGTAACCTCGGAAAAATGATAAAAAGTAACCTACCTTAAAGAATGATTTATTAGGATGTGTTAAATAAAATTAAGACACAGCGTTTAGTATTCTTACAGAACAAAAAAGTAGTAAAACCAGGAAAACAAAGACAAAATGGAAAATATTTAGTTCAGTGCTATCACAACTGGTACGATTTTTTCATTTTTGAAATCGCGTTAGTAAATGGAAAGTTTTTTAAACGACCGTTGGCTTTTCATGCGGACCAAATAGCTAACAAAATGTTTTAAAACCACTGCAGAAGAAGAGGGTGAATGACTGGATCCAGTAAAATTATTTAATCCCCCTCCCCAAACATTCCCCTCCCCCAGTAATCTATTACTGGCCGTTCCAAGGCGATACTTCTATTGTGATTCCTCAATGTTTCCATTTCTTCTGTCCGCTTCTCTGTGACCTTCTACCTTCTAAGCAATATTGTTACCTGTACGGCTGCCCGCTTTGAAAATTAGAAAATATGTATAAAATACATGTTACTGGAGTCTTTGACTCGGGTAGCTGAATGACCAACTGTTCGCGAAAGAGCTGTTTATTCGTTTTGCCGGCGTGTTTTTCGTGACCTTTTGTCAGTTTATGTATACTTTGTTTCCTTTTCGCTTTTAAGGATGAAGTTTGGGAGCTAATTGTATTAATTGCTTCCCTAGACAACGAAACCCTTCCAAAAGGGGCTCTATTCTATGACATTGTCTTCTCTTAAAGGAAATTATTTACTCATAGAGGAGGAAATTCTTTCCTTTTAGAATTAAATCTCATTGAAAGGGTGATTCAAAGACATTGTAGGGTTTTTTCTTTTACTTTTTTTTTTCTTCTTGTGATGTTTCCGTTTCTGTATGCTTAATTTTGAGAATGGTATCTTACACTCTAGTTTTGGAGCATCTTTTGTTTGGTACTTATGAACACCTCCTATATCACCATGAAATACTTCAAGAACGAGGTAAAGTTGTTTTGTACAATCAAGTGGAAACTCTTCAGTTACATCCTCCTTCGCTGGTGACAAACTTAGGTTGTGAGTTATCTCTCTTGACTCTTTGTTGATAGTAAACATGATCATTTCACTGTACATTTGTGAAGAGATGGCACTTTCAACAAACCAAGTGCCCTGTCTATGCATTTGATCTGAAAATAAAATTTTAAAGCAATTCGGAAGAAAATAAGAAGTACTGCATTCTGTGACAATATTGATGCTTAGCCAGACAATAGATGAAGGCCTGCAACATTTCAGTAAAAATCTACACTATAATGATGTTTAAACATGCTGCTACATGTATTTTACAACGAGGACAGTTTATATATACTAGTTTAAATGCATTTTCACCAAAACATTTCAATTTACACAAAGAAAGAACAGGACAATTATAAATAAGAAAGAAATTGTTTTGTATATTTTGTGCTACCATGCACTTTGCTTGGTACCTTTATATGCACGTACCTGAGTAGAGAGATAACTGATTCAAAGATTCTGGTAATTCTGAAACAACACCAAATCTGAAGAAGCCATATTTTCTACTGCTACAATGGTTTTCCTTGTCGTGTTCCTGTACTTTCATTTGCCAGTTGATACAGTACGACATGTTGACAGACACCGGCTCTTTCAGTCTACAAACACCAGAACTTGACGTCTTTCCCGGAACAGCCTCATCGGAATCAATGTAGATATGACTTCTAGAGAATGTTTTGAGTCCCAATAGCTTCTCATCTGCAAACAGATTTCCCAGTAGTTTAAGATGTGTACGAAAATTAAGGAATGAATGTTCTTTTTTAACGTTTACTCAAGTATAAACTACATCGGGTCACGAGCAAAGTAAGTGGAACCCCGTAGGGGTTTACGTAAACTTTGCTCGTGACCGATGTAGTTTATACTTCAGTAAATTTTTAGAAATAACATTCATTCCTTATATTTATATTATTTAACAATGCTTTTGGTAAATAAAAAGATAAACAAAAAAATAAGAAATACATATACATAGGAATCGTTTTGAAAACATTATTCCGCACTCCCAAGTTGAGGACAGATACGGTTTCATGCGGATCGTTACTTTAAGTAACGGAAGTTACGGGTCATGTCAGCGTCACTGATGAGGCTTGTGTAACCGGAAGCTCGAAGTATGGCCCAGGCTACCTCTATCAAATGTGCTTAGTGTGCTGTGCTCATGAAACATTAGGTATTTACATGAATTTAAATGTTTTACCTGGATTTCACTTATAAACTGAGTATAAGAAAGGTTAGCTATAGCCTAGTGGCCGTGGCTTTGGGAAGGAGGGACGGGCTGTGTAGAGCAAATGTATCTTGGGCAAAAGCCGAAGCCCATCCCTCTCCTTTCGCTGCCTTATCATTCCCTGATTTGAAAAAGGTACCCGTGCACACATTTACTGCTTGGTTGACAGAGATATTCAGTCAGCAGTTGATAAATAAAGTAGATACTTTTCTAAAAAGTAGATACTATTCTAATCTTTCGCGAACACAGAACACGGCACACATTCGAAGGAAGAAACATGGACCATACTTCGAGATTTCGGCTACTCAAACCGCATCAGTGATCCTTATATGATCTGGTTACGAAAACCAGAGAAAGCATAGTGTAATTTCTTACTTTTAATAAAGCAGTTGATTCAAAGACTTATTAGTACCATAAAAGGCATAAAAGAATAAAATAGCAATAATCTAGAATATAAATCTTAACCAATCAAAAATTTCTGATTTCTCAGAATATTTTCTTGATCTCAAAGGTAAAAAAATGTAAACTGCATTATGGATGACGTACGGGGAGACGTTTTACGGCACAACACTACATGTAATTGCATTGAAGTAAAATAGAAATCTAAAAGAGCTCATTCAAGACCACAGAACACGTTCGAAAGTAGGAACATGGGCCATCTTCGAAGTTTTCGGCTACTCAAGCCTTATCAGTGATCCAAGTCCAAGAGATTTTATTGCTTCTTTTCACCATTAAACTTTGTCCTATATTGGACAAATATTTAGAATTAATAAAGGAATTACTTTGTCCTATATTGGACAACTAACTGGAATAAAAAGTCAAATAGGTTTATGAAATGATGGCCCTACTTTTGTCATTGGCAAGTTCATGAAAAGGTGACACCAGACCACTGTTACAATGCATAACATCGCACCATATCTGCACCACTGTCAGGGCACCGATCCGGCCTGTCCCCCGTTGTAGTAGTGCTTGAGATGCAGTCTATGTCTCTTCGCCGCCCTGCTGGTGTTGTTGCCGTACAGCAACACCTCTCAACTATCCTGTAGGTATCTGCCATTATTGGAACGCAAGGTATTTGTATTGAAACGAGCCCGTTACAACACGCCGAATGAGAACCATTACTTCCGTAACTTAAGGTAACGATCCGCATGAAACCGTATCAGTCCTCGAATTGGGGTCGACTTCGGAATGAAAGGTCGGATAAAATTCGGAATAGATACGAATGGGACACGTGTTAGATACGGATAGCTGCCGATGAATGCGTTTAGTTACGCACCACAACGGCTTACTCATCCGCTCCTGAATTTTGAAAATTTTCAAAATTTCGACGCGGATCCTGCGGACCCTGCAAATATGATACGAACAGTAACGGACTCTGCGGATGCGATACGGATCCATTACAGATAAAACGGATAGATACGGACGTAGCATCCGCAAAATAAATGTGTGTGTGTGTGTGTGTGTGTGTGTGTGTGTGTGTGTGTGTGTGTGTATGTGTGTGTGTGTGTGTGTGTGTGTGACTGGAGCATACAAGGAGTAGACACAGATGTGGAGGTCACAGATAATTTTTTCTATTATTCTATCCCCTTGACATGCGCAACAGTCCGTATCTGATGGTATTTATCCACATCTAAAGGTTACAGAACGTAACGGAAGGTTAGTAGTCCGTACCTATCCGTATCCGTCCGCATTGTGCCAATTCAAACGGAACGTATCTAATCGCTGACATCCGCATTTATCCTTTACCACCCATATCTATCCGCGCCTATTGATTGGTATATCCGTAAATTCATTAGATAA
This sequence comes from Ctena decussata, assembly GCA_963989385.1. Taxonomy (NCBI): domain Eukaryota; kingdom Metazoa; phylum Mollusca; class Bivalvia; order Lucinida; family Lucinidae; genus Ctena; species Ctena decussata. The sequence goes on from OZ022508.1 coordinate 20,433,277, forward strand.
AAGTAGGCCACGCCCACAAATTCTGCGGATAAACTGAGGATTTTATCCGCAAGTATCCGCCCTATACGCAATGTGTGTGTGACTGGGGCATAAGGCCCGTGACACAATGGAATTATTGACTTGCAAACAACATTGACTCCCGCATCATTTAATTGGGTTAACAGAGCTTTGCACTGATAATGTAAATATTACAATTTAAATGTAAACTCTCTGCACCTTAAGCATGATATAATAGTGTATTCTATGCTAAACATTTTATCTTTTTAGTATCAAGAATCTTTAGAAAATGATATATGTAAGCATTTGGTTTACAACCAAATCTTTACACTTATCACACTGGCTATTGGATGTAATTTATAATAAATACAATGTTGTTTAATTTTATCATAAGCGCAAACTCTTGGCAATATTTCCTTGTTGTTAAGCAGGTTGGAAAATAACGCGTCATTGAATATTCGTATCATTGAGAATGCAAAACTTAACCTGCATAAAGTACTGAAGAATACAAATGCCCCACTCATAACAAAAACATACAACAGACAAATTATATGAATTTAATGTTCCAAAAAGCAGCACAAATTTTCATTAAAACTGAATTTATATGACATATTCTTTCGTTTTAAACATATTTTATTACACTTGGGAACCTATATACAAAAACAAACGACATAAATCCAAGAGTCGCAAATTCGATTTCCTACTCCTTCGGTCTGTCGAATGAAACTTCATACTGAAGTCTCGTCTCTGTATGACCTGTGAGTTGATGGGACGTATCGTTCAATCAACAAACGACATATTAAAAAACAGATAAGAAAGGAAGCAGAATTTATTTAGTTTTCTGAATTGTATTCTTTACCATGTAAGCAGGCAAAGGTGGGGTGGATGCTCAAAGCATGTCACACGATGTGCACTTGCACAGTATCTATCATGAGGATTCAGCAAAATCACATGTCAAATTGAACGCATTAGGGCTTGTCCCCAAAAAGAATACCGAACTTGATTTTGATCCGATATATATGGTGTACCAAGAGGGTCAAAAGCACCGATACGGGTCGACCCGTATTTCAGAAATACGGGTCGACCCGTATTTTTACGGGTCGACCCGTAAATTTACGGGTCGACCCGTATTTCAGATACGGGTCGACCCGTAAATTTGCGGGTCGACCCGTATATTTACGGGTCGACCCGTAAATTTGCGGGTCGACCCGTATAATAGGGGTCGACCCGTAAAAATACGGGTCGACCCGTATATTTACGGGTCGACCCGTATTTTACGGGTCTACTTGCATTTACGGGTCGACCCGTAAATTACAAGTCGACCCGTATTTTACGGGTCGACCCGTATCTTAAATACGGGTCCACCCGTAAATATACGGGTCGACCCGTAAATATACGGGTCCACCCGTATTTCAAAAATACGGGTCGACCCGTATTATACGGGTCGACCCGTATTATAGGGGTCGACCCCTATTATACGGGTCGACCCGTATTTCTCCAAAAATAAACTGACCAATCAGAAGATGCCTTCTATCGGTTCTTCGGCACCTTTGAAATATCGCTTCAATTCATGCTGTGGAGTCGCACTACTAATACCTGTATGGATAACTGTATATGGCAAATGATTGGTTGGTTTTGCTTAACATATGCTCACTAGACAAGGGTCTGCTATTATGTTTAAGTTTTACTTAAATTAATATCATTTATATATATATATATATATATATATATATATATATATATATATATATATATATATATATATATATATATATATATATATATATATATATATATATATATATATATTCTTAATAATTATTTAAAACTGTTACCAAACGAGGGAAATATCTAATACTAAAACGATGCCTAGCTTACATATAAACTATGCGTATCCATGGTATCCGGCCAGTCCAACCTGGTTATCTTCGAGAAGTCATTTGTTTATTGCTGCTGTATACATGTATTCAGTAGCCTATTCGTATGTGTATTACAGAAGCTTTGTTAATCCACTGCTACTGTTTGCTATATGTTGTCAAGAAAAGGACAAGTTAAATTCAAACCTTAACTTTGGACGTTCTATCGAAGTGTTTCTGAGATATTTTGCTTAATTCTTATTGTATTTAATGCTGATACTATCTTTGTCCAATTAAAGAAGAAGATGAAGAAGAAGAAGAAAGCGTCAGCAATGATTTTATGATAAATATAGAAATAATAAAAATGATAAAATATTAATGACAATAATAGAAATAACTTTTAATTATTCTCTGACAATATCAAATAAAAGAAAGAATAAAAAGAAACGGCCAGATTTCTTTTTCTAAACATTTTTCTTTCTTTTTTATTTTTATTTTTCATTATTATTATTATTATTATCAGGAAACTTGTGCTGTTTGCCGTTTAAAGTTATGCCAGATCAAACAATCGTTATCATAAACTACATATCTGATCCAACTTTGCTTAGTTTAAACATATTTTATTCATAATTTTACTCACATGCAACATAAGATATACACAAAAAATAGTTAATGGGATTGGAATGAAAGCAAAATGCTTATAGGATTCCTCTCCCTCTAGCAAGCTAAATTGTACAAAATATAGGCAGGCCACATGTTTTGTAAATTATTATGTACAGTTGTAATTTGATTACACAGTACAAGGAATACAAAGTAAATTCAACAGAATATAGAAACTAGGTCCTATAATACAAAAAATGAAAGAAAAAGAATGCATGAGATGGAGCACTGATAATACAGAAAGGAAAAACAAAAAAGAAAATCGGTTGGGCACAGATCAGGGGATTGGATTTAAGAAACTTACATGCCTTACATGCCTACTTCCAAGATACTTTCTTGTGGACAAGACAATTAAAGGTCAACAAAAAAAAACATCTTATGCTCAACACCATCGTCATCTCATCCGGACAAACAGCCCTCCTACTGTCTCTGAAGAGTTGTAAATATAAGTATAATCATAAATTAGATACGGAGACAATAAGTGACTGATAATCAAGAAGAAAGGACAAGACGGCAAAAGCATTATTGATGGAAAAAAGATATATATATATATATATATATATATATATATATATATATATATATATATATATATATATATATATATATATATATATATATATATATATGTATGCACTAAAATCTTCTAGTATCCCTGATGTACTTATGTACAGCTGCAATTATTTGTGTATTAACATCCACTGACAATGAACTGTCCCCAAACAACAATACATCTAAAGATACGTTACAGAGGTGTGAAAGACTACGTAGCATTTCGTTTCTTTGCCGATAATAGTAGTGACAGTATAGGAAGTAATGTTGAGAGTTTTCAATATCACCACATCTACACAGGGGTGAATCGGTCAAGTTTTTTAGATAAATATCATAATTTAAAGAACTGCACTTAGTGCGAAGGCGCGTATGCAGGATTTGTGAACGTCTGTCTCCTGAGTAGTAATATTTAGGAACTCTATCATTTACCTGATTTAGATGAAACTTAAAAGATGAAACAGATACAGAGTTTCTATGTTCTTCGGGAAGGCTGTTCCAGTCTCGGATAGAGGAGGGTAGAAAAGAATTGAAATACTGATTTGTGCGTGCATTAATTGTACGAATGTCATTTGCGTTTCTTAGATTATAAAAAGACGTTTCACTAACAGTTGCAGGTATAAGAGATGATAGATAAAGGGGAGTCAGGTTATTTACCATTTTATAGAAGAGAATTAATTTTTGCTTTTTCCGTCTCGAGTCTAAAGTTTCCCATCCAATTTCGCTATAAAGATTTTCAACAGACACTAGTTTAGTTGTTCCAGTTGCAATCCTAGCTGCTTCTTTTTGAATTTTTTCAATGTCGTCTTTTTCATACTGTGTGCAGTTGTCCCAAATTTCATTGCCATATTCCAAAATAGGTCTAATAAAAACTATATAAATTATTTCTAAAGATCTGCGGTCTAGCTGGAATTTAAGTTTACGCATAATATTAATTCTTATCCAAGCTTTTTCTTTTATGTAGTTTATGTGTTTATGCCAAGAGCCATCATTACTAAAGAATATGCCAAGATGTTTATGCGTATCAACTTCTGAAATTTGCTGATTTAACATGTATAAAGGAGGATGTACTGTCTGTAAGAGTTTTCTAGATATCAAAAGAGTTTCTGTTTTCACAGGGTTAAAAGTTACCAACCACATTTTGGCCCACTTAGCTATTTTTTCCAGATCAGAATTGAGGATTTGTGCAGCAGAGATGGGATTTTCAACAACTATTGATAAACTCGTATCATCTGCAAAGAGTCTGATGTTAGAACCTATATCTGTTACTATATCGTTTATGTATAGGAGAAAAAGAAGTGGGCCAAGAATAGATCCCTGCGGTACCCCCGCTTGTATAAAGTTCCAGTTAGAACGAGTACCTGGGAGAATAACTCTCTGCCTTCTATTAGAAAGATAACTGCTAATCCAAGATAACAAACTACCAGAGACACCTGCTGCTCTAAGCTTGCAGAGAAGACCCTGATGCCAAACACGGTCAAAAGCCTTGCTGACATCGCAGAAGACAACTCGTACTTCCTTTCCTGAGTCCAGAGCTTGACAAAAGGAATTGTAAAGAAATGTGAGTTGATTGGTTGTGGAATCTCTAGGAATGAAACCAGATTGTAAAGGAGTAAGAATGCCGTTGTCGTGAAAGTGGTTGTAAAGATGTTTAAAGACAACACGTTCAAAAACTTTCTCCAAACAACTCAATAGAGAGATGGGTCGATAATTTGAAACAGAAGTTGAATCTCCACCTTTAAAAATAGGACATACCAGAGCATCTTTCCAAATATCAGGAAATATCCCAAGCCGTAAAGATTGGTTTATCAAAGAACATAGGGGATTGGATAGTTCATGTGCCAACTCTCGAAGGATGCGATTGTTAATATCATCTGATCCTACAGCTTTACCGAGGGGAAGGGACTTCATAACAGATTCTACCTCTAAGGGAGAAATAATAAGAGTTGAAAGAATATCTTCAACGTAGACAGCAATATCAGGGACTATAGTGTTACGATCATCGAGTAGCGTTTGATCTCTGAAAAAATCGTTCAGTATGTTTGCTTTGTCAGTTTCGTCACAGTAGATATAGCCGTCTTTTTCCAAGGTCGGCACAGAAGACTTAGTGGATGGAGAGATAAAGGCTTTCAGAGTGGTCCACCAATCTTTAGTAGATAAAGTTTCTGACTGAAGTTTGTTAGAAAGTTGGTTTAAGTAATCCTGTTTAGATTGACGGATAGCTGCTACAACACTGTTTCTAAGCTTCTTAAATTTATTCCATAGTCGTGTAGTATTGATTCGTTTGGCTTTTTTGGTGCTCTCTTTTACGTCTCCTAATTTGCTTTCTGATGGCTGTTGTTATCCAGGGAAGATCGGAGGGTCGGATTCTAACATTTTTATTTGGAACGCATTCCGCTGTCAGTAAATTTATACGGTCAGTGATATTCTTAGCATAAATATTAGTATCTGGGTCTGATAATGTAACCCAATCAGTATTTGCAGCTTTAGTTCTTAAGAGGTCATAGTTGCCTCGATCATAACTCCAAATTCTGCGGGTAAACGATTTTCTTGCATGCTTGGAGAATTTTAAAATGCCATAAATAGGACAGTGGTAACGAACGTCTTGGTGAAGAAAAGGATCAGCTACACCACTGGAAATCAGGTTATTTCTATCACTAGTGAGAATAATGTCAATAAGGGAAGAAGAGTGTTCAGTATAATGGGTGGGTTCTGATACGGTTTGGTATAAAGAAAACTGTTCACATAGGTCTGATATCTTACGAGAAGACTGTTCACTCAGCATATTAAAATTAAAGTCCCCTGTCACAATAATATTGTTCATTTGTGTGTCCAGTGCTAATGATAAAGAGTCTTCAATGGCAGAGTAATATAGCGCATCAGAATTCGGAGGCCGATAAAATAGCCCAAATAACACACGAGTATGATTTAGCTGGATTTCAAGCCAAATGCATTCTACGTTAAGTGGTTCTAAGTCGTGCCTTCTTTTATAGTGAATAGAGTCCTTGACGTAGATCAGTACACCACCATGGTGATCCCTTGCTCTATCTTTACGTTCAGGTGGTTTGAAATCCTGCATGAGTAAGTCTGCCGTTCGGATAGACGAATGAAGCCAAGTCTCAGAAAAGGCAAGGATGTCGAAATCACTGAGTTCTACAGCAAGAATGTCGATCTTATTCACAATGCTCTGTACGTTGTAGTGTACAAAAGATAAATGTTTGGAAAGATTTAAAGTATTCAGAAAAGAAGTCGAGTCATGAGACGAGTTGGATGAGGTATCAAGCGAAGAAGTGGAAGATGGTCCAGGATTAGGGTGCACGTCCCCCGAAATGAAAAGGAGAATCCAGAGCCAGGTCAAGGCTGTTATGATTATGCCATTTACAAACACGTCTTGCATGAACTTCACATTTGACATGTGCGTAGTATTAAATTTCCTTGTTATCACAAAAACATTGCCTGTATATTTTCTTTTGCTGGTTTGTTTAATTGAAAGAATTAGTGAATAGGCATACAGTTCTTGTGAGCATATTGGAAGTAGAGCAAACAGATTAATAAGCAAGGAAAATCTACACACAGAAGAATACGTGCGCATTACGTCGCTAGGGTATCTTCTTTTACTGTTCAGGAGATAGTTTGCAGTAAGAATAAAAACCTCTCCCCCGGCGAAATACGCACGTATTCACTGTATGCATGAAACCATATTGGATTCGTGTTAGCTTCGTAGGATCTGTATGGTAACATCCTAGAGCCCCCTGATCTGCCCAAAGCCTGTGCTCCAGAAAAACAAAGGAAAAAAATCAAACAAAACAAAAGAAAGAGAACCATGAGTGAAATATGAAAAATCCCCGGAGACTATTTGAAAAAATAATCAAGAAAATTAAGTATAACTAGATGAAGAAAGCTGTCTTAGTCAAAAGGAATGTATGCGTGCCTTCCCAATGGGCACATGACGTCAAAATGACGTCATATGGACGTCGATGCCACGTCATTACGTCGCATCGACGTCCATACGAGGCCATGACGACGCCATGCGCGCGCTGGGTTAGTCCATCAATGCCCGATTGTGCGATGACATCAGCTTAGCAAGCAGTGTAGACCCATAACAGCATGCTCTAACCAGGTGAGCACTAAATTCAAGTAAAACTGCAACCAGCCCTAAAGCTAACAAGAATGAACAGTTATCTATAACATATTTACATGGGACTATACATGGGCGATTAATTATTCACGAGATGTTTACTTGACACTAGAGTAGATGGTATTGGTTTCAGTTTTCAAGAAAGAAAAAATGAGAGAAAAAAAAAAGTAAATTCGTAGCACATATCTCTAACATATATGTCCATGGGCGGTTAATTATTAACAAGATGTTTACAAGAGTTCCAGTCTTAACACTAAATAGTATTGGATTCATTTTTCAAGAAAAAAAAGTGAGAAAAAAGTAAACTCGTAGCAGATATTACAGACTTTTCATTGACCAACATGTAATACCCTCGGTAGCTCGGGTAGTAATTATAGTTGCATTCCAGCAAGTATTCGGACAGACGACTGACTTTTGACTCGACGCAGAGTATGATATATATCATTCCTGTACAGTTGATGACGTAAATTAAATTAAGAGCACTGGTTTATCTGAGAAAAAAAAATCATATAGCACTTCTAGGAACTGAATCATATTAAAAGTTTAAGATTCAAAATATCACGTTTTAAGTTTTAGGCCTGCTCGATACACAGCGATGATGTGACAGCGTATCAACGTCAAATCGATGTAGTGACGTCGCCTTAGCGTCGATACGCTGCCTCATCAGCGCAGTGGGTTTTCCGTAAGCTGCATACAACAAACTGGCAACGCTGTAATAAACCAGACAAGAGTCAACGACCCGAAGAAAAATACAGGGCAGGATGCTTTTTCACTGTATAACATCTTGAAACCAGCGTGTATGTGTGTGTGTGTGTGTGCGTGTGTGTGCGTGTGTGAAACTCAATTATACGTCCTTATCATGTATTTCAAACGTGCATGCAAACACAAGCGACCCGGCAGGGTTGTGGGAACCATACAGAGACATTAGTAGAGCAAACCCTCAAAATGCTAGTAAATTTATATGTAGATACATCATTTTCAGCCACTGGTCTGCCGCCTCGACGGGTCTAATGTGATTAAACCACGCAGAACAGTCACACATGCATTACCTGATCAGTACAAATCTACCAAAAAAGGCCTGTGTCTCTTAAATGTCTGGGCCTAAGTAAAAAAAAAAAAAAGGTGTGCCAATGCATGGAAGTTAGCGACTGTTCGTGTCGACCTATGGTCGCAAAAATGCATTCAATGATCAACGACAACTGATTGATAATACAGTTAATCTTAAAGATAGGGTGCGTGTGTGTGTGTGTGTGTGTGTGTGTGTGTGTGTGTGTGTGTGTGTGTTTGTGTGTGTGCCACGCACGAATATAGCTTTATAAGTTAGCATGCAAATAATGATTCGTTGTGCTGACAGTTCATGCGCTGATGCTTTTTTTACAATGAAATAAGATACACAGTTCTATGACCAGCCTGCACATGCCATATTGATGTGTCCAGTAATCGCAAATCGCATGCAATAGCGTATGCTATCAACTACGATCGACGATGCCTGAAAATTATCATCGCCTATGCAGTATGGTTCAACCACAATTTTAAACGTGAAATGTTCCAAAATTTTGGTGCTGTTTTTCATCCAGTTCATGAAAGAGCTTTATTCTGGTACATATCATTTCCATGTCTTCTTGTTATAGCACTTAGATACCCAAATTTGTGTCCACCCTATTACAAACTAGTAAGCTCAACTGTTGCTGTCAATAGCGGTCAGCAATGTCAAATATTTTACGGAAAATTAGATTTTTTTTTTTAGTTCAGCATACAATGTTCATATGCCATCCAGTTTAACTAGAAATTCCCCAGAAGGGACACAAAACAGCATCAACATTGAATCAACGTTGATACAACGTCGTGACGCTGAATCAACGCCGATTCAACGTCGAGGAAACGCTGTGCGCCCAATGAGTACCCACCAACACCACATATGAGGACCAAAACCCAAAACCTGAGCAAACAGTGCATACCCAGATCAGCCAGCTCTCAGGAGCAGTCTGATCAGGATATGAATGGTTTGATGACAGAGTCAGGTAATATCACCTTTAAAGCTATCTAGGTCCTAATATGTTAGGTGTGTGCGGTAATAGCGTATCGACAAATTACTACAGTGCACTTCCAAAATTTCGTTTCAGAGTCAATTTACTGCATATCCAGGTCGATTGGAGGTGGGTCCCTAGCCACCGTTGCGAGGCTTCGGGCCGCAGTCTCTACTGCGGGCCGCTGTCCCGCCGGTTGTCGCCGATATCTCGGCTGTTCGCCAGGACCCATCACCAGAAGACCAAATTGATGAAGGTCACCCATTACGTTGATGCGACGAACAATGTCAACATTGTCTCTGACTAGAATATTGCCGTCAGCGGTCCATGCCCCTTTAATCAGTCCCTTTTTAACTAGTTTCCTTGCTTCATACAACAGGCTACTTCTGGACTTTGTTAGGTCTTCATTCGCAAATACACCAAGATAGCCCTTGTCCTTCAAAAGCGTGCGTTTTTTGTAGAAGTTCTGACGACTTTGCTTGTGCGTATGCCGATCCGAGCATACAGTGTGACATACGTCACCATCGCCAAAATCTGTTACAAAATAAACAAAACCTGGCTTACCCATAAACAATACGACACCGTCCTTTTAAAGCGGGCATCTGTTTACCTGTAAGGTATCATTTGTTTATTGCTCCTGCATATTCGTATGTGTATTACAGAAGCATATTTCACATTATATATAACTGCTGCTGTTCGTTATCTATTCTCATTAAAACGGAAAGTTGAAATATGTACTATCTTTACTTTGGACGTCAAAGGTTATTACAAAGAATTTCCTCTCTTTTTTTTTTTTTTTATCTTTTTCTCTCTATTTTTTATTTATTTTATACGTCAGAGAATGTTTGGTTTAACATCAAAAGCGAACAGCATCATCAACTGTTTGTAATAATAATAATGATAAAGTAAAACAGAACGCAAGTTATATTTTTATTTGATAAGCCAGGGAATGTTTCGCTGTTAGTATCATTATTATTGTTATAATTTTTTATCATCATTATTATTATAAAATATTATTATTTTTACTATTACAAATGATTTTATGATTGTTATCATTGTTACATTTATCACCACATGTTCTGATCATACATTCATATGCGCTTGCTGATCCGAGCATGCACAGGTTGCAAACGTCATCATCACCAAACATGAACGAAGCTTATCATACCCATAAAATGTGTGTCACCGGTGCAGGCGCAGTATTTATTTATCTGTGAGAAATCATTTGAGCCGTGACACGACAAAACCAACAATGTGGTTATGCGCCCAGCGCAGACTCGGATCAGCCTGGGCATCCGCCCAGTCTGATTAGAGTCTTCGCTGTCCGCATGGAGGTAACTTAGACCCTTGTCTACCCTTTAAGCGCTTAGCGATAAAATTGATCAGACTGGGCGGATGCCCAGACTGATCTGAGTCTGCGCTGGGTGCATAACCACATTGTACGTTTTGTCGTGTCACGGCTCAAAATTTTGTTTATTGCTACTGTATATTAAGCAAATATTCTCATGTGTATTACAGAAGCATATTTCACATTGGTATGCCCCTGCTGCTGTTTCTTATATCATCTCCTAAAGGTGAAATACAGACATTACTATGGAAGTGTGGGCGTTATTACGAAGTACATGTATTTCTTTATGATTTTTTTCTTTCCTGTATTTCACTCTTTCTTTTCTTTTCTTTTATTCAAATGCAGAGACAGAAAGGCATAATTATAAAAACGAACTGCACTATCAACGGTGCAAATTTCCAGGTTTATTTAAGGAATGAATTTCATTTTTCTGAGGTTTATCGAAGTGTAAACTACATTGGGTCACGTGCAAAGTGAATGAACCCCGATGGGGTTCATGTAAACTTTGCTAGTGACCCAGTGTAGTTTACACTTCGATAAACATCAGAAAATTAAGTTCATTGCTTATATTTAAATTCATTTCAATCAAATTTTTCATGAAAAATCTTACATAAGCGCTAAAATTGAAGCTGTGAGACATGTACACGCAGCATTTCTGCTAACAGCAGAACAGCATGCATGACGTCATGAAGTCACTGACGTCCAATCAGGTTGTAGAGAGCCATTGCTTATTTTGACGTCATTGAGGTCGCATGTCTCAATGTAATTATTGGAATGTAAACTACATTACGTTCTAATGGTTTACTATAGGGCTTTTCAGTAAATACACAAAGAATGTAAATATTGAATATAAACGCAACTATATCGCATGAAGTGCGACAGACGCGCATTTCAGTGTCGCTAAACCCAAGAAGTTGGAAAGAAAGGTGATGGGCAGGTCTCGGAAAGCAACGAGCAGCCCTCTCCGAGCCACACTTACTGACGCATTGCGTACACAGTAGCTGCTAACATCAGGTAAAATGCGCGTTTCGACCGCAGGCGTCCCCCACCGGGCCACCTCAACCCCTGTGTCTCGTAAGACGAGAGAGACAAGGGCACCAGGTGCAGCAAGAACTTATGAAAAGCCAAAATAATCCAAAAGAACCGAAGCAAAACTCCGCTAAGATTCATGTCACTATGACAAGTCCTAGAACTGAAGAAATTTATCAGTGGAACAGGTGTCGCTAGTGGGTGCCGAACCCACAAATCCCTGCAAGAAAGGCGAACTCAATCCACTTGACCAGTCGCTCTGCTACACTCACTGAACACAGATAAACGCTTGCAAAAGACACATTTATACACATTTAGGTAGTTCTGGTCCAGCTACTTCCTAGCGGGCACATTACATTCAAAATGACGTCACACTGACGTCATTAAGAATGACGTTGCACTGACGTCATTACGACATGATGTGCCTGCTGGGTTCGGTGGTATAAACGTATCAACACAAACCTTTACGAAAAGCGCTACAACCTTGCCGTTTCGTGATAAAATATGGGATGATGTGAATATATATTGACTGGCAAAAAGTATTGGTAGCATTTTTTTAATAAAATAAAATAAAATAAAACGGCAAATCGCTTCACAAAATACAGTTTGTTTTCTGGTTCCCCGTTGAGCAATGCAATATAGACAGAAGCGGGACAATGAATAGGGCCCGCGCTTGTACATTGTATTTTTACAATTTTTTTAAGTTTGTGAAATCGAAAGTAGGCAACTTAAAAGACCTTTTGATTTTTTCAAACAGTTCTATATGCAAAACTACAGGATGCTCTATTTGTTTGAACAAATACCCCTCCCCCGCCCCCCACGGCCCCACCCCACTTCCCCCGACTCCTAGCGCCGCCAAACTCCCAAACAGAAAAACAAAAAAGACTAATAAGTTCATACATGCGGTTCTAGCATCTATTATTTGTGGCAGTATTTTTGGGACAGACATTTGCATTTTTTTCTTCCATATTAAAACCTTACTATTATGTGTATCACAAGATGTGAGGGAGCAAATTCCATCTTGTAGCGTGATATTTTTTTTTTTTTTTTTTTTATTTATTTATTTATTTTTTTTTTTTTTTTTGAAGCCATATAGATCTACTCAGAAGAAAATCCGCTATATTGGAAAAGGGGAAAAGGGTTAGGGGAAGGCTATGAAAAAAAACACATCCCCGCGTAAAACTGGCTATAAAGTCATATTTCCACGAATTCTACTGGGATAAGAAAAACAAGAGGCCCACGGGCCACAAAGCTTACCAGATCTCTAGCTCAAAATTGCTATCAAATTTGTATAGCCTCAAAATTGCTGTCACATTTGTACAGGCTAATACAAAATATACAACTACAAAGTCTCAGTCTGACAGTCTGTTGAGTTGATAACAAAATATATAACTATTTTCCATATATTGATTGCAGTAAATGCCATTTTTTAGTTTTCCCCATTACAAGTCAATGCAACTCTAAGTTGCCATTATAAAAAAAACATAAATGTTCAATCCCCCAGCCTAAGGATACTACAGATGAAATCTGGGCCTTATCGGCCAATAGCATCTGAGGAGATAATTTTTTTTTTAAGTATCTTTTTTTTTCCATTTTTTTGCATTTTGGTTCCATGGCAACCAATAAAAGGAGCAGTGGACAAAAAAAAAAAAAAAAAAAAAAAAAAAACCATAGCTAACAGGAGGCTTCTCAAGGAACAATCTATAAAAGTTTTGTCTTATCGGCCTTATCGGCCCAGTGGCTTCAGAGGAGATAATTTTTTAAGTATTTTTTCCATTTTTTGGCATTTTGGTTTCCATGGCAACCCATAAAAGGAGCAGTGGAGCAAAAAACATATATATGTCATATAACTGATAGAAGACATCTCAAGGAACATTTCTATCAAAGTTTTATCAACATATCTGCAATGGCTTGGCAGAAAATGACGACGACGGACCACTGCCTATCCTATAAGCTCTCCCGGAGCCTTCGGCTCTGGTGAGCTAAAAACGGTGGGAGATTCCATTAAAAAACTACTTTTTTTTAACAGAACTCTGTTACCGCTTTTTTTTTGAAGCCATATAATCAGATTATCCGGGGAAAATCCACTGTATGAGGAAAATGGGACGGCTATGCAAAAACACATAATGTATATTTACCCTGGGAAAAACTGGCTATATAGTGATATTTCTGAGGATTGCACAACCTGCAGGTTTGCACTGTAATCACTGTGTGAGTCCGTCCGTCCGTCCGTTATCAGTTAGCGAAAACGCTTATAACTCTTGAACCGCATTCTATATTTTGATAAAATTTTGCATACTTATACATGTTAACATTATCTAACGACTCGCATGCATAACCGTCTTTTTTGATGGACGAGGCTCTGCTGAGCACAGTCCGTCCGTCCGTTATCAGTTAGCAAAAAAGCTTAAAACTCTTGAACCGCATTCTATATTTTGATAAAATTTTGCATACTGATGCATGTCAACATTATCTAACGACTCGCATGCATAACCGTCTTTTTTGATGGACGAGGCTTTGCTGAGCACAAGTTGAAAATTTACGGTCAAGTAGCGAAAATGCTCATAACTCTTGAACCCCGTGGTATATATGGTTCAAATTTTGTATACTTATGTATTTTAACATTGTCCAGCCACCGGCATGCAAAACATTGACGAAAGTCTAAACAGTATTGCACGACCCACAGGTGTGCACTTCAATCACTGTGCAAGTCCATCAGTCTGTTTGTCCTTCTGCTGTAGTCAGTGAGTGAAATTGCTCATAACTCTTAACCACATGGTGTAGTTTGATAAAAATATGCATCATTCTACAAGAAATGAAATGACCAATTTCATTTCCGTACATTCCTTCTGGCACCAGAAACTGATTATTCTACATTCACCACGGGTAGTGCACATTACCATCAGTTGATTCTATTGGAAATTCGACGAAGAAAAAAAAAACTACTACGTCAACTCGAGCTATTTTACAAAGTTTGATCATGGTTTACACAGTTTGCGCGAGCACTTCTGTCCAAATAATTGGGTTCATTATGGTAATCGCGTTATGTACCACCTTAAACCGCGTCTACACGGGCAAAGTTTCTGTGACAAAGAAGGTTGGGCATAGAAAAATTTGCTCGTGTAAATGCCAAAATATGACAATATCTCTTTGACAACTATATCTGGAAAAGTTAGATAGAATTGTCCGTGTAAACGGAGAACTTTGCTAAAGATTATGTAACAAAGAAATTTGCTATAAGCGTGGAAAATATGACAAAGATTTTGTTTCATTGCTGCAGGTAACTTTTGACGAATATTATTTGGTCGTGTGAACACTGCAGCAAATATTTCATTGCCAAAGTTTATTTGACAAAGATTCTATGTACATTTTCTTCAGCAAATACATTGCTCTGTGTAAATGCTAAATGTTTGGCGTGATTCCTTTGTTACAGTTGCTGTGACATAGAAACTTTGCTCGGGTGCTTGTGTTTATTTTAAGAAATATTTTTCCTTACCCATGAATTATCCCTGATAAGGGCCCCGCCAGACGAAGTCAGCAGAGACTTTTTAGTGATCACCTTGTTCGTCTGTCTGTCTGTCTGTATGTCTGTCCGTCCGTCCATCTGTCCGTCCGTCATAATTTTGTGTCCCGTCCATGAGTCTTAAAGCAGAGATATGAATTAATATTTGCATCGGCCCGAGGACGTGATTCTTCACGGGCAAGGAAAAATCATTAATACAGAACGAAGATGCAAGTAATTATATGTGACAGTGCCTGGCATTTTGAGCCTTTTGAAGGTGCAACGTTGACGTCACGAAACGTGAAATGAAAGTGACGTCATAAAATCTGCACGTAAAGTTAATTGGATTCCCGCGCACTGACTATAAATTTCAAAGCGTCGCCTGAAAAGAGGAATTCAAGATTTCTATCGCCGTCTTAAATTTTCTTCACGTACACTATTTTAAGAATGTTCGTATTATAGATCTTTGAAAAGCGATGTCACGAACCAGAGTTACTTAAAGTTTATCCAGCTAGTATGTAAATTGTATCCAATCAGTGAAACGAAAACAAAATATCTGGTTGGTGTGAATTTCGTTTGCTTTTGCAGTAAACCTTAGCGCTACATTGCTTTGTGATTCTCGAAATCTATTCTGGTGGCTCTAATAAATATGAAAATGGTAAAAACATAATTTCCGTTTGTCGCTCCATAAGGCTCAAAATGGCAGACACTGTCACATATTATTACTATTAATATTTACGCATGCTCGGATCGGCTAACGCACATGCAAAGTTGGATTAGTATGTGTAATTCATGATATCGATTGTTTGACCTGACATGATTTAAAGCAGTGAACAGCACAAGTTTGCTGGTAATAAAAATATTAATAATGCTAATAAACAAATTAAATTATAGAAAAAAGTTAGAAAAAATCTGACCCTTTCTTTTTTCTTCTTTTATTTGATATTGTCAGAGAATGAGTCATGATCATGATTATGATATTTTTATTATTGTCATTAATATTTAATTACCATTATTATTATCATCATTATTATAAAACAATTGATGTTAAACCATTGATGGCACCGTTTCCCTTTTTTTTTTCTTCTTTTTTTTTCTTAATGAGCCAAGACCGTCCCAGCATGAAGTATAAATTAAACATTAAGAAAAAAAAATAATATCTCAGAAACAATTCGAAAGTACATTTGAATTTCAATTTTCATTTTATTGACTATATACAGCAAACGGTGGAATACACATACAAATAGGCTACTGAATATATAGTAGCAATAAACAACTGACTTCTCACTTGGATAGGCCGGTTACGCACAATTTATAGGTAAGATAGGCATCGTTTTGGATTAAATAATCCCTCTTTTGGTAACAGTTTTGGATGTTGATTAAATAACAATAATTTTAAAAGTCAATATTAATTAGAGTTGAACTTAACAAATATTAGCAGATGCTTGTCTAGTGAGCATAAGTAAAGCAAAACCAACAAATCATTTGCCATATACAGTTATCCATACAGGTATTAGTTGTGCGACTCCACAGCATGAATTGAAGCGACATTTCAAAGGTGCCGAAGGACGGATAGAAGGCATCTTCTGATTGGTCAGTTTATTTTTGGAGAAATACGGGTCGACCCGTATTATACGGGTCGACCCCTATTATACGGGTCGACCCGTATAATACGGGTCGACCCGTATTTTTGAAATACGGGTGGACCCGTATATTTACGGGTCGACCCGTATATTTACGGGTGGACCCGTATTTAAGATACGGGTCGACCCGTAAAATACGGGTCGACTTGTAATTTACGGGTCGACCCGTAAATGCAAGTAGACCCGTAAAATACGGGTCGACCCGTAAATATACGGGTCGACCCGTATTTTTACGGGTCGACCCGTATTATACGGGTCGACCCGTATTATACGGGTCGACCCGTAAATATACGGGTCGACCCGCAAATATACGGGTCGACCCCTATCTGAAATACGGGTCGACCCGTAAAAATACGGGTCGACCCGTATATCAGAAATACGGGTCGACCCGTATCGGTGCTTTTGACCCTCTTGGTACACCATAGATATAGAAGTCTCGGACACGGAGGCATCTAATGTACAATGCATAAATTTATTTGAATTTTCAATGAGGAGAGAAACTACAGGCTAGTTCTTTCTGTAAGGTATCAACCTAATCATTCTAACGGTTTACAAGAATTTACGAGAAGTCGATTTTTTTTTCAGCTTGTCCTGCTTTAAGTAATAACCCACTGGGCACACACAGTTGAATCAACCTTAAATCAACCTTGATTCAAGGTTGAGTCAACCGTATGTGCCTGCTGGGAATGGCCATCTTGGTACGCCGATCTAGATTCTTAAAGCGAAGTATAAGTCAGTCAGTTTCTAGATGTTTTACATAAAGGTGAAAATTAAAGTAAAAGAAAGTTGTTTGAATATGTTGCCGAACAGATGAAGAGGATGCATGGCTTGTCCCACCAAGCTTATTGACAGTCTATAGTTCAGCTGGACTGTTCTTACCTTTCTTTATAGTTATCTTCGGACAGCCTTGTATTACAATCACATACATCCAGGCTTTTATGCTTTCGTCAACATTGCCCAAGACTTTTTGTCCTCCTTCCTCTACATCTGTGTCTGTATATGTGACAAAGTTAAATGCATCTACAGCTATAATTCTGACATGTTCCTCCTCTTCAAAACCGTCCTCGTGTGTAATGATGCTGGATTTGATGAAATCTTTTCCACTGCTTGGATCATCTGGTGTTAATCCAATTCTGAAACATATATTATACATGTATTTACTTTAAACGGACCGTTTTCTTTCTGTTTAGTAGTATACAATTTATTGATGTTCAGGGGAAGACCTCTATAAGCTATCGGCTATTGTTCTGATACTTTTTCTTATGTTGTTTGTATGTTGTAATGTACATTCTTGAAAATAAAGTATACTTAAACCAATCCAATTCTGATACAAGAGAGAAAAATTATATTACATGAAATGGGAAACACAAATGTCCTGACAAATCTATATTAACTGTCATGCCTGTAAAATGTTCAATTCTATTCCAATATGGAACATAAACAGTCAAACTTCTGCAACTACAGTGAACTTTCGAGATCTCAAAGTCGAAGTCATCTGAAACTACTGATATCTAAAAGTAAATTTTCTGGTCCCAGAAAATTTACTTTGAGATAGCAGTAGTTTGAGATAACAGGAGTTGAAACTTAAAAAAGAAATTAATGTGTGCAAACTAAGTATTGAATATAAGAGGGTTCTTTGAGAAATCATTGTTTGAAATAACTAGAGTCAACTAAAGATAGCCAAATTGCAACATTGATCTAGTATGTAAAATATAATGAGGATGCGCTTAAACCCATTACTGCCTGATTCACTCTCCTACCTAAAACTTTGGGCGAACCCTTTTCTTATGTAAGGAGTGATTGATTTGACTTGATTGTGTGTTTCACTGTTACCTGACTTAATGCATGCAGTGTAGATGGCGTCTGAAGTGGGCCTGTACTACTTGCAAAGAACACTCAAGCCATGGTACATTTTAATGGTTTGATCACGAGTTGAAAACAGGGACTGGATTTGTCTCCAGCACACCGCCATACATGAACCATTCTCTCAGTCGATGCTTTCATTATAACCAGACTAAAACTGACAACTTGCAATTAGTGACCCTGTCTTTGTTGGATGGCATGGTTATATGTAAAAATTGTGTCCGTACCTTAAAATTCCAGCGCCTTTAACTGTAAGAGATAGTTTAAGATCATCTGACAAAGTGACGAGATCTTCAGTGAAGATACAATTTTTCCTCCAGGGTGTTGGAATGGTTTTCAAAAGGAGAGCTGTGTCATCCTCATTACTAGTGAATGTTGTGCCATCTTCTTGTTGAGCCTGATAAACCAGTTTCTCATCACCTGAATAAAACTGCACAGAATAAGGAATTATCTACATTTCAGTGCATGCCACAGGCATACAAACGTTGGCTTCAGCACATTATATATTAATAATAGTATAACCGGAAATTATTGAGAATTTTTACCAAATTTCAGCCAGTAGTTCTGTAGCTTTATATGCAATAAATGAACTGATTTGATATGTTCTTGGTATATTCATCGCTGAACTACAATGTGGTGGCTTTGATATTTGTCAATACGAGCTCAGTCCATTACAAGTTACGTCTACCTTGATACTAGTTTTTGGTTTAAACGTTATTCTCTTTGTATAACAACATGTGAAACAGTACATTCCTCCTCAGATATATTATACATTATGCAAAACGGGATTCAGAAAACTGACTTATTCAAGTCTGTATCTCATTTTTATGGTGGCTGGTTTGTGCCATTTCGTCTTTTCGTTTTGTCGCCGCGAAAAGACGCCAGGCGAAAAAGACGAAAAGACGAAAAGACGCCATGCGAAAAGACGAAAAGACGAAAAAACGCCATGCCAAAAAAGACAAAAAGACGAAAAAACGCCACGCGAAAAGACGAAAAGACGAAACCCGCCACGCGAAAAGACGAAATTTCAGCGCGAAAAGACGAAAAAACGCCATGCGAAAAGACGCCATTTGAAACTCTTATTTTGTCGTCTTTTCGCGTGGCGTCTTTTCGTCTTTTCGCTTGGCGTCTTTTCGTCTTTTCGCATGGCGTTATTTCGTCTTTTCGTCTTTTCGCGTGGCGTTGTTTCGTCTTTTCGTCTTTTCGCATGGCGTTATTTCGTCTTTTCGCCGCGAAAAGACGCCACGCTAAAAGACGAAAAGACGTCATGCGAAAAGACGAAAAGACGAAATAACGCCACGCGAAAAGACGAAATAACGACACAGCATTTTTACTTCCTTCTCTGTATGGGACAACACCTAAAGGAAAGACTTTGCTCCTTTTGGAGCAAATTCTTTCGTGTAAGAGCAAAACCCTTTAAGAAACGATTTCTTACTAGGGAAAAGGAAGTCACAGAAGTTGTTCCCCTTTGTAAAGATGGCGGAAGGAGCATTAGCCAAAAACAGCAGTCTGATCAGGCTCTGTTCTGTCTGCGATCGGCACGTCTTTAGAAAACTATAAATTTGTTCAAATTTTGGGTTAGCTGCAGGTTAATGTATGCCATATTCATATCATGTTTCAGTGTTTATATAAACACTTGTAACTTTTCCTCCATAATTTGTGGGAGATTAGATTGTCAACAAGGTACTTAATCTTTTTGGTAGTTTAAGATCAAAACGAAGATATAATTATGATTAAATTGATTTGAGTATTTTTCTCCAAAACATAACGACGGCTCATTTTCTTGTCTGTCCGTTCAGTAGAAATATCATAATGACCTTCCTCATATTTTTGGTGATGTTTCCAAAAAAGAGAGAAAATCAGTGGCAAAAACTGCAAACCGTGATTATTCCACTTCTCTACAGATTGCATTCTGATCAGGGTCTACACAGTTTAATCTAAAACACTTGTCTAAGTATAAGTGTCTTTACTGTAATAAGAATAGAATATTTGTACACCTTAATTGCAAAACGGTACCATACTGACCAAAAATATTGCCGACTCCACATTTGTTATATAGTCTGTCCTTATAATTCTTATACGTCGAAAAAGAACATCAAATAACATTTAAGTGCGAACATGATCAGACTGCATCAGGATCTGTGTTTGCAGTACTCTGATATGAGTCTTCACAGTTTACTTAGACAAACTGTCTAAGTATATGATATCAATACATTTATCAATAGCAGGGTATTTATGTGTCGTTATTTCGTCTTTTCGTCTTTTCGCGTGGCGTTATTTCGTCTTTTCGCTTGGCGTCTTTTCGTCTTTTCGCGGCGAAAAGACGAAATAACGCTATGCGAAAAGACGAAAAGACGAAACAACGCCACGCGAAAAGACGAAAAGACGAAATAACGCCATGCGAAAAGACCAAAAGACGTAATAACGCCACGCGAAAAGACGAAAAGACGAAATAACGCCATGCGAAAAGACGAAAATACGCCAGGCGAAAAGACGAAAAGACGAAAAGACGCCACGCGAAAAGATGACAAAATAAGAGTTTCAAATGGCGTCTTTTCGCATGGCGTTTTTTCGTCTTTTCGCGCTGAAATTTCGTCTTTTCGCGTGGCGGGTTTCGTCTTTTCGTCTTTTCGCATGGCGTTATTTCGTCTTTTCGCATGGCGTTTTTTCGTCTTTTCGTCTTTTCGCATGGCGTCTTTTCGTCTTTTCGCCTGGCGTCTTTTCGCGGCGACAAGACGAAAAAACGAAATGGCACAAACCAGCCACCATACATTTTGCAATAACATTGTACAACACGTGATTTGAAAAATACATTACTTATCCAGTAGGCAAGCAACGGCAAAACAACGTCAATCCAACACCGATCCAACATCGTGATGTTGAATCAACGCTGATCAACGCTGCTTTGACATCCTTCGAGCCCTGGGTTGTATGAATATTTTACCTTTACATATATATTAAATATCAGATCAATGAGCCAAAACCTTTATGCTTCAATTCGATTCATCAAACTGCCAAGCTCCACGGGTTATAGAGAAAGAAAAAGAAAAAGAGCAAAGTTTCATGGCCATGGTCGTTGTCAAGTTTGCATGCCACAGTCGACAAAATAGGTCTTCTACTAGTTTTTTAAGATATCATCGAGGTCTTGAAGTAAAACAGATTTTTTTCTGAACAAAGTTTGACAGAATTAGATCAGACGGACGGAGGGACAACATGAAAACAGTTCACCAATATCACTAAATCAGAGGTAAAACAGCAAAAGCTTTGTAATATAAAAAGTTTGTCATTTTTATTGAGCTACTCGCATTTCTGATACAAACATTGTAGTTCCTTTACGAAACAAGAGCTTCGCAAGCGGCGCATAATACGCCCGTTTCAGTGTGATGAAGGAGTTACAGAATGAACAAGATTGTTTATAGAAGGATGGACAGGTAGATAAACAGGGGAAACAACTCTGTAATTAATGACTGCAATGTTATCACATCAAATACTATTAGTATACCAAAAATCAGCTTCCGGGGCGAAGCAGGTCAGAAGTTGAGAAATGGCAAAGTCAAACAAGGGAGATAATTCATAAACTAATTAAACTAAAGTACCATTCTTGGTCGTAATATATTCCCTTGATAATATACACATCACCATAGAGTTTTCTAAAAATATTTCCAACAGTTAAGGAGTTACAGAGTAAAACGGAAATTGACGCAAGGGCAGATAATTCAGGAGGTAAGTATGCCAGAGATGTAGTTCATGTTCATGATACATTGCCCAATTATTATATACATTCCTATAAAGTTCCATTTAAATATTTCAAAGGGTTAAGGAGTTATGGAGTGAATGGGGGAATGGAGCTAGCCTAAAAAAACCTAAGCAAAGGAAGGTTACTCCAAAATTAAGTAAAGGGTAACAACCATTTTTATATGTGACTCACCGTCTTGTGATCATGCACATTGCTATAAAGTTTCATCAAGAAATTCCAAATGGTTACTGAATGCACAAGATTAGTATACACGAAAATAGCCTAAAAATCTAATCAAAGGGATGCAACTCCAAAACGAAGAAAGGGAGAGCAACCATTGTTACGCGACACATTGTTGGACCCTCATACACATGGCTATGCAGTTTCGTCAAGATATCCCTTACGGTTATCTAGTTATGGAGCGCATAAGACTAGTGGGGTAAAAAATAATCAAAGGGGCATAACTTCAAAACTAAGAAAGGTGGAGCTACCATTACTGTATGCGACACTTTGCCCCATCTTAATATATATGCCTACAAAATTTCATGAAGATATCTCAAACGGTTACTGAGATATGATGCACACAAGAATGTTGACGGACAGACGGACGGACGGACAGACGGACGGACAGCGCCATGCCATAATACGACCGTTTTTTTTCGAAACGGGCGTATGAAAAAAGGGCCATTACAAGAAAACTTACGTGTTTGGTGTTTCCCGGGATTGCTTCCCATAGTTTACCTGGATAGATACAACAAGGGCAAAAAATCAGTGATTGAAATGGAGAAATCATTGTTAGAATAAAAATTAAAAAAAAAAAAAAAAAACTTGTGACTAATTGCATTTTGCAGTTTATATTTTATATTCTCACTGCTTTTACACAAGAACATTTGCACCTGCTGACTGTACATATACACCTTAACCTATTTATGCCTAGTGTCCCATAAAAGGGACATTGGCAATCAGTGCACACCCAGACCAAACGCCACAAAAACTCGGCGTCTGATCAGGATCTACACTATTTGAATAAGACAAAAAAGTAAAATAAAATGATGAAAAATATACTAAACCACAAACCCCTTTTGACTGATGGACTCACCCAATTTATAGGGTAGGAACAGTCCACCAGGCATAAATGGGTTAATGTCACAATACTTATTCTTGTCTATCGTGTATTATAACCGCATGCATAAGCACTGATACTGCATCATGTCCACTGTTAACTGTGAAGCTTCTGCGGGCAAAGTCTGTGAAATGTGATAATAGTCACTCATCCTGCTCACGTGCGTAGCTAGAGACAACCACAATGATATGCGCAATCTTGACTTCTCTTCAAGCCTCTGAGAGGAAATTTAAGGGTATAGCCTCAATTCTTTTTCATATTGTCATGTCTGTTGGCAAATGGTACTGAAATTTTGCCCAATTTACAAAATTTCAGCAAGCAGATACGTAGATACACAAATGCGTATTTGCGTGTCGGTACCTATGCCCTTGCTGCTGATTTTCATAATGAATTTTCTTACCTTTGAATCAAGACTGGTTATTTCATTACATGTATTTGCTTTTTACAGGAAAACAACTTTTTTCATCAAATAAGATACACACTGATCAGACAAGTCCTTGTGTCCAGTCTGAGCTGGGTCTATATTTTTCACCCTTTTATTCGCCTGTTAAAGCGGAAGTAAGCATCGTAGTTTTAATTCAGATATTTTATACACAGTCGAACATCATAGAAATTACCAACATAGACGATCTATGACAGCCCAAATGACAATTTTATCAACCACTCGACTCTTACTTCAGAAAGGAAACGAAATGATCTGTGAGATATGTAACTTTTTTATTGCAATAGGCGATACATCGATTTAACTTCTAACTGGATTTATTCACAGTTTTTATCAATGATAGACTACCCAGCGGGCGCATGACGTCAAAATGACGTCGCATCTACGTCGATGCGACGTAACACGTCGCATCGACGTCGGTGCGACGTCATTTCAACGTCATGTGCCTGCTGGGTATAAAGCATCAGACAGAATGCGCTCCAGCAGCACCCTTTTTCTCTGGTAGGCCTTCTCTATAAGACCCCCCCCACACACACACACACACACACAATTCTTCTCCGACGCCCTTCTTTTCTATTTTTTTTAGATCCAAATCCCCTGTTTTGTTAGCGAGAGGCGCTGTTCCGAAAGCCCTCATTGTGAAGGGTGCATGGCTCCCTCAGTCCCTATATTTTAATCCTCTATGGCAGATTTAAACCACTTTCATACCTCGTTTTCCGCAGCATAGCATCGCAAGAACTGGTTCCCTATAAACTTACAACTCTCAAAAAAAAGAAGTCTATGAGCCACAGTGCATCCATGTTATATAATGTTTTTGCAGGTCCTTCGATCTGTGTTATTTATCTTATCAATGGCCCCCGTGCCCCGCCACGTAAGAAGGATCAGACCGCAAAATCATGCTACATGACACAGGCCAGAACGAGTATATGATGTTAGGCGGGACGTCGGAGCTGAGATAAGTAAGACAGTAATAAACATATAAAAAAAACTAATAACTTAACAAAAACTTACCAAACTCCTTCGCTTCGAGTCTGAAGGGTAAACAAATGAACTACCTTATGCTAATCGGGACATATCTGTGTGGGCTTTTATCGAGAAATGGGTTTCCATTTTTCCCGTTATTACGGGTGCACATAGACTATACAACAAAGACATAAAAGATCAACTCAATCGATCGGTAGTCTTTACGGTCACCCATACACGCCACTGTTCGTTAGGTTTCCTTATTTATTTATTTATTTCTTTTTCGTTTATTATCTTTTTACTATTATTATTTATGCTGTCAAGGAGAACACTTTCACGGGAAACAATTTTGCGAACTTCTCATGAAGACTTGAAGTTCCTATTATCTTCCCTTGACAATGAAACCCTTCCAAATGACAATGGCGTCAACTTTTAAAGAAAGAAAAAAATGCTCTCACTCACAGGAGCAATGTTTCACTTGCTAGAGTATACTCGTTGTTTAAAGATTGTCTCTCTCGTTTATTTCATGTTTTCAGAAACAAATATTTAACCATTTATGTAATAGTCTCATAATTAACTATATATACAAGTTTTGAGAAAATGCATGATTTTTTTTTCGATAAATGTAGAATGAAAAATAATCTTCAAATTAACTAGCAAATTACCTATTTCCTCACGGCCTGTAAAAATATCGATTTTTACCACGTGCGTCATGTGATCATGTACAGGTATTTTTTCTTATTCGTGCACGTGATTGTGACGTATGAATAAATTATTTTTGTCCAATGATGCGATTTCGAGCGCGGTCCGCCTTCGTTTAAAATTTATCCCATTTTTTGGTTTAAAGTCACTTCATCAAATTATTTTTGCTATTATTATAAAGGGAGTAAGTCTTTAACGGTTTTGTTGTCAAGAAGAGGTAACAGGCACTTATTTGTCTCTATTGAAAAATGGCAGAGAAACAGGGACGTGGGCCAATGCACCTTACTCGGTCTACTCACCAGGGACCGTATTTATAAAACGACTTAAGTGGTTGCTATGCCGTTGCTAAGGCTGAATTTCTATCAAGGAGATTCCCTACAACTATGACATTTGCTCTGGAGGAACAGTCTTTTTAAGGAGATTCCCTACAACTATGACATTTGCTCTGGAGGAACAGTCTAAAAACGACTGTTCCTCCAGAGCAAATTTCATAGTTGTACGGAATCTCCTTCAAAGAAATTCAGCCTTAGCAACAGCATAGCGACCACTTTAGTTGTTTTATAAATACGGCCCCAGGTTTTTATTGTGTATTCGAACTTTGAAGATTCATGTGAGCATGTGCATTGCTACATACATTTAGGTAGTCTTTTGGTCCTTGTGATACTAAAAATACGCTAGGAATAATAACAAAAAAAAATTCTCTACTTTGCCCAAATTCTGATCAAACAGACGGGATATGGACAGTGACCTGACAGGTTGAAAATTTAAGTGCTAACTAGTGTCAAAAAAAAAATAAAAAAAAATAAAAAGAAATTAAAGAAGACAGAAAAAAGCACCAGCACCAGCCTAAATAAAACTGATTCAAAGGTTTGCCCGAACCATAAAAATCGGCTCGAAATGACTGAAATACTGTTGGCAGGTCCATCCATCGAGCGATCACATAACGCACGTCGTATTTAAACCACCATACTACGTGTGTACATACGTGTAATTATAGCCAGGGGCAAATATTGCCACCAGGCCGCCAACAAGGATGTTTAATTATATTTTCCCTAAATAATCGGACATGTCAATTATTTCTGTAATTTACGGTCCAGTCTTGATCGTTCTACGAGTCAATCAAGATTTACTTTAGACGATTATGGCAAACAGTGCAGAATCTGATCAGATTAGCAGCCCGATCAGAATCTGTACATTTGCTCAGACATTTACCCAAATATCTGCGGTAAAAATTGGCTCGTATCTATAAACACTGACGTTCGATAAATGAATAATATTTCACCATACTGACGTTTTACCAAGAAAGGAACTAAGTTTTCTTTTAAAACCATTGCAAAACACAATTTTCCACGAAAGGAATTTCGTTTGGCGTTTAAATCATTATAATCAAAACTATCAAAGTAATATGTTTCCGTTCCAAACCTAAAATTTTCATCATGTATACATGTTGTGAAAAAAAACTGAAATAATAAAAAAAAACTATTGTTTGTTCCCGTGTATTTGAATATAGCAACATTCTTTGTTTTCGGTAATTTTAAACGGCATTTTCAGACCAGGCTGATGAGATTTTACCTTTCACTTATTTCATCAAAATTAGTGAAGAAACGAAAAAAAAAAAGAAGAAAGAAACTTGACGTGTTTTATTTTGCTGTCATTTCTTGGGTTGAGAGAAATCAAACATAATATATGTCTGTATATTGCTGTTGAATATGTGCATCATTTGCATTTATTTTCAACTCGACTGAACTTGTAAAAGCCAATGTATGCTGCATTTACATGTTTTGCATGTTTTGCACGTGCGCTGTTGTGCAATAGTAACTGTGCTAGCAAATTGCTCGATATGTAGACACTCAAGACTGATGGCAAAAGTAAATTACAGCATAAACTTTCATTTCTGCATTACTATCATAATGTTATACTTCTCTGAAACTTAGTCGAATACTGAAACACTGATGTAATGCCCCTGTCACACACACACATTACGGATAGGGCGGATAGTTGCGGATAAAATCCTCAGTTTATCCGCAGAATTTGTGGGTGTGGCCTATTTTTATTTGATGATTTTACGGATATAGTTACCAATAAATGCGGATGGATACGGATAGGTACGAACTACTAACCTTCCGTTACCTTCTGTAACCTTTAGATGCGGATAAATACCTTCAGATGCGGACTGTCGCGCATGCCTAGCGGATGGAAGAATAGGAAAGATTAACTGCGACATCCACATCTGTGTCTACTCCTTGTATGCTCCAGTCACACACACACATACGGATTGTGTGGATACTACGGATGGGCCGTCCGTATCTATCCGTTTTATCCGTAATGGATCCGTATCAGATCCGCAGAGTCCATAACTGTCCGTATCATATCCGCAGAGTCCCCAGGATCCGCGTCGAAATTTTGAAAAGTTTCAAAATTCGGGCGCGGATGAGTAAACCGTAATGGTGCGTTACTAAACGCATAAATCCGCATCCGTCCGTGTCTTATCCGTGTCGCATACGTATCTATTCCGTATCTTATCCGTTATTGAACCTATCATTCCGCAA
Organism: Ctena decussata; assembly: GCA_963989385.1. Classification (NCBI taxonomy): domain Eukaryota; kingdom Metazoa; phylum Mollusca; class Bivalvia; order Lucinida; family Lucinidae; genus Ctena; species Ctena decussata. The sequence continues at coordinate 20,461,404 of OZ022508.1, forward strand.
TCCCACTCCAAGTTGAGGACCGATACTTCAGTGCCACTGGTGTCGTGTCGTGCGGCGACCGTAAAACGTCTCCCCGTACGTCATCTATAGTGGAGATTATATATATTTTTTTCCTTTGAGGTCAAGAAAATATTCTGAGAAATCAGATTTTTTTATTGGTTTAGATTTATAGTCTAGATTATTGCTCTCTCTTTTTTAGACCTTTTATGGTACTAATCAGTCTTTGAATTTACTGCCTTATCAAAATTAAGAAATTACATTATGCTTTCTCTGGTTTTCGTAACCAAATCATATTAGGGTTACTGACGCGGTTGGAGTGGCCGAATTCTCGAAGTGTGGTCCATGTACCTCCCTTCGAATGTGTGCAGCGCTCTTGAATGATTAGAATAGTATCTACTTTATAAACTTTCAACTGAATATCTATGTTAACCAAGCAGAAAATGGGTACCTTTTTCAAATCAGGGAAGGACAAGGCAGCGAAAGGAGAGAGATGGGCTTCGCCTTTCATATGCTTTGCCCAAGATACATTGACCCTAACCACATACCCCCATCCTCCTCCTCCCCCAAGCCACCGCCCCTAAGGCCACTAGGCTATAGGAAACCTTTATCTTTACCCAATTTATAGGTTGGATTCAGGTATACAGATTTAAATAAAAACATAATCCTTCATGAGCACAGAACACTAAACACATTTGAGAGAAGGAACATGGGCCATACTACTAGAGCTTCGTCAATGACCCTGACATGACCCATAACTTCCGTAACTAAAGGTAAAGATCCGTATGAAACCGTATCAGTCTTCAACTTGGGATTGCGGAATGATGGGTTCAGTTACGGATGAGATACGGAATAGATACGGATAGATGCAGATAAATGCGTTCAATTACGGACATTTACGGTTTACTCATCCGCGCCCGAATTTTGAACCTTTTCAAAATTTCGACGCGGATCCAGCGGAACCTGCGGATATGATACTGACAGTAACGGACTCTGCGGATGCGATACGGATCTATTACGGATTAAATGGATAGATACGAATAGATACGGACGGGTCATCCGTAGCATCCGCAGAATCCGTATATGTGTGTGTGACTGGGGCATTAAAGTTGCCAAATACGTAGGACGTTCAAGTGTAGTAGCAAGATAACCTTTAATCTCAGAAACCGTTTTCTGACAGCCAGAAACTTTGAATAGTTGCATGAAAACAATCAAACACAGATTACAGACCCTTGACTTGCAGTTCATTCATTAAACGCTGCGTCAGAATCAGACGTTATATAAATATAAATATTATGTTAACATTTTTATTTGTTGTACTGCTTTTATGAAAAAAAATGTAAATTTCCTGTCAAGTCAAAATTATATGGTTTCAATTTTTGCCTTTTTTTCTGAAAATTGACTACTGCCCTTTCTAGCAAGAGCCCTAATTCTTTACCAGAACTGAAAGGAAAGAATATTTGATCAGTTTCAAATTGAAAATATTGGTGTTAGTCTGAGATTTCCGAACATGTTGGAGTTCGAAAAACGATGACAAGATTTCAACCGTCAACCCAGCAGGCACATGACGTCGAAATGACGTCGTATGGACGTCGATGCGACGTCATCACGTCGCATCGACGTCAATACGACGTCATTTCGACGTTGTGTGCCCGCTGGGTCTATTTTGCTGCGTCTACTAAAATAATTTGCCAGTCGATGTTTTAATAGACTTACTTAAAAGGTTGTAAGTTCGCATAATACCAACGACCTTGACAACTATATATATCGTTCGACGTCAGAATACTAAAATCATGACTGTCCAATTCTATGCCGTTTGTCTGCAAATTAATCCAAAAGAAGGACGGCTTGATCTGTTAAAGCATAGCTCGCCGAAAACCGCATTTAGCCACAATTCAATTTACGGGTACACATCTTTATTGATGATGTTAATTACCAAGTATTTGGTTGGTTGGTTGTTTGGGGTGTAACGGCTCTCTGAGACAGTATTTCAGTCTTTATCGAACCGTCTCCCATAGAGAGGGAGCAAGAAGAGATGACAGAGGAAAGAAAAGTTGTCCAAATAACCCCCACCCGTACCTACTGCAAGTACAGTAAGCCCTTAACCTTTTACCATTCAGAAGCCCCGGTAGCTCAGTAGATAAAGCCCTGGCCTGCTGATAGCGGTCCCGGGTCCCGAGGCGAGAATCTTTTCAAACGTAAACGGGGTTCCATTGTTGTGTTATTGTTTTACGTCCACGGTAAACAGCTATGGTCATGTCAGCTAACCACACTATTCCTGAACAGGCTTAGACCTCCTTAGCGGTTAACCAGTACTTTTTAAAAGTCCAATTACTTTCACCAGTAACTGACAACTGCCCTTCTTGAAGGAGAAATTAAAGTAAGTGGCCGGACCGGGCATCGAACCCAGGACCTCTGGCTTATAAGTCAGACGCCCTACCGACTGTGCTACGCGGCCCGGGTTCCATTGCACACAGTCCTTTATTACCACCCTCCCACTGTCCTGATATAACTGTTGAAAAGAACGTAAAATTGCAAGTCATCCATCCATACTATCATCCGAAGTAGTAGGAGGCCCCAGCACAAATACCAAGTATTATCTTTCACAAAAAAAGAGCTTGGACTACGTTTGGAAGTATCCACCCTTTCTGTTTGCTCGCCTTTCGATTTTTCAGTTATTCTAGACCCGTTTTCGAACATTTTGTCCGTAAACAACATGGCTGCATAAAAAAGGAGAAACTCACCATCTCAGAATCTTTGAGTTGCGATGCAAAAGGAAAAATAAAGGAAAAGTACATTTAAAGGTAGGTTCCTGGCCTAGCGATAACAAAAATAATTTTGTCTTTTTCTGGGTAGTATTGAATTCTCTTATTTTTCTGAAACTGTTGCTACTGAGAAAATCGTCAGATGTTGTAGAAAATAGTTGTTTTCCCTTTGGTTTATTTTCTTTTGTTGGAATTCCAGTTCTAAAAATAAATATGTATATATGTCTACAAGTCCGCAGTTTCAGATGTAATTTGCCAACGGTTAATTTTCTCTTGCCGTGAGCTCTTACAGAGGTCCTGGCATGGCGGATGGGTTAAAACTATCCCGAAATGCAATGCAGCATGATGCCAGCTATGTTATCTATTTTTGGCGCGAACTAAAAATAGCGCTAACTGGTGTGCGAAGCAGAGTTAGGAAATCCCTTGCAAAACAACTTTTCTACGATTTTTTGATTTACACTTTTTAGTGAAACTTATTCATTTCCTCTTTATAAGTGCTTTTCAACAACTTGGATAAAAAAATCATCAAATTATGATGCATTCAAAAGTACAGGAACCTACCTTTAACCTACACTTTTAAGTATTTGGACTGCCCCTGTGAAATTATCAAGTACTATTCACGAATAATTCAAGAAATGTTCTAGAACTATAAATGGCCACTTCTAGAACTCCATAGTTTTTTTTAACTAGTTCCAAGAACTTGTTCTAGAACTTCCTCTATCAGTTCTTGAAATAGCGACCATTTACAATTGAAGAATTTGCTCTAGAAACGTTCTTGAACTCTAAATGGCAGAACAGTTCTTGAACTCTACATGAGAGAAAAGTTCTTGAACTACAAATGGTCAGTTCTAGAACTCACCATTTCTGGAACAAGTTCTAGAACTTTTGTTCTGGGATAGTTCGAGTAAAAATCCCTGAACTTTGGTGTTCTAGAAGCAGCCATTTAGAGTTCAAGAACTGTTCCAGAACAAGTTCTTGAACTATAAGAACTCACTGAATTCAAGAAATGCAACATACATGTAGTTTTGACATGTTCCAAGGAAAATATGAGCCAGCTCATGGAGAATGGGTGCTTATAACAAAGGCAAACGGCAAGGCCTCAATTAAGCCTGTGCATGCTCTAATATCAGAAAAGGTTAATAGATTCTACCTGCAATTCCATAGATAGCCATATGTTACTATACGGATGAAGTTGACTTAACACAATGCTCCATTTTCTTTCGGATTTTTGCAAGAAATCCTCTGACAAGCAGTCATTATTTTCTTTGACACAATAGCCATCTAAGCCAAATGCATATAGACAAACAACACCAAACCAGATCCCAGCTGTTTTGATATTGGGAATCCACCACTTTCGTGACCTTCCTGCATAAATTGTTTTCCATAAGAAACCTGTTTTAGAAAAATGTACAGCCAACATCATTCTCTAGCTAAAGTTACAATGCCTTGCGTTTAGAGGGCCTATGTTTGAGGACTGTCCTTTCCAATCTTGTATTATTATGCATCTCTTCTGCTTAATTGATAAACCTGATGCTCCAAAATAACTTTCAGTCAAGTTTCTTGCTTACTTCTACAGGAAATGGGAAAATAGTAACATGATTTTCTATTGGCGGACTCTGGAGTAACAAGATGTTCTATTGGTGGACTTTGATCACCCTATGATGTAAACTGGATGTGATGTCATAATGCAAAATCAAATATGCAAGTTCAAGAACACTGCAAGTTCAAGAATCGCTAGTTCTAGAACTTCATATGTTGTGAAGAACATTGCAAGTTCAAGAACCCCTCTGTTCAAGAACAACAGTTCAAGAACTACAAAGGTTCATGAACTAAAATCTTAAAGTTCAAGAGCTTTTTTGAAATTCTTGAATAGTTCAAGAACAAATTTTGTTTTTGAACCTTTTCACATCAAAAATGGAGGTTCAAGAACATTGCAAGTTCTAGAATCACTGGCTCTAGGACTTCATCTGTTCAAGAACAACAGGTCAAGAATTACAAAGGTTCGTACACTTAAATCTAGAAGTTCAAGAACTGTTCTTAGAATTCTTGAACAATTCAAGAACAAATTAGTTCTTGAATTTTTTGGCATGGCCCACAGTTGAGCGTCTGCTTAGATATAATAGTTCAAATGTAAAGGAAACAAATTTACTCTTTCGCTTATGCTTTAACTCCTGCCTTTGCAATGCAGGCCATACATTTCGACTTGATGTTAATTCAGACAGCCCATGGCCTACGCGGTGACCTTTAACCCTTTCATGGCTATCGAATAAGGGGTGCCTGATCCGATTTTAATACCTTTATATGATGCAAGTATGTAGGCCCTGATCAGACACCACATTATGCGCTGTCAGACTGAGCCTACAATATAACGATGCTATTTAGGCATTAAAATAAACGCTAAAAGCACTGAGACTTTTAAATTTTTACTTGCTTCTATCCTCCTTTAGGGTGAGCAAGCACATCCATAATTTGAGAGCTTGTTTGTATATATTTGGAATGCAGACCCTGAGGATACTGCAATCAAAAATGGCTCACCTTTAATAGTGTATTGGTTAAAAACAAGTCGCCCAAGGGCAACGATCGCTCACCTGCCAGTATATGCTCAGGTCAAGTGGCCAAAATGCAAGCTTTCGGCTCAGGCAGGCTAATAAACAGGCTGCAATTCTATAGGATTGGATAGTGAGTGTGTAAACTGTTCCATCATGGCCACTTCTATAAAATCACTAAATGACCTTGACCTCTAGTATTTATACAAGTTGAAGTTGACTGCATTTCCATATCACAGAGCTCAATAGCAACAGAAAAATGCACTTTCTCATCCTTTCCCATTCAAAAGCCTTAGGGACCAAATTTGACCTTGCCATAAAATAGGTCAAGGTCAACCTAAGGTCATCATTTATATAAACTTTGTAGTTCTATAGTCCATGATGCCACATACCAAGTTTCAAGGCAATCGGCCCAGTGGTTCTTGAGAAGAAGAATTTTTAAGGTTTTTACCATGAATGGGCATGGTGGCCATCTTGGTCATGTGATCTGGGTCAAATATATAAACTTTTGTTTCTTTATACTGTTACTGCGGCTATGGATTCGTTCCGCTGAGGTGCGGGGGCAACGTCGATATGAGAATTGAAATACTACTACTACTGTTAAGGCTCTATATGAAATTTGGCTTCAATCAGCACAGTGATTTCTGAAGAGAAGTCCTTTGTAAATGTTGACGACGGATGACGACGACAATGACCTTGACCTCCAGTATACGTAGGGGTTGACGATGACTGAATTTCCATATCACAGAGGACAATAGCAACAGAAAAATGCACTTTTTCTGCTTTTCCAATTCAAAAGCTCAAGGGACCAAATTTGACCTTGCCATAAAACATGTCAAGGTCAACCTAAGGTCATCATTTATGTAAGCTTTGTAGTACTGGAGTCAAACATGCTACATACCAAGTTTCAAGGCAATCGAGCCTGTGGTTCTGGAGTAGAAGATTTTTTAAGGTTTTTACCATATATGAGCATGGTGGCCATCTTGGTCATGTGACCTAGGCCAAATATATAAACTTTCGTTCCCACATCCTGTTAAGTCTTTATATGAAATTTGGATTCAATCAGCCCAATCCATAGGTGAGTAAATTGACTACATTTCCATATCACAGAGAACAAAAGCAACAGAAAAATGCACTTTTTCAGATAGCCTAAGGGACCAAATTTGACCGTGCCATAAAATAGGTCAAGGTCAACCAAAGGTCATCATTTATATAAATTTTGTAGGACTAGAGTCCAAGATGCTACATACCAAGTTTCAAGGCAATCGACCCAGTGGTTCTGGAGAAGAATTTTTTAAAGGTTTTTACCATATATGGGCATGGCGGCCATCTTGGTCATGTGACTTAGGCCAAATATATAAAATTTCTTTCCTGCTTTGCCTGAAGGCTGCATATGAAATTTAATTAAAATTGGCCCAGTAGTTTCAGAGGAGAAGTCCTCTAAATTGTTGACACACAATGGACAAATGACCTTTGGCCAAGGTCACTTAATGACCTTGACTTCTAGTATTCATAGGGGTTGACGATGACTACATTTCAGTATCACAGAGCACATTAGCAATATAAAAATGCACTTTTTCAGCTTTTACCATTCAAAAGCCTAAGGGACCAAATTTGACCTTGCCATAAAATAGGTCAAGGTCAACACAAGGTCATGATTTATATAAATTTTGTAGTACTAGAGTCCCAGATGCTACATACCAAGTTCCAAGGCAATCGGGCCAGTGGTTCTGGAGAAGAAGATTTTTAAAGGTTTTTACCATATATGGGCATGGCGGCCATCTTGGTCATGTGACCTGGGCCAAATATATAAACTTTCGTTCCCCCGTCCTGTTAAGGCTCCATATGAAATTTGGCTTCAATCCCCTCAGTGGTTTCTGAGAAGAAGATGTTTAAAAGTGTGGACGCCGACGACGGACGACGGACCAAGGCTATACTATAAGCTCACCTTGACAGGTGAGCTAATAAACAGAACACCAACACGGGGTACAAAATTATGTTTATTTACATTGTATATATACCTGTGTAATTTTATATATGCATGATATGAAAATAATATTTGAAAACAACCATCTGAACACAAAAGATTTCTGGAATGATAATACAAAGCTCTAAATTAGAAGAGTGACTGATGATAATTATATAGAGGATCTTACATGAGTGCTCATGTATTATAGAATTTATTAAACGAGTTGGGGAAAAAGATAAGATGCGAGGCTCTGCTGAGCATCTTATCGTTTTCACCAAAAAGTTTAATAAATTCAATAATGCAGGAGCATGAATGTAAGATTCTATTTATCATATGACAGTAAAATCGCATTTTATTAGCAAATTTGCATTAAAATGTCACGATTTTGCCATTAGAAAATGCGACGTTTTATGGACGTCAAGGCATAATGTTACGGCGTAATTTGCATATTTAATCCACTAGTGGATTATCGATTTTAATGCATGTGTCACAGTGTGTAGGTTAAGTAAAAGATACACTTGTACTGCCTTGCGGTACAAGCCGGCTTTTATAGCGACGTGGTAGAGTGCTCGACTTTATATCGAAAGGTCCCGGGTTCGATCCTTGACCCGAGCGTGAGATTTTTTAAGAGTCAGTGACAAATGGCGCCCAACATAAATGACCCACATGTGCATTAGAACTCATTAAGTCTCATTTCCAGTGATTCTTGTAACTCCTGAGAATTCGAGGACGAATTCAATATGGAGGGGGAGAATGTCACAGTGTGTAGGTTAAGTATAAGATACACTTGTACTGCCTTGCGGTACAAGCCGGCTTTTATAGCGACGTGGTAGAGTGCTCGACTTTATATCGAAAGGTCCCGGGTTCGATCCTCGACCCGAGCGTGAGATTTTTTAAGAGTCAGTGACACATGGCTTTATTACACTCTCAGATGCGACATCATATGATAAAATAACATTTTTTTTTAATTCTGCATTTAAGGTGAAAGGAGACACATTACGGAGAAGCAATTCTGTCATTATCATTTTGTCTCCCTTTTCAACAGGGGTCAACTCTTTAAGAAAAGAATTTGCTCCCATAGGAGCAAATTCTTTCATTAAGAGTAGACCCCTTTTTTGAAATTGCTCAACCAGGGAAGCGAACGGAAATTGTTTCCGTTTGTAAAAATGGCGGAGATACATGGCAGTATACACTTTCACCTTAAAACAAACGATACAGCATTTCATCAGAATTCTCTCAAATGGGGAAACAACATGCATTTTTTTTTAGAAATTCTGGAGGAATTATCACCAAAAACCTCTTTTTACTTGGGGGCTCTGAGTTGATCTTTATATATTTGTGTGTCAATCATAATATTTATATTTCATTTGTCAATTACTGCCAAAACAACTGACTTTATTTTCATTCAAATTATACATTTAAATTCTAATTTTCAACAAACTAGAAGCTTGATTTCAGTGAAAAAAAAATTGCAGTCAAACATTTCTCAAGGAATCTCTCTATTAAGGGGTCATCTGTCTATGGCAAGCACCTTTTCGGGTGCCTTGAACAAATAAAATGTGCAATGAACCTGTATTAAGATGCCCCTGTCTTGAGCAGCTACTTTTTGTGTGTTGCTTCAGGTGACCACTTCAGGCAGGTTTGACTGTTTTTTATTCTTGATCTTAGCCTTAATTGGAAAACTGAAGTTTCCTTCTCAGGGCTATTTCAATACTCCTCTCAAATGTGTGGAGCACGGTACACATAGAATCTAATCCATTATGTAAGTATGCACTAATAAGTGCAATATTTAGGACTGGAAATTTTCATTTGGTTTCCAATATGTTTCAACAATATGCCATGACTAAGTTAATGTCAGAATACTCTTGCACATTTTCCTCCTGATAGACACTCAGTAAGACACATACTTCATTTTATACGTAAATTATTACTTGCCCCTGATTTTCCTTAACTGAACCTATCTGGATTTGCTGATGAAGGAAAGTCGGGTATTGTGATCTGTGTCATGATAACTGTGTGAACTGATTCAGACTGGATGCTACAACCTTCAAATGGAATCCAGCTATGGCTGTTCGATGTGAAGACAAAACACTGCTCTGTACATATAATTTTGCGTTATTTTTTTTCAATTTACCAGCAAAAAGTGTAATAGGAAGCATATGTCATTTAAAATAAAATAAAATGTAAATGTAAGAATTGAAATTTTAACTTTTTGACCCTATGAAGCCACATTATGAAGCTATTCTTAATCGCTAAAATTCATGAAGTTTTTCACAGAATTTTAGCTCCTCCCATTAACATCATTACTAGATGAACTTCAAAAAGAAATTTCAATTCTTTCAATTGGGAGACCAATAAGATAACTCCCTTAACCAAGTCAGAATTTTCACAAAGGAAGGTAATAACCTAATATGCCTACTTTTCTAATTAATTACTTCCCTTTACCTATATATCTAACAAGGGAAGTAAATAGTTTGCAAATGACCGCAATTTAATAGAGAAGTACATGTACAGAGCCTTAGATAAGAGGGAGTATTTGGTGATAATTAAGGATAATTTTTTTTATTTCTCATTGAAACCATATGTTGTGACCCCTCATCTGAACCGTCTCGTCGATAATTTTTCTTATTTCTCATCAAAACCATATGTTGTGACCCCTCATCTGAACCGTCTCCGAGACGGTTCAGATGAGGGTCACAACATATGGTTTCAATGAGAAATAAAAAAAAAAATATCCATCCCTCAATTATCATCAAATACCCTTCTTATCTAAGGCTCTGCATGCAACTGGTTTGCAAAAGAGAAGCCATTCAATAGATATGTTAATAGGTTTTGGAAGGGAGGCAACTTGTTTCTCTTTGCAAAATATTTATTTCCCTTGCCTATGTTGGTTATGATCGATAATCTCGTAATGACTCCCATAAAATGCAGCACCTGCAACTACATAGTGTAGGAACGGAAGTGTAGTAAGTGTAGAGCAGTCTTTGTAGTTTGGGTGAGTGAGTGAACTCGGGTTTAACGTCCCACCAACAACGAGGTCATATGGAGACGGGACCTCGGTTTAAAGTCTCATCCGAAAGACCGGAGAAGCGGGGGATCGAACTTGCGACCCCTGGATTGGTGGTCTGGAGTGTTATCCACTACGCTACAGCCGCTCCTTTATAGTTTGGGATTTTTGTACAGCTATTTTGGACCCCTAATGGTTACTGTCAGCAATAAAACATTTTGAAATACTGATGATACTGGCTTATATTTCGAATGAATTAGTACTTGAAAACAATCTCTGTCTTTTTTCTAAACTACATTTTATCCAAAAATTACATGAAAATTAACCTGGCTTTGAGGTTATAAAACTTGAGTACATTCTCAAACTCAATCTAAAGCACACTGATTGGCTGCTTCCGAGCACACGCTCGGAAGCAGCCAATCAGTGTGCTTTGTTTTGAGTTTGAGATTATACTCCAGTTTTATAACCTCGGACCAAAGGAAGTGTTTTTTCTGTCCATTCCAAATAATATTTTCTTGCTATGAAAATCACAACTAAAAGGAAGGCTATAAACTGCTGTAAGATACCTGATTAAAACATGGAATGCTTAAAGTGACGGAGTGAAGGATGAATTTATACAAGTGGGATATACTATTCTATATACATCAGCCTGGAGCTCATTTCTAGAAATTGATAATATTTTGACATCTGTGCTTTTATTTTGTTGTCAGTTTCAACTAAATTCTAGTGTTTCATCTTAACAGCTAGAGCACCATCAATGAATTTTGTGGCAAAACACTAAAAAAAAAAAAAACCTTTTCAACAGTATGGATTATTTGCATCCCCTCTGGGGATAGCCCCACATTAGGCAAGACAAATCTTATCCTTATCCTACGACCAATCCTGCGGGGATACTTCAAGATAACACCAGTTGGTGCCAAATGCCATCCAAACATCAAATTTTTGGCTTAAGCAGCTCCTAGACCACACTAAAAGACCCCTTTTTCACACAGAAATCCTCTCCCCTGGACCACTCCAAAAGACCCTCCTTTTTCAAAAAAAAAAAATTCTTTCTTTGAATTTTAAGATCCAAACTCCCATTTTTCAGCAAGGACAGGCTCCAAAAGCCCTTGACTTTCAGTAAGGAACCATCGCTAAGACCCCTACTTTTTTAAGTCCTCAGAGACTCATACTTATATATCACTTTCATATACAAGTACCCTACCCCTGGGGACAAATAATGAGATGTCACAACATGTTCTGCACTACTATTCTACTGAGATGCAACAACACAGTTTACTCTATCTATTCGGTTACAAGACAAGAGTTTATCCTTCCAATAATACCTACTGCAAATGTGTAAATTAGTTTTGTGTAATTTGGCTACATCTTTTTCTTTTTCAAAACAATCCTAAAGATCGAGACCATCTTACAAGACAGATCCTGGGCCCAGTTGTTCAAAACTAAAGACATTGTTAACATTTCGTTAAAATTTAAAACGTTTAAATCTCAGATACGCAAAGGTTTTTTGTTGAAAAAATGTGAGAAGCTTTTGCACATTTTTTCAACAAAAAATATCAGTGTATTTCGTAATAATGCTGTAAAGCACTTAACCATTTGACCTCTTAATGAGCCCGTTAGGCTAAAGATGCTTTGAACAACTGGGCCCAGATCTTTTGAGACTGTTTCAAAAGGGAAAAACCTATCTTACAACCAAATAAATACAGTAGCAAAGATTTTCTATCTTTCCTATTGGAAGTTTACTTCCATCCCAAAATTTCTTTCTCCTAACAAAAATCATGTTCTGGTAATGAAATCCCACAGCATGTATTTCATTAAAGTACAGTCAACTCCCAATATCTCAAACACTGATATCTCAAAATACCTTCTTATGTCAAAGAACATATTTCCTATTTTATAAATTTACATTTCAACTTCTGTTATCTCAAACTAATGATATCTCAAAGTAAATTTTCTGGTACCAGAAAATTTACTTTGAGATATCAGTAGTTTAGGCTGAAATTTGACTTCGAGATATCTAGAGTTGACTGTATATCATGGAATAGTCATTAAATTTGCTCCAAAATTTTCTCCTTGTAGTTTATTTAACTTGTAAGTGCATGATGTAAAAGGAAATATATAATATCTAACACAACTAGATTCTAACCTTACAAATTCATGCAGCTACTAATCAAAGGAAACCTTTCCTAAACAAACTGGTAAAAAATTTAAAACTCTGTTGGTCCGCATACATGGTTAAAACATTTACAACCCATTATGAACAGTTAAAGATTCTTTTAAAATATTTACAAGGTGTAGAAGTGATATGGTTTAAAGAAAAATAATTGATATGTACAAATATATACAGAATGATATGTATCTGAATACAAAAAAAAACAAAAAGTGTTTTAAAAAATTCAAGACTAAATTAACATGAGTAGAGTACTAAGGCAACGGAACCCACATAACTAATATTTGATTGAGAATTCATGTTACCTTCTGATATTTCTGAGTCTGTACAGTCTACTATGACAGACAGCAAAAAATACACTAAAAGAACTTGCGTGATAAATTCCACTTTAAAGAACATCTTTTTTGCCCTTTTTTTTTTATTAAAATTGCTAGAATTGCAGTTTGCAGGAACATAACTGGGACAATTAAAATCATTTTAAAATTCTTTAGCACATATCAGTTTTCAAAAGACAAAGTTGTGAATTAATCTAAAACTACTGGTTTACAACCTTTCTGAAGAATTAGAGACAGAATGCAACAAACTGGGTTATAATGACCATATGGATGGAGAATGAATATATGAAATTTTTAGTCAGATCAATTTTCATTTTAACCATGTCTGACATCATTTCTAGTAAATAGATGTTACTAATGCAATCCTTTCTACAAATATGTATGAACTTTTAACAACCCTCATATACAAGTCTGAAACTGCTGCTTAAAAAAAGTCAGCTTAAAAAATCTGGCTCTACATAACTATGCCAAAGTTTTGACACTTTCATTTTTCTCTGAAAATATACTCAGAGGCAATAGAAAGAATACAATTCACTGCCCATCAGTCCTGACTCTAGTGTATGGAATAAAGCCAGCCAATAAAGTGAGCAGGCCTCAGAGTTTATATGTCACCTGACCTCACTAGAATTGCTTTAAAGAGCTAATTTAAAGATTCCACAACATGTTTTAATGAAGAAAAGAAAGAATATAAAATCACAACTTAAGACCAAATTCTGGCTGATCTCTAGCCTATAAAATATCTAATCTAATGCATAAAACATTTTCTGTGTGATGGCAAAAGTTCTTCTTTCAGTATGTATGGCCTCCTTTCGTTCCTATTGGACTCAGGGCAAACCCGATGGCTACATATAATATCACTGAGAAGATAAAGATCATCATGCTTGCTGTGAATGCGTAGCTTCCCCACTTGTCTGCGTATTTCACATCTCCCGCATCGTATGCTCTGTCTGACATAACTGAAATAATCAGATACATGTATGCTTAATATCAGTTTATGCATGCCAAGCCTCATTTATTGAGATAAAGTCTCACTTAAGGTATATGGGTGCGCCTTCGTTTTCTGCAATTTTTACCAAGGGGGACAACTTTTTATGACACTGTTTGCTTCCTTGAGACAAAGCCTTTCTAAAACGGGGTGAGGCCGGGTCTACTCTTAAGGAAAATAATTTGCTCCTACAGGAGCAAATTCTTTTCTTTCAGAGTTGATCCCCATTAAGAAGGGGGGCACAAATGAAAATGGCAGAGTTGTTTTCCCTCAAAAGGGAACCTATTTACTGTATTCTATGTTTTATTTTTGTTCTATTTTTTTTTTTTTGTATTTGGAAAAAAAAGAAACTGAAAGCACAATTATTCACATACAAATGAGTTTGAGGAAAGATGAGACAAAAATACTGTTGTTCCAAAAGCATGTTCCACTGATAAGTTCAATCATCAACTTCCTCCATCTAGTGCACTTTGGACCAGGCCAAAATTAATTAATCAAAATAATTTTGTCATACCACAATGTGATATAATTTCAAAATGTAAACACATTTGAGTGTATATTAAACATTTTTAGATATTCTGCCAACACTTAAGGCTTTGCTCAAACTGGTCTGATCTGTGTTTTCACTGCTTGCCTGTCCAACAACAATCTTTTGACCATACTATTCAGTTATAAGACAACCCAGCAGGCACATGAAGTCGTATGGACGTCGATGCGACGTAATCACGTCGCAGCGACGTCATTTTAACGCTGTGTGCCCCCTGGGACGGGTTTTCCCCCTCCAAAACGAAACACATTAATTTTCCTTTTGGGAAACAGAAAATATATGGTTTTGGGTTTCCCTTTTCCTAAACACAGTAACACCTTGACCTTCAAATCTATTTTCTTCCCTGACTTTTCCCTGACTGTGGGAACCCAGTAAATTAAACAGAAAATAAGGAAATGTTAAAGCTCTTACTTGAAAATATCAAAGCTATTGGTCCAACGATAGGATTTAGAATGCACACCAACAATGCAAGTATCATGTAATTTGGTGGCTTTCTGCCAATATATCTGCCATTCAGGACATCTTTCCGAACAAATACAGGATCTTTTGAGACCAGCACTTCCTTAGGTGTGGACATATACCAGCTCCCACTTGTCGGGGTGTATGATGGTGGATGTGCCGCCATCTTGTCTCTTTCTGTATATTATAATTCAACTCTGAAAAAAAAAATTAGCATATGGCGTCAGTTACTCAGTGTCATAAAAATTAATCGTCTGACCACATACATGTGTAATATATAACACTGTGGCACGTACATGTAACGTCATTGACAACATCTGTGTCAACAATGCGCTTTCTAATTGAAGAAATTTTCATTTTGAAGGCAATAAATTCAACTTTAAAGGGTCATATGATAAACAGAATCTTACACTCCTGGTCATTTCATATGAAATTTATGAAACTCGCCAAAGGCTCATTTCAAAAATTTCATAATAAGTGACCACCATCTTTTTACTTGGCAGATCAATTCAGAGCGCTGGGTGAAAGAAAAGACAACACTTGCCTTCTTTATTTTTCAATCAGGAGTGGCTGTAGTGTAGTGGATAACACTACGGACTACCAATCCAGGGGTTGGAAGATCGATCCTCCACTTCTATGGTCTTTCAGATGAGACTTTAAACTGAGGTGCCGTCTCCATATGACCTCGTTGTGGGACGTTAACCAAGAGTTCACTCATTCACTCACTTTTTTTTCAATTATCTCCCCTGAGCTGTAATATTTGTTTCACTCTGTTTAATGGTTTGAAATCATATTCTAATGACACTTGGCAGGATTATAGAACAAATCAAGACAGAGTGCAAAGGGGTGTGATAACATGTCCATGTGCAGAGGAGGTACTGAGGGGGTGAATGCACTCCCTGATTGGGAAAATTATTTAAAAAAATAAAGCAGTTTTCCGCCAGAAACTGAGATTATACCCCTAAAGTTGGGAAGGAATAGAAACCGGGACCAATGCCCGGGACCCGGGACCAAAATCCGGGACCAATTTTTGTTGGCCCCAAAATTGTACTAAACATGCCAATAACAAGCTGAAAATTGGACCATAAGTAGTTTATAGGCTCTTCTGCAAAATGCATGTAAAAATTTTATAAAACTTTCGATATTTGTTGAAATTTTAACAAAAAGACAAGACCAGGTCAAGCAATTTCGACCCAGGACCAGTTTTTGCGGTATTGACGATGTCAAGCAAATCTCAATTGTTTCCTACAGAAACATTTTAAACCCAAATTATTTTACAGCTCATCATATGTAAACATACTAAAGAAGATTATATTTTTTAAAAATGCAAAATTTATCTATTATTTTCGTGAAAAATTTGACATGGGACCAACCCGGGACCAAAATCGTCATTTGTTTCGTGGACGATATGAAGGAAATTTCAGTTTTTGTCTCTATAAACGTTTAAGATCCCATCAATTTTACATTTACTCGTATGTAGAGATGCCAAAGAAATAGAAATGATAAAAAGAAATTGAGATATTAAATCAAAATGCTACGAATAACTCCGCCTGGGACCAAAATCGACATGAAAAAGCTGACGATGTCATGTATTTCTTAATTTTTGATAAGAAATAACTTTTTGGTAGTCCTTATTTTCCTTGTGCAAGGTTCTAAACATGCCAAAACTATAACAATTGTCTAATTTTGTCTTGGTAAGGTCTGCTGATAGGCATATTTAACCAGGGACCAGCTCGCGACAAAATTATAAAATATGGTGTAAAGGTTATTTGCTGTCTGAATAGTATATTTATTTTAGTATCGTCATCCCAACAGAACCTATATTCATTTGACATTGAAGAGATGTTCTTCCATACACTTTTCACACACCCAAGAACATTCCTCATTTATTTTAGAAGCTGATCAATTTCTGCTTTTGTGGAATGTTAAGATTCTATGGCAACGTACCAAGATAATGTCTAAACCGCAGAAAATAACCATTTGGTCACAGGTAGGTTTTCTCTCAAAATAAGGGATATATTTTACAAATTTTTGCATTTACATGTACGTCTTTTGTGGCATCTTAAGATATGACACAAAGTAAAACAATGAGATTTTAAACGATAATGTAGAAGAAAATTGAACATTCATTGACACTGTCAACATCACACAATAAACAAATGACGATTTTGGTCCCGGGTCGAATTTTTCGCAAAAATTACAGATAAAGGACCTGGTATGATAAGGCCCATATTTGGCCCCCAGAAAACTTATTTTTCAAAAGTCTTATTTCCCTAATAAAAATGTATTCATATGAAAGTTCAAACCTTGAATGTAACAGCAAAATCAAAATTAACCAGTTCTTGCACAAAATATTTGTGATATTTGTACTGAACATACCCATACCCCCAGCGGATTCTGACGAAAATGACGAATTTGGTGGCCTTTGTGGCTGTCAAAATATATGAGCCCGGCCTCCAGCACATTTAATATTTTGTATACAGATAAAATTTTAATATATTTACATGCCATGAAAATATTAAATGTGCTGGAGACCGGGCTCAATGTTTATTTTTAACTTTTTGTTACCAAACTGGCAGCGATTAGAACATTTTCCCAGCGTTCTCAACATAAAAACGCCCATATCTCCGCTCATAGACGAAATAAACATATGTTGTGGGTATTCATTTTCTTAGTTAGAACACAAGGAATAATCTGGTATACATTTCATTTTGATCTGTTGGAATTTTTTGGTTAGCGTCTCTGGACTTGCGAACTTGAGTGGGTGGGGTACCTGGAGAGGCCTTGTGCAGTTCACAGGTAATTAGCAGCGCAATCTTACATATAAGCATTTCATCAAAAGCCTGTTGTTAAGAGCTTTCAAAAGTTGTTGTAAATGACTTATTTCTTTAAAGAAATATGTATTAAACTCAATTTTTTCCGCAATTTTCCTTCATTTTATTGAAACAACGTAGGCATGTCAGAAATCATGTTATTCTGAGAATTAACAAACACGAAACATATTATTTCTGCTTGTTCCCATACACACAAATAATGAGCAATAGAAACCATGCATTTTTAAGAGAATTTGAATGGGGGCCAAAAACGGCCCTTATCATACCAGGTCCTTTCACAATTTTTTTAAATTCTTATCTTCTTTGGTATGTTTACAGATGACGAAATGTAAAAAAAATGGGGTTTAAAATGTTTCTGTACGAAAAAATTGATATTTGCTTGACATCGTCAATCCCCCAAAAACTGGTCCCGGGTCGAAAAAAATCGACGTGGTCCTGTAATTTTGTTAAAATTTCAATAAATATCGAAAGTTTTATAAAATCTTTATATGCATTTTTCAGAAGAGACTATAATCTACTTATGGTCCAAATTTCAGGTCATTATTAACATAGTTAGTACAATTTTAATGCCAACAAAAATTAGTCCCGGAATTTGGTCCCGGGTCCCGGTTTCTATTCCTTCCCCTAAAGTTGACCTCAAAATTTGGGCTTTCTTAACTTTCCCAACCCCGATTAAAAAAATTCTTAATTTTGCATCAGCGACCTTTAGTTAACTTTGGATGTAAAAAGACATCACACTTTTTCATGTCATCCAGTGCCAGGGTCCAGACCGGCTGAATGTCAAAATCCTTCCAACCCTAAACAGGGTCCCGCTGTACACAGCCTCCCATTGTGGTGATATGACTGAAATACTGTTAAAAAGGCTATAAAATCACCTCATCCATCCATCATCATTCCAAAGAATACCATAAATATAAGAAATGACATCTGAAATGCAGAACTTTCATGTATGGGAGTTTTATTGAAGCATGTTCTCCAGGCCAGTAAAAAGGTGTGCAGGGATCGATCATCTTTAACATTGCTACAGGAGATCTGTGCAGCAAAAATGTGTACACCCCATATCCTAAGATAAAATAATTTCTTCCTTTCACCACTTGGGGAAGTGAGATTACTTTTACCATATATCTATCAGGCCTGCAACAGGAAATGTAAATCAAAATTTTACACAGAGCTGACTCACACAGGTGTGTTAGTACAGTGTTACTATATAAATCATATGTACATCTATACTTACCTCAGAAAACAAAACATACACACAACAGATCACATATGGCAGCTGATATCGTCAATCATGTAATCAGTTTGTAAGGAAATTAGCGTCAAAACATTTTTCGAATACTTTCACCTGAAAATTCACCAAACAAAACACCACTTATACGCATGCGCGCAGGTGCGAAAATTGTTTTATAAAAACCGGGACTGCATGTCGGTATCTGTTCTGTTCTGTTCTGTTGTATAACTTCTGCCTTTATAGGCACACCTAGTGCAGCGCTAGTAAAATCTTTTTGGGCTTAATTTTAAGATAAAAAGAGTAGTCCGCTTTACACCTAACCAGAATGGATCCACCACCAGTAATGCAGTTTATATACTTCTTGTGTTCGTATTCTCCTCCTCTTGTTCCAGGAGCACCACCCGACAGGACGTACAAGTTCCATAACCACAGATTAAAATTCAAATTCCATTAAATCTATCAATACTATGTACCAATTGGAGTTGTGACACTTTTTCAATGTGAGTGAGTGAAACCGAAAGTCCTGGTACCACCATACCATGTGCGTAACACAATCTGGACAAACCAACACCCTCAGGATAGTATTCCAGTCTTTGAAAAAAAAAACTCCAAACATCACTGTCACAATGCTCCAGCACTATCTGCTTCAACCGTTGCACTGTTGCCACTCGTCATTGTATATACGTACAATGACGAGAACTTGTTGTTTAATATCTAAAAACTTTTTATCTTTCTGAACCTGGTGTCTCACGTGTGTTGCTGTGCCCTACCTTCTCATCTTTTTGATAGTTTGGATTACCTCCCCTCACACGCCAGCTCATATGATGATGTAGGTTATGCAGTGCAAAACTAGCTTTTTGATACAATTTCCAATAGAGACAGTTTCTTGTACTATTTATTGCGTAGATCAAGCGTCTGCTATGACAGTGAAGCAAGTCAATAAGTTCAGTAATTTTCCTCTTATTTCTGACATCAAGGGCTTGTAGTAGAAACATTTTGAAGCATCGAGTATTCAGCAACAGCCGGGTATATCTCAGAAAGGGTATTTAATATATATATATATATATATATATATATATATATATATATATATATATATATATATATATATATATATATATATATATATATATATATATATATATATTGGTTTTCTAACATGTTTAAGCTCTTCACAGTCCAGGATAAAATGATGAAGTGTTTCTTCACTCTTATTACAGAGTAGACATATAGGGTTAATTTGATTTTGATTAAATTTAGCTCTGTTAGTTTGAAGGATATATTTCCCAGACAGTATCTTACACTTCATTTGAATCCTATTGCAGGATGACACTTTCCAACTACATATAGCTCTTTGATAGGTAATGCAAGGAAGAATACAATGCTGCCTGGAAAATAATCCTGTCACTCCAGTATTTGTTAATAACAGAGTTGATGAGCTTCTACCAACAATATTTTCCTTTTGGATTTTCAATCAATTATTCAGCACTTTACAGCTATAAATCAGCTATGGCTTTGAAAAGACTTCATTTCCAGTTGAAGTTTCGCTAAGCGAATTTCAATAAATGAACTTGATAATCTTGCAATCTTTCCAGATAGGGTAAGAACTCTTTTATGATTAAGAGCCTCAGCTGGTAATGTCCCAGATAAAATAGATACTACTGGATCCGCAGTTGTACTAGGTAAAAAAAGTATCTGTTTTAATAGTTTCTTGTACTGTGTATCTGAAACGGCTAATGCCTTACCAGTAGGAATTATAATTTCTAATCCGTATAAGAGCATAGGGAAAACATACGTTTGTAATAACGATAAAGCAGTTTCTGAGTCATGTCCGTTTTCACCATGAATTCCTGAGCCCATTAGACTATGAGCTGTGCGTTTTGCTTTTAGAATATTTGATTCAACAACTTGAATTTCTTATGACCATATGCATAGTACTTTCAACAACTGGCATGTTTTTAGTACCAAACTTCCACGATTTTCCTTCTGGATAAGTTTAGCTTTTAAAAAAGGCTGGTAATGAGACAGACACTTGGATCAGTCATTATCCTTATTTATTCCTCTTTCATGTCCAGTAATCAACATCTGCATCAAGTGGCCCATAAGTCAGCCGACAGCCGCTTGTTATTCTTAAATCTTGAAATTCCGTTGTCTTAATTTAGATACGTGTTAAACATGTGTAGAAAATCAGTTGACGCGACTGACGGTAAAGACACATGGGGATCTTCGAATTTTCTTTTTGTTCTGAGACAGAAGCCCTGTCTGTTGGCTATCGTGACAAAAGTTTGTATTATATGATTCTTTAAACAGCGAACCTTCATTACCCCAGTTACTAACAGGTTTTTCCTGATCATTGTCTATCTTTTTACTTTTCTAGACTTACCAATATTGCATTATGTTTACCCACGGCGTTGTCTCACCCTTGCCAGACAAAAGGTTAAGTGTAAAGTACATCTACCAATTAAATGCATGGCCAAAATTGGGATAGTCGCACTGTGAACAACCTTAAAAAGTCGTGCATGAGTCCATAAAAGTCCATTATGGGATAACTAAACGTTGATTTAAAGTCCATCAGCTTACATCACATGTAAAGGTAAACGGAAACTCTTCCACAGGAGATAGCTGATCTGAATAATGTGCATTTTCTTCTAGCATCAAAGGCTCTGCGAATATTCCAAAATAATAAAGGTGACACTTTTCAGGCGCTGCTAATTTACCTGATTTTAAATATTCTACTCACAACTGATGAATGGATGATTTGCTTGCGATTTTACGTCCTTTAAAAAGTATGTCAGGCATATATTTTCTCCTTTATCTAGTGATTCTGGGTTAGAATCCCGCTGGCGGCGGAATTCTTCGCACCGAGAGCTGATCCTTTGCATATTTATCTTAAATAGTGTCCTTCTGTCATCTCAATATGGTTGAAGTACTTACCAGGGACGTTAAACTCAGCTGTTTCATCCATTTCTCGTTTAACCATTTCAACATATAGCGCTAAAACTGACCGTTAAGATGCATAAAGGGTGGCTGAAATAAATAAGTTTATCAGGAAAAGACCGTGTGGTTTTAATTCATGGACCATCAGTGAAACGTGACCTATTTTTATCAAGCATGTGCAGGTCATTCTTTCATTAGGTCACGCGATTCGGAACTGGGTAGTACGATTTGAAACTGGGTTCTTACAGCAGTCGTATACTATAGAATCCAGCAAAATAAAACTTAAGACACTACGGTAAAAACCTTTTCAGTATTTTGTGCATGAATAATTTGTTAATTCTATGATACTCAAGAAATTCAATCAACCTGCGGCATTTGTAAAGGCTGCGATAGACTCTGACGTATACCCTGTTCGGAACTGAGTAGAAAACTGAATACATAAACCTAAAAGACGATTTGGACATCAATGTTTTTGCCAATCCCTCCTGTTGATTTAAGACTTAAAGTGGACATCTGCAAGTGCGCTTCAATATAATTTACAAAAGAAAGCAAAGACACCCGGATAGCACAGTCTGTAGCCAAGGGCGTAGCTGGCTATACGCAAATACGCAGATGCGTATTGAAATTTTGTCAGATTGACAAAATTTCAACACGCACCTGCATATTTAATGATGCTGAAATTATGTCAATTGGGCAAGATTTCAGTAGTGGCTGAAAACAGACACAACTACAAGAAATATCTTTGGGACTTAACTTTTATTCGTGCCCTCAAGCGGTATAAACATAATTGTGCGTAACATGTAAATACCCCTAGTTACGCCCCTGGTAGCGAAGTATGTGTCGTACATTTCATTGCCGGTTATGACTAGAAACAACTTTACCGAGTCTATTATTTTTGTTTGTTTGGTTTATTACTTGAATCAAAGGGATTAGATTTTGCAGTACTTATTTATTTTCACTGCAGCTGATGATAAGCGCCGTCTCTGTCACCGTCTTCCCGTACTTTATGATATACCCTGGCTTCTAGGCGAAATGGTTCTAATCCTATGTATAGATATGTATTTGAAATGCCGCTGAGGATTTTCAGAATGACATGTCGACGTTTAGATTTCATATTGGTCCGCTTCGTATCTACTTCCATTTGAGTAATTTTGAAAATAGAGTACATCATGGACAGACTCAATTAAACCGATTCTGCTATTTTCTATTCTTTGGTGTGTTCCTTGCTTCCAAAGGATCTTACTTTTTAGAACATATTTATTTTCACTGCAGCTGGTGTTTGTGTCGTGTGGCGGCCGTAAATCCATTTCTTTTTGGTCAGTCTATAAAATGGTGTCGCAAATTTCATTACTAGTCATGAACAGGCTCAATTGAGCCGAGTCTGCTATTTTCTATTCTTTCGTGCTTCCAAAGGATCTTACTTTTCAGAACATATTTCAATATAAGAAATCTGTAATATGGTTATTTTTACAGAATTATGGTCAAAATAAGGTAAATTTGGTTATGTTCTTCAGGATTCTTTCTTCTTCTTTCTGTGTGCTTGGCCCGTTTTATTTCCCAGATAATACGCTTACTTTCTTATTTTTTGTAAACTGTTACGATTAAAAGTGACTACAATGATGCTCAATGATGCTTGCTTCTTTGTAACGGATGCTAACCATAGTTTTCTACCAGCTTGTACTGGAGGAATTTTGCCTTTGTTGCCTGAAGAAATCATCGTTGTCGCATTCCATCACGCTTCATCCTTCAGCGGTCATCATTTCCTTTGCTTGGTTCCGAGTGTTCGGTCCCGGCTTTTAATAATATCACTGACTGGTTCTCTTTTTTTCTGAAATCAAGAGATTACTAATTTGTGAAGAAATAGAACCTAAACTATGAGCTGAAACCTGAATGAAATGTTATTTTATGCATGTCAGTTACTTAAAAATGTAAAATTTAGGGCACCTTATTTGTTTTATAAATATTTACCCTTTTTATGGTTAGCAAATTGCTTAACTGATTTGTAGAAATTTGTATTTATTTTTTGACCGCTTGGCTTCAACAGCTGTGATGGCCGAGTGGTTAAGGCGTTGGACTTGAAATCCAATGGGCATTGCCCGCGCAGGTTCGAACCCTGCTCGCAGCGAACTTTTTACGAAATGATTATAATCGCTGTTTTTTTTCTCTTTTTTTACGAATCGATTATATCCACTGTTTACTTCTCTTTTTTACAAATCGATTATATAGCGTTGAGGCTATACTTAGGCCTTTTGGATTTAGATTAAAAAATAGATTAAGGATAAGCGATATATATCATTTTTTATTTCTGAAGCGAGTATCGAAAGCAAGGGATTTTTAAACATACCAAAATTGTTCGTTTAGTTTGTTAAACAACAGCAGAAATATTTAGTTATATTGTGAAACGACATTCAGTTACTGCAATCTTAATGTCAAAAGTTGTTGATGGATTTGTGTTTTCTTATGAAGGACAAAACACGCGCATTTCTTTTCTTTTTTTTATATTGCGCAAGAATATAACTGGCGGCATGTTAGGTGTAGAAAAGCTATCATTATTGGTGGATCAGGCCCCGAGGTTATAAAACTTTTTTCATGCTCAACTCAACTGAGCATGAAATTTTACCGGCTAGTAAATAGCAAATTATTGATAAGTACAGTTGTTTTCATGCTCAGTTTAGCTGAATATGAAATTTTCTCTGCTTATGAATATGAAAATGCCAACATCAGTTGGCATTTTCATATTTATCAGCAGAGAAAATTTCATGCTCAGCTGAGTTGAGCACGAAAAAAGTTTTATAACCTCGGGGCCAGATTTCCTTGATGTCACAGAAAATTGCTTGGACAGCCCTGTATTTACTCTTTTCAGAACTTTAATTTCAATGGTAGTGTATTTACTTTTTCAGAACTTTAAAGCTGCAAAGTCTGTAACTTTTGATCTTTCATTTTTAGAATTAATGTTTCTAATTTTCAAGAACACAGTAATATAGCTAAAATGCTGGTATACGTTTCACCAGATTCGTAAACCTTAACAAATTATCACTATCAAAACAACAGCATTTATGTTAAAAATGAACTCTCTAGAATTTCTGGAGGGATGTAAATAATTACCAACAAAGAGAAAAACACGTGTTTTTATAAAGATTACGTGTATTCACTTTTCCATGCAGTTTTCAGCTGTAGTGAACGGATTTATTGTGGTAGCATAACTTAATTCCACTTTTCCAAATGATTTAAAAAGAGAATAAAAATTTCGGAAAATTGTCATAATTGCAGACTTAGTCACTTTAATTTCAATGACAGAAAAGCAAAAGATCCATTCAGACCTTCTGTTTTTATTGTGAAAAAAGTTTCAGGCGCAGGCAAGTTTATCTGTAAGTGTTGACATATCAGTCTACCATTCTCTCCAAATTTACTTCCAAATCGTGGAACTACCTACGTGTATTTGATATAAGTATTTATCAGGTTTTAACAGCTGTTTGCTGGGGAAAGTGAAGCCTAGTCTAGTTTAGTCTATCTCATAACTTTGTGAGGTCGTTGGGGTACCACAGATGACTCTATGTAACAATCCCTTTCCACCTTGTCCTGTCCTCAGCTGCCCTAGTTGAGCTAGAAAAATCCATCCCTGTCCTTTCCTTATACTGTCTTCCCACCTCTTCTTCTGTCTACTCCTCTTTCTCTTTCCTTTCATTGTGCCCTGTAGAATCGTCTTTGTTAAACCAGAAGACCTTAAGACGTGGCCAAACACCTCAGTTTCCGCTGCTTGACCAAAGTTAGGATTCGTCATCGCTTCGATATCGCTTAACGTCCAGGTTATATGCATGATTTTGACCCTGTTTGGACATTGAAATTAATTACTTAAGATAATCAAAGTGTCCTCTGAAACATAATATAAAATCAATTCACCTGTCTCATATTTTCCGATCTACAAATTTATTAAGTTTAATAATGTTTATGCTTTAAGACACAGACATTTTCAAGAATCTGAGGAAAAAAAGAAAGAAAGAAAAAACATTTAGCGTTAAATTGAAATACATTTTTCTGGTTATTTTCACCTAAGCCTGAATATAATGGTATACTTAGTTTCATTTTTAGTAAAAAGCCCTTTCACTCCTTCTTAAATGCATTACTGTTGAGCAGACATTTACCTTCTCAAAAACAGAGAAAAAGAGGGGAAAGGGTGCCTTTCACAAACTATAACCAATTTCTTTCTGAAATAATGAGAACCTGGATGAAATTGAGGCGGCAAAAGAAATTTTGTTTTAATTTCTGATTTTTTAAATTTTTGATGAGGGATTCCGAAAAAAAAAAATTCAAGTTGGTGTGGCCTAAGCAAGTGTTTCTGGCCTAATTTTCAATGGTCTTTGAGTTTGAAGACCATTTTATAAATTGAACTGGGTTCGTGACTGCATTGCAGTAAAGTTTCATTGCCTCGAAATGGATTTCCATTTGGTAATCTATGGTTTGCTTTGAACTAAAAGAACATGAAGTTAACACAAAATCTTTTGAAAATGGCCACTCGTAAACTCAGAACTTAACTTTACAAAAGTCTTGAATTTTCAAGTTCCAGATCGGACTTGAGTGCGTGAGTGTGTGAACTCAGGGTTAACGTCCCACCAACACGTAGGTCATACAGAGTCGAAACCACGGTTTAAAGTCTCACCCAAAAGACCGGAGAAGCGGAGGATCATACCTGCAACCCCTATATTGATAGTCAAGCGCGTCATCCACTACACTACCGCCGGTCCTAGGCAAGGGCGTAGCTACCTATACGGCAAATACGCAAGTGCGTATTGAAATTTTGTCAAAATTGACAAAATTTCAAAACGCACCTGCATATTTGCATGCTGAACATTTATAAATTAGACAAGATTTCAATACCAATTACCAAAGTGGCTGTAAATACTAGCTTTCCCTTCAAGAAGTAGAGAATAAACCATGGTTGTGCGTATTATGAAATTGCCCCTAGTTACACCCCTGCTAGGTGGGACTGGAATTGCGTGTTTGCAAGGCGTGGTTATGATTACAGTAAAAGGCTAGATTTCCCTTCGATTTTAATATGCGCGGTCATCCATCCGGATATTTTACTCTTAGATGTACAGCATATACACTTTGACCCGCCCTATGAGAAAAGGAACCTTATAGCGCGAAAAGGTAAGAATGCGCAGATGTGCTACTTGTGCATTCTGACCAGTCTTACCTGCTGTCATCATTGGTCTGTTGATCTTGTTTCTATATAATGGCTAGAGGAGACTGATCAGCCTGTGCTCATTCATCACTTTTTGCATAACATTTTAGACCCTTTTCCTCAAAGCGGGTTATTTATTTATTAAATTTGAATGAGTTTTAACTTCCTCTTTGGAACAGTTGTATAAAGAAGTCTCCTACACCCATATGGTTTGGATATGACAACAAATTAAAGGTAAGGTAAATATATATAATAAGACTTGTTGTTCTTTTATGTCATTATGTTAGGGCTCATATTCACTGGAAATCTGTAGGAAAACTCATGCATATAAGGCCCGGCCTGGATGTTTACTATTATTATTGCTATCATTATATTTGCTGTTGCTGTTTATTGTTGCTGGGATTTTATCTCAAGTATGATCTTAGGTTGTCTGTCCTCTGTCAGACATACAGGATCCAACACGAGTGGTCATTTCTTATGAAATTTATGAAACGAGCCTTCTGTTTATCATATGACCCCTTAAATGGGATTGTATCGCCTAGGGATTTGGAGAACGAAAGTTAGTCCTGATGTCCCCGCTCCAATAACCAAGCTGACCGCTAGAGGTGACAACTCTGTCTAAGCCCAAAAAATGTTCTTCTCCAGAACCGATGAAGCAACTGAGCAGACATTTATAAGTTATGGGCCCCATGAAATTAGTAAAATCATGAAACTGACCCAAAAAATCCAAAAATGTTGTTTTGGCTTGTTTTCCGGTTGGTTGGTTGATTTGATGCGTAACGTCCACGGTAAACAACTAAGGTCATGTCGGGACGGTCAGTTAACCTAACCACACTATTCCTGGGCAGGCTTAGACCTCCTAAGCGGATAACCAGTACTAAGTGCACATACTTTCGCCAGTAACTGACAACTGCCCTTCTTGAATCAGCGGAAGGAGAAACGAAAGTATGTGGCCAGACCGGGATTCGAACCCAGGACCTCTGACTTACGAGTCAGGTGCCCTATCGATTGCGCTACCCGGCCCGGCTCTTGTTTTCCGGTTTCCATTACTATACTATATAGAATACCTTAGTGAAACTTCTCAGAAATTGTCAAAATTTTATAAACTATTATTTGGATTTTGTTCTCCAAAGTTGCCTGTCCCTGACCTCCCTGTGTGTGACCACAAAGGCGCCCAGTGTTCAAGTCACAACCACCTTATGTAGTCATTTGTGCATCAGAGCAGCAGACAACAGGAAAATTTGATGGTATGTTGTGCTTCTGTCATTTCTGCAACCCGAAGAAATGCGATTGGGGATACTTCTGACAAATAGGTATACTCTGACAGTCTATAGATAACTTGACAAAGATGGCCATGTAACAGAACAAATGAGCCGCGACACGAGAAAACCAACAAAGTGGTTGTGCACCCAGCCCAGACTCAGATCAGCCTGGGCATCCGCCCAGTCTGATCAGAATCTTCGCTTAGCGCTTAAAGGGTAGCTAAGGGACTAAGCTACCTCCATGTGGACAGCGAAGACTCTGATTAAACTGGGCGGATGCCCAGGCTGATCTGAGTCTGCGCTGGGCGCACAACCACTTTGTTGGTTTGAAGTCATTCGTTCTATTATAATCACAAAGATCTCAGGTGAGCGATACAGAACCATATTGGTCGTCTTGCTTGCTTTACCATGAAAATCTGTTTATAAGTGTTTGTTTTGTGTGCTCAAACTAAGTATACTTTAATACACTACATAGCTTTTTGACCCCTTCATTGACACTTCCAAACTTCCTGAATTTTGTATAATACACTTTATTACCCCGTGAAACATCCTCGTAATGAAAACAATATCGTTTTGTATCTTAAAGCATTATCTCAGTAACGATCTTCCATATAAACACTTCCTTTTCAGGAGTACAAGCATGTGTAAATTTGAAATCAGAATGAATAACGATTGATACACATCCCAGCAGGCACATGGCGTTGAAATGATTTTAATTTGTAATTTTGGCGTCATGTGCCCACTGGATTGTCGGTTGTATTCTTCTTACGGGGCAGGCAGTAGGAAAGGGGTATCGAGAGAAAGAAGAAAAAAAACCCGCTAAATCATAATCACAACTTCGCTTGAACCATAATTATGTACAGTGTATAAAATGTACGAGTTAGAGAGAGGGAGAGGGACTTTTATGAACCGGCGCACGGTGCCCCGTACTGCGGCCATGAGTACGTTCCTCTGAGGGGCGGGGGACGTTGTTTCATTATTGAAATACAGAGAGAGAGAGAGAGAGAGAGAGAGAGATCAGTAACAATTTTATTTGTTCTCCAATCCAATCCTGACGGATAACTCAAAAGTGTACATATGTTCTATTCTGTAATCCCATTACTTTTCTATGGTCCATCTTGTTTCTTTCTTGTTAACGGTTACAGTGGCTAGAAGCGCTCCAGCAAGCTGAAATTTACGCAGTTTTCTACATTGAGGCTAATCTTATAGCCCTAGGTTTCAAAGCATTTTTTTTTCTTTAAAACCTACATGCTCAAGGAAATTGATACCAGCACTTTGAGATATTCAGAGTTGACATAAAAAGAAAAAAAGGAAATGTGTCCAAACTATATTCTTTGATATTAGAGATAACAGTAGTCAACTAATTTTTTTCTGTCTGCAAAACATGACCACATTTCAAAGGTTGGAGTATGATGAATGGTTGGTTGGTGGGTTGGTTGTGAAGGGTTTGACGACCTTTCGAGACAGTATTTCAGTCTATATCGATCCCTCTCCTGAGAGAGGGAGAAAGAAAACGAAGGTAGGATAGACATCATTTTATAATACTTTCTCGTCCTATCATTGGTAATTTGAATTATTAAGAAATACTAAGATAAAATTTTTGATAAATGTAGTATTTTTCCTGAGAGGGTCACAGGTTGGTTGGTTGATTTGATGCTTAACGTCCACGGTAAACAACTAAGGTCATGTCGGGACGGTCACTTAACCTAACCACAGCAGGCTTAGACCTCCTAAGCGGATAACCAGTACTAAGTGCACATACTTTCGCCAGTAACTGACAACTGCCCTTCTTGAATCAGCGGAAGGAGAAACGAAAGTATGTGGCCAGACCGGGATTCGAACCCAGGACCTCTGACTTACGAGTCAGGTGCCCTACCGATTGCGCTACCCGGCCCGGCGAGGGTCACAGGATTTGTGATATGGGCGGGCATGTCAGAAAAAAGTAGGGTCATAGACGAATATGACTTTGAAAAGAAACATTCATACTCAATTTGATAACTTTCTTGCAAACTCGACGAAGAGCTTTGTGCTCAAGAGAGGCTACCTGTTTTGTTTTGTTTTGCACAGGCAAAGAAGTCGGTACTTGCATTATACCCAGTTTTGCAGCAGGTACGGGATCAGGGTTGTTGGGATCTAATCAATCTTATCTCTTGCTACTTGACACTCTGTACTTATTAATTTAAATGAGTATTGTAACATTACGAAACCGTGACCACATGTGTTGTCTCAGGCAGATGCGAGCATAAATGCACTCCGGCTTCGCCGTCATGAATGAATATTTGACGATCTGCCCTCAAACAACATGTGTTAACCAGAGATATGCCACGGATAGTGAACAATTATTTCTTAAATTATACATCACAAAGTTACGAGGGGTGTTATGTTCAAAAAGTTCTGCAAGGATCTGCAAGTTACGCTATATGGTGGTAACCATGTATCATAAAACAGAACTTCTGATAGCAAAAAAACATATATAAATAAAGCTATAATATGTCTAGACATATCTGCAAACGCAAAGTATTTTTCTTAAAGAACACGTTTTTGAACTTATTTGAAAAGAGGTATACCTTATAGCAATGCATATTTTCACTGTAAGGCCACATGAGCAGTCTTTGATATTTTTCAGTCTGTAATCTGTTATCTTATATCTTCACATCCTTAATAGGACAACAGTAGACATCTTCTACGTAGATGGTATAATATCTTCTACACTGCAAAAATAAACGGTAGATTTTACGGTAAAATAACTGGCAACCAGCTGCCAGTCCTTTTACCGTCATTTTTTACGAGCGCCCGTAAAATTTGCAGGAATCCTCAAGCAGAGCGGGACAGAATAGAGCAAATGTCGTTTTGGTTAGATAGCCCTTCAACAATACAAAGTTATTTTCGAGTGCGATAAGTTAACATAAAACTTCCATTTCGTGACTTCCAACAATGTCTTACAGGCAAAAGCCCGTAAAAATAACGGTAAAAGGACTGGCAGCCGGTTTCCAGTTATTCTACCGTGAAACCTACAGAATTTTTTTACAGTGTACGTAGGTGGACTCTATCTACTGTAAAACACTTATATTTGAAAAGTGTCTTTTTAAAATGGTAGTGATTTTAGCCCATGCATAGCATTTGTTCGCAGCATGCCTCCTAACAAAGTTTTGAGCCCACTTGCAGAACTTTCTGGACGCCCCTTGTACATGGACTACTGAAACAGAGATGGCAACTGTATATACCTCCGCGCTTAGAAAAAGTCTGGGGATGGATTACAAATTTACATCTGTCCGTTATTTTGTATTTTATTGAATAGTCATCATCATTAATTTGATAAGTTTTTATTTGTTTTTAGATGAGACAGCTATTACTGATGCCGGTTGTAATGATATTATGCTTATCTCCGCAAGTCCAAGGTTCCTGCGACAGAGGTGAAACTAACCAAAATATCACTATACCGTAAGTATCTGAGCCGCGACACGAGAAAACCAACAAAGTGGTTGTGCGCCCAGCGCAGACTCAGATCAGCCTGGGCATCCGCCCAGTCTGATCAGAGTCTTCACTGTCCGCATGGAGCTAGCTTAGATCGCGCCCAGCGCAGACTCAGATCAGCCTGGGCATCCGCCCAGTCTCTTCAGACTCTTCGCTAGCTGCTTAAAGGGTAGCTAAGGATCTAAGCTAGCTCCATGTGGACAGTGCAGACTCTGATCAGACTAGGCGGATGCCCCAGGCTGATCTGAGTCTGCGCTGGACGCACAACCACTTTTTTGGTTTTGTCATGTCGCGGCTCATATATAGTAGGACTCCAGATAAGGATTCTTGGTTAATTTGGAATACCCAGTGTTTTTTTGTTAATTGGGTATTCTGAATTTAACTTGATTGGGTATTGGGCCGGCATTACCCAATTAAAATTAAGAATACCGAAAAAATCAAACAAAACCAGTGGCTAATACCAAATTAACCAAAAATCCTTATCTGGAGCCCTGTATATGAAAATTACACAACATACTTTGTTTCCATTTTCTTTATTGTTGTCATAGCCAGGTTTGCCGCGAAAATATCATATGGATTTAATATAGCAGCGGTCACAATAAGCATTAACATGTATACATAAACTACATCGGAACCGCACTGAAATGGCCAGTTCTTAAATAAATTACTGTTGGCTTAAATCGATTTTTCGGAGCCCCAACCCTCGCCCTTGCCTTACTTCCATTTATTTTTCAACCAGAACAGTAAAAGAGAGATGCGATGACTACAATTACATCTATATCACACGTGATGAAAACATTGATAGTTGGTAGTGAATGATTGTATTACTGAGCCGCGACACCAAAAAACCAACAAAGTGGTCGTGCGCCCAGCGTAGACTCAGATGAGCCTGGGCATCAGCCGAGTCTGATCAGAGCCTTCGTTTTGCGATTAAAGGGTAGCTAAGGGTGTAAGCTAGCTCCATGTGGATGCCCAGGCTGATCTGAGTCTGCACTTGGCGCACAACCATTTTGTTGGTTTTCTCGTGTCGCGGCTGAATTATGTATTTTTGTATTTTGTATTAATAATATGTCTTCACTGTAATGTTGACATTGATTATGTTGTATTTTGTTCCTCATGGGCTTTCAAGCCTTCTGTAAATATGAAGTAAATCTGTTCCTATTTTCAGAATTTATTGCAAGGGTAATTGAAACTCATAAAACACTAATATTGAAAAGGAAAAAAAAATAAACAAAACAAAACAAAACAAAAAAAAAAACAGGTACGCTCAAAATGACAGCAAATTAGATTACTACGTGCCTGCTTGATTTCGCGGCTTTTTGTAAACGCAGAAATACGCAGAAATTACAATCTCGCAGTAAAGTATTAGTCTGCCAAAGTTTCAAAATGTAGGCCTATTGCGCCGTTTGCTATTCCTTTTACATCTTTTTGACGCATTACTATAGGAATGAATTTTATTTTTATGGATTTTATCGATGTGTTAACGCCGGCGAATCACTCACAAACTGAATAAAGCCCGAAGGGCTATATGTTAAGTTTGTGAGTGATTCGCAGGCGTTTACACATCCATAAAATCCACAAAAATAAAATTCATTTCATATAATTCCAACTTGGCCAAGTTTTTCTCAAAATTGTCAACTATTGTGAGTATCTTAGAAATCGCCGCCAAGAAAATAGGTCCAAGTAGTTCCAGATTTCTGGTTCATGGGGTTTTATCGAAGTATAAACGCCGTTTTCTGTTGACTCTTGACCAATCAACTTGTGCTAAATTAGTATTAAGAAGGTGAGCTGGAATTATTGCATTGTACAACCAAACTATTCCATTCTCATGACAATAATTATTGGTGATTATTTTAGGTATCCCAATTTTAATAATTTTCACGGTATATTTTTTCTATATCTATCTGTATGTTGATATATGTTGTATATTCCTTTGCTGTTTAGGTGCAACATAAATGTGACGGTAGATGAACGAGTCTCGAAAGAAGTTACAATAACTCCAAACTGCAATTTTTTTGAAAAGATCGCGTCATGGTTCGACCACAGATGTGATGCACAAGTGAGGTATGGTTTGCTAACCTAAGTTATAATTTTATGGGTTACCGTATCGTGACGTCATACGTTATCGCCAGTCATATGTTATCGATACCTTCCTTTCGGTTGAGAGATTTTCATAGATATTACGTCATTTGGTCACGTTGACCTTTGATCCTGTAGACTGAAGCTTTGTGAAAAAAAAATCAAATAAACATGCTTAGAATCAAAGCAAGATCACTGTACTTACATGTACAATACAACATGTAATTTGTTCATTTTCACTTATATCCATATTTCTTGGCCATAAAGTCATTGAAAATTCCACTTTTGAAATTTTTTCAACTATGGACGCTTTCTTGTCTGTTTATTTACCCTATGGGGCTATAAATAGAACAGGCTGCAGCGAGTGACTGTGTTGGATTTCAAAAGTACGGAAGTGCAAACGTACCATAGGTCCTTATCATACAACATAGGGAATTTGATTTGTTTCTTGTTTTTAGCTCACACCTCTTATTGCTGCTGAAAAACTACTTAGATTTTATTACAATTTAAATTCAATGTATATTTATTGTAGAGTGTTCCAGGTGTGAACTACATGTACTAGACAGTATGGGGAGTCTATCTGTTTCTAAAAAACGAATGATTTTCAACACCATGCTTTCAATAAATTTGTAGCAGTATCTATTTTACAAGTTTTGTAACATACCTTTTTCATTAATGGGTAATGTGAGCTTTCAAAAACAAAGAATAAAGTAACAGACGATTTTCGTCACGAAAATGAATGATTTTAATACCCAACCGCAGATTTTGTTGTTACACTTACACAGCGCGTGTCAATTTAGATATGCAAATGAGTATCGATAGCATATGACGCACTATTTCATTGGTCAATTTCGAAGGTCATGTTTCTGGGTCAATTAGCAAAACAGTCGGCGCAGAAAATGGCGTGTTTTCACCAAGAATAAAGAGGGAAAAGGCGAAGTTTCACGCATACAAGACAAATATATGTTGACGTTGCTGTGTTGCTTATAGACCGGGATACTTTATTAAGGTATTGATAACACATGAGCCCAGGATACGTTAATTTGATATTAAATGAATATCCCGTCAGTACGTTTTGCGTCGTTCTTTTTTCTTCTTTTCATCTTTTTTTAAACATTGTCGGGGCGTACAGTACATGTGACCCCGTAGTCCGATCTGTATATCTGACAAATCTTTTTCTGTTGTCATGACCTTTCGGATTTGTTTTGGTGGACTGTGTTTTCTTTAAATGATATTTTACTGTTTGGATTTGGTTTAAGCATATTTATTTAGCTTATTCAGTTAAAATACATAAAAACGTACACAAACAAGTAAGATATCAGTATAAGCTATGGGATTAGAACGGAAGCGATGTGCTTATCGAGTTCTTCTCCCTGTTTGTATTTAAATCACCTGGTTTGAGTGGTTTATTTATTTATGTTTTTCAGATGTTTGCTTTCTTTGCTCTAAAGCTTTTTTTTTCATCTGCAAATCACTGGTGTTTGTAGTAAGATCACCTCACGTTTTACCAGAAATCGACCGATTTAGCGTTTTAATTCGGAAAAAAATATCAGTTAAAACCCTTTTTCAGATAGAATGATAATCTATAAAAAGATTTATTTGTGATAAATGTCCTTAAAGTACGGGATGAAACCACACGACAAGCAAGACTGAGCATCCCCAATTTTTTCTGACTGTATGGGAATATCTCATATTACTGTATGATTTGTCATTTGGTACGTTGTTTTGACTGTATGGGATGTCGCTTTTTAGGTGTGATACCTATTCAAAGATATACTGCAATATTCTTTTATTCAATTAAATATATACATGTATGTGTAAAACGTTTATGAAAACTATGTTACAATATTAATTCACAAAATTTGGAGAAAAAAAACTTGAGAGCACCAGTCTTTTGAAATGACCACAAGTGTGAAATGAAATAGGGTCTCTTGGTTCAAAAGGTGACAGAAATGGCGTTTTTCACATTTCACCCAAAATGGGGCATGATTTTAGCTCACCTGGGCCTTAAGGCTCATTGGTGAGCTTATAATTTAGCCTTGCTCCATCGTTTGTCCATTGTCTGTTGCCGGTCCGTTCGTTCATCATCTACTATTTTCAAAGATCTTCCCCAAAGCTTGCTGAGCCAGTCGAAACCAAATTTCATGTGGAGCCTTCATGGGTCAGAAGAACAGAAGTTTTATCACTGATTCTCAAGAAAGTGTAACTTTTGGGTGGTTAAAAAATCGAAAAAGTAAACAAGTCAAATAGAGATCACTCACAGTCATTTCACAACTTTGGTATCTCACGAAGTTAAATCTTAAGTATTGCACAGTAAATATAAGGTGAATTCAGATAACGAGAGACAACGTGAAGGCACTACAACTTCTCTTGAGTATTCTACGAGTCGTATATACCAATAGGCTTGAAGCAATTGCTAGGAGTATAAGGGTATAATCCACCGTAGAGGCAAGTGATTTTGTTTAAGACGAAGTTGAGCTTTAGAAATCTTCACTCTGTTATTTCTGAAAAAGCAAAATGCTCTTCTTCTACCAAAAAGAAGCAATACGATCTCATTGTACTTAACTAACATGAAAGAAAACTATTCCTGCAAAACACATAAAGTTAAAAATTTGAAATCCTCAAGGAAAACTCCTGTTTTAAACTTTAAAACTTCAACCTGTCTGTATAAAACGCATATGCTTTATAGAGCATCTAGAATGGTTACACTGCTATTCATGTCTTCTGTACTGTCCCGTAAAATACACGATCTTAAAATGTGACAGTGAACTTTTTGTGTTTAGATGCAAATATTAACATTAATGGCTAAATGCGGTATTGTTACATGAATAAGTTCTATGTTTATCCACAGAGAAGTGTTGGCGTTACAACTTGCCAGCCTGTTTGCTTTTTTATATCAGCAGTGCTGCTTTGCATTTCAAGTTCTTTTTCTCAGAAAAAACTTGAAATCTCAATAGTTGTAACATGAGACTTTCCGACAAGAATATTTCAAAATACATGCATCTAAAAGTCAAGTATCTTTGAATTGTGTATACTATGTTGTTATATGACAAAATATTACCACAAAAGCATCTTATCAAGGCAGTGAAACTTGTTTTAAATTTGTATTTTACGGGACATTAATGTTGTATTTGATCGCACGATTTCTCCAGTCTTCCCACTAAGAAAATGTCCAATTTGTGATGACAGTAACGCTTGTATAACACTTATATGTAACTAAACCGCAGAAGAACATCATTTCTAGGGCCATATAAGTTGCGAATTAGGCAATTTATTTTTGCAGACTTGAAATTTGCCCAATTTTTCCAAGAAAACAAATTAAAATTACAGATAAAGAGAGCAGATTACTCAGTCTAGGGCAGAGAATAAAGACACATATATCATAATTAATTTAAAACATAATTTCTAATCCTCAGGTTTGTCGGAACGACTTTTTCTTTAAAGAACTGCTATTAAATGTAACTGTATTTTACGGGACACATTTCTGTATTATACGGGACTGCTCGTACGTCGATTTATTGCCTAAAAATAGACCACATTGCATCAGTGTTTCATTTTAATTGCCCATTACAATCAATGAAAAATATTTAGCGCATATATGGACATATCAAATTCATTTTAAGAAGTAGGTAAATACTAAATGAATATTTGTTGAATCATGAAATCATAATATGAAAAATTCAAAAACTGAAAATTTCTCCCATGTTTTCAATCTTTTGCTGCTTCTGATTGGCGAATCATGTGTATATTTTTAAATGAATAAGACAATGTGCCTTTTTTAAGAGTGTATTAGCTTCTTGCTGGGTCCATTCCTGTACTTCTCAGAATAACTGTCCCGTATAATACGTCCCGTAAAATAATTTTATGAAAACGTGAAACTTATTTTCTACGAAGCGTATTCGTAAAGGGTTATGTTAGTTGTCTAATTACCAGTAGGGGTTGTCTCCCTTCCACGGCAGGCAATTAGTTTCTTTCTTGTTCATATACTGGGTGACTTTGGCTTGACTCGTAAAATACACTTGGAAAATTACGTTTTTCAGAATACTAAGGACGCGTCAAAACAAAATTTTGATTTAATAGATAGTAAAAATAATATTTATGGCCTGTCAGGGTGACTGATTATGACCTCCTTGGTGAAAAAAACAAACCTTGTTAGCCTATTCCGAAACTTATGAATGCTTTGTTAATGCGTGGGCTCGTAGAATACACAGAACTCAGTGACAAGAAACGGTCATGAGTTAAACAAAGCATTGTGTTCCAAAGTATACCCATTAATCACTAGTCGAAAGAACTCGATAAAAGCAACCTTTCTAAGTCAAGACTATTTGCTTCACGCCGGAAGTCTTCAAAAGAACTGAAGGCAAATATTGACATCTTTAATTATGACATGCAAAACATAGGGGGGTTCATCAGTATTAGGTATGACCATGTGAGTATTTCCGTGTATCTGCATCAATATTATAACTTAAATGTTTTAGGTAGTTGTTGAAATTTCAGAGCATGCACTTATTTAATTTAAGAGATAACTCAAAACAAAATTATACATGCGTTTAAAGCCATGACACCATTCGTTACACTTTCTTGAGAATCAGTGTTATACGGAAATCTGGGACACAATACCAATATAGCTGCCACGCCCATAAATGATAAAAATCTTAAAAAAATATTCTTCTATGGAACCAAAGAGCCAGTGACATTTGGACTCGATATACAGCCGCTGGGACTTTCGGCCTTGGACCCATCAAAGTTTGTTCAGATGATGAACTTGGGTTGACCTTGACTTTTTATACGGCAAGGTCGAAAATGAGGGGCGTTCGAAAAGTTTTGCAAGTGGCTTACTAGGGACAAGTGCTATGTATGTATTAAAAGCACTATATTTGCCTTTACAATGCTACAAAACAACTAAAATACTGTTGAAAAGGACGTAAAAAAAGTTATCCAGCCATCGATACCAAATACTATATACAATGACACTTTTCTGTATTTAGTAACAATGCATTTTCTTAGTGCCTTTAGGGTATACCTCTTTCAAAGAAGTTCAAAAGTGTGGTCTTTAAGCAAAATATAGTGCGTTTTAAAATCTGTCTAGGCATATCATAGCTTTATGATTATTGGCTATCAGAAGTCCTGTCTTTACAGTTGTTACCAAGATATAGCGTCACTTGAAAGACTTTTCGAACGCCCTTCATATGCTTCCTTATGGCTTTGTATGTGAAAACTATTAGAAAGTCATTAATTGGAAGAAAAAACAGCAGATGACCAGGGTGACAAAATGTTTTTGTAGATATAAAAAAAAGTTATCATAATTTTGTCTCCAGTGGGGTGTCTGCCCTTTGTCCAGGGTTATATACTTGTGGGGAAAACATAAAAGTGTGTATAACATAAGTTTTAAACTAGCAACAAATGGGCAAAAGATTACGACTTTCTGTTGATAAAGTCCCAGATGTGGAGCAAGTATTATAACGGCGCTTCGCAAACTTTCCCAAATTTTCTGAAGAAGTTTATAGAACACCAAGAGTATTTCACTCACTTTTCAGCAAAGCCAATCACCAGATGGGACAAACGAGAAAAATAATGGCAGTGTAACGGTACTGAGTCATATGTTTAAAGGCATAATGAGCGTCTCTGCAAACACGCCTAGATTTTTGTATAAAGGGGGGGGGGGGGGGGTTAGACAGTTTATATTCATACTTCGGGTTATAAGTAGTGTATAGTGTATATGGCAAGTTCTACATACTCAAAACATTAGTTGTAACATATACTACCCCAAAGTTCTATCCGGCCACTTACATTTTATCTATTTTCTTCAAACTCCCAAACAATCTTACAGTTCTGTTTACATCCCAAAATAGGCAGATGTGTCAGTTAACTTAGCCATCCAAGGTTTGACAGAATTCTTCATATTACATCCACGTTGTGCCGATGAACACAAGTACCCATCTTTAAGATTTACAAAATTCAGCATTTCGTCACAATTTGTGAAATATCACCTTTCAAATATCCAATTTACGTGAACAAAACCACTTCATTACTAAAGCAAATGACTGAAGAAACAGATTTATGCAGAAGTGGACTTTCTTCCTGCATGACAGTGGTTGCTTTGGGTCAGAATGTTAAAACTTACCCCACCACTAAATGCAAATTCATGATTTCGCCGTTACCTTGCTGATCCACGCACTCACAATGCATTTCTATAGAAATCCTCGTTTCAGGCCATAGTCGGCAATCGTGAATTTTTGTTCAACCTTTAGCAGTGTTCACAAGTCAAAATCGTATTTTACTAAAATTTTCACTTAATGTCGCCTGCTCTTCCATTTTTACAATATCTGAATCTGCACTCTTGCATACAAGTCTTTTATTTATATTTGCAAATGCAATCTTGCAGCTTGCTTCTGAACTGGCGGAGAATTGCCCTAAAACTTGCGACTAAAACAAGTCGCAAAAGCTGCGAGTCATTATAGCATGTGAATACCCTTGTTAATACATGTTGTTGTTTTTTGTTCGTTAAAACATGCTGTTAACAGCGTGTTGCACCGATATTCATGCAATAATTCAACATAATAAATGATAATCTATTGACAATGCATGTTCATCTTTTGAACTTGAATATTATGAAGAATGTACGCTAGAAATAATTTGAGAAAAAGTCCAGTAGGTGACTACTTGCATGCAAATAAAGAATACATTGTATTAGTTTACACTACGAGCTGAGCATACACATACTTTACTATCTGCAGGCACAGTATGATCAGAAGAAATACACTCCGCTTTGACTATAATGATTATGTAGATTCTAGAGAAGTTAAGTACACGTGCTCTGGCCAGGCTGCGCGTACACGCAGCAGGTAAGACCGGTCCAGCCATCAGCGGTTTGAATATTTAAAACGTAAAAAATATGTTGTCATGACGGGGCTCATGTATATTTTCTCTCCACCAGGACAGTTTACAAAATCAAGAAGAAAACTGAGGTGGTACTTAGTTATTGTGACTCTGTTATCTGTTGCCCTGGCTATGTTAAAGAAGGAGATGACGCAGTTTGTAAAATTGGTAAGTCAGCTAAATATGTTTAGAACAAAAATATGTCGTTTATCAAAACTTTTGCTAGCGTCTGAATCTTATGCAGCCAGTTTCTTATTATTTTTAGTTTTTCAGTTTTGTTAGTTCCCGAGCCATGCAACTGAAATATTACACAGATACTGAAATATTACACAGATACTGAAATATTACACAGATAATAGGACATGACAATCATGCTCAAATGTACAACTGGCTAAAAGCTTCAAATAACTCCAGGTTGAATAGGGCTACCCACAACTGATTAAATTATGCAGTATAAAAGGGATGCATTTGGCTGACTCATAACATGTATAAGATACATTTAATTGCCATTGAAAGGTCTCTTGCACTGACGATGCGTTATGACAAAACAAATAGTAAAAGTAAATAAAACGACTGATTCCTGAGTTTTAGGTTTAAAAAAAAGCCTGAGAGACTCAGATAGACACAGCTTTTCAAAAAATCTTGTCCAGATATGAAGTATCAGTCTGCTGGAGATAACGAATATGCTGTTCTTTTCTGGTGATAAAATCCATCAGCATTAATTCATAAGCATTAATTCCTCGCGGTTTTTTCACGAAATGAGAACCTTCGCGATCTTACTTTCAAGACTATATTTACTTAGATAGACTTTTCTGAGATTTATTTATTTATGTGTGGAATAAGAAAAGTAGTGATCGTAATGAAACTTAAATGGGCATGCAGTAAAATAATTCAGATATTGAAATAGAATTTATTTTACTCGAATCAATGTAATGTAATTAATATATAGCAAATTAAAACTATCATATAAATCTTTTGAATGATATTTATAATGAGTCGCCAAATTTAATTCAAAGGTAACACTATTATACGCCCGTCGAAGACGGGTCGTATTATGTCGTGGCCTCCGTCCGTCCGTCCGTCCGTCCTTCCGTCCGTCCGTCTGTCCGTCCGCTCGTCCGTAAACTTTTTGTGTCCGCTCCATATCTCCTCAACCCCTTGAAGGATTTTTTTGAAACTTGGGTCAAATGTTTGCCTTAACGAGACGATGTGCAGAACACATATTTCAACGATGTCCGACAAAGGTCAAGGTCACACTTAGAAATCAAAGGTCAAAAGGTAACATTTTGTGTCCGCTCCATATCTTGAAAACCGTTTAAGATTTCTTCATGAAAGTTTGTACAAATATAAAGCACCATCAGACAATGTGCAGAGAAAAAGAACCATTACCCTACTTTCAGTTTTGACGGAATTATTTCCCTTTGTATTTTTCGAAGGTTATTTCATATAATCTTCGTGTCCGCTCCATATCTCGAAAACCGTTTAAGATTTCTTCATGAAAGTTTGTACAAATATAAAACACCATCAGACAATGTGCAGAGAAAAAGAACCATTACCCTACTTTCAGTTTTGACGGAATTATTTCCCTTTG
Organism: Ctena decussata; assembly: GCA_963989385.1. Lineage (NCBI taxonomy): Eukaryota > Metazoa > Mollusca > Bivalvia > Lucinida > Lucinidae > Ctena > Ctena decussata. The sequence continues at coordinate 20,503,653 of OZ022508.1, forward strand.
TATTTTTCTTACAGTAATTTCATATAAGCTTCATGTCCGCTCCATATCTCGAAAACTGTTTAAGCTTTCTTCATGAAAGTTTGTATACATATAAAGCACCATCGAACGATGTGCAGAGAAAAAGAAACGTAACCTTACTTTCATTTTTAATAAAATTAAGCCCCTTTGTGTTTCTAGTATTGTAATTTTGTATTAAATTTGTGTCCACTCCATATCTCATTAACCCTTTGAAAGATATTTTTGAAACTTGAGTCAAATGTTCACCTTCTAGAGGCATCGTGCAGAACTTGTATTCCAACAATGTTCGACAAAGGTCAAGGTCACACTTAGAGGTCAAAGTTCAAAAGGTAAAATTATTTTTCCGCTGAGTTTATACAAATATGAAGCATTATCAGACAATGTGCAGAGAAAAAGGACCACAACCCTACTTCCAGTTTTGATGGAATTATATGCCTTTGTATTTTTCATATAGTAATTTCATATTAGCTTTGTGTCTGCTCCATATCTTGAAAACTGTTTAAGATTTTTTCACGAAAGTTTGTACAAATATCAGACAATATGAAGAGAAAAAGAAACATAACCGAACTTCCATTTATGATGGAATTATGCCCCTTTCTAATTTTTGTCTAGGAATTTCATATTAGCTTTGTTTGTTTTGTAGTTTTATATCTGCCTTATTATTGAAGATTTAAGCTACTGACAAAGTTCTGTCATCTCTTGTTATCCCCCGCCGAAGGCGGAGGGATACAGTTTTCTCCATGTCCGTCCATCCGTCTGTCCATCCGTCCGTCCTTCCTTCCTTCCATCCGTCCGTCCGTCCGGAGCCATAACTAGGTAACCACTGGACGGAATTTCATGAAACTTAAAATAAATATATATCGCTATAACGCGCTGCGGCACATGAAGTTTCATCAGACTGGCTTCAGTAATGCATGAGTTATCCCCCTTTAATTGACTTAAAATCAATTAAATGAGCCATAACTTAGTAACCACTGGACGGAATATCATGAAACTTAAAATATGTATATATGACTATAACGCGCTGATGCACATGAAGTTTCATCACACTGGCTTCAGTAGTGCATGAGTAATCCCCCTTTAATTGACTTAAAATCAATTAAATGAACTATAATTAAGTAACCACCGGACGGAATATCATGAAACTTAAAGTAAGTATATGACACTATAACGCACTGATGCACATGAAGTTTCGTCAGACTGCCTTCATTAATGCATGAGTTATCTCCCTTTAATTGACTTGAAATCAATGAAACAAGCCATAACTAAGTAACCACAGGACGGAATTTCATGAAACTTAAAACAAGTATATATCACTTAACGCACTGATGCACATGAAGTTTCGTCAGACTGGCTTCAGCAGTGCATGAGTTATCGCCCTTTAATTCACTTAAAATCAACGAAATGTGCCATAACTAAGTAACCAATTACCAAAACTTCATGAAATTTAAACTGAATATGTATCACTATAACGTGGATATGCAAATAAAGTTCTATTAGAATGGCATCACTAGTGCATGAGTTATTGCCCTTGAATCAATGTGAGATAACAAGTGAACAAAATTTTATGAAACTTAAAATAACTCATAAAGAAATCGGTGCCACAACGGCGGGGGATATAAATTCACCGAATTTGCTTGTTTTCTTTCCAACTTTAAGCCCCAACGGGCGTATATTGCCCCGCTCAGCGGAGCTCTTGTTGTCTTTGGGGACCTACAACTCCCATGTTAGCCAAGAAACAATTATAGAGAAATGTATGAGTAAATCACTAATCTCGCTTATATTTCATTTCAAAATTGGATTAACGGAAGCGGAATATTTTTTTTTTGCGCACTCAAAAGTGTATATAAGGATATAAATGATCATACACAGGATAGGCCAACATAACAAAGGTGTCCATGACACCTGCCAAGTCTGAGGTTATAAAACTTGAGTATAATCTCAAACTCAAAATAAAGCACACTGATTGGCTGCTTCCGAGCATTTGTGATCGGAAGCAGCCAATCAGGGTGCTTTATTTTGAGTTTGAGAATGCACTCAAGTTTTATAACCTCGGGGCCTACAGAAGAAGGGAGAAACTCAAACAACTAGGGGAGAGTCGGGTAACTTCGGACAGGCGGGTAAATTCGGACATACCATTGCAAACAGTGAAAATCCAGATGAGACGGCTCATAATGAGCCGCCTCATCAGGATTTTCACCGTTTGACTAGTTATTGTTTTGTTTTAGTTCCAGACAACTGACATATAAAGGAAAAAATGTCACTGTCCGAATTTACCCCCTGTCCGAAGTTACCTGACTCTCCCCTAAACGGAAGAATTTACGTCTTCGATTCCAGACACACCCAGTCCTACACAGAGGAACTGTAATCAATGCAACAAACATCAAAAGTCGTACAAAAATAAATAAATAAACAAATAAAATGCATCTAGTTTTACCTGTTTTCTATTTTAAATCACCAAACAAAACAGAAAGCAAAGTGACCATTTCTGCAGGTTACAAACGAATGCTAGAACCCGTGATAGAACCACAACAAGCGGAATCCGCATCAGAAGGTTCAATCTTGTAACGGACAGTAGCTAGTAGCTTTAGCTACTGAGGTGAGGCGGAGTGGGTGTGCGCTTTAACTACTTTTATGCGCGCAACCTGGCACTCCCTGAGATGCGGCTCCAAAAATAAGTGGTCAGTCTGTATATTCAGACTCCGATAGTTAGAGTGTTTTAAAGCCAACATCAACTTTGGACATCAATTCTGAATTTTGACGACAAAACTAAAATATCCACACTTTACATTTGTGATATCTTTAACATTATCTAAGAAAGTGAGCAGTTAAAAGTAAATTCTTATTCTTTAACTCATCAGTTTGACCCGCGTCTGCTCTAGCAAAATTATATGAGCCGCGACACGAGAAAACCAACAATGTGGTTGTGCGCCCAGCGCAGACTCAGATCAGCCTGGGTATCTGCCCAGTCCGGTCAGACTCTTCGCTTAGGGCTTGAATGGTAGCTAAGGGTCTAAGCTACTTCCATGCGGACAGTGAAGACTCTGATCAGACTGGGCGGATGCCCAGGCTGATCTGAGTCTGCGCTGGCCGCACAACCACATTGTTGGTTTTGCCGTGTCGCGGCTCAATTATTATTTAGCTGACGCACTGCATTATGTTGCACGCCGAGCGTCACCATCTAAAAAAGGAAAATGTTTATCAATGGAATTTTACAAAAAGATGAAATACTTTTTTACCGAGAGTCTGTAATCGTTTTGTATCAAGGATTTAAATATCGCTTTGTCAACACTAATTATTAGGCTACAGTTTTAATAACTATGTACTCTTAATTCTTTAATCCACATGAATCCAATAAAATATTTCATTTTTCATGTGTGTGTGTGTGTGTGTGTGTGTGTGTGTGTGTGTGTGTGTGTGAAGAGAGAGAGAGACCTGGTGACAAACTTTGTGTCGTTCGATACTATATCCACAGGGTATAATCGATTCCGCTAATTTTCTCTTTCTGCAGAGACTGTACATCATATTTGGCTTCCACCGAGACTGTCCACGAACTCTTGCTTCCAGCCGAGACTTCTGTACATGATAAATGGCTTCCTGCAGAGACTGTCCGCGTGATTCTGCTTCCTGTCGAGGCTCTCGGCAGGAAGCAGAATCACGCGGACAGTCTCGGCAGGAAACCATTTTTCGAGTACAGTAGTCTCTGCAGGAAGCAAGAGTTCGCGGACAGTCTCGGCGGAATCCAAATATGATCTACAGTCTCTGCAGGAAGCGAAAATTAGCGGAATCGATTATACCCTGTGATATCTACTGCCAGTGATTAGCTTATTTCTGTGTAAATTAACGGATATTCGACGAGGAGAGTTATTAAAGTAACAATTTATTTAAATTCTTAGGATGCCCAAACGGAACTTACGGCGACAACTGCACAGAGAACTGTACATGTCCAGAAAATGCATACCCTCACTGTGATAAAAGCACGGGAAAATGCACCTGTTTACCTGGAAAAACGGGTGTAAATTGTACCGACTGTGAGTATTACTTACCTACATGTGCATAGGTACTTAGATGCACAAGAAGGTTTACCCTGATTTTAATGCCCATAGCTTACTTAAGTCTCAAATTCTGCAAGATTTATTTTTCCTCAAAGTACAACCATTGTATAGAAAAGTATTAACTGAAACCCTCAACTTACGACACTGTCGTACATGGTGATTGTGCACGATTTCCAGATGCAGCAAACAGGTTGTTACAATTATGCTGTTAATCTGTATTTAAATTTTCAGTTGTTCGTACAAACAAACCACAAAATTTGCGTTTCATTTACATATTTACATGATGACAAGGCTCTCTAAGGCACACAGAAATCATATACTCAGAGGCAATAGAAAATACGCACAGTTTTTATTTTTAATTTACCGCATACATTTTATTTTCCCTGCTCTGGTCTGAAATTTTGCATGGATTTTGTTTTCATTCAATGATGATTATATTCTTATTGAGTTTCAACGCATTTTATTTGGCCCCAGTCATACCACTGGGCTAAGTTTATATGTGAATTTATTTTCAGTGTGTCATTCAAAAAATCAAAAAACTCTGCTTTTTTGGTTGAAGGATGTATGGATGACTTACGATTTTACGTCATTTTAAACGATATTTCAGTCATACCAGGACGACGGGAGAGTGATAATGAAAGGTTGTGTGCAATGGAACGCCTTTTATGGTTGAAAGGATTTCCGCCTCCAGCGGAGATCGAACTCGAGACCGCCAGTTCAGCAGGCCAGCGTTAAACCCACTGTGCTACCAAGGCACATTTGGTATACTGTGCCTAAACGGCCAATGACATTTGAGGAACTGAACAGAGACCTCTGTTGGTCCACATATAAAGTAACTATGCGTTCCATAGCAGTATTTGGAATAACTGCCGTGGGCACAACATCCCTTACAATGGATTGCAGTAGCGCAAAGGATGTAAGTGAATGGGCTTTGGACTTAGAATAAATATGGGTGCATCTAGCGGATAGTGTTAGTGAACGTAAAAGTGCATATAACATTTTTTGTCATCCAACATAGAATGAATTTACATCAATTTCTTCCTATTTCGTCTCACAGTTTGTGATGAAGGTTACTATGGTGACGACTGCCAACATGAATGTGTTTGTCAAAATAATTCCACCTGTGACATTGAAACAGGTCATTGTAATTGTACAGAGCTTGGCTGGACCGGGACACACTGTGACCGGGGTATGTACGTTAAACCTTTCAGAGTACTAGTTTTATATTTGTTTATTTATATGTTAGAATAAAGCTTGTGCGTACGAGCAAAGTTTCGTCAGAGAAACAGATTTTGTGCCTACTGCTAAATTGGCTTGGTTTCTATAGCAACGAAAATAGAAAAACATTCAAAACTCCTGGAAAAGCTGAAACTTTGTAACACTGCATTTTGCATCACCTTGTTAAAAACTATTTTTCGTGCCACTCAGTATGGTCGTTTGGTTGCAGCGGCAATTTAAGGACTTGATATGATTTGGGCCGTTTTAGCCCCCATTCAAACTTACTTAGAATTATATGGTTTCTGTTGCCCATCATCTGAGTAAACAGGTTCATACAAAAATAATATGTTTCTTCTTTCGGAATCCTCAGGATAACATGATTTCAGACATGCCTGTTTTGTTTCAGTTATTTTAAATAAAACGACAAGAAAACAGTGTTAACTCTTTAAGCCCCAGTGACGCAATTAGCAAAATTTGCAAACAGCGTAGATCCTGATGAGGCGGCTCATAATGAGCCGCCTCATCTAGATCTACACTGTTTGCCCTCTAGTCCTTGAATTCTCAACATAAAAAGTCTTGGTCAAGGCATTTTTTTAATTTTTGCAGACGTAAATTTTGTCGTCTGCTTTTTGGTAGTGAAAGAGTAAAGAAGGTTTCCCTTAATGAAATAAGACAGTTAATACAGCTTAAGAGAGCACTTGATAATAGGCTTTTGGTGGTACACTAATGGGTGGACCAACACTGCTAAATAGATGTATACTGTTCAAGGCCTTCCAGGTACCCCACCCACTCAACTTAGCAAGTAAAGAGACGCTTACCAAGACATTTCAACGGATCAAATGTGCACCAAATGATTCCCTGTGTTCAAACTAAGAAAATAAATACCCACAACACATGTTTATTTTGTCTATGAGCGGGAATATGTGCATTTTTATTTGGAGATCATTGATAAAATGTCCAAGAAAATGCAATTTTGTTTTTAAGTATAAAATTAAGTGTCAGCACAATCAAGTGTACAGCTGAATTTTTCACATATTGTTGACATTATTAAAATGCATCACTGAACAAAAAGTAAGCTGTGCACTTGACTATGCTGACATATTTTATAGCCTAAATGCAGTTGGAAAATGGTCGAAAATGGCAAAAATCAGCCGAGTAGGGTGCAACTAGGGTGCACAAATCATGGAAAAAAACACAAGAATGTAGAAAATTTGAATAATAATAGATAGTTCATTTGAAAGAGGTTAAAAAATTCAATTTTGAAAATTCATAAATATGGGGGCCAAATATGGTCCAAATCATACCAGGCCCTTTTGTCGGTGACTTTGAATGGAAAAAATGACGCGTTTACTGCTTAAGCATTGCAGAAATTACAATAAACTGTTAACGCAATTTTTTTCTCAGCTAGTCCTTTATCAAACATGTGATATTTGTGCCAACTGCTTATTTGGCTTGGTTGTCATAGCAACCAAAATACTGAAAGTTTTACCTTTGCTGAAATATTCTTAGCATAGGCCTCTTTAGAAGCACTCCTTTTCGTGGCTACTGTTCCAGTACATTGGTTGCTATTTCAACTAAGATTTGCATATGAGTGTCGATGGGATGTTTGAAATTTTGCTCTTTCTGCCTTGGTATTGCAGATATAATGATAGAGCTATCACAGAAATGCCTCTTAGATAGACTTCCATTAGACACATTGTTCGGTAGCAACTTGGCCTGGTTGTCATAGCAACAGACATGTTGCAAAACGTAACATTTTTAAAATAATATTGGCGCCTCAGCAGCCATAACAATGAAAAATCTGCAGAAAAACTCTTAGCATACGCAACTATGAAAGTTTGTGCCAGTTGATTAAAGATTGTATTGTCTTTCAGTGGGTAAATTGAAACTGGCTATTGCAGGTATTCCTGCATCTATATAGTTATCTGTTTATTTATAATCAGTCTAACAAGTATTTAAATCATCTACCCTGTACAAGCAATTACCCGAGAGTTCAGTTCAGCTACCAGGAGTTGTTGTCACTAACAGTACAGAGCAATAACAAGTTGTACTAGGTTAAGCGCCGTTTCATTTCGCTAAATGCGGATCCTATTATTTGCCGGTAATTGCTCCCATATTTTGTCGCACCCAGCTGAAGGATCCCTCCCAGCATCGCTAAGGCATGAACTGTAATACTTATCACAAGCATCTCACCTAATACAAAGCAATTACCAGGGATAAAGTCCACATAGGAAGTGATGTCACTAAACTGTACAGGTCACCTAACAAAAGTTAATAACTCTGAAGCTCAGCTGTTACAAGCAATGACTAGACAAAAAGAAAAAGCTGTCGAACTCGCCACTTACCTACAGCTTCAACAAAGTACAAGAATACAATGAAATTTACTTGTATTGCTTCCAATTTTCTACTTTACCACTTGCATCCTATAGATTCATTGCTAAGGGATAACCTCTCAAGCTTTTTCAAAAGCTAAACTTGTCACAGTTTACGACCATCCCTGCTGGCATACAACGTTGAAGTCTGTCGTTTCACCGTCACACTATCAATTATGACGTTGTTCCAACGTTGTATTTTTGCTTGAGTTCTATTTTCATAATGTTTCAAATACTTTATAACTTTCTAAAATCATGATGATTTATTTAGATACCATTATTATGTTTCCATAGATTTTCTCTTTAATCTTATTATTCGACATGCCATATTTGCGGTAATTTTCGCGGGTTCAAATTTTCGCGGTTAAGGGTCAAAACATATTAACAAATATTAATTTTCGCGATTTAATTTTTTGCGGTTGGCAACATGCTCGAAAAGCAAAACTATTTCTTTTTCACTTGAGTCAGTTCTTTCATTAACCTGTGGCAGGGCCGCCGCAGGTTAATGAAAGAACTGGCTCAAGTGAAAAGTACCAGCAACTACCGAAGCAAAACCAAACAAAATATATTAACACTGTGTCTACCGAAGACACTTTGGAAAAAACAGGAAATTATTCGCGATTTTAATATTCGCGGTTTCTAAGTGACCGCGAAATACCGCGAAAAAGGGAACACCGAGAAAATTACCATATATACGGTATTGCCGCTATCTTCTTACTGTTGTAGGTTGCAATGGCACATTTGGCTTTTATTGCTCTCAAAACTGTACATGCAACGAAAACCAGACATGTGATCCGGTGAATGGAAATTGTACTTGTAAACCTGGGAAGATTGGTGTGAATTGTTCAGATGGTAAGAAAGTATTTAAACCGCGACACGACAAAACCAACAAAGTGGCATGTGCCCCCACGAAGACTCAGATCAGCCTGGGCATCTGCCCAGTCTAATCAGAGTCTTCGCTGTCCGCATGGAGCAAACGTAGGCCCTTAGCTACCTTAAAGCACACAGTGAAGGCTCTGGTCAGACTTGGCGGATGCCCAGGCTGTGTGTGTGTATATTACAGCAAAGTTTGGAATTTACTGCAGACCAGCATAAAATGAGCCGCGACACGAGAAAACCAACAATGTGGTTGTGCGCCCAGCACAGACTCAGATCAGCCTGGGCATCCGCCAAATTTGATCAGACTTTTCATAGAGTGCTCAAAGGGTAGCTTAGTGTCTGAGCTACCTCCATGCGGACAGCGAAGACTCTGATCAGACTGGGCGGATGCCCAGGCTGATCTGAGTCTGCGCTGGGCGGACAGCCACATTGTTGGTTTTGTCGTGTCGCGGCTCAAATGGCTTTTTCGCGCCGAAAACGTTTTGTTCGAACTAACGAAATAGAAACAGAATCTTTGTGATAGTATGCTGAAGTATACTTAGTAAAACAATTGAAGGATATTAAAATTTCATGATTATTTTATTTTACTTTAAAAATATTTACAAAATTTAGTATGCATGCATTTAGTAGAACAGGGTATTTACAATTGTAGAGTATGTCTAATTAGAGTCACGCTTTAGTGATTACTGTATAGTACCGCTTCAAATGTCATACCCCCATAGCATAAATTCACAAACATGCATACCAATCGCTATATTGTTGCTGAAACTTGTTTTAAGGAGTTGAATAGTTGACCATTAGAAGGTCGTCCTATCCCTGAAACAATAAATGCATTAAAGAAATTGCCAAAAATGTACAATCATGACAACATCTGCTCACTGTGCCGGATGTTCCTTAGTTTAACCACGTTCAGCAGCATAATAGTTGACATCAGAGGCATTCAAATAATCAGGCAATCTGCTTTTTGGGATTACATGCAAGAAAATGGCTTTAAACTCAGTTTAATTGTCTGTAAAGATTTGCAGTAGCGGAGGAGTGGGTAGCACATTTGAAGTAGTACTGTACTGTAACCTCTGTAGTGTGGCGTTAATTGAAGTGACCTCTTATTTGCAAATGACCGGTACTATTACATACATGCATACCCAGTTTTGTACATAGTTTGTAGGGCATCACAAATATTACAGAAGTTTGATATCCTTCAATTGTTTTCCTTAGTATATTTATCTAACACTTTGATTACTCTGTCTTGTTGAGTAACTGTATGGAGTGACATTAGATTTTTCTTTTCCGGTTAGATATTTACTTTGTTGAGAGCAAAGTTTTGCAAGGTTATTTAATTTGTGGTCTTATTTTATCATTGAAAAAGTGTCTGAACACCCATGTACAATGCAACGGATGAATAGCCAAAATGTATGCAAATTTAACAAAGACAGTCAAAATAGTGGGCATTGTATAGATATTGTCTAAACAGATATTCAAATGTGCTAAATTCTTACATCTAATTTGCTTTCGTAGTAGTATCAGTTAACATATGGGTTGTGTTTAGACGTGACCTTTAGCATAGATAAAATGAAAGGTTTATACCAGTAGCTATGTATTAGTTTTTTATTTGTGTCTTACTGCATATATTTCGTTCTCCTTTATATTCAAGAATGCTCAGACGGTCAGTTCGGAACAGACTGTGCGTACAACTGCACGTGTAACAAGAACTCCACAGAACAGTGTGATAAAGTCACTGGAACCTGTAACTGCAAACCGGGTTATATTGGACACAACTGCTCGGATTGTAAGTAACTAGTATAGGCTGTTCCTTGAAAAACATTTATTTCGATATCACAAATGCAAATACAAATATTTTATTGGTCTGAAATCCAATTACAAGATTGTCACCATAAACATCACAAAACCTGTAAATAACACAGGCTATACCAAACGTCTTACATTACAAACGTATATACTTATACTTATTAAGGTGGTTCTATGCACTTATAAAAATCAATATGATTATAATAACTACTTGTGAATATATATCATTCAATCCTATGTTATCATTAACTTATGAGTCCATTATTAAGAAAATTATTCCTTTCATTATACAATTCACAGGGCATTCAAGTCATAATCTTTACTTGACATTATGAAAATAAATTTGCCTGTATTATTCATAATACTAAATGCTGTGTAAATATCATTTATATTATCAAACCAAGATTTTCTGATATTTTCTAGGTTATAAATGTTTTTCATCTTCAATGTCTGTATGACACAAGTGATGCATAATAATGATAACATTATGAAATATTAATATTTCAAATGAAATGTTGTATGAAATATTTCAATAATGATGCATAATAATGATAATGAATTTTCGCAAAGGTACTTATTTCTTTCCTAGAATTTATACTGGTCAGTAAATACTTCTCAAGACAATAAGATGATTTAAAAGTGTGATAAGTGATGCATATCACAAGTGATGCATAATAACACATAACAATGTGATATTCAACATACATATAAAGCATATATAAAAGCATTTATATAACACAGCTGCTACTGCAATGCTATATGATTTGCCGAATGACATGTAAAAAAGGTGTTTTCCTTATTTTCATGGTGGTCATTGAGTATTATTGCGAGTCATAGTAAGGTACAACGCCATGTCAATAACTATATATTATGATACTGCTAAGACAAACTAGAACTGTAAGAAAGTCTTACTATACCCTCGCTGTGGTGCTTCCAATGTATATAGCCTATATGGAGAAAACATAACATGAAATAAACAAATCTACCATGTATGAGCAGTCTATGCTGGACAGTTCCTAATAAGTGTCTTTAGTCATTGTCAAGTCATGTATAAAATAGTTATTGTGAAATCTTTTATGAAAAATAACAGTATACCTACTGAATGCATGCAGAGAAAGAGAAGTGAACAAATACAGGGAAGAACAAACAGGAGATAGCTAGGACGGTTCTCTATTCCATGATACAACTTGTCATTTTCAACCTTTACACCAAATATCAACTTTTTATCCTATACTGTTGGGAAAATATCTTTGATAAAAAATTGTGGCGAGAAAGAAAAAAGGAACAAATACAGGAGAAAACAAAGAGGAGGAGGCACATTCTCAATACCATGATACATCAAGTCATTTTATCTCATATACCAAATATGGACCTTCCACCTCGGATAAATGCTGAGAAATCTTTCACGAACAACTACAGTACTAAACGCTTGCAGAGAAAGAAAAGTGAATTTATTCAGGGAAGAATGAACAGGAGAAGGCTGGTTCATTATCCCATGATACAACTTGTCGTTATCAATTTGTATACCGAATATGAACTTTCTATCTTATAACGCTGTTGAGATATCTTTGACAAAAAAGTGCGGAGAGAGAGAATAAAATTTCCTTTTAAAAGGAAGGCTTGCCCAGCTAAGACTGAAATTTTCATGAGTTGTTATTGAAGATTGCACTTTCTGTTGCTAACAGTAGTAGAGGTTGCTAGTATAGGGAAAAAAATTGAGTCAATTTTCGGAACCGGTCAGAACCGGTCCGTGTCAATCAAGTTCAGCGGTGATGACCAATGGTTTATTTTTAGAAATTAATCGATGATAAAGGTGATGCATTATTTAACGTTGCTGTGAAATCGAAAACAAGTTTAGACTTGAGAACTATATATTTTGTCAACAGCCAATCAAATAACCCTTTTCATTTATTATATTACCAGTTTTCCGATACATAATTCATTTGACAGCAGACCGTCCACCTGAAAGCATCACTAAACATTTAAACAGGTAAGTCGTTAGCAGACGATAAAATGTTTTTTATCTAATTTTTACTATTCAATTACACCAGCTAGGTAAGAAGGTTCACTATTAAACAGACGGCAGGTTTAAAAGTTACAGGTAAACCTGGTTTACCGTTTTTATATGCAATACTATATCAGAAGCAGAGTACAATTGCACCAAAGCAGATAATGAATACTAACATTTTCCCGATATTGTTCAGTTTAACCAAATCTATTGAAAGAGTCACATCGCTTCACTTTATACTGGGGTATTGTTAAAAAAAATGTAATACAGTTGGGCTTTACAAATACACTTGAAAAGAATTTCATCTTAACAATTTTATGATTTTAAACACAGTGGTGATAAATAACTATTTATTGTGCGCTTACAGTGTCTTTAGTACCGTAATACTTTCATATACTGGCGTCTGCTAAATAAATTTATCGTAAACAGTTACACTGCCTCTCAAGTATGAAATAAAACACTTGGTACAAGTTTTTAGCCGATTTTCATAAAACTTTCAAAATATTGTTATCACCATTTAATGTGGTTCATATTTAATCCAGATCATAATGGGACCCTTCCTTCCAGAGTTATGACTCTTTATGTGTTAATCTTTTGTATGTATGAAACTAAATAACCATAAATTGTATTCGATATATATGTGTGTTTTTTAAAGTTAATCATGTGATCAGATATTTATCAGAATTATCTTCTTTGATCATCACTCAACTTGTAGCAACGACTGTTTTCAAAAATCAAATGTCCCAGTTACGGGCATATCCAAATGTGTGGACGTTAGGCCTTTGGCCTGATATTTCTAGTAAGCCTATAGGACCATAGTAAAAACATTGTATATATGGCTTACATATTATATTTTCGGAGCTCCACTGCACACAGCCTTTCATTATCACTGGCCCATTTTTCTGATATGACTGAAATACTGTTGAAAAGGACTAAAATCGCAAGTCATCCATCCATATTATCAGGAAATACAACGAAAAATAATGTATTGTAGTTTATGTTATTTATTTGAATTGAAGAAACATGTATACTATGTAGATATAATAAATACAAATTGGTACGCGTGATAATTTCAAATACATTTATAAGTAATCTGATAAGAAACAGAGATCAACTCTTCATCAATCTATGTCACTGGCTTTTATCCATGAGTTGAACTTGCTTGGATAATACTTCCACTTCACAAAGTATTGTTTATTGCGTCCTTTTCCTCTTGTTTTTAAGATCTGTTCTATCTTGTAAGTTATTTTAGCGGGATCAATATCCAAAGGCAATAACTCACTGCTATACCACACACCCTTTATTTCGTCACCTTGAAGGTCTGTCAGCCTATAAACAGGCAGGTTTCCTCTATAATATCTTTTTGACACTTGAAATATTTCTCCAGAATAAGTTTGGTCATAGGCGCGGGTAAATGCTCCTTTAACATGGCTGACTCTCACATACTGATTTAATTTAAATTTAAATGGTCTTCTCTTCGGCTTTTTCACTTGTTTCTGTTCAGTTGCATGCTGGGCAAAGTAGGTTGACAGACGAACTTCTTCTTCATTGCTGCTTTTCACATCAGCTGGTTTCATTCCAATAGTTCTGTGATATGTTTTATTATAGCTGTCAGCAAGATCTTGTATAACAGGCAAATAGCTGAAGTCATCTTTAAAGGTAAAATAACGACTGAGTCTAGACTTAATGGTTAAAATGGCTCTTTCTGATGTAGAAGCTTTTGTTTCATTCTGTGTTGGAAAGTATCGGACATTATATTTCTTCATCAGATCTTGTACCACTTTTGCTCGAAACTCTTGGCCTGAAATTGAGATACAAAAGGTCTTATAAACAATTAGTCCTTGATTGTGGTGGATGAAGTCATAATTATTACCCTGAATACGATACCAAAATGGCTTTACCAAAATTTATTTAAGCTATTAAATGTTTACATTGTAGAATACTGAAATCAGCTGATTTGTATTTACTCTTTAATTTTGATAATAAATGTATATATAACTTTATGATTGCTTAATTGAAAACTAAAGAAAAATCACAACAGTTGCCTACTTACCTTTGTCAGTTATAATCTTGTATGGTGATCGTCCATAAGTCTTGAATATGTCTTGAAAGGCTTCTGATACGTCTTGCCCAGATTTATTTTTCAATGGTCTCAGCCATACATATTTTGAGAATGTATCGATCACAAGTAATATATACTTGAAGCCGTCATTCCAGTCTTTGAATTTCACCATGTCTATGAGGTCTGCCATCCAAAGGTCATCCTTGCCCGCGCTGACCACGTGGTTTCTTTTAAATCGTCTCCTAACTGGTTTGTGAAGCCCATACGATTCTTGATTGTGTAAAAACTTTCTTATTTTGTACATTCCTATGTTGAATTTGCCTTCATCTTTTATCACTTTGTATATCTTCTGAGGGCCTGCAAAACTTGCCGGGTGTTTTGGATCATAATATATTTTCTTTAAGTAATCCTGCCAGGATGCCATGGCTTAACAGCTGAGTGTCTAAACGAGAAATGAGAAAAAGTTGAAATGTCAAACAGTTTTATTCGGATTCCTCCATCTCATCTTCATCTACCGAACTACTTCCATTGACTGAGCCGCTTTCGTCATCAGAATCCATGTCACTTTCCTCACTTTCAGTATCACTTTCATCTAAGTAGGCCTCTAGGCTGTGTTGATAATGTTTGACAGCCATTTTAACAGCTTTCTGTTCAGCATAACCTTGGCTTAATAAAGCATTCACCTTTTGCATAACTTTCTTATGAATGTGGCCATTTGTTAACTGTAGTATATATGTAATTAAAATCATGTAGTTACATATAAATTGTCTAATGACAGCAGTTTCTAGTTTGTTGTCAGCCTTTTGTTTAGCTTCTTGCTTAGTTAGCCCTCGTTCGACATATTCATCATACTTTTCGCTCCATTTGCGCTTATTCATCTGCTTTGCACGCATATATATGTCTTCAAAAGCTTTGCTCTCTAGATCCTCCGGCACTTGTCCTCCTTTTCCATCTTTGCGAACGTGTTTAGGCTGATTGTCAAAGGTTTCATCATCGTCAGACATTTTTCTTTTTTGGCCTGCTTCCTCTCCCTCTGGGCACCATCCTCGTGTTAAATGCCTTTGCACATCATGGGCTGTGTCAAATAACAATCCACAGCCGTCACAAGCCTGTGTTTTATCTGCCATGGTATCTTCTATTTCCGAATTTTCGTTGAAGTGAACAGTTTGAACTCCAACTGATGAATGACGCTGATCGGCCAAACCCTTGTCTTTTATAGGAATCTGTTGGCGCTCTGGAATCTGATTGGCTGTTTCGTTTTTATGGGAAGTCACACTATGAAAACGCTGCCATTCTAAATCGTATTTCAATCGATCACTTTCGTTTGTGAATGGTTTTAAGTCCACTAGCAAATAGCCATAACAGTATTTGGTTGCTTTTTCGAATGCTTTCAGAAATTTGTCGCTATTTTTTGGGTACATCTGACGTGCAAGGGTCATCAGTGATTGACGATCCACAGGATTGTTGTATAATATCAGATAGTGACAATTTCTCCTTTGAGTGGGATCTTTGTTTCCAAATATGTTTTGATTAATTGTTATCACAGATAGTGACCTATGGTGCGACCCCTCTGTGAATAAATCTGTTATTCTTTTGTCTTTGCCAGATTCGTGGAACAAATCATCCATAATGAGCAAATTGTTAATTTGGGGATCAAAGTAGTCATCATCATCTAAATCTGTTGGTATTCCCTGTATAAACTCTACTTTGGGTTGAACACTCTTTTGAATGTCATCATATAAGGGTTGCCATCGTTTATAGAGCCATACTATTCTTTGTATATTAGGTCGGATTCTTTGGCCATGATTCAAGAGAAGGTCTTTCACAAATGTAGTCTTTCCACATGCTGAAAAATAGAAAAATCCAGACTTAAGATAAATAAACATCTTTCAAATCATATTTAAGCGTATATGCATTTAGTCTCTGAAAGAAGAAGATATGAAATGATCAATTTATACGTTTATCTTTACACATTTATATGAGCTACACTTAAAGCAATATTTCAATGTTTGCACTAACGAATCTTAACAAAACAAAAACTAAGAAAAATATATACCTGTAGGCCCTGAAATCATCATAGTGAAAGGGTGTTGAAACACCATGACAGATCTGTTACAAGCCTCAACTGGTGGTTGTTGTGGTTGACTCTGACATACCGGTAAAGCAGGATGAGGCATTTCCTCATGAGGAAGTGATGATATGCTTATCTGCGTCTGCTGCTGCAGTGCTTTGCCTCCCACAAGAGGCGGTGGCGGTATGCCTCCCTGCGGCGGCGGCGGTAGTGGTATGCCTCCCTGCGGCGGCGGCGGCGGTAGTGGTATGCCTCCCTGCGGCGGCGGCGGCGGTAGTGGTATGCCTCCCTGCGGCGGCGGCGGTAGTGGTATGCCTCCCTGCGGCGGCGGCGGCGGTAGTGGTATGCCTCCTTGCGGCGGCGGCGGTAGTGGTATGCCTCCTTGCGGCGGCGGTGGTGGTATGCCTCCCTGCGGCTGCGGATACGCTCCACTACTCTGCGGATACGCTTGATGGATTTTGCTGCCAGAATGTGCATTGCGTCTGTGCCTTAACATCACGTCTCTCCTTGACAGTATTTTTGAACAGTCGGGGCACGATGTCTGGGACATGTTGCTCCTCCGATGACGTACTTCAGAATGATAACGTGTTGCAATCTTGTATTGTTAAATCATTTTAGTATTGATTCTTCTATTTCTGAGAACCAATCAGATCCCTTCAATAATAAACATAGTGCGCATGCGCTTAGAGATTACCTATATATACACACGTTTTTTAAAATAAATAATCATTTACAGAGTGATTACTCTCTTAGTTGGATATATAATATTGTTAAGAAGACATTTACGAAAATATCCAGAGATAAAAAGCATAAGGTAACTACTGTTTACAACCAAGTGTTTTGTAGTCTCGCCTGTCTTTTCGCTTAAGTAGCTCATTCATGTTTTTGCCAAATTTTGAACAAACAAAACTATAACCATATGATTCCTCTAATTATGTATTTTTACTTATCATTTCAATTTGTAATTCGATTTTTTTAATTTCAGGTTCTGTACAGTCATGGCGTACCAATGTGAAGAATGTGGCTCATCATTCCCAAAACTGAGTCAGCTTCTCCAACACAGACGAACACAAAACCACTGGAAGAAATACATTTGTTCAAAATGCAGTAAAGTCTTCAACAGAAAATCCAATCTTGATCGTCATATGCTAAAACATCAAAATGAGAACAACTTTCATTGTCCAGAGTGTTCGAAAGTGTTCATTAATGGAAATGCGCTTGAGAATCATTTACTAAAGCATGAAAATCAGACTGGAGGAGCTGCTAAGAGGCCAAGTGAAGAACATGAGGAAAGACTAAATAAGAAAAGGAGAGCAGACGGCTTTAGTGATTCAGAAAGACTTTATAACATAGAGAAAGTGAGTGAAAGAAAGATAGAAAAGTTCAACACTACAGCATCATATTATAAGATATCAGTAAAAGATATCGAAGTACAAGGAATACCTGAGATTTTAAAAACTTTAAAGAAACTGTTCCAGTCTATAATCAACCTTATTGCTAGAGATATACCACCGAATGATCTCATCAGACTTATCATGGATAACCCTGAACTTGATTATCCTATTGTAATGCCGTTTATGAGACGATCAGCTCTGACAGTAGATAGAATATTGTCCGAGATCGAACGGGTATTGCAGTCTTATGAACAATTTGTCTTGGACGAGACATTCGGAGTGGAGTTAGTTCATGTGCATCTATTGAAAGGATCTGGCCAAAAGAGAAAACCCTACGTTGACATTGGAAAGTTGCTTGAGGACAAAAGAAGCATCATACAGATCCGAAACTCTGACTACCTGTGTTGTGCAAGGGCTCTTGTCACAGCCATGGCTCGAGTACAGACGCATCCGAAATGGGAAAGTATTCGAAAAGGGTGCAAACTCCAAGAAACAATGGCCGTAGACTTGCATCATAAAGCAGGAGTACCACTGTCAGCGTGTGGAGTAGATGATGTGAAACAATTCCAGAAGGTGTTACCAGACTTTCAGATTGTCGTTCTTTCCAAAGATCATTTCAACGGTGTCATATTTCAAGGACCTGAAGGGGGGATACCCATATATCTCTATTATCATGATCAGCATTTTGATGTTATAACTAAGATCACAGGTATTTTAAACCGGAGTTATTTTTGTCTGCAATGTAAGAAAGGATACAATAATAAAGAAAAGCACAGCTGCAACAATGCCTGTCACCTTTGTAAACATATACACAATGAAAAGGAAGAAGATTGGATGCATTGTAAACAGTGTAACTGCAATTTTGTCAATCAGACTTGTTATGATCTCCATTTGAATCAAACATTAGCCGGTAATTCGACTTGCAAAGCATACTATAGATGTCGAGAATGCAATCAGTTGATAAATAAAGCAAAACAAACGTCAGATCATATCTGTGGAGAACTGTACTGTAAAATCTGTAAGGGTTACTTCACAGAAGATCATCTCTGCTACATGACCAGTATAGAAGAAGAAACCATCAAGCCCAATTCAAAGAACAAGCAAATGAATTCTCTTAAGTATATCTTTTTCGACTTCGAGTGTAGACAAGATGATCAAATCCATTGCAACAATGGGTATACGCCAAATAAAACCAACAAATGTTCCAACTGTGAAAAATCTACATGCGGAACATTTGCGCACGTTCCAAATTTATGTGTTGTGCACAAAGTTTGTGAAGTTTGTCTTGGCAAGCCCGTATCTCCAACGTCTAAATGTATTCATTGTGGACTGAACGAGCGGGTCTTTTCTGGTGCTGACACAACCACTTTATTTTGTAAGTGGCTATTTTCCGAAGAAAATGTAGGGGCTACAGTAATATGTCACAATTTTAAAGGGTATGACAGCTATCCAATTTTAAATTATCTGCATGAGAATGCAATTCTTCCAGAGGTGATAACAACAGGTTCAAAATACATGTCTATTAAGGTACCGGCCTGCAAACTTCGGTTCATTGATTCACTGAATTTCATTCCCATGGCATTAGCAGATATGCCTGAGGCTTTTGGGGAATCAGAATTAACCAAAGGTTATTTCCCACATCTTTATAATCGTAAGGAATTTCAAACAGTTGTTATCAATCACTTACCAGACATTTCGTTTTACAATCCAGATGGTATGAAACCGGAAACAAGAACTAAGTTTTTGCAGTGGTATGAGCAACATAAATTGGGTCATTTTGACTTCCAGAAAGAATTGCTACGATATTGCAGGTCTGATGTTGACATATTGAGAAAGTGTTGCCTTAGATTTCGATCATTGTTTATGGATATGACAAAGAAGGAATCCACAGATGGCATTGATCCCTTTGAAAAGTGCATCACCATTGCGTCCGCTTGCAACCTGGTATTCAGAAAGAATTTCCTTGAGAATGATACAATCGCCATCATACCCTCTCAGGGATACCGACCGTCTGACAAACAGTCAATAATGGCATATCAGTGGCTCTATTACTTGGCTCATGAAAATAATCTGAGCATACAACATGGTAGAAATGCGGGTGAAAAACATATTGGACCATACAAAGTAGATGGCTACCATGAGTCTGAGACAGAACGCACTGTGTTTGAATTCCATGGCTGTTTTTGGCATGGCTGCCCTACCTGCTTTGCAAGGACTACAATCAACCCAGTAGTTCAGTCAACTATGGCAGATTTATATGCACATACCATGGAAAAAAAGCATTACCTAGAATCAGAGGGATATTCTTATGTATGCATTTGGGAGTGCCAGTTCAAAAACGAACTTGAAACCAACGCTGCTATGAAAGAGTACATTGAAAAGTTAGAACTCGTCACTCCTTTGGCACCAAGAGATGCCTTCTATGGCGGTCGAACTGAAGCTTTTAAGTTATATGAAGAAGATAGCCCTGAAAATAAAATAAAATACTATGATGTTACCTCACTGTACCCGTTCATCAATAAAACTGGCAAGATTCCTCTCAGACACCCAGAGATCATTACAGAGAATTTCGATTCAGTTGAAAATTACGAAGGTCTGATTAAATGTAAGATACTACCCCCAAAAGGGCTTTACCTGCCCGTCCTGCCTGCAAGATGTAATGGAAAACTCATGTTTAGTCTTTGTCGATCTTGCAGTGAAAATTATCAGAAGACTGAATGTAAACATTTTGATGAAGAGCGTGCATTTGTTGGAACATGGGTGACCGATGAGGTCAAAAAAGCAGTGTCGCTAGGATACAAGCTAATGAATGTCTATGAGGTATGGCACTTTTCAGAGATATCTCAGTATGACCCTGTTTCAAAAACGGGGGGAATTTTTACGGAATACGTAAATACTTTTCTTAAAGTAAAACAAGAGGCAAGCGGATGGCCTGACTGGTGTGTCGATGAGAGTGCAAAGCAAAGCTATATTAAACAGTACTATGAAAAAGAAGGCGTTCTCTTAGACTACAACCAAATTGAAGAAAACCCTGGGTTAAGGTCTCTGTCGAAATTGATGCTTAATTCGTTCTGGGGGAAGTTTGGACAGAGATCTAACCTCACACAAACAACTTACACAGAAGACCCTGAGCAGTTTTTTGATATGATGACATCTGACAAACAAGACGTCAAAAATGTACGCTTTGTTAGCAACGAGGCCGTACAACTTGACTGGTGTTATAATGATGATTTTGTTGAGGCATCGTCACGCACTAATGTTGTTATTGCTGCCTATACCACAGCACAAGCGAGGCTCAAACTGTTTAGTTACTTGGAACCCCTTGGGAGACGTGTTTGCTACTGTGACACTGATTCAGTTATATTCACGACCTCTCCCGGTTTGTGGGAACCGAAGTTGGGCGACTACCTAGGTGATCTGACTGACGAAGCCCCAGGAAATTCCATACTCAAATTTGTTACAGGTGGTCCAAAGAATTATGCATACACTTTAGCCAAACCTAACAAAAAGGGTCAAACATCTATTTGTAAAGTCCGGGGAATCACCTTAAACTACAAGAACATGCTCGACATAAATTTTGAGACCGTTTCAAACATGGTTAAAAACAATAGAGAGAAAGGTTGTATTCAGGTTGTTGACAAAAATAAAATCTGTCGTTCAAATGGAGTTCTCATAACAAGGACTGAAACAAAAGACTATAGGGTTGTATTTGACAAAAGAATAATAAAAGACAATGTTTGTACATATCCATATGGAATGCAATGAAAATCACTTATGAAAAAAATTTTATTTTTTTTGCTGATCTTGTTAAACTGTATTATATAGTGTATTAAGATTTTCTGTACATATGTGATGATACCTATAATAAAAATAGTAAATTTCATGTTGTTCTTTTAATTGTTATCCAGCCCCATAATTTTTTTTCAACAATATCATTATTAGGTACCTTTAATAAGCATTTAAGCATGTAGAGACCCCAAGATGGTCTTATATTTAACGCCTTAATTGGACTTTCCGAAAACCAATCCTGGATTACCGAAAACGCTATAATTGGAAGTTGTTGCATTACGAAATATTGCATCACCCTCATCATCGATTAATTTCTAAAAATAAACCTAACCGGTTCTGACCGGTTCCGAAAATTGACTCAATTTTTTTCCCTATACTAGCAACCTCTACTACTGCTAACTTTCATTTAGCAAAGTATTTAATTTCTTAACTTCTTGAATGGTGGCATTATCCACAGGTGTGAGGTTAAAACAAGTGTAAAATTTATTTGAAAAACAAATCGAGGAAATATTTACACACACACACACACACACACAAACACAGTTTTTCAACGATTTGGCCGTTAGGCATGTCTCAAGGAAAATTACTATATGAACATTTTTCAAGTTTTTTCTTTACGGCTGCTTAGTCGCATTCAATTTGAATCAAATTTTAGGAATGACTGTTTCAAACCCATGTCTATGGAATCTTGGGACATCTGAACTTGGCATCAAAAGAAGACAATAAATTTATATTTACTGAAGTTTATTTTTGGTTTTAGTGGCATCAGTGGCAGTGACTAAAACAAAATTTTGATACTCTGAGAAGAAACTGCATGCTGCTATTGTTTGAGACAATAACTTGCTTTACACCATTTGGGAACAACAAAGCATGGAACCCATTTCGTTCATACTTCCTTGAACTTCCGACAAATGAAATTTATCTTTTATATTTATGCTATGTTTTCACATAAATTTTGTTGCTTATTCGTGAAGTTCTGACTAATTTAACGCCGAGGAAAGGACGAAGAATAGTTATAAACCATCGTGTTTTATAATGACGTACAAAAGCCGCCACTAGGACATGACATATATCAGATGTTACGTCGGCCCATCATCTATTTGAATTATCCGTGACGTCGCTTACGCATAACATCGCATGAATGAGTGTTATTCATGGATGTATGAACATCGTCAGTTCAGTATAGGTTCATCTAAGGAAATCGTCGACGAGTGTAAATATTTCTCTGTACATTTGTATAGATGAAGTAAAAAGGTAAAATTAGAGTGTTATAAAAGCAAGAAAAATGTCCATACAACCCCCACCCGCACCTACTGCAAGCACAATAGGCCTTTGCCCTACTATAATCCAAATCAGTAGGACGCCCCGGTTGGTTGGGTGGTGCGATGATGCTGGGTATAATTGCCTGTGCCCCTCCATTGTCATAAAGCTGTACATGAATTCCTTACAGTCATCCTCAACGAGATTCAAATTTTAACGATTCTGAATTGTCCCCTTTTTCTGTACTTGTATCATTGCAAGAGGTTTCCAGTTCAACTATTCATGAACATGATGATGGCCAATAGGAAATTTATCAGAAGCTAAAAATGTGTACATTATATCGCTTCCTGACATGGAAATGCCTGTTGCAATGCGTATGCGTTAATATTACGCACCTGCATTACCAGCTTTTACATATACAACACGGTCAGTTGTACATATAAGCCACACACACGGAAAGATGGGATACATTTTTTTCAGTAAATATGATGAGTGATAAGGGGAAAAATCGTCAAAAGCGCCTGCTTCTAAATTTAAACAATGAATTTGAACTTCGCTTTTTTTGACGCTCTTTAAGATTTTACAGATACACTGAACACAGGTCAGCCCACTCCGGCATGAGCGCAGTCTGATCAGTCTATTCTCAGCATGAAAGCCGAAAAAGACTGATCAGACCCCAAGAATGCACCGGCTCTGGACAGTGTGCCGGCTGCTCTGACTAGTCAGATTATGCGATGCCTTAAGGCCTATTTTTTCGCGACGCCGCTGCATGATTCTTGGAAAAGCTAATGCTTGTAAGCTAAGCTATATATAAACACTGAGTCTTACACAGGTTTTGGTTTATTTCTAAGGATGCGAAGACAAATAGTTTGCATTAAATTCAGAGTTTTATATTTATGCAATCAGTTTATAAAAAGCAAAATATATGTGGCCAAGTTCAAGGCACTTGTGAAAGAAAAACGTGCTTTTTAACGGAAATATCAAAACAAAGTACATGCACTATCAAAAATAGGTTTTCCATCTGTTATTCTTAGCAGATGAGGTAAATCGGGTGTGGATAAAAATAAACAAATCGTACGAGTTCTTTGTTTGTTGTTAAAAAGAAATTTTCGTGTTTGTGGAGAAAATCATGAAGAAAGGCAGTCTCAAACCGGAACGAGCTTTCCGATCTATATGGTTTGCGTCCCTAAAAAGGTTTAGAAGGAGTCGTTGCAGTACAAACTCTATTGGTATTTTCCGACTAAGCGTGACGTATTGTATCTTCCGAAAATAACTCGGTATCACTAAACCGCATGAATACTGGCTTGCGACCGTCATCGCAAGCCAAAAAGGAACAAATACAGGGAAAAACAAAGAGGAGAAAACCCATTCTCAAGAAGTCATGTCAACTCATATACCAAATATAAACCTTCCACCTTGAGTGTGCTAAGAAATCTTTTACGAAAAATTACAGTACTGAATGCATGGAGAGAAAGAAAACTGAGAACAAATAGGAGAAGGCTGGTTCTCCATCCCACGATACAACTTGTGGTTGTTAACCTGTATACCAAATATAAACTTTCTATCTTATACCGTTGCGGAGATACCTTTGACGGAAACGTGTGGAGACAAAGAAGTGAACAAATACAGAGAAGAACAAGCAGGAGAGGACCCATTCTCAATCCCACGATACAAGGTGTCGTTGTCATCCTGTATACCTAATATGAAGCTTCTATCTTATACAGCTCTTCAGATAACTTTGACGAAAAATTGTTACGGAATTACGGAAGGACGGACAGAAGGACGGACGGACGGAACCACGGACAGATGTAAACCAGTATACCCCTTTTTCAAAGCGGGGATAAAACAAGCTTATATAATAAAATATAAGAAACATCCCATCTATTACGAAGAAGTGAGTTTAAAATCTATGAAGCTCATGTATATTTGACTCTGTTTGACGAAGAGCGATTACAAAAGAATTTTTTTCTCATCAAAGCCTTTGAAAGCATCCATTTTCTTTACATCTAGTGCGTACAAATGGACAGAAATAGCTAGTCATACAACTTGGGTTGGTTGGTTGGCTGAGTGTTTTGGTTTTAACGGCTCTTTGAGACAGTATTTCAGTCTATACTGAGCCATCTCCCAGAGAGAGGGAGAAAGTCAAGAGATGTGATGGGCGACAGAAATGATATCCAAACAACCCCAGCCGCACCTACTACAAGCACAGTAAGCCACTGACCTATTATAATCTAAGTTTATAGGACGCCCCGTCACTGAAAGTTACCCAGCGCCATCGCCCGACCGCAAACACCCAACAACCTGGGCAGTTGCAGATTTAAGCACAATAGCATCAAATCAGCTCTTATAGACACTGGCAACAGGTCATATTAGCGGAATCTGAGTCAGTAGGCTTTTCTTTAGCCACCTCAGCAACTATTTTCTTACCACGGTGTCCTTTTTTTTTTTTTTTTTTTTTTTCTTTCTTTTTTATGTTATGGGTAGTTGTGGTTGTGGTAGTAAAGGTGTCCTTTAAATATACATAGTGGAAACTATCAAACTAAGGTGTTATACCTCCACTTTTGTGGTGTTTATGATTGGATGTCCGTATGTTGTGAAACAGGAATTTGATCTTAAGTAATTGTAATGCTATTTAGCAGAAAAGATGGGCCACATTGAGTTCAAAATCTATGACTTTGCAGGTCTCATGGCGAGAAAACTACGCCAAATTTAATGTACCGTAATAAATACTTATCGGTGTTATTTATTAAATAAACATCATGTATGGAAGGTTAATTAGCTACCATTTTAAACATAATGGCGAAAATAGTTATTCATTTGGTTTGTTTCTCAAAATAATCCATTTACTTGAGCAAGGCTTGCATGTTGATAGTTACGACTGCTCACAATTGACGATACCTTTTTTCACTGCTATCTGAAAAAAATGACAATACATAGCTGGTTTCTTTACACAACAAAGGGAACTTCATGACGTATGACCGTGGAACAAACTGCATTTTTTAATATAAGCGTTCTCTTGAAAGCTTCGTTTTCGCCAAAGATAGTTTTCGGTTAGTAAAGTAAAACAACATGGGCTAATTTATTGTCCACAACACAGTTATACGAATTAAGTTCACCTCACCTGCTATTATATGCAGCTATATTAGTGCTCTAAAATTTCACTTTCTTCTACAGTGTGCCCTATGGGATACTATGGTAACTACTGCTCTGAAAATTGTACATGTATTGGGACACCTCACTGTGACCACAGGAATGGAACATGTATTTGTATAGGGAAGAGCGGAGAAAACTGTTCAAATGGTACAGCTGTCAATCTTAACAGAAAAAGAGACAATAAAAAGAATAAGAAAAACTAATAACTGGTTCTACAGAAATTTTATTATCAGGTCATGAATACACTATTATATGTGGGAAAGAGAGTAAAACAATGAATGTCTGACATATGTGACTTAGGAATTTATATTAATTAGAAATTGATTTAATGATAAAATGTGATATACACATGTATATAAAAATCATATTGCATGTTATTTAAGATTCCAAAATTACCTGTGACGTATATATGAAATTCAATCATTTGTGACATCATCATGCATGTGAATACTTATATGAGTAGTAAAGACACAGAGTTTTTAGCTCACCTGAGCCTTTAGGCTCATAGGTGAGCTTATAGTATAGCCAGGCATCCGTCGTCCGTCCGTCGTCAACATTTTCAAACATCTCTCCTCTGAAACCGCTGGGCCGATTGAAGCCATATTTTATATGGAGCGTACTTAGGTTGGGGGAACGAAAGTTTGTTCGGGGTATCTGGGTCACATGACCAAGATGGCCGCCACGCCCATATATGGTAAAAAGCCGTCAAAATTCTTCTTCTCCAGAACCGAAAGACCTTTGACCGTGAAACTTGGTTTGTAGCATCGGGCATTTGAGTCCATCATAGGTGATACAAATGATGTCCGTAAGTTGACCTTGACCTAATTTACGACATGGTCACGTGAAAATGCTTAAACAGTGGATTTCTCAGAAACTATTTAAGTCTAAGATATAATATTTGGTATAATTGGTTAACTACATGACTAGATTAAGAAATTATGTTATCAAACATCAAGGTCATTCTTTGACCTTTGTTCAAGGACACTGAGATTCTGTCAACTGTCAACATTTTCAAATATCTTCTCCTCTGCAGCCACTTGGCCGTTTTGAAGCCATAGTTCATACACAGCTGTGGTGGCCCAAAGGAACCAAAGTTAGGTCAGATGGTCTTGGTCATGTGACCAAGATGGCCGCCACGCCCATATATGGTAAAAACCCTTCAAAATCGTCTTCTCCAGAACCGAAAGGCCTATGACCTTGAAACCTAGTATGTAGCATTGGGCATTCGGGCCGATCAAAAATTATACAAATGATGACCGTAGGTTGACCTTGATCTAGTTTACGACATGGTCAACTATGGTACTTTATGCTTTTGTAAGGGAAAATGCTTAAACGGTAAATTTCTCAGAAACTATTTAACTTTTAGGTATAATATTTGGTACATATGGACAACTAAATGACTAGATGAAGAAATTATGTCCATTAAAGTCAAGGTAATTCTTCGAACTTTGTTCAAGCACACTGTCTCCTGTCAATATTTTCAAACATCTTCTCATCTGAAGCCACTAGGTCGATTGAAGCCATATTTCTTACAGAGCTTCAGTGGGCCTATGGAACCAAAGTTTGTTCAGATGGTCTTGGTCACATGACCAAGATGGCCGTCATGCCCATATATGGTAAAAACCCTTCAAAATCCCCTTCTCCTTAACCGAAAAGCGTATGACCTTGAAACCTGATATAAAGCATCGGATATTTGAGCCCATTATATTTTATACAAATGATGACCTAATATTGACATTGACCTAATTTTCGACACGGTCAACTTTGGTATGGTATGCTTTTGTACGGGAAAATGCTTAAACAGAGGATTTCTCAGAAACTATTTAAGTCTGGGGTATAATATTTGGTATATATGGTTAACTAAATGACTGGATGAAAAATTATGTCACCTAAGGTCAAGGTCATTCTTTGACATTTGTTCAAGGACACTGAGATTCTTTCTCCTGTCAACATTTTTAAACATCTTCTCCTCTGAAGCCACTGGGCCGATTGAAGCAATATTTCATACGGAGTTTTAGTGGGTGAAGGGAACCAAAGTATGTTCAGATGGTCTTGGTCACATGATTAAGATGACTGCCACGTCCATATGGTAAAAACCCTTCAAAAATCTTCTCCAGAACCAAAGGCCTAATGGCCTTGTGAATTGGTAATTTATATTGAGGACTCGAGACTATCATAATGTGTACAAATCATGACTGTCCACAGACTTTGACCTTAACCTTATTTATGGCAAGGTCAATTTTGATATATTACATGTATGCCTTTGTATTGGAAATGCTTAAACAGTTGATTTCTCAGAAACTATTTAAGTCTAAGATATCATCTTTGGTATATATGGTTAACTAAAAGAGCAAATAAAGAAATTATGTCGTTTAAGTTCAAGGTCATTCTTTGACCTTTGTTTAAGGTCACTGAGATTCTGTCACCCGTCAACATTTTCACCAATCTTCTCCTCTGAAGCAACTGGGCCGATTAAAGCCATATTTCATAAGAAGCTTCAGTCGGATAAAGGAACAAAAGTTTATTCAGATGGTCTTGGTCACATGACTAAGTTGGCCGCCACGCCCATAATTCAAAAATCTTCTTCTTCAGAATCGATAGGCCGATGACCTTGAACTTGTAATGAAGCATTGGAGACTCAGGCCCATCATGATTTGTACAAATCATGACTTGTCCAATGACTTTGACCTATTTTACGGCAAGGTCAATTTTGATGCATTATGCTTTTACGTGGGAAGATGCTTAAACGGTATATTTCTCAGAAACTATTTAAGTTTTAGGTATAATATTTGGTATATATGGTAACTAAATAAGCAAATGAAGATATTATGTTGCCAAAGGTCAAGGTCATTCTTCGACCTTTGTTCAAGGTCATTGAGATTATGTCACCTGTCAACATTTTCAAACATCTTCTTCTGTGAAGCCACTGGGCCGTTTGAAGCCATATTTCATATGGAGCTTCACTGGGCCAAAAGAACTAAAGTTTGTTCAGATGGTCACATGACCAGATGGCCGCCATGCCTGTTTATGGTAAAACCCGTCAAAAATCTTCTTCTCCAGAACCAAAGGCCTAATGGCCTTGCGGCATGGGATAAAGCATTGGGGACTCGGGCCTATCATAAATTATACAAATCATGCCTCTGCATTGACCTTGACCTAATTTATAGCAAGGTCAACTTTACCGAACAAACCAACTAAATGTTTTGTACCACTTCAGAAACTGAGGGTGAGGTTGGGCCCGTAAAATCGATTTAAGCCCCCCAGTAATTCATTACTGACCGTTCCAAGGCGGTAGTTCTGTTGTGGTTCTCTGTTGCCTGTTTTTGGTGTCAGAGTTTCTGTGATGTTTTACCTTATGTATGTTCTTATTATTTTTGGTTCGGTTTGGGTTGCTGAGTGGCCACCTTTCGGGAACAAGCTGCTCACTCGGTTGGCCATATGTTCTCTGTATCTTGATTATTTGTAATCTTAGTTGTTTCCAACTATGGTTTGAGGGCTGGATTTGGATTTGGATTGTTTCAGTTCCTGGTCTTTGCATACTTTTTACTTTTGATATGTTATGCTTTTATATGGGAAAATGCTTAAACCGTTGATTTCATGGAAACTTTTTAAGCCTTGATATAATAATTGGGAAATATGTTAACTAAATGTATACATGAAGACAAAAGGTCATCAGAGGTCAAGGTCATTTTTTTTTAAGTTTGCTCAAGGTCACTGAGATTTTGATATTACAATAAGCACTCTTATAAGCTACTGGTTTCAAATTTGTAACAAATGAGCGAAATGACAAATTGTGTCTGGTGACAGATAGTGTCAGAAGAGCAACAGGACCATTTGTCCATTGGTTTATCTGTTGTCATCAGAAGGCATACAACGACAAAACGATGCTCTGCAGCGCCGATGCAGTGGTGTGAGGTTGCTTCGGTGACGACAGGTTATTGTTTTAACGGTTTGCGACTACTGCATTTGTATACCGTTTTTCCCTTGCAGACTGTGAATCTGCGCATTATGGCTTAGACTGTCTGAGTACTTGCAGTTGTTCAGGAGACAAGTTCAATGGTTCATGTGACTCTGTCACTGGAGACTGCCACTGTATACCTGGATGGAAGGGAAAAGACTGTATGACAGAAGAAGGAAATACAAACGGACTCACTGGTGCGTGTATAGAACAGATGATAGCGTCTAACAGTAAAATTACTCAAATGTCCCAAACCGTTTGTTGATATATTCTTAACGTATGCTTCCTAAACACATTCTAAGACAAAACCTGTCAGTCGAATTTTTGGTGCTTAGGTTCCGGCACTGGTCCGGTTCTTGATGGCAGAAACTAGAAAGTCTGTCCTATTAAATGAGACTGAATCTTTGCATCTCTCACCACTGTCGGCTCAAACCGTCAGAACGACTCCTAAGATCGTCAAAAAGCTGTTTCTTTACCGTACCAAAATCCAGGAATTTCCTTTTAGATGGTTCTCTTTTATGCTCAGGGCCAAAACTATGACACTCCTTCCAATATACTTTTAGATCAGTACCCTCTTAAATCTTTCTCCTTTTTTAAACAAAAAGTCTGTCAAAGAATATGTATGTATTTGATTTTATCAGTCATTATGGTTTACAGTATTTATCTACCCTTTTAAGTACATATATGTGCATCTTAAAATGTAATTGACGGACACTTGGTGCCAGGTGTGTGCAGCTATGGTTACGTACCGCTGAGCCACTTGGGGAACGTCGTCACGAGAATTAAAACAGAACAGAACTTAAACTGTATAAACTTGATATTTTATACGCCCTTAACAAGTACAGTGCTAAACTTAAATGAAAGTGGTCAAAGTACCCAAATCATAAGTCCGAACTCATAAGCAATTTAGCCGAAACTACGTAGTCTGGCCCATGTTCCTACTTCTGTATGTATTCTCTGCTCTTGAAGGAACTTTTTCAGATTTTAATTTTACCTCACTGCAGCTGGTGTTGTGCCGTGTGGCGGCCGTAAAAAGTCTCCCCGTACATCATCCATAGTGCAGATTATATTTTATTTACATCCTTTGAGATCAGAGGATAGATTCTGAGAAATCTAAACTTTGAGATCGATTTAGACTATTATTCTAGATCATCGTCTTTTATATTATTTGGATCCTTTTTAAACTAATCAGTCTTTGAATCGACTGCTCAATTAAAATCAAGAAATTACAGTATGCTTTTTACTGGTTTCGTCACCAGATATTGTCAGGGTCACTGACGAGGCTTTATTAGCCGAAACTACGTAGTCTGGCCCATGTTCCTACTTCTGTATGTATTGTCTGCTCTTGAAGGAACTTTTTCAGATTTTAATTAAACATAGAAAATTCCGGAATATTTAAGGCACACAGACATGGACCCCAAAACAGAGGTGTGATCAGGTGCCCGCGGGTTGTAAACATCACCTGCCTATTATAATACACCGCCATATCTATCAAAACTAGTCATGTTTTTCAAGTCCTGATGGTTCATTTAGATGTTTAAAACTTTGAATGTAAATGTGTTCTTAATAGTGCTTAAAGCCGAATTGTAGAGAATTCATGTAAAGTTTTTTTCACTTGTTTTATATTCATATTGTATATAGTATTTTATGTATGATGGGTCACATGGTAGAGTGGCTGTACAGCTAAATATGCTACTTTCTTAAAACACTGTATAAATAAAATAAAGTATGATTCGAACCTTGGCCGCGCACAAGTAAGAAAACTTAGTTCTTGTTACGGAAGGCCAAATGCGTTTTTCCAGGATTCCCTGTTTTCGACCACCTTTCCTTAAAGATCGGCGTGACATAACTCAAATATTTTTGAGAAAAAAACCCCATGTAAAAACAAGAAAGAAACTTTATCTGCTATGGCCATTGCTCTATGTGTATGGTCTTTGATCCCAAGGATTTCATGTTTCTTCGTATATGTGTTATGGCAACATATCTGGTTAGTTGTTCTGTAAATACTTTATATCCCATATAAAGAAAATAAAAAAGCAAGAAAAACACTTTCTGAAAGATATTTTATGATCTGTTAAAGGGATTCTATCTCGGTTTGCTTGTATTATAATTTCAGAGGTACAAAAAGACAAAAATGCAGATGAAAATGATGTCATGACAACTAACCTCATGATCGGTCTGATCACAGGTGGATGTGCCTTTCTTATCATCATTATCATTATTTCTGGCTTTGTTGTTCAGAGGAGAAGAAAACGAAAGTGTTTTACAAGGTATTTCAATATCTTTTTATTTGAAAGTAAATCACTTACATGCATAGTAAAAAGATAGGCAATGATCAGGAGTTGATATAATCAAATCCCACATTCCGCTCTCAAAACCAATAATGTCGACAAAAAAGAAATTTCTGTGACATCCTATTACATAAGCAATTTCATGTATAACATAAATTATTGTATTTATATACCATATTTAATTGTCATTCTACATGTGTTGTGTATAATATGAAGCACCATATTATAATGGGTGTATATTTATGGTACAAGTTGGACTGCTTGATTGGTGCTTTCAGCTTTCAAGAGTATTTCAGTTATTTAGGTCGGTGAAGAAAAATCCAGAGGTGAGAGAAGAATTATGAACTGGACCGGACTCGGACCCACGATCTCTATCAGGATGCAATGTTCTTTTCGGGCGGAACTGAATTTGGATGGAACTGAATTTGGATGTGCTGGAAGGAAATCAGGTGCCGATGGACAGTCTGAAAAAGGAAGTAAATGGTGCACAAAGAACAGGGTTGCTAGCTGCTTGGTTTTGTATAATGGTGGTCTATCCTGTATGTATGCTGCGTACGTACGTGCGTGCGTGTGTGTGAAAAGTTAATAACATTTATGTACGTATACACGTAGCAAACTGGTCAACGTTTATCAGTATCGTTATGTTCAATTATGACATATACGACATTTCTGTTGTTTCAGACCGGAAGGAAAACAATTTGGTAAGTATTCTTGTCTTTCTAATGGAAGGATCACCTTCAATTTTACGTACTTTTCAAATATATTGGTCTCGATTGACATAGGGCATACAAAGGTAGGATTATAAAACATCACCTAATCTAATATTAACTATTTAATATGAACAACACTTTAGATCATACTGGCAAATCCTTTCATGTAATGGTTCATGAATTTACTTTATTTATAATAACTATGTCTCGAGTCGTTAAAGTTATTGCTTAGAAAAACAGCTTATAAATTGTATAATGCTTATCCAGTTTACTTCAAACTTAGAACCATATCAGGGTAGCCACTGAGCTAAATTACCGTCTTCGATGATCAATATATAACCAACTCAATCTATGATGGAACTGTTATATGAGACAGATGGCGTGTGCGAACAGTAAATATCTGAATATTCAGACCAACAAGCACTTCGTCACATTCTTATATGGATCCTTTCTGTTTGCCATATAGATTTCTTAAGTTTCATAACGGTCGATATAAGAAGATTGCGCAGAGTATTTACTGTTGCACTTGCCATAACCATCATTTGTCTATTTGCACTTGTTTCTTCTTTTTAAAATCGGTGTGTGTTTTCTTTTTCCAAATAAAGATAATGCCATGTACAGTAAAGCGCAAGAAACCGTCGTGTTAAATGAAACCAAACAACAACCTGGGACTGAAACAGAAGAAAACATCCCAAAGAACAAATTATATGAAAATGATAAATTTAAAAGTCTCCAAGACGATTTAGTCGATAAGAGAAACACCATTTCCGATTCAAGGAGTAAAATTGAAGAAAAAATACCAGATTTTGAAAATGAGATGAAACTTTGTCAAACAAATATCCCCGATTCTACGGAATATGAAATAGCAAAAGATGATGCTGCAGATTATATTCATGAGGATGCTAATTCACATCCAGCGGTATATGAACTACCGAAATTAGACGATGTCGAAGATGTGGCTCTCGTTAATGCTGATGATAATAGCGATCATTACAGTGATGTAGATTCCGTTAAGGAAGAAGAAACTATACAAAAGCGATATAGCGTGGTAGAATGCGTTGACGAGTTTCCTGAAGACCAAAACTATTCAGACGAAGAGCAGTATGATAGTCTTACACACAATATGAAAGAAAAAGTGAACAAACTACCAACTTACAGTTCCTTCGAACAGGTGCGGAAAGAAAGTTTAGATAATAGCAGCGAATCAACTGATGACCCTTACGATAAAGTGATATTAACAGGCCAGACAAAAAAGAAGACTTTAATCAGATATGATTACGATAAGTTTGCCATACTCAATAAAACTACTGATGTCAGTTCTAATGAGAATACAGATTATCTCGAAAGTAATGCTGTCAGTAAAACGAAAAATTCCATACCAGTATCAGCTCAGTCAAAAGAGTTAAAATCTATAAATGTAAATGACGACAACGTGGATTACAATTCATTAGACCACACCGGGAAATTGTGTATCACTAATATATCAAACAATGTTTACCACACGGCAGGAAACAATAATATAAAGGCAACTGTTTCAGGAGATACCGCCCTGGCATCACTAGTTGAGGCCAAAGCGAGATCAGAAGACAGTGAAGAAAGTGATTCTGAATACAATACTTTAGATCATACAGGTAAATCATTTCGTGCTTTAAATAAGCCTGAAAATATCTATCACTCAAGAGAGCAACTATCAAAAGCAAACACTGATAAAGATTTCATATCTGAGACTGAAGATGGCTCTGAGATTGCACCAAAACCAAAATTATTAATGAAACAAAAGTCAGTTTCAGATGAACAGCTTGTTGCAGAAGAATCCGAGTACAACACTCTAGATCATACAGGCAAATCTTTTCGTGCCCGAACAATACCTGAAAATATCTACCATTCAAGAGAAATTTTGGCAGAAGCAGATACTGATAAAAGGTTAATGTCTCAGAATGAAGATACCTCTGAATCTACAGCGAAAACTAAATTATCCGTTATACAAAGATTAGATTCAAATGGCAATCCTATTGTGGAAGACTCGGAATACAATACTTTAAACCATACTGGTAAATCATTTCATGCTGTAAATGTTTCTGAAAATGTATATCACAGCAACCGAGTCGACCCCTCTAAAACAGCCAAGAAATTAAAAGCGTTAGAGATATGCGATCCTAAAAATGATATAGCAGAAGACGATTCTTATTCTTTTTGTGAAATTGATGAGGGTGATATAGTAGAGAAAGATATTGCAGACGATGAAAAGTTTATTTATGAGGTTCCTGATGTTTCTGATGGTGACCTTGAAACAAGTGAGGCAAATAATAAGAATGAAACTACAAAAGCTAAAGCGAAGGCAAAATCTAAGCAGCGACAGATAGATGATTATGAAGCTTTTGAATTACCGTTTGGAAATTTTGTACAAAGTTAGATATAAGTTCATATATAATTTGAAAGAGAAAAAAAAAACACTTTGAATTTTGGTACACTTAATAAGAAGTTTTAAAAATTCGTTCAAGAATGTCATCCACGTTTTCTTTCCTACTGTGTCTACACATCTGACGTGAAATGTCAGGTACGTTTTCTTCCCTACTGTCTGCATAGCTGACGTGCATTGTCAGCTCAATACTACGAGTCACTGACGAGGCTTCAATAGCCGATTCTAGCTGGTAAGGCCCATAGCGTACAACCTAAACAGCTGTGACAGGGGAAGGTCATTATTCATCAGCGGGGGTGGGGGGGTGGGGGCAGGGAATATGGTGTTGGAGGAATTTAGAGGGGGTGCAATTTGAAACCCTGCTCTGCTGTGGGGTGTCAGTATTTGTTGGACTGATGCTGGGTGGGGGGGGGGAGGTTATGAAATGATATGCTTTCTTGTACTTTTGATTTTCCATTATTGTCTAGCTTCTGGAGTGCTACGCCCCGCAGACCCCCTTTCTACATAATTACCCTCATGTCTCTAGTGCAGTATAGCTTGCAAAACACACACACACACACACACACATACACACATATATGATATGCACAAGGTCACATGACAGGGGACCTGGTGGGATTCAAACGGGGAATCCTTGGATCATGAGTCCAGTGCACTACCACTTCGCCACTACATTTCACCACAGAGAATGGTCTTTAAAAAATCTTTGCGATGCACACATTCACTGTAATGATTACAGTCTGCATGCTCATATTTATACATGTATATTTACAGATTAAGTAATGATACAGTGTAGTAGCTATTTTTTCTCTGTATGTTTTTGTCATGTGTTTGAGGTGTGTGTGTTTTGCTGTGTATGTGGGACGGCGGGGGGGGGGGGGGGGGGGGGGTATATACATGTATGTTTCTTCTGTGTTTCTGTTGAATGTTTTCTTATTTCGCTGGGGGAGAGGGGGGGTCAAATTTTATTAGCTCACCTGAGCCGAAGGCTCAGAGGTGAGCTTATAGGATGGGAGTCGAGCCGTCGTCCGTCCGTGCGTGGGTGGGTGCGTGGGTGGGTGCGTGAACACTTTCAAACATAAATATCTCAGAGACCAGTGGGCCGATCGCAATCAAATTTTATCTGAAGCATCATTTGGGTGGGGGAAATGCTGCATTAGGTTTTGGTGCCGATCAGTTCAGACCTGTGGTTTCCATGGCAACAGATAGCCCCCATAGGGTTATAATGGGGAAAATGGCGTCATCACGTTTTCTCAACTGTTTTTGCTTAGATCCTTATCATACTTGCAGTTAATGATGACATACACAAGAGCTTGGATGAGTTCGAAATTTGGCCGGATTCGAGCACATACTACGGAGTTAGCTGCCCTTGAGCGTTTGAAAAAAATCCCATAGGGTTATAATGGGGAAAATGGCGTCATCACGTTTTCTCAACTGTTTTTGCTTAGATCCTTATCATACTTGCAGGTAATGATGACATACATAAGAGCTTGGATGAGTTCGAAATTTGGCCGGATTCGAGCACAGACTACTGAGTTAGCTGCCCTTGAGCGTTTGAAAAAAATCCCATAGTGTTATAGTGGAGAAAACAACGTCATTACATATTTTTAGAAAAACTTTGTCATCGCTCTATTGCCTACATTTCTCAACGGATTTTGAAATAACATCACACAAATGTAGGGCATGACAATATCTCGAGCAAGTTCGACTTTCAGGACGCTGCACCCAAGGTCAAGGTCACTGTGGCTATTTTTAGAAAAACTTTGTCAGCGCTCTAGCACCTACATTTCTCAATGGATTTTAAAATAACTTCACACAAATGTAGGGCATGACAATATCTTGAGCAAGTTTGACTTTCAGAGTGCTGTGCCTAAGGTCAAGGTCACTGTGGCTATTTTTAGAAAATCTTTGTCATCACTCTAGCACCTACATTTCTCCATGGATTTTAAAATAACTTCACACAAATGTAGGGCATGACAATATCTTGAGCAAGTTTGACTTTCAGGGTGCTGCGCCCAAGGTCAAGGTCACTGTGGCTATTTTTAGAAAAACTTTGTCATCGCTCTAGCACCTACATTTCTCAACTGATTTTAAAATAAATTCACACAAATGTAGGGCATGACAATATCTCGAGCAAGTTTGACTTTCAGGGTGCTGCAATCAAGGTTTTTGATTAGATCCTTATCATACTTGCAGGTAATGATTACATACATAAGAGCTTGGATGAGTTCGAAATTTGGCCGGATTTGAGCACAGACTACGGAGTTAGTTGCCCTTGAGCGTTTGAAAAAAATCCCATAGTCTTATAATGGAGAAAACAACGTCATCACATTTTCATTTTTCATCAGATCCTCTTCATACTTGCAGGTAATGAGGATATGCATAAAAGCTTGGATTAGTTAGCATTTCGGCTAGATCCCACCACTGGCTATGGAGTACCTGCCCTGAGCATCCAAAAAATCAATGTCCCCACTTTTTCTTGGTTTCTACTGATCCGATCCTTTTCAAACTTGCAGGTAATGAGAAAATGCATAATATCTTAAACAAGTTCAAATTTTGGCAGATCAGGCCAGCCACTATGAAGTTAGCTGCCCATGACAGCTCTGTCTATTGTGCTCTTGATGGGATACTTTTTAAACTTTCATATATTAAATGAGGGCATACATAATGTTTTGGATGAGTTTAATTTTCAGCCTGATTGGACCACTGACTGTGGAGTTAGCTGCCCTTGAGCATCTTAAATATCCCTATAGGTTTACAATGTCTCTCAGGTGAGCAATTGTTGCCCTTTGGGCTACTTGTTTTCCATGCTGGTGGGGGTCGGGCAAAGAAAACATAAGTTAGTGGGCAGTGGGTGGGTCATGAAAAAATAAGCAGCTCTTCTGAAATAATTCCTCCCACACACACACACACACTATGAATGCATTCACTGATCTCAATGGGCAATCCTTTAAGAGCTTATCCAAGTAGGCACACAACGTTGAATCAACATTGCGGTGAATACTAAATAAGTTCTTAAAAGATTGACAAATACTAGTAGTGCAATAAACACATTCATAAGAGTGAGAACAGATTTTGCATTGTTATAATATCTGATGCACACACTGTTTATTTTTGTAACTAATGTATATAAATATCATATATGTTGGTAGTAATTGCACTGGCTTTTTTGTTATTACGTTACTCTCTCTCTCTCTCTCTCTCTCTCTCTCTCTCTCTCTCTCTCTTACACCTGTACGCGACTTGCTTTTATGTTAAACTTTAAATATCCACTATGAATGTGTATGTTCAAACGGGAGACCTTCAGTATTTTTGTCATGCATTTTTGGTTTATCTTAACAAATATTTTCATACTATCATATTAAAAGAACAACCCATGTACAAATGTCAATAGCAATAGACTGATGGCTATGTAAACTGTATTTCGTTAGTTCTTATTCTCACACGTTTTTGATAGTAATCAGTCTTTGAATCGACTACCTTATTCGAATTAAGCAATTACAGTATGCTTTTCTCTGGCTTTCGCCACTAGATATTGTCAGAGTCACTGATGAGGTTTGCTTAACCGAAATTTTGAAGTATGGCCCATGTTACTTCTTTTGCAGATGTGCTCTTTCAGGAATGTTCTAAGATTTTGATTTGACTTCACTGCAGCTGGTGTTGTGTCGTGTGGCGGCCGTAAACATCTACCTGTCCATTACCCATAGTGCAGAGTATTTTCTATTTTTGTCCTTTGAAATCAGAGGATACATTCTGAGAAATCAATAAATACGCAAGTTATCTACTGGAAACGAAGTGCTCATGGACGGACAGGCTGACAGACCCACGGACAGCCGGCGGGTAATCATAAAACCCGCCACACGTCAATGACAGCGTATAGAAAGGGAAGTCTCTATGACGAACCCTTGTCATTTCCTGACGCTGTTCTTCAGGAGGCCCATAGCCCAGTCGCACCTCTTGGTACAGACTCGCTCCCGGTCGTATTCTCTCTAATTTGAAGAAGAGAATTAGGGGATATTGTATTTAAAATTGTCATTTGGGGAGGTAAATCGTCGGTTTTATGATCGGAAATTTCGTTTTACGGCTCCGCTGGCGCATCGCCGTAAAACGAAACTTCCGACCATAAAACCGACGATTTACCTCCCCAAATGACAATTTTCAGTATAGTTATCCCCATTCTAATGCACACTTTTTGACATTTTCACCTTTCAAAGAGTACTTCTTTGCACCCATTGCAAGCGCTTTCAGCAGCGAAAAGCCGAACGTCAGCCAATGAGAAGCGACGTTTTAAAATAACGTCGGGTTTGCGACAGTATATCGCTGAATATTTACATTCTTGGTGTATTTACTGAAAAGCCCTATAGTGAACCATTGGAACGTAATGTAGTTTACATTCCAATAATTACATTGAGACACGCGACGTCAATGACGTCAAAATAAACAATGGCTCTCTACGACCTGATTGGACGTCAGCAACGTCATGACGTCATGCATGCCGTTCTGTTGTTAGCACAAAAAACTGCGTGTACATGTTTTACTGCTTCAATTTTAGCGCTTATATAAGATTTTTCATTAAAGATTTGATTGAAACGAATGTTAATATAAGCAATGAACTTAATTTTTCTGATGTTTATCGAAGTGTAAACTACATTGGGTCACGCGCAAAGTTTACATGAACCCCTGGGTTCATGTAAACTTTGCGCGTGACCCAATGTAGTTTACACTTCGATAAGGGGTTCATGTAAACTTTGCGCGTGACCCAATGTAGTTTACACTTCGATAAACCTCAGAAAAATGAAATTCATTCCTTAAATATACTGTCGCTAATTTTTTAAGTTATCCAGTCAGACGTCGCGTTACATACATAAGTGCATTAGAATGTGAATTTTGTGATGGCTGCAGTTTTGTACCAGTTGCCTTTCGTACAACAGGGTTATTTATTTGCAAAAGTTTGAACTTTTTATTCCCCGACTGAAAGGTTCGGGGGATATAGCGATGAGGCTGGCGTCCATCCATTAACATTTTCTTGTCCGCTCAATATCTTATAAACCCTTTGTAATATTTTCATGATACTTCACAGATATGTAGAACAGGTCATGGCGATGTGTCGCGTACAAGAATGACAACGCTTGCTATAGTACTTTTAAGTATCTCCCCTTTGGTGCCTTTTTGTCAGATTCATGTCCGCTCTGTAATTTGAATACCGTTCGAAATAGTTAAATAATACTTCACAAATGCATATAGAAAAGGTCATGACAATGTGTCCCATACAAGGATTGACAGCTGTTGCTTTCTTATTTTTTGATTATTTTCCTTGATGATTTGAGCTGTGATTTCGTGTGCGCTCCATAGCTTGAATACCATATAAAATACTTTCACGATACTTCACATATACGTAGAACAAGTCATGACGATGTGTCGCGTACAAAAATGACAACTCTTGCTTCCTTTTTAAGTTATTTCCCATTGATGATTTGAGCTGTGATTTCGTGTTCGCTACCCTATGAAATATTTTTATGATACTTCACAGATATGTAGGGCAAGTCATGATGATTTGTTGCGTACAAGAGTGACAACTCTTGCTTTCTTACTTTTTTAGTTATTTCCCTTGATAGTTTGAACTGTGATTTCATGTCCTCTACATAACTTGAATATCCTTGGAAATATTTTCGTGATACTCCACAAATATGTAGGACAAGTCATGACAATGTGTTGCAAACAAGAATGACAACTCTGGTTTCGTGGGTTTCAGCTGTGATTTCGTGTCAGAACCATGATTTGAATCAGAATTCTACTTTCGATTTCAGAAGATGCACACTATTTCTTCAAATTTTGCCATCGATTTTACATGAAACAACCGTGTCTTAATTAAAAATATTTTATGTATACCGGTTCAGGATTAATTAATCTTGTTAGATGTCATGCTATCTAAGGGCAATTATTTTCAAAGAAAACGATAGAGGGTCAAAATCTATTCTGTATCCGTGTGTCGATAAACTGATTCTCCGTTAGACATCCCATACAGTCAGAAACATTTTGGGGTGCTCAGTCTTGCTTGTCTTGTGGTTTCGTCTCGAACATTAAGGATATTTTTCATGAGTAAATCTCTTTATAAATAGGTTGTTAGTCTATCTTAAAAGGGATTAACTGAGGGTTTTTTCCGAAATAAAACGCTAAATCGGTTGATTTTCTGGTTACAGATGAAGTGGTCTTATTACAAACACCAGTGATTTGAATGTGAAAAAAAAAAAAGATTTAGAGCAAAGAAAGCAACATCTAGCCGTCTCCAAAGACGACCATTATGAAAAACAAGTAGATAAAGCACTCCCATCAAGTGCAGGGCTCAGCCTTGAGGGCGATTTGGGGAAAATGTCTCCCTAAGCTGGCTGACTTCTCCCTATTTTGAGCTGAGGGAGAAGTGAAAATGTTTAGAACCTATAGGGAAATCCAAAATTTGGACCAAAACCCCTCTGTAGCACAGAAAACGTCGCAAAACTTCTCACTGTCTGAAAGCTCTGGGCTGACTCCTGAAGTTGTTTAAATCCAAACAGTAAAACATCAATAAAAGAATTCACAGATCATGCGAACACATCCTGAAGGTCATAACAACAGACAAAGATTTGTCCACTATACAGATCGCACTACGGGGCATATTTACTACATTTGTAGGCTCCAAACCAGTGTCACATATGTGTTTCGAAGTGCACCCGGTTTACTAAGGCGCATGCGGCCTTTGGTCGGGCGATTTGCCATCTCCTGCCATGGCTATTTCTCATTTTCGACACAATGTGAATAGGCCTATAGTGACGGAAGGAGTCTCACATCATTTGAATTATATGAATGTTGCTTAAAGTACTGCTTCAGTTATTACGAGTATGTAAGGGTTAAATGCTTCCTTAATACAAGGATATAGTCGTGATAGCTACTACTTCAAGTTAAAGTGCGTGCTTCGTATTTTATTGTGCAGGCTGTGCGCATACCTTTTCTCGTGACAAGTATTTGAATTATGGATATCCATAAATCTGTTTTTACATATCCAAAAATCGTATTATGGATATGCAACATTTATGAAGAACTTTTGGTATCCAAAATTGGATTATGGACATCCATAGCTCTTTTTTTATATCTATAAATCGATTTTGGGATATCACAAAATCAAGATGAATATTGAATAACCATAAACTCAGTAATTATGGATATCCAGAAACTGAATAATGGTTATCAAGAAATAGGGAGTAAATAGAAAAACGACACCCCAGAGAAATGAAAGTACCCAGAGGCACACAAAGTTGATACAACATTGGATCCTTGTTAATTCAACGTCATGCCGTTGAATCAACATTAAGTCAATGTTGTTTCAACGGTGTGCCACGGGATACATGATATAGGCTACGCAGCTGATAAAATGGCAAGACCATCCCTGTTGGCATACACAATCAATCAAAGCTTTGAATCCCGGGGGTTGTGGGACTTAAGGTGGGGCTAGTAGTGATTGAGCTGACAAGTTTTTCAGTCACACAAGCTGATTTTTGTATTTGCTATTTTCACTCAGGTTAAGGACCCGTTTCACGCAACACTGCTCATTTGGTAAGTGAATACCCTTAATGAGGAAGCCCGTGATGAAACTTTGCGTGCTAACCTATTATCAAAGGAGGCGTATCCTTCTTGAAAACTAAAAGAATATACTATGAATTTGACAGAGAACAATATATCAACAAAGACTAGAGAATAGAAATCATTGTATCAAATAGTAAACGCCGTAATTTGATCCTCTTGTCTCATTTATATTGCCGAGGTCCAGATTAAGCTGTGTTTTTATAAGCTGGCCTGAACGAAGTTAGGGAAGAGCTATTGTTGTCACCCCGGTGTCAGCTTCTGCGTCGGCATCCGGATAGTTTTGCAACTTTTCTTAATTTTAGCTCGCCTGGACGAAGTCCAGGAAGAGATATTGCACTACCCCCGGTGTCGGTGTCAGCGTTGGGCGTCGACGTTCACATTTACGTTAAAGTTTTTTAAGGGCTTATATTTTCTAAACCATGTGATGGATCTCGTTCATATTTGGTATGATGATAGATATAGGTCCAAAGTTACTTTCAGCAAAATCCCTGCACTTGAGTTCAAGGTCACAGACTTTGAAGTTTTACATCAAAAGTTTAAAAATAAGTTTTAACTCCTGAAGGATTATGTAAGGGAAGCAAACCTTACTTCTAAATAATATAAATGAGCC
This sequence comes from Ctena decussata, assembly GCA_963989385.1. Lineage (NCBI taxonomy): Eukaryota > Metazoa > Mollusca > Bivalvia > Lucinida > Lucinidae > Ctena > Ctena decussata. The sequence continues at coordinate 20,547,343 of OZ022508.1, forward strand.
GCGACATGAGAAAACCAACAATGTGGTTGTGCGACCAGCGCAGACTCAGATCAGCCTGGGCATCCGCCCAGTCTGATCAGTCTTCGCTGTCCGCATGGAGGTAGCTCAGTCCCTCAGCTACCCTTTAAGCACTTAGCGAAGAGTCTGACCAGACCGGGTGGATGCCTATGCTGATCTGAGTCTGCACAGGGCGCACAACCACATTGTTGGTTTTCTCGTGTCATGGCTCAAATACAGTATTTTATTCTCCCTTGATTATTTTGCCATTATTGGATATTCTAAGAGCTCATATTTTCCAAACCAGATGATGGATCTGGTTCATATTTGGCAGGATGATGGGAACTGGTCCAAAGTTTCATTAAGCAATATCCTGCCCACGCCCATATTCAAAAGGCCAAGGTCACTGATTTTGACATGTCACGTTTAAGTTTTCAAAAGATCATTTTTTTTCACAAGTACATGATTGGTTTGGTTCATTTTTATCTTGCCTGGACGAAATCCAGGAAGAGCTATAGCACTACCCTGGCGTGAGTCGTCCATGAAGAGTTATTGCATTATGAAGAGTTATTGCACTACCCCTGGCGTTGGCGTCCACATTTACGTTAAAGTTTTTTTCAAGAGCTTTTCCAAACCATTTTGGATTTGGTTCATATTTAGTATGATAATAGGTATAGGTCTAAAGTTTCTTCCAGCAATACCTCGCACAGGCTTTTGACTTTAAGGTCAAGGTCACAACTTAAAAAATTTACATGAAAATTTTGAATTAAAGTTTTTTTAAGAGCTCATATTTTTCAAACCTGAAATGATAGATTTAGTTCATATTTGGTATGCTCATAGATATAGGTCTAAAGTTTCTTTCAGCAATACTCCTGCTCAGGCCTATGACCTCAAGGTCAATGTCACAGACTGAAATTTTACATCAATTTTTTTGTGTTAAAGTTTTTGAGAGGTGATATTTGCCCACACCTAATGATGGATTAGTTAATATTTGGCATGATGATAGATACAGGTCCAAAGGTTCATTGAGTAATAACCTGCCCACGCCTATGATCTGAAGGTCAAGGTCACTGACTTTGAAATTTCATAGTAAAGTTTTTTAAATAAATATCATATTTTCAGAAGTATATTATTGGTTTGTTGTCGCGCCTGCCTTAAGCATGGTTGATATCGGGATCTGGTTTTCCATCCATCTGTCCGTCTGTCCATCTGTTCATTCATCTGTCCATCTATCTGTCAACATTTAAGACCACCCTAGCATCGACCCTATTGTCCCGGTCTGTTTCTCATTAATTCTAACTTGTAATTATCAAACCTTATATGAACTTCACCTTTAAAATATTCTCAATCACCAAAGTATCATTTCATGACCTTGACCTACATTTCACGATCAATCTACTTTGTCAAATTGTATGATATAGGGCAAGCTTGTTAACACAATATCTCAAGAACCATTTTGAGCTAGGCTCATGAAATTTTGCATGTAGTTTAGGACTAATGTGTAGATGACCTGATTGACTTTTGGTGAAATTTCATGAATATTTGACAGAATTATGGCGCGTTTTGGACGTGCACATAGTAAGTATAGGGAAAGCTTGTAAATGAAATAAGTCAAGAACCACTTGAGCTAGGCTCATGAAATGTTGCTTCCAGTTTGGAATCAATGTGTAGATGAGCTGATTAACTTTTGGTGTAATTCTGTAAAAGGTTGACAGATTATGGCCCTTTTCGGACTTGCACATTGTAGGTATAGGGGAAGCTTGTCATTAGAAATTTCTTGAGCTAGGCTCATGAAGTTTTTCATGCATTGTGGTGCCAGTGACCTGGTTATTTTTTTTGTGAATTTTCATACATATTTGACAGAATTATGGCCCTTTTAGGACTTTGTAGCTATAGGGAAAGCTTGTTATCAAAATATCTCAAGAACCACTTGAGCCAGGCTCGTCAAATTTAGCATGCAGTTTGGAATCAATGTACAGATGGCATATAATTAACTTTTGGTGTAGTTCCATAAATATTTGGTAGAATTATTGCTCTTTTTGAACTTACGTATTATTGTTATAGGCATGCCATAGGAAGCCTATAATGCTGATGATTGTTCATAACAACTAATTGTCCCATTTATGGACAAGGGTATGGTTGAAGGTATAGTTTTTCACAAACACATTTTCTAGTTTCCAACTTGCCATGCTCATTCAGTCATGGCCCTGTTCTTATTCATTATTCTCACCCATTTGAATTAGACTTTATCACTTGGAGTATTGGTTATCTCCTTCTATCACCCCAATTCCAAGCGAGCTGTGCCGTCTGCTGACAGCTCTTGTTTATTAACACAATACCATCGTCTTGCTCTTTACATGTCTGCGCCCATAATGTAAACTATCATAGTCACCTAGTTAGGACCCACCTGTGCAGTTAGGACCCACCAGTGCAAATAGAAGCAAATGTTAACTGCGTCACCGTGCCTGTACAAGGAAAATTGAGCCGCGACACGAGAAAACCAACAATGTGGTTGTGCGCCCTGCTCAGACTCAGATCACCCTGGGCATCTGCCCTGTCTGATCAGACTCTTCGCTTAGTGCTTAAAGGGTTGCTGACGGTCTAAGCTACCTCCAAGCGGACAGCGAAGACTCTAATCAGACTGGGCGGATGCCCAGTCTGATCTGAGTCTGCGCAGGGCGCACTACTTTGTTGGTTTTCTCGTGTCGTGGCCCTAATTATTATGTCATCTCTTTCTTGGAAAATCACGTCTAATGACCAGTAGGAGCAGAGACTGGTGACATTTTTGCAGTATGGGCTCTTCATATGACATTTAGCTTCTCCTGATTCAGTGGCTTTGGAAAGATGTTTGAAATCGTTGAAATACGGAACGCCTTGAACCAAAAGGTCAAAGGAATGAACTAGACCTCTGGTACTCAAAAGACTTTATGTACTAATACACATGTATTTAGGTGCCTTTAAACCAGACTTCAACCAATTCAGAGGATCTAATGTTTTAACATTTTCTCAAAACAAGACCATCACATAAAATACTTTGACGTAAAACTTGAACATTTTGATAACGCCTATGCTACCGCCAACTTCGAGGCGGGGTGATAGTGCAGTCAGCCGAACTCTTCCTGTAAATTCGTACAGGCCAGCTAAAATCAAGTAACTTTGTCTTTGTCCGAAAACCCGGGATCCTCATTTGAAGAAACTTGATGGTACTGGAGTACCCAATGCTATATATAACAATAAGATATTTTTTTACCATATATGGGAGTGGCGGCTATGTTGGTAATGTCACCAAAACCATTTGAACAAACTTATTCTTCTGGCCCCCTGCTGGAGTGTCTATAATAGGTAAAAATCCACTCTGCATCCTCGGATGAGAAGTTGTTTGGAAATGTTGATGGCCAATGGATAGAAGATGGCTTATCCTTGCGAATACCTAATCTTAGTTTGAATGTTTTTTGTGGGTTTTTTTTTTCAATCAAATCTCTTTGATCAGACGGCATATGTAAGGTTATAAAACTTTTGTCATGCTCAGCTGAGTTGAGCATGAAATTTTACCTGCTAATAAATAGCAAATTACTGATAAGTACAGTTGTTTTCTTGCTCATTTTGGCTAAGTATGACATTTTCTCTGCTTATGACTATGAAAATGCCAACATTTGTTGGCATTTTCATATTCATCAGCAGAGAAAATTTATGCTCAGCTGAGTTGAGCACGAAAAAAGTTTTATAACCTCGGGGCCAGGCTAATCTAAGCCTTCTCTGACTGCATATATCCAATACTGTATCTTTTCTTGGCAAGTAAACTGTAGGACATAACAGATTTTGATGTTCATTTATTGTATAAAATATCAACAAGTATAAAGTGAGTCATGTCAAAAAATATATAATTACACATCCAACAATCAGTCTGCTAGTATGGTGCGTGCACACACATACACACACCCACACACGTCAGTTATTCTATTAAACTTGTCTACACACACACACACACACACATACACACACATTATTCTATTAAACATTGTTTTCAGCCCCTAAAGACCATGGAACAATGGTCTTTAAACAAGAATCTCAGTTTCACCAAAACAAATGGTTGGTTAAATGTCAATAAATACCTTCATGTGCTGAAATACTCCAATCGGGAAACCTTAAAACAATTAATTTTCCATTTGAAACAATTGAAAAATTATTTTTAGGAGTCCAAATACTTAAGCACACTATGGGTAGTTTAAGTATACTGCACAAAAAATTTAGGGATCAAAATTTTACCCTGTGATTTCTGGAACATTTCAAAGATTTGGTGAATGTCTACCTTCAGTTTATTCATTTTGTTAGTTTTGGATGCTTTTAGTTTAAACCTACAGCCTCTCTCTTGACCAACACCAGGCCCCGAGGTTATTAAACTTTTTTCATGCAAAACTCAGCTGAGCATGAAATTTTACCTGCAAATAAATAGCAAATTACTGATAAGTACAGTTGTTTTCTTGCTCAGTTTAGCTGAGTATCAAATTTTGTCTGCTTATATATATGAAAATGCCAACATAAGTTGGCATTTTCCTATTTATCAGCAGAGAAAATTTCATGCTCAGCTGAGTTGAGCATGAAAAAAGTTTTATAACCTCGGGGCCTGGCTTTAAGTCAGACTACCCCTAAAATGAAAGTGGTATGAAACTGCCATAAAGAACTGATACAGTGTCAGTTTGTTTGGGCATAACTTTTAAAATGGCAAGGATTTCAAACTAAAGCTTGCTGACCATAGAAATGATTAAATTTTATGATTATTGAGTAATTTTGCAAAAATTACGCAAATGGACGAAATCGAAAATTTTGGTAACTAGAAATGTTTTTCAGAGAAAAACTGATGTCCCCCCACCAGCCCATTTCCCATCCCCTCTAATGAATAAAATACCTATAGAAGTAAAATATCTAGTCAAGTTTGGAGAAAATCCATCCATTGGTTCTAAAGATATCCTACATAGATGACTATGACCTTGAAAATGAGGTCAAGGTCACCAAAATCTAATCACCGCTTAAACTTGTCCCAATGATGTATCCATGCAAGTTTGGAGAAATTCCATCCATTGGTTCAGGAGATATAGTGGGTACAAGAAAATGTCATGTAAGTCCTCCAGTGACGAAAAATGAGTCCAAGGTCACCAAAATCTAATCAGCTCTTAAACTTGTCCCAATGATGTAGCCCTGCAAGTTTGGTGAAATTCCATCCATTGGTTCAGGAGATATAGTGGGTACAAGAAATTGTCATCTAAGTCCTCTAGTGAACTTGCAAATGAGGTCAAGGTCACCAAAATCTAATGAGCTCTTAAACTTGCCCCAGTGATGTATCCATGCAAGTTTGGAGAAATTCCATTCATTTGTTCAGGAGATATAGTGGGTACAAGAAATTGTCATATAAGTCCTCCAGTGACCTTGAAAATGAGGTCAAGGTCACCAAAACCTAATCAGCTATTAAACTTGTCCCAATAATGTATCCATGCAAGTTCAGAGAAATTCCATACATTGGTTCAGGAGAATTAGTGGGTACAAGAAATTGTCCTCTAAGTCCTCCAGTGAACTTGAAAATGAGGTCAAGGTCACCAAATTCTAATAAGCTCTTAAACTTGTACCAATAATGTATCCATGCAAGTTCAGAGAAATTTCATTCATTGGTTCAAGAGATATAGTGGGTACAAGATATTGTCATTTAAGTCCTCCAGTGACCTTGAAAATGAGGTCAAGGTCACCAAAATCTAATCAGCTCTTAAAGTTGTCCCAACGATGTATCCATACAAGTTTGGTGAAATTCCATCCATTGGTTCAAGAGATATCGCGCACACAAGAAATCTGTAACGCCGACGCCCGGGATCCGCACTGAAAACAATATGTCCCCCCTCACCTTTGGTGGGGGTACATAATTTCCCTCCTTGTGGAGTTCTGACCATTTTGATTTTGCGGGTAGTTTGATTTGAAAGACTGCCGTGCTTCAACAAAATTGTGCACAATTTAAAATTGATGGCATAAAAAAGTGCTATCACAATGTAAAACTAAATTTGGATAATTATCGGTAGACCCAGAAATGTCAACTCAAATGTTTGACCTTATATTTTTTGTTCAGTATATTTGTAATAACTCCTGTCTTGAGCCACTCTTTTACAATAATAGTAGGTATACTATCACATTAGACAACAAAATTGAAAATATACAAGTGGCATCACATAAAAATACCTCGACGAACATGAAAGACTCGCATCTAATCAGAACCTTACCTGTTTGCTTCAACAATCCAGTTTTCATAGGGAATGTACAAGGTGACATGGGACAGCTCAGGTGGATTTGCAAAGATACATGACCTCATTTCAGTATTTGCACTCACAATTGTTAAAACTCAAAGATTTCCCACTAATTTTACTAAAGAAAACTTTTGTGAAATCCTGTTTGCTTGCCTGGACAAAAACCCTTCCAAAATGAGCCTAATCTTCAAGAAATGAATTTGCTCCTACAGGAGCAAATTCATTCCTTTAAGAGTGACCCGTTTAGCGCATATGCAAAAACTAGAAAATGTGTTTATGAAACACTATGCCCCCAACCATATGCTTGTCTCTAGAGAAGGTTCATCCAATAATGCTTGTACCTTTGTACCATAGGCTTACAATGCACTAAGTCGAATAAGGGGCTTAACTCAGTCAAAAAATTACGAATTGTTTTCGAAAGTTAATCAGGTCATCTACACCTTGGGCAATATCAACCTGCAAAAATCATGATCCTAGCATCTGGGGTTCTCCAGATATTTTGTTCACAAGCTTCCATAGGCAAATAATGCACTAAGTTGAAAAAGGGGCATAACTCAATCCAAAATTTACAAATTATTTTCAAAAGTTAATCAGGTCATCTACACCACAGGCAGTATCTTCCTGCATAAAATCTTGCTCCTAGCATCAGGTGTTCTTGAGATATTTTGTTCACAAGGTTCCATACACTTACAATGCACTAAGTCGAAAAAGGGGCATAACTCAATAAAAAATTCATGATTTCTTTTCAAAAGTTAATCAGGTCATCTACACCACAGACAGTATCTTCCTGCAAAAAATCATGCTCCTAACTTCAGGGGTTCTTGAGATATTTTGTTCACAAGATTCCATAGGCTTACAATGCACTAAGTCGAAAAAGGGGCATACTTTTGTCAAAAATTCACGAATTTGTTTCAAAAGTTAATCAGGTCATCTACACCTTGGGCATTCTCATCCTGCAAAACCTCATGATCCTAGCATCAGGGGTTCTTGAGATATTTTGTTCACAAGGTTCAACAGGCTAAGTCGAAAAAGAGGCATAACTCTGGAAATACATGACCGGCGGAAAAATAAAAAAATACGGGTCTGCTTATTTTCCATACTGATCATGTGTATAAAGTTTCAAGTTCCTAGCTCTTATTGTTCTTGACTATTTGTAAGGGTACCTTTGTACCATAGGCCTCAATGCACTAAGTCGAAAAAGGGGAATAACTCGATCAAAAATTCACGATTTTTTTTCAAAAGTTAATCAGGTCATCTACACCACAGGCAGTATCTTCCTGCACAAAATCATGCTCCTAGCTTCAGGGGTTCTTGAGATATTTTGTTCACAAGGTTCCATAGGCTTACAATGCACTAAGTCGAAAAAGGGGCATAACTCGGTCAAAAATTCACGAATTTGTTTCTAAAGTTAATCAGGTCATCTACACCTTGGGCATTCTCATCCTGCAAAACCTCATGATCCTAGCATCAGGGGTTCTTGAGATATTTTGTTCACAAGGTTCCACAGGCTAAGTCGAAAAAGGGGCATAACTCTTGAAATATGTGACCCGCGGAAAAAAGAAAAAACACGTGTTTGCTTATTTTTCATACTGATCGTATGTATAAAGTTTCAAGCTCCTAGCTCTTACGGTTCTTGAGTTAGAGGACAGACAGACAGACGGACAGGCCCAAACCAATATGCCCCCACAATTTCTCCGAAATTGGGGGCATAATGAAAATGACAGAGTTGCTTCCCCTGAAAGTGTATCAAGACACCTTAAGATTGATTTTCATGTGATGCCACTCATAACATGAGCCGTGGCACAAGAAAACCAACAAAGTGGTATATGCACCACACGAAGACTCAGGACAACCTGGGCATCCACCCCATCTTATCAGAGTTTTTGCTGTGCACTTTAAGGGCAGCTAAGTGTCTAAGCTAGCTCCATGCAGACAGAGAAGACTCTGATCAGACTGGGCAGATGCCCAGGCTGATTTGAGTCTGCGCTGGGCGCACAACCACTTTGTTAGTTTTTTTTGTGATGCCACTCATATTTATTTTAATTGTGAAGACTAGAATGGAGAGCTTGATTTAAACCATGATTGTAGTTGAGAACTGTACAAAGAAAGAAACAAACTGAGCTGTGACACAACAAAACCAACAAAGTGGCATTTGCACCAAGCAAAGACTCAGCTCAGCCTGGTCATCTGCCCAGTTTGATCAGACTTTTGCCTGGGCATTTAATAGGTAGATAAGGGTCTATGCTACCTCCATGCCAACAACAAAGACTCCGATCAGACTGGGCAGATGCCCAGGGTGATCTGAGTCTTCCCTGGGCATACATGCCACTTTGACATTGCATTTTACAGAACAACTCAGTACCTCAAGCAACTCAGTACTTCAAGCAACTTAGTGCTTCAAGCAACTCAGAACTTCAAGCAACTCAGTACTTCAAGCAACTCAGTACTGTAAGCAACTCAGTGCTTCAAGCAACTCAGTACTTAAAGGTTCACATATATTGTACTTAAATAAGCAAATACCAACAAGATGACTGCAACCATGTTTTTATGCCATTTTTACAACAAAAAAAAAACAACTTTTGTGACTGATCTGAGTCTTTGCTGTCTACACAGTCAACTTAGTTTGTTTTGTTGTGCTGCAGCTCATTTAAGTGATGCAACAATTATGTTAAATCATCATCTAGGAAGTAAGAATGCAAGAGGACAACACTTATCCTCATAAATCTTGAAAACACTAATTATTTTGGGGCCAAATCATGGGAAAAGGTGCTGTACAGCATATGCAAACAGAAAGTATGTATCAGCCTGTAAATCTGTTCAGTCTGTCCGATCAGCATGTTCACACACAACTCCATAGGTCCTGAGGAATCTAGAGTGTAAAAAAATTACTTATCAGAAAACTCCTATGCATAGGCACTACAGCAGATTTTCTCCTAGGTCAGCTCAATTGGGGCGTTGTTATTTAGGCCAGCTTTTAAAAGAATATTGGTTTGCCATTTACCAACCAACAACTTTTACACGGGTTATGTAAGTCATCGGATTTTTTTTATGACGCATCATGTTGTTTCTTCACCAAATAAAGAGCAGAACTGAATACATCACATAAATACAATAGAATTATCTGTGGCTAAGGACCATTCACAATCTGCTATTGGAAAAAAAAACAAGGAAATTATTACTAACCTTGGACAGTGTCATGCTTCTGGGTGTTATGTGGGTGGTGTGTGGATGAAACTAAAAGAACATAATGCACCAGTTGCTTGCAACTGCGGCTACCCCAGGGCCGGGGAATAGTGGAGACCATGACTATTCTTTCTGCTAAATGCTAGTAGAGATGCCCATCACTGTGGGGAACAAATGTCTGATCAAATCCCTTTTACAAGCCCGTAACTATTTATGTAACTATCTACTAACAGCGGAACAGCCTCAATGACATCATAACATCGCCTCCGTCCAATCAGATTGGAGAGAACCATGGTTTATTTTGGGGTCACTTCACCTAAGGTAACGTCACATGAATGGATGTAGTTATTGAAGTATAAACTACATTACATTCTAATGGTTTACCATAGGGCTCTGAGAATGTAAATATTATGTTATAACCCAACAGACACACTTTGATAAAGTGCTAATTATATGTCATAAATGTCATGGCATTAGAACAACACTGATTTAAGGTAAATGAGCACACCTCCATCATCCATGTTTTTCAACCAATCTTACCAGGGGGGACAACTTTCATGACTTCCTGTTTGCTTCCTGGACAACATAGCCCTTTCAAAAAGGGGTCTACGTTTAAAGGAAAGAATTTGCTCCTCTGGGAGCAAATTCTTTCCTTTAAAAGTAGATCCCACTTGAAAAGGGAAGCAAAAATGAAAATGGCAGAGTTACTTCCCTTGGAAGTGTACACATACAATTTATTTTTCAGCCAAAATGAGCAGTTTACAATGACAATAGATGTTGAATGAAATGTAATTCTAAGTCCTTTTCAACACTATTTCAGTCATATCAGGACAATAGAAGGGTGATAATGAAAGGCTGTGTGCAATGGAACCAAGTTGATGGTTGAAAAATTTCCATCTCCAGCGAGAATGGAACCCACGACCCCTAGATCAACAAGCCAGTGCTTAACCTACTAAGCTATTTAAGCACCTAGTTTACTACTGAAAACTAGGAATTAAACATTTTTATTCCATGCGTACACTATCACATAGTAAATAACCACTAATACATATCACTATAAATATTTGGCAATATTGCAGAGTATCAAAGCATGCAAATCTAATTAAAAGGCACTACAAATAACAAAGTTTGGCAACTTTTTAGACTCATAACTGCATGCACACATTGGTGTGCACACACACACACACAAACACACACACACAGTGAAATCACTGATACATAATGCATAGCTAGGGTAAAGTCCGGTAAATTCGGACAGCGGGTAAATTCAGACAGTGACTTTGTGTCCTATATATGTCTGTTGTTTGGTATTAAAACAAAATTACCGTAACTGGGCAAACAGTGAAATCCTGATAAGACGGCTCAATATGAGCCGTCTCATCTGGATTTTCACTGTTTGAAATGGTATGTCCGAATTTACCCGCCGTCAGAAGTTACCCAGTTTTGCCCTATGTGTCATGTAACTGATAAGATTTTGATAAAATGTCATTCATTTTAAACCCAAGAGTGGTTACAGCCACCAATGAAAATGTCAAGATTTCTGTGCAGAAGGCTTTGTCTCACCTGTCTACACACTGCACAGCTATACCAAAAATTTCTATAAATGAGCCACGACATGAGAAAACGAACAAAGTGGTTGTGCGCCCAGCGCAGACTCAGATCAGCCTGGCCATCCGCCCAGTCTGATCAGAGTCTTCAATGTCCGCATAGAGGTAGCTTAGACCCTAAGCTACCCTTTAAACCCTTAGAAAAGAGTCTGTTCAGACTGGACGTGGACGGATGCCCAGGCTGATCTGAGTCTACGCTGGGCGCACTTCCACTTTGTTGGTTTTCTCGTGCCGTGGCTCAAATAAAAGTTTGAAGCTGCATATAGACAAGGAAAGGCAGTATCTATGTCTTGCTTTCAGCTTGTCAATGGGCTGCTTAAACAAGTAAAATCTAAAGTTGAGAAAGGAGCTGTTTTTATCCTGATTTTAAACTCTTCTTACTGACGCTAATCCTATCTTCTATATTTCACCTTGCTTTTAAATCTTTTTATCCTGCACTATCTCACTTTTTACTTCTCTAACTAACACACCCTGCGTGGTCAGATCCAAATAATACCTGAAAGTGGGATTTGGATCATATGAAGATAGATAGGAGCGAGCACCTGTGCTGTTTTGGCTGTTTTATTATACAAAATAAAAATATTTGGAAAGACTTGCAAAAAGGGTAAACCTTCTTGAAACTTGTTCAAGATTATTTGATCCTCAACACGACTAAACCAACCAAGTGATACGTGCCTGGGCATCCCCCCAGTCTGGGCAGAGTCTTGTTGTCAGCATGGATGTAGCTTTGACCCTCAGCTAGTTTTAAGCCCACAGCAAAGTCTCTGATCAGACTGGGCGGATGTGTGGCGCATGTGCCACTTTGTTGGTTTTGTCTTGTTGCAGTTCATTTTAAGTTGTTAGTCATTCATGGGATGCTAAATCAACTACACTGAACAAATTCTGAAGCTATTCAAGGATACTTTTCAAAACTGCAGCCACTTGTTTATATCCTATGATGTCAGCAAGGAAGGAGTTTAAACAGGATGAAGATCTATTAACTACCAGGAAGGACTTGAAGTTTTCTCATCAGTGAACAACCACACAGGCACTGCCGAGCATACCCAAGGGATTTTACTTGAGAACAACATTTGATAATTCCAGAGAGTCATTTCAGCCTTAAAGCTTTGAAACGAAACAAAAGGAACGCATGGTTAAAACTAACCTTGAGGTTTGTGTAAACATAGGAAAGTAGAAAACCGTATTTAAAATCTTAATTTACTTGACAAGTGCTTTGAAATCTGTCCACCCATGCTCAAATACAGGTTCACTGGCAGTACTTATTATATCCGAGTTCTCATCACACAGCTTATAGCCTTTTTATCACTTAAATTTTCTGCTCTGACAGAGTATATTCTGACTGTAGAAATCTTTCAATGGAGGCTTCTTACATGTGTAATACACGTCCCATTAATAAAACACTCGAACAGAGAGTTTTTGCTTATAATTTCTAATGGAATGCAGAGCCATTAAAAAAGGAAAGTGTTATATAAAAACTCTTTACCAACTACTATACACACAAAAAATTCTGTTTTTATTTTATCTAACATGTCACATAGCTGTACTAAACACAACATCAGGACTTGGTTGTTCAACTCTAACAATGCTTTTAGTTAACAAGACATTATCGTTTCAAACATACTGTTTGCAAAATTATCCTGATTACCCCTTCTTATCTGAAGCACTGAGTTATGCTGTGTAAAAGCTATTAAATATACTTAAGGACAAAAGTTCTGCACAGATCATGTTTAGGCCAAAAAATAAATCTCTTGTTCCCGGTTACACTACTAACACTATGTTTTTGGGGCCTACTCAAACTTTTTTAAGGCCTTATCTGATTTTAAAGTCTATTTTTAGGCTATTTTTAAGGATTTTTATACATTTTGCATACAAAAAAGTTTTTATAAAAAAAAAACTTGCCTACATACCGACCCTAAAAATTTTGGAGGCGTAATTGGAAACAAGACATTTTTTTTATTTTGGCCTAATATTAACATCTGTACAGAACTTTTGTCCTTAAGTATACTATACATCAAAGAACTTTCAGTTTTTATTTCTTCTTACTATTGACACATAGCTGCATGAACACCAACACCAAGGCTAAGTTGTTCATAGCATCAATAGCTTATTGAAGTCATTAGTCAAGCATACATCAAGTCTTCTAGTACACTTAAATCAAGTGTGTTGATATTTTTTTTCAGAAAATATTGTGAAAAGAGCTTTTGCAAAATCTTCTGACACATTTTGTTCGCAAAATCCATCTTTTTGCATACAGTATGTTTGAAAATAATTGAGCCAAGACACAAGAAAACCAACGAAATGGTTGAGCGTCCAGCACAGACTCAGATTAGCCTGGCCATCTGTCCAGTCTGATCAGACTCTTTGCTAAGCATTTAAAGGGTAGCTAAGAGTCTAAGCCATCTCCATGGGGACAGCAAAGACTCTGAACAGACTGGGTGGATGCCCAGGCTGATATGAGTTTGCACTGGGTACACAACCACTTTGTTGGTTTTGTCGTATCAGGGGGCAATTATAGTCTTGATAAATAACATCACTAGCTTTAAACAACTGGACCCTGATTGGTAAGTTTCATTTTTCTCCACTTGAGGGCCATGGCTACACATCCATGGCTTGGCTGCCATTTTCACAAGGGAGAAAACTTTAACAACAGTATTTACTTTCCTTGGATATCTCTTACAGAAAGAATGTGCTCTTTAAAAGAGATTAAATTCTTCCCTTCAAGTGTAGGTGGCCAAATACTTTCAGACCAGCCATCTATATAATGAGGGACAATTCCTTCCAGAGTAAGGGGCAAATACTTTGCGATCAACCACCTACATAAAGGAGGTTAAATACTTTCAGATCAGCCACCTACATGTATATCAAGGGGAACAAATAAAAAGTCATAAAGTTCCTTCAAGAGCAGAGAAAACATTCGAAAGAAAGAACAGTACATGGGCCATACTTCAAAGTTTCAGCTAATTAAGCCTCATCAGTGACCTTGACCTGATCTTGTGACAAAAGCCAGAGAAAAAGTACTACAATTTCCATCCAGATCAGCCGCGCATGTGATGGGGGACAAATACCTCCAGATCAGTTACCTCCCTTAGAAGTGTATCCAAGCACCTTAATTTTTGTCTTATGTGGACTTCAATGTTAAAAAAAAAATCACTACAGTTTGCAATGCTATCTGTTCTCATGTTGAGAAGGCATGGTTTTCTGTTGGGTCGAGAAAAACTGATCAAACTTGGCCAAGTCTTCTCCTGCTTTCTGAAGAATATTGTAGGCAACTTCACCTGAAACAAGAAACATGCAAGTCTTCAATAGCTAACAAATGCAAATCAATATAATTACTCAGTCCTGCCTGCTTTGGTTTAAGGTGAATGGGTACACTGCCATGTTGTTCCATCATTTTTACAGAGGGAGACAACTTCTGTGACTTCCTGAACATGAAGGCCCTTCAAAAATGGGGTCTACTCTTAAGGGAAAGAATTTGCCCCAACAGGGGCAAATTCTTAACTTTAAGAAAAGACCCCAATTTAGAAGGAAGACAAAAATAAGAATGGCAGAGTTGCCTCTCCTGAACGTATACCAATTTGCCTTAAACATATTTTATTTCACTTTTCCTATTTCACATATATGGTAGTAACATTGTAATTACATGAGCTTCAGGATTAGAACAAGAGAAGTGCTTATAGAATTCTCTCTTTCTGTATTTCCCAGTATAAAACCAGTAGGACCTTTGTGGCTATCTTGTTCTATTCTCTTGAATTTAAGAAACCCAACATTTAGACAGGTTTATCTTCAGAAAATTGCTTAATATTTGGTGTGAATGTCAATATACATAGACTATTGAATACTGGAAACATATGCAGATACAACTGACTGGTAAATTTACCAGTCAGTTGTATCTCAATATGTTTTCAGTATTCAACAGTCTCTGTGAAGACATCTCTCAGCTAATAAGAGGACAAAGCAGTCTCAACATTATTCAAAACATGGTTAGTCTAACCAGAGTTGCCACATATCCTACATTTCAAAATTCCATGACTTTTCGCTGTTTTTTTCCCTGACATTTTATTGTTTTCCATACCCTTTTTACAGATCCAACAGTTAATTTACTCTTTACTTCAACAATGTTAACTGTATCACTTAGAAATTGAGGGTTACTCTTAAAGGAAAGAATTGAGGGTTACTCTTAAAGGAAAGAATTTGCTCCACCAAGGAGCAAATTCTTTCCTTTAAGAGTAGCCCCCCCCCCCCTCCCCCCAATGAGGAGGAGGGAGATGTGCCTGAATTTTCTCTCTAAAAGTACATTATTTCCCTTTGAACAAAAAGCATATTTTCTGAAGACTGTTAATAGCCATTTATTTTCAAATTCCCTGTCAGACTTTTCCCTGACTTTTCAAGTCCTTTCCAAATTTCCCTGACCAATCACAAAATTCTCTTATTTCTCCATAAAAATGTATTGCAGTTCCCAACTGGAACTGTCTCTAGCTAGTTCTAATGGGCAATTGCAATTATGTACAGAACATTAAACACAAGCATGTGATAAGTGACCTGTCCATGTACATGATAGCTTGCCTAAGTCACACTTTCCCAGCATACAAAAACAAACTTCTTTAACTTAAAGTAAGATGCAGGTGCTATGGTGACTACTTGGATTTTGTGTACTTCAGTTCAGGCGAGCTGAAACTGAGTCCATGTAAATTCACTTACTTGCCGATTGCTCTGTTTTTATTGCACTTCCCAGCAGTTTCCTGGGTGATGATGTATCAAAGTCCATACTGTCCCCCACTTCAGACTCAACTCCTTTGTTCAGTTCTGTTTTTGGATAAAAACTAGTAGCCATAGCTAGTGCCTGTTTAGCTCTTGAAATCACTTCTTCCTCTTGGAAATCTGGGCCCTTATTTTCTGTCTTAAATCTTGAAAAGGGCAGTTCTTTAGGAAAATTAACAGACTCATCTGGTAAAGCACTATCATCATACTCATATCTCACTTGGTTATCAGAGTAAGTTTTAGGTGTATCCTCACATTCAAAGTCATCCAAATCAGAGAATAGATTCTTAGCAAGTTTATCTTCTTTTGGAAAGAGCTGTTTACTAGCAGAAGTATTTGGACTTTCTCTTTCAACGTTTTCTTCATTTCTCAGAGATTTCATTTGCTGAGTTAGATTTAAAATAGGTGGTGCAGGCCTTTCTTGATTAGAAGTTAAGTGACTAGTTTGAAAAGGTAAATCTTGACTGGTTGAATTGAATGGCAAAGAACTAAACTGATTGGTCAGGTTTGTGTGCAAAGAAGCTGACTCATGATTGGTTGATTGTAGACTGGCAGTCTGATAACCAGTATCCTGATTGGACAGACTGGTTCTATGTTGTGTTTCATCAGGGTAGTCTATATCCGACACAGAGTAATTTCTTGTTTCACACATGCTTGATGTCAGAATATTATCAGTAAACCTTATAGCCTGAGGTTTTGCTGCTGTTTCAAAGTCCATAGCAGTATGTTCTAAGTCTGTACAGCTATATGACTTCAGGATAAAAGTTGAAGTTCTTTGTTTTGGTGTTTTATGAATAGGAGACAGATAATCCACTGGAGTATTGGAGTTGTTGGAGAAACCAGAATTGACTGTTACAGGAGTTATGGGCCCTGACTCTTCATCTGATTGGAAGGCATCATCTGTAGAAGAATAACTCTTTGTTCAAAACTTATCATGATATAATGGAGCCGTGACACAAGAAAACCAACAAAATGGCTGTACACCCAGCGCAGACTCTGATTAACCTGGGAATCTATCAAGTTTAACCAGACTCTTCGCTAAGCACTCTAAGGGTAGCTAAGGGTCTCAGCTACCTCCTTGTGGACAGCAAAGACACTGATTAGACTGGGCAGATGCCCAGGCTGATCTGAGTCTGTGCTGGGTGCACAACTACTTTGTTGGTTTTCTCGTGTCGGGGTTCATATTTATTAAGCATCACAACTGGAACATCAAAGATTTAAGATTGTCATTCTTCAAAATTTTCTACATCAAACTTGAAGAGTTCTTATTTCTTGCATTTGTTGTATTCTTTTTAAAATAACACTCATTGTGCTAAAAATTTCCCTATCTCCTCCATGGCTAAAAGCTCTATGTTAAAGATCATTTCATAATTTTATGACTTTTAACTGATTTGTGCATTTGTCGGAAAAGTGCCTTTAATTGACAGGATGTTCTTTTTATGTTCACACATAAAGCCACTGTTAATCATTAATATACAAGGGGCGTTCGAAAAGTAATGCAAATGGCCTCAAAACTTTGTTTAAGGGCTTACTGTGTACAAATGCTATGCATACGCTAAAAGCACTACATTTTGTGATTACAATGATACCAAACACTATACAAATATACTTTTCCTTTTTGATGTACAACGCATTTTATTAGGCTCAAGTCATACCACTGGGCCAATTTCATATGTAAAATCTTTTCAGGGTTAGGCATTCAAGTCAAATACCGTTGTAACTGCAAAATTAATCTGTGTCAACGGTTTGACCATCGTTGCCTACAATATCCATACAAAAGTTACAAGGGTGGCAACTGTTATCAATTAATTCCTTGCAAAGTAATGCGCAGTTCTGATGAAGTTATTGAAATCGGTGTCAGCGTCATTTTTAAAAGATTGTAGAGGCTTTTTTTTTTTTGCAATAATTTGAATTTATTGACAGGTCTTTGTTGGCCTATGTAAATGCTCTTGCTAACAATTTTGGTTGGTTGATTTGATGCTTAACGTCCACGGTAAACAACTAAGGTCATGTCGGGACGGTCAGTTAACCTAACCACACTATTCCTGGGCAGGCTTAGACCTCCTAAGCGGTTAACCAGTACTAAGTGCACATACTTTCGCCAGTAACTGACAACTGCCCTTCTTGAATCAGCGGAAGGAGAAACGAAAGTATGTGGCCAGACCGGGATTCGAACCCAGGACCTCTGACTTACGAGTCAGGTGCCCTACCAATTGCGCTACCCGGCCCGGCTCTTGCTAACAAGATTTGGAATGCTAACAAACTTGTTTTCATTACAAAATCATAATAACTTTAGTGGAAAGGGAGACTTTGCTACTGCATAAAATGCGGATAATCAATATTCAAGGGACATTATGGAACCTAGATTAAATTTGATTTTCTGCGATATTTACAGCAAAACATTGCCTGGGCATTGTCTTTAAGTAGCAAAGGTAAAAACAATCAAAAGACTCTTCATATGTAAATTAGGACCTACTAAAGAAAAATTTTGCAGTGCATTTAGGGTATACCTCTATTGACGAAGTTAAAAATGTGTCCTTTAAAAAGAAATACACCGTATTTGCAGACTTTTGGAGGTATATCATAACTTTATGTGTTTTTGATATCAGAAGCTCTGTATTTGTGGTTGTTACCAAGAAATGAGGCCATTTGCATTACTTTTCGAACGCCCCTCATATATATGTATGTATGACCATATCCTGAATGAATTGTATGAACTCAGGTGACAGATTATCATTACCTTGTATATAGGACTCTTCCTGACTTCTCCTCATAATCTTCCTGATAGGAGTTTTAGGTGGACGGATTGGTGAGAACCCAGGGCTATCAACAAACTTCGGGGCTGCATCCCCTCCAACAGCACCCTCCGGTGATATCCCTTCAAATGGAATAGGGGACACTATACCTGGCTGATCAAGGTCATGCACTGGGCTAACACAGAAACTGGCAGGGCTGGGTTCAAACATACCAGATGATCTTGACTTCTTTGTTGAGTCTGAAAGAACAAGCACTGTCAGAAGACAATAGAGCTTGCCTGCTGTGGTGGAAATCAGTGGTGGATTGGTTTTAAACATATTTCATTTGTATACATACATATATGTAGTGTATAAAACAAGCTTGGGATAGGATGAAAGCTGAACACTTATTGGATTCTTCTCCCTAGTGGAGATTTAAAATTGTGACTGACTGAATGTTAAACTAGAGCATGTGAGCAGGGGCTCACGTATACCCCCGGCCAGTGCCACCGCAAAATAAAAACACATTTAATACAAACTAACAGACAGACAGATGGACAATTTATTACAAATCCAGTGAAAGGCCTATAGACAAATACCAAAAGGTTCCATTAAAATAAATGCAAATTATGTTATCAAAAAAATATACAAACACAAATTTTCAACATAAGTTTACATAAACTTCTATGTCTGTGACCTTGACCTTAAGTCAGCAGCAGCATCCAAATGATGTCAACTAATCAGTTGAAACCTAGACATAATCCTAATAACATAGCAATCTGTGAAATTTTTTACATAAATTTTCCCATTTATTACATTGGAATGAGAGATGGGAAAAAGAAAAAGAAGGCCAAAAGAAATCTTAGCATCTTGATTTTCTTTCCACCAATACATATGGCCATTCTCAAGATGTATACAAAATTTAAAGACTGTGGCTCTTATGATAACAGAGAAATCTGTGACAAAAAATTAGAGAGAAAGAAAAAAGGACAAAGGAAATTAAAAGCAGGAGAAGGCTGATTCTCTCTTACACAGCACAACTTGTCATACACAACGTCTGAACCAAATTTAAAAATCCTTGCTAAAGTGGTTCCTAAGAAATCTTTGACAGAAATTTTATTGGAGAGAAAGAAAAAATAGACAAACATAGAGAATGTTAAGCAGGAAGAGGCTGATTCTCTCTTACATGATACAACTAGTTATACCCAATGTTTGTACAAAATATCAAAGTCCTACCTTCAGTGGTTCCTGAGAAATCTGGGACAAAAATTAATTGGAGGGAAAGAAACCAGAGGGCCAATGGCCCTATATCGCTCACCTGAGCACTGAGGCATTGAGGTTACAGCAACAAAACACCATGCACAACAGCAATAAAAAACACCATTTATGTAGAGGATAATATCACAAACATTTATGCAAAAAAATAAGCTTTATCCCCCATTAATGGCTTCTCAGAAGATCTTTGGCAAAAAAAAAGTGAAAGTTTGGCCTGTCAGCTGCAATGGCAACCAATCAAAATCGGGTAATTGGGAAAAATTCATATGGCTGGTAGAGGACTACTCCAGGAACATTTCTGTGAAGTTTTGTCAAAATATCTGCAGTAACACAGAAATAAATAGCAAATGTCCACTTTCCTCATTATAAGTCTATGGAAACTTTAAGTTGCCGTAGCAACAAATTCACATGGGCAATGATAATATAAAACATATTTTAGGTAGAGGTTAAAATTATTAATATGTATGCTATGTATCAGCTTCATCCCCCTCATGGCTTCACTTTTCCCATTATGAGTCAATGGAAACTATAAGTCCCCATAGCAACCAAAGTTCTTATGGGATTGGAAGAAAAAGAATAAAATTTATGTAGAAACTACTGTCATCAACATGTTTGCACAATATCAGCTTCATCCCCTATATGGCTTCTGAGCAGAAGATTTTTTTTTTTTTCAAAATTTACACTATATTTTGCCATGGCAACCAATCAAATTCAGCGATGTGGAGAAAATTCATATGACTCATAGAGGACTACTCAAGAAACATTTCTGTAGAAAAAAATTTAAATAACTGCAGTTAGTTAGACAGCAAAAATTGCAAATTTCCATTTTCCTCATTATAAGTCAATGGAAACTCTTAGTTGCCATAGCAACCAAACTGCTGGAGCAATTGCCATGAAAAACAATAGTTCTATAAAGGCTAGTACTAAGGTTCTTTCTGTAAAGTTTGAGCTTTATTGGGCCACACAGTTTCTGCGAAGATGATTTTTTAATATTTTTCTATTTTTAACCATTCGGTTGCAATAGCAACCAGCCAAATTGCGCAATTTGCATAAATTTAACATGGCTGGTTAAAGACTACTCAAGGTACATTTCTATGAAAGTTTTGTCAAAATATCCACAGTGACTTAGCAATAAATGCAAATTTTCCATTTTGCCATTAGAAGTCAATGGCAAATTTCAGTTCCCATAGCAACCAAACTGCTAGAGCAATTGCCAAGAAAAACAGTACTTTTATAGAAGCTAGTACTAAGATCATTTCTGTGAAGTTTGAGCTTTATTGGTTGCATAGTTTCTGAGGAGATGATTTTTGATTATTTTTTCTATTTTTTAACCATTCGGTTGCCATGGCAACAAGCCAAATTGGGCAATTTACATAAAGTTAATGTGGTTGATAGAGGACTATTCAAGGAACATTTCTGTAAAAGTTTTGTCAAAATATCTGCAGTGACATAGCAATAAATGCAAATTTTCCATTTTGCCATTATAAGTCAATGGCAACTTTCAGTTCCCATAGCAACCAAACTGCTAGAGCAATTGCCAAGAAAAACAGTACTTTTATAGAAGCTAGTACTAAGATCTTTTCTGTGAAGTTTGAGCTTTATTGGTTGCATAGTTTCTGAGGAGATGATTTTTTTAATATTTTTTCTATTTTTTAACCATTCGGTTGCCATGGCAACAAGCCAAATTGGGCAATTTACATAAAGTTAATGTGGTTGATAGAGGACTATTCAAGGAACATTTCTGTAAAAGTTTTGTCAAAATATCTGCAGTGACATAGCAATAAATGCAAATTTTCCATTTTGCCATTATAAGTCAATGGCAATTTTCAGTTCCCATAGCAACCAAACTGCTAGAGCAATTGCCAAGAAAAACAGTACTTTTATAGAAGCTAGTACTAAGATCTTTTCTGTGAAGTTTGAGCTTTATTGGTTGCATAGTTTCTGAGGAGATGATTTTTTAATATTTTTTCTATTTTTTAACCATTCGGTTGCCATGGCAACCAGCCAAATTGTGAAATTTACATTCAGTTCATGTGGTTGATAGAGGAATACTCAAGGAACATTTCTGTAAAAGTTTTGTCAAAATATCTGCAGTGACATAGCAATAAATGCAAATTTTCAATTTTTCCCATACAAGTCAATGGAAACTTTAAGTTGCCATAGCAACCAAAGTTCTGAAGCGATTTGGATAAAAAACAGTATTATTGGTTCCCCCTGCCTATAGATGCTATATATGAAATTTGGTAACAATGGGCCTTGTAGTTTCAGAGGAGATGTCGTTTGAAAATATTGACGGACGGACGACGGACGACGGACGGACGGACGGACGGACGACGGACGACGGACGACGGATGCCTGCCTATACTATAAGCTCACCTGTGAGCCTTCGGCTCAGGTGAGCTAAAAATAGACAAACAAAGGGACTGATAAGGAGGAGAAGGCTGATTCTCTCTTACACGATACAACTAGTCATACCCAACGTTTGTACCGACCCAATTTCAAAGTCCTAGCTGAAGCAGTTCCAGAGAAATCTGTGACAAAAATTTAATTGGAGAGAAAGAAAAAATGGCCAAACAAAGGGAATGATAGGCAGAAGAAGGCTGATTCTCTCTTACACAGAACAACTAGTCATACCCAACGTTTGTACTAACTTTCAAAGTCCTAGCTATAGCGGTTCCTGAGATATCTGTGACAAAAATTTAATTGGAGAGAAAGAAAAAATGGACAAACAAAGGGAAAGATAAGCAGGAGAAAGTTGATTCTTTCTTACGTGATACAACTAGTCATACCCAACGTTTGTATCGAATTTCAACGTCCTAGCTGTAGTGGTTCCTGAGAAATCTGGGACAAAAATTTAATTGGAAAGAAAGAAAAAATGGACAAAGGGACTGATAAGCAGAAGAAGGCTGATTCTCTCTTACAGGGTACAACTAGTCATACCTAACATTTGTACCAAATTTCAAAGTCCTAGCTGTAGTGGTTCCTGAGAAATCTGTGACAAAAATTTAATTGGAGAGAAAGAAAAAATGGACAAACAAAGGGACTGATAAGCAGAAGAAGGCTGATTCTCTCTTACACGGTACAACTAGTCATACCCAACATTTGTACCAAATTTCAAAGTCCTAGCTGTAGGGGTTCCTGAGAAATCTGTGACACAAATTTAATTGGAGAGAAAGAAAAAATGGACAAACAAAGGGACTGATAAACAGGAGAAGGCTGATTCTCTCTTACACGGTACAACTAGTCATACCCAACGTTTGTACCAACTTTCAAAGTCCTAGCTATAGCGGTTCCTGAGAAATCTGTGACAAAAAATTAATTGGAGAGAAAGAAAAAATGGATAAACAAAGGGACTGATAAGCAGGAGAAGGCTGATTCTCATTTACACGGTACAACTAGTCATACCTAACATTTGTACCAAATTTCAAAGTCCTAGCTTTAGTGGTTCCTGAGAAATCTGTGACAGAAAAAATGTTAACATACACACAAACATATTAACGGAAAGACCAAAAACTAGAGCATGTGAGCAGGGGCTCACGTATACCCCCGGCCAGCACCACCGCCTAAAAGAAACACTGCCACACGTAACACAAAACTTTAAAATAAATGATAATGAATGATAAGCAGAAAGAGGCTCAGATACTCTCTTACTTGATACAACTAGTCATACCCAATGTTTGGCCTAAATATCAAAATACTAGCAATAGTGATTCCTGAGACATCTGTGACAAAAATTAAATTGGAAAGAAAGATAAATGATCAAAAGAGGGAATGATACATATATGGAGGCTGATACTCTCTTACACAATACAATTAGTCACACCCAATATTTGTATCAAATTTCAAAATCCTAGCTGTAATGGTTCCTGAGAAATCTTCGACAGAAATTAAATTGGAGAGAAAGAAAAAAAAGAGGGAATGATAAGCAGATAGAGGCTGATGGTCTCTTATATGATACAACTAGTCATACCCAACTTTGTTACAAATTTCAAAAACCTAGGTAAAGTGGTTCCTGAGAATTCTTTGACAAAAAAAATAATTGGAGAGGAAGAAAAAATGGACAAACAAAGGGAACAATTAGAGAAGGAGGCTGAAGTTCTCTTACACTATACAAATAGTTATACCAAACATTTGTACAAAATTTCAAAATCCTAGCTGTAGTGGTTCCTGAGATATCTGTGACAGAAAAAATGGTTAATTTAATTGGATAGAAAGAAAAAATGGACAAACAAAGGGAATAATAAGCAGGAAGAGGCTGATGTTTTCATACACATTACAACTAGTCATTACATGTACCAAGGTTTGTACTAAATTTCAAATACCCTTACAGTAGTAATTCCTGAGAAATCTCTGACAGAAATTTAATTGGAGAGAAAGAAAAATGAACAAATGAAGGGAATGATAAGCAGCAGAAGGCCGATTCTCTCTTACACTGTGCAACTAGTCATACTTAACGTTTGTACCAAATTTCAAAATCCTAGCTGTAGTGGTTCCTGAGAAATCTTTGACAAAAATTTAATTGGAGAGAAATTGGAGGGAAAGAAAAACTGGACTAACAAAGGGAATGACAAGCTGGAGCAGGCTGATACTCTCTTACACAGTACAACTAGTCATACCCAAGGTTTCTACCAAATTTCAGATACCCTTCCTGTAGAAGTTTTTGAGATATCTTTGACAGAAAATTAATTGGAGAGAAAGAAAAAATGGACAAATAAAGGGAATGATATGCAGCAGAAGGCTGAGTCTCTCTTACACCATACAACAAGTCATACTCAACGTTTGTACCAAATTTCAAAATTCTAGCTGTATTGGTTCCTGAGAAATCTTTGACAAAAATTCAATTGGAGAGAAATTGGAGAGAAAGAAAAACTGGACAAACAAAGGGAATGATAAGCTGGATCAGGCCGATTCTCTCTTACACGGTACAACTAGTCATACAAAACGTTTCTACCAAATTTCAGATACCCTTACTGTAGAAGTTTTTGAGATATCTTTGACAGAAAATTAATTGGAGAGAAAGAAAAAATGGATAAATAAAGGGAATGATAAGCAGCAGGAGGCTGATTCTCTCTTACACGGTACAACTAGTCATACCTAACGTTTGTACCAAATTTCAAAATCCTAGCTGTAGTGGTTCCTGAGAAATCTGTGACAGAAAAAAATGTTAACACACACACAAACATATTAACGGAAAAACCAAAAACTATATACCCCCTATATACTTCGTATACCGGGGGTATAACTATATACCCCCTAGATACTTCGTATACAGGGGGTAAAAAAAAATAATTGGAGAGAAAGAAAAAATGGATAAACAAAGGGACTGATAAGCAGGAGAAGGCTGATTCTCATTTACACGGTACAACTAGTCATACCTAACATTTGTACCAAATTTCAAAGTCCTAGCTTTAGTGGTTCCTGAGAAATCTGTGACAGAAAAAATGTTAACATACACACAAACATATTAACGGAAAGACCAAAAACTATATACCCCCTTTATACTTCGTATACTGGGGGTATAACAAATGCAGACATCTAAATCTCTAATCAAACCACTTTAAAGTAAATGAGTAAATCACCATTTTTTAACCATTTTTACAAAGGGAGACCATTTTTTGTGGCTTCCTGTTTGCTTTCCTCGACAATGAAATCCATAAGTGATCAAAGAAGCGCATTCTTTTCTCAAAGAGTTGACCTCACCTCCATTTCTTTTCTTGAAGAGATGACCTATATCTATTAGGGGGAAAATGAGAGAGATGCTTTCCCTAAATGTGTACCCATTTACTTCAATAACCGAAAGGTATACAGGTATGCCTCCTAAAGGAAATCACTCTGATGAGAATATCTGCCTCACTTCTCATGGGAGCAAATTCTTTGCTTTAAAAGTAGCCCTAGTCTACTTAAAAATGGTATTCACCTAATATTGGCTGTTTGGCATACTGTGCTGATGTAATTAGCCACCTCTTAAAGAAACAGTTTGATTTGTGACTTTACTATTTGCTCTGGGATCTGTAGCACAATATCATGGGTTTTTATCTTTTTATTTCTATCAAACTTTTTTCACATTTAGATTCTGTTTTTGTCTCAGCCTGCAACTATCAAAAGCAAGAAATGCTTTTCCGCTGTCGTTAGTGGTGTAAATTTTTGTTGCGATTTGTGGTTTAGCTCTGTTACATGACTATGTAGACAGGCAAGACACTACCTTCTGGGAATTTTTGTTATTATTACTGACCTTTTTACAACAAAGTGTCATATAAATATGGTAATACCATAATGACCCTAAATATTTGGACAGGTCTGAGCACACATTGTAGGCCCAGATCAAACTGCTCCCAAGGAGCAGTTTCATCAGGGTCTACAATGTCTGCCATTCACTTAGCATCATTTGGATGCATTAACGTGTGTAAATTTCACTTTTTAAGAATTATTTAACAATAACTGTCCAACTTTTGGGTGTCCGAAATTTTAGGGTCATTACGGTAGTCATCAACTAATGAGCTGACTTTTCTATTTTTCATGCAGCATAGAAAGCCAACAGCTTAAATAACAGACATACAACTCTAACTAATTTCAAGAGTATACAAAATAGGACATAGAATTCATCTTCAGACTTGTGATGGTTTAAACATATAACCTGTACTACTGCATTTGTACCAAATGAAAATATACATTTTCATCAGAATTATTAATGAAGCTAAAGCTTATTACATCTACATTCTTTCGTGAAATGGCACACTAAGCTCTTTTTCAATATGTGACAAAATAGTTGATATTCAAGAAAGCTATTACAAGAATTCTGTGGAGCACCCTTTCTTGCATGTCTACCCATTAGCACAGAAAACTTGATAAAAGCTTAAGCCACTGCCACTGATAACACCACCGGAAAAGAAATCCCTGTATCTTGCTTTCAGCTAATCGTAGGCAAGACCAAAATCTCACAAGGGAACTGGCATGAAAACAAGGAATAACAGAAAATATTTTATCCTTACGAGGCTTTGTCCTGTCAACAATGGGAGATAACTCAGGTGAAGCCAGGAACTCCGGATCAGAAGAACAACGACGATGCTGTGGTGTTGTACCTTTCTTGATAGGACTAGATGAAAACTGAAATAAAAGGTATCTTACTTTTTATCGTCCTTATACAGGTACCATAGTTAAATTCTTATGCAGTTAAGAATTATTCTTTTAAAAATATTGATAAGAACAGGCCAAAGTTTTGAAAAGGCAGATCCTCTAGGAGCAAGCAATGGGAATCCACACACTTCTTTCAACCCTCAAGTAAAGCTAAAACACTCCTCTGAACCAAAATCAGAAAGTAACACATCCACCTGTTCATTCCTCACAGTCTGCTCTGAGTCTCATGGAATCTCGTTATACAGTCAACTCTCAATATCTCAAACACTGATATCTCAAAGTATCTTCTTATATCAAAGAATGTATTTCCTATTTTTATTTACATTTCAACTCCTGTAATCTCAAACTACTGATATCTCAAAGTAAATTTTCTGGTACCAGAAAATTTACTTTGAGATATCAGTAGTTTGGGCTGGAGCTCCACTTCGAGGTATCGAGAGTTGACTGTATATGCATTAACATTGAGATGACTTATACACATTATTGTAATAGTAACTGGATCTGGCATACTGTATCACGTCGAGTGGATGAGCTCATACCATCAGATCACGACGCTTGCGTCTCGGGTGATCCGATGGTATGAACTCATCCATGAGACGTGATACAGTACGCAAGATCTAGTTACTATAATAATAATTTATTATATACCTTAGGGAACAGCCAAACATTCATACTTGCCAGCGCTAATGCATCTACCTGGATTCGAACCTGTACGGCAAAAGGTATGTAGGTAGTTGTGAGACAAACCCCACCGACTGAGCTATCAATACGCGCTTTTTGACGCGTTTGTCGACGTTACGTCACTTGTTTCATTTCTCTGGTTCTCGTTTCTACGATGCACGTTAAAATATGACAAGCCTGAAGCCGGAACTCAGACATAGCCTCGTTTTAAAGGATAGTGATACGGATTCAGAAAACGTCAGTTTGTTATGGCTGTCTGTATCAGATGGTCAGAAAACATGCAGTTCAAAGGGTGTATCATTGTTAAGTATATAATAAATAATAATATCTTCTACTCACTGCAGGGGTATTCTTAAGAGGTGTGGCAGCATTCCAGTTCTGATTGACCATGGGTGACATAGGCTCCGACTGACTCTCATCATTAGAACCTCTGAAATTCCAGAATATACCATATTTACCCAAAATACTTCAGTACACACAAATGAGCAAACAGAGCAGACACAGATCAGACTGCTCCAAATGAGCAGTTTGACTGCTCCAAATGAGCAGTTTGATCAGAATCTGCACTGTTTCCTAAGTTTTCAAGACATTTTCTGACATGACCAGTGGGTTTGTCAAAATTAAAGATGAAAGAGCCAGTCCCAAAAATGGCTGCATTATCTGCATATATCCAGTAAATGCAGAAATACTGACAAATCTGATGTGTCATTATGCAAGTGTTTCTAATAAGTTAATTACTTCACAAATAATTCCATTACCATTACCATTTATCCATGGGATTAAGTGTACATAATGAAACACTGGTTTTACAGTTATGAGCAGCAGAATTTATTTTTCTTTGTAAATTTAAATTACATGTACAAACATGTTTAAAAGGTGTATTAAAGAACTACTGATACAACCCTATGGTTTAGCCAGCATTTTATCAAGTGACCCAACTTTATCTGAATCTGCTTTTCTGACAGGTGAACTACTCCTTCTCAAATAGAGGCAACTTTTTGAAAGAAAGAATCTGAGTTGTTTTTCAGAGAGCTTTTACAATATTCTTAAATTTACATAAGGTACTTTTTTTTGAAAGGACTAAGAAAGAATATTTACAAATTTTACCTTTTTAGGTTCTCTGGAATTCTGATATCAGACAACATGGGTAATCAAATGTTCAAGTTTGTTATTATTTCTTTAAAGAATATTTGAAAACAAACTTTACCAAGAAAACTGTCAGAAGAATTTTAGTGAAGGGATGAAGAGTTCTATTCTCCCTTTTGTAAGTAACCCTTGTAAAAGGTGGATACAAATATTTCCTTCACACAGTGATCATTTTATTGCATTTGCAGCCATTCCAGACATGGGTTTTGATGAGTGACAAAGGATTTCCAACATGGCAACTCTACAGTCTACTCCCTTCATTTAAACATGGTCACTTACTTCACAGGACTGGGAGCCAGACTGCTCATATCACCATGAAAAAACAACTTTCTTCTCAATGATGATGTACTCAGCATGTCCTGCTGGTTTCCATCCTCATGGGCCTCATATGTCATATAAGCACCTAAATGAGGAAAAACAGGAGATTGGCATAAATAAGTTTACAAAAGACATGAGCATGGGTGAATTAAGGTTTTACAGATTTTTAACCATGTCCAAGGACAATCATACACCAGGACCTGTGCCAAGCGACTAGCTTCCCTGATCACAGGCCCTTATGAATGATTGTCCTTGGACATATCGCCAGTAAACAATTCTGATTCTGATTCTGAACGAGAATTTCAGTCAATTAGGGACACTGGAAAGGGTAAGAAGATTCACAATCTGAGGCAATTCCTTATGATGCCCCTACAACATTGAAATATTGTAAAGCCTGCATCCCAACAGTAACTGTAAAGCAAGCTTATTTGAACGGGTCAAATACAGATACAGTCGAATCTCGGTAGTTCGAACGCCGATTTTTCGAAAATACCGGATTTTTCGAATTGGAAACCAGGTCCCGTTCGTCAGTCCCTTTGTTCTGTGCAAAAAGCCTTCCGCAAATTCGAAATTCGATTATTCGAAAAATCGGATTTTTCGAAAGAAAAATTCGGTCCCGATGACGGAAATTCATTATAATTACACCTTAATTATTCGAAATAAAATTTTTTGTCCTAAATTCACGCCGGCAGATTACGGCTATTGTCATCGATGGATTAATAATTGGACCCTCCGGTAATTTTACAATGGGTTGTACAGGTAACTGGCGCGTCTGTTTGGTCTATCAATTAAAGGTAGGTTCCTGGGCTAGCGATGTCAATTATGTCCACAAAATAATTTCGTCTTTTTCTGAGCAGTATTGAATTCTCTTATTTTTCTGAATTTGTTGCTACTGAGAAACTCGTCAGATGTTGAAGAAAATAGTCGTTTTCCCTTTTGGTTTATTTTCTTTCGTTGGAATTCCAGTTCTAAAAATAACTATGTTTATTATGTCTATAAGTGCGCGATTTCTGATGCCATTCTCCAAAGGTCAATTTTCCGTTGACGTGAGCTCTCCTAGAGGTCCTGGCATGGCGGATGGGTTAAACTATCACAAAATGCAATGCAGCATGACATCAGCTGCATTATCTATTTTTGGCGCGAACTAAAAATAGCGCTAACTGGTGTGCGAAGCAGAGTTAGGAAATCCCTTGCAAAACAACTTTTCTAATATTTTTTTGATTTACACTTTTAGTGAAACTTATTAATTCCCTTTTATAAGTGCTTTCCAACAACTTGGATGAAAGTTCATCAAAATTATGATGCATTCCAAAGTACAGGAACCTACCTTTAACAGTTACCAGATTAGATCGTATTATCGGATGAGTACAAGGTGTCTTTAATCACCTGATTTGATAGGGATTATTGTGTTTGATGTTGCAAAAGGCCATACCGACTTAATTTAAATAAATTTAAATTCCATTTATTTTTGCTTTCTTTTGTTTTTTGCATTTTAAAAGTGAGCACCGACTAGCCGTCAATCAGTCTGATTAACATTCCAAATCCTTCCGATATGTATAAACACCGGAACAAAAAATGGCAAAGTCTTCCCATGGACGGACGCTCGGCGCCCTGTTACTGCGGCTATGGATTTGTTCCGCTGAGGTGCGGGGGTAACGTCGATATGAGAATTGAAATATGATGATGGGAAAGGCTCAGACCAGCATGCGCATCTGCGCATGTCTGGTCAGAGCCTTTGTTGCTAGCATATGGAACCAAACGAATGCTCTCGCTAGACTGTGCTGATTTCGAAGACTAGTTTGAGTCTTCGCTGTTCCCAGTATCAGTCCTTCGCATGAAGGGGTTCAATGAACCGGTCGAGCTTTTCTCCGAAAAATGAAAGTAGCCGAATTCCTAGAAACTCAAACTGAAAGTGAAAGCACAGTGGTTGTAGGCCGAGACAAAAAGCAAGCCTGCGCAAGTTACTGGGGAACACCACAAGCCTGTTTCCGTGCCGACGGACTTTGGTCTTCGCCAGCTGCTTACTCCGGCCTGTGAATTTCTCTAGCTGCACATATTGTTCATTCATTGGAGTTCATGGATTTTCCTACGTTTTGAAAATAAATGAAGAAAACAAAATAAGAATGTTAATTATCTTTATTTACACATACACAAACTGTGTTTACGAGGTTCTGTAAGTATAAAGAAATTCAAAATCGAATCTGACCGATATTATCTCTCTTTCTGCTTCACAGACAAAAACCAGTCGAAATGTTGATTTCCGGAAATGAACGGAAGTCCCGGAATTCGTAAATTCGAACTACGGATAATTCGAATAAAATATCGTGGTCCCTGTCAATTCGAATTACCGAGGTTCGACTGTATAGGTGTTTTTATTTGGTCTGTTCCTAAAATCTAAATACAAGCATATTCTATGGCAATCACTGAACTATCCCGACTTTCAGTAATATGTGCTGGAGATCCATTTCAGAGCCACCTAAGCATATAGAATGACATGTTTGTTTTATCCACCAAAACTTCAACCAGAATACCCATAGATTTGCTGAAGTACTCTGTCCAAACATGTTTTCTTTATTATATAGATAATTGAGATTCATCTTGTACTTACTAAGCACTTTCTGCAGGTCAAAGTTCACCGGTAGAGTCAACACTGTTTGACAAGAAGCTGAAAAGAGACTTAACATTGTCACAGTGCTCTAGATAAAAAGGGGTAACAGAAATAATCTAGGGATAATGATTATTATTTCTCCACATAAACATATTTTGTGACACATCATTGGAACCGTCTCACTGAGACAGTTCTAATGAGGGGTCACAACATGTGTTTTCGTTGAGAAATAAGAAAAGTTATCTTTGGATTATACTCAATACCCCCTCTTATCTGGAACTCTGTTGTCAGACACATTTTTACATGTCAGACTAAATCAACAAGCAGACAATTTACACAATACACAGTACATGTATATTATACCAGTATTGCTTTTTCCCTTGGTTCTTTGTATGTATGAACATAAATGACTTCTCAATGGGAATGAGCATGAATGCGAAATTAGACTTTTTGCTGAAGAAGTGTCTCAACCTTAAGAAGACTATACAGTCAATCCAAATTTGTTCATCCCAAAATCAATGAACACATACAATGCAAACATTTCTCTGACAGTTTCCAGACAAAAAGCTGCTGACAAACCATTATGTCCATAGCTTGGAACCTTCACCATATCCTTATTCCAAAATTGAGACAATTACATGATTTACAAAAGGATTAATCCGATTTAATATTAGAAAATAAAAAAAAAACTCTAACAGACTGACAAACAGTCTAGACCCAGATGAGATGGCTTATACTAAGCCCTGCAACCTGAACCCTTCACTGTTTGTATCACTTTCAAATTGTATCAGTCTGAAAGAAAGTGTCCTGTTTACCTACCATCCTCCATGCCCTGTTTAGGTGGTAGACACTTCTGTATTGATCCTTGAAGCTCTGTCATCAGCTCTTCTTTACCTGAAACAAAATCAGAAATACCATTAGTGACCTGTAAAACTAGTACAGCTTGGCCATTGTCTGAATTTATTAGTAATGACCCTGAAATTTTGGACACCTGAAAGTCAGACAATTTTTGTTCGAAAATTCTTAGAAAAAGGATTTTACATGTTAATGCATCTAAATGATGCTAAGTGAGTGGCAAACGTTGTAGACCCTGATCAAACTGCTCCTTCGGGAGCAGTTTGATCTGGGTCTACAATGTTTGTTCAGACCTGTCTGTCCGAATATTTAGGGTCATTATGGTATAAAAGTTCAGACATGCTGACTTTACTTTCTGGCAATGCCTCCAGGTATTGCTGCCAAATGGGAAGTATTTCAGGCTTTGATCACACACCGAAGGGCCGTGAGTAATTTCAACAAAATATTTTCCCAAGACTTCTAAAGTACATACATGTTTATGAGAAAGTTAATTTTGGCAGTTTTCCAGGAGCAAATATAAAACAGTTACAACTGTTAGAAACCAGAAACCTATTAAATATAAAACAAACATTTCAATGAATAAATATTTTAGAGCTTAATTCTGTCCCCTCAGTGTCAAGATACACCTAATGTTGCACACAGCATAAATTTCAAAGCAAAAAAAAAAAAAAAAAAATTTTACATTGGCATCATAGGTGGCATCAGCCTCCCAGGGTGAAGGGAAGGCATGTTTAAGCATTCAATATTGGTAATTGCTACTATTATTGGCAGGTCAAAGGCTTTTTGTGTTTCCAATAGTTGAGGAATGCAGGCTGTTTTCATCATTTGCTTGTCCTTCCTGCTTTTCTCATTTCATTATCTTGCTCTGGGAGACTGCTTCATCTTGTTTAAAATACATGTACCGTCTCGAAATATAGTTAGAGACGCTTACTTATGAATGAGAAATTGTGGGTGTGATTCCAGGCTCAGCCAGCCACTGACTGTAAAACTATCTCTGTCAACCCAGTAGTAAATGGGTAGCTTTTTTGAATCAAGAAGGATAAGGCAGCAAAAGGAAGATAGGCTCTGCCTTTCCTATGCTGTGGCCAAGACACAGTGGGCCTCAAACCCCCATTGCCCCTATGGCCATTAGGCTACAGGAAACCTTCACCTATTTTTATACTGTCTTAAAAGGGATGTAAAACCAACAGAAATCAATCAGTCAATATCTTAACCCTTAATGCGCCAAAAAGCAGACGACAAAATTTACGTCTGCAGAAATTTAAAAAATATTTTGTCCAAGCTATATCATATTGAGAATTCAAAGACTATAGGACAAACAGTGTGGATCCAGATGAGGTGGCTCATTAAGAGCCACCTCATCTGGATCTACACTGTTTGCAAATTCACAATTTTTTCATTTTTGGCGCTTTAAGGGTTAATAGGATTTCCTAAC
This sequence comes from Ctena decussata, assembly GCA_963989385.1. Lineage (NCBI taxonomy): Eukaryota > Metazoa > Mollusca > Bivalvia > Lucinida > Lucinidae > Ctena > Ctena decussata. The sequence goes on from OZ022508.1 coordinate 20,581,359, forward strand.
TGTCTTGTAACATGCTCACCAGCTTGATTAGGTGTGGCCAGCACAGCCTTCTTATTCTTCCTTGCCTTCGGATCACTCCAGGGACTAGGGGCTACCATATTACTGGCAAAGAATTGCTCAATGGCCCTCTGCGCTCTCTCTTCAGTCTCAGGATCTGGACTAAAATTGAAAATACAGTGAATGTAATTATCCAAAATATGCAGAAACTAAATAATGGTTTATTTAGGCTTAGCCAGTTACTGTAGTTACCCTATGGTTTGATCACCATTTGAGCTGTGACACGACAAAACCAACAAAGTGGCACGGTTCCCCCAGCAAAGACTCAGATCAGCCTGGACATCCACCCACTTTAGCAAAAACTTTGATCAGACTGGGCGGATGTCTAGGCTGATATGAGTTGGTACTTGGCCCATGTGCCATTTTCTTGGTTTTGTCATGTTGCAGCTCATTTTATGATCAGGCTATTTGTCATAAAGAAGTTGGCAAAATGTCAAACAGCTGAGACTTTGATTAGACTGCTCCTTCTGAACTGGGTCTACACTGTAAGCTCAGGCAGGCATTTCTGTTCTCAGGCATTTTTGTAAATGACCCTGTTGTTCATAGAGGATCTTACATGAGTGCTCATGTATTATTGAATTTATTAAACGAGTTGGAGAAAAAGATAAGATGCGAGGCTCTGCCAAGCATCTTATCGTTTTCACCAACGAGTTTAATAAATTCAATAATACAGGAGCACGAATGCAAGATTCTATTTATCATATGACACTAAAATCGCATTTTATTAGCAAAATTTGCACTAAAACGTCACAATTTCGCCATTAGAACACGCAACGTTTTAATGGACGCCGACGTATAACGTTACGACGTAATTTGCATATTTAATCCACTAGTGGATTATCGTTTTTAATGCATGTCTTTATTACACTCTCAGATGCGACGTCATATGATAAATTTTTTTATAACATTTACCATACTTTCTAAAAGATATTCAAGTTTACTGACTAGAAAAAGTGAGCAGGGGCCCATGTATACCCCCTACAAGTGACACTGCCTAATGACACCAAGCCAATCATGTTAATACAAAACTTTAATTGAAATATTGACTGATGTACGGACAGATGGATGGACAGATGAAGAGATGATAAGGCAAAAAATATATAGCCCTCAACATCTGAGTATGTCAAGGGTATAAACTTGCTGACTTACATCATGCTATGTACATGTTGTCTTGGTATGTCCTCGAAGGGGATATCCACTGGATTAAGCTCTGCTATATGTTCTATATCCCAACTGAATGCTTTCTGTACAAAGAAGAAAAACAACTGTTGAACGTTCTAGTCATGAGACTAATAGAATCTATGATGGGCATGAGGCCAAGACAAGGAAATCTCAGCAAGCCTAAAATAAGACTAAATAATTTGACAACAAGCCTGAGATTTCCTTGTCGAGGCTTCAATCCCATCAGATTATTTTTTCTTACCTATTACACTTTATAAAACAGAAGATTCATTGAATTCTTAATTTCTTATCAAACTTCAAGCAACTTTTCTTTTAATAGTTCTGACATGTGTTAATTTTCACCTTGTGTATGCATTTTTTTATGACTGACAGCTGATCAGATATCTACAGTGACTCTTCACGCACATCATTTACTGTCAATTTCATATTCTGCATACTCTATGTAAGGTGCTCAAAGCTTAGACTCGGATCAGCCTGGGCATCCGCTCTGTTTGACCAGACTCTACGTTAGGTGCTCAAAGGATAGCTAAAGAACTAAGCTACCTCCATGCGGACAGGGAAGCCTCTGATCAGACTGGGCGGATGCCCAGGCTGATCTGAGTCTGCGCTGGGCGCACAACCACATTGTTGGTTTTGTCATGTCGCGGCTCATATATACAAGACCTTATGGGTAGCATAATTTGGTGACTTGTTTCATCATCCCTGGAAATGAAGATAGTTGAATTTGCAAACAGTCACCTCATCTGGATCTACACTGTTTACCCTCTATTCTTTGAATTCTATAAGTGATACAACTTGGGACAAAAAAAATTTTAAATCTTGCAGGTGCAAATTTTGTTGTCTGAATTTTGGCGCTTTGAGAGCTAAATGTATGTGAACAGTGAAGACTTAGGCTGATCTTGCATTCTTGGTCTTCACTATTTGCTTTGACAACAGAATAAATTTGAGCCTCGACAGGGGAAAAACCAACAAAGTGACATATGCGTCCAACAAAGTCTCAGATCAGCATGGGCATCTGCCCAGACTGATGAAAGTCTTCCCTGCGCTCTTAAAGGGTAGCTAATGGTCTAAGCTAGCTCCATGCTGACAGACTCTGATCAGACTGAGTGGATGCCCAGGCTGATCTGTGTCTTCACTTGGCATTCATACCACTTTGTTTGTTTTGTTGTGTTGTGGCTCATTTTTGCTAAGTATAGCCTACACAAGTTAAACTGCTGAAAAGAAATTTGTATACAGTTTAAAATATTTTTAACTATTGAATAAATACGCAAGATAAAAGACTTTTAAGACATAGATAAGGAAAGTATTTGATACTAATTCTGAGATATCTTTTTAAAGGGAATGAGAACACCTCCATGTTATTCCACCATTTTCACAAAGGGAGATGACTTTCTGTTTGCTTTCCTGGAGGAGAAAGCCCTTCAAAAAAGGGTCCTCCCCTTAAAGGCAAGATCTGCTCCTAGAGAGCAAATTGTTTCCTTAAAGAGTCAACCCCAATTGAGATGGGAAGCAAAACTGAAAATGGCAAAAATCCTTCTCGCAAAAGCATGGAAGCAGACAAGTGATTGTCATGCATCAATACCTTTTCCTCTGAAGCTGGTGTGGAGGACACAGCAAATAGCCCTGGGCTCATGTAGGCAGGAAGGTGAAGGTCATCTAAGCCCACATCGAATGGATTGGTAATGATATTTTTTGGTGTCACATACTTTCTACCACTCCCTGGGCAGCTAGAGTCCTGCGGAGTTGAGGTGATCCCTGGTTTTGGACTCTGGACCTGACTCCTAATTGGTGTTGTGTATGCTGGACTGTACCCAGGGGCTGACAGTGGCGCATAACTCTTGTGATATGGGCTATTGAGCAATGTTTTAAGATAAATGTCATTTCTGGCATTACTAGAGAAGCCCACAAATCTCTTGCTGGCAGGGCTTGGACTTGGCTGTGTTCCTTGTGGCCCAGGACTGGGTGGTATCTGTTGATTGAACCTAGGAACAGGGCTGAAACAGGAGTAGAACATACTTTTGTGAAAATTGGAAAAAAAATCTCTTAAGTCACAATATAACTACCATACTTGAGAATAACTTTCATATTTGAAAACATATGAGCCACAACACGAAAAAACCAACAAAGTGGTTGTGCACCTAGCGCAGACTCAGATCAGCCTGGGCATCCGCCCAGTCTGATCAGAGTCTTTGCTGTCCACATGAAGGTAGCTTAGACCCTTAGCTATCCTCTAAGTGCTTAGGAAAGACTCAAACAAGACTGGTTGGATGCCCAGGCTGATCTGAGTCTGCGCTGGGCGCACAACCACTTTGTTGGTTTTCTTGTGTCGTGGCTCATATTCCTTCTGATTATGTGAATTTTAAAGGCTATTCCACTAGTAAGGGCAAAAAAAAGACTTGTTTCTGGTTACTTCTCCAAAAGATTTTAGGGTTGATGGGTGGGCAAACTTTTTTTTTAAAATTACTTTTTTGTATGGAAATTGTAAAATGTATGAAAATCCTTAAAAAAAAAAAAAGTCTAAAAATAGACTTCCATTTGGCCATAAAAAGTTTAAGTAGGCCCCCAAAAGTAGGATTGGTAGGGTAACTGGAAACAAAAAAAAAGTTTTTTTTGGCCCAATGATATTCATAGCATACCTTCCTAGTATACCTTTGGATGATATTCATAGCACACCTTGCTAATATACCTTTGGCTCTATATATGGCATCATTATGCTGTGAAGTCACAGTTAGGTCATCATGAAGAGACTTTCAAGTGACATCATCATGATGTCATTACATAACCTTTACATCATCAACAGCTGTAAGTGCATGGAATGCTTAAAAGAATCATTTTCCAAGCATATGATAAATATATCAGCCAGGATAATTACAAGTAAAATTCACCAGGGCCTGACAAATCCATTGTACGTCTGCCCAGGATAAGTTAAAAGTTGAGAAAAAATGTTTCATTTCGATTGTGTAAATTCACACAATCGAAATGAAACATTTTTTTTCTAAAAACGAATTTTAAACCACATATAATTAATTTAATTCTCAAATAATTTACTGTCTGGTTTACTATGGCTGGCCACAATCACCCTGTATCTCTGTATACCTCAGCTAATTTGTTGTTCACAGCTCTAGATAAGAGGGAGTATTTGGTGATAATTAGGGATAATTTTTTTTAAATCCGCATAATGGTGTGACCCCTCATCTAAACCGTCTCAACGAGACGGTTCAGATGAGGGGTCACAACATATGGTTTTGATGAGAAATAAAAAAAATTATCCCTCAATTATCATCAAATACCCCTCTTATCTAGAGCTCTGTAATGTTCCTTTCTCCTTAATATGAATTGGAGAACATCTATGCTCTACTATCATTTTTATGAAGGGAAACAACTTTTGTGACTTGCTTGCTTCCCTGGATGTAGAAACACTTCAAAAATGAGGTCTACTTTTAAAGGTAATAATTTACACTAACAAGAGCAAATTATTTCCTTCAAGAGTAGATTTGCACTTTAAAGGGAGACAAAAATGAAAATGGAAGAGTTCCTTTCCTTGAAAGGAAACCCATTCACTTTAAATTTGAACTTCAACAAAGCATATTTCCTTCCAGAAGAAATTTTATGAAACTGTGGCTGATGGTACAGATCCTAAACAGACTGTTTAAGAACCATTCTAACACAGTGCGCCTATAGAAGCAATGGAAAGTTTCCGTGTTTAATTCTGCAACAATTCACTGTTTCGGAGCGCGTAAGTCTTATTGCTGACATCACTGGCATTACTGACGTAATTTTGTGACGTGTTTGAGACGTTAGACGTTGTAACATCTCTTTTTTATTCAAAAATCGCCCTAAAAACGTACATTTACCCTAGATACAGTTAAGAATATTGGCGGGAGCATGAACGCACGGGCAGGAACGTTGGGAGAGTTTGAATGAAAAGAATACTTTTTCAGCCTTTTTGAGTGTTAGAATCGAAATAGATGTTTAATTCTGCAACAGTTCACTGTTTCGGAGCGCGTAAGTCTTATTGCTGACATCACTGGCATTACTGACGTAATTTTGTGACGTGTTTGAGACGTTAGACGTTGTAACATCTCTTTTTTATTCAAAAATCGCCCTAAAAACGTACATTTACCCTAGATACAGTTAAGAATATTGGCGGGAGCATGAACGCACGGGCAGGAACGTTGGGAGAGTTTGAATGAAAAGAATACTTTTTCAGCCTTTTTGAGTGTTAGAATCGAAATAGATCAGCTCTAGCATTGAATTGTTGAGTAATAATTCACTGTTTGTCGGTCAGTTGTACGTAGATATCTCACTCGCGCTCCGCGCTTGTGATATGATCTACTTTACAACTGACCTCCAAACAGTGAATTATTACTCAACAATTCACTGCTAGAGGTGATATATTTCTTAAACATATGATACATCATGTCAAGAAGTGTCATGTGTACCATCATGATGTTTTTTTTATTTTTTTCTTTGCTTCCTAAAGAAGAGTATTGTAAAAATGTACAGCAGTTATCATACCAGTTATCAAAGTGAAAATACAGCCTTTATGAAATGAACAGTTTGTCAGAGTAGGTAATTATTAAAATGAAAGTGAGTGGCAAGGTGTAAATTTTGTGACTGTAGTTAATTACAGAACGCAAAGATGCTTCAGAAATACTTGTTCACCTGCAAAGAGGATCAGCCAGTGGTAGGTCCCTCTTGTTGGAACTTCCAGGTGTTGTGGCATATCTGTAGGGGAAACTTTTAGGGGTTGTTACTGACACTGGAACTCCTGCTGCAGCCCCTTCATCCATCTCCCTGTTCACGTCATTAAGTCAACTGTCACTATGTATATCTATCAATAAAGAAATAAACATTGATACAAATCTTGAATTCAAGTTAGCATACTTGACTGTAACTGCACTGAATATACATGTATACAGAAGATTTGTGATGCCATGGACAAAACTGATATCAGCGAGTTCTGTTATTCTGTGAAAAATTGGAGTTCAACTCCAATTTTTCACGGAATAACAGAACTCGCTGATATATAGTTCCTTTAATCCCTGATTACCTCCTTGTTTTGTTATTGTGTCTGTGATGTATCATTTTGTGCTTAAGTATTGCCACTACTGGGACCTTAAATTATTTTCCATTTGTTCGGGAATGAAATTTTACTAGAGAAAGTGCCGAGTGGGGCAGTACAGGGCACACATACCCCCGGCCAGGGCCACTTCTTAATGGACAAAAACACAAAATCAATGGACCCTGAAATATAGGTCACTAACCTGCATTTACTTTACAAGGTCATTATCTGAAGCTCATACATCAAATAGTCTTCAAGGTATGAGGTAAAATCACTAAACCATGAAATATAAGTCACTGTGATCTACCTTTACTTTGAGGTAAAAAATCGGATCATACTGACTCATTATCCCGTGCTACCATGTTCATAATCAAATACATTTGAAAGCATAAGGCAGAATCACTGGACCATGAAATAGGGTCACTGTGACCTACTTTTATTTTGTAGTCAAACATTGCGTCATCTGACTCATAATCCCAAGCTATCATGCTCATGCATCAAATAGTCCTCAAGATATATTAGGCAAAATTACTGGACCATGAAATATAGGCAATGCTGACCTTCACTTCATGACCCTCAAGTCAATATCACAAGGTTGAGCCATGTCATATATGCATAAGTTGTTTCCAAAACAGATGTGTAGGGGAAAAAAATTGACAGTGTCCTAGATTATGACATCCAGCCCTAAAATAGGGCATGAATCCTTGTTACATTCTCATACCCTCGGTATGTGTGTTGAAAAGTCAGAGAGGTACAAGCTTTCTTTGGTCAGTTTACCAAAGGAAGATGGAACTGATTAACCAAGACAAACCACTAAGGCAGAGACACAACCAGGAAAGCTGAGGGATTTCAAGTATGCTAAAGCCCTCTTTGACTCCCAAAATCACAAAAAAAACTTAAGCTTTTGTATAGGGGATCTTACATGAGTGCTCATGTAGTATTGATTTTATTAAATGAGTTGGGGAAAAAGATAAGATGCAAGGCTATGCCGAGCATCTTATCGGTTTTCCCCAAAGAGTTTAATAAATTCAATAATGCAGGAGCATGAATGCAAGATTCTATTTATCAAATGACACTAAAATCGCATTTTATGAGCAAATTTTGCACTAAAACATTACGTTTTTGCCATTAGAAAATGCAACGTTTTTATGGACGTCCACGCATAACATTACGACATAATTTGCATATTTAATCCACTAGTGGATTATCGTTTTTAATGCATGGCTTTATTACATTCTCAGATGCGACGTCATATGATAAATTACATTTATATGTACAACATAAAACACACAACATACAATGACAAGACCCAAATGTTCCCACTGAGATCTATAATGGTGATAAAGTTCAAAATCAGAACTGCTCACTTAATCTAAGTGAACGATACTTCTGAAATTAGAGCTCTATTGCCACTACAGATATACAGTGGACAGGGTTCTCCCTAGAAATTTTTAAAAAGGCTTTCCGGACTCCCCTCTGGGCACCATTGGGTGTTCAAGGATGAAAAATGCACATAAAGGCATTGGAACATGAGGAGTCATGGTCTTACCACCATGACCACATGGTTGTCAGAAAGAAAGCGGTCTATAATTGCCAATAGAAAAGGGATTTCGGCAGTAATTACAGCTAATGTTTCTAGCACTTGTATGCTCGGAGAAAATATAAGAAAAACATAAACTCATCCTTAAAGGCAATATAAAAAGAATAATATTAGCTCATATCAATATCAATGACCATAACTGACAACTTGTGATTTCAGAGGTGATTTCCATGGATTTGTAGGTATGCAGAATGCACACCGCCAGCTCTTTGAGACAGTATTTCAGTCTTTATCGCGCCATCTACCAGAGGGAGAAAAAAAAGAGAAAAGATGGGCGAAAGAAAAAATATCCAAACAACCCCAACCCACACCTACTGCAAGCTCAGTATGCCCTTGTCCTACTAATATCCATAATTAGTAGGATGCCAGGGCACTGAAAGTTACCCAGCACCATCGCCCGACTGCACCCATCCCCAACAAAAGCTTAAGATCAACTTAAATGCAATTTATAAATGCTTAATATTACCTCACATTCAATATGCAAGCCCATAAAATACAACATTTATGGTGATGTCGTGGAATCGCGTTACCAAAATAGGAATGGTACAGCCCGATTTCTGGGATGGGTCGTTTTGGCTCGATTTTAAGGGCGTGTTGTTTCTGCCTGAATTATTTATCATATGAATTTCATCTCATCTTTATCCTTTGCAATTATTTAAGGAATGAATTTCATTTTTCTGAGGTTTATCGAAGTGTAAACTACATTGGGTCACGTGCAAAGTAAATGAACCCCGAAGGGGTTCATGTAAACTTTGCTAGTGACCCAATGTAGTTTACAATTCGATAAACATCAGAAAAATTAAGTTCATTGCTTATATTTACATCCGTTGCAATCAAATCTTTCGTGAAAAAATCTTATATAAGCGCTAAAATTGAAGCAGTAAAACATGTACACGCAGTTTTTTTTACTAACAGCAGAACGGCATGCATGACGTCATGACGTTGCTGACGTCCAATCATGTTGTAGAAAGCCATTGTTTATTTTTACGTCATTGACGTCGCATGTCTCAATGTAATTATTGGAATGTAAACTACATTACGTTCCAATGGTTTATTATAGGGCTTTTCAGTAAATACACCAAAAATGTAAATATTACAGTTAAAAAACACGCCTGTTTTTTTTTCGGGAAACTCCACCGGTCTTCAATTAAGTTACAATGAAATAAATTTTCATACTCCCAAAATAATTTATTCATTTATTTTAACAGCGATTTTTTTCTCTATATAAGTGGTGCACATAAAAGGCACCAGTCCCAATTCAAAATAGTATCTTTCTTTCCCAAATGCAAGTTGAAAAATTCCAAATTGCAGGAAGAATTTTTCTAGGGACCATGCATCTTACAAGCATAAATTTACTTGCTTGCTTAGAGAACTGGCAGATATATAGCTATAATTGAATGTAAATAATATATAGTCAGTATCATGTCCCCTATCCCGCACTTGAGGCTAAATAAAGGTATTTCTGAAATTCCAAATTTTAGGAGAATACTACGTGATTTTTCCCAATTCCGTGGGCACTGGCATCATTCCCCAAATAGTGAAAAAAATCACTGTTTAAGTTCACGATCAAAAAAGCCCCAAAGAAACATAATGCAATAAAAGTATGAGACAATAAAAGCGAAAATAAAAATGGTAAAGTAGTATATCTACTTTTTTTCTGATATTGACCAGAAAATGATATTCTCAGTACCAAGAGATAGATAAATCGATACCTGTATCAGGAATAAAGACTAACAGAGGCCCAGTAGCACACAGCCCCTAAATATTGGGCTGGGCCCCTGAAATTTTGGAGAAAATGCCTATACCCCTAATGTTAAATTCTGAATTTCGACAGTGTGGGCCCCTTAGTCAAATTTGTTAGTCTTAATCCCTGCTGTAATGTATACATTCTGAAAACAGGCAGTTTAAGAACACATGACACTGTTACCATTATTAATTGGCAACCGATAAAGATACTTAGGCATCAAAGGTAAATCAGATATATCAGAAGGTAGGTAGGGAGTTCTGCAATGAAGAACGTAATTGGCCCTATTTATATTTCTCGTTTATATCGGACATTTTCTTTTTTTTTTGTTTTTAGTTGGCGAGGTGCCAGCCAACATTAAAAACACCTCAACGTCGATTTTAAGGGACTAGGTAGGTAGGTTTTTCTATATAAATAAATAAAAAATATCCTGAATATATAGATTAGGTCAAGAAACACTTTATATGCCCTATCAAAACTCTATAAAAAAATTGTGGAGTGCAGTGACGCAGTTGGTTGTGTGCCCGACTGGTGATCGAAGGGTCCAGAGTTTGATCCTCACCAGGGCCGTAGGGTTTTGACCTTGAAAAGTCACATAGCTCAGCTTGTATATATATATATGTATATAGTCTTAATAAGTGGCAATAAAAGCTCTACAGAGCTAATGTTAGTTGTCAGTAAAAATTAGCGACTATAAATAAAGATTATTTAAAATTTTATTTAAAAAAAAAAAATTTAATTTAAAGAAACGACCCATCAAAACTGGGCAGAAAAGACCACCTTTGAAATGGGCTGAAACGACCAAGGAATCAGATCGAAACGCACCGAGGTCTGAATGGAAAAAGGTCTGAAATGACCTGTTACCATTTCATGTATTTGGGTTTGGAGATAAATCCTCAATTTGAAGAGAAACGTTGAAAAACATTTTTATCTGTTTATTGGTAGTTTCATTCTTTCTCTGTAGATGAGTAAAACTAATCGCTAATACAATTACAGTCAGTAAAAGAACAGTTCATCGGGTGTATAAAACACTGACAATGTCTTCTTTGTTCTTCTATTTAAAAATGTGTCTAAACTTGTCTGTTTTTCTGGAATTTCAAATGCCCGCTCTCACGTTTGCCCAATCGCCTCAACTTCCCCTTTTTATGCACAATGCTCACCTAGGTAACGGGTCGTTTCGGCCTTATTCCCGTTCGGCCTCGGGTCGTTTCGGCCTTATTCCCGTTCGGCCTGAGTCGTTTCGGCCTGGGTCGTTTCGGCCCGATTTCCGGGTTGGGTCGTTTCGGCCCAATTTTAGCGGGTCGTTTCGGCCTGACTTTTTTCCCATAGTTGTAATAGACAAAAATGTGTCTTTATCCCAGTCATATCTATCTATCTATCTGGCCTGCATATATATCATATATCTATCTATCTGAATGGCCTGCATATGTATGTATGTATGTATGTATGTATGTATGTATGTATGTATGTATGTATGTATGTATCTGGACTGCATATCTATCTATCTATCTATCTATCTATCTATCTATCTATCTATCTATCTATCTATCTATCCTATCTATCTATCTATCTATCTATCTATCTATCTATCTATCTATCTATCTATCTATCTGTCTATCTGCATATGTATGTATGTATGTATGTATGTATGTATGTATGTATGTATGTATGTATGTATCTGGACTGCATATCTATCTATCTATCTATCTATCTATCTATCTATCTATCTATCTATCTATCTTATCTATCTATCTATCTATCTATCTATCTATCTATCTATCTATCTATCTATCTATCCGATGACAGGCGAGACACACCAATGTTACATAATTTGTTTTCCATTTAATCTCTAATTTTCCTTTGATGCCTAATTATCTTTATCGGTTGCCAATTAGTAACTGACCTACGAGTTCGGACTTATGATTTGGGTACTTTGACCACTATCATTGTACTTAGTAATGTTTGTACTGTCACTGGTTCTTTAATTACCTATTTTCAAAATGTTTTAACTACCCTGTTTGCTTATTACTTCAGAGGTGTGAAAATTATGTCATTGTAAATGAAAGGCGGGATTTTAAAGAAACGATTTCTTTAATTGCCAAAGACAAGAAGAGATCGGATTTTTATTGTCTGGAGAAATCCTCCCCAGCATCACAACCTTGGAAAAAATAGTATTACTAAATAATTAAGGTCGAAACATCTCACCCATAAAATCGAGCCGAAACGACCCGCCTTTGAAATTGGGCCGAAACGACCCACCCAATTGGGCCGAAATGACCCACCTCGGAAATCGGGCCGAAACGACCCAGGCCGAAGGGGAATAAGGCCGAAACGACCCGGATTCGGCTCACCTATTGCATAGTATACATTTGCTAATTCTAGTGAACTCATTTTGAGTATTCAGTGATCAAAATCAAATTAAATTACATTTGTAAATTTAATCAAGATCAATTTTCTAAATATTAATAGAATAAAAGCGTTCCATACCATATTATTTTGTGCCATCTAAAAATCAATTGTTGTGCATTATGAAATGGGAAAAATGGCCGACAGTGGTAAACAACGAACTTCGGCGAAAGAAACAATGGAAAGTGAGTGTTTTTCGCATTAAAGACCGCTGTGAAGCTAATATTGTCAATTCTATACATCCATTTTACACGTTGATGCTTCTTTCTAAACGTAAGGACGTACAGAAAATGCTTAATTTATCTGAAAACTAAAACAGCATATTCGCCCCAAGTACTTTCGGCCTTTTGAACTAAGTCCTACTAAACAACGCAGTTTGGCCCACAGTTTACAGAAAATATATCGCCTAGGGTTTAGTACCTGGAAGCAACACAGCATAAAATGACTAATGCCAGCAGAATAGAGGTGTTTATGGATTATGAAGAAGAACAATATTTGTGCGGCCACACACAGTCAGGTAGCCTGGCTACAGTCGAATCTGTATATTACTCTGGTGGTCAGATTCGCCTGGTAACTTTCAGAAGAGGCTCTGCAATATGATACTCTTCTCACAAATTCTTGAGTTAATAAAAGCAACATTACAAGTGCCATAAAGTGCCCATTAGACTAGCAGAGATCTTTATCTCCATCACCCTCAGAAATCAATTAGTATTGGTTTCTCAATCTGTCTGTGAATTTTTGGGGTATAGTTTAAAACCTGGAATGGAATGGAATGGATGACATAATCTACTGTGAATTGGTTACAATTGCTCCCAGAGCATGGAACAGTGGTTCTCTTCAGGAAGAAATGACTTCTTCAGAGGGAGAAAATTCTTTCCTGTAAAAGTGCAATTCCAAATCGATGGAAAAAGGTGGACAAGACCATTCCAGTCCACTGTGTTCCATTCCACATTTTAAACAACGCCATATTAGAAGATCTGATAGTATATTATTTCAACTGTGGCAAATTTACATTATGACCAGCTGTCTTAAACCAATAACAGTCGATCAGCTGTATCACATTTTTCATTCCAATGTAAGCAGATTCTGTCCTCACTAGTCATGATATGATTCATGACAGTAGGCCTTCTCTTAAATCAGACGTGTATGCATTGGATCTTGATTGGTGCTGATCAGATCAAAATATGTTTTTTTTATACATTTGAATGTAGATGTATTAAATGTCTGTTCTTAAAATTTCTCCAGAGGTGTTCGAATTTTTTTGTAGATAATTTATTTTATTCTAAATTCTTCAACCATGAGCTACATATATGCCTTTCTCCCTATTCTAATTTGAACAAATCAATGTGTCATAATTCTTAGGTGACTAGGCTTCATTGTGATAACACACAGTCAATCTTCTCTTAAATGGGACAAACAAGTTTCAACAGAGTAGACCCAGATAAGACTGCTCAGGGGAAATATGAACGGTGTTTGGCATTTACTTAATTTTCCGTAAAACACTCAGTCCGACAAACCTGAATCTGCAAACATTGTAGACCAAGATGAGACTGCTCTGGAAAGGTATAAACACTATTTTGCTTTTACTTATTTTTTTCTGTTAAACACCCCCTCAACTATAAAATGAACCAGTCCAAAATCAAAAGATAGAATAATCCATTACAGAAAATTGGTGGTTCAGGTTTATTGTATTTAGTTTCCTGTTCTCAAAGCCTGTAGAGTTATAAAAACAAGCTGCCACAGAACATTAGCTTTATCAGATTGACCATCTGTGTTTACATCTTCAAATTGCTTCTTACATAAAAATCTGCCACTGCAGCACCATGAAAGGCTGGACGAAAGGTCAGCAAAGTTCGCTAACCAAGATTTGGGAAAAATCTCAGATGCAAGTAACCAGACCCTATGTTCCTTTGCAGGGGAGATATTGAACATAGGGTCTGTAGCCAGACTAACAGTCAGGGTTCAATCCAGGCTGTGTTTTTGCGCTAAAGGCACGCTTTGAAAGTCCTTGGCCCATTATTGAAAATTCAGTGTGCCACATTGGCACAAAATCCAGTGCATCAATGCTTTTCTGATTTGGTTTTGTGCCGGCATAACCTTTTTTAGCAGTATAGCGAGTCAGTGTTAGAAGGCGTTTTTCGCGGTATTGAAATTTGACCGCAAAGCGTCAAGACAACTTAGAGAGAGTTACTGGTAACCAGATATTGCTTAATTTACTATGCATTAACCAATGCTGGGGAAACCAGCTATTCTAAAAATGTTGGCAATGCCAACACAGAAACAATTTGGTGAATTTCTTTTCTGTTGGCTGAAATTCCACCAAACAAGTGAGAAGGAGAAATTGCAAGACACTAAGGATGAAAAATGATCAGATGATGATAAAGCTGAGAAATCCTATGCAAAACAAATCAAAATTAGTGGCTACAAAAAACTTCAGTTTCCTGGCTTTGTTATGACGATGCTAATAAACTGATGACTTGCAGTATTATGTTTTCAGCAAACCAAAAATAATACTATTTACTCCTGTTGTATGGTAAGTCAGTAGTAACTAAGATTTTAAAATGCCCAAATAATGGTTATTAGGTCATAAAAAATGCTGGCCTGTCTCAAAATAATGGTGGCCCCTTTTCAAAATATTGATGGGCCACTGGCCCATTCTGACCAAATTCTGGATGGAACCCTGCCTAGTGCAGCCTTTAAGCATGGTGGGCCTCACATTACAGAGTGAATTTGTGACCAAAGCAAAAGCTTGAATAGACTATATTCTAAACTTGGTTATTTTTCTCACTCTGTTAACAAGGTTCAATCTATCATCAAGCAAACAAAGTATATGATACATAGTGCATACTACAACCTGACAACTGCATGCATGGATTAATCCAAGACAGAAAATATGTAAGAATTAAAAAGTGGTCAGAGGCATCGCAAAAGGTTTATCCCTATCAGGTTTGGAGCCTGGTACATTCTCATATGATATATAATTTTTCAAGAACCTCCCAATCTCATGAGATTTATTTTATCCCCCCCCCCCCCCCCCCCGCTCATCCACCCCAGCTAGGTGACAAAAAAGTTTATGACCCCTCCCCCCCACCCCTTCCGACCACCCACCCTTACAACCCCAGGGTTCAATTTAGGCTGGGTTTTTGTGCCAAGGGCATACTCTGAAATTCCTTGGCCCGTTTTTGAAAATCAAATGCGCTGGATTGGCGCAAAATCCAATGCATTGGCGCTTTTCCGATTTCGTTGTGCGCCGCCAATTTATTTTTAGCAGTACAGCTTTTGGCGAATCAGTGTTACAAGACACTTTCCTTGCCAAGTTAGAAGTAATTGGGTTTACAAAATGCCAAAATCCTGGTTAAAGTGCTGGCCCCTCTGAAAATACTGGTGGCCCCTTTTCCAAATATTGATTGGCCACTGGCCCATTCTGACAAATTTTTAGATTGAACCCTGCAACCCTTTACTCACACAATAATGCCCACATTACCAACATTTTATCAGCATGTATCTATACAGATTTATATCAAATGCCTGTGCACTGCGCTAATACTGTATATCAAAATCTGACTTCTCCATAAGAGCAGGTTGATCAAGAGCTACACTGTTTCATCATATCATGATTAGACAACTGTACTCTCAATAAGAGTAAATTCATTAGTGGTAGGGTCTGTTACAACAGTGGTTGACATCAATCTTAAAATACGTTTTTTTAGATTTACATACAGTAGAACTTCAATGGCTCGAACCTTGATGGCTCGTCAACCCTGCCTGACTAGAACTCATTTCTTGGTCACTAGAGGTCATTTTAGAGTAAGGGGCCGTGGCTTCGCACACTTTTTTGATTTTAGCCGCATTCACTGACAAAGCGACTAACATAAGGCCTGTTCGTTCATGTTAAAACATACCTTGACCCTTTCAGGACATTACCCATGAACATATTTGGTCTCAAGTTCTGAACTATCTGTCCCACGCGCAGTAATATGTACTGCCGTTCTATGTAATATTTTGGAAAAATGAGGACATGGCTTCGCACACCCCTTTTGGAAGGAAGTAGAAGTTTTCTAGATGATTTTAAATATTTTGCCATACATCTTGGGACCAGTAAATGAAAGTTATAGAACTACTTGCAATACGCTATCAATATTTTAAGTTTACAAGGTTAAAGTATAATGTCAATGCTTCTTTCATTTATGAAAATACAAAAATCAGCGATTTTTAGCATTTTATTTGATTTTCAAACACAAAGTGACTGATTAAGTTCTTGTTGAATTCATCACATCTCGACTGTGTAATCTTTCAGTGGACTTTTGGCCAGATAGGATGACTGCTAAAAATAATATGGGGACTTTTCTCATAAAAGTGGGGGACAAAATTCACACCCTTTGGCATGGAAAATCTTCTATGTTCATATAACTGGCAGAGTTTATGATGATTTTCCACTTTGTATTCTTAAGAAAGCTACGGACAATTTCATTAACACCTCAGGAGCCAAATTTCGACAAAGAGCTTTCATTGTCTGTTATAAAAATGTTAAACTTTGTTGACTTTGATCTGAATGTCACTTAACGTTTTAGCGCGAAAATGCACGTGGTGCACTGCACACGTAAATTATGTCACAAAACTTATTTCATCAACCTTGTAATATTTGCAGATTAAAATGATGTTAAGACAACTGATTACTGACACATACTAAGAAATCTCGAAGATGTGCGAAGCTATGCCCTATGCGAAGCGATGCCCACTTACTCTATATGAGCCGTGACACGTGAAAACCAACAAAGTGGTTGTGCAACCAGCACAGACTCAGATCAGCCTGGGCATCCACCCAGTCTGATCAGAATCTTCGCTGTCCGCATGAAGGTCTCTGAGATCCTTAGCTTCCCTTTAAGCGCTTAGTGAAGAGTCTAATCAGACTGTGCAGATGCCCATGCTGATTTGAGTCTGCACTGAGCGCACGACCACATTGTTGGTTCTGTCATGTCGTGGCTCATATAGAAATTAACCGTGGATGGCTTGAACTAACCTTGGCTGGAACTAATTTTCATGGTCCCATGCCTGTTCGAGCCATCAAAGTTCTACTGTAGATATATTATTTTCTTGTAGCTCTGATGGAAATGTCAAGAATCCTGAATACAGGGCTAGATATGGAGACTTTGGCTACTGTGGTGAGATTATGTGAGAATGGTGTGAATCCTGAGGCCCTGGCCTTAGTATTCCAAGAATTGAGGAAAGAATCTGCAGCTGTTAAGGTACATATTACACAATTCAAAATATCAACCTACATTTGATATTATATTTTCCACTTTAATTGCATATTGCTTCAAGGTCATTATGTTATATACAAGTATTTTATACCTTATTGGGCAACAGTCAGAACTATTGCCATGGTGTTGTGCTGGTGTGCCGGGAGGGTGTTATAGAAGACCCAATGCACTTTTGCCATAAATTTGACAGTGCAACATCTATTTCTCAGAAAAAAAAACTGGCAAAGAAATGCATAAGTGCTTGTTACAGTCAACATTGTTTGCAGGAAAATGAATATGCTTATCTGCTGCTGTAGATGTAGTATGTGTTAAAATCAAAATAGTTCAGCTTTAACTGCGATTTATTGAACTAAATCAAGTTGTTTGTCATGCAGTTGTAGGTAGATATGTCACTCACGCTATGTGTTCCAGATATACTGTACTTTATAACTGACTGCCAAGCAATGATATGTTTCTCAGCTAATCGCTGTGAGAGCAGATCTATTTCTTAGTCAACGAATATGCTGTTGGGCAGATGGGAATATTAATGCACTCTGACAGGATTTGCTTTTGTGAATTAATATTCTGTGGTCTGCCCTCCAGCATCAAAAGTTTCTCAGCAATAGTTCAGCAGTAAGGAACAATTGTTTCAGAGCTCTAGATAAGAGGGGTATTTGATGATAATTGAGGGATAATTTTCTTTATTTCTCACTGAAACCACATGTTGTGACCCCTCATCTGAACCGTCTCGTTGAGACGGTTCAGACGAGGGGTCACAACGTATGTTTTTATCCAGAATTAACTAAAATTATCCCTAATTATCTTCAAATACTCCCTCTTATCTATGGCTCTGATTATTTCTTTATTATCTCTAAGCTGTGATGAATGTAATAGGTGTGAAAGTATCATCATAATCCTGTCCTTTCTTATAAGGCTTATAATAAGCTACATGTATGTTTAAAATAAAATGGCAGTTTTAAGGGAAAACTTGCTATAATGCTGTAACTTATTGTTTAGAAAGTAGAACAACAACAACAGACAAATGCAGAGGACAGAAGGTCAATTAGCAAAAAGCTTCCAACCAGAAAAGGGGTAACAGAACACTTGGCAGAAGGAATCACAGATCTTATGATTTTTAAGCAGTGTTTGTTTGTCATTTATACACATCGACTGATATGATTTACAGTCAATTCTCGATATCTCAAATTCAAAATTCATCCCAAACTACTGATATCTCAAAGAAAATTTTCTGGTCACAGAAAATTTTCTTTCAGATATCGGTAGTTTGAGATATCCAGAGTTGAACTTTAAATAAAAACAGGAAATGTGTCCACTCTATAGTCTTTGATATAAGAGGGACTTTGAGACATTAGTGTTCGAGATATCAAGAGTTGGCTGTACGTCAGTGCTTTTAATGTGTAGGCATCAGTTAGCAACAAAGGAGATTTTCATGTCTATAATAAGCAAGTTCAGAGCTTCGGGCTGGTCTGGAGCAGGAAGGTCAGAGGTCAAGTATGGAAAATTTGATAGGTCATCATAACACTTACCTGGTCAGTCGATATAAAATACCTTTTTCATGATTAAAAATCATTTATATGATTGAAAATTGTTTACAATTCAGAGAAAATGGTTAGTCACATTATTTAAGGTAAAGGTTTCCCATAGCCTAATAGCCGTAGGGGCAGTGGGGGTTAGAGATCCACTGTATCTAGGGCACAGCTGATGAAAGGTGGAGCCGGTCTCTCTCCTTTCGCTGCCTTATCCTTCCCTGATTCGGAAAAGGTACCCATTTACTGCTGGGTTGACAGAGAGAGTTTTCCAGGCGTCGGATGGCGACGGTGAGCCGCAAACTCGAGACCTTCTGGTGACTTTCTGCACAATAACCAAGCCACTCTAACCACTTGACTACGGCGCCCCTCACATTATTAAGCTTTAATACACAGAGAATGTTTGAAATATGAATATTAGTCAGTAGGTTAGTGTCTTAAGCTTTGCATATACAGCTTTTGGCATCGGTGACCTTTGACCTCCGATAGCAAAATCTGAGTATGAGCATGCGCAGTGCGGAACTCTGAGTTCGCTTACACAGCTAGTGAAATTAATAATTTGATAATTTTCCTGGTTTACAGCTGTTTACAGAAGTATAGAATCAGTGTAAACAGCTTTATTGAAGTTTCTTGCAGGGCATACTAAGTACATGTAGTACAATAGTTTGTGTTGTTTTGATGGATGTGGGTAGCACAATATACATGCAATTCTGAAGGGTCAGAAACCAGAGCTCTAGATAAGAGGAGTATTTGATGATAATTGAGTGATAATTTTTTTATTTCTCATTGAAAACATATGTTGTGACCCCTCATCTGAACCGTCTCATCGAGACGGTTCAGATGAGGGGTCACAACATATGTTTTTATCCAGATTTAAAAAAAATTGTCCCTGATTATCACCAAAGACCCCCTCTTATCTAGGGCTCTGAGAAACATAGTAAAACTAAAATTTTCCGTAAAAGCTTTCTGCAACTTGTCATACAACTACTGCAAATATTTCAGTACTATCAAAAAGATAAGATGGTGCGGGAATAAAATATATGAGCAACGGCACGAGAAAACCTACAATGCTGTTGTGCGCCCAGCACAGACTCAGATCAGCCTCGGCATCTGCCCTGTCTGATCAGAGTCTTCCCAAAGCACTTAAAAGGTAGCTAAGAGTCTAAGCTACCTCCATGCGGACAGCAAAGACTCTTATCAGACTGGGCGGATGCCCATGCTGATCTGAGTCTGCACTGGGCGCACAGCCACTTTGTTGGTTTTCTCTCGTCGTGGCTCATATGTATCTCATAAGTTACATGTATGCTGTCTTTCACTTGAATTTTAAAGACTGTGCCATTGTTTATTGATTTAAATTCAGTATCCAATTAAAAAAAAACATTTAATAGGAGGATGTACAAGCACACTTTATGTTTCAGCTCAGATTATGGAAGGCTCAGCATAAGCTATTTTTCAATCTCTGATTCAAGTTCTAAAAGTTCAGCAGTGATTTTCCTATCTGATTATGTGTAAACAACTTACTGGCAGACTGCAAACATTACAGACCCAACTCTTAAAGGAGCATTTTGGTCTGGGTATAAAGTTGTATGGCTGTTATAAAATACAACTAGTTGGTGTGGGACCAATGTCCCAGTAATTCATGGATTGCCAGTATTTCCCGCCATCAAGGGAAATATGAGTATTTCCCACCTTTTTCCCAACCTTGTGTAACATGACAGTTAAAGTATTTTTGTCTGATTTCAGGGTGACACTTCGGGTTCCTGACAACTACATTGACAACAGTCTTCCTATGTAAATATGAACAAACATGTAAATTATTTCCTACAGTCACAAGTCAATAGTATCAGTGATCTTTATATATTGTTCCAGTGGACAAGAACGATGTGCTGATTTCATACAGGTCATATGATCTACAGTGTATTCATTTTTGTCATGGCATGAGTAATGATACTTTGTGGAATAACTTTGTGAATAACATTAAATTGATGTGTAAAAGCTAGCAAATGAAGTTGATCCTGACATGGGAACTGTCAACTTGCGAATCACTTAACTATTGTAATTAAAGTTAAAAAAATATATATATTTTTCAGTGTAAGATCAAAATATATTTCGCTCATGAACACCAAAAGTGGTATTAACACCAATGGCTGTTCTACTTGTGAAAATAGATGAACTGCTATTGGTGTTCATTTGGCAAAATAAAACTCAGTTTTAAATACTCTGAAAAAAAATCTAAAATCATCTGTTTTTGTTTGCATTCTTTTCAATATGCAAATTGCTTGATTTTTTTAAAAGATTTTCTTATGTAATATAATTGTATGGAGGATAAGAAAACTGACTGATTTGAGACTTTGAATCTCTGAAATGTTGGAGTGTGAAACTTTTCAGAGGTATTAGCCTGAAGGTAAATTGGTACTTTTCAGGGGAATGATTTGGCCATTTTCATGGTGGGGAATCACGTGATATTTTGTACCTATATATGGACAGAATGGGTAAGAAATTTGATCATTATTTCTTAAATACTCAATGAATTTTCATGTGGTAAAGTGCAGATACCTCATCACTTCTGCAGCTCGTATAGGAGCCGTTTTCATGCATGCTGTATTTTTCCACACAAGGTCGAGCAAAGTAGCTTTGTTCTACTTTGTGTGGAAAACTACAGTGCATAGCATCAAAGCACTTACATAGTCATTTGCTGTGAACAAAAAAAAAGGTGTCTTCACCCTACCATATGAAAAATTCATTGAGTATTAAGGAAGTTATGAACAATTTTCTGACCCATTCTGTCCAAATATAGGTACCAAATAACCAAAGTAAATCATGTGATTCCCCACCTTGCAGTTTCATTTTTGTCTCCCTTCTCAATGGGGGGGTCAATGCTTAAAGGGAAGAATTTGCTCCTGATGGAGCAAATTCTTCTCTTTAACAGTTGACCCCAATTTAGAATGGCTACATTGTGTAGGGAACAGGAAGTCACAAAAATTGCTCCCCTTTGTAAAACAGCAGAGAAACATGGAGGTTTACCATACACCATCAGGAAGTTTTGTAAAGTCATTTTAAAAACCTTATCTAAAGTGTGTTTTTATTGTTGGTGGTGAATAATACAGCAGACTGGTCTGTACCTACAGTGTATAGAACTTGTTATAACAATCTGATCTGTGTTTACCTAGGCTTTTTCTTTATAGTCAACAATCGGTTTCATTTTGTGGATGTCAGGGAGTGGAGTTTACATGAGGCTCCATATTTAAACTTGACTTTCATAAAATTGGAGTGCTTAGTGCAAATGGAAATAGCATTCATAAGGATTGGCCTGTGCATTCATGGCATCTAGTCTGAGAGTTTGTGGTTCTTACAGACAATGTATGGACCTTGAGGTATCCGCTTGCACAAATTGAAAGCTATGGCAATACTTCACTGATGTTCAGACGGGTTAGAGTGTTTGCTGTTAGGCTTTTCAGTAAGTCCAGACTGGTTGCAAATAAAACAAAACATAATACTGTAAAATATCAGTTATTTTATATCATTTTCACATCAATAAAATACACACCAACAAACAAATTACTTACAGATAACATCCCAGATGCGATGGGTTGGGTCTATTCTATATGCTGAGGCTTTAGTAAATAAGTAATCCCCGACATGACAAAACCAACAGAGTGGCATGTGCACCCAGTAAAGACTCAGATGAGCTTGGGCAGCAGCCCAGTCTGATCAGACTCTTCACTGTGTGCTTAACACTTTCGCTGCCAGCTCCCTCAAAAAACCAATAGCTCAGTGCGAAGCATGTTTCTGATAAATCTTACCTGTTTCTTGTTCCTACTTTTGGTTTCGTCACGAAAAAAAAAATAGAAGCTCCATGTGTTATATATCAAAATGTAACTTACAATCTCAACAATCAAGTTAG
Organism: Ctena decussata; assembly: GCA_963989385.1. Classification (NCBI taxonomy): domain Eukaryota; kingdom Metazoa; phylum Mollusca; class Bivalvia; order Lucinida; family Lucinidae; genus Ctena; species Ctena decussata. The sequence goes on from OZ022508.1 coordinate 20,604,104, forward strand.
AATAAGTCCGGAGGAGTTGTTCCTCTCAGTATAGCAAATACACAGTACTGTAATGGGTTGTGAATTTAGACTATAATCGCGTGTGGCAGCGACCGGTAAATTCGACTTAAGTCGGGCATGGCAACGAAAGTGTTGAAGGATAGCTAAGAATCTAAGCTAGCTCCATGCAGACAGCAAAGACTCTGATCAGACTGGGGGATGCCCAGGCTGACCTGAGTTCCTTGGGTGCACATGCCACTTTGTTGGTTTTGTCATGTCCCAGCTCAAATAAGAATGTAAGAAATGCTGAAAAAATTCAGATCCTAAATATTTTCATATAGAGTAATTCATAAACTTCATTTCATTTTGCTGAAATGAAAAATGTGAGCTAATATTTTGTGCTGAAAAAGTATTAGGAGCTCCTCACGTTTTTTCAGCCCAAAATATTAGCACTCAGTTTTATGTAACACGTCATATACCAGCACTGCTTTGAACAACATGGCCTAAATAAATATTTCCATTTTATGCATGGTAATTCAGTAGCAGGGATGGATCAGAGGTTTCAAAATTGTTATAAATTTTCTGTTGTTTTTTGCATACTGAAAATTGTGCAAAACACAATTTAAACGTAGGCAGTGTCTCACACAAAGACCATATTGTTTCATTCTTCATGTCACAATGGACATTGTAAACTTCCACCTGCATCTCACAATTTCAGTCACATATAGCACTGTTGGCCATTTTAAATTGTATATTGGAAGTTTGTCAGCAAGAAAATTGTATATTTACATCATTTATCCTAACCCTTAATGGGCCAAAAAGCAGACGAAAAAAATTACATCTGCAGAATTGCCAAAAAATGTTTCGTCGAAGCGATATCATTTTGAGAATTTGAACACTAGAGGGCAAACGGTGTAGATTCAGATGAGGTGGCTTATTATGAGCCATCTCATCTGGATCTACACTGTTTGCAAGCTCAACAATTTTTCATTTTTGGCGCTTTAAGGGCTAAGCATTCAAACAGAGATCAGTTTTGTAAAACACTCTGCCATTTTTGAACTTGTACAAAAGATTGGCATTGCATGAAAACAGACCATACACCACATATTCTCCTTAAATACTCAAAGCAGCCGGTGCAGCTAGCCATCTACACAAGCTGAGGAGTAGTTTCACTGTTTAGTGTAGATGCAAAATAGGAAGACTGAGCAGATTGAGCAGATGTACAAGAATCTGATCAAATTGTGTAATTGTACAACCAAATTTGAGTCTTTCCTTTTAGCTCTAGCTGTAAGGTACAGCAGGTGGACAAAAGTATTTGTCACAAAGAGACGTTACTGTTAAATCAGTGTGTGTACAGAAATGTTGTAAAAATTATTATCACTAAACTAGACAGTAATCACCATGCAAATTTCACCAAACATATTGAAATTGGTGTCCGCAATAAACAAGTATTACAAGATTTTCGATTCTTTTATTATTCGATTCTTTTGTTATTTTCTTGTATCAGCAGATTTTAATAAAAGGAAACTTAAAACTTCCATTTTTCAGTGACATTTAGATTGTCGTCAATGGGAATCCAGATTTTGAAAATTTTACATTCATATCAAACACATCAAAATCCAATACTAAATATAGAAGCATCTTATAATATTTCATTTTATATTGCTATTTTCGATTTTCTTTTTACACTGCAAGTTTCATTACATCGCCTATAAAAACTTTGCGACCGTATTATTTTTAAAAATTATGGCATTGCATTAATTTAAAAGGCAACATCACTTTGTGACAAATACTTTTGTCCGCCTACTGGACATGTATTTTTTCACAAAACATCAATATACGTACTTTTCTATGGACTGGTACATGAAAATATTAGTAGACCCTGCAGACCTTTATTGGGCTGCTGCAGTCTAATGTGGGTCTTCAGTATTTGCTCAAACACGTCTAATATTTAGCATGTGATTATAGCGATAAAAGCAAACCTTACAGCTATCTATGTACATGTAAGTGTTAGAACCATAGTGTGGAATACATAAATCTGTCCAGCAAAAGATACGAATTCTAATGCACTTGCGTATGTATCGCGATGTCTGATTGGATAACGTCAAAAATTTGCGACAGTAAATCCTGCGATATACTGTATGAAACCCGACGTCATTACGTAACGTCGCTTCTCATTGGTTGACATCTGGTTTTACGTCGCTGAAAGCGTTTGCTATGGGTGCAAAGTAGCACACTTATAAAGGTGAAAATGTGAAAAGTGCATTAGAATGGGGATAACTGTATTGAAAATTGTCATTTGGGGAGGTAAATCGTCGGTTTTATGGTCGCAAATTGCGTTTTACAGCTCCGCTGACGCGTCACCGTAAAACGAAATTTCCGGCCATAAAAACGACGATTTACCTCCCCAAATGACAATTTTGAGTACAGTTATCCCATAATTCTATAGAATGTGCACAACATTAACAGAACATATAGTAATTATGAAGAATATTTGATGATAATTCGTTGTTAATTTGTATTCCTCCTCGAAAAACATGTTGTGGCATCTTGTTACCTTACATTTAAAGCCGTCTTTTACACTATGAATGAATTAACCTTAAAACTGAGTAGATGGACATAATATGATTAGAAATAGATGTGACAAAAATTTAGAAAAGTCACTCTTCTTATATCAACTTCACCACATTGCAATAACTATATTTACAATACTGTCAAAGTCTATGGAAATGACTTTGCAGTTGCTGTGTTCATTCCCATCGTTTTGTCGTAAATTTTGAAAATAGTTTTTTTATTCTCCATTTCTGAAAGAGAATTATTTCCAAAATTATCCGATGAAAGTATTTAATCTCAATGTAACAAACTCCAGTTTGGATAAATGCTGGATATAAAAACACACGCTTCCTTGATTTCCTCAAATATATCTACGGTGAAGGGGGAAAAGTTCTACCAGTTTTTGCTTCCCTTCGTAAAGTAATATAACTGCTCAAATGACCCATTCCTTTTATTGTTTAAAATGACTGTTAAATTATTTTTTTTGACCTATTAGAAAGCTTAAACACTCTTAGGTAGATGGAAATATGCTCATTTAGTGTGTAAACCGAGTTTAGTTACATAGACAATACACATGCTCCAGTGTGTATTGATTTTTGTGGGGTCCACCAAAAATAAAACAGGCTAGCACTAAAGCCATAAGTATCATTCCTGCTTGTAAATGAGCCCTGAAGTGAATGGAATTCAGAGTTATAATGGCTTTACTTGCGTAGAAAAGTTTATACAAAGGTTTGGAGAAAATAAGAAATTTGGGCAGAAATACTGCTTTAAAATTAATAGAGGTCAACTCAAAGGAAAGAACTGGCTTGTCTAGGAGCAATTATCATTTTAAGAACAGACCTCTTTCTTGAAGGATTTCATTATCCAGGGAAGCAAACAGGAAGTCACAAAAGTTGCCTCTTTTTGAAAATAAAAATGGCAGAAAATATGTAGGTATATGCATACACCATAAAAGAGGGATTTTAGTTCACAATCATGCTGACTGTGAAAGTTTAGATAAGAAATCCACTGCATATGTTTGTATCTGAAGTGAAATACACTCCATATGTTCATACCTGGCCCCAAGGTTATAAAATTTGAGTACATCCTCAAACTCGAAATAAAGCGCACTGATTGGCTGCTTCCGAGCATCTGCTCGGAAGCAGCCAATCAGTGTGCTTTATTTTGAGTTTGAGATTATTCTCAAGTTTTATAACCTGGAACCCTGAAGTATTTATGAAGCAATATACCAGTAGTTATTTTCTTTCTTTTTTTATACATATAATAAAATATTTAATATTAATTAGATGGTGTTAGAATTGTAGCAGTAAATGAAAAAGAAAAGTTCATCATTCACACTTGTAGCACAAAAGATACTCAAAACAAAAATTCAAGTGTAAAATGTTTCTTCATGAATTTCTCTGTCTGAACACATATTTTCAGTTTTTGTAAGTACATATGTAATAAGAGCACAGTCTTTAATAAGCTTCTTGTGAGAACATATCCATATCTGTTAATAAGCAAACATATATACAGATATTGTTTTGTGCCAAACATATGCATCAGCTCCTAATATATATAGATATTTTGATATATTTAAGCAAATTCACAACTGGGGGGTTTAATTCTTTGGACGGAGATGATAAGGGAGACAGGTGGGCACACAAAAGGCACTGATAATTTATGCTTAATTTATGGCAGTTGTGTACGCCTAATAACAGATTTTGAGACAAATTTTGTACACCATTGTACCAGCTGGCACAGCAATTCTACCGTAATGGGTCTATATATTGGGGCACCTAAAAATCATGAATTTTCCATTTGGGATAAATGGAAAATTTAGTATTATAGGTGTCCCAATACTTAAAGGTAGGTTCCTGTACTTTGGAATGCATCATAATTTTGATGAACTTTCATCCAAGTTGTTGGAAAGCACTTATAAAAGGGAATGAATAAGTTTCACTAAAAAGTGTAAATCAAAAAAATATTAGAAAGTTGTTTCGCAAGGGATTTCCTAACTCTGCTTCGCACACCAGTTAGCGCTATTTTTAGTTCGCGCCAAAAATAGAGAACGCAGCTGAGGTCATCCTGCATTGCATTTTGGGATAGTTTTAACCCATCCACCATGCCAGGACTTCTAGGAGAGCTCACGACAAGGGAAAATTGACCTTTGGAGAATGGCATCAGAAATCACGCACTTATAGACATAATAAACATAGTTATTTTTAGAACTGGAATTCCAACGAAAGAAAATAAACCAAAAGGGAAAAAGACTATTTTCTTCAACATCTGACGAGTTTCTCAGTTGCAACAAATTCAGAAAAATAAGAGAATTCAATACTGCTCAGAAAAAGACGAAATCATTTTGTGGACATAATTGTTATCGCTAGTACAGGAACCTACCTTTAAGCACATTAGCGTATTTAAATGAATCGTGGAAGTTAGGATTTCTTTAGCTAAATAACTCTTTCAGGCTCAAATAGTAAGTATTTTAAGAAGAGAGTCAATATGTGTTGCATGATATCTAATATTTTCTTGAGTCACAGGCTTGATACCTTTCTTTGAACAATTTTTTTTGTATAACAAACAGTTAGACTTACAGTTGCATTTGCTTGCTTAATTTAGCAGGGAAAATGTTTTTGGTTTTGATCTTTGGCTGGTAAACTGTAGCTGATGTAGTTCTGTGTCAAATGCATTCGGAAAGGTTCTTAATATAAAGTGGTGACACTAGACAATATTCAGATGGTTGGTGATCATTACTCTGCATTCAAGTATTCCACTCTGTATGAGGCAATATATGTACTTTTACAGTACCATTGGTGTCTTTGCTTTAGAGCCAAAGTTACATGCATGCTAAATTGGGGGGTGGTAGTGGGGGGGGGGGGGATCTTTTTGGCATTTTAGCGTTGTTAAAGCGTGTATTGTCTCTCTTTCTAAATGGACCTGGTACACCACAAGAAAATACATTTATGAGAATTGGTGTGGATTTATTTTCTTTGCTCACTACATAGCTTGCTGATGCCTGCAGTTTGACAACACTGATCAAACTGCTCATATGTACCAGTACTCCTGATCAGGGTCTTGCTTAATGCTCATGTAGTGAGGTGACTTTTAAGGTGGTGTGTGGCACACACACTTTTCATAAAATTTTTTGCACGTCATATTTGGTAGAAATAGGAACTTTTGGTACTGATACTTGGGCAAATCTGATAGGAAAACCCATTCACTAACAATATGCTCACCAGCGCTTGGTTGTTCAAAACTAGTGACGCGTTAGTTAACAAGACGTTAAATTTTTAAATGTAATATATGTAAAACACTGCCTTTTTTTTTTTACTGCAAAAGCCTATTACAATTTTTTGGTAAAAAATGTTACCCCAACTGATTTTTTGAGTACTGTAAAACTTAAATCCTTGACTAACAACTTTGTTAAGCTAATGATGCTTTGATTAAGTGTGCCAGGACTGAGACTTAAGCACAGACAGAGCCAGAGGTAAGGGGATAACTGTAATTCTGTGACCATTTTGCCTAATTTCTCCTAATAGTGGGGTGTACACCTCCATGTTCAGCTGCCATTAGGAGCTAATTCTTTAAAAGTAAACTCCCATTGAGAAGGGAAGCAAAGATAAGGTAAATATGGCAGAGTTGCTTCCCCTGAAAGTGTACCCACTCCACAGAATCACCTCGGTGAAGCAGTTCTAATGAGGGATCAAACTGAATGCTTTTATGGACATATCTAATTATCGATGTGGGAGATCTTATATAGTCTCATTTTATCATCTTAAACTTGGCTGAGCAAGCCAGTAAGGATCCAGATCAGCATAGTTAAGTTTCCAATTAAACATTCATTCAATAATTTTGCTTATTTAACTCCCTTAACGAGGCCAAAACTCTCAGAAGGGAAGTAACTATTTTGTAAAGGGATGGAATTTCCATTCTTTACAATCTATTTACTTCTCTTTAATACATATTTTGATGGTTAAGGGAGATGTTAAGGGAGATGTTTTAGTAATGACTTTTATCTACGTGATTGTGCTGAAATTTAAGGCATAATTTAAAACATGCAATGGACATGGGCTTCAATTTGCTACCACAGCTTCGGATGCTCCTGTAGGAATGCCATCTCAAATAAATGAATGAAGTTGAGGCGATTAGCTGTGCCATTTCATTCCAGTCCATTCCATGTTGTAAAGAGTGCCAAAATCTTGGCTTTTAAAAGAGTTCTTTTAATACCAAACTTATTTGATTCTCATTAGGCTGAGTTCCTGTGATGATTCATAAAAATATCTTACATGTTTGCATGGAGAAATAATCAACTGCTCATTAATTGCTAACTGCCACATTATTAGGAGTAAACTTAGAGAGGAATTTTCACAAGCTGATCAGTATCTATACTAGCCATTATCGTAAACTTCCAAGATTTCTGTTACATCATCCAGAGTCTTGCAGTCTTGTATAGTCACCATTAAATCATTTCTTCTAACTCTCTTCCATTCAAAGGCACATTTCTGAATTAATAATCTATTTCTCTCTGTCTATGAATGTCTCCAGGGTGAAAATTTTACTGGACCTTTGGGTTTTACACTTGTTAAATCTCCAAAATGGCCCCTGAAATAGAGAAACATATCGAAATATGTAAAGAGTTTCCCTAAATGTTTTATATCCTAGAAATGTGTTCTGCTATACTTTTTAGACTAAGAAGACACTACCATGATTATTTTAGTGGTGACTCACAAAAGCGTGTTTAATATATTTGCAAAAAACCAAAGACTCAGACCAGCATGAGCTTTGAAAATCTGTGCCAAGTACACCTCCATGTATTTTCATAATTTTTCAAAAAGGTGACAAATTCAACCTATGTCATTACCTGTTTGCTTTGCTGGACACTAGAACCCTTCCACAAGGGGTTCTACTCTTAAAGGAAAGAAGTAGCTCTGTTAGCTCAGTAGGTTAAGTGCTGGCCTGTTAATCTAGCGGCCCCTTGATCGATATGTGCTGGCAGAAATCCTTTCAACTGTAAACTGGGTTTGAGGTTATAAAACTTGAGAATAATCTCAAACTCAAAATAAAGCACACTAATTGGCTGCTTCCTAGGATGTGCTCGGAAGCAGCCAATCAGTGTGCTTTATTTAGAGTTTGAGAATGTACTCAAGTTTTATGACCTCTGGGCCAGGGCTCCATTGCACACAGCCTTTCATTGTCACCCTCCCATCATCCTGATATGACTGAAATACTGTTGAAAAGGATGTAAAATTGCAAGCCATCCATCCTTCCATCCATACCACAGGAGCACATCCTTTCCTTTAAGGTAGACGAATACTGAATAGAAATATTGGCGGGGCATTCAAACCATTATACCATCTGAGCTATAAAACATTTGGGTAAGAAAAAAACAATTTTCACCGTTTTGTTTTCCTAAAAAACAATATTTTGTATTTCTACATATTATTTTTAAACATTTTCCATTAAAATTCATATCTCTAGCACATGAATGCACTTTCATTTCAGCAAATCATATAATCTGTAATATATGATATTTGAAACAAACTGATAACAAAAAAATGCAGTTTTCTTGTTAATAAGTACATTTTTACATTCTTTGAAAAAATGCAAGAAAATTGAATTTCATGAAAAACGTCATGAAAAATATTATCAATCGATGGGGCATGCTTATGCGTATTATTTTAGTAAAACTTACGTTGTATGTTAAAGAATAAAACAAAAAAACAAACATTTCACCGTTTCGTTTCCTAGAAAAACAATGTTTAAGTTCAAAATATCCCCAAAAACAGACTGCCCAAATTCTGCACCTGCTGCAAGCACAGCCGGTCCTTGCCCTATTATTTATTTTCCTGTTGTTCGGTTCTACCATAGAGTAATGTCGACAAAAATGCGCAGATGGAATGGAAACTGTGAAGATCTTGATCATTCTGGTTCCTAAGGAACAGTCTGATCTCAGTTTTCACTGTTTGTACAGACCTATGTGCCCGAAAACTTAGGATCTTTACGGTAGATATTGTAAGTGTATATTATAACTGTATTTACTCCACAGTTAAACTCCGTTCATTAATTCTGAAACTGGGTTTTTCGCTGCTCATACTTTTATAATCTAATCAATCCACGTAAGACTATGCATAGTGATAAAGCTCGACTTCCGCCGATTTCTAATAAAGGGCTCATGTATCTTAGCCTGGCGCCTGATGCTGCAGTTACGTGCACGAAACAGCAAATTTCAAAAACCTGTCCGCAAACTAAGACCATTTGATGAAAATTGACAGCCTAAAGTCATGCATATTCAGATACATTCCACGTGGGTATCACGCTGGTCATTTGGGTAATAACTGTGGTACCCAGTCCGCCAACTTAGTCTCTAGACACACCCTACACCCGCCCCCCCCCCCCCCCCCCCACCCCTGTCCCCACTTCTTTTCAACAAACTATTCCCTCGATTATTCTACCACTCCGACCTCTACCCTGCGACACGAACATCTATAAGCAAGAATACCTAATAGAAGGAAGAATAAATAAGTAAATGCAGGGATGTTTATAGGCCTGAAGTTCGCTTCTGAGTCGAATGATACAACTGTCCCGTTGTTTATATGTATACTACTTTTGATAGTTTCCTGAGAAAATATGACACAAACAAATACATGTACAAGTATTCAAAATAAGGTAAGGAAACTGGATCTGATTTTCAATCCTAAAATCAAGAGTTGTCAAAACTGAAAAATGTAGCTCATGTAGTAACTTGGTATTTTTTCCACAAAAGACGATTTCCTTTACTGGCTCCCGTCGAGCGATTCAAGATAAACAGAAGTGGGACAGTGAACGGGACACCACTCTTGTACATGTACATTGTATTTTTACCAATTAATTCAAGTTTATGAAATCGAAAGTAGTTCAGTTTGGTTGCCGACTAAAATGACCCAAATAATTTTTAAAACATTTTTATATGAATCTCAAAACATTTTAAAACATTTTTATATGAAACTCAAGGAAGTTTTACATAATTAAACCTGTAAAATAGCGGTCATTTACAATGCCGAACCTGTAGGGAGTAGCTTGCAGCGATACCTCTCCACAAACTTTTTTCATACATTTTTACCATTGAAAGAGCAATGGGGCCTTTAAAAAGTAGCCGAACTTTTTTTGTTATTCCTGTGATTTATTGGAGGGGGTAGATTGAATAAGGAGGTTTGGGAAGGGGTCATGCCGAGGGGATGGGAGTCCGGATGGTAGCCTATTTAAGGTAGTGTGAGGGAGATTATTTTGTTAATTTTTAGGGGGGGGGGGGGGGGGGGGGGAAGAAGGAGGAATAGACTGATTAAGGGGAGTTGTAAAGTGTTTGAGAGGTACACGGTTTGGTCCTTTTGTCCTTGTATTTCACTTTGCAATTTTAACGCAACATTGGTAATAAATGTTTTGGAACTTAAGAACTTTATAACATACTGCGGAAAGCTGTAATATTTGCGTTAAAATAAAGCCAGTGAACATCGTTACGTCGCACTGACGCTGATATGACGTCGTTAAGACGTTGTTTGCCGGTGGCGATACTAAAATGAAACGCTGAAAACCTTGTCCAGTGTGAATTTATGCGGTGTAATCAATTTTAAATTGACAACAAATTATCTGGATGACAAGCTTGTTGTCACGCTGACTGATTTCGCACGCGCGGAGCATGTGTTAGAATATTAACGCCACCCATACACGAAACTATTTATAGCGACCACTTTATATGGTATTAAAAGGCGTTTCCAACCTGTCCGATGGACTTAGTCTCGGGTTGAAAATCTGTCATTTGCAGTTTTGTGCAGGTTAGCCCAGCATCCTACGAAGGACAGAGTCATAGGACACATTGATGAGAAATCGGCGGAAGTCGAGTTTTATCACTATGCACAGTCTTACCTGGATTGATTAGATTATAAATGTATGAGCAGCGAAAAACCCGTTTCAGAATTAATGAACGGAGTTTAGTCGATTTGATGATGAACAATAACTCTGTTTGTTTTTATACGCCTGTTTTGAAAAAACGGACGTATTATGTCGTGGCGCTGTCCGTCCGTCCGTCCGTCAACATTCTTGTACACGCCATAACTCAGTAACCATTTGGGATATCTTCATGAAATTTGGTAGACATATGTATCAGGGTGGGGGAACGTGTCGCGTACAAGAATGGTCACTCCCCCTTTCTTACTTTTGAAGTTATGCCCCTTTGATTAATTTTTAGCTCACCTGGCCCGAAGGGCCATAGTGAGCTATTGTCATACCAATGCGTCCGGCGTGCGTTGTGCGTCGTGCGTCGTCACGGAATGTGTCCGTCAACACCTAAAAACAAATATTCAAACATCTTCTTCTGTAAAACTACTGGTCCCATGGTTCTCAAATTTCACATGGAGCATGACCTGACTCCAGGGTCTCAGAATTGTAAAATTGGGTCAGGTTGAAAATCCAAGATGGCCGCCGTTACTAAAAATAGCAAAAACAACAAAATAAACTTCTTCTCCAGAACCACTGGGTATATTTGTCTGAATTTTGGCATGGAACATCAATGAAACCTTGGTATTCAAAATTATAAAAATGAAAAAAATCTGTAGCGTAATTTTGTCACAGTGACCTACTTTCTGTTTACGAGTGTAATTTTGCTCAAATGCCAATGTCAAAAAACGACATATTCAAACGACTTCAAACAACTTCTTCTCTAAAACCACTGCACCCATGGGTTTCAAATTTCACATGGAGCATGACCAGACTGCAGGGTTTCAAAATTGTAAAATTGGGTCAGGTCAAGAATCCAAGATGGCCGCCGTTACTAAAAATAGCAAAAACAACAAAATCAACTTCTTCTCCAGAACCATTTGGTATATTAGGCCGAAAGTTTGCATGGAACATTAATGGGACCTTGGGATTAAAAATTGTAAAAATGAAAAAAATCTATAGCCGAATTAGGTCACAGTGACCTACTTAGCGTTTACAAGACCGATTTTGCTCAAATGTCAATATCTCAAGAAAACGCAATCGATTGTTGTCAGATTTGGTCAGCAATGGTCCTTAAAAGGAATTATTTCAATTTTGTGCCAGTTGACTATCCAAGATGGCCACCATGGGGGCCGTTACTAAAAATAGCACAAACATAAAAATGACAATTACTCAAGAACCCTTGAATGGAATTCGACCAATTTTGTGTCAGAATGTTCCTTGCATGAAGCCATTTCGATTAATTACAATTTGGCTTTCCAAGATGGCCGACATCTGCCGTTACTAAAAATAGCACAAACATAAAAATGACAATTACTCAAGAACCCTTAAATGGAATTCGACCAATTTTGTGTCAGAATGTTCCATGCATGAAGCCGTTTCGATTAATTGCAATTTGGCTTCCAAGATGGCCGACATCTGCCATTACTAAAAATAGCACAAACATAAAATGACAATTATTCAAGAACCCTTGAATGGAATTGGACCAATTTTGTGTCAGAATGTTCCTTACATGAAGCCATTTCGATTAATTGCAATTTGGCATTCCAAGATGGCCACCACCTGCTGTTACTAAAAATAGCACAAAACATGAAAATGACAATATCTCAGTAACCGCTGAATAGATTTTGACGAAATTTGTGTCAAATTAATTTTTCCATTGAGATGTTTCAAAAGTAACTAAATATAGACAAGTCATAATGGCCTTTGTTACTAAAAATAGAAAAATGTGAAAATAAGAAAATCTCAGTGGAATTGGACTAATTTTCTGTCAGAATGATCATTTCAATAAGCTTTTTCGATTTTCTGCATTTTGGCATTCCAAGATGGCCGCCATCTGCCGTTACTAAAAATAGCACAAAACATGAAAATGACAACATCTCATTAACAGCTGAAGCGATTGAGACGAAATTTGTGGCAAAATGATTCTTGCTTTGATGTGTTTCACAAATTAACAAATATTGACCCGTCAAGTTGGCCTCTGTTACTTAAAATAGCAAAATTTGAAAATTAGAAAATTATGATGGAACTGGACCAATTTTGTGTCAAAATGGTCCTTGCATGAAAGCTTTTCAATTTTTTGCATTTTGGCATTCTAAGATGGCCGCCATCTGCCGTTACTAAAAATAGCACAAAACATGAAACTGACAATATCTCAGTAACCCCTGAATGGATTTTGATGAAATTTGTGGCAAAATGATTTTTGCCTTGAGGTGTTTCAAAAGTAAATATATAAACACCAGACAAGTTGGCCTCTGTTACTAAAAGTAGCAAAATGTGAAATTGAGAAAATCTCTGGAATTGGACCAATTTTGTATCAGAATGGGGACCATTCGGATACAAAAGCCAGGTGAGCGATATCAGGCCCATTTGGGCCTCTTGTTTCCCTGTAAGTCTTGTACGCGCCATAACTAGATAACCGTTTGGGATATCTTTATAAAACTTCATAGCAATGTGAATGAAGTCCTAACGATGTGTCGCGTACAAAAATGGCTGCTTTCCCTTTCTTCGTTTTAGAGTTAATCCCTTTCATTAGTTCGAAAAGGCTATTTTCGTGTTTTCTTGTACAATATATTGTCAAGGGAAAAAACTAGAACTAAAAATGGTGTAAATTATGTATTTAGGTTATCTCCCTTGTCCAACTTACCAGTATATCAGTGTTAAATATTTAGATGATGTTGCAGTCATTATACCCCCACTTTGAAAAAGTGGGGGGTATACTGGTTTACATCTGTCTGTCCGTCCATCCATCCATCTGTCGGTCCTTCCATCTGTCCTTCCGTCCCCATTTGATCAAATTTTTCATCGAAAATTTCTTCACAACCATACAAGCTAGACTGGTCATATTTGGCATACAGGTTGATGACGACATGTTGTATTTTGGGATTGAGAACCAGCCTTCTCCTGCTTATTCTTCCCTGTATTTGTCCGATTTTCTTTCTTTCAATACTTTGAATAAGAAATTTTTCGTCAAAGATTTCTCCACAACCACGCAAGCTAGAGTAGTCATATTTGTTATGCAGGTTGATGACGACATGTTGTATCATGGGATCGAGAACCAGCCTTCTCCTGCTTATTCTTCCCTGTATTTGTCCGATTTTCTTTCTTTCCCTACTTTGAATAATGAAATTTTTCGTCAAAGATTTCTGCACAACCATGCAAGCTAGAGTAGTCATATTTGGTATGCAGGTTGGTGACGATATGTTGTATCTTTGGATTGAGAACCAGCCTTTTTCTGCTTATTCTTCCCTGTATTTGTCCAATATTCGTTCTTTCCATACTTTGAATAATAAAATTTTTCGTCAAAGATTTCTCCACAACCAAGCAAGTTAGAGTACTCTTATTTGGTATGCAGGTTGATGACAATATGTTGTATCATGGGATTGAGAACCAGCCTTTTTCTGCTTATTCTTCCCTGTATTTGTCCAATATTCTTTCTTTCCATACTTTGAATAATGAACTTTTTCATCAAAGATTTCTCCACAACCATGCAAGCTAGATTAGTCATATTTGGTATGCAGGTTAATGATGACTTCTTGTATTGTGGGGTTGAGAACCAGACTTCTCCTCTTTTTATTCCCTGTATTTGTCTGATTTTCTTTCTCTCTTTACTTTGAATAATGCATTTTTTTTTTGCAAAAGATTTCTATGCATCTGTAAGTTAGGGTAGGGATTTTTGTATGCATGTTGATGATAACTTGTTGTATTGTGGGATTGATAACCAGTCTTCTCCTGCTTATTCTTCCCTATATTTTTCCAATTTTCTTTCTCTCCTGACTTTATATAAAGTAAATTTTTGTAACAGATTTCACAGCAACCATTCATTGTTGGTATACATGGTAACAATGATTTCTCTCCCTCTTTATGCTTTTTGTTACGAAAATAACATCATTTGATTTAAGCAATTAAGCGGGGTATAGTCAGATTCGCTGACAGTTCTAGTTAATTATTATAGAGTGGTTGCCCCTGTTTGTCTGCCTGTCTATCCTTTTGCAATCTTGCTCATTCTGTAACTCCTTTAGGAAATTGAAACGGGCGTATTATGCGCCGCTTGCGAAGCCCTTGTTTAAACAAGCAAGGACAGAGTTCTTCCGGGATCGTCCACCTTAAGAGTTCACCCCATACACGGAAGGCAAAAATGAAGATGGCAGAGTTGCTGCCCCTGAAAGTATGCCCATTTCTTTAATTTGAGATTCTTATGATTTATTCAATTAATCTCTAAACATAATAAAATTTTGTTGGAACATCAGGATGATATGTCTGTATTTTTGATGGATTTTCCTGATGTTTCAAAATCACTGTCTAAAGCTATGGGAAGCCTATAACATCAACTTGTATGGAGGGCCTTACTTGGTTTTACCTGCTGGGATGCTAGAAAACCACTTCCTAAGAAATGTTTTACTTTCCCATTATCTCTGTTATTTACAAATTGTGCATGAAACTGAGAGATAATCTGAACTGATTAGACAGTATGCCTACTGTTTGTTAAAAACTACACCCACTTAATTTACTAAGTGGTTCTGCTTTGTGTCAACCGTGTATTTTTGCAAGAGAAAAATATATGAAACAGCCAATAAAATAAAATTAAGGTATACAAAACACTGCAATATTTACTTGAGCACTGTAAGAGCGAGATGTGTTCCTGCACTCCGGATGAGCTGGTGGGCCTGCATATGTGTTAAATTCTGAGCATTTGTTCCTCCTATAGCTACTATGGCATCACCGTTGTGTATATGGCCTGCTGCTGGGCTGTTTTGTTCAACCTGCAAAATAAACAAATAAAATGAAAAGCCATCTACTGGTTCATGCAAAACCAGTGGGCACATGACGTCGGAATGACGTACTAACATCTATGCGACGTCATCACGTCGCTTCAACGCGAGTATGAAGTCATTTCAACATGTGCCTGCTGGGAAATGTGTATGCCCAGACAGGTGAGTGGTGAGCTGACATGGAAGAGAGGAGGGAAATGTCTATTTCTGATAAAAGTTTCATGTCTGATCTCTTTTTAGCTCCCCTGAGCCAAGAGCTGCAGGGAAATTTTTAGGATGGTAGCCTCAGCCGTCCGTCCATCTTGTCATCTGTCGTCTCAACATTTTCAAAGAACGTCATTTCTGAAGCTACTGGGCCAATTTTAATTAAACTTCATATGTGGCCTTCAGGCAAAGGGGGAAGAAAGTATACAGATTTGGTCCAGATCACTTGACAAAGCTGTTCACAATGCCCATATATGGTAAAAACCTTTAAAATTCTTCTCTGATTGACTTGAAACTTGGTCTGTAGCATCTGAAACTCTAGTACTACAATGGATATGCAATTAGAGACCTAGGGTTGACCTTTTACCTATTTTATGGCAAGATCAAATTTACGCTTTTGAACAAGAAAAGCTGAAAGAAGACATTTTTCTTCTGTTGGTATTGTGTACTGTGATATGAAAATTCAGTTATCTTTAACCCCTGTGAAAGTCTAAGGTCTAGGTCATTTAGCGATCTTGGCCAAAAGTCACTCGTTCGTCTTCTGTCAACATTTTCAAAGGACTTCTCAGAAATTGCTGGGCAGATTTCAATTAAATAACACAATCTCCATGCAAAGGGGAAAGTATATTTGGTCCATGTCACATGGCCACAATGCCCACACGTGGTGAAATCCTTAAAAAATCTTCTCCAGAACCACTTGGCCGATTGCTTTGAAACTTGGTATGTAGCATTTAGGACTTTAGTACTACAAAGTGTATACAAATGATGATGCTGCCTTCACCTTGACCCATTTTATGACATGGTCAAAGTTGGTCACTAAGGCTTTTAAATGGGAAAAACTAAAAAAAAGTGCCGTTTTAGGTTGCTGTTGTGCTCTATGGCATATCTTCCTAGATGCCCCTCTGGTAGCAGAATGCAAACGCGCATGCTTATCAGAGTCTGTCCCGCGCTCAGATGCCCTAATGTACATTTTCATAATCTATCACTCCCCCTTTTATCTGATTGTACTGTACATGCATCTTCAATGGTTCTGTCAGTTGAGATTTCTTGAGGTTTGCGATGACGCACAGCTTTTCCTCTGATACACAACTGTTGGCACTAATCTGATGATTTATTCGGTTCCAGGTAATATATTTTCGGAGGCAACATGTACACATACCTTAGTTTGTGTTTGGTATTTATCGTGCCAATCAACATCGCGGAGCCGCGTCACGTGAAAAAGCGTAATATACTTGAGAACAAGTTATATTCAAATCGGCATGCGCATTATCAGAACCTAGTCAAAGTTTTTGATCTCCGATTATAATACCAAAAGTATTGACAGCGAATGCGCATTTTGCGGTCTGATCTGCATGTTAGTGTCCAAGAGAAGGCACTTTGACTCCAAACGCGGCTCTTAAGCTGATGAAAAACACATTGCGTCTGCCAGCAGCGTTACCTGTAGAAAACATAGTAATTTTACCTGAGACAAGCTCCGTGCCAACTTTTCTCTCAAAGAAAGAATGCAATTCGTAAAACAATACGAAAAAACAGCGGCAATAACTAGCGTTTACAGAGCTTACTGTATTCTTTAGATTACAAAGTGTTCTGATAGAAACAGAAATTGCAGAACAAGTTGGCTTCCCTAGAAACTGCCTCGGTAGGCTTGATGGCGATTAACGATATAGTTGTCAGTTTCGTTCGTATAAAAACAAATGCTGGCACCAAGTACATTCGTTTAATACCGGTATCCGTATATCGATGCAATAGACTACAACGGATGGCATGAACGCTCGACTGCGACGGATGGCCCAACCAGATTTATCAAACACAGCGACAGACTGCTAATCTGCGATGGAACGAAGACTAGACCAAACTGAATCAGTTACCCTGCGATGACACGACAAATCCTTACCACACTGAAGGTGATTAAATCGATGTAACAGGGTTTCTCTGCATCGACATGAAGGTCTTGCATCAAACTTCTAAATAGATGCTTCTTGGCTCAGCCTAACTATTATATCGTTTCTGAAGGCAAAATCAGTGAGACAGACATTTTTTCTCTCTGATGTAATGAGAGCCTGACCAAATTGATTAAATTATATCGACACCACCATTTTTTTCTGCCATGGTAGTATCACCTCTGGTTAACTATGTATACTCGAAAAAATATTTTACCTTGCGATTTCTTAAACATTTCAAACATTTGGTAAAATAAATCATTTCTACCTTCCATTTTATTGATTTTGCAAGTTTTATACACATGAAGCTTGAACCTATGACCTTTGTCTTGACCAAGTCCAAGCTTTAAGTTAAACTACCCCTAAAGTGAAAGTGGTTTGAATCCCCATAGAGAATTGACAGTGTGTCAGTTTGGTCGGGCATAACTTCTAAAACTGCTATGAGTTTTAAACTTCTTATTGCTTGCTGACCTTAAATATGATTAAATTTGATGACTACCGAGGATTTTCTTTTAAAAAAAGTCATGAATTGGCGAAATTGAAAAGTTTGGCGATTTTGCTCCTTATGGACCTCTAGCTGGCAGCTTTGATTTTGAAGGTAGCGTGAATTGAAGTCTGGACTTGGTCAAGATAAAGGCTATAGTTTCAAACTTCATGTGTACAAAACTGAAATGGGAGGTAGAAATGATTTATTTTACCAAATGTTTGAAGTGTTCCAGATATCATTGGGTAAAAGTTTGGCCCTTTAATATTTTTTGAATATATTTACAAGAGATGTTACCAAACGAAAAAGGCTAAATCAGCGAGACAGACATTTTTTCTCTCTCTGATGTAATGAGAGCTAGACCAAACTGATTATTTCAACACCACCATTTTTCTGCCATGATATGTATCACCACTGGTTAACGCTGATGCAATAGACCAGTTCACTACGGCATATTGAAGGTTCATTCATAGGGTCAATTAATGTAAACCCGGACAGAAGGAAAACCCGGACACTCACGATTTTTCCGATAACAAGAGCTAAATTAACATGTTTTCTGTGATTTCTTTTTCTCCCAGTTTTCCCCTTTACTTCTCGAATTAATAGTATCTATTTTCCGGTTATATAAACAGTGTTTATTTTTCTGCAGCCTTTGAACCTGATCCTTTCAAATCTGTTTAAGGTTTCTGGATTAGAAACTCAAAATTAGCTGCGAGGGATGGCGAGCCAGGTCCCTGTATTATTCACGGCAAAACGTAAATGTAACTTTAGAAATAGATGGAATTTTGTTTATAACTTGTGCAGTTATAACACAAGTTGCATTTCCTATATTTCTTAATTGAATAAAATGAATATTGAACAATATTTTATCAAAAATATGAGATGTCCGGGTTTACCTTCTGCCAAAATACAGTGTGAGGTAAACCCGGACATCAACTGTTTTGGGGACTTATATGGTCAAAAGAAATTAATTATGAGACGTTTTAAATGGTATGAAATTATCAATACAATATTTGTGCATTGTTCTTTGCAGTTAATATGCCACATGTTTATACAACTTTTATTAGTTTTATATATTGTATAGTTTGTATGGTACCCGTAGCAGACTGAACGACCTTACTACCCATAACTTTTAAATTGATAACTCAACATGAATAAAACAAAGCTATGCCTTAAACTTTATTGGTCCCACCATTAAAATGTGTTAACGATTACTAAATTTAGTTTATCTGTGTGCTACAGACCTACATAGGCGACATATTTAACAAAGAAGCAGCTGTCCGGGTTTACCTTCTCCATGTCCGAGTTTACCTTACTCAACGGTTGGCCTCTTTAAACGACTGTTTTGACATAAAAATGCTAGTAACCAATCAAAAATTGACAGAAAATAGTACATCTGGGATGCCTCTGGCTTTACGGAACACCGAAACAGTTGCTAGAAGTCAAATAAAGTACCGACAATACCAATGGTGGCGACACTGCAAAAACTGTCCGGGTTTACCTTAATTGACCCTATCTGTTCATTAGATGAGACAGTATCTCTGCTATAACCCGAAAGTCCGTCCAGTGCGAGACATTTTTCTGCGATGACATAAAGAGGCAAACCAAACTGATTAAATTTATGCTACCGGCAATGTCTCTGCGATGTAATACGATAAAACGATGGTCCGTCTACCCGTCTTAAGGTATATGGGTACTCCATGATTTTTCCACCATTTTTTTACAAATGGGAACAGCTTTTGTGACTTCCTGTTTGCTTGCTCTTCCAATATGGGGTATACTCTTCCAGAATATGCTCATATACCGGAACTAATCATTTACTTTATGAGTTTTATCTCCTTTGAAAATAAACAATAATGCTTCGCCTGAAACTGTTCTCATTCACATAATGTCATCCCACTGCAGAGTTTCTGGACTGCCCACGGTGGCAGAAAAGGTCCGTCTAAATTTATTTATTCGACTTGACATAACAGGAAGTTTCGATATGATGGCTAGTCCATTCATTAATTAAATGCGCCAGACAGTTACATATACTGTACTGTAGCATGGTAAAAAGGTAAAGGTTCCCCATAGCCTAATAGCCGTAGGGGCAGTGGGGGTTAGAGACCCACTGTATCTTGGGCTCAGCTGATGAAAGGCGGAGCCCATCTCTCTCCTTTCGCTGCCTTCTTCCCTAATTCGAAAAAGGTACCCATTTACTGCTGGGTTGACAGAGAGTTTTCCAGTCGTCGGATGGCGACTGTGAGCCGCGAACTCACGACCTTCCGGCGACTTTCTGCACAATAACCGAGCCATTCTAACCACTCGGCCACCGCGCCTCTCTGTCATCCCAATGCAAGGACCATCCCGCTGTAGCATGAAGCCTACCCAAATTAAAGTATTAAATTCGGTCCAACGGAGGACCGCTCGACGATGGCATGAATGCCCGTCCAAGGTCAATTATCAATTCGACGGACGACAGTTTCTCCACGTTCGCATGAAGTCCCGTACAAGTTCATTAATTCGATGCAAGATGCAGTTCGTCTACGATGTCATGAAGGCCTTTAGATTCAGTATAAATTCGATGAGACAGAAGTTCATATGCGATGGTGTGAAGGCGTGCCTATTTAGCTACGGTATATGAAAGAAGAAATTCATCCCAAACTACTGATATCTCAAAGTAAATTTTCTGATCCTAGAAAATTTACTCTCGAGATTTCATTAGTTTGAGACAACAAGAGTTGAAATATAAAATAACAACAGGTAATGTGTCCAAACTATACTCATTTTTAGATAAGAGGTACTATGAGATATCAGCGTTCGAGATAGCGGGAGTTGACTGTATTTACTAAGACAGACAATTTATTGAATCGCCGCAACAGACCGTTTCTCTGCAGCATGAATGAACGACGATGTTCATATCGCTTCATTGTGACACTGTTTTCTGTGATGGCATGATGGTCAGAAAGCACAACAGGTTCTCTATACACTACAAAAATAAACGGTAGATTTTACGGTAAAATAACTGGCAACCAGCTGCCAGTCCTTTTACCGTTATTTTTACGGGCGCCCGTAAAAATTGCAGGAATCATCAAGCAGAGTGGGACAGAAAAGAGCAGATGTCGTTTTGGTTAGATAGCCCCTCAACACTACAAAGTTATTTTCGAGTGCGCCAAGTTAACATAAAACTTCCATTTCGTGATTTCCAACAATGTCTTACAGGCAAAAACCCGTAAAAATAACGAGAAAAGGACTGGCAGCCGGTTTCCAGTTATTCTACCGTAAAATCTACAGTATTTTTTTTTACAGTGTAATGGCAGAAATTTATTTTTACCATACTTAAAGAGGGTGACACGATTAACTGGCTCAGCTAGTCTACCTTGTGCCCAGGTGGTGCCACAGGCAATGTCCCCGGTGATCGCTAGATTTGATGCTTTAAAATAATATCAATAAGAAAAACAATTAACGTTACCTGTGATGACCACTGGTTGGGAGCGTACAGTACATGTGACCAGGTTGTCGGATTTGTATAGTGGACACATCTTTGTCCGTTTTGTGACCTTCAGGACGTGTCTGCGTGAACTTTGCTTACGTTTATTGATTTTTTACTATTTGGATTTAAACAACTTGGTAAGCGTGTTTTATTTATTTATGTTATCCATTATGGACGTCTTTGGAGCTGATTAGATTTTACTTTCTTTGCTCTAAATCTATTTTTTCATCTGCAAATCACTGGTGTTTGTAATAAGATCAGTCCACCTGTAACCAGAAAATCGACCGATTTAGCGTTTAAATTCGAAAAACTTGTCAGTAGATCCCTTTTTAAGAGAGATTAATAATCTATAAAGAGATTTACTCATGATAAATATCCTTAAAGTACGGGACGAAACCACACGACGTGCAAGACTGAGCGTCCCAGTTTTTTTCTGACTGTATGGGGTGTCTCATATTTGCTGTATGGTTTGTCATATGATACGCTGTTTTGATTGTATGGGATGTCCTATTTATGTGTGATACTTATTCAAAGATTTATTGCATTTTTGTGTTATTCAATTAAATATAAATGTTTAATCGTCTAGCGAATCTTTGTTACAATAGCAATTACTTAATATTAATTCACAAAATCTTGGAGAAAAAGGCTGAAGTACTAGTCTATTGAAATGACCACAAGCAGGAAGTATGACCTATTCTACACAATATCTTGGTTCAAAAGGTGCCAGAAATGGCATTTTTCACAGTCTGTCACTCAAAACGGGGTATGATTTTTACCCCACCTTGGCCTTTATGCTCATTTGCGAGCTTATAGTGTAGCCATGCTAAGGGAAGATTTACTATTATCAGGTTGGGGTGGGGAGGGGTGGCGGGTGCATTCAGGTGTGTGTGGCGGGAGTGGAGGGGGGAGGGGGGAGAATATTTTTGGTGATCTACAATAAGCATAGGAAGTGACCGTGACCTGGTGATGATGGCCTTACGAGCTCGTCTGAAGAAGGCTAGAAAGCCAACCCAGCCAAGACTGAAGTTTGATCTTGAGAACTTAAGGGACCCAGATGTGGCATGCACTTTTCAAGCAACAATAGGTGGGAAATTTGCACCACTCATTGGTCTGAGGGATCATGACATGGACATAGATACCATGATTACCGCCTACAATACAGTAGTGACTGATGCAGTCAGTGAGATACTTGGGAAGGAACGTCGGAAGCCCTGGGTCACCAGAGATGTTCTCTGCCTCTGTGATGAGAGAAGAAATTTGAAGAAGCGGTTTAAAGCAGGGGGGGGGGGGGGGGGGAGGGGGGCAAAAGGATACAGAGAAGCAAACAAGAGGATTCAAAAGGCAGTAAAGAAAGCGAAGGAGGACTGGATAGGTAGTCAGTGCGAGGAGATTGAAACTTGCCTGAACAAAAACAACCGCAAGAAAGCATACCAGCTGGTGAAGGATCTAACTTCAGTGAAACAGGGTAGACCCACAACTATCCTGGTCAGGTCTGGGAAATGCCTTACAGAGGAACAAGAGATTCTCAGCAGATGGACAGAATATTGCTCAGAACTATACAACCATGAGACTTACGGTGACAATGCGGTTCTGGACTGCAATCAGCCCCAAGAAGAAGATCAACAACCGAGCCTTCGTGAGGAAGTTGAGATTGCAGTAGCAGCACTATAGAAGGGGAAGTCTGTCGGAGTTGATAATATACCAGCAGGTCTTGTTCAAGCTGGCGAGGAGACCATGATTGATGTTTTAACAGATAGCTGTAACAGGATCTGGAGAACGGGAAAATGGCCTACCCCATAGACTCAGTCGCTGATTATTACACTCCCTAAAAAGGGCAACCTACAGCTCTGCCAGAACTACAGAACCATCAGCCTCATCAGTCATTCAAGCAAAGTCATGCTGAAAGTCATCTCGAACAGGCTTAAACCACAAGCCGAAGAGTTATTCGCTGAGGAACAGGCTGGGTTCCGAGCAGGAAGGAGCACCACAGAACTGATCTTCAACCTTAGAATCCTGTGTAAAAAGTATGTCAACATCAGCAGAATCTGTACCATGTCTCCATTGATTTCAAGAAAGCCTTTGACAGGGTATGGCATGCGACCTTAAGAGGCCACCACGCGGAAGTACAATATCAGTGCAACTCTAGTTCGCACCGTCGATCAGCTATACGACAAGGCGAAAATGCAGTCCTGATGAATGGCAGCACAGGAAAATGGTTCAGAACAACAGTTAGAAGAAGACAATGATGTCTTTTGTCACCCACCCTCTTCAACATTTTTCTCGAACTGATAATGTCTGATGCTCTGGAAGAACATGACGGAAAGGTTAGCATAGGCGGCAGAAACATTACCAATTTGCGGTTTGCCGATGACATAGACGCTCTAGCTGAGGAAGAGCAGGAACTAGAAGCCCTAGTTGAAAGTCTCGACCAAACCTGCACAAGGTATAAGATTGAGATCAGTTGTGAGAAGACCAAACTGATGACAAACAGCGCAGACGGCATCTAGACGGAGATCAAGGTAAAATGGCAGAAGTTGGGTACAGTAACAAGCTTCAAATACCTTGGAGCAGTTGCCTCAGATGATGGCTCAAAACAGGAGGTTCTCTCAAGGATTGCACAAGCCATTTCAGCTCTTACCAAGCTAAAATCAATTTTGAGAGATAACAACATATCTCTTGGATCAAAGGTGAAACACAAGTTATGCGCTCCCTTGTCATTTCCACATTTCTGTATGCCTGTGAATCGTGGACCTTGACAGCAGAGTTAGAGAAAAGAACGCAGGCAATTGAGATGAGATGCCATCAAATGTTACTGTACATTTCGTACAAGGACCATATAACCAATGAGGAGGTTCGCAGAAAGATCCAAGCAGCCATTGGAGAATATGATGAACTCCTGACGCTGGTCAAGAAACGGAAACTGCGGTGGTTTGGCCACATCTCAAAGGTCTTCTGGTTTAGCAAAGACTATTCTACAGGGCACAGTGAAAAGAAACAAGAGGGCCATGGTGGCCCTGAATCGCTCACCTGAGCATTAATCAGTTCACTGGCTCTGGTGAAGATTTATAAGAGTTTTTACCATACTAACATTTGACCTAGTTTTTGACCCGACATGACCCAGTTTCAAACTTGGCCTGGATATTGTAAGAATAAACATTCTGACACAGTTTCATCGAGATTGGATCAAAACTGTGCCCTCTGGAGCGTATACAAGGTCGTTCTTATATTTGACCTAGTGACCAAGTTTTTGACCCGACACGACCCAGTTTCAAACTTTACCTAGATTTCATTAAGATAAACATTCTAACATAGTTTCATGAAGATTTGATCAAAACTGTGCCCTCTAGGGTGTACACAAAGTTTTTCTAAGATTTGACCTTGAGCCGACGTGACTCAGTTTCATAGGGGGCTTAGATATATGGACAATAAACATTTTGACATAGTTTCATGAATTGGATCAAAACTATGCCTTCTAGTGCGTACACAAGGTTTTTCTAAGATTTGACCTAGTGACCTAGTTTTTTACCTAACATGACCTACTTTCAAACTTGGCCGAGAGTTTATGAAGATAAACATTCTGACAAAGTTTCATAAAGATTAGATCAAAACTGTGTCCTCTAGAGCGTACACAAGGTTTTTCTATGATTTGACCTAGTGACCTAGTTTTCGACCCGACATGACCCAGTTTCAAACTTGTCCTACATATTATAAGGATAAACATTCTGACAAAGTTTCATGAACTTTGAATCAAAACTGTGCCTTCTAGAGCGCACACAAGGTTTTCTAAGATTTGACCTAGTGACCTAGTTCTTGACCATACATGACCCAGTTTTGTCCTAGATATTATGAGGATAAACATTCTGACAAAGTTTCATGAACTTTGGATGAAAACTGTGCCTTCTAGAGCGTACACAAGGTTTTTCTAAGATTTGACCTAGTGACCAAGTTTTTGACCCGACATGACCCAGTTTCAAACTTATTCTACATATTATGAAGATAAACATTCTGACAAAGTTTCATGAACTTTGGATCACAACTGTGCCTTCTAGAGCTTACACAAGGTTTTTATTAGATTTGACCTAGTGACCTAGTTTTTGACCAGACATGACCAACTTTCAAACTTGGCCGAGAGTTTATGGAAGTAAACATTCTGACAAAGTTTCATAAAGATTAGACCAAAAGTGTGTCCTCTAGAGCGTACACAAGGTTTTTCTATGATTTGACCTAGTGACCTAGTTTTCGATCCAACATGACCCAGTTTCAAACTTGTCCTACATATTATGAGGATAAACATTCTGACAAAGTTTCATGAACTTTGGATCAAAACTGTGCCTTCTAGAGCGTACACAAGGTTTTTCTAAGATTTGACCTAGTGACCTAGTTTTTGACTCGACATGACCCAGTTTCGAACTTGGCCTATTGGTTATGAAGATAAACATTCTGACAATGTTTCATGAAGATTGGATCAAAACTGTGTCCTCGAGAGCATAAACAATGTTTTTTTTTCTATGATTTGACCTAGTGACCTAGTTTTTGATCCAACATGACCCAGTTTCAAACTTATCCTAGATATTATAAGGATAAACATTCTGACAAAGTTTCATGAACTTTGGAAGAAAACTGTGCCTTCTAGAGCGTACACAAGGTTTTTCTAAGATTTGACCTAGTGACCAAGTGTTTGACCCGACATGACCCAGTTTCAAACTTACCCTACATATTATGAGGATAAACATTCTGACAAAGTTTCATGAACTTTGGATGAAAACTGTGCCTTCTAGAGCTTACACAAGGTTTTTCTTAGATTTGACCTAGTGACCTAGTTTTTGATCCGACATGACCTACTTTCAAACTTGGCCGAGAATTTATGAAGATAAACATTCTGACAAAGTTTCATAAAGATTAGATCAAAACTGTGTCCTCTAGAGCGTACACAAGGTTTTTCTATGATTCACCTAGTGACCTAGTTTTCGACCTGACATGACCCAGTTTCAAACTTGTCCTACATATTATGAAGATAAACATTCTGACAAAGTTTCATGAACTTTGGATCAAAACTGTGCCTTCTAGAGTGTACACAAGATTTTTCTAAGATTTGACCTAGTGACCTAGTTTTTGACCTAACGTGACCCAGTTTCGAACTTGGCCTAGAGTTTATTAAGATAAACATTCTGACAAAGTTTCATAAAGATTGGATCAAAACTGTGTCCTCTAGAGCATACTGTAGGTTTTTCTATGATTTGACCTAGTGACCTAGTTTTTGACCCGACGTGACCCAGTTTCAAACTTATCCTAGATATTATAAGGATAAACTTTCTGATTAAGTTTCATGAACTTTGGATCAAAACTGTGCCTTCTAGAGCGTACACAAGGTTTTTCTAAGATTTGACCTAGTGACCTAGTTTTTGACCCAACATGACCCAGTTTCGAACTTGGCCTAGGGTAATTGCAGATAAACATTCTGACAAAGTTTCATAAAGATTGGATCAAAACTGTGTCTTCTAGAGCGTACACAAGGTTTTTCTATGATTTGACCTAGTGACCTAGTTTTTGACCCGACGTGACCCAGTTTCGAACTTGGCCTAGAGATTATGAGGATAAACATTCTGACAAAGTTTCATGAGCTTTGGATGAAAACTGTGCCCTCTAGAGCGTACACAAGGTTTTTCTAAGATTTGACCTAGTGACCTAGTTTTTGACTCGACATGACCCAGTTTCGAACTTGGCCTAGATTTTATAAAGACTATCATTCTGACAAAGTTTCATAAAGATTGGATCGAAACTGTGCCCGCTAGAGTGTACACAAGCAAAAGTTGACGGACGTCCGGACGTCCGGACGGACGTCCGGACGGACGTACGACGGACGACGGACATCAGGGTATCCCAAAAGCTCACCCTGAGCACTTCGTGCTCAGGTGAGCTAAAAAAAGGAAGAGGTAGACAGAAGAAGAGGTGGGATGACAATATAAAGAGTGGACAGGGATGGATTTTGCGAGCTCAACTAGGGCAGCTGAAAACAGGACAAGGTGGAAAGGGGTTGTTTCGAAGTCATCTGTGGTGCCCCAACGACCTAGTAAGGTTATGGGATAGAATAGAATAGACAATAAGCCTTTCTCGGAGGGGCGGGAGAGCGGGGGGGGGGGGGGCAGGGGCAAACAGGGCGTGAGGTCATATGTTTTGTTTGACATATGGTGATGGGAGTTCAGAATTCTTCCACCAGTCTTCAGTTTCGCCCCACAGAGCGGGAGAAAGGGTGGGGGATTCTGGTGAGACTGAGGACTGAGAGGGTCGTAAATAAATAATTAAGTGAATCATATGAAAATGTACTCCTGCCCCACCCACCCCACCCCAACCTGATAATAAATGAGTCGTCCCTTAGCCAATCATCAGGTGGACAAACGAGAAAAATAATGGCCGTGTCACAGTACTGAGTCTATGTTTAAAGAGTGTGTAAACACACCCAGATTGTTTTGTGTAAGCAGCGAAATTGACAGTTTATATTTCTTCTTCGGTTTATAAGCTGTTATCATGCCAAGTTTCTGCATGCCCAAAACATTAGTTGTAATATTTGTAGCCTGTCCTACGAAAATATTGAAAAAAGTTCTGTGCTATATGTTATCACACAGTATACAGCATAACTGAGACACAGCATACAGTACCGAGAATCGGTTTTGCGACACACGATACAGAACAGATTTTGACCCCTCTATCATTTTCTTTGAAAATAATTGCCCTTACTCAGCATGATATCTAACAAGATCAATGAATCCTGAGCCGACATACACCATAAAATAATTGCAACGAAGATACGGTCGTTTCATGTAAAATTGGTGGACAGATTTGAAGAAATGGTACGGATGCACCTTTTGAAATCGAAAATAGAGTAGTGATTTTCTCAGATGAAATGTGAAAATAAAGCACATCATAACAATCTACAGAAAATCAATGTAGCATGTCGAAAAGATCTGTAGTTAGGCTTGTCGAACTATCGGTACTAAGTTGAAACTTCCTTACTTTATATTTTTAAAACACAAAAATAAACTGATCTGAAACTTACCCGCCATATTTGAACAAAGATGCGTCCACTATACACATCGGTACAACGGGTCACACGTACTGTACGCTCCCAACCAGTGATGACGTGCGACAAAAAATTCTCCGGTAACGACTACCAAACGTGGCATAGTTGTCATGTGATGGCATGGATGTCAGACCGAACTACGAAATCTTGACAAAGCTGATATAGGACTATATAGTTTCTCTTCGGTGGCATGAAGGCCCGATCAATTTCATTAATAGGAGCGACAGTCAGTTTTGCCTGACCAAAGATACTTACTCTGACAGTTTCTCTGCGATGGCACCATTTCCAAACCAATTTATTAAGTCCATACGACACAATGGCTCGCAGGTTATGCCAACTATTTTAGATTAATGCTGCAAGCTGATGAGCAGTAAGGAATTACGGGTGTAAGCAAAACTGGTTAGGGTCGTCAGGTAAATTCGGACAGCAGGTAAATTCGGACACACCATTGCAAACAGTGAAAATTCAGATGAGACGGCTCATCATAAGCTGTTTGCCCAGTTATTTTTGTTTTAATTCCAAACAACTGACATATAACGGAAACAATGCCACTGTCCGAAATTACCTGTTGTCCGAATTTAGCTGACTTGACCCTACAGCCGCAGCTGAATTCCTCATTTCTTAAATGCTGTTTTTTCGCGTATGAACATGCGTAGGCCCTGGAGCTGTCCAAAAAAGACTTTTTGAGACAGACTTACAAATACGTAACGATGCAGACTTACAAATACGCCATGAGACAGACTTACAAATACGTCACCAAGTTGGCGAGGCCTTCAAATCGCGGAACCGTGCATGAGTTACGCCCACAACAGTGTACAAGAGTTTGGTATTTTGATAGTTTTCCCAGCTGATGCTGATATAACTTGTAATAAACAGCGCAGCTGCTGCAAATGTTTTATCTCTTGATGCAAATTAATACACCAGGTAGTTGTCCTGAATTTCTTTCAAAAATTGTTAATCTTTAAATCATCTAGTTTAAGTCAACCTTGAGCCTTGAGTTTGTTGCACGCTACATGTGATGTTAGATAGTGGTATGAGTAGCCAGACTATGTTACATGTAGCATGTTACATGGGATTGTCTTCCACATTGGACCTTTGAGCTCCCCTGAGCCGAGGCTTCGGAAGCTTTTAGTTTAAGCACAGTCAGTCGTCCGTCCGCCCATAGTAACATTTTCGACATCTCCGCTGAAACAAGAAGGCCTTTTGAAACCAGATTTCGTTTGTAGCATCAACATGTATATAGATGGGAGCTGGGGGGGGGGGCAAACAGCACTGTTTAATGCCCATTGCTTCAGTGCTTAACATGTACTGTTCATAGAAAAATTAAACGAAAATGGTTGTCTTTGCTTTAATAATGCAGTTTTAACTAAAAATGTGTCCACATGACTCGGATGCCCCCGCCTAGTGCCTTGAGTAAGATGGCACCTTTATTAAGGTACTGGCACTTTAAGGATCAAGGAGCTGTTAATTTGGGTCAAAGTGACTTACATTTATTTTGTAGTCAAATCTTGGACATGAATATGTGACACAAATAGGTTTTCATTATAGCCTATTCACATAGCTTAAGTGCACACTATGACCTTGACCTTTCAGCTAGTGACATGGTCATTGAGCACAATGAATCGTCTTGCCAAACAATTTTGAAATCCCACCATGCAATACAAACTTATGGTTCTCACTGTATCCTGTGCACAAAGTTTAAGTACAGACTGTGACCTTGACCTTTAGGCTAGTGACAGGGCTCTTGCATATATATCACATTTTCTTGTCAAGATGATCATTTATGCCAAATAATTTTGAATTCCCACCATGCAGCCAGACATGTAAATGTTTTTACTGATCTTGACTTTTGAGCTAGAGACATGGTTCTTGCACATGACACATCTTTTCATGATAATTATTTATGCCAAATAATTTTGAAATCCCACTAAGCAGAACAAAGTTATTGGCCGGACACAAACATGTTACACATTGGCCTATGCACAAATAAGCGAATCGCTTATACGAGTCATTTCTACAAATTAAATCAGTCTTAACCAAATACCGTATGTGTTGTTAAGACAGATTCAAAAGGGACCGATTCAAGATCTCATGGTCTTCTTGTTTATGTTCGTTATATTCTGTCGAAACATCTCTCTCTCTCCCTCTCTCTCTCTCTCTCTCTCTCTCTCTCTCTCTAGCTCTCTCTCTCTCTCTCTCTCTTATTCCATCTCTTAATATTCCATACCACCTGCAACTGAATCGAAAACACTTCTTATCCTCATCATTTTTGTCTTTAATTACATGTGAATCAAGATTTTGGGTATAGAGCATGAAGTTACTCAAGTCTGTTAGGTACACCGCCGACGCCAGCAAAAGGGATATCCTCGATTCTGCTTGTCGAAGGTTTTCCGGAGCAGTCAAAAAATGCCATGCACTTAGCCTAATAGGGCATCCATGTGTAAATGTTTCGTGCATTGTCAAACAGCAGTTGCTCAGATCAGCCAGTGCACCTGCCAGGTATGAGCCCTGTTATAGCTGGACTGTACTGGCGTAGGCTATATTAATGGTTTGAGTCTTGCTACTGTTGCTGTACCTAGCTACCCTTTTGCTTGTCGCGGCTCATTGGTATCTGCTGTGGAATGTTCTCAGAATCAGTAGCTTATCTGCAAAATTTGTTTGCTGGCTAATTTTGATAAGAGTACAACATATTTTCCTTGATCTTTTGTGTGTCGCCAGATTTTATAAAACAACAGCAGGCCTGGATCCAGGGGTGGGCTTTGAGATATTCCATATGGTTAGATTGAATACATGTTGTGATATCTCATTGGAACCGCCTCGCCGAGAAGGTATGCATGGTATCTTGATTTTTCATCAAATACTGTATTTTATCTGGAACTCTGTCTTTGGGCCCTACGCCCCACATGTTGTCCAGAGAAAACTCAGCCAGCTAGTTGTCTAGATTCGAGCCTGACTGTTGCAAAAAGAGCACAGACGACCCATCAGTGAAAATGTAAATGAGCCGCGACACGAGAAAATCAACAAAGTGGTGCGCCCAGCGCAGACGCAGATCAGCCTGGGCACCCACCAAGTCTAATCAGTCTTCGCTGTGCGCATGGAGGAAGCTTAGACCCTTGGCTACCCTAAAAGCGCTCAGTGAAGAGACTAATCAGACTGGTCGGACAAGCTTCTTATCACACTACACATGTGAACTAAATATTAGTAAATGCGAGTATATTTGTGTGATGATAAGGGTGGAGACTCAAAGGCGGCGGATGGATGGGTAACGTGAAGTGCGGAAAGGATGGGGTCTGGACCGATCTGCTACTGAATAACAGCACTTAAAAGATGCATGAAGTTGAACTTTGTCCAAATTTTACACATATTTCCAAATCATATTTTTTTCAGACAATAACTTTAAAATGTCAACCCCTCTGTCAACAACGAGCCCTAGTTAAAGCTCACCAGACAAAGCATGTCTGTATCCTTCAATTTTACATAGAGGATCTTACATGAGCGCTCATATATTATTGAATTTATTAAACGAGTTGGGGGAAAAGATAAGATGCGAGTCTCTGCCGAGCATCTTATCGGTTTTCCCCAACGAGTTTAATAAATCCAATAATACAAGAGCACGAATGCAAGATTCTGTTTATCATGACACTAAAATCGCATTTTTATTAGCAAATTTTGCTCTAAAAACGTCACGATTTCGCCACTAGAACGTCAACGCATACAGTAAGGTTATGACGTAATTTGCATATTTAATCCACTAGTTGATTATCGTTTTTATTGCATGGCTTTATTACACTCTCAGATGCGACGTCATATGATAAAGTTTAATTAACTTGTAGAGTCATGGTAGAGTCTGATCAGGCTGTCATTCGAAAGTCCATTAACAATCTATTTATGATCCTGATGGACGGATGTGTTAGTTACGGCCTTCCAACAGTTTTCAGTCATTTTACTATGACTGTGAAAATGAAAACAAAAGAAGCCACAGTGTCCACTCAATGTTGTATACAGTAGAAAAAGGCAGATGCCACAGTTATTATTGTCGTACTGACCTAAAATATTCGAACATAAGTACCTGAACAGTGTGCATTAGTTACCGAAACCCCAGTCAATTCGCAATATGTAAGATTATGCGAGGTAAGCATGACCTTGACTAATCAAGATGATCCAGGTAGTGTTAATTAGGACTGACTGCAGCATCTTATCCCCGCAGTACATAATATTAGCTACTATAGCATTACCTTTGCTTGCTGTGAGCAGCGCCTTGAGCAGAGGGGCCTTATGAAATATGGGAATAGTCAAGACTCACATCAGCATGCATGTCCACACAGACTGACGTCGCACGGTAAACGCGCACTTCCATTTCCCAAATATGCTAAATACGTACAAACAATAGTTATCGGAATGCAAATGTTGCGAATGTTTTTTTTTTTTTTTTTTTTTTTTTTTTGTCAACGCCTAAAGTCTGGTCATGTCAATAAAAACACCCCTTTTGACAGATAACAGATAGAGAATTCCCATGATCAGAATCCGGTAAGGACATGCATGACCTTTGTCTGTTTTGCCCATTGTCATAAAGATTTTTTTTTTTTTTTTGTCATCGAAAATACACATATTTATATTACTATGCAAATGTCAGCAAGCCAGCTTTCTATAAAGACAAACTTTTCGACAGCAGAAAAAATATACAAACCTTTTTTACTTGTAGCTGCATTCTGAAATCCCGACCCCCAGAAATTCTAAAGCCCCAGGGTTCGTTTGGGGAACTTCTTGTTAGTGAAACCATAGTCGGCTGAGCCATTCTGTATGTTTTATCCCTCTAGTCAGCTGGCCGCAAATGACCCTCAACTTTCCCCTCGTAATCCGGACTTGAAACTTTTTTTCAGCCCCTTCAGTCCACTTTTAGGCCAAAAATTTTAATAAATAAATAGTAAATCCTAATTGGTATAGATATCCAAAATAGTTAACACATATATTCATAAGAACTGATGGATTCTAAGTAAATACACAAGAGTTCTGCTGGAATTTTGTTACTATAATAAGAACAGGTAGGTGTATGTTCTCTGGCTGATAGTATACCGTAATTTGCCAAACATTGGCACAGTATTAGTATACCCAAGAACTACAATAGTTTTCTCACAGACCAATGGGCGTAGCTACCTATACGCAAATACGCAGGTGCGTATTGAAATTTTGTCAAATTGACAAAATTTCAACACACACCTGCGTATTTTCATGCTGAAATGTTGTTTACTGGGCATAATTTTAATACTAACTGCCACCAGACACGAAAATTTGAAACATCTTAGCGACTTAACCCCCTATTATTGCCCTTAATGAGTATAAAACATGATTTTGCGTACTGTGTAATTGCCCCTAGCTACGCCCCGGCAGACTACGTCAAAACGTCTTGACGGAGTGGCAAATAGTGCAAACCTTGCTCAGACTGCTCTGATCTTGGTCTACACTGTTTGCCCGGGCACCATTACTCTAATACTAAGACTGAATACGGTAAGAATGGAATCGTCATATGCAGGTAAGTAAAGACTCACTCTTTGCTTGCAGAGCTTTTGTGCATGATTCACACTTTGCAAACCTAAGGTGTGTGGGTACACCGGCATGACTTTCTACCAATTTTACATATGAAAATGACTTTTACTTTCCAGGAGGAATCCCTTCAGAAGGGGCAGGGCTCCTACCGGGAAGAGCGGAAACCATGTAAAGAGCAGACTTGCTTCCCCTGAAAGTGAATTCAACACCACCACCCCACCCACCCCCGACGCCTCGACTTATTTTGACTCCGCCATCGCCAAAAGCACTCCATTTTGGAGGTGACAATTGAGGCTTTGCTATTATTTTTCGTTGGACTGTTGGGAGGGGGGGGGGTGCGGGAGGGGGGGGGGGTGTTAATGGCAGCTTATAATCTATGTTCTAAGCAAAGAATCAAGCAGTGTGCTATGTTTGCGAGAATATTTGTTGAAAAAAAGTATATGTGCAACCTCAGACTTCACGCATTTTCGGTTTTAGTTCCGATAAAATATTTTCTATCAACAACATGATGAATGATCACGTGACAAGCCAGCTGCAAGTTGCAAGAGATAACCTATTTATTTTCCTATATAACCTACCAAAATTGTATTGATTATAATAATAAACATATGCCTAACTGGCTGATTTATCAAAATATTGATATCGTTTCACAGTTTCGAGTTTTCTCTTTTCATTTTTTCATCAGACTTTGCCTTCACAAAGTGGGAGAGGTGGCGATGCACTGGTTTTCTCTTGGTCTTAAACGGTCGCTAAACACATTTTTTTTTCGAAGCAGTGGTTGTTGAGAAGCATTGACCACTACAGCTTGGCCCAGGAAGAGGTTTCATGCAGAAAGGAAGTAATTCTAAAGAATGTTATACAGGCTATACTAAAGGAACTGAAATTACTGGGACTAGCATAGTTACAAGCTTCAGATGCAGTCAGATTGTTATTGTTTTTGTTCGTCTGTTCAAAGTTCTTCTTCATCATGCATTCCACAGTTCATTCACCATGTCGGAATATGGAAGCCTACGCCCAAGCGTATTCTGTTCCGCGATTGACGTGAAAAAGCCCTGGCAACACTGCAGATCTGCGCAGTCTGATCTCTAACCCGGTTCTTCAGCCGTAACGAATCGCTGATGTCTGTGCGAACGTCACTGTCTACTATACTTAGGTATAAGCTAGTTTTGTCGCGATGCATCCATTTTTTCTTTCTTTACTTTTTTCTTTCTTTACTTTTATTTTTTTTTCATTCACGAATCTTCGTTTAAACCCTGTCCGTTTACAGAATTGCTCGCATGTCCATTACTTGAGTAACAGGGGCGTGGAAGCCAGAGAGCGTTCACTTTGACGTTACCGTCAGTTTCTATGATTTTCAAACGACGAGAAAGACGTACTTGAGTAAAATTTTGGAAGGTATTTCATAACGTCATTAATTCATTACCGATATTTCCCAGAAAAATCTGAACGAGAAAGCTGATCCGAAGTGTCTCGATCCGAAGTGTCTCCATTTTTAGTCTTGCTGGATTTGTAACATAGAACGTTGTTTTTTTCACACTAAATTACTAGATTTTCGACGCTGACAAAACTCGAGACAATTCAGTAACTGTCGTTAAAATTTAGTTTCAGGAGTTAGGATCTTTTTCATTACATTCGTTCGTCGCGAGAAGTCGTTAATCATGTTAATCGAGGATTTGCCGTATGTATTACTGCGGTAATATATTTTGCCGAAAATTGTAAAGCAAAAGCTCCTCATTTTTTAAGAGTGTGTGTGTGTGTGTGTGTATGTGGGGGGGGGGGGGGGGGGGTTGGAGTGGGACAAATGTCCCTCTAGCGGAAATCGGAAGAGGACACCTTCATGTTGTGCTGGGGGGAGGGGGTGTGAGGGGAGGGTGGATTGGCCACGTGGTGTTGTGGCCCCAAACATTTTGTCAAAAACAGGAAGCCTTCTGTGATTTGCTGGTGTTTTTATCGACGGGACTAGCGACAGACGCGGTGCCCTGGAGAGCTGTTTTATGGCTAAAGCTATTCGTCCGGACGGCGTAAAACGCATTTACTTGTTGCGCAATCGGCACTCTAAAGGTGAATGTGTACATTTTCAAGAGAAGCGTATCTGCAACGTCTCTTCTAATCTGGGGTCAAATCTTAAAGCAAAAAGAATTTGCTCTTCTGGGATGGTCTCTGAGGGAAGCAAACAGGGTCACACACGTTGTCCTGGTCCGAATGCTAGTCTTTTTGACCCATCATCAGTGAACAATGCGGAAAAATGAAAAAGGAGGCTACGCGAAGGTACAGACCGATCTAGGTGTTGTCCTATCAGTAGCAGTGACGCTGGTGTATATTGTACCTGTGGAAACTATGGCTGTCGGGTGCCACAAACAGCACTGATGTCTCCGACAGGTATACAGGGTTACTTAACGGAGGTCACATGGAGAAAAGGCGGATCCATGTCAAAGCTCTCAAAACACTTGTCAGCGACCAGAAAGTTTTTCTACTGACGTTAACATTCTTACCTGCGAGTTCTTAATGGAGATGCCAGTTTTCATTTAACTTGTTTAAAGTGATATTTCTGTACCAAAATGCTTTCTTGGAAACAATTCCCCTGAATAAACAGTAACAGAATTAAAAACTTTGTGGGATTTGGCAACTACAACTGTTGCTAGTGGAACAGACACAAGCTTCGTGGGCGAAGTCGTTTTCACTAAATGTATTTTCCTACAGCTCACGAGTCATGCAGCCATGCTGATATGCATTAATCTCACCTAGACCTAATTCTAGTTCGCATCACTGAGCAGCTAAACGACAAGGCTACAAGTGGTCCTGGTGAATGGCAGCACAGGAGAACGGTTCAGAACAACAGTTGGAGTAAGACAAAGATGTCTTTTGTCACCCACCCTCAACATTTTTCTCGAACCGATTATGTCTGATGCTCTGGAAGAACATGACAGAAAGGTTAGCATAGGCGGCAGAAACATTACCAATCTGTGGTTTGCTGCAGGAACTAGAAGCCCTAATTAAAAGTCTCGACAAAACCTGCACAAGGTAGAGATCAGTGCTGAGAAGACCAAACTGATGACAAACAGCACAGATGGCATCCAGAGGGAGATCAAGGTAAAAGGGCAGAAGCTGGGTACAGTAAAAAGCTTCAAATACCTTGGAGCAGTTGTCTCAGATGATGGCTCAAAACAGGAGGTTCTCTCAAGGATTGCACAAGCCACTTCAGCTCTTACCAAGATGAAACCAATTTGGAAAGATAACATCTTATCTCTTGGATCAAAGGTGAAACTTATGCTCTCCCTTGTCATTTCCCTATTTCTGTATGCCTGTGAATCGTGGACCTTGACAGCAGAGTTAGAGAAAAGAACACAGGCCTTTGAAATGAGATGCTACCGAAGGTTACTGAACATTATGTACAAGGACCATATAGCCAATGAGGAGGTTCAAAGAACGATCCAAGCAGCCATTGGAGAATATGATGAGCTCCTGACGCTGGTCAAGAAACAGAAACTAAGGTGGTTTGGCAATGTCTCAAAAGTCTTCTGGTTTAGCAAAGATTATTCTACAGGGCACAGTGAAAGGAAAAAGAAGAAGAGGTAGACAGAAGAAGAGGTGGGAAGACAATATAAAGAGTGGACAGGGATGGATTTTGCCAGCTCAAGGTAGAAAGGGATTGTTTGGAAGTCATCTGTGGTGCCCCAACAACCTTGTAAGGTTATGGGATAGAATAGAATAGACCTAAAATACAGTCAATCTCGATATGTCTAACACTGATATCAAAAAAATATATAGTTTGAAACACTTTCAGTTTTTAGTTACATTTCAACTACTTTTATCTCAAACAACTGATATCTCGAAGTAAATTTTCTGGGACCAGAAAACTTACTTCAGATATCAGTTGTTTGGGGTGAACGTAGTGAGATATCGGGAGTTGACTGTATAGCCAGCTTGCCTCATTTATTTATTTCTTAGTTCTACTATACATATATATCTCATATCACTTGTTATGAGGAAATAGCAAAATAAAGATTTGAACTTGTTTATCTTAAGGTAAAATGGGTACACTTTCAAGGGAAGCAACTCTTGTCATTTTCATTTGTGCCTCTCTTCTCAACTGAGATCCTTTTAAAGGAAGCAATTTGCTCCCAAGAAGCAATGCTTTCCTTTAAGAGTATGCCCCATTTTGAAAGAGTCTCCATTCAGGGAAGCACATAAGAAGTCACAAAAGTTGATCCCCTGTGCTAAAATGGCTGTATAACATGGCTGAAAATACCCGTTCATCTTAAAGAAAGTGCTGATTAAACCACTTTAAAGGACACCAACACTGATTGCAAAAGTTTGATTTGAGATTAAACAAGAATCAAGTAATTAAGTATTTGCATGACTGAAACCGTCTTTGGTGCAGAGAGAGGTTTAGACTAGCTATTTGATTCAAGAGGTTGGTGATATATTTGAGCCGTGACATGAGAAAACCAACAAAGTGGCATGTGCTTCCAGTGACGACTTAGATCAGCCTGGGCAGCTGCCCAGTCTGATCAGACTCTTTGCTGCCCGCATGAAGGTAGCTTAAACCCTTAACTACCCTTTAAGCACACAGCAAACTCTGATCAGACTGGGAGGACACCCAGGCTGAGCTAAGTTTTCCCTGGGCACACATGCTTCTTTGTTGGTTTTCTTGTGAAGCGACTCATTTAGTCTTGCAGCCTATCCATGATTTTAGTAATATAGATATAGACTATCATTCAGGTTTACACTGCAGGGATATTGTATCTGTCTGACTTACAAAACCAATTACAGGAATTACAGGAACTGATTTATGACAATTCAAGTGCCCTGGTGTGCCGGTAGTTCAGTGGGTTAAGCGCTGGCCTGATGATCTAGTGTTCCTGGGTTCAATTATAGCTGGAGATGGAAAAAATTTTAACCATAAATGGACTTCCACTGCACACAGCCTTGCATTATCACCCTCCATTTTCATGATATGACTGACATACTGTTGAAAAGAATGTAAAATCACAACTCATTCATCCATCCAAGGCTACCATTGTCAGCTTGTTAAAAAATATAGTTTCTATATGTTGTTGTTTCTTCTCACAAGAACTGACACTGCTTGATACATGTATCATGATGTATGTCCAGGTCCATTCGTTGAGATGATTTGTCCATTGCTAAACATACCGTAAAATAAAATGCTAACAAATTCTTATCAATCCATCTATCTGGTGGGAGTGTTTTATTGGATCAAAATATATTTCCTTCAAATTAAATGATGTGTTCTACCATATTTGTTCAGTTATAAGACGGGCTTTTCCCCCATTCCATCTTATAGTACAATTACACTGTACTGATTTAGATAATTGAGCCACGACACGACAAAACCAACAATGTGGTTGTGCGCCCAGTGCAGCCTCAGATCAGCCTGGGCATCCGCTCAGTGTGATCAGAGTCTTCACTGTCCGCATGCAGGTAACTTAGACCCATACCTACCCTTTTAGCACTTAGCATAGAGTCTGGTCAAACTGGGCGGATACCCAGGCTGACCTCAGTCTGCGCTGCAACCACTTAGTTAGTTTTTTTTCATGCCGCCGCTCATATTTGGGGTCATTCTGGAGAAAGGGAAACTCCACCTTATAGCCAAATAAATATGGTAAGTTTACATGAGTAAGATATGACTTGCACTTACAACAGTTTACATTTACTTAGAGACACAAGCAAAACCCTGTAATTCCACAGATCTAGAGAAGCTAAAATTCTGGATTTTAAGTACATGGCTACACTTTCAGGGGAAGCAACTGCCATTTTAAGTTTTGTCTTTCTTCTCAGTAATCAGGATTGCCACTTAACCTCAACTTCAACATTCCCTGACTTTTCCCCGAGTTTTCCCTGAAATTTTAGTTTTCCATAGCCTATTTACAAGTCCAAATATCAGCTTAACTCTTTACTTCGAAAGTGTTTACTGTACTCGAAATTGGGGGTAACTCTTAAAGGTAAGAGTGAGCAGAGGATTTTGGCTTATCTAGAGCTGATTTCAAGAAAACTGGAAACTATAAAAGCCTATATAACTGGAAACAAATGCCAGAACAGTACAGACTCAGATCAGACAAACAATATCACAAAACATCCTGTAATGAATCCCTTGAAAATTGGTATTGTCTGAATTTGAACTGTTTCTACTGTCAAAACAAGAATTCCGCAGAATGCAATGTCGCACCTGCTATGTGCCTTCACATGAAAAACTAAATGCTAGGGTAGACATTAATTATGCTAGGGTGGAGGTAAGGTCACTGTGACCCTATTCCGCTACAGATTTTTCCATTTTGATAATCCTAAATACGAAGGTCCCATTAATGATTCACACAAAATTTCAGCCAAATATACCAAGCAGCTGCGGAGAAAATGTTGATTTTATTCGTTTTGCTATTTTTAGTAATGGCGGCCATCTTGGATTCTCGACCCGGCTGAATTTTACCATTCTGAAGCCCTGCAGTCTGTTCATGCTGCATGTGAAATTTGAGAACCATGGATGCTGTGGTTTCAGAGAATACACCGTTTGAATGGACTTAAACGCTAGGGTCCACGTAAATTATGCTAGGGTCGACGTAAGGTCACTGCGACCTAATTCTGCTACAGATTTTTTTCATTTTTATTATTCTGAATACTAAGGTTCCACTTATGCTTCATACAAAATTTCAGCCAAATATACCAAGCGGTTCTGGAGAAAAATTGATTTTGTTGGTTTTGCTATTTTTAGTAACAGTGGCCATCTTGGATTCTCGACCCGGCTGAATTTTACAATTCTGAAGCCATGCAGTCTGATCATGCTGCATGTGAAATTTGAGAACCATGGATGCTGTGGTTTCAGAGAATAAGCCGTTTGAATGGACTTAAACGCTAGGGTCGACGTAAATTGTGAACGGACGGACGTACGGTCTGACGGACGGACGTACGGAAAACCGGACGCCTATATCGCACCTTGCTAACGCAGGTGCGACAAAAATTACATACGATTTTTACAATATTAGGACATGTAGGACCAAGGCTTAATGTGGGAAAACACCTTATGAAAACAGCCAAGGTCCAGTTCAGGCGAGAGTTGCATATGGTGAGCGTTATAGTGTGGCACTATGTAACGCTTTGCTAACGACACTCAACAGTTGTGCTTTCAAAAAGCCCTTGTCTGTAGCTGTGCATTGTAGCACTTTTTGTTTACATGTGGTGTAAGTGAGGGAAATTTCCCTCCCTTACACCATATGTAAGCAAAAAGTGCTACATAGTGCTTTGTCTATGCAATGCTGCCCAACAAAAACCGATTTGTAAGAGGCAGCTCCAGAAAGGCTAGGTATTGCTACGAAGCACTGTTGCATAACCATTAGCTATAAAGCGCTATGTAGTGCTCGCCTTATGCAACTCATCCCAGCCCTTTTGTTGTTCTTTAGCCAAGTCATGCTAAAACTGGTTTCAGGTATCTGCAAAGAGCACAACCTTAAATCATTCTGTGAAACCATGTGATCTAGTTTATGCCTGCAAATTCATTAGGGTTCATGCATGTACAAATACAGCACAGGCCCTGACCAGACTGCTAGCATGTAAAGGCTGGTGTGAGTCTTTGCTGTTAGCATATGCATCCCAGCTCTGACAACATTGTAATTTTACAATCAGGGCCCAGTTGTACAAAACTAACGATTTCATTATTTAACCAGACATTAAATTTTCAATTGTGAGGAGTTTTTCCTTTGCAAAAGTTCCTCACAATTTTTTGCAAAAACTATTACCTTAATTAATTTATTGAGTACTGTAAGACTAAATGAATCCTTATCTAACAGTTTCACTAAGCTAACGATGAAATGAATGTGGCCCAGTTGTTCTGACACACAAAGATTTGATCTATTGTCTCACAACTGACTTATACTGATATTCCAGCAGTGTTGTTTTTTTTCCTGATGCTCATACCATATATTTTATTCAGCTTCAAACGAGGATTTTTCTTCTCTAGACTGACTTGAAATAAATAAATCTGTCTCTTAACAGGATATTTTAAATGGGATTTTCCCTTCCAAAACAGTCTCGAAAATATACAGATATTTAGTGTTTTTCTGAAAGGGAGAAAATCCAGCTTATAATCGAATAAATATAGTACTCCAGTTTTTATGAGTACATATTACATCCTGTTAAAATATCCATTCCTCATCTGTCATAATATGATCCTTTCTAGTCCATTTACTCTCCATGCCACCAAACTGGCATGAATCATATAAGAGACTCTTCAGAACAATAGACTGGTGTTGATCATATCATGAGCAGTGAGAACTGGATCTGTTATAGTAATACAATATACAAGCTCTTTCCGTCTATTTATCACACTATGTTAGCTCAAACAATGTGTTTAAAACATTTTTTCCTTCAAATTTTTTCCCATTAAAAGTATTTCACACACTTTTTCTTCTTTCATGTAGGAAAATGCAAGCATTTTACAGCGAACTATTCTATGAGCACATGTAAGAATGGTCAACTTACTTTTAACAGCACAAATGGATTATCT
The DNA here is from genome assembly GCA_963989385.1 of Ctena decussata. Taxonomy (NCBI): domain Eukaryota; kingdom Metazoa; phylum Mollusca; class Bivalvia; order Lucinida; family Lucinidae; genus Ctena; species Ctena decussata. The sequence continues at coordinate 20,646,598 of OZ022508.1, forward strand.
ACAGATTCCAAGAAACACATCCTTATTTAGGCCACAGGCGCTTGAAGTTCAATGCTAACCCCCCCCCCTCCCCCCCCTCTCAAAACCCTTTGAACTTGACGCAGTCTATAGGTAAGAAATGGCCAGGTATGCAAGCAAATTGCCTCGATTTTTTGGACTGCTAAAACTGCCAGTTAGAAGCACCCCAAAAAAAGCAAACTTGTTGCCTGTAAACATCGATTCAAAATGTATCTATAAACATGATAAATTTGTTCAGTTATCGTCTCTGTGGTGCTGTAATCCTGAATTCAAAATTAGACACAAAATCTCGTCGCCATTACGGTGTCCAGTTTCCGGTTTACTTCTGCGCCAAAGTTGAGCATGTGCTTGTACGCTTTGAAAATCACACACCAGCGAAATCATTCAATTACTCTTTTAGAAATGACCAATGTCGAAACAAACATGATGAAAATGACGTCATGATGTTTGTATCAACAACGTCAAAACTACGCAATAATGTTGGCGTACAATTTTCATTTGTTGACTGAGGCATACATGTACTGACTTTCCGAACAACAAAGATGCAGATTAGCTTGAGCATCCTCACGGTCTGATCGGCGATTTTGTTGTTTGATGATTGGACAGAGTAGGAAGCTGTACATTGAAGAGGATCGTTATCCGCAGAACCACTTCACTTTTCCCGTAATAGAACCTGTTGACGTTGCTGTGCGACGTTGATACACCGGAAACTGAAGACCGTAATGGAGTCTGAACACATGCTTGCACACCTGGCCATTTCTTCAAAATGGATCGTACCTGGATGTTTAGCGGCAGCATCTAGCATAAAACTTCAAGCGCCTGTGTTTCAGCCTACTGCCAGCAGAAAGGACTGCTGAAACTTTAGGACCAGTAAAGATCAAGATCAGTCGGTGCAGCCAGCCATACGGTCTAATCACAGGTAATTACAGAAAAATTCTCAGAGTTATCCTAAAAGCCCCATCTTATTCAGAGCTCTGTGTCTGTCTGCTTGCGTTTTTTATATATGCGCCGCGACACGAGAAATCCAACAAAGTGGTTGTACCCCCAGGGCAGACTCAGATCAGCCTAGACATCTGCCCAGTTGGTTGGTTGGTTGATTTGATGCTTAACGTCCACGGTAAACAACTAAGGTCAGTTAACCTAACCACGCTATTCCTGGGCAGGCTTAGACCTCCTAAGCGGTTAACCAGTACTAAGTGCACATACTTTTGCCAGTAACTGACAACTGCCCTTCTTGAATCAGAGGAAGAAGAAACGAAAGTATGTGGCCAGACCGGGATTCGAACCCAGGACCTCTGACTTACGAGTCAGGTGCCCTACCGATTGCGCTACCTGGCCCGGCATCCACCCAGTCTAAGCAGATTCTTCGCTAAGCCCTTAAAGGATACCTAAGGGTCTAAGCTACCTCTATGCGGACAGCATAGACTCTGATCAGACTGGGCAGATGCCCAGGCTGATCTGAGTTTGCACTGGGCGCACAACCACTTTGTTGGTTTTGTCGTGTGGTTGCTCATATAAAGAATTAGAACAGAGATTTTCTACTCTTTTCTTCACTCAGCTTACTGACATTTTTTTTGTCTATAAAATTTCATGGATTAACTCTTTGCTACACTACAGTAGAACTTCAATGGCTTGACCAGGCTTGGGCTCATGAAAATTAATTCCAGCGAAAGGTAGTTCCAGCCATCCAGGGCTGGTCTCTATAAAAATGGACCTCTAGGGACCTACGAACGAGTTCTAGCCAGGCAGAGTGAACAAGCCATCAGGGTTCGAGCCATTGCAGTTCTACTGTATCTATCTTCTGCTGAGAGAACTCCTCTAAAATTTATACAGCATTTTGCATTTGCCTATTTCCACATACCTTTTCCCCACTTTTTTCCTCTTTTGCACCCGTTTCCTACATATCAATTGCACACAAAATGGTTAAATGTAATTAACAGGAATAGTCAAAAGGCAATACAGCATGTCTAACAGGTGCTTGTTTGACGATAAATGAAGCAATTTAACAAGAGCAACACTGTGGCTGTCAAAGTTCAGTGAATACCGTAAAATTTCTAAATACTGGGACACTAAAAACAATTACCATAACTGTCCTAAAATTGGAACAGTTTGGTTTTACAATGCAGTAATGTGGCCCAAAAAATGAAATGCAAATGGGATTGCAAATAGTGTAGACCCTGATCAGACTGCTGCTTGAGGAGCAGTCTGATCTGGGTCTGCACTATTTGCTCAGACCTAACTGTCCCAATATATAGCGTCTTTACGGTACTTCGCAAAGGCTCTGACCTGACAGTAATAGAAAACATTTCCACAATTTAATTCTGCATTTCGACCAATTAGGCCCTTTTCAAGAATAAATTTTTGCTTTCTACACAACATCATGAATCAGTTCTGGATTCACCATAAAGATACAACCTAGTATCAATATGGAGAAATTGTATCAATATGGAGAAATTATATCAATATGGTCAAACTGATGCTGTATCAATATGGTCAAACTGATGCTACTTATTGGTTGATCTGATGCACAATAAATTATATTGTGCATCTGTGCCGAAAAAAATCACAGTTTTCAAAAAGAGTGCAATTCCCCAGCTTACATATGTACTTTATTGGTTAAAAAAAAGTCATAAACCACACATTAATCACAGATACATAGAAAAATGTACGAGCCAAGACACAAGAAAATGTACCTTAGAGCACATGATACAGCTAAGACACAGATCAGCCTTCATACTTGCATATGTGCAAAGTCTCACAAACTGAGTCTAACTCTCAATTACCCTAATCACTTTGGCAGAGCTCTAGATAAGAGGGGTAACTGATTATAATTGAGGGATAATTTTTTTTTATTTCTCATTGAAACCATATGTTGTGACCCCTCATCTGAACCGTCTCGTCGAGACGGTTCAGATGAAAAGTCACAACATATGTTTCTATGCAGAATTAACAAAAAAATTCCCTAATTATCACCAAATACTCCCTCTTATCTAGAGCTCTGACCAAGTTGAAAAATAGGTATGCTCACTTAAAACTACCCCAAATATCTAAATCCCTCTTATATGGATGGATGAATGACTTGTGATTTTATGTCCTTTTCAACAGTATTTCAGTCAAACCAGGATGATAGGAAGAGTGATAATGGAAGGCTGTGTGCAATGGAACCTTGCTTAGGTTCGAAAAGATTTCTCCCTCACACAGGAATCAAACCCTGGTACACTTTATCAGCAGGCCAGCACTTACTCTACTGAGCTTCCGGGGCTCCTCCATCTTAAATGAGGGCTCTAGATTTTTGTGATCGTTCTTGAAAAGAAAAACCCATCTTATAGCAAAATTATGTTACTGATTTATTCAGTTTTCCTTAAAATGTAAAACTGGACTGAATTGTCCATCTGATTTTTACAAGTTCAGACAAACTGAACAAGAAATGTACTCTTTTACATTTGCTTCTTGCAAAAAAAAAAGAATTGATTAACCTAATGTGCTTAAGTATTGGGACACCTAAAATCATTAATTTTCCATTTGTCCCAAATTGAAAATTAATGGTTTTAAGTTGTCCCAATATTTAAGTACATTAGGGTAGAAGTTTTCAATCCTGTTTAGATTAGCTCAGAACAATTTCATCAGCATCTCTATTTCATTTCCATCCACTACCAAACACTCTTCAGCATTCAAAGAGTGCAGTCCAGCTCTAATGGCATCAGCTGATCTTTGTATCTAACTTCACCGATTCCTGAGAATCCAAAATCTGTAGATATTCTAATGCAAACAATAAAGACAGATCAGCCTGTACTGAGGTGCATGTTCAGATTCTCTTCATTGTTCCCACATGGTATAATGCCATATTTTTTCTTTTCTTTTCTTTTTTCCACAAAGGGAGACAACTGTTGACTTCCAACAATAATATCCTTCTAAAAGGTGGTCGATTTTCAAACGAAAGAGGAGAGTATTCTTTTCTTCAGGAATTGATCCTCATGGTATAGGGGACAAGATAGGGTTGCTTCCTCTACAAGTGAAACTATTTAGTGCAAGGTACCTTTTCTTGTGCTGAGGCTCAGCTTTAGTAAGTATTCAATACTAAAACATACAAATGTGAATGGTACCCTAATATGCTTATATATTGGGACACCTAAAAATATCTATTTTCCATTTGGGACAAGTAGAAGTTCAATTGGTTTAAAAAGGTAGAGGTAAAGGTTTCCCATGGCCTAGTGGCCATATCGGCAGTGGCGGTAAGAGGCCCACTATATGTCTTGGGCACAGCATATGAAAAGCCGGGCACATCTCTCTCCTTTCGCCGCTTTATCATTCCCTGAATCGTAGAAGGTACCCATTTACTGCTGGGTTGACATAGAGATTTTAGTCTCGAGTTGACCCAAGCCAGGATTCGAACTCGCAATCTTCTGCACCATAACCGAGCATCTCTAACCACTAGATCACAGCGCCTCTCTGGTTTAAGGTGCCCCTAATGGTTTTAGGTGTCCCAATACTTAAGCACATTAGTAGTACACGAAGTCATGGCGACTTTCAAAAGCACTTTCTCACTATTATTTACAATGAGACAACATATGAGCCGCGACATGAGAAAACCAACAATGTGGTTGTGCACCCTGCACAGACTCAGATCAGCCTGGGCATCCGCCCAGTCTGGTAAGACTCTTTGCTAAGTGCTTAAAGGGTAGCTAAGGGACTGAGCTACCTCCATGCGGACAGCGAAGACTCTGATCAGACTGGGCGGATGCCCAGGCTGATCTGAGTCTGCGCTGGGCGCACAACCACATTGTTGGTTTTCTCGTGTCGCGGCTCATATAAACTCAGAATGAAAATATGCCCAGACCAGACCATAGATGTCTTTGCATCAGAGAAACCAGCGAAGACCTGGACCAGTATATGCTTATGCACCCTCAAGAGTTCGTGATGTGGGAAGTACTTGATCAAATTTCAGGATGTCTTATTTCTCAGTAAAAATATCTGCTACAACACATCATTAGGCCTACCCTGGTAAGGCAAGGCAGGTTTAGGCAGATTCTAATTAATGCATTTTAATGAAGCTTTTTCATGGTCACTTATGGTGTATAAGCAAATCTCCATGTCTTTTTAACCCTTTTTTTTTTCAATTTTACAAAGGGAAAACTCTCATGACTCCTGTTTTAATGAGTATGTGATGATATTTTGAGATAATTTATCCATGTGGTTGAATTAAAATATGTATTGTGACATCTCTTTAGAATTGCCTCGCTGAGGTGATTCTAATGAGATATACAACATATATTTCAAGGCAACTCCCACCCGGCCCCCAACCTCCCACACACACGTCCTTGTATGAGGAAGCCCTTCCCCAAAAGGATATGCTCCTTTAGGAAAAGAATTTACTCCTACAGGAGCAAATTCTTTCCTTTCAAAGTTGGTCCTACTGAGAAGGCTGGCAGAAATGGCAAAGACAGAGATGCTTCCCCAGAAAATGTGCCAATTTACTCAAGAAAAATCATGAATTTCATGATCAAATACTCCTATCTAGTCTTGCTATTTCTTATCTTGAATTTCCAAATTCCAAACATAGTTTAAACATTGTATATGAAACAGACTGTTTCAGTGTTTAGACTTGCCCAGGTCTTCCCTGGTCACGTCACATGCAACCTTCTGCTGGCGCCCTAAAATGACATGACAATATGAATGTGAAACCAGTCCACAAGTTCTTTGGTTTCCGTATAGATGATATTCCTGAGTTACAATTTGCAAAATACACCGGTTACACATCAGCCCCGAGGTTATAAAACTTTTTTTGTGCTCAGATGAGCTGAGCATGAAATTTTCTCTGCTGATCAATATGAAAATGCCAACTAATGTTGGCATTTTCATATTCATAAGCAGAGAAAATTTCATACTCAGTTAAACTGAGCATGAAAACAACTGTACTTATCAGTTATTTGCTATTTATCAGCAGGTAAAATTTCATGCTCAGCTCAGTTGAGCATGAAAAAAGTTTTATAACCTCGGGACCAGGCAGTAAGTAGGTAGACAAAGTCTAGAGATTTTCAGTGTCATCATAGTTCACACATATTTATCTCACTACTTCAATTCAATAAGAACTCTTACAATTTTCCCATGGGTAAAACCTCGGTCCCACATACCTCACGACTGCGATGCAACCACTTAGAGACTGATTTCATTTGAGCCGCGACGCGACAAAACCAACAATGTGGTTGTGCGCCCAGCGCAGACTCAGATCAGCCTGGGCATCCGCCCAGTCTGACCAGAGTCATCGCTGTCCGCATAGAGGTAGCTTAGACCCTTAGCTACCCTTTACGCACTTAACGAAGAGTCTGATCAAACTGACCGAATGTCCAGGCTGATCTGAGTGCGCTGGGCGCACAACCACATTGTTGGTTTTGTCGTGTCGCGGCTCATTTGTATTTGACTGGTAACCCTGTGACCATTTCCACTACTCTTTCCCTTCCAATATGATTGCCAATCAATTGCCTATAAGTGGCCGTACAGTAGATGAAAGCTTTGGCAAGTGGCAATCGATCCACGACCTTCCTGTAACTACTTGCTGTATGATCTGTGACAGGTTTGCAACTAGTTTAGAGTGATCAAAGACCAGTAAAAGACCAATCGGAGACTGCTGACTGGCTGCAACTGAACGGGGACTGGTCAGGAACTTTTTGTCAAAAAAGCTTTTCATTGAAGCTGGCACTGCAAAACTATGGAGATTGATCAGCAAATGCTTCAAACCTCCTTGCAACATGTCTGCAACCAGTCGCCGATAAAAACACTGACCAGTTGCCAATCAATTGCTAATGAACCGCTAATCCCAGATCAGTCCCCCATTGATTCCCAATCAGTCGCTGTACAGATACCAAACAGTCGCCAATAGGTCGCAGCAAAGTAGCAAAAATTTCAAAGCCGAATAGTAGATGAAACCCATTGCCGCATGGTGGAAATCAATCGGCCACACTAAAGTAAGACGATCAGCCATAACTAATCTGCAATCAAAATCAGTTGCAGCTAGTCTTTTGCGTATGTTTAAATGACTGGCTGCGACTGATTTTGATTGGCAACCGCTCAAAAACCTTGTCGCAAGTTTGATAAAACTTCATTGCCACTTTTGCAACCTCTTTGCCATTGTCCACTTTCTTAGTTGCAGAAAGGTCGCCCCACTGTCACAAGCTCTGTTGGACCGAGCCTTAAGATATTCATTTCAGTTCATAAGCAACAATTTAATTGATTTCTGTAATGCTATTGTGCCATTCCAGTATAGCAAAACTGGAATGACATGCCCAAACAGCTCCTGATAATAGCTTCATAAATACCTTAATTCTAAAACTTTGGACACATAAAATAAAGTCCTAACAATGAATCAATTAAGTTTGACAGTGTAGTAATGTGCCCAAAAGATGCATATGGAATGGCAAGTAGTGTAGATCCTGATTAGACTGTCTGATCTGGATCTGCACTGTTTGCTCAGGCTAATCTGTCCCAAGACTAAAACTTTTTATGGTAGTATTCTGGTGAAGCTAGTGAAAGCAAGTACACTACCTTTTCACCAGTGACTTATTATCAGAAAGCTAGCCAAATCTAACAGCTTTTTCATAAAATAGACAGCCCTTTCCTATTTAATTCCAGACAAATAATGTGAGGATTGATGAGGAATCCATTTTAAGATAATTACCATTCTTTTTTCTTTCTTTTTAATCAAAATTCTTCAATTTTGAAATTCAAAACAGACACACACAAGCATCCATTCTTGATTTAAAACAGTCATGAAAATTTTGATCATATTATGGCATTTTTGCTCATGTTTCAGATTTGTTCAAGTATAAAAAATCTCAGTATCACTTTGAATACAGACAAGGAGCTTCCAGTAAACCTTCCACTGGCCCCAATATGGGGCAAACATAAACGCAAATATTTAGTTGTTCTCATTTTTCTAAACATACAGTATTTCCTAAAGGGCTACTGAAGGGACAAGACGCATGAGCCCATCACCAAAATAGAGACTGGTCAAAAAAAAAAAGAAAGATAAAAAATAAGCAAAAAAATACATATATATAGAGACTGGTTAAAGGTCAAACTGGATACCTATACAGTTTGATAAGTCTGGCCCAGAGGTTTTAAAACTTGAGTACATTCTCAAACTCAAAATAAAGCACACTGATTGGCTGCTTCCGAGCACATGCTTGGAAGCAGCCAATCAGCGTGCTTTATTTTGAGTTTGAGATTATTCTCAAGTTTTATAACCTCGAACCCTGATTTTCTTTGTAAGAACACATTTCTTGGCATTCCTGAAATATTACCGTTAAGATGAATGGAGACACCTTCAGGGGAGGCAAACTCTGCCTTTCTCATATTTGTCTCCATTTTCAGTGGAAGTGAACTCTTAAAGAAAAGAATTTGCTCCTCCAGGTAAAATTCTTTATCTGTAAGACTAGATCCTTTTCTGGTAGCGTTTAATCACCCTGGTAAGCAAACTGAAAATTGAGACAGTTGCCTCCTTTTTGTCTCCTTTTAAAACAAGAATTCCTTGGAACATGATGTCTCCCCTGTGCATTGTCACAAATCAGGGCTAAACCAGAAAAACATTGTAAAGTTTATGTCTCAGCAGACAATGACAAGAATGGCATCTGAAATGTAATACAGGTCTAAGTCTCACTTCTGCTAGTCTTAGACAAGACAAAAATGGCAGAAAATTACACACCGCAGAGCTCTAGATAAGAGGGAGTATTTGATGATAATTAAAGATAATTTTTTTTATTTCTCATCGAAACCATATGTTGTGACCCCTCATCTGAACCGTCTCGACGAGACGGTTCAGATGATGGGTCACAACATATGTTTTAATGCAGAATTTACAAAAATTATCCCTAATTATCACCAAATACTCCCTCTTATCTAGAGCTCTGCACCGTAACACAGAAGACTTGTCAAACTGTATGGATGCCAGACTAAACCGAGTCTCAGTTTACAAATGCCCAAGACACTTCTAGATTCTTGGGGTAGCACAGCTAAGCTTTCATTAGAAATTAATCTTAATTTTTTGCCTGCAAAATTTTAGCTTATCAAAAGCAATGTTCCCATGCAGAGCTCCAGATGGGAAGGGGTAACAGGGATAATTTAGAGACGGCTCTAATGAGGGGTCAAAACATATGTTTTCAGTAAGAAATAAGAATTATTACCCTTGAATTATCCCTGTTACCCCTTCTTATTTGGAGCTCTGCTCATGTATTCAATACATGCTACCAAAATGTAGATTTTCTCCTCTTCAGTAAATGAGGTTTTTTAAGTTCTTCAATAATGTGCTCAGCATCATAAACTTTAGGCTTCTTCTCTACAGTGTTTGTTAAAATGTTATTTTCTGGTCTGGTTTCAGAACTTGCTGGACCATTCTCTTCTTTCACCAACTTTAGTGGAGTCACAACAGTATTGTTATTTTGATTCTGAACATTTTTCGACACTTTTTCACTATCCACAGACTTGCGTCTTGGTTTCTTGGCATACATATATTCACCATAAACATACACATCATTGTCTAGAGAACGCTTCAGCGACCCTGTTTGAGATCGTGTAACCGGATGTTTGGAATTCAATGATGATGAATTGTTACTCTTTGATTCAAGAGAATTTGATGTACCCTGAATGGAAGAATGTTCTGACACACTGTCTGTCATATCATTCAAATTGTCAAGCACTAACATGTCTGTTCTCTTCAAATCTGTGACTGATTCGTCATTTGTCAGTGTCATAGTCTGACAAACAGGACTGCCTCTCTTTGCACTGGGCTCAGACGAGCGTCTTTCTCCTCGTTTTGGAAGAATTGACGGCGAAGATCGAGACTGAGTCACAGTATTTCCGTCAACTTGCACAGTGTCTTCAGAATTTAAACTATACTTCACAGTATCTTCTGACATTAAACTATACTTGAAAGAGTCTTCTGATTGTACACTATATGGTAAGGAGTCCGAGCTCTCTGAATCACTGGAGATCAGGGGAGGTAACCTCTCCTGTTTCACTGAGATTCTCTTATAGAAGAGGATGTAGGCCTGGGCCTGGAGAACTTCCTCCAACTGACACAAAATCATCCGAGAATCATTGCAGTGGACCCAAGAATCTGAAACAAATTTTGTTTGATAAGATTGAAAAAGAGAAACATTTACAGATGTCCTGGGCCTGGTTGTTCAAAAGTAATGACATCGTTAGTTAACGAGACGTTAAAATTTCAAATGTTAATGCCTCAAGTATGCCAAAAATTTTTGCAAAAGCTTCTCACATATTTTCAACAAGAAATGTAAGTGTATCTGTCTACAAAGTTGCAAAACACTTAACGAAATGACCTCTAAATAAGCTCGTTAGGCTAACAGTGCTATGAACAACTGGACCCTGGTAGGTAACTTAACCCTATTGCACTTAGAACGTCCAAAACTCTATTGCACTTAAAATAGCCAAAACTCTATGGAGTTATGGTTGTTTTGAGTGTGATAGGGTTAAGGAAAGAAATTTACTTCCAGAGGAATGAAGTCTTTCCTTTAGGAGATGAAAACTATCATGAAGGGATGAGATAAAGAAAATGGCATAGTTGCTTCCACTGAAAGTGGACTCATTCACCACAACATGTCAGACTGTTACCAAACATTCATTTCAGGGTTCGCCACTTATCGGCCACTTAAAAATTCCTGATGTTTCCCATATTTTTGCCTTTCCCCTGATTTTTCCCGACAATTCACAGTTTTCCATACCTTTTTTACAGATTCCAAAAGTAAGTTTTACTCTTTATTTTAACAGTGCTAACCTAATCACTTGGAAATGGGGAAATTACTCTGGAAGGAAAAGAATTTGCTCCCCTAGCCCCCAATGAAGCTCCATTTGTGCTCGGAAATTAATTTCAGGTGTCCCAGTTTATCTTGCCCCCTGGACAGCTTGACCCCTGGGGGGCAAGCCAACCATGGACAGCTTGACCCCCGGGGGACAAGCTGTCCCGGGATATCTTGCACCCCCCCACCCCCCCCCCCCCTGTCCTCCCCGTCCTGGTTATCTTCACCCCCGGGGGCAACATGTCCCGGCTGGTTTACCTTGCCCCCCCCCCACCACCCCGGGGGTGAAGATAAACCAGCTGGGCTATCTTACCCCCTTCCAGGATTTTGGTGTGATATTTGTCAATGGATTTTGAAATTGCTTTCAAGCGCTTAAATAGTTATTGGAATTAACCATTTGCACAACAAGCGATCACTCAGAATCCCAGCTGGTTTATCTTACCCCCACCCAAGATTTCGGAGCGACATCTGTCCAGGGATTTTGAAATAGCTGTTAAGTGCTTTAATACTTATAATACTAACTAACTACACAATCCACATCATTCTGTCATGCTTGGACAAATGTGGCTCCAAATTCTTGGGTGGGGGGTAAGATAAACCTGCTGGTATAGGTTGCCCCAATCCCTGATTTAAGGTTTTTCCAGATATCTGTTGTTGTAAACAAGCATGAGACATGTGGATTGTGTAGTTAGTTCATTCTAATAACTATTAAAGCTCTTTCAAGCTATTTAGAAATCCCTTAATAGATCAGGCTCCAAAATCTTGGGCGGGGGGTAAGATAAACCAGCTGGGATAGGTTGCCCCCCAGCCCTGATTCAAAGTATTTCAAGAGATTGGTTGTTGTGAACAACCTTGAGTTATATGGATTTTGTGGTTTGTTCATTGCAATAACTATTAAAGCATGTTAAAGCAGTTTCAATACCTGTGGACAGACGTGGTACCAAAATCTTGGGGGGGGAGCAAGATAAACCAGCTGGGATAGGTTGCCCCCAACCCCTGCTTCAAGGAATTTCAAGAGATTGGTTGTTGTAAACAAGTATGAGCTATGTGGATTGTGTGGTTTGTTCATTGCATAACTAACAAAACAATTTTAAGCAATTTCATATCTTGTGGACAGATGTGTTAACAAAATCTTGATTGGGGGGTAAGATAAACAAGCTGGGATAGGTTGCCGCACACCCCCAGTACGTGGTCTTTCTTGATATTGGTTGTTGCAAGTAAGCAAAAGCTATGTGGCTTGTGTGGTGAGTTCATTCAAGTAACTATTAAAGCACTTGAAAGCAGTTTCAATACTTGTGGATAGATGTAGTAGTACCAAAATCTTGAGGGGGGGGGGGGGGGGGGGGGGTAAGATACACCAGCTGGGATATGTTGTCCCCCACCCCTGAATCGAGGAATTTCTTGAGATTGGTTGTTGCAAACAAGTATGAGATACGTGGATTGTGTGTTTACTTCATTGCAATAACTATTAAAGCACTTAAGCAATTTCAGTACTTGCGGACAGATGTGTTAACAAAATCATTGGTGGGGGGTAAGATAAACCAGCTGGGATAGGTCGCTCCCCACCCTTCAATCGAGGAATTTCAAGTGATTGGTTGTTGTAAGTAAGCAAAAGCTATGTGGATTGTGTGGTGAGTTCATTCAAATAACTTTTAAAGCACTTTAAAGCAGTTTCAGTACTTGTGGACAGATGTGTAACAAAATCATTGGTGGGGGCTAAGATAAACCAGCTGGGATAGGTTGCCCCCCACCCTTGAATCGAGGAATTTCAAGCGATTGGTTGTTGTAAGTAAGCAAAAGCTATGTAGATTGTGTGGTGAGTCCATTCAAATAACTATTAAAGCACTTTAAAGCAGTTTCAATACTTGTGGACAGATGTGGTACCAAAATCTTAGATGGGGGGTAAGATAAACCAGCTGGGATAGGTTACCCCCCACCCCTGATTTAAGGTTGTTGTAGAGATAAGTTGTTGTAAACAAGCATGAGACATGTGGATTGTGTGGTTTGTTCATTCAAATAACTATTTAAGCTCTTTTAAGCTATTATGAAATCTCTGGATAGATGTGGCTTCTAAATCGTTGGTGAGGGGTAAGGTAAACCAGCTGGGATAGGTTGCCCCCCACCCCTGAATCAAGGTATTTCAAGAGATTTGTTGTTGTAAACAAGCATGAGCTATGTGGATTTTGTGGTTTGTTCATTGCAATACTTATTAAAGCACTTTAAAGCAATTTCAATACTTGTTGACAAATGTGGCTCCAAAATCTTGGGTGGGGGGTAAGATAAACCAGCTTGGATAGGTTGCCCCCTACCTCTGATTCAAGGTTTTTCTAGAGATCTATTGTTGTAAACAAGCATGAGACATGTTGAATGTGTAGTCAATTTTAATAACAATTAAAGTTATTGGAAGCTATTTCGAAATCGCTTGATAGATGTGGTTCCAAAATCTTGGGTGGGGGGTAAGATAAACCAGTTGGCATAGGTAGCCCCCAATCCCAGATCCGAGGAATTTCAAGTTATGGGTTGTTGTGCAAATGGTTAATTCCAATAACTATTTAAGCACTTTACAGCAATTTCAAAATCCATTGACAGATATCACTCCAAAATCCTGGAAGAGGGGCAAGATATCGCAGCTGGTTTATCTTCATCCCTGGGGGGGCAAGATAAACCAGCCGGGATATGTTGCCCCCCAGGGGTGAAGATATCCAGGATGGGGGGCAAGATATCCCGGGACAGCTTGCCCCCGGGGGGCCACCTGTCCAGGGGGGGGGGGGGGGGGGGGGGGGGGGCAAGATAAACTGTTACACCGGGCAGCCCCCCTAGCCCCCAATGAAGCTCCATTTGTGCCCGGAAATTTCTGGGCACAAATGGAGCTTCATCGGGGGCTAGGGGAGCAAATTCTTTTCCTTGAACAGACTAAGTATGATTTCTGCAGATGCTGTAGCCATGATGATCAAATTCCCTGACTTTTCAAACCCTTTCTAAACTAGAATTGTTTTCCTACGAAAAAACAGATGTCTCCCCCCTTTTTGATGTCAAAAGGATCAGTCATTAAGACGCCAAGGGAAAAACAATATGTTTCCCTACCCTGAAGCAGGGATTCATAATAAGTAAAAAGTATAAATGCAAGAGTTATAGTTTGTATGCTCTGCATGTCATGTAATGTTGACTGATATTCATATTTAGTTTTTGTCAAAAAATATAAATGCAAGAGTTACAGTGTTCTGCACGTCGTCTATTTATATGTTGACTGATATTTGTATGAAGTTTCATGAATATAGCTTAAACGGTTTTCAAGTTATAGAGCTTAGACAATTGAGACACTATTTTGTGAGTGACAAAGTTCCAAGGGAAATAACTCAAATAGTATAAATGCTGTGCTCTGCAGGTTGTCTAGTGTTGACTGACATTTGTATGAAGCTTCGTGAATATAGCTTGAGGGGTTTTCAAGTAATAAAGCGATTGAGACACGATTTTGTGACTGACAAAGGTCCAAGGGAAATAACTCAAGAAGTATAAATGCAAGAGTTATGGTTCTTGCACTATGCAATTCTTCTAATGTTGATTGATATTTGTATGAAGTTTTGTGAATATAGCTTGAATGGTTTTCAAGTTAAAGAGCAGACACAACTGAGACACGATTTTGTGACTGACAAAGTTCTAAGGGAAATAACTCAAATAGTATAAATGCTAAAGTTATGGTTCTTGCATTCTGCACGTCGTCTGATGTTGATTGATATTTGTATGAACTTTCATGAATATAGCTTGAATGGTTTTAAAGTTATAGACGGACTCGACTGAGACGCAATTTTGTGATGGACAAAGTTCCAAGGGAAATAACTAAAAAAGTATAAACGCCAGAGTGCATTCTGCACGTCGTCTGGTGTTGACTGATATTTGTATGAACTTTCATGAATATAGTTTGAATGGTTTTTATAGACGGACTCGACTGAGACGCAATTTTGTGATGGACAAAGTTCCAAGGGAAATAACTCAAAAATTATAAATGCCAGAGTTACCATTTGTGCACTCTGCACATTGCCTCATGTTGATTGATATTTGTATGAAGTTTCGCTGATATAGCTTGAGCAGTTTTCAAGTTACAGAGCGGACACAATTGAAACACAATTTTGTGATGGACTAAGTTCCAAGGGAAACAACTCAAAAAGTATAAATGCCAGAGTTACCATTCTTGCACTCTGCACGTCGTCTCATGTTGATTGATATTTATATGAAGTTTCGGGAATATAGCTTGAGCGGTTTTCAAGTTATAGAACGGACATGATTGAAACACAATTTTGTGATGGACTAAGTTCCAAGGTAAATAACTCAAAAAGTATACATGCCAGAGTTACCATTCTTGCACTCTGCACGTCGCCTCATTATGATTGATATTTGTATGAAGTTTCGCGAATATAGCTTGAGCAGTTTTCAAGTTATAGAACGGACACGATTGAAACACAATTGTGTGATGGACTAAGTTCAAAGGGAAATAACTCAAAAAGTATAAATGCCAGAGTTACCATTCTTGCACTCTGCACGTCCTCTCATGTTGATTGATATTTATATGAAGTTTCGCGAATATAGCTTGAGCGGTTTTCAAGTTATAGAACGGACACGATTGAAACACAATTTTGTGATGGACTAAGTTCCAAGGGAAATAACTCAAAAAGTATAAATGCCAGAGTTACCATTCTTGCACTCTGCACGTCGTCTCATGTTGATTGATATTTATATGAAGTTTCGCGAATATAGCTTGAGCGGTTTTCAAGTTATAGAACGGACACGATTGAAACACAATTTTGTGATGGACTAAGTTCCAAGGTAAATAACTCAAAAAGTATATATGCCAGAGTTACCATTCTTGCACTCTGCACGTCGCCTCATTATGATTGATATTTGTATGAAGTTTCGCGAATATAGCTTGAGCGGTTTTCAAGTTATAGAACGGACACGATTGAAACACAATTGTGTGATGGACTAAGTTCAAAGGGAAATAACTCAAAAAGTATAAATGCCAGAGTTACCATTCTTGCACTCTGCACGTCGTCTCATGTTGATTGATATTTATATGAAGTTTCGCGAATATAGCTTGAGCGGTTTTCAAGTTATAGAACGGACACGATTGAAACACAATTTTGTGATGGACTAAGTTCCAAGGGAAATAACTCAAAAAGTATAAATGCCAGAGTTACCATTCTTGCACTCTGCACGTCGTCTCATGTTGATTGATATTTATATGAAGTTTCGCGAATATAGCTTGAGCGGTTTTCAAGTTATAGAACGGACACGATTTGTGACAGACGGACAGACAGACAGACAGACGGACAGACGCCCGGGGAAAAACAATATGTCTCCCGACCCTGAAGGGGGGAGACATAATTTCCCCACATCAAACACTAAATTCCTAGACTTTTCCCTGACCTGAAAATAGAAATGTTCTCCAGATGGTTCTCCTTTGCCACAACCCTGCAATTTCTATTGTCCATTAAAACATGGAAGAATTAGCAGAAAATAAGTACATGAACTGCAATACAGCTCTATTATTATTTTTTTTCTTCTTTTTTGGTCAAATATCAAGACGGTACTGCTAGATGTTCTTGCAAATATCTTCACTCTCGGTTATAAGTTAAGGCAGTATAATTGCTAGACTTTTTGTATGTGTACTCAGTAAAATATCCTAATTTTTACTCATCTGCATTTGTCCTGTGTGTGAAGGCAGTCATGAACTGGAAAAGTCTTAAAATTATCACCCATCATACATGATGAAAGGTGGTGATTCCAGTAATTTACACAGCCTTAGCACTGAAGCAGGTTTCATCATCTATACCCTGATCCAGTGCCACTGCCCATACCGTATACAAGGTAATTTTCGCGGTGTTCCATTTTTCGCGGTATTTCGTGGTCACTTAGAAACTGCGAATATTAAAATCGCGAAATAATATCCTGTTTCTTACAAAATTTCTTCTGTAGAAACAGTGTTTATATATTTTAGTTCTGTTTGCTTCGGTGATTGCTAGTACTTTTCACTTGAGCCAGTTCTTTCATTAACCTGCGGCAACCCTGCCGCAGGTTAATGAACGAACTAGCTCAAGTGAAAAAGAAGTAGTTTTGCTCTTCACGCATGCTGCTAACCACAAAAATTAAAAATCACGAAAAATAATGTTTATGTTTTTGACCCTTAACCGCGAAAATTTGAACTGGCGAAAATTACCGCGTATACTGTATATGAGCAATCAAAAATTGGATTACTCCTAAACTCTGATATCAAAGTTGACCACCAGATGGATGGATGAAAAGACTTGAGCCACAACAAGACAAAACCAACAAAGTGACACATGCTCCAAGCAAAGACTCAGATGAGCTTGGGTACTAGCCAGTCCGATCAGAGTCTTCTCTGTGCACTTAAAGGATAGCTAAAGGTCTAGACTAGCTCTATGCGAGCAGTGCAGACTATGATCAGACTGGGCAGATGCCAAGGCTGATTTGCTTCTTTGCTGGGAACACATGCCACTTTGGTGGTTTTGTCGTGTCACGGCTCACTTATGGTTGAAATGCCAAAATCTAAGTACATCCTGACACTCTTTGTATGCCAGGGTATTAACAAATCATTATATTACCAGTCCTTCTGCAAGCTACACATCATGGCAAGTGGACAACAGCAATTCTCTAGACCCTCCTTGACCTATACCAACCTGCCTCTTTGTTATAAGTGTAGGCAGTATAATGCCCTGATCCAAAGCCTCTACCATGATGTATCACAACAGCAAACAGCTGGAATTTGTACCCCTCCTTCACCTCCTCGGCACAGAATGGTTTCAGGTCCAACACTTCATCTGCAGCCACATGGGTACTTATCTTCTCTCGGTGGTCCCGACCACACCATCTACACAAGGTGAAAACAGAGCTCAGGGTAAGGTGGGTTTTTTAAGGATAATTCAGAGATAATGTTTTTTATTTCTCAACGAAAATGTATGTTGTGACCCCTCTTTAGAACCGTCTCAGAGAGACGGTTCTAATGAAGGGTCAGAACATGATTTTATAGAAAAATATGAAATTTATCCCTAAATAATCCCTGTTACCCCATCTTATCAGGAGCACTGTAAATAGCAGTTCCAAGTCTGAAATAAGCTTGATATTCAGCAACGACATTTCTCAAGTTAAGGTGCTCCCTAAAACAGCTGTTTGCAGCAAAATTTATATCTCTTGCTCAGTCAGACTTATTAGATTTTGATGCTAATAAAAAGTTATATGAATAACACTTGCAACACATACTTATCTTTCATTTGTTTGCCTTTTATTTAAACATAAAATCTTATGGTCAATTTTTGCCATCTTTCACTGATGTTCCCACTGACGTCTATTGAAACTCTATGAATTCAAAATTTTTATTATTAAACAAGCTTTGACAAGAGACACTTTGGAAACATGATTCAGTTTTCATAACCAATTCACAGGTTTTTCAGAGGGTCTAGAGATGTTACCTAAACTTACCTGAATCTCTTGAGATGAAGTCTCAGAATGTGTGGTAATTTGTTGATGAGAAACTGTTTCTTTGCCTCTGTGTATAATGGTCCTGCCGACTTTCTGCGATCTAAATTAAGAATAGTAAGGAAAATTAGCTGCAGCTCAAAAGAAAGTTCTTCAATGAATTTAAACCAGCCATGTTAACACAGTTTGGAAAGTAAAGGCTTGGATAAGACTGCATATTCATGCAATTTTTAGGATCTCCATTGGTTTAATTCATGAGACAAGAGTCAAAGCCTAATCTTGTTTAATTATTTCCACATGCAGTGAAATGTGAATATCTAATAAACTAAAAGATTTGGCCAGAACTCCTCCAATATAAGAATTCACATGCTTCTAAATACTAACTTCTATCTGACTTCCTTTTTTTTATTTCAAAATTAGCACCATGTCCTATCATTTACTTCATATCAGAAACAGTTTATGATTATAAGAAATTCAATACTCACTACTATTACACTTTTCACAACTGTAGATTTTGCCCTCTAGATGTTCTTCTTCAGTGAACTTTGCCAACATTTCTGGTCAGACAAGGAACAAAATAAACTAGAATTGTTTTTCTACGAAAAAACAGAATGTCTCCCCCCTTTTTGATGTCAAAAGGATCAGTCATTAAGACGCCAAGGGAAAAACAATATGTTTCCCTACCTTGAAGCAGGGATTCATTATAAGTAAAAAGTATAAATGCAAGAGTTATAGTTGTCATGTAATGTTGACTGATATTCATATTTAGTTTTTGTCAAAAAATATAAATGCAAGAGTTACAGTGCTCTGCACGTCGTCTATTTATATGTTGACTGATATTTGTATGAAGTTTCATGAATATAGCTTAAACGGTTTTCAAGTTATAGAGCTTAGACGATTGAGACACGATTTTGTGAATGACAAAGTTCCAAGGGAAATAACTCAAATAGTATAAATGCTGTGCTCTGCAGGTTGTCTAGTGTTGACTGACATTTGTATGAAGTTTCGTGAATATAGCTTGTCCGGTTTTCAAGTAATAAAGCGATTGAGACACGATTTTGTGACTGACAAAGGTCCGAGGGAAATAACTCAAGAAGTAAAAATGCAAGAGTTATGGTTCTTGCACTATGCAATTCTTCTAATGTTGATTGATATTTGTATGAAGTTTCCTGAATATAGCTTGAATGGTTTTCAAGTTATAGAGCAGACACGACCGAGACACGATTTTGTGACTGACAAAGTTCTAAGGGAAATAACTCAAATAGGATAAATGCTAAAGTTATGGTTCTTGCATTCTGCATGTCGTCTGATGTTGATTGATATTTGTGTGAACTTTCATGAATATAGCTGGAATGGTTTTAAAGTTATAGACGGACTCGACTGAGACGCAATTTTGTGATGGACAAAGTTCCAAGGGAAATAACTCAAAAAGTATAAACGCCAGAGTGCATTCTGCACGTCGTCTGATGTTGATTGATATTTGTATTAACTTTCATGAATATAGGTTGAATGGTTATAAAGTTATAGACGGACTCGACTGAGATGCAATTTTGTGATGGACAAAGTTCCAAGGGAAATAACTCAAAAAGTATAAATGCCAGAGTAACCATTTGTGCACTCTGCACATCGCCTCATGTTGATTGATATTTGTATGAATTTCGTGAATAAAGCTTGAGCAGTTTTCAAGTTATAGAGCGGACACAATTGAAACACAATTTTGTGATGGACTAAGTTCCAAGGGAAATAACTCAAAAAGTATAAATGCCAGAGTTACCATTCTTGCACTCTGCATGTCGTCTCATGTTGATTGATATTTATATGAAGTTTCGCGAATATAGCTTGAGCCGTTTTCAAGTTATAGAACGGACACAATTGAAACACAATTTTGTGAGGGACTATGTTCCAAGGGAAATAAGTCAAAAAGTATAAATGCCAGAGTTACCATTCTTGCACTCTGCATGTCGTCTCATGTTGATTGATATTTAGATGAAGTTTCGCGATTATAGCTTGAGCAGTTTTCAAGTTATAGAGCGGACACAATTGAAACACAATTTTGTGATGGACTAAGTTCCAAGGAAAATAACTCAAAAAGTATAAATGCCAGAGTTACCATTCTTGCACTCTGCACGTCGTCTCATGTTGATTGATATTTATATGAAGTTTCGCGAATATAGCTTGAGCGGTTTTCAAGTTATAGAATGGACACGATTGAAACACAATTTTGTGATGGACTAAGTTCCAAGGGAAATAACTCAAAAAGTATAA
Source organism: Ctena decussata (assembly GCA_963989385.1). NCBI lineage: Eukaryota > Metazoa > Mollusca > Bivalvia > Lucinida > Lucinidae > Ctena > Ctena decussata. Next base: position 20,667,177 of record OZ022508.1, read on the forward strand.
ATGCCAGAGTTACCATTCTTGCGCTCTGCACGTCGTCTCATGTTGATTGATATTTATATGAAGTTTCGCGAATATAGCTTGAGCGGTTTTCAAGTTATAGAACGGACACGATTGAAACACAATTTTGTGATGGACTAAGTTCCAAGGGAAATAACTCAAAAAGTATAAATGCCAGAGTTACCATTCTTGCACTCTGCACGTCGTCTCATGTTGATTGATATTTATATGAAGTTTCGCGAATATAGCTTGAGCGGTTTTCAAGTTATAGGACGGACACGATTTGTGACAGACAGACGGACAGACGGACGGACCGACCGACGGACGGACAGACGGACAGACGGACAGACGCCCGGGGAAAAACAATATGTCTCCCGACCCTGAAGGGGGGAGACATAATAATAAACATTTATAAATATAAGTTTAGTTCGAGTTGTATTTACATGAAACACAACCAAGGAAAGATCACACATGATTGCAGATTAACTAGTAAAATTCAGAAAAAAAAGTTTCAAGGTAAGTAAAAGTTCGAACATAATTCTGGAACGTTTTTTTTTCTTCTCCACATGAATACTGCCTTAGCAACATAATTCTAACACCCCTGATTCCAAACATGTAGAAAAGAACACTTTTTTTGATTAATTTGTTGCTTAACGTCCACGGTATACAGCTATGGTCATGTCGGGACCGTCAGTTAACTTAACCACACCTTTTCCTGGGCAGGCTTAGACCTCCTAAGCGGTTAACCAGTACTAAGTGCACATACTTTCGCCAGTAACTGACAACTGCCCTTCTTGAATTAGCGGAAGGAGAAATGAAAGTATGTGGCCAGAACGGGTATCGAACCCAGGACCTCTGACTTATGAGTCAGGTGCCCTTCCGATTGTGCTATGCGGTCCGACGAAAAGAACACTTATCTCAGGTTTATCCTCAAAATCCCACAATACCTGAAACTTTGAACAACTTTGATGCAACTATCTTTGTTCCCGCCCCATGACATCAAGTCCTACAATATATGAGCCGCAACACGACAAAACCAACAATGTGGTTGTGCGCCCAGAGCTGACTCAGATCAGATTGACATGGCATCAGCCAAGTTCGATAGTACTCTTCCTTAAGCGCTTACAGGGTAACTATGGGTCTCAGCTACCACCATGCGGACAGCGAAGACTCTGATCAGACTGGGCAGATGCCAAGGCTGATCTGAGTCTGCGCTGGGCGCACAACCACATTGTTGGTTTTGTTGTGTAGCGGCTCATATGTCACTCCCTAACTAATCTTAGCTACAGCCTATTTAATGCCTATCAAATGAAGGGCTGTCGAAGCAAAATTCTATGGTCTCATTCTTCAAAACTGACAATTTTGTTTGTAAACATGATTTTAAAATTTCAAACATATCATTTGCAAAAACACCCTCAATTTTTTTAATCTGTTCTTATTCACTTGTTTATCTATATATTTTTTCTTCCTGGAGAAAGGAGAGTTAAATGTGAAACTTTTTATTGACAATGTTGGTTTATTTAACAACCTATCCAACATGGTCTAAAATTACCTGTGACATGGCAGATGTCCTGTGCTATCCTACTGTTATGTTTTGTGATCTGGTATCTCTCAGGGAACTCTAATGACAGGTCCATGTAAGGCTCAAACCTCTGTGACACATTCTTACATGCCAGGCATGTAACCTGTTAATACAGCAAATCACTTATAAAAACTTCTTAACAGCACAAGTACTTCATAATTATGTTATATGGGTATATGCTAAGGTTTTTTTTTTTTTTTTTTTACAATTTTTATAAAGGGAAACAACTTTTGTGGAGCCCTACCTGTTTGTTTCCCTGAAAAAATAAAAAAAAACTTCTATAAAGGGGTCTACTCTTAAAGGAAAGACAACCCCACTAAAATGGGAGGCAGAATAAAAATTGCAGAGTTACTCAGCATTTACCTGGGTCCTCGGATGGTGTATGCTGGATATCCATGATTTACCCTGTTATGAAATCTTGTTATGCAATAAACATAAAGTTACAAACAAAATTTCAAAAGATGGTACCCACATATACAATCTCTACCTTTAATATTCAGATCCTCCAGTTGATTCACTACCCTTTTCGTATCTAATATCTGTACTGAACATACATGTATCATGATGCTGTGTTGTCTTTGGTCCAGCTTCAATTGGCCTTTTTTTTTCTTTTTTTTTCTTTGCTCCAAAGTGCCAGCAAAGTGTATTTTCTTTGCTTTATCATAGATTATTTCTTATTTACATGTTTGCTGTGATGATTCAATATTAAGCTAGAAGGCATCCAAGCAGACCAAACACATATGAGCCGCGACACGAGAAAACCAACAATGTGGTTGTGCGCCCAGCGCATACTCAGATCAGCCTGGGCATCCGCCCAATTTGATCTGACTCTTCTTTAAGTGCTCAAAGGGTAGCTAAGGATCTAAGCTACCAACATGCAGACAGCAAATGCTCTGATCAGACTGGGCGGATGCCCAGGCTGATCTGAGTCTTTGCTGGGCGCACTACCACATTGTTGGTTTTGTCGCGTCGCGGCTCATATTTCTTACCTGAGACACAAGTTGCCCTTGAAACAAATTTTCCAGAAACTTAGAGCTACCATTTCTGGAAAACTTCGGGACTGCATCCAGCTCCCTCTGTACTTTATCTAGAAGTTCACTGTAAAGAAAGACAATTACATGTGTAATGACCTTTTTTATCCAAATCTGATCTATTTGTCTATCTGTTTGTATGCTTTTGGAATCAGTCCACAGGATATACTTTTGCACAAATAGTTCCCTGGTTCATTGGTTTCTAAGAAGGCCAGTTTGACTGAATATCCTGCTTGCAATAGCAAACTGAAAAGAGCCTTCGATATGCTTCTTGAAAATGTATTATTAGTTCAGAATCCCCAGCCCTGAATAACTAGAGGAACCGAATCACACCCTTCATAGGGTCCCCTACAACGTCAGATTGTCTCATAAATTGACGGGTCTTTGTTTATCGGAGAAACAGCGAAAACAGAAGCAGGTTTTGCCCTGTTGAAACTGTTTAAAAATGGTTTGTCATGCCTCAGAGACTTGAGGAAAAGAGAGTTCAAAGTGCCTGGAGTGTTGTGAAAAAAGTTTCATGGAAGGATGGATAATTAAACTGTATAGTAAAACTAACTGTGGTCTTGTGCCTTTTAGTGATGTGGCTAGAGGCCTATTAGCATTTTGTTCACTGGCGAGTTAGTAGGTTTAGTTTATGAGTCAACATTTTGAAAAGATACAACCGCTGAAACAGATTCTGCCCTAAGACCTTTGGACAACAGAAGCTTTTATCTGAAGTTGCGACTTCATCACAATTTTTTTTTTTTGCTTACTTCATTTTATTTTTATTTTATGTTATTCTTATTTTTAAAGACCGGTGGCCATTGTTACTATAAATAGCAAGCATTTATTGATCGTTACCTCACAGAATCTAAAACCAAATGAACAGATATATTTGATTGATTTGATGCTGAACATCCAGGGTAAACAGCTATGGTCATGTCGTGACGGTCAGTTAACCTAACCACACTATTCCTGGGCAGGCTTAGACCTCCTAAGCGGTTAACCAGTACTAAGTGCACATACTTTTGCCAGTAACTGACAACTGCCCTTCTTGAATCAGCGGAAGGAGAAACGAAAGTATGTGGCCAGACCGGGTGTCCAACCCAGGACCTCTGACTTATGAGTCAGGTGCCCTACCGATTGACTACGTGGCCCGGCATGAACAGATATGAACTTAAATGTTTAACTAATTTTCAAGCCCCCTCCCCCCCACCTCCTCAACTCCCCCACCCCACCAGGCCCCTCTATGTCCACACCCACTTCAATTTTAAAGGAGTACCCCTATAAAACAACACGCAATGGGCACAATAGTGCAGCCTTGGCACAACAATGCCATATGACACCTTTACCTAATTATATCAAGACAGCAACTCACCAGAGGAATTCCTGAGCATCATGTTGGGCATAACCTTTAAACCAGGGTATGGACTGCCAGACTGCTCGAAGAAAAGCATGAGGGCTAACCTGAGCCCATTTTCCAGACCATAATACTCGGAACAGACCATGCAGCTCACCACATAATGATCTGTAATAAAGTTTAAGTTATGCAAGTATTACACTGTAACTAATTATTTTCACGGCCACAAAAGTTTCTACTTACATGTAGTTAGCAATATGAGCCCAGGGGCCGTATTCATAAAGCCACTTAAGTCGTTGCTATGCGGTTGCTAAGGCTAAATATCTATAAAGGAGATTCTCTACAACAATGAAATTTGGTCTGGAGGAACAGTCTTTGTAAGACTGTTCCTCCAGAGCAAATTTCATAGTTGTAGGGAATCTCCAACATAGAAATTTACCCTTAGCAACAGCATAGCAACCACTTAAGTGGCTTTATGAATACGGCCCCAGCTGTTCAAAACAAAAAAAGTATGTTAATTAACAAGCTGTTACATTTTCAAATGCATTTCATGCAAAAACACCACCATCTAAATTTGTTGCTAAAACTAATCAGATGAACAAAAGCTCACAAATTTTTAAGAAGAAAGATATAAGCACTCTTGATTTTATATGTGCTAGAAAACTTAAATCCCTGACTTATGACTGTTATTCTATTAGAATAACAGTCATAAGTCAGGGATTTAAGTTTTCTAACATTAAATGTTGTTTTGAGCAACTGGGCCATTAAGGGTCTATTTATGATCCAGAGTATGACTAATATACAACTAGAGATTACAACTGGCACGAAATGGATGACTAGGAAAATTGTGAAGTCAGCATACGCAATACAGTTAAGACTGTTTGACTGTCTTTCAATCAATTTTATATAATAAATTTTACATCATGCCAAATGAATGATTTTCATCTAAATACAGCAGAACTGCATTGGCTCGAACAGGATTGGGACCATGAAAATTAGTTCCAGCCAAGGGTAGTTCTAGCCATCCAGGGTTAGTTTCCATATAAAGTGACCTCTAGGGATCAAGAAAAGATTTCCAGGGCTCAAGCCATTGAAGTTCTACAGTACAGAAATGAAGTTAATGAGACTTACACACTATCACTTGATCCTGACACTTTTGATTCCACATTACAGATCAACAGTTGTTTGACAGGTGTGTTCTGATTGGAACCACCATTCAGACCACCTTTCCTCTGTTTAGATGATCTACTACTGGATGGTGTGGAAGACATCAGGTGCTGAAAACAGTCAACAATCAGAGCTCTATATAAGAGCTAGGACATGCAGAAAAGTGTGTGTGCAAAAAAAAAACAAGGGCTTAGGCAAGTCCTTAACAAGAGTTGTCAGAAGACAACAAAGCGCGCCTAAAACAAGGGCTTAGGCAAGTCCTTAACAAGAGTTGTCAGAAGACAACAAAGCGCGCCTAACAGGAGCTTGACTCTCACAGCGCTGGTGGTATTGAAAAGCTCTTTTCCAAATGTATGTGAACATCAAGTATAATGATTGCCATCCATATAGGGACTGAGAAATATGACTGAGTCAGTGAAGCATAAAACTCTTGTCAAATCCATACATGGATGACCATGCTAAAATGTTCTTGTCCATATATATGTGTGTGCCAAGTATAATGGCTCTAACCCATATAGGGACTGAGAAATATCACAAAGTCAGTGAAGCATATCATAAAGTCAGAGAGGCAAAATTGTAGGTCGAACCTATATATGGATGATGGTATTCAAATGGTCCTGTACAAATGTAGATGTGTGCCAAGTATTATGGCCCTAACCCATACAGGAACTGAGAAATATCACAAAGTCAGTGAAGCGTATCATAAAGTCAATTGAAGCATAAAATATACTCAAATCCTTACAAAGAGGTTGCTGCTGAAATGATCTTGTCCATGTGCAAGTGTGTGCAAAGTATCATAACTGTAACCCATATAGGGACTGAGACATATCAAAGTCAGTGAAGCGTAAAAATGTAGGTCATCATCCTACATGGTTGGTTACACTCACATACCCTCATCCAGATGCAAGTAATGACCAAATATCATGAATCTAACATTTATAACTACTTTGAAACTGACTTGAACACAAATGCTTAACATACATTAACCTAATTTTTTTTCAAAGTTAGCAGACCATGACCAGTAGGTCAAGGTCATACATGGTGCATATATTCAGAAAGAAAAAGACCTAAACGCAAATGGTTAACATAGGTTAAACTACACTAACCTAAATTTTTTCAAGGTCAGTAGACCATGACCAGTAGGTCAGGGTCATACCTGGTGCATACATTCAGATGATCATGTTCTGATGTAAGTGTGTACCAAGTTTCATTACTCTAGCCCTTATACTTTGTGAGAAAAAGACCTAAACGCAAATGGTTAACATGGGTTAAACTGCTCACAGACACGGACGAGGACGCGAACGCTGACGCAAACTCGGACTACGACGCTGGGGGTATAGCATAAGCTCTCCTTTGCTTTGCAAAGGCGCGCTAAAAAAGTGCAAATCTAGACCTAGCCTATATAGTAAGTGCAGCAATTAAGTGATTAGAGGTGTTCTGCTATGGCTCAAATGGTAGCTGGCTTATATCCTTGTCATGCCATACACTGAAAAACTGTCAGCCCAACAGTAACTAAACCTGTATGTTTTGAATCAGAGACGGTTAAAAGCAGCAGAAAGAGAGGAGTGGATTCTGCCTTTCATATGATGCGCCCAAGACTCGGTAGGCCTCCAACCCCAACTACCCTTACAGCCGGAAGACTATGAATACACATCCTCGTTAGTACTTGCCGCATTAAAGCGCTAATATGAATATAACGCGGGGATGCCTAGCCTCCCAATTTTTGTCCACAGAACACTCACTGGGTCGAAGTGAAAAACAAGAGGGCCATGGTGGCCCTGAATAGGGCCATGGTGGCCCTGAATCGCTCACCTGAGCATTAATCAGTTCACTGGCTCTGGTGAAGATTTATAAGAGTTTTTACCATACTAACATTTGACCTAGTTTTTGACCCGACATGACCCAGTTTCAAACTTGGCCTGGATATTGTAAGAATAAACATTCTGACAAAGTTTCATTGAGATTGGATCAAAACTGTACCCACTGGAGTGTATACAAGGTCGTTCTTATATTTGACCTAGTGACCAAAATTTTGACCAGACACGACCCAGTTTCAAACTTTACCTAGATTTCATTAAGATAAACATTCTGACAGAGTTTCATGAAGATTGGATCAAAACTGTGCCCTCTAGGGTGTACACAAAGTTTTTCTAGGATTTGACCTTGAGCCAACGTGACTCAGTTTCATAGGGGGCTTAGATATATGGACAATATACATTTTGACATAGTTTCACGAAGATTGGATCAAAACTATGCCTTCTAGTGCTTACACAACGTTTTTCTAAGATTTGACCTAGTGACCTAGTATTTTACCCGACATGACCTACTTTCAAACTTGGCAGAGAGTTTATGAAGATAAACATTCTGACAAAGTTTCATAAAGATTAGATCAAAACTGTGTCCTCTAGAGCGTACACAAGGTTTTTCTATGATTTGACCTAGTGACCTAGTTTTAGACCCAACGTGACCCAGTTTCGAACTTGTCCTACATATTATGAGGATAAACATTCTGACACAGATTCATGAACTTTGAATCAAAACTGTGCCTTCTAGTGCCCACACAAGGTTTTTCTAAGATTTGACCTAGTGACCTAGTTTTTGACTCGACATGACCCAGTTTCGAACTTGGCCTAGAGTTTATGAAGATAAACATTCTGACAATGTTTCATAAAGATTGGATCAAAACTGTCCTCTAGAGCGTACACAAGGTTTTTCTATGATTTGACCTAGTGACCTAGTTTTTGACCCGACGTGACCCAGTTTCAAACTTGTCCAAGATATTATAAGGATAAACATTCTGACAATGTTTCATGAACTTTGGATGAAAACTGTGCCTTCTAGAGCGTACACAAGGTTTTTCTAAGATTTGACCTTGTGACCAAGTTTTTGACCCGACATGACCCAGTTTCAAACTTATCCTACCTATTATAAGGATAAACATTCTGACAAAGTTTCATGAACTTTGGATCACAACTGTGCCTTCTAGAGCTTACACAAGGTTTTTCTAAGATTTGACCTAGTGACCTAGTTTTTGACCCGACATGACCTACTTTCAAACCTGGCGGAGAGTTTATGGAAGTTTACATTCTGACAAAGTTTCATAAAGATTAGATCAAAACTGTGTCCTCTAGAGCGTACACAAGGTTTTTCTATGATTTGACCTAGTAACCTAGTTTTTGACCTGACATGACCAAGTTTCAAACTTGTCCTACATATTATGAGGATAAACATTCTGACAAAGTTTCATGAACTTTGGATCAAAACTGTGCCTTCTAGAGCGTACACAAGGTTTTTCTAAGATTTGACCTAGTGACCTAGTTTTTGACCCAACAAGACCCACTTTCGAACTTGGCCTAGAGTGTATAGAGATAAACATTCTGACAATGTTTCATAAAGATCGGATCAAAACTGTGTCCTCTACAGCATACACAAGGTTTTTTCTATGATTTGACCAAATGACCTAGTTTTTGACCCGACGTGACCCAGTTTCAAATTTATCCTAGATATTATAAGGATGAACTTTCTGATTAAGTTTCATGAACTTTGGATCAAAACTGTGCCTTCTAGAGCGTACACAAGGTTTTTCTAAGATTTGACCTAGTGACCTAGTTTTTTAACCGACATGACCCAGTTTCGAACTTGGCCTAGAGTTTATGGAGATAAACATTCTGACAATGTTTCATAAAGATTGGATCAAAACTGTGTCCTCTAGAGCGTACACAAGGTTTTTCTATGATTTGACCTAGTGACCTAGTTTTAGACCCAACGTGACCCAGTTTCGAACTTGTCCTAGATATTATGAGGATAAACATTCTTACAAAGTTTCATGAACTTTGGATCAAAACTGTGCCCTCTAGAGCGTACACAAGGTTTTTCTAAGATTTGACCTAGTGACCTAGTTTTTGACCCGACATGACCCAGTTTCGAACTTGGCCTAGATTTTATAAAGACTAACATTCTGACAAGTTTCATAAAGATTGGATCGAAACTGTGCCCGCTAGAGTGTACACAAGCAAAAGTTGACGGACGTCCGTCTGGACGTCCGGACATATGACGGACATCAGGGTATCCTAAAATCTCACCCTGAGCACTTTGTGCTCAGGTGAGCTAATAACAGCTAACCGCTCACCCCAAGTGTGCAAAAAATCGCCAAATTATCCACTGATTCACAAAAACTTGAAAGATACCAACTCCAAATGTTTATTATAAGTACGGTAAATACATGTTTAAAACGCCTGTTGAGTAATAGTCTGACCTTAATATAGCTAAACTGCAGTGTCTCTGTCTTGATTGAATACCTTCACAGGAAAAAATGTGCTGGGACATGCATCTAGTATGAATTTGTACATGTGCGCACTGCGCAGGCTAGTCTGGGAATTCTAAGTTTACCTATGCCTGAAGATAAATTTCTCATGACACAGCTATAGTCATGACATCCTTTTTCTTCCTGGGACATGCATGTAGTTGTTACGCAGAAGGTTTTACACACGGTCGACACGGGTGTAGAGCCTTATGCGTCGCCAGGACGGCGGAGGGTGACTTCCGGTTAAAGGGTTATCTACTAGTGTAATACACTAACAAGGAAACTCTAACAACGTTAGAATTTTTTTAAGTTTATATATAATGTAAATTTTATATACAACAATACAATTTACAACTGTCACAATTACAATAATATACAACACATATCAGTTCATGTCGCTGGCCCAAGTAAGGTGTTTGTTTCAAATCTGTAATCGATTTGCGTACAATACGCAAATAGATTACCGTCTGACGTCAACACCGTACTCGGCTCAGCGCCATGAACTAAAGGAAAACACAAAGAACAAAAGACGTCAGTTTGAGCTCATACAAAAAAACAAGGCCTTATGTTGGTAGACTTCAATTCGTCGTTCCCTGGATCATGTCATGGGCCAGTCCATATATCATGAGGAACACCAACTCATATAAACACGTGCACGATTATATACTGGTCGCTCCCTGGATTGTACCAGGGACCAGTCTATATATATTAAAACACCTTAGTGGACGAACACTGTCCCACACTTGATGTGACCTTCAGATCTTATCACAGAATCTGGCAAAACTGTGCTAACCACTTCCGCCTACATTTTGTGCTTCCCGCCTCTGCTTGGGAACCTTGCACAAACGGCGTTGTAACTGCCTCTACCCGGGTTGGTATTAACCTGGAGACGTATATCGCATCTCCAGGTGAGACGTGGCTCTAAGCCCTAACAGCTGACTGCCGGACTTGATGTGCCTAAAAATAACGAACTTACACTTAATACATTGTAACTACATAATAACAATGCGTAAGACTTGGGCCTGTCTTGGAAATACCATACAACGCCCTCGGCGAATGCCGAGCATAACGTGCACACGCCAGCCGTGTCACTAGACACGACTCGCGCTCACGATGTAAAGCTAAAAGTGTGCTTACCACTTCCGCCAATGAAGAAACGTAGATCCTACTACGCATGTGCGTCGAAGGATCTGACGTCAAACATTGTCAAGAAGTATACTGACGTCAACAGGCATTACCATGACATACCCCACATAAAACATGAATAATCTAAACAATGACCTATTTACATTAAATTGATCGACCAAAATCTAACTTGCATATTTATTAATTCATTTCTTTAAACTAAGCGTAATACCATTTGCCATAGAATATAATAACTGAATAAGCGTTTCTAACACATTTGGGATCATAACGTTTGATCTGACATCATGACATCCATGATGTTATACCATATGACGCCGTCTAATGAAGGCAAATCAAACGCATGATGACCAAATGCTACCATTATAACTTATGGAAAAAACCCTTTATGTGGTGCATGCTATGGCGTCAATTGACGTCACGAGTATATAAATTAGTTCCATTACAAATCAATCTACTTCTATAGGCCACGTATACGTGAAACTAATATACAAAGTGCTGACGTCGCAATAACATGAATGCAACTGACGTCACATGAATAACATGAATGCAACTGACGTCACTGGACGTCAAATAGACGCACACCATTGCAACCAACATCAGTGAAAAATCAAATCACATATAATCATACCATATCAATCAGAAGTCACATTTTTCATTCTTAGCCAAACTATTCTAAATAAATATAATAAAATCTTACCCTTCTAGGTCTTAACACAGAATCTGGGCACACAACAATATAACATCCATCAAGAATTAAACAGCCACGTCTAACTTTTCATTAAAAGATAGGCGTATAAATACTATGCGTCTCACATTAAAATCATGCAAAGCGCTTTCCACAATCAAAAGACTCGTGCAGGTATTCACCTTAAAATCATGCAATATGCTGTCCACGAGAGGTATTCACAAACAACCCATGCATAACGTAGTCACAATTTCCGTAAACGTTTTATTACCACAGTTACCCTAAAAACTGTAGCCTTACTGATTGAAAGGATTAAAATAATCTCGACGACATAGTGGACGATTAGATCCATTTCGTAACATAGGTTTCCCCTTAGGGAGAAAAAAACATAACAATGTTTCTTTTCTGAAATAGTACGAAATGCGATCGAATCGTAGGCTATGTCAAAACTGGAAAACTAGCTATATACACAACAACGGTGCGATGCATAACGTGGCCAAACTATCTACTAAGGTAGTCCGCCCCCAAATTATCTTGGCCGCGGATAGCAACGATCCTGAATCTGTACGGCTGTAATTTCATGGCCCAACGCATGATTCGGGGATTGAGCACCTTAGCTGTCTGCATATAAGACAAAGGTTTGTGGTCAGTTTCAAGTAGGAACTCCGCCCCATACAAGTACTTACGAAATTTCTCAACACCCCAGATAATACCCAAACATTCCTTCTCAATTACAGAGTAGTTCTTTTCCCGAGGTAACAATTTCTTGCTAGCATAAGCAATCGGCAAACGACCTTCACCTTCGAACTCCTGAAGCAAAATAGCTCCAAGACCAATGTCTGAAGCGTCTGTTCGAAGTACAAACGGGTTACCTTCTTGAAAAACAGGTAGGCGAAGAATAGGACTAGACGTGAGCCTACTCTTCAGGGTTTGAAATGCCCTTTCATGCTGATCTTGCCAATCTTTGATAGAATTAGGTCTATCCCGTTTAGTTAAATCAGTCAGAGGAGAAGCTATGGATGAGAAATTTGGGATGAAACGACGGTAAAACCCAGCTAATCCCAGAAAAGATTTAATTTGTCTTTTCGTACATGGACGAGGAGCATCTCTGATAGCCTGTATCTTGTCCTCTTCCGGTCGTACCGTCTGTCCGACGATATTGTGACCAAGGCACTCGATACTGCCATATCCGATCATGCATTTAGATGGTTTTGCCGTCAATTTGGCCGACCTGAGCCGATCTAACACTTGACGTAATGACGTCACATGATCCTTCCATGTTTCAGTGAATATCCACATGTCATCAACAAAGCTGTCAACATTTGGGAGATTGGACAATATGATTCTCATTAACCTACAAAATGAGGCTCCCGAATTGACCAAACCGAAGGGCATAGTTTTAAACTGGAATAAACCCTTAGGCGTTTCAAATGCCGTCAAAGATTTAGACCTTTCAGTAAGACTGACTTGCCAATAACCCTTACTCAGGTCCATCTTTGTAAAGAATTTATGTCCCGACATTTTATTGATAACCTCCTCCATATTTGGCATAGGTTCTGCATCGAATTCCGTCACTTTGTTAAGCTTCCGGAAGTCGATACAGAATCTAACCGATCCGTCTTTCTTCGGAACTAGGACAACAGGAGATGAATACGGTGAAATCGACGGCTCGATTACCCCTAATTCTAACATATCCTGTATCTCCGTCTCCATGACGTTACGCGTCTTATACGGGATAGAATAACCTTTCGTCCGTATGGGTTCTGACGTGAGTAGTTTGATATCGTGCTGTATCTGATCAGTTCGACCGGGTAAACTTGATAGTACATCCGGGTACTGTTTAATCAACGCTTCAACCTCCATACGTTGTTCTGACGTTAACGTATCCGAGATACTGACGTCATTATAAGTTTCCGGCTCTTTAGCTGTCGGAAAAGCACAATCATCAAGAGAAAATTCATCACTACCATCGTCATCAACCGACTCTGTAGTCTCAGTAGACAATAAACAATGTGACGGCACACTACGACGTTCGACATATTGTTTCAGCATATTAGCATGATATGTACTCACGACACCATTGACGTCGATTTTATAGTCCATTCTATTCACCACCTCTACTACTTCATATGGACCCTTCCACTGCAATAACAGTTTATTACTGTCAGTTGGCAGTAATAACAGTACTTTATCTCCCACGTTAAATTTACGCGACCTAGCGCGTTTGTCATAATAAGCCTTTTGCTTTACTTGTACTTTCCGTAAATTATCATGTGCTAACTTACACGTCTGCTCTAACCGTTCTCTCAACTCAATTACGTACTGGTACGTAGACAGAACCTGCTCATCCTGTACCTCTTCAGACCATAATTCACGTAATATTGCCATAGGGCCCTTAACGTTACGTCCGTATAACAATTCGAACGGAGAAAACCCTAATGACTCTTGCGGAACCTCCCTTATTGCAAACAGTAGTGCTGGGAGATATTTATCCCAGTCTTTTGGACGTTCTGCGCACATCCTACGTAGCATTTGCTTCAACGTCGCGTGAAAACGCTCTACGAGACCGTTGCAGATAGGATGATACGGCGTCGTGGTTAACTGCTGGAGTGATAACAGCCTGCTTACTTCTTTCATAACTTCAGCAGTAAACTGACTTCCGCAATCAGTTAACATTTCATCAGGTATGCCAACTCTACTAAACATCTCAACTAACGCTTCGGCAACGCGTTCTGTCTCAATGCCGGGTAACGCTACCGCCTCGGGATATCTCGTCGCATAATCTATCATTGTTAAAATATAGCGGGATTTCCTGTCAGAACGAGGTTCTATCGGTCCAACTATATCAACAGCGACTCGTTTAAATGGTGTGTCAATCTGTGGCAACTTTCCTAAAGGAACCTTAGTGACACGACCTTTTTGAATAGTCATTTGACATATGTCACAAGATTTACAAAACCTTGCCACATCACCACAAATTCCAGGCCAAAAGAACTCAGTTAAAACTCTATCCATAGTTTTCTTTATGCCCAAATGACCTGACATCAAGGTTTCGTGCGCCAATCTTAACACCTTTTCACGAAAACCTTCAGGGATAATAAGTTGCAAAGTGACCTTGTTTCCCTTAGTAAACTGCCTATACAATAAATCTTTCTTTCGAATAAACTTAGTTTCACCCCGGTTCAATCCACGACTAATCGTCACATTCCCAGATTCCACTCTTTGCCTTATGCCATTCAATTTAGGGTCAACAACTTGGGCCTGCTTCAATGCCTCCTTATCACTAGCAATAATTTGATCAGGAACTTTAAGTTTCTTATAGACCTCTTCACCTTGCTTAGCTTGTGACCTAGTCACTGCCGCCATTGCAAAATGGGACATATCGGGAAGTTTTGACCCGTCAATATTTCCAATAACCAGGTCATACAATGTATCTTCCATGCACAATGCCTCAGTTTTTCCTGTGAAAAATGGACAATCTATGTCAACCATTGCTAAGGGATACCTTTGGGTAGATTCATCAATCAAAGTTACATCAGATTCTCTACCAAGTAACTGATCATTAGAAACCAAGTTTCTACGAACGACACACCCAGTACAACCTGTGTCCCTTAAAACTACAACAGTCTTACCATTAACCGTACCCTGCGCTGTTGGTAATCGCAACCTTAAAAAGTAACAGACACCTTCCCTATCCACGTTATCATTGATTAGTGGACTTTCTTCCTTACTCTTATAGAGACCTTCAATTTCATGAGACCTATTCATTGTAGTTTTACAAAAGCTCATTTGATGTCCGCCACCCCGACCACGTCCGCGGGAATAACCCCGACCACGGCCACGATCTGAATTACTACCCTTCGTCTGTACAGTATCGCTCTTACTCTGTGATCTTTGTGTCTCATCTTTCGGTGCATAACTACTCCCCTTACTTCCGCTATACCCGCTTGCACTTGCACCTACCTCCGCACTATATGCTTGCTTCCTATCGGGATTCTTAAAACATTTATATGTTAAATGTCCCTTACCACAAATACTACATTTTATCTCTGGCTTCGCACTCGGCTTATTATCAGATCTACTCTGAGTTACGCCCTTACTATCACGCTGCCCCTTATTAACACAAGCGTAGACACCGCCACGTGCTTCTGCAAATAAATCTGCTTCCCTAGCCATCTCACCTAGATTCGTGAATGATTTCGGTTTCAAATGAACATATAGTTCTTTACTACAGGATTCTAAAAACTGATCTCTAGCGAAAAAATCGCAAACAGCTTCGTAAGACTGGTCTACTTTCGCCATTTTTAACCATTTATTAAGATACGACCTAAGTCTACTACTGAACTGAATAAACGTTTCGGACTTTTCGGGCCTATCATAGCGTTCAGTCATATCAAAATTCTTTAACAACGCATCTTTCAACTTGTCATAATCCGCTGCATCATCTACAGACAATCTATCATAGACATCAAGCGCGCGACCTTTAAGTAATGCGCTTAAATATGCAGCCCAAACGTTTTTATCCCATTTATTCGCCGTCGCGTATTTCTCAAACCTTGATAAGTAACTATCCATTTTGTCCTTACTTTCATCAAAATACGGTAACTTGGGATCTCGCGCATGCGCTAACTTTTCAGCCTTCTGTTTTTCTAATTCAACTCTAAACGTTACCTTCTGCAAATCTATCTGATTCTTCAACTCGCGTTGCTGCAATTCAAAACTATACTTCAACTTTTCTAACTCAACTTCGCTCGACAACTTCGCTTCCTTATCGCTTTCGACTTGAGACAACTTAGCTTCCCTATCTTTCTCGGCTTGCCGCTCTATGCTTTCAATTCGCGCCATCTCGATTTCCCTATCCGCCGCAATCTTAGCTTCTTCCGTCGCCCTATCCGCCGCAATCTTAGCTAACTCAATTTCCCTATCTCTTTCGGCCTGCGCGATCCTAGCTAACTCAATTTCCCTGTCTTTATCGGCCTGCGCAATCTTTTCTTTATCAAGTGCCCTTACCGCGTGCCTTTCTGCCCTCTCAGTCTCTTGCTGTTGCTTTACAAATTCCTGCAATGCCTGCCCTTCATAACCTAACTCCCTTCCCGTCTTAACTAACTGATCCATGACGCTTAACGTAATGCTCACGTCAACTTAACTGAAACCGACGTTCACTTATAGTCACACACGTTAACTAAAACGTTAACAATAATAATAACGAACTAATCCAACTAAAACGTTGATTAATTAGTATACTCGCGATCTGGACGTAGCCATTAAAGTTACGTTCATAACAGACCGGAAATGACGTCATAAACTGACGTTGACTTTGCCGAGAATTACTTTTCACTATTAGATGACGTAATTAGATGACGTAAATAACCCACATTACAATTACGCCCAACTTGATCTAGCGTATCGGATATACAAACGTAACGTATGTAACGTAACGTATTAACACTGACACGACAACTGTACGTCGTACATTACAAAACCTTATAAGATACCAACGGTAAATCAAACTTAAGATTCCGCTATTAGGTTTAATTTATTGTAACGATATTATATAACGTTACGAGTGACCTACGTTACTAAATCAGGACATAAAATGGACCTCAGTAACGGTTATGACACTACGTACAAACGTTTGAATTAATGAACTAACAGATTGTCATGCAACTCAAACGGACCTTAAAACTAAATACGTATCATCCGTGCCAAGACAATTCAGGTCTATATACCTCAGTTTCCCCACTCAGATATGCAACCTGTTACATTCTATCACAAATTAATGCATGGGCTATCGCACTTCATCACGCAGGGAATAAGGATAGTTGACCTTAATTGAGTGTAGGTTACATTTACAAAGAATTTAGTGGCAAAATTGTTCCCCTAAAATTCACAGCCATACGTCACCTTAGAAAAGAACAATCAGAAAGTCAATAAAAAAAATGTCTGACAAAATTGTGCCTAGATTCTGTATATATTGTCAATGTGTTACACTGGCAGATATTAAACCGGAACTCAAATCCCGTTACTTCATGACACCATGTTACGCAGAAGGTTTTACACACGGTCGACACGGGTGTAGAGCCTTATGCGTCGCCAGGACGGCGGAGGGTGACTTCCGGTTAAAGGGTTATCTACTAGTGTAATACACTAACAAGGAAACTCTAACAACGTTAGAATTTTTTTAAGTTTATATATAATGTAAATTTTATATACAACAATACAATTTACGGCTGTCACAATTACAATAATATACAACACATATCAGTTCATGTCGCTGGCCCAAGTAAGGTGTTTGTTTCAAATCTGTAATCGATTTGCGTACAATACGCAAATAGATTACCGTCTGACGTCAACACCGTACTCGGCTCAGCGCCATGAACTAAAGGAAAACACAAAGAACAAAAGACGTCAGTTTGAGCTCATACAAAAAAACAAGGCCTTATGTTGGTAGACTTCAATTCGTCGTTCCCTGGATCATGTCATGGGCCAGTCCATATATCATGAGGAACACCAACTCATATAAACACGTGCACGATTATATACTGGTCGCTCCCTGGATTGTACCAGGGACCAGTCTATATATATTAAAACACCTTAGTGGACGAACACTGTCCCACACTTGATGTGACCTTCAGATCTTATCACAGAATCTGGCAAAACTGTGCTAACCACTTCCGCCTACATTTTGTGCTTCCCGCCTCTGCTTGGGAACCTTGCACAAACGGCGTTGTAACTGCCTCTACCCGGGTTGGTATTAACCTGGAGACGTATATCGCATCTCCAGGTGAGACGTGGCTCTAAGCCCTAACAGCTGACTGCCGGACTTGATGTGCCTAAAAATAACGAACTTACACTTAATACATTGTAACTACATAATAACAATGCGTAAGACTTGGGCCTGTCTTGGAAATACCATACAACGCCCTCGGCGAATGCCGAGCATAACGTGCACACGCCAGCCGTGTCACTAGACACGACTCGCGCTCACGATGTAAAGCTAAAAGTGTGCTTACCACTTCCGCCAATGAAGAAACGTAGATCCTACTACGCATGTGCGTCGAAGGATCTGACGTCAAACATTGTCAAGAAGTATACTGACGTCAACAGGCATTACCATGACATACCCCACATAAAACATGAATAATCTAAACAATGACCTATTTACATTAAATTGATCGACCAAAATCTAACTTGCATATTTATTAATTCATTTCTTTAAACTAAGCGTAATACCATTTGCCATAGAATATAATAACTGAATAAGCGTTTCTAACACATTTGGGATCATAACGTTTGATCTGACATCATGACATCCATGATGTTATACCATATGACGCCGTCTAATGAAGGCAAATCAAACGCATGATGACCAAATGCTACCATTATAACTTATGGAAAAAACCCTTTATGTGGTGCATGCTATGGCGTCAATTGACGTCACGAGTATATAAATTAGTTCCATTACAAATCAATCTACTTCTATAGGCCACGTATACGTGAAACTAATATACAAAGTGCTGACGTCGCAATAACATGAATGCAACTGACGTCACATGAATAACATGAATGCAACTGACGTCACTGGACGTCAAATAGACGCACACCATTGCAACCAACATCAGTGATATAAACTATTTCCGAAATTTACAAAACTTCCTAATATACAAATATTATGCGCAGCATGCTTACTAACAAAATCGGTCGACACATGCGCAGCCTGATCACTGCCAACAAAATCAAATCACATATAATCATACCATATCAATCAGAAGTCACATTTTTCATTCTTAGCCAAACTATTCTAAATAAATATAATAAAATCTTACCCTTCTAGGTCTTAACACAGAATCTGGGCACACAACAATATAACATCCATCAAGAATTAAACAGCCACGTCTAACTTTTCATTAAAAGATAGGCGTATAAATACTATGCGTCTCACATTAAAATCATGCAAAGCGCTTTCCACAATCAAAAGACTCGTGCAGGTATTCACCTTAAAATCATGCAATATGCTGTCCACGAGAGGTATTCACAAACAACCCATGCATAACGTAGTCACAATTTCCGTAACATTTTATTACCACAGTTACCCTAAAAACTGTAGCCTTACTGATTGAAAGGATTAAAATAATCTCGACGACATAGTGGACGATTAGATCCATTTCGTAACAGTAGTATAAATTTGTACATGTGTGCACTGCACAGGCTAATCTGGGCATTTTAGGTTTACCTATGCCTGAAGATGAATTTCTCGTGACACAGCTATTTCTGGACATCAAAGGGATGTTTTTTGTCTGCCTAGCTTTTTTTCAAAAGTCTTTGGGTCAAACTAAAAAAAAAAAGCCCGTACTGACAGGAAATGTCAACAATGAATGGATAATTGCATGGTGATTAAAGGAATCACTCTGATGTATTTGTAAACAGAAAAGGATTTCAGCTAATTTCAGTGAGTAGAATAATATGCCTTTCTACCTTAAATACGGTATATGTTACAATGCTTCAGCAGCGATCGCATAACTGGTCCAGTATGCGCCTTGTCTATAATATGGTTGGGATTTATGCATCCCGACACGGGCGTTAAAATGAGGTTGACCTGTACCATTTTTCCAGTTTTTAACAGCCCATATTCCATGAGACATGTATATAGGTATGTACAAGTTTTGTAGATACATATGTAGTGTGTTACCACTGAATCACGTTAATAGCCTGCAGAGCTCTAGATAAGAAGGAGTATCTGATGATAACTTTTTTTTATTTCTCATTGAAACCATATGTTGTGACCCCTCATCTGAACCGTCTCGTCGAGACGGTTCAGATGAGGGGTCACAACATATGTTTTTATGAGGAATTAACAAAAATTATCCCTAAATATCACCAAATACTCCCCCTTATCTAGGGCTCTGTAAACCTACCTGAAAGCAATCTACTGTGTTCAGTCTCTTTGATCTTCTAGTGGCTGAGGACGGCTGGGCCATTTTGATCTGAGATACCTGGGGTGATCCATGAGGGCTCACGTCAATGTCAAACTTCATCTTCAGGAAAAACTCACGGAACTCTTCAATATAACTGTATATGAAAAGTATCAATATAAGTCAAAACTTTAACCATTAGCAAGCTGTTTAGGCAAAACAAGCAATTATTAAAGATGTCATCATTTTTGTTTGTCACAGAAACAGGGTTTAACACTACCTTCAAACTATCCTCTTGCTAAGATGGTTCTAACAAGGGGTCACAACATTAGAACCGCCTCGCCAAGATGGTTCTAATTAGAGGTCACCTAATGTTTTTTTGTTGTCAGAGAAAAAAAATTATCCCTTACTTTTCCCTGTTACACCTCAGACCTCCTCATCTGGAGAACAGGCCGTCAGCTGATCGAAATACTTTACTGTATGTTTTGAATGAAGATTCAAATGAAACTAAACCATCTTTTAGTTATTATTACCTAGCAGTGACAGAAGTCATGTATCAAACAATCATACTAAGGGCAACATGATGTATTTCAATCCTACGGCTGCCAAACCATGAAGGTGTAGTCATACCCTTTAAAGTATAAGATGTACCTGGTCACTTGAAGTATTGAGTTCATGTAGCAAGTATTTCCGAGATTCCGGAGTCCTGTTATACCAGGAAAGATTAATCTCTTCTTTGGCACAGGACTGGCTGATGGGGCTGGCATCAACTCGGTCTGTTTCTTCTTAGGGGTGGCCTGTTTCAAAGGCTTCTTCCGCTGAACAAACAACCTCCATGCTGCAAACACCCTAGCCATCAGTGATTGCCTGCAATATATGCACATGTATTTGTTAACCCTGCCACTCACAGGGGATTCTAAGAGAGATACAAAATGATCCTATAAAATATATTTGAGCCGCGACACGAGAAAACAAACAATGTGGTCGTCCGCCCAGCGCAGACTCAGATCAGCCTGGGCATTCACACTGTCTGATCAGACTCTTTGCTAAACGCTTTAAGGGTAGCTGAGGGACTAAGCTACCTTCAAGCGGAAAGCGGAGACTCTGATCAGACTGGGCGGATGCCCAGGCTGATCTGAGTCTGCGCTGGACGCACGACCACATTGTTGGTTTTGTCGCGTCGCGGCTCATATTTTTGTGAGTGGAGTAATTCAAAATTTCAAATGTATCAAAATTTTTCATCACACTATTTTAGATGAAGAAATGTGTACTATCATATACATCGCATACTTTTAAATGCAACTTTTGACCGGAATATTACAACCTACCTGAACTGATGCGTCAACATTAAAATATTGAAGTCTTAAAACAGGACCAGTAGACTGCTGATTCAGGGAAGCCTCTGATTGGCCTGCATGCACCATCAACAGATCTACCTGAGACTTCCATGAATTCATAAGACAATCTCTAAATATTCATATGACAAAATCAGTATGCCCTTCCTATAAATCAAATTGAGCAATCAAGATGTAATTTACTTTATAAATGTGTTACAAAATCCGTACCTTTCATGCCAGATGGCTGTGGCCAGCACGTCATTTTCATCTGTGTTTTCTCTGGAATAATGATTAACAAAGAGCTTTTTATTTGAACTATGTAAAAACAAACTACATCCCACTAACTACCTATGATATAACTACTGAAGCTGCTTGTTTGGAATACTTTTTTGATACTGAATATTCTGTCCATTCTAACATACTGTGAAATGTTTCAATTTCAGTATTAAGAGGGTGCTGAATTTCTTTATGAATTCTAAGGATAATAAGCTTACAGTCTAGGAAACAAGATAATCATTTCCTACCTAGTTACTTTAGGAGAATTTTCCTTACATAAGGTTGGCCTTGGCAACTGAGACAATAGTTGAAATGTTTATAACAGAATTCAGAATGACATACATGTAAATTGTATAATAACTGGCAAAATAAAACCAAACTCCCCGCTTTTTTTTGTCAGTTGAAAACTTTAATACAATATCCTACTTTATGGGACTGAGTGACCAGGTGACTACTCAGAGCTCTAGATAAGAGGGAGTATTTGGTGATAATTAAGGATAATTTTTGTTAATTCTGCATAAAAACATATGTTGTGACCCCTCATTTGAACCGTCTCGACGAGACGGTTCAGATGAGGGGTCACAACATATGGTTTTGATGAGAAATAAAAAAATTATCCTTAATTATCATCAAATACCCCTCTTATCTACAGCTCTGGACCAGGTGACTACTGCTTAGTGGACTCCTCTACCTTACAGTTCAAACAGGTCTACATCCAGTATAAGTTGTGTCTGAATATACTCTTTTCTTCAGAAATCCATGTTTTTATATAAACATTGAGGCCCTGACCTGATGCCACATCCTGTAAGTGTTGTCTAGTTGTAAATTATACTCTTTTCTACATAAATCTAGTTCAATTTTATATAAACAGTGTAGGCCCTGGTCAGAGTCCAGTGGTATCTGAATTTGATCTATACTACTTGCTAATATCCCTATCCATGGATTACTATGCATTAATGGGTAAATGCTTATCTGAAAGAAGAGATTATGCAAAACAGTATCACACTAATTGCCATTACACCCTATTTGTTTTATTTTCCTCATAACAAACAAATTTACTGCAGGGTAAACATACAGGGAGAAGTCTGCTTTTTATCTCAACTCTTACAGAGCTCCAGATAAGAGGGGGTATTGAGGATAATTCAAAGATAATTTTTCTTATTTCTTAACGAAAACATATGTTGTGACCCCTCATTAGAACCGTCTCGACGAGACGGTTCTAATGATGGGTCACAAAATATGTTTTTATGGAGAAATATGGATAATTATCCCTGAATTATCTCTGTTACCCCTTCTTATCTGGAGCACTGCTCTTACCTTCTAAATATACCAGTGTGTGAGTAAGATCGTAGCAAGTGCTTCCCTCGTGATTCTATGTCAGTAAATTTCTGAGTTGCCACGGCACTGAGGGCAGACCTCAACAACTTCAGGTCACCAGCAGCATTGTCATTCAGCACATAGTCGTCACAGGCGTAACTGAAACAGAGCTCTAGATAAGAGGGAGTATTTGATGATAATTAAGGATAATTTTTCTTATTTCTCATCGAAACCATATATTGTGACCCCTCATCTGAACCGTCTTGTCGAGACGGTTCAGATGAGGGGTCACAAAATATGTTTTTATGCAGAATAAACTAAAATTATCCCTAATTGTCACCAAATACTCCCTCTTATCTAGAGCTCTGTGAAATAAACATGTCCATACACATTATAAAACTCATGACATAATAGAACTCATGAACTACAACCATGTAGAGTAATAGCTAAAGAAACGAACTATAAATGTGGTCAAACCATACAGAGAGTCTTTTTTGAGAAAATAAGCAAAATTTATCCCTGTTTGCATTTGAAAGCAGACAGACTGTACAGTGTTATTCTAAAACTCTGTACACCTGATCTCACAAAAAAAAATCATGCATTTCTCTCTCTTTACTAGTTTTGTTTCCCCTACAAACAGGTGGTGGAACTGTGTTTAATGTCCTAATGCTGAAGGTTTTATGTTTACTGTAGTCTTAAATACCACTGAAAAGTGAAATTCTAGTTTTACCACTTTTCTGTACTTTTTGAATACTTCTGAAATGGACAGACGCGCCCCTTACTGCGGCCCTGGGTACGTTCCACTGAGGTGCAGAGAACATCGTTATAAGAATTGAAATACACACACAATTACTTGTTCTGTATTAGATGTAATCTACTTTTAATCTATTTAAATGGGTAATACAACTTACCAATATACATATTTCTCATTCACTTCTATACTAATTGGGTGCTGAAAAGGATGAAAAAACATTTTTACTATGTTAACCCTTAGAGTGCTAGAAAAATAATTCACCTGGCCCTAAACTGGGGGTAGGGGTATCTCAGAAGCCATAACTTGCACAAACTCTGGTCGATTTGCTTGAAATTTTCAATCAATAACAACGATGTGGGTGCAGCCATTACAGGAAGTTACCAAGGTCATGTGACCTTCCATATTTGGCTGTCATGTTACACCCGGGAACCGACATAGACACTTAAAAAAAAAAATAAATACTACAAGATATTAGCCCCAGTGATATGCTTTGTATGACAAAAGTAATTACTTGTCTGAGGGCCGGTGTTATTGCTGAATATTTATCAAGAGAGAAAGTTTGGAAGGATGAAGTCTAGTTGTCAGAAAATCGGGATCAAGTAAGTAGGGGTAGACACCTGAAAAGCTGATGTTGAAAATATCATAATTTTTTTACATTTTCTCCGAGTTTTAAAGTCAAGAAATCAGTTAGGTGGGTAAAACCTTGCTTTAGTAGGAAGCAGATTCCCTCCTGCATAGGACAACCGCATATGATGGGGGGTACTTGATGTCTAGTGTGCCTGACAGGCTCTCAAAGTGACCTACCCCTCGAGCCCGACTACAGTCCCGCTTAGCACTCTAAGGGTTAATAGAGAACTTACTAGTCAATTTTTCATATTGCAAGGTTGAATATATATCCATGTCATAGCTCAACCACATATGTAATTACTATGTCACTGTATGTTCTTATGTGAACCACTGCCTTGTTTCTTTGCTTGATCAAGGCACTGTCTGAGTGACTCTCAAATGATAGGTTTCTGCATAATCCATGTACTTTGCAAAGAGGTGATTAGGCATAAGCTGCCGACACATATACGCTAACTGGGTTGTGTTTCTTCAAACCATTTATTTGGCATGTTCTTTATTTTGTGAACAATTGATGCATAAAAGTCCAAATCTGATGTAGCACAGATGCTGATGCCACATAATTGAGCCGCGGCCGGAGAAAACCAACAATATGGTTTTGCTCCTAGCGCACACTCAGATCAGCCTGGACATTCGCCCAATCTGATCAGACTCTTTACTAAGCGCTGAAAGGGTAGCTAAGGGTCTAAGCTACCTCCATGCGGACAGCGTAAACTCTGATCAGACTGAATCCCTAAGCTGATCTGAGTCTGCCCTGGGTGCACATCCACTTTGTTGGTTGGTTGGTTGATTTGATGCTTAACGTCCACGGTAAACAACAAAGGTCATGTCGGGACGGTTAGTTAACCTAACCACACTATTCCTGGGCAGGCCCACTTTGTTGGTTTTGTCTTGTGGCGGCTCACTATTATGATTTCATCTGTGTGTGCATACTTGATGGTACGCACTGTACAATTTATACCAAGATTAAATAGTCACAAGAGTTTTCATTTTACGCATCAGAGAATTTGTGAACACCTGAGAAAAATAATTGTGAATTATTGTTGAACAACTAACTCCTTACTACACTTACTAAATACTAATGTCTGTGGCAGACTCTTCTACTTCTGAAGGTAGAAAAATTCACATATGAGCCACAGCACGACAAAACCAACAATGTGGTTGTGCGCCCAGCTCAGCCTGTGCATCTGCTCTGTTTGATCAGACACTACGTTAAGTGCTCGAAGGGTAGCTAAGGGTCTAAGCTACCGCCTTGTGGACAGCGAAGACTCTGATCAGACTGGGCGGATGCCCAGGCTGATCTGATTCTGCGCTAGGTGCACAACCACATTGTTGGTTTTCTCGTGTCGCGGCTCATATGTTCCCTAGAGGAATGTTCATAAAATTGCTGACAAAATACAGGTTCCTTTTTAGGAGTAATCTTATCCTGATAAATTTACACAAATTTAAATGTGTTAAATGTTGAGTTACCTTGCTCTCTGTGTAATGTAAGAGGGCATGTTTCTCATTAAATCTGCCGCATGCAACATTGGAACAACTCAAACAGGCCTGAAAATACATGACAAAAGTCTAATGTCAATGACAATGGTACAAAATGTTACAAAGCTGATGGCAACTAGCTTTATCACATACAGTCAACTCTCGATATCTCGAACACTGATATATCATAATACCCCCTTATACCAAAGCTTGGACACATTTTCAACCTTATTTACACTTCAACTCCTTTTAGCCAAAACTACTGATATCTCAAAGTAAATTTTCTGGGACCAGAAAATTTACTTTGAGATATCAGTAGTTTAGAATGAACTTTGACTTTGAATTGACTGTACTTAGTCACAAAAGCTTTAACTTAGCACTTAAAGCTCCAAAACTGTAAAGGAATGAATTTCCAAACATTGGCTCATTACGATGGCTGATCTAAATCTACATGGCCTGCTGATCTAGCAGTCTCGAAAGTGATATCTAGAATATTAAGGTGGACGGGTACAACTCCACAAACGAGCAGTGACATGAGAAAACCAAAAAGTGGCATGTGCGCCCAGCGATGACGCAGATCAGCCCGGGACTGTTGGCATGAAGGTAGCTTTGACCCTTTACTAACCTTTAAGTGCATAACAAAGACTCAGATCAGCCTGGGCAGATGCCCAGGCTGATCTGAGTCTTCGCTGGGCGGACAAACCACTTTGTTGATTTTGTCGTGTTGCAGTTCAGTTATGTCTTTCCATTATTTTTTCATAGCTATTTTTTGTGATTTTTATGTTTCCTAACACAGCTGCTCTCACTAAAAATGTACCCATTAACCTTAAAAAGAGCACAAGAAGACCATATAGGCTGCCATGATGCCAGACAGCAGGTCAGGAAACAGGTCAAATTCTTACCCAAACACTTTCTGTTGTTCTGCATACATAGCACATCCATTTCTCTGGGTTGAGGATTGAGTGGTCCCAGGCTGGACGGATTTTAGATACATGCTTACACTTGTCCATTTTGCTTAGAATGGTACTACATGTATCTGAAATCATAAAAAACCCACTTGTAAATAATTTCTTAAAGATATACACCCTCAATATTTCTATTAACTTTCAAATTTCTTAAGAAAAACTATATCCTAGGCATGATAATGATCGCTTGTAAGAGTACTTTTATCTGTTTAATTTATGATTTGTGATGGTCACTGGTAGTAGAAGAATTTAAGAAAATATGGCGGGAATACCGGTCTGCTATTCACGCCAAAAATGAAGACTGGATACACCCAGCAATCATAGTTAGTCAGGGTAAAGTTATATCATGAATAATTTTAAGACCTTTCTTAAATCGTATTCAGACAGTTATTGGCTGAAATGAACTCATGTGCACAAATTTGAGGTTAATGCTATTGTTAAGTTATTTACTCCACCAATCATAAAATTCAAAGTGTGCTCGCAGCAACACCTTTTTATTGCCACGTGGGAGTCAGTCCATTTGTGATGACAAAATATTCGTGAATATTCAACAAGAGTATGCACCGATGTTTCGTCTCTGCATCCGTAACAAAGATGTTTTCGCTGAAGATTGTTTGTACAAGTCTTAATTGTGTGTGTTGGCGCCCCGGTAGCTCAGTGGGTTAAGCGCTGGCCTACTGATCTAGCGGTCGTGGGTTCGAGCCCCGCCAGAGGCGAAGTTCTTTCCATCGTAAACGGGGTTCCATTGCACACAGCCTTTCATTATCACAAGCCCATTGTCCTGATATGACTGAAATACTGTTGAAAAGGACGTAAAATCGCAAGTCATCATCCATCCATCCATCTTAATTGTGTTGCATACAACTAACCAGTTTCCTAATTTTGTGATTATTTCATAGTGAAATACGAGGGAGTATACCTTTAAACTGTCTTTACAAAAGTGCCAAATAACCAATTCAGAATCAATAAAAGCCTTGCAAACCAGTGCGTAGAACTAACAATTACAAATCAATTTCCCTTATCTTTTGTTTCTTTCCCTTTACATATATATTTTTCTTTCATGATGTTACATATACTGTAACAGGCCTCACTAGAGCACTGTGCGCTGAATTTTTTTTCTGCAATCCTTGTAAAGTAAATCACCACTCCAGCCCCTGCTCAACTGGAATACCGCTCGGCCAATTCTGTGAATCAACCTTGGATGTATGGCGTGGGACTACTAAAGTCACACTACTGTAGCTAGAAACAACATAAACAAAGAAACACAGTTGCACCAAGTAAATAATAAAATGAAAAGAAACAAACATTTTTATGTCTCAGCATCATTAACTGACTATTTTGTTTTGACAACAGCAAAGCTTAGTATGATGTCCTTGCAATAGCTGGAAAGGTTTCAGGTAGAGAATTAATTATCGGTCGTAGACATAGAGAGCTACTCCTTTGGCATATACTTGTTCTGGCAAACAAAATGTTGCATTTTGCATACATTCGAGGTCACGGATCTGGTCATGCGTGCTCCGATTGACCCTGCTAGGCCAGAATTGCCTAATGAATGACTGCTCCCCTATCTGCATAACCAAAGTCTGTGGCTGAAACAAACGTTAACGTGGCTGCTATAGCCCCTCCTGTATGTTCATGCATGGGAACTAATAATTGACCAGACTTTAATCAGTATGAAAGCACATCACTCTTTGCAGGTCACTGGGTTAGTCAAGGGTTGTCTTTCTTGACTGAATTTCTGACAATGTGCGCCCATAATTTTTATGCACTTGATTTCGCAGCTGTGGTGAGGCAGCATCTTAATGTGGGTTTGCCTTATACAGATTCAAAATATACATGTTCATAGTAATAAATAAACTACCAAAACATTAACAATCGCACAGAAACACTTCGACACAAAAAATTTCTGAGGCGCCATTTTGGAAACATCGCTCGCGAGCCAGTCGGTATTTTCCGTCAAATTCCGTTTTATTGACGTATTCGAGTTTTAGTTTATTCTTATGGAGGTCACTCTAGTTACAACCCAACTCAACTCAACTAGCTACTGTTCCACCCTCAGGATATTGTCTAATGCCTCCGCAAGATATTATGCACTGTTATGTTTATCGTTATTTTTTCTTCCGTCTTTTTTATTTTCTTTTATTTGTTTTTGAAAATCTTAAGGCCTCAAGATATTATCTTCATGGAACCGGATATTATCTTTCTTTCTTTCTGTCTTATCTATACTGCTACACCCTCTTTCGAGGATTATGAGCAGGTGTACGATGTACACTCCAGTTTTGCAGGATGAACCTCCTTGTAGCCATGTAACTACAGAAGGGATCTTTAACCTGCACAGGGGATGTCTCTCCCTGCACAGGGGGCCTCCAGTTAACGTCCCGATCCGAAGGACGGCACACTTTTTTAATGTCATCCCTGCAAATGACATTAAGGAAACGTGTTCGGACACCGAAATTCAAACGCCGTTACCCGGGTTCGAACTCGGGACCTTTAGCATCAGAGGCAAGTGCGCTAACAACTGAGCTACCACGCTTCGTATCTTGTACAATAAGATTATGTTATTTAATGTCCAGTCGTTCTGAGCGATTATATACGAAAACAAAGGATATTGCCACCTGTCATTTCATCTCGAAGTTCACACACTTCTTAATCGACACTACCTCATGTCTTTGTCATCGTTAATCACCAGTAGCAGGGCACGTGTCAGTATTTCACACTTTCTTAATCGCCAGTTAAAATGAATTACCGAACTCTAATCCGGCGATCTTTTGATCAATTTGAATATGATATCTATGTCTTTGATCTACCGCATCGCAATGATTGGTCAGTTTCCATCGTCCTTAATGAGCATATTTTCTTCTTCTTTTTTTTTGTTGTTTTTTTGCACCCTGCCCTTTCGCAACCTCAGAGACAATATCAAAAGACATTTTTAATACAAGAATCTTCCTAGGTATGAAATAACATTTTTATTAAAGGCTTTTGGAGCGAAATTTCATGTTGAAATCTATGGGATTCTAAAATTCAAGTTAGAAACCTGTAGAAAATCAGATTTTCAGGATTGAGAATTCTGGAATGTTTTCCCATTAGTCTTTTGGATACTAAACTAGCATTCACTGTTTCTAACGAAATTTGCATATTAAAAGACTAAATGAAAGGCAAAACTATTATTCTAGATCATCGTCTTTTATATTAATTGGATCCTTTTGAAATTAATCAGTCTTTGAACCGACTGCCCAATTAAATTAAGAAATTACAGTATGTTTTTATCTGGTGTCGTCACCAGATATTGTCAGGGTCACTGACGAGGCTTTATTAACCGAAACTACGTAGTCTGGCCCATGTTCCTACTTCTGTATGTATTCTCTGCTCTTGAAGGAACTTTTTAAGATTTTAATTTTACCTCACTGCAGCTGGTGTTGTGCCGTGTGGCGGCCGTAAAACGCCTCCCCCGTACATCATCCATAGTGCAGATTATATTTTATTTACATCCTTTGAGATCAGAGGATAGGTTCTGAGAAATCTAAAATTTGAGATTGATTTAGACTATTATTCTAGATCATTGTCTTTTATATTATTTGGATCCTTTTGAAATTAACCAGTCTTTGAATCGACTGCCCAATTAAATTAAGAAATTACAGTATGCTTTTATCTGGTTTCGTCACCAGAAATTGTCAGGGTCACTGACGAGGCTTTATTAGCCGAAACTACGTAGTCTGGCCCATGTTCCTACTTCTGTATGTATTCTCTGCTCTTGAAGGAACTTTTTAAGATTTTAATTCAACGAACACTATGGAAGTGCCTAAAAGCTGTCAAGAGAGTCCTGAAAATAACCCCAAAAACATGTGGAAGGCCCCCTGACCTCCCAAATAAGAGAGGGAACCCTCTCTCATACCCTCCTCCCCTCTCGCATTTTCGGTGCCCGGCTCATGTCCTCGACATGAGCTCCCCCCCCCCCCCCCCGCTCCCCACCCCGGAAAATCAGGGTGATGGATCCGGCCCTGAACAGATCCAATCCTCACCAATCATGATATGATCAACACCAGCGCATGTTAAAGATTTTGGGCACACCTACATGTCTTCTGCCATTTTTGCAAAAGGAAGTAGCTTTCATGACCTACCTTATTCTTTAAGAAAAGAATTTGAGCCGCGACACGACAAAACCAACAATGTGGTTGTGCGCCCAGCGCAGACTCAGATCAGCCTGGGCATCCGCCCAGTCTGATCAGAGTCTTCGTTGTCCGCATGGAGGTAGCTTAGACCCTTAGCTACCCTTAAAGCGCTTAGTAAAACGTTTGATTAGACTCGGCGGATGCCCAGGCTAATCTGAGTCTGCGCGGGGCGCGCAACCACTTTGTTGGTTTTCTCGCGTCGCGGCTCATTTGTTCCTAATGGAAACATCCGAAGTGAAGTAAAACTAAAACTAACACAGTTCCTCTGAAAGTATCCCTGCTTCATTGCTGGCCGTTCCAAGCGGCACTTCTGTTTTGGTTCTTGCTTTGTCTGTTTTGATATATGGTTGTTATGTTAAGGCTAGCCCTGATATTAATATAAAATGAAAATAGGTAAATATAGATGTTTAATGTGTTTTTCATAAAGTCAGGGTAGGTGCTTTTCGTCAGTCTGCTGTGTGGGCGGTTGTTGCTGTTTTTGTTGGGTTGAACAACTAAGTATCTGATGAACCAAGGTAAAACAAAGGGTGAGGGTTGGTCGACCAGAAACCGGTTAAGACCACCCCAACGGTAATTTCATTACTGGCCGTCCCAAGGCGGCATTTCTGTTTTGGTTTTTCTTGATTGTTTTATGTGTTGATTGTTGCTGTGTGTGTTACTGATATATTGTTTGTGACCACCTACATGAGTAATGGCTGTTTACGGCTGCCGCTGGTGATGTCTTTGATGGTGATTAATTTTGTGTTGTTTCTTTTCCTCATGGTGTCTTGGGTGGGATCTGGGATTGAAATGTGTCAGTTCCTGAGAGTTTCCCTACTTACTTTCCCAAGGTATCGAGGTACTTTTAAAATGATTCATCTTAGACTACACATGCTGTGTACAACACTGCATTGATTGTTTTTGGCTTGTGGTTTCGGCCACAAGCCAGTATTCATGTCGTTTAGTGATACCGAGTTATTTTCGGAAGAAATGACGTCACGCTCATTCGGAAAATACCAGGAGAGTTGGCATATGCTAAAATATGGAGTGGGGTCAACCTATGGAGTGGCGTGGTTTTTTGGAATGGTATTTTGGAGTATTCTGGACAAGAAACCATGCCTCACCATTTTCGGGCAATGACCAGTTGCAAAATGCAAAGGGGCATGTTCTAATTTCTCTCCTGGACTAGCCAGATTATGTGAAATAACATGACTATGAACCAAGCTAGGCCAAGCCAAGTATACTTTGGGGAACAATAATTAAACATTATGGCCATACTGTATATTTATCCGAGTCAGCAGCATTAAGTCTTGGCGGTTTGAGAAAAAAAAAAAAAAACACTCCACTCCAAGGCTCCACTCCAAAGGTTGACTCCACTCTATATTTTAGTATATGCCGGACGATTTTTTTGTACCTTCGCGTACGTCATAAAATACATACAATTTCGCCTGCTACTTTGCCTCAGTGCATTTTTTTATCCACATCCGACAACAGAAAATGTATAGGATCGCCCACATGGTAATGATCAGACTGCGCAAAATGCAGTCTGATAGGTACCTTTGTTGGTCGCATATGGCATAAGGCAGGATTCTTTTATGACTCGCCTATGGCATGTTACAAGGGAGGTAATACTTATATGATTTGCAACAAGTCTTCGTTAATTTTGTATTACGCAGTAGACTAGTTTCTTAAAAGTAAAGATGATTTTTAAACAACATAATAAATATACAAATTTGAACGTAAATAATTACATGTCAGAGTGATAGCCAGCAGAATGTATATATTTTTGAAAGCTTGACCTATTACTGTATATTGACCTTTCACTAATAAAAAAATAAATAAATTAAATTAAAAAATTGGATTGAACTAAGTTCAATTTTCGTAACAACGTGTTCCCAGTGGCTGAACCAGCCCTTGGGGAACGTCGTTAGGAAACTGAACTGAACTGAACCGAAGCTCAACATATACGTTAATACCTCCTATCAACATATGCAGAATTACTGCGTCAACAATCTACATTACTTTATGGGTTTTCTTGTAACAGTCTCTAATGTTGCCTTTTAATTTCACCTATACAAATGTACAGAGAAATATTTACACATGTCGACGATTTCCTTACATGAACCTTTACTGGGCTGACGATGTACATACATCCATGAACAACACGCAGTCATGCAATGTTACGCTTAAGCGACGTGACGGATTATTCGACGTCACGGATTATTCGATAAGTTGAGTGGCTGACGTAACGTTTGATATACGTCATGTCATAGTGACGGCTGTTGAATGTCATTACCAAACACGTTGGTAAATAGCTATTCTTCATCCTTTCCTTGGCGTAAAATTAGCCAGAACTTCACAAATAAGTACCAAAATTGATGTGAAAACATAGTATAAATGTAAGAGATAAATTTCATTTTTCGGAACTTCATGGAAGTATGAACACAATGGGTTCCGTGCTTTGTAGTTCCCAAATGTTGTAAAGCAAGCAAGTTATTATCTCAAACAATAGTAGCATGCATTTTCTTCTCAGAGTGTCAAAATTTCCTTCTAGTCACTGTCACTGATGCTACTAAAACCAAAAATATAGTTCAGTGAATATATATTTGTTGTCTTTTTTGATGCCAAGATTCCACAGACACAGGTTTGAAACAGTCTTTCCTAAAATATTGATTCAAACTAAATGTGACTTAGCAGCCATATAGAACAGACTTGAAATAGGTCCATATAGTAATTTTCCTTGAGAAATGCCTAACGGCTTAAACGTTGGAAAAGTCTCTCACTCTCTCTCTCTCTCTCTCTCTCTCTCTCTGCGTGCATGCGTGCGTACGTGTGTATGTGTTTGTGTGATTTGTCGCTTAACGTCCACGGTAAACAGCAATAGTCAATTCGGGACGGTCAGTTAACCTAACCACACTATTCCTGGGCAGGCTTAGACCTCCTAAGCGGTTAACCAGTACTAAGACCGGGTTTCGAACCCAGGGCCTCTGACTTATGAGTCAAGTGCCCTACCGATTGCATAACACGGCCCGTGTGTGTGTTTAAATATTTCCTCAATCTGTTTTTTCAAATAAAGTCTACACTTGTTTTTACCTCACACCTGTAGATAATGCCACCATTCAAGAAGTTAAAGGCTCCATTGCTCTATCAGCATGAAAATTTTTATCAAGAGGTATCGCTGCAAGCTTCTCACTACAGTTTCGTAATTGTAAATGACCGTGATTAGGTAGCTTTAAAAAAAAAAAAAATATCCTTGAGTTTCACTTAAAATCGGTTTGAAAACTTATCTGGGTCATTTTAGTTGGCAACTAAAATGACCTACTTTCGATTTCATGAAATGGTAAAAATACAATGTACACGCGTGGAGTCCCAATCACTATCTCGCCTATGTTTATATAGCATGGCTAGACGGGAAACTAGAACAGGAAATTGTATTTTGTGGAGCGTTTTGTTATTTTTCAAAAACTTGTTTTCTCTACTTTTTGCCAGTTATATGACTCAATATATGCACACCAACCCACAGTTTATTACCAAACGTTGCTAAATAAAAATTAGCAACAGAACGTGCACTAACAACTGGGTTTACTTGAATAAACAACACATGAACATTTCACTGGCTTAGCTGGACAAGCCTTCCTTTTAAAAGGAAATTTTATAAAATAATATTTTCAACAAATCAGCCATTTAGTTATAATATGGTTTAACAAACAAAACACATCTCTTGTTATTGTTTACAAGTAGGACTAAAAACAAGTAATGCAAACTTTTTTTCATGTCAGAATACTTTCTTATGGTACCAGGGCAATTAGAAAACTCTCAGATTTGTAAAATTTATATTATTGAAAAATAAGTAAATAAATTAAAATAGTCTCGCATATTTAATGATAATTATCATTCTGTTTTGGAAATATGTTATTTGTTATATTAGCTAGCCCTGACATTAATATAAAATGAAAATAGATAAATATAGAACTTGGAGCCAGGGTTGGACGTTTGTAAAGTGTGAAATAAATCGACTTCCATTAAAGACATCTTAGTCTGTTAATTAGATGGCAGGTGGGAATATCGTTGCATGTAACACATCAATAAGATGTGAACGACACGTGCCATGTGATCCTCTGATTACGCTCCTCTACGACACTTAGCGCTTCTTTACTGATTTTAGGTACACCGCTGTGACAAAATGAGACAAAACGACAGAATGATACTTTGTTGTTGTTTTCATTCTCATGACGATGGTACCCAGGAGGCTCAGCGAAACGAATGATACTTTGATACTTTGGAAGTTAATCCTCCTTATAATAATTTATTTAGTATCACCCCTGTCTTTAACTTTTATTTTAAGGCTAAATGACTGTCCATACATAAATCACTCCAAACTTCCATTTGCAGTTTTTGATAATAGAAAGCTTCAGATTAGAAAATATTGTTCTATATCCAATTTTAAACCACTGTTGGTGGAAAGAAAGATTGAGAAATCATCTTTTTTGATATTTATCTAGAAATTTATCAAATTACAAAGTAGCTTCCCCACTTTATCCATATGAAATATAACAAGACCCAGCAAATAGTATCATAAACCAAGCCTGATGCCATGTGAAAGAAGTGCATATCCATTTACCTTTAGGCATCGAGAGGGAGCAAGATATTATCTTCAGTAAAAAGACCGATTATTAAAGGAAATGAACTTTATAAGCAATGCGCTTTCGTTCAGATCCTATTCGCTTATTGTATGTATAAATTATTATGATTGCTGTTTATATGAATAAATATTGTTTAAACTAAGACCGATTATCTTGGTCTCTCAACATTCTCACCTGTCATGATACGATCAACACCAGTCCATTTTAAACACTCCATGCCTATCCTTGATTCTTACACGGAGTTCCGTGTGAACACTACGTTGACTCAACATTGGACAAGCATTGATTCAACATCATGACGTTGAATCAGTTGTGATTAAATGCTGATTAAACGTTGTCTGCCTGGTGGGCTGTAAAATGGATTGGTTTGACTCTTTTCATGACTGGTATGAATCAGATCTGTCAAGTTGCATTCGAGGGTACAGATGTTCAAGATAATAATAAGTATATAAACTTTCGACGGTCTCTTTGGTGTTTCAAAATTGCACAGACGGTCAGAGTCTACCGATAAAAAGTTTTGGTTGACTGCTCTATCACCCATTCTGTCCGTCTGTCTATCCATCCATCTGTGGTCAGTGTGCGAGTCACGGGCGATAATTCTTGAACCCTTTCAAATATTTTCTTGAAACTCTTCAGTTATGTAGAACAGGTTATAACATGTCACGTACAAGAAAAACAACTCTTGCTTTCATAAATTTTAGTTGTCTCCAATTTGATTTTTTTACCGTTGTCAGAAAGGGAATTTCAGGCCTTAACTCTCGAAACCTTTAGAATATTTCCATGATACTCAACAGTTATATAGAGTAGCTCATGACATTGTGCTGTGTACAAGAATGACGGATCTCGCTTTCACATAGGTTTGGTATATCAAGCACTTTTACTGTCTTGTGGAACAAGCCGGCTTATATAGCGACATGGTAGAGTGTTCGGCTCAATGGGTCCAAGATTTAATCCTCTGCCGGGGCGTCTGAGATGTTTAATAGTCCGTGACAATACTTTAGTTATCTTTCCTTTGATGGTTTTAGTGACATTCATGTCTGCTCCATAACTTGAACCCCATTTGACATATTGCAATGATACTGAACATATTGCAATGACGTGTTTCCCGTACAAGAATGACAGCTCTCTTTTTTTTGTTTAGAAGATACTAGGGCCATTTGAGAGGGGTTAGAGGAGCTCGGCTATGGTTCAGAAAGTCTCTATTGCTAATTTATATCACGTCAGCCACGTTTGCATGAAGTTTGACATCAAGGTAAGTGTAGATTGGTGTACAGCATCACTGTCCTTGATCAAAAGAACAATTAAAACAACAGCTCCAAATACTGCGGCCTTTAAAGTTTGCTGTAAACGTTAAGGAACGCCAAGACAGACTTCCTGCGATGTATTGGTTACCTAAGCTTCACAAAAAACCGTATAAAGCTAGATTCATTGCCAACTCTAGCTCTTGTACTACTACAGAATTATCTAAATTATTAACTTCTTGCCTCACTGCTGTGAAATCTCGTGTCATTTGGTACTATGAGACAGTGTATGAGAGGTCAGGGAAAAATATGTTTTGGTCTATAAAAAATTCTGGTGAGGTACTTAGTAAACTGAAGTCAAGAGGGTTCCGTGCGACTAGTTTGTCCACTTATGATTTTTCTACTCTTTATACCACATCACCCCATAATTTAATAAAGGAAAAACTTGTTGATTTGATTGATAGGGCCTTCAAAAAGTTCTCCAAAAATGAAGATACCCTTTATATTGCCTGTAACGATAAGAAAGCGTTTTTCACTTCTACTGACCGTAAAATATATAGAGGATATAGTCTTTGGTCATGTCAGAATGTATGTGACGCCTTATCATATCTCTTAGATAATATTTACATCAGATTTGGTAATAAGTTATACAGACAAATTGTTGGTATTCCGATGGGTACAAATTGTGCTCCTCTTGTGGCCGATTTGTTTTTATTTTGTTATGAAAGAGATTTCATGGCTTCTCTTTCTGTTAATAATCAAGCTGATATCTTTGAGGCATTTAACTCAACCTCTAGATATTTAGACGATCTTCTGAATATTGATAATCCTTATTTTGAAAGCATGGTTAACCAAATTTACCCACCTGAACTTAAATTGAATAAAGCTAATACTTCAGATACCGAGGCCCCCTTTTTGGATTTACATCTATCTATTTCCAACGGTTTTGTATCTTCTAAAATTTATGGTAAACGTGATGACTTTGACTTTGATATAGTTAATTTTCCATTTTTGGATGGTGACGTTCCACGTCGTCCCTCTTATGGAGTGTATATTTCTCAACTTATAAGATTTGCTAGAGTGTGTAGTCAGGTAGATGACTTTAATGCTCGTAATAAATGTTTAACTGCTAAACTTCTTCAACAGGGCTATCGGTATCATAAGCTTAGAAATGCTTTTTCTAAATTCTATCCCAGACACCATGAATTGGTTTCAAAATTTGATGTCGGATTAAAATTTCTTTTACACCAAGGCCTATCGGAACCAGAATTTTATGGTGACTTAGTATACAAATTCAAAAAGATTAAGGGTAGGACTGATTTTTCTGATAAATTCCGAAAAATAATAATACGTCACAAACGTATTGGCTATAATTTAAATGTTATGCGACAGTCTGCATGCTTAGTGATTAACCCAATCACGGTTGATAACTTTGCTGCACTCTTTAATTGCACACCGGGGGATCGGTCGTCAGACTCTATGATGGCCCCGACCTAAAGCTATATATTTTAGTTGGTTGGGACCGGAGCCTTTTTGTCTGTTGCTTGGTCCACCGGGGCTCAACTGGTGACCTTCTTTTGCTTCAGATTTCCAGTGGGGTTGTTTGGCAGGACAGGGATCTCCACCTGTCAGACGGCCCGTTGTATCTGTTGAGTCCTCGTCTTTGCTTCTTCATGGTGTTGAAATTTGATTTATGTGTTTACCGTGATGATTCATTGACGAGTTAGAGGGTTATCATGCGAACCGAACAACCAACTAAATGTTTTGTACCACTTCAGAAACTGAGGGTGAGGTTGGGCCTGTAAAATCGATTTAAGCCCCCCAGTAATTCATTACTGACCGTTCCAAGGCGGTAGTTCTGTTGTGGTTCTCTGTTGCCTGTTTTTGGTGTCAGAGTTTCTGTGATGTTTTACCTTATGTATGTTCTTATTATTTTTGGTTCGGTTTGGGTTGCTGAGTGGCCACCTTTTGGGAACAAGCTGCTCACTCGGTTGGCCATATGTTCTCTGTATCTTGATTTTATGTAATCTTAGTTGTTTCCAACTATGGTTTGAGGGCTGGATTTGGATTTTGATTGTTTCAGTTCCTGGTCTTTGCATACTTTTTACTTTTACTTATGTCTGCAAAAATCCACGATACCTTAATTTAGACTAAAGACATGTTTAATGGGTGGAAAAAATAACAAAGTCAGTAGACATCGAGTATTAACCATGCTCTGCGCAAATAAAAACAGTTTCAGAGTATAATGCAGTTATTTACTTTTGTTGAGGTGGACTTGTAATGTTATTCTAATGACTGAGCCGAAGCGGATGTCAATATGGGTTATTAACTGAATGAAACAAACTCATTAAATTAATTCAAAAGTCGTTTTAGTTTTCACTCCATTACGTAGCAAACAAATTTTCTTGCACACCGGATAGAAAATGCTATTCTTTTCACCTGGGATAGAAAATCTCATCTTACCCTGGTGTTCTGACCCAGGACCGGAAAAAAATCACGAGCTGTCAATGCATCGGTTGTATAGGAGCTCACGTACCTGCATCGTCAAGTGACGTTGGCATTTTAGATGATGACGTCACGAAGACGGTAAAAATGACGTCAGATTATGCACGCCAGTCGTTGACGTAAGGAGCCGAATGGCGGTCGTTGAAAGCGGCGCCTTCTTTCAAAATCAAATTAAAACCTCTCAAGCACTAGAATTACGCATTTTAAGAAGTTCTGAAGTTAAAACAAAACATGGTGTGCAAGAAAAAGTATCTATCATTGGTGTGAGGTGCGGATAGAAAAATCCGTCACTCGGGATCACTGCTCGGCATCACTCGGCAAGCCTCGAGATGCCGAACAGTGACCCTCGTGACAGATTTTTCTATCCACACCTCACACCCATGACAGATCCTTATAATATATCACCGGCCCCGATAGCTCAGTGGTAGAGCGTCCGCTTCGGGAAACGGGAGGTCGTTAGTTCGAATCCCGGCCGCGCGATACCAAAGGCGTAAAAATGGTACTAGGAGCCGCCTTGGCTGACCTAGGAAGATAAAGTTAAGTCATCAGGTAAGTATAATTTCTTACCGGATACCTTGTTTGTCGCAATAAAAGCTCTACAGAGCTTATGTTGTCTGTTTCTAACATGAGACGTTAAATAAAGCTTCTTTATCTTTATCTTATCTACTATCTCATTCTGACCAGTAAAATTATGTGTGTGTTTTTAAATGTTTGTTTGAAAAAAAAGAGATGAAAAATAAATAAATAAACAACAACAAGAAAAAAAACGGTAATACCATAGCCCTAATATCAATGTCCGCTTATCAAAACATTAGAGGCTGAACTCATTGTCAGAAAAAAAGGTTTCTTAGACGGGACTCCATTTTACTATAAACTGCCGGAAAATTAGCC
The DNA here is from genome assembly GCA_963989385.1 of Ctena decussata. NCBI lineage: Eukaryota > Metazoa > Mollusca > Bivalvia > Lucinida > Lucinidae > Ctena > Ctena decussata. The sequence goes on from OZ022508.1 coordinate 20,707,519, forward strand.
ATTAGTGCCCCCCACCCCAACCGCAGAAACACAGATAGCATGATAGTGTAAGTGTAGTCATTCAATCGAATACGCCTTTATACACGGAGTTTCGCGGAATTATCCGTAAGGACACGGATATTTTGTTATTGGCGAATACATTTTTTAGAGGGTGAGCAGGTATAGGCATCATAAAATGTTTAATTTTACATAAATGAAATGTCATCCCGTGAGTTTCAAGCAGAGAATACTCTTGTGTCATGAATAATCACATAAATGGAATCAAAGCATAAACCAAACAAAATTCAAATAAAGAAAAATATAATCTGTAACCCTCTAATTGGGACAGACCAATTTTGACAGTAATCATGGCGGACGAAGAGCTCGATGCTGCTCCGGAAAAGGAAAATAATAGTGTTTTGCAAGTTGAGGAAGTGTTTATAAATGGAGATTCTGAGGATAAGACATCGCCAAATGATCCTGGTGAACAAGAGTCTATGGATACAATTTCTGTGGAGCCTATGCTGCCACGCAAAAGCAGTTTTATGAATAAAGATGGAACTCGGAGACATAACAGGAAGAAAACAGTTTCTTTCAGCAGCATGCCAACAGAGAGGAAAATAGCAACAGGTACGAGATTAGGGTTAAGTTTGCAAAATTATTGAGCTGTGACAGCAGAAAAGGTGCCTTTAGACATGCAGGAACAGCCATGACACAGATCAGCCTGAAGTTGTTCAGGATTTTTACCCAAAAATTAATTATTAGGACAGGTAGTCTTGGGAAAACTGCAGATCCAGAGCAGTCTGATTATGGTCTGTACTGTTGCAATTTCAGCCACATCTTTTGAATGTGTTTGTGCATTGTTGCACCAAACTGTTCCCTTTTTAGGACAGTTGTGAAACCAAACTCCCTTCTTTGGACAGTTACTATAAGTGTCCCAATTTTTAGAGTTTTCTCGCTAACTGAGCGCGATGATAAGTTTTAATGTTTTAACACAAGGGTGAATCTGTTATTGAAAATTTAATTTTGCCAATTAAAGTAAATTCCTATGTAATACCATGAAATTTTAAGTATTGGAACAGATACATTTGAGAAAACAGTGCAGACCCAGATCAGACTGCTCCTAATTTAAAAGTGTTTTCCAATCCATATGCGTCTATTAGACAAATTACTGCATTGTTAACCAAACTTTTCCATTTTAAGGGCAGTTACATATTATTTGTCCTAATTTCTAGGATCTTTACGGTACATGAAAGCATACTGTTTCTGTAACTGTGTGTGCATACATAGACTTACAGGTCTACAATCTTGAGTCATTGACAAAGGAAGGAAGACTATGATCATACTGATGGATGTCCATGCTGTTGTACATAGCTGTTTACTGTGGACGTAAAGCAACAAATCAATCAAATCCATGCTGTTGTAAGTCTCTCAGGATTTGGTATTTTGACAACTTGACAGATTGGGATGTTGCAGTCCTTGCAGTAATGTTTGATATATTTTTAGCCAATGATGAGCTAGCAGATGAAGATACCCAGAGTCCTGAAATAATACAGGAACTAACATTTAATCATCGGTAGGGCCGAACTTTAGTCCAGCTCCGGACCGAAATTATTTCAAAATTGAAACTTGTTTCTGGGCATTTTCCGGCCCAGAGCTGGGCTAGGCCGAACTTCTAACCTGGAACCGTTGAACAATGAGTTCAAAGTATTAATCCTGCAGCCATTGAACAGGCTTTGCTGTTGTTGGTTTATGTTTGGTTGCTTTGAGTTCATTGTAAACAGCTATGGTCATGTCGGGATGGTCAGTTAACCTAACCACACTATTCCTGGGCAGGCTTAGTTAACCAGTAGTAAGTTCACATACTTTTTAAATTACCATTAACTGACAACTGCCCTTCTTTAATCAGTCGAAGGAGAAACAAAAGTAAGTGGCCAGTGGTATCGAACCTGGCTTTGAGTCAGACACCCTACCGAATACACTACTCTGCCCAGTCTGATGCAGGCTGATCACTTCATAAAACATCTTTTATTATGGTGTGGCTCAGTTCATAGAAAGAGCAGATTATTTCCATGGAATATGGAGCTCCAGATAAGAGGATAATGTGATGATAAGTCTGGGAGAATTTGCAAATTGTGACCTAAAGGCCAATAAAGGATATGGATATATGTATCTCTCTGGGTTTTTTGCCATTTTTACATGACAACTGTCATTACTTAAGTCAGTTTGCTTCTCCAGAAAATGACTTCGGATTAAAAGATTACGTCTTATTAAATAACTACCAGAGCATAACCAAAGTTGTAAAATTTAAACTGATCAATTAAATCAGTTGTATTTCAAAAGTACATATATGGCAGAGGGTCATTGAGACACAGTTGAATGTGCTTGATATGTGACATATCAACCACATTCAACTGTGCCTCTATGACCCTATAATGTGCCATGGGAAAATGCAATATGTTTCTGATACATATATATAGTAATAGTGATTTATTGACACACCATACCATTTTCCTGCTATGTCTCTTGTAGACTTCTCTATCTGTGAATTTGGCCGGTTCCACTTGTGGTATCGGGAAGTAGTAGATTTGCAAACAGCACATACTCTAGATAAGGTGGGTTTTTGAGATTATATAGAGACAGTGTTCCTTATTTTTCCATAAAATCCTATTTTGTGACCCCTTATTAGAACTGTCTTAATGAGAAGGTTCCAATGAGTTGCAGCATATAATAAGAAATAAGCAATAATTATCTCGAATTATCCTCAAAACCCACCCTATCTGGAGCTCTGAATTTGACTCTGATCAGACTATGACCAGTATGAACCAAGTCTTTTGTACCTTTAACTCTTGATGGGTCTTTGCAGAAAATATGAGATACATTTTTAGCCATAGCATCATATCATATACCGTAATGACCCTAAATATTCGGACAGACAGGTCTGAGCAAACATTGTAGACCCAGATCAAACTGCTCCTCACGGAGCAGTTAAATCAAGGTCTACAACATTTGCGTTTCACTGAGCATCATTTGGATGCATTAAAAAATTGAGAAACTCACTTTCTAAGAATTTTCGAACAATAGTTGTACGATTTTCTTGTGTCTGAAATTTTAGGGCCATTACGGTAAGGTGCCTTTTTCAAGGAGCAGTCTCATAGGATAATTACACCATCAGATGTGCAAACTATGTAAGTCAGTGATTTACATGCAACAGGCTGACAGAAAGACATCAGTGCTGACTAAATTAACATAATTTCATAAATTTTTATATTATACTGTTGCAATATCACACTGTAAAGTAATATGAAATGCAGATTCGAGTTGTATGGTGGTTCCTGCTGGTTGCTAAAATATTTTGCTCACTTCAGATGTTGAAGATAAAAAAATAAGTTCTCCAAACCCAAAGAGAAAGGTGTCCCATAGCCTAGTGGCTGTAGGAGCAGTGGCTGTTAGAGGTCCACTATATCTTGGGCACAGCATAAGTAAAGCGGCCTCAGGGATGATTCTGGCTCAGAAATTTTATGGGAGAAAATATCTCATTTCGCCATTTTTTGTGAAAAATTCTCCAGTCTCTGCGACAATTTTTGGTATACTGTATACGCGACAATTTTCGCCGGTTCAACTTTTCGCAGTTAAGGGTAAAAAAATGCAAATATTAATTTTCGCAATTTTTAATTTTCACAGTTAGCAACATGCTCAAAAAGCAAAACTATTTCTTTATCACTTGAGTCAGTTCTTTCAATAACCTGCGGCAGGGCTGCCGCAGGTTAATGAAAGAACTGGCTCAAGTGAAAAGTACCAGCAACTACCGAAGCAAACACAAACAAAAATATGAACACTGTGACTACAGAAGACACTTTGTAAGAAACATGAAATTATTTGCGATTTTAATATTCACGGTTTCTAAGTGACCGCGAAATACCGCAATTAAATGGAACACCTCGAAAACTACCATATATACGGTAATTTCCGTTTTGCATGAGATTTATCCCCCACTGAACAAATTTCAGTGTGATTTTTGGCAAAAATTAGAGCAAAAAATCTCTCAAAATCTCACCCAAAAATGATCCTTCCTTGAAGTGGAGCCCATCTGTCACTGTGTCCTGCCTTTCTCCTTCCCTGATTCAAAACAGTATGCATTTACTTCTGGGCTGACATCTAGTTTTTCAGTCACCGGCTGGCCTAGTGGAGATTTAGCCCACGACCTTCTGCACCATAGCCCCTGCACCTCTTACCACTCGACCATGGGCCCTTTTTGGTGGGATGGGGGACATCTGTTTCTCTGCAAAAGTGAGCTATCTTGAAGGTCTGTCCATTATTACACAATCCTTCCGCTGATTCAAGAAGGGCAGTTGTCAGTTACTGGCGAAAGTATGTGCACTTAGTACTGGTTAACCGCTTAGGAGGTCTAAGCCTGCCCAGGAATAGTGTGGTTAGGTTAACTGACTGTCCCGACATGACCTTAGTTGTTTACCGTGGACGTTAAGCATCAAATCAACCAACCAACCATTATTACACCTGAAATCATCACTTTTACCTCTGCAGTGGACAAGTTCTTATATGATACATTTACGTTGTCCAGTTAGGCGTCACATTATATTTGTAAGCGCAGTAGAATGTATCATCACTTTGACACTTTTACCTCTGGCGTGGACAAGTTATATGATACGCTGTTGTGGCTAGTTTTATGGTGTCAGCATTGTGATTAAACCAAAATTACCAGGCTTTAAAAAAGAAAATCAGTAAAATTCCCTAATTTTTCATAGATCTTATTAAAATAGTCTTTCTTAGAGGATTTATTAGAATCTCCACAGCACAAGGCCTAAATTAAAAAATGTTTGTTTGCCGTTTCCTACCTACCCAGCAATTTACCCCCCCTCCCCCCCCCCCCCCCCCCCCCCCCCAATCCCCACCCACCCAAAAACTTTTATGGCCTGAGAATTAGGAATATTTTTTTTGCTTTTCATGTCTGCCTACTGAGCAGAATGCCAAAATTTTATGTTTCATCTCTAACTCTTGTATAACTGATGATTTCTGCATCTTTTTCTAACACTATTTGACTAAAAACTATTAAGAAAAGCTTGTAATCTGGATATCCAATACAACTTGTTCATTAGCATTATGCAAATGCAAAAAAAAAAAGCTACCTACCTACCTAATTCTAAAACCCCCCAGTAGGAAGTGGCAAACCAAATATTTTTTATACATGGCCCAATCATTATTTAAAAGTGGATTTTTTCTCATCTCCAAAATTTAAGTAAATCTGGAGTAAAAACTGGAAGTAAGTGTTTCCTGATATGTATGGGCAAAAGTGATAATTTAGGGATACTTTTCCGTATTTCTTCTTGAAAAAATATGTTGTGACCCTTGATCAGAACCGTTCTGATGAGGGATCACAACCTATGTTTTTGTTGAAATTAAAAAAATATCTCGGACTTATCCTCAAATACTCTTTTTATCTGGAGCTCTGAATGTGGAAGTGAGTGTTTCCTGAAGATTCAGGATGTATCTTGAACTTCGTGAAATTTGATGTTTATTAATTAGGTAATAAGATTGCTCTCTATAATGAAGAATTTTAGGGAAACACTCCAATTTTTAGCTCACCAGAGCAGAAGGCTCCGGGGGAGCTTATAGTATAGGCAGTTGTCCGTCGTCGTCGTCTGTCGTATGTCGTCTGTTGTCTGTCGTCGTCTGTCCGTCAACACTTTTAAACAACATCTCCTCTGAAGCCACTAGGCCGATTGAGCCCAAATTTCATCTGTAGCATCCTTGGGATAGGGGATTGAAAGTTTGTGTTTTTTATGAAAATCTGCCCATTAGTTTGGTTGCTATGGCAACTTAGAGTTCCCACAGACTTATAATGGGGAAAATTGAAAAATGGCATTTACTGTCAAGCCATTGCAGATATATTGACAAAACTTTTTTAGAAATGTTCCTTGAGAAGTCTTCTTTCAGCTACATGTTTTTTTTTGGCCCACTGCTCCTTTTATTGGTTGCCACGGAAACCAAAATGCAAAAAAATGGGAAAAAATACTCAAAAATTATCTCCTCTGAAGCCACAAGGCCGATAAGGCCCAGATTTCATCTGTAGTATCCTTAGGCTGGGGGATTGAAAGATTGTGTTTTTTATGAAAATCTGCTTATTAGTTTGGTTGCTATGGCAACTTAGAGTTCCCATAGACTTACAATGGGGAAAATTGAAAAATGGCATTTACTGGCAAGCGATTGCAGATATGTTGACAAAACTTTTGTAGAAATGTCCCTTGAGAAGTCTCCTCTCAGCTATATGTGTTTTGGCCAAATGCACCTTTTATTGGTTGCCATGGAAACCAAAAAGCAAACTAAATGGAAACAAAATACTTAATTTTTTTATCTCCACCGAAGCCACTGGGCTGATAAGGCCCAGATTTCATTTGTAGTATCCTTAGGCTGGAGGATTGATAGTTTGTGTTTTTTGTTTGAAAATCGGCTCTTTAATTTGGTTGCTATGCCAACTTAGAGTTGCATAGACCTATAATGGGAAAATTGAAAAAATGCATTTACTGCCAAGCCATTGCAGATATGTTGACAAAACTTTTATAGAAATGTTTCTTGAGAAGTCTTCTATCAGCTATATGTTTTCTGGCCCACTGCTCCTTGTATTGGTTGCAACGGAAGCCAAAAAGAAAAAAAAAGGAAAATAAATACTTACAAAAATTATCTCCTGAAGCCACGGGGCCAATAAGGTTTAGATTTCATCTGTAGTATCCATAGGCTGGGGGATTGAAAGTTTATGTTTTTTTGTTGTTGTTTTTTTATAAAAATTGGCTCTTTAGTTTGGTTGCTTTGGCAACTTAGAGTTGCATTGACACATAATGGGGACAAATGAAAAATGGCATTTACTGCCAAGCCATTGCAGATATGTTGACAAAACTGTCATAGAAATGTTCCTTGAGAAGTCTTCTTTCAGCTATATGTTTTTGGCCCACTCCACTTTTTATTGGTTGTCATGGAAGCCATAGAGCAAAAAAAGGAAAAAAAAAAAAAAAAAAAAAGGCTTTAAAAATTCTCTTCTGAAGCCACTAGGCCGATTGGGTCAGATTTTTTCTTTAGTATTCTTTGGCTAGGGAATTGAAAATTTGTGTTTCTTTATGAAAATCGGCTCTTTTGTTTGGTTGATACATGTATGGCATATTATTAGAGTTGCACTGACTTACGATGGGGAAAATTTAAAAATGGCTTTTACTGCAATGAGGATATGGAAAATAGTTACATATTTTGTTATCAACTCAACAGACTGTCAGACTGAGACTTAGTAGTTGTATATTTTGTATTAGCCTGCACAAATGTGACAGCAATTTTGAGCCTTTACAAATTTGATAGCTATTTTGAGCTAGAGTTCTGGTGAGCTTTGTGGCCCGTGGGCCTCTTGTTTTTTCATGAAACTCCGTTCAAAACTACTTATATAATGTTTTATTTATTTATATCTGTTATTTTTCTTCGTTTTTTTTTTAATAAAGATATCGTATTCGACCCTTTTAGCGCACTGTGCGCTTAACATTTTCAAAATGGCATTGAAAACTCGCAGTAGACTTCCCTCCTAAAAAGCCCACATTTCAAAGAATTATTAGATATAGAAAGAAACAGAATTAAATGTTTAAAGCATCAGAGAAAAGCTGCTCCTGGTTAACCTATTCCATGTGAGATACCCCTTTAGGGGTATCTGGGCAAACAGTTTGGAACGTGGGGCCTGATCTGAGATCCAAACAGTGAAACTGTTTACTGCTTAGATATCATTTCTACAAAAGTTAGTTAGACCAATATTGTCAAATATTCTTCATTTTTTATGCAGATGACAATTTCAGCAGACGACAAAAAATACCCAGAATGCAATGGGTTAAGTAGGATGGAGAAGCTTTGTACATGTTGTATTAAGTGAAGGCTGAAAGATTCTTAGTGTTTTCAGCACTTGTAAACAAGCGGCTAAAGGGATAAACCAGTGAAAGTATGTGCATTAATAACCATATGCCTTAGAAATTCCCATGATGAGCACTTATTGGGGCATGTGTGGTAATTAGGTCAAATACGGTAATCTTTGGTTAAGTCATCCCATTAGTGTCGTTGATTAAGATCTTTTTTGGAAAAAAGTCTAAGGGCCTGAAGGATTGAGTATAACTATGAGATCTTGTTTGAATCGAAACAGATTGAGTATCAAAGAAAATTACTTTCCCTTCTGTATTATAAAACATTCATGCTTGTTTCTCATTTACCTCTGATTTGCAGTGAGGTATATGTATTTGAAGAATTCTGAGATAATTTTTCTTATTTCCTCAAAGTAAATATACATGTATGTTGTGTGGACCCACATTAGAACCATCTCACATGACAAAACCAACAATGTGGTTGTGTGCCCAGCGCAGACTCAGATCAGCCTGGGCATCCGCCAAGTCTGATCAGAGTCTTCACTGTCCGCATAGAGGTAGCTTAGACTCTACGCTACCCTTTGAGCGCTTAGCGAAGAGTCTGATTGGACTGGTTTGATGCCCAGGCTGATCTGAGTCTGCGCTGGCCACACAACCACATTGTTGGTTTTCTCAAGTTGCGGCTCATATGTTCATGGAGAATTATGGTTTTTAAAGCATTTTGTGATTCCTCGATAAAACATCCTCATACAGTTCTTTGAGAGCAATGGCATATGTTTTATGGAAACCAAGAAAAAGAATTGTCAGGTTACCGCCTTATTTGCAGCTTTGAATATCGTTTCTGATCCTTCAGAAGAACATGGTAAAGCTCTCACTGTCAGCGTTTGCCACGGAAATGTTCAGAGCTCCAGATAAGAAGGGGTAACTGGGATAATTGAAAGATAATTTTTCTTATTTATCAATGAAAACATATGTTGTGACCCCTCATTTGAACCGTCTCGATGAGACGGTTCTAATGATGGGTCACAAAATATGTTTTTATGGAAAAATGGTGGTAATTATCCCTAAATTATCTCTGTTACCCCCTCTTATCTGGAGCACTGATGTTCTTTTCATTGCTGTGACTTATTGAATTTTATAATTAGCATATTTCGTGCAATCAATAAATGTTTCGATATTGCACGTTTAAAGTTGCAAATTACGTATTAGGAGCAAACAGTGTAGTCATCCATAATAGACTGCTCTGTATAGTTTGTACTGCATGCGTGCTATTCAGCTGGGAAGATTGCTGGATGGATCTGGATATGGGGCTTTACGGTCCTCCATTTTCAAGGCCAATTGCAAAGAGATAGGGGGGGGGGGGGGGTAAACTATTCATTTTGCAGTACCGCTGCCATACTCAAATTCAGGGTGTGTGTTTTATGCCCTGAGTATTAATTCTGTTGGTCATGGATCAGAGTCCATTATGGCCAAGGTACATGGTAATAACCCACAGACCTTCTTTGCCGAGATTAAGATTGCACTTGTGTGCAGACACACCATATTTCCTCTAATAAGTGCCTGCCTTCTAATAAATGGTGCAAATATTGCTGAAATTTTATACTCTGTCTGTCTGTGGACATTTCTTTTTTGGTTCAGTATACATTACAGATATGAGGTCTATGCTCACACGATTTCAGATAATTACAGGAAATTTTAGGAAGTCCTTCATTTAATAGGGTACCATACCATATCTTATCATCTAGTGGACACTGAGTGGTAACATTTGACACTTCAACAAGGATGCAGAGCTGCAGTCACATACATTTCCATTAAAAATATTTCTTTCCTAGGTCATATTACCTTGTTTTCTCATTTAACTAATGGCTGTTAATGGCTTCTGTCTCTTGAAGAATTGTCTACAGACTGTTGCTAATTTGAATGGCATTTATACAACTCTGGGAGCTTTAAGACCTCACTGGACATGGGTTTGTTGGCACTGTAGCAAAGATGGTGGACTGCGGCTCCAAATCGGATGTGCAGTGTCCATGGCCTTGGTCTTTAGTGTAGTGGGAGTCACATTGCAAAAGCTCCATACATTTTTTTCAGCAAAAATAATTCCAAAATTGGCAGAGCATGACATACACTGTTTGCCATGCTCCAATACCAATGATGTCATAATAATTATCTGTTACCATAGCAACTGTGGAATTAGGAACTGTTGCGCTTAGCACATTTACTTCTCAATGATGTCACTTTGACATGAACTTCTCATTTAATTCCCTGTTTTTAAATTTTGCAGACATAGACTTTGTTGTCTGCTTCGTTGGTTGCACTTTCAGGGCAAAGCAACTAGTATTGACCCAGATCAGGGTTGGGGTTAGGGAGGGGGAAGGGTGTGTGTGTGTGTGGTGGTGGTGAGGGGGGGGGGGGAGGCCTGCGCTTTTTGCTATCATAAAATAACCTTGCCAACTAGGACAAATTTGAAGGGGCCATGAATAAATAATAAATAAATAATAGGGTAAAACTTTATCTGACCCAGTTTATAATGTGACAGTAGAACTTCAATGACTCGAACCTTGATGGCTCATCAACCCTGCCAGACTAGAACTCATTCCTGGGTCCCTACAGGTCGCTCTGTATGGAAACTAACCCTGGGTGGCTAGAACTACCCCTGGCTGGAACTAATTTCAATGGTCCCAAGCCTGTTTGAGCCTTTGAAGTTCTACTGTAACTGATATAAGAAAAAAAATCAAAAGTAATCAGAAGCAATCAGAATAAAAGCTGGGAAATGTTAAAAGATGAGTTTATTGTTGAGGTTAAGGTCTGACTGAACATTTGGCACAGTTTATGAAATCTCGGTAATAAAGTGAAAGGATTATAGTAAAGGTTGCCAACTTTCAAAGCACACTGATTGTGTGCAGATTCTGTTTTCCTTGCTAAATTAAATAAATCAATGAAAAATCAGAGATGTTGGTTGTTGATATTTACATATTTTCTGCCTTTCTATTGCCTGTACAAAAGTACCTTCTGGGTTTGAGGTTATAAAACTTGAGAATAATCTCAAAATCAAAATAAAGCACACTGATTGGCTGCTTCCGAGCATGTGCTCTTTATTTTGAGTTTGAGAATGTACTCAAGTTTTATAACCTCTAGCCAGGGGATAGGATGGAGCAAATTTCCATGAAACTTTCAGAATAGAGGTGACTTAAACCTAAAAGGACCAAAAATTAAAATAGTTGAATTTGCAGAATGTAGTTCCATTTGAGGCAGCTCATATTGAGCTGCCTCATAATATTGTATCTACATTATTTGCCCTCTATTGCTTGAATTATCAATTAGAATTAATGCTTGGACAAAAACTTTTCCATTTTTTTTCAGACTTTAATTTTTTGTACCGACACCGGTATGCTTTTTTGGCACCTTAGGCTATAGCTATGCTTGCAATGGCTATCAAGCAAAGCTCCTGGGGAGCCAACTGGATATTGAGCAGGCTTCATCAGTGTCATAGTCTGACATCACAATAAGACATCTCTGACTCTGCTGATTGGGCCAAGTGGAACCAAATTTCATGAAATAAAAAAATTATCATATGACGTCACATCTGAGAGCCATGCATTAAAAATTATAATCAGCTAGTGGATTAAGTATGCAAATTACTTTGTAACATTATGCGTTGAAGTCCATAAAACGTTGTGTTTTCTAATGGCAAAATCTTGACATTTTAATGCAAAATTTGCTGATAAAAAAAACAATTTTTGTGTCATATGATAAATAGAAACTTGCATTCATGCTCCTGTAGTATTGAATTTATTAAACTCGTTGGGGAAAACCAATAAGATGCTCGGCATAGCCTCTCAGCTTATCTTTTTCCCCAACTTGTTTTGTGAATTCAAATATAATTGAGCACTCATGTAAGATCCTCTATTTATCCAAGAACATGCATATCTGGAGCTCAGCAAAGTTTTCCGAATTTGAACAAATCAGTTATTAGCTCACCTGAGCCGAAGGCTCACAGGTGAGCTTATAGTATAGGCAGGCATCCGTCGTCCGTCGTACGTCGTACATCTTCCGTCGTCCGTCAACATTTTCAAACGACATCTCCTCTGAAACTACAAGGCCCATTGTAACTAAATTTCATATATAGAATCTATAGGCAGGGGGAACCAATAATACTGTTTTTTATCAAAATTGCTTCGGAACTTTGGTTGCTATGGCAACTTAAAGTTTCCATTGACTTGTATGGGAAAAATTGAAAATTTGCATTTATTGCTATGTCACTGCAGATATTTTGACAAAACTTTTACAGAAATGTTCCTTGAGTAGTCCTCCATCAACCACATGAAATTTTTGTCAATTGCACAATTTGGCTGGTTGCCATGGCAACCAAATGGTTAAAAATAGAAAAAATATTCAAAAATAATCTCCTCAGAAACTATGCAACCAATAAAGCTCAAACTTCACAGAAAGGATCTTGGCACTGCCCTCTATAAAAGTACTGTTTTTCTTGGCAATTGCTCTAGCAGTTTGGTTGCTATGGGAACTTAAAGTTGCCATTGACTTATAATGGCAAAATTGAAAATTTGCATTTATTGCTATGTCACTGCAGATATTTTGACAAAACTTTTACAGAAATGTTCCTTGAGTAGTCCTCCATCAACCACATGAAATTTTTGTCAATTGCACAATTTGGCTGGTTGCCATGGCAACCAAATGGTTAAAAATAGAAAAAATATTCAAAAATCATCTCCTCAGAAACTATGCAACCAATAAAGCTCAAACTTCACAGAAAGAATCTTGGCACTGCCCTCTATAAAAGTACTGTTTTTCTTGGCAATTGCTCTAGCAGTTTGGTTGCTATGGGAACTTAAAGTTGCCATTGACTTATAATGGCAAAATAGAAAATTTGCATTTATTGCTATGCCACTTCAGATATTTTGACAACTTTTATAGAAATGTACCTGGAGTAGTCTTTAACCAGCCTTGTTAAATTTATGCAAATTGGGCAATTTTTCTGGTTGCCATTGCAACCGAATAGTTAAAAAAGGAAAAATATTAAATAATCATCTTTGCATAAACTGTGTGGCCAATAAAGCTCCATCTTTACAGATAGAATCTAAGTACTAGTCTCTATAGAATTACTATTTTTCATGGCAATTACTCCAGCAGTTTGGTTGCTATGGCAACTAAGAGTTTCCATTGACTTATAATGGGGAAAATGGAAATTGGCAATTTTTGCTGTCTCACGGCTTTTATTTAGATTTTCTTTCTACAGAAATGTTTCTTGAATAGTCCTCTATATTTCATATGAATTTTCTCCAAATCGCTGAATTTGATTGGTTGCCATGGCAAAATATAGGGTAAATTTTCGGGAAAAAAAAGGAAAAAATGAAAAAAATTTCTGCTCAGAAGCCATATGGGGGATGAAGCTGATATTGTGCAAACATGTTGATGACAGAAGCCTCTACATGAATTTTGTCTTTTCTTCCAACCCAATAAGAACTTTGGTTGCTATGTCAACTTATAGTTTCCATTGACTTATAATGGGGAAAGTGAAGCCATGAGGAGGATGGAGCTGATACTTTGCATACATATTAATAACATTAGCCTCTACCTAAAGTATATTTCATATTATCATTGCCCATGTGAACTGGTTGCTATGGCAACTTAAAGTTTCCATAGACTTACAATGGGGAAAGTGGACATTTGGTATTTATTTCTGTGTTACGGCAGATATTTTGACAAAAGCTTTACAGAAATGTTCCTAGAGTAGTCCTCTATCAGCTATAAGAATTTTGCCCAAAGACCTGATTTTGATTGGTTGCCGTTGCAATTGAAGGGCCAAATTTTCAATTTTTTCATTTTTTTTTTTTTTTTGCCAAAGATCTTCTTCTCAGAAGCCATTAAGGGAGGATAAAGCTTATTTTTTGCATAAATGTTTGTGATATTATCCTCTACATAAATGGTGTGTTTTATTGCTGCTGTGCATGTTGTTTTGTTGCTGTGGCAACTTAGTTTTTCCAACATAACCTCAGTGCTCAGGTGAGCGATATAGGGCCATTGGCCCTCTGGTTGTTCTTGTATAGGAAAAGTTTTGTAACTGAACCTTGTCTTTTATGTCTTTGAAACTTGCCCTTAGTGTCTATCAAAATCAAAAATGTTATAAAACTGACAGGCTTAGCTATTTCTGTATAGCTTTGTCTGGTTGCAGACTGAAACAGAGCCCTAGATAAGAGGGGGTATTTGGTGATAATTAGGGATAATTTTTGTTTATTCTGGATAAAAACATATCTTGTTACCCCTCGTCTGAACCGTCTCGACGAGACGGTTCAGATGAGGGGTCACAACATATGGTTTCAATGAGAAATAAAGAAAATTATCCCTCAATTATCGTCAAATACCCCTCTTATCTAGAGCTCTGCTGAAATAGATTGGCTATATATCTTTAAGAATACCATGATTACTGGTAGTACGGATTTGGAACTGGAATGGGACTCTTCTGTTTTTGATTAGTATAGAATTGTCTGAATTTTATTGAGCCTTAATTTCATTTAACAGTCTACAGGTGTCTCAATTCAAATGTAAATGTTGATATCTTAGATGTTAATATTTTCATAAGGTTTTTAAAAGAAAGTCTGAGGCGTCACAGTGGTAAATAAAAGAGTGAAATCCTTGTAAACAAACTAATAGGCTTGAAACTAATAGAATAATAAATGAGCCATCACACAAGAAAACCAACAAAGTGGTTATGCGCCCAGAGCAGATTCAGATCAGCCTGGGCATTCACCCAGTCTGATCAGACTCTTCCCTTAGCACTTTAAGGGTAGCTGATTCAAGGGTCTAAGCTATCTCCAAGCAGACAGCAGATCTGAACAGACTGGGTGGGTGCCCAGGCTGATCTGAGCCTGCACTGGGTGCACAACCACTTTGTTGATTTTCTCGTGTTGGGCTCATATGTAAAGTGCAACCATTTACAGACCAAGAAGAAAAGCATGAACATTTCATAACATTTCCATATATTATTGCAGAATTATCTATGGATATATTTTATGGAGGCTTATGCTAATGAACTATTTTTTTCCGGGCTTTTGAGTCTGGTGTTAATATCATAATTGAGCGGGGACACGACAAACCAACAAAGGGGCATGTACGCCCAGCTAAAGACTCATAGCAGCCTGGGCATCTAGGGTAGCTAAGGGTCTAAGCTACTGCCATGCGAGCAGTGAAGACCGATCGGACTGCGCTGATGTTCACGCTGATTTGAGTCTTTGCTGGGGGCACATGCAGCTTTGTTGGTTTTGTCGCTATTGCGGCTCATATGCAAGTCTGATGCCATGGTTTGGTGGTTTGGTTTCATACACACATATCTGTCTTCAAAAGACTGTAATGAAACTTTGTACTTGCTTACCACTGGTAGCAGATGTTTGTTCTCCATTTAGATAGGAGAAATACATTCTTGTTATCGAAAACAGTCTGTCTTCCATAAAACAATGCAATGCAATTTCAGATGTTTTTCCTGCAGATTTTCAAAATACTGTAGAACTTCAATGGCTCGAACCCTGATGGCTCATTCACCCTGCCTGGCTAGAACTCTTTTCTTGGTCCCTAGAGGTCACTTTATATTGAAACTAACCCTGGATGGCTAGAACTACCCTTGTCTGGAACTAATTTTTATGGTCCCAAGCCTGTTCGAGCCAATGAAGTTCTACTGTAGGTGTCCCCATTTTGTGCAAATCAGCTCCAGATGATAAGGGTAACAGGGATAATTTAGGGATAATTTTCCAGAAAAAAAAAACTTCATGTGTGATCCCTCATTAGAACGGTCACGCCCAGACAGTTCTTATGAGGGTCACAGCATATGTTTTCATTGAGAAATAAGAAATATTGTCTTTGAATTATTCCTGTTAGCCCTTCTTATCTGGGGCTCTGCAAATAAAATATTGTGTTATAAGCCCTGGCAGGTACATGTATTGTGTGTATGT
Organism: Ctena decussata; assembly: GCA_963989385.1. Classification (NCBI taxonomy): domain Eukaryota; kingdom Metazoa; phylum Mollusca; class Bivalvia; order Lucinida; family Lucinidae; genus Ctena; species Ctena decussata. Next base: position 20,723,360 of record OZ022508.1, read on the forward strand.
TACCTTGAGGTACCATGTTCCTTCTATTATTCAAAATGCTTTCTTTCTAATAAACAGCCCCTCTTTCTATTTTCGGCTTTAGCTGTATAACCTTACTATTGACCTACATTTTAAGTATTTCATTGGCCAGTAAGAATACACATGCAATTTTAATGTAAGTAGCTTACTTTCGCTTTCTCTTTCTACTTTCAGATTCATTTGACTGTTGGCCTATTGAATCTAGATATTTCGGTTCAAATCGCTATTTGCCAAAAACATTTCGTCTGTTATGTCACTCATGTAAAATATAAAAACAACAAAATACCTTGACACAGATTGAGAAATCGAAGACGAAATTAAATAATTGTTGTTGGCTTAATAGTTGATGTTGTGTTGGAACTGCGGTCAGCCAACCACGCAATCCTTATTGTTATGTGCAACACAGACAGACCCCAATCAAAATTCAACAGCATTTTCGAAATCGAAACCCCAACACCAACAGCAAAACATGCGCATCCGTACTATCTGATCAGCACATTGGATATCTTACATGTACCTGACTCATACATATTACAATACACACTTCTATTTAATCAAAGCCGATTGTCTTTTTTTTAAAAGATAATTTTTGTTTCTGGTAATACAGTATGTACTGTTACATCAGCCTCAACACCTGAAGTGTTAATTAGTTTGGTCTGTCTTAAATATTTATATGAATGGCAGCTTTGACCTACAGTCTGACCATTTGTTGTTACTCATGGGACTTATAAAGGTTACCATCCAAGTTGTCATCAAGTTCTAAGTACTGGGACACATATGTCTGCTCAAACACTGCAGACCCAAATCTGACTGCTCCTGAAGAAGCAGTCTAATCAGGGTCTACACTGCTTGCTGTTCAGTCTGAGTTGTCTTGAGGCAATCCTGCATTGTAAAACCAAAATGTTCCATTTTTGGACAATTACAGTATGGGGAGAAAATGTGTCTTACAGGTCAGGTATGAAGCTAGCAGAATATAAAGAGTGACTGCATAATTAATTATGCCCTAATTACTGCAATACATTATGCCCTAATAAGACTGCATAATGCTCCCAGCTTGCATGATCAGGCCTTAACTCTTTAAGCCCCAGTGACAAAATTAGCTAAATTTGCAAACAGTTTAGATCCTGATGAGGCGGCTCATTATGAGCCGCCTCATCTAGATGTACACTGTTTGCCCTGTAGCCTTTGAATTCTCAATATGAAATGTCTTGGACAAGGCATTTTTTTTAATTTTTGCAGACGTAAATTTTGTCGTCTGCTTTTCGGTGCTTAAAGAGTTAAGCCAAGGTTTCAAGTTTCTCATGATGCAGCTAATAACAGTTAAGTTGCATGGACACCCCTCTCCCCCTTCCCTTATTTTAAGACATTTTTATGAAGGAACATTTTATGAAGGAAGACAACTTGACAGATTATGTGACATCCTGTTTGCTTCCTTGGATGGTGTAACTCTTTCAAAAAAGGATATCTCTTGACAGAAACAGGAACTCTGGTGGCTCAGTGAGTTGAGCACTCAAGCCTGTTGTCCGAGTGGTTCCAGGTTCGATTTTCGCTGGAGGGGAAAATCTTTCCAACTGTAGGTACTTCCTTTCATTGTCGTCATCCTGTTGTCCTGGCATGACTGACATACTGTTGACAATGACGTAAAATCGCAAGTCATCCACCTACCTTAACACTTTAAGTGCCAGAGACGAAAATAGCTGAATTTGCAAACAGTGTGGGTCCTGATGAGGTGGCTTATAATGAGCCGCCTCATCTAGACATACACTATTTGCCCTCTAGTCTTTGAATCCTCAATATGATGTAGCTTTGACAAAACATTTTTTGGAATTTTGCAGACGTAAATTTTGTCGTCTGCTTTTTGGCACTTAAAGGGCTAACGGAAAAATAACATGCTGTTCTGGACATGGTTATGGGATTATGATGAATTCATATTTGACTTTAAAAAGATTAGCCGATCATTAGCCGTTAGGTGAAAGGATTAATTTTGATGATTTTGAAATAACTGGTCTTGAACCATGCACAATTAAGCCTTGTCAGTGTTCTATAATTAATATGGTGGTCTCATCCCATGGTCAAATTGTAAATTCTTTTCCTAGTCTGACCCTGACCTCCTCCTCATGTTCCATAGACATATCTGAAACCTCAGACACATTCGAAGGTAAAATTGAAAAAAGCAGAGTTGGTAGCAATTCATCTATATATCTTATTGACAAGCTTCTGTCCATTTATAGACATTAATCCATTCCATTCAGGATACCCCTTTTAGGGGTATCAGGGCAAACAGTTTGGATCCAGATCAGGCCCCACAAACGTGGGGCCTAGCTGATCTGAGATCCAAACTGTTTGCTGCCTAGACAACATTTCTACAAGAGTAAGTTAGACCAATATTGTCAAAATATTCTTGATTTTTGATGCAGACGACGATTTCAGCAGACGACAAAAAATACCCAGAATGCAATGGGTTAATGTTGAAATGGCAAACTGATGCAGACTCATGTGACTGGTGCAGACATGTAATACTATCTGATGGTTTTACTCAGAAACTGTTTAAAGCAACACAAAAAATATACATTTGTGAAACAGCTTGCTATATTAAAGACTAATGGATCACTATTATTGGTATAATTTACTGGCTCCTAGATTGAATAACTGCAAGTTATAGTTGGTAACTTGGTAAACAATATGTATGTCACAGCCGGTCTGTGCTCCGTTGCAACAACTTGCAAGGAATCCCGTTACTGTAACATTCAGGACACCTTGACAGTCACTGGCTAGAGTGGCTGTTAGTATTAGAATCCCACTGTATCTTGGGCACAGCATAAGAAAGGGGAACCCATCTGTCTCCTTTCTTTCCTGTAAAAAATGGTACCCATTTACTACTGGTTTTCAAGTTTTCAAAGGCTTGCTAGTCCATTGGAGATTTGAATCTGTCACCTTCTGCACCTAAGTGGAGTACCAATGACCGCTTGACCGCACTGACCACTGCTTGTCTAAGCTAGTTAACACAGGGTATAATCGATTCCGCCAATTTTCGCTTCCTGCAGAGACTGTCCGTCATATTTGGCTTCCGCTCAGACTGTTTACGAACTCTTGCTTCCTGCAGAGACTACTGTACCTGAAAAATGGCTTCCTGCCGAGACTGTCCGCATGATTCTGCTTCCTGCCGAGAGCCTTGGCAGGAAGCAGAATCACGCGGACAGTGTCTGCAGGAAGCCATTTATCATGTACAGAAGTCTTGGCAGGAAGCAAGAGATCGTGGACGGAAGCCAAATACGATGTACAGTCTCTGCAGGAAGCGAAAATTAGCGGAATCGATTATACACTGTGGTTAACATATAGTTAAATATGGATACTCCACTTCACTCGCATGGCACATAAAGCCGTTATTCTACTAAAGAATCTGTTACATTGACCCAGTTACGCAAACAATGTTCGACTACGTTGACCCAGATATGCTTTGGCATGCAGGGTGGCACATCTTCAGCTGAAAAAGTCCTGCAGTGAATGAAAGAATTGGTTAATAGCTCTCAAAGAGAAACTGGCCTTGTTTGTGTTTTAATTTCAACATGGAATCTGTATAAGTGTTTTCAGTTCAGCTCCAAATGATTTTCTGATAATCAAATTGTGCGAGGAATGTCAAACAGTGACTTCATTAAACGTTCTAATGAATTTCTTGGCTGCTGATTGACTGCTGATTTCTGCTTCGCTTCAGACCCAGTTAACTTTTTCAGGCATGTAGATTTTGTTGAGAGAATTGTTTACATCATTTTATGGCAATTCTGTCAGTGTGTGGTCCATTTAGAGGCAAACAGAAGAATGTCATAAGACAGCCAAGCTCATCAGCTATGCATGTGAATATGCAGAGAAAAAGAGAGAATAAAAGCCCTCCCAAACAACAACAACAACAAAAAATGTACATCATGTAGAACATTTGGAATAATTACTTGGGTATTGCATTTCACAGGTCTTGTAAATGTCACTCTTGGGACAAAATCAGCCAGAATCCACTTGATATTGGTCAGTTTTGTAGTTGTTATCAGATCAATTTTCAACATACTTTTCAGTGTCATGCTTCATTTATGTTATGGCTCTATCTTTATAGGGTTACTTTTCCAACATTGATTGACAAGTCTAGGGTAATTTGACACATTTCCAATAGTTATTGTTGTTTGGCAGTAATTGGGTCAGTTTGGTGATAGTTATTGTCATGCTGGTGTAATTGGGACATTTTGCCAATAGTTATTGTCATGCTGGTGTAATTGGGACATTTTGCCAATAGTTATTGTCATGCTGGTGTAATTGGGAATTGGTGATATATTATGCTGATGCAATTGGGTCATGTTTCCAAATAGTTATTGTTATGTTGGTGTAATTGGGACATTTTTCCAATAGTTGTCATGCTGGTGTAATTGGGAATTGTTGGTATAATATGCTGGTGCAACTGGGTCATGTTTCCAAATAGTTATTGTCATGCTGGTGTAATTGGGAATTGTTGGTATAATATGCTGGTGCAACTGGGTCATGTTTCCAAATAGTTATTGTCATGCTGGTGTAATTGGGACATTTTTCCAATAGTTATTGCCATGCTGGTGTAATTGGAAATTGGGGATAGTTATTGTTATGCTGGTGCAATTGGGTCATGTTTCCAAATACGGTAGTTATTGTTATGCCGATGTAAATTTGGGCTTTTTCTGTTAGTTTTTGTTATGCTGATCTAGTTGGGACATATTTCAAAAAGTTATTATCATGCTAGAGTAATTGGGTCTGCTTTTTATTGTTATTGTTATGCAGTGTTATTTGATAAGTATTTGTTGTTTACAGAACTATAATAGATAGGCTTAAGTTTTATACTTTAGAGGAGACCATTTCAGTGATTAAGGGATCAGTTTTCATGCACAAGTCTTGCATGTTGAGGTCTGTGATGGAAAGTGGCACACACTTAACAAAGCTTCCTTTATACTGCATGAAATGAGGCTGCTGTAGAACTAGGTCTTGTTGCCATAATAGAATTAATACAGTTGGTGAAATAATGATAGAATAATCAAATTTGATAGGTTCATGTCATTCCGAGAGATAAAGTGGGGGTTGAGACCAGTGAAAATTTTGAGAAAAAATGACATTTTATATTTATAAAAGCATATGTTGTGGCTCCTCATTAGAACTGCCTTGCTAAGGCAGGTATAATGAGGGACCACAACATATGTTTGATTGAAAAATTAAGGAAAAATATAAGTTTATATTTATAACCTCAAAATTTGAGCTTTCTGTAACCATGGGCGGGTTGTGCTTTATTATTTTCATGTTCACATTAATTGAGAATGGCAGTGAACTACTGGTAGTAGCTCCTAGGAGGCAGAGGTTATGATAAACTGAAATTAAGTTATCTTCACTTGCCAACTTATATTTTTATATAACAGTGGGTCAGGGCTAAATATATAATTCTCCATAAAACAACAGACTGTATTAATCCTGTTAAATGCCACCTGGGCATTGCATTTTATGAAAGAGGGAGTTATTAAAAGCTTAAAGTGTAGCAAATTGGCCAGTACCAAAGTATCTGTAATAAACAGTATTAAGGTGAATAGGTATACTTTCAGAGGAAGCAACTTTACTATTTTGCCTTCCTTCTCAGTAGGGGTCAACTCTTAAAGGAAAGAATTTGCTCCTCCAGGAGCAAATTCTTTTCTTTAAGAGTAGACACCATTTCAAAGAGCAACTTCATCCATAGAAGCATTGACAGGAATTCATTCTTGTTAATATAACATCAATTTTGGAAAGAGGCAGGGGGCATTTATTAGAGTAGGGGCATTTCTTAGGATTATATGGTTTACATTGACCCTTATAAATACAACAGTGCATGTTGATGTCAAACTTCTGGACGTATACTCAGCACCAAGTGCGTGCAACTATGGTTACGTACCGCTGAGCCATTTGGGGAACGTCGTTAGGAGAATAGAACTGAACTGAACTGATGTCAAACTGAATTGATCATTGTTAAGAATGCATATTTTTAACAACACAACCTTTCTGTGCCTATCAAAATGATGTTATAAAGAATTTTTCTTTATGCCCCCAATTTCGGAGAAATTGTGGGGGCATATTGGTTTGGGCCTGTCCGTCTGTCCGTCTGTCCGTCTGTCTCAAGAACCATAAGAGCTAGGAGCTTGAAACTTTATACACATGACCAGTATGAAAAATAAGCGAACACGTGTTTTTTCTTTTTTCCGCGGGTCACATATTTCAAGAGTTATGCCCCTTTTTCGACTTAGCCTGTGGAACCTTGTGAACAAAATATCTCAAGAACCCCTGATGCTAGGATCATGAGGTTTTGCAGGATGAGAATGCCCAAGGTGTAGATGACCTGATTAACTTTTGAAACAAATTCGTGAATTTTTGACCGAGTTATGCCCCTTTTTCGACTTAGTGCATTGAAAGCCTATGGAACCTTGTGAACAATATATCTCAAGAACCCCTGAAGCTAGGAGCATGATTATTTGCAGGAAGATACTGCCTGTGGTGTAGATGACCTGATTAACTTTTGAAAAAAATTCGTGAATTTTTGATCGAGTTATTCCCCTTTTTCGACTTAGTGCATTGAGGCCTATGGTACAAAGGTACCCTTACATATAGTCAAGAACAATAAGAGCTAGGAACTTGAAACTTTATACACATGATCAGTATGGAAAATAAGCAGACCCGTATTTTTTTATTTTTCTTCCGGCAATGTATTTCCAGAGTTATGCCCCTTTTTCGACTTAGCCTGTGGAACCTTGTGAACAAAATATCTCAAGAACCCCTGATGCTAGGATCATGAGGCTTTGCAAGATGAGAATGCCCAAGGTGTAGATGACCTGATTAACTTTTGAAACAAATTCATGAATTTTTGACCGAGTTATGCCCCTTTTTCGACTTAGTGCATTGTAAGCCTATGGAACCTTGTGAACAAAATATCTCAAGAACCCCTGAAGCTAGGAGCATGATTTTTTGCAGGAAGATACTGCCTGTGGTGTAGATGACCTGATTAACTTTTGAAAAAAATTCGTGAATTTTTTATCAAGTTATTCCCCTTTTTCGACTTAGTGCATTGAAGCCTATGGTACAAAGGTACCCTTACATATAGTCAAGAACAACAAGAGCTAGGAACTTGAAACTTTATACACATGATCAGTATGGAAAATAAGCAGACCCGTATTTTTTTATTTTTCCGCCGGCAATGTATTTCCAGAGTTATGCCCCTTTTTTCGACTTAGCCTGTGGAACCTTGTGAACAAAAGATCTCAAGAACCCCTGATGCTAGGATCATGAGGCTTTGCAAGATGAGAATGCCCAAGGTGTAGATGACCTGATTAACTTTTGAAACAAATTCGTGAATTTTTGACTGAGTTATGCCCCTTTTTCGACTTAGTGCATTGTAAGCCTATGGAACCTTGTGAACAAAATATCTCAAGAACCCCTGAAGCTAGGAGCATGATTTTTTGCAGGAAGATACTGCCTGTGGTGTAGATGACCTGATTAACTTTTGAGAAAAACTCGTGAATTTTTGATCGAGTTATGCCCCTTTTTCCGCTTTTTCGACTTAGTGCATTGAGGCCTATGGTACAAAGGTACCCTTACATATAGTCAAGAACAATAAGAGCTAGGATCTTGAAACTATATACACATAATCAGTATGGAAAATAAGCAGACCCGTATTTTTTTATTTTTCCGCCGGCAATGTATTTCCAGAGTTATGCCCCTTTTTCGACTTAGGCTGTGGAACCTTGTGAACAAAATATCTCAAGAACCCCTGATGCTAGGAGCATGATTTTATGCAGGAAGATACTGCCTGTGGTGTAGATGACCTGATTAACTTTTGAAAATAATTTGTAAATTTTGGATTGAGTTATGCCCCTTTTCTCAACTTAGTGCATTATTTGCCTATGGAAGCTTGTGAACAAAATATCTCAAGAACCCCTGATGCTAGGATCATGAGGTTTTGCAGGATGACAATGCCCAAGGTGTAGATGACCTGATTAACTTTTGAAACAAATTCGTGAATTTTTGACAAAGTTATGCCCCTTTTTCGACTTCGTGCATTGTAAGCCTATGGAACCTTGTGAACAAAATATCTCAAGAACGCCTGATGTTAGGAGCATGATTTTTTGCAGGAAGATACTGCCTGTGGTGTAGATGACCTGATTAACTTTTGATTGAGTTATGCCCCTTTTTCGACTTAGTGCATTGTAAGCCTATGGAACCTTGTGAACAAAATATCTCAAGAACACCTGATGCTAGGAGCATGATTTTATGCAGGAAGATACTGCCTGTGGTGTAGATGACCTGATTAACTTTTGAAAATAATTTGTAAATTTTGGATTGAGTTATGCCCCTTTTTCTACTTAGTGCATTATTTGCCTATGGAAGCTTGTGAACAAAATATCTGGAGAACCCCTGATGCTAGGATCATGATTTTTGCAGGTTGATATTGCCCAAGGTGTAGATGACCTGATTAACTTTCGAAAACAATTTGTAAATTTTTGACTGAGTTAAGCCCCTTTTTCGACTTAGTGCATTGTAAGCCTATGGTACAAAGGTACAAGCATTATTGGATGAACCTTCTCTAGAGACAAGCATATGGTTGGGGGCATAGTGTTTCATAAACACATTTTCTAGTTATAATGAATGCTGATATACAGACAGTTGACTTTATAGAATTACAAAAGAAAGAAAGTAATGAGATTCTTATTCCTAATCAGATATTTCTGTCATACAAATAACCAACCACATCACACATTTCGACAATTTCCAGTTCCGTATTGCATTTAGCTGAAGTAAACTTAGGGGGATCTAGTTCAAAGTAGCCATTGTGTTCCTATATGGTAGGAGCCCCGGTAGCTCAGTGGGTTAAGGGCTGCATGGCCTACTGATCTAGTGGACCAGATTCGAGCCCTGCTTGAGGCGAGAATCTTTCCTACAATAAACGAGGTTCCATTGCACATAGCCTTTCATTATCATCGTCCCATTGTCCTGATATAACTGAAATACTGTTGAAAAGGACATAAAATCCCAAGTCATCCATCCATCCATCCAATATGGTATTTAAGGTGGACGATCCCGCAAGAACTCTGTTTTGCTTGTTTAAAAAACAAACAGAGTTATTGTTCATCATCAAATCAACTGACTGTGGAGTATATACAGTTATAATATACACTTACAATATCTACCGTAAAGATCCTAAGTTTTCGGGCACATAGGTCTGTACAAACAGTGGAAACTGAGATCAGACTGTTCCTTAGGAACCAGAATGATCAAGATCTTCACAGTTTCCATTCCATCTGCGCATTTTTGTCGACATTACTCTGTGGTAGAACCGAATAACAGGAAAATAAATAATAGGGCAAGGACCGGCTGTGCTTGCAGCAGGTGCAGAATTTGGGCAGTCTGTTTTGGGGATATTTTGAACTTAAACATTGTTTTTCTAGGAAACGAAACGGTGAAATGTTTGTTTTTTTGTTTTATTCTTTAACATACGATGTAAGTTTTACTAAAATAATATGCATAAGCATGCCCCATCGATTGATGATATTTTTCATGACGTTTTTCATGAAATTCAATTTTCTGGCATTTTTTCAAAGAATGTAAAAATATACTTATTAACAAGAAAACTGCAATTTTTTGTTATCAGTTTGTTTCAAATATCCTATATTACAGATTATATGATTTGCTGAAATGAAAGTGCATTCATGTGCTAGAGATATGAATTTTAATGGAAAATGTGTAAAAAAAAGTATGTAGAAATACAAAATATTGTTTTTTAGGAAAACAAAACGGTGAAAATTGTTTTTTTCTTACCCAAATGTTTTATAGCTCTTTGGGTTATTTAGACGGTATAATGGTTTGAATGCCCCGCCAATATTTCTATTCAGTATTCGTCTACCTTAATAAGTAAGACTAGTAAAATTCAAGAACGCTTCCTTCTATTATAAGAGGTTTTGTTAGATTGGCCGTGGGACTCATAAAGCTATGCTATTAATCCACATATTAACAGATTTGTATTAAATGTATTGCAGATAATCCTATTTGTGTAGAGTTTTTCACCTATTGATTTCTATTTTGATGTTAACTTAAAACAACTGTGGTCTTTAATGGTGTCAATACTCACATTAACATTTTCTTTTTAGCGTGGAAAATGAATTTTGTAGCTCATAAAACAGTCTTTAATGCTGTAATGTTGTAATTTAGATTCTTCTGCTAAATTGGCAGGGGACCCTAGTTTCTCTTTAAGATAATTGGAGTAAAGACAAGTCTAAAGGGTCCTTAACGTTTAGAGCACTAAAACACAACATTTATGTTTTCAAAATTTAAAAAATAAATTCATCCAAAACAATATCATATTGAGAATTCAAAGATTAGAGGGCAAACAGTGTAGATACAGATAAGGCAGCTCATAATGAGCTGCCTCATCAGGATCTACACTGTTTTCAGATTTCTGGCACATTAAGGGTCAACATTTTCTGTATTGAATCACGTAATAATAGTTAGCGAAGTTTTTACTTTTGCTAATTGTCCTAACAGCGACAGACTGGTGAACAGGCATTCCAGCATTTGAACAATATTGATTATGGTGTTGCATTGATGTGTAGACAATGTTTTTAATGTGATTAAGGTGAATGGATACACTTCCAGGGGAAGCAACAATTTTCTTTTTTGTCTCCCTTCCCAGTCAGTGTCATCTCTTAAAAAGAGTGGCCTCCATTTTGGAAGGAATCAGTGTCAGCCAGGGAGACAGACAGACAGTAACAAGAGTTGTTTCTCTTTGTAAAAGTGGCAGAAAAACATGGAGGTGTAACAATACACCTCGTCTTCTCTGACATGAGATGACCTCTGCTGAATTGGGATACAAAAATGAGCATGACATAGCTCTTTTCCCCAAAAAGTGTGTCCAATCACCTTAATCACAGTTTATGACTAAAACATTATTTTAAGATAATTTGGTTCTACAGCTTGACAAATTGCTTCCATTTATCATGGCACAATGTTATACTGCCCCAGAATTTGATAGCTTCTGTTGATCTGTTTTATGATTCTTTTAGCATTATATTTTAGTCACACTTTGCTGCTGGAAGGGTGTTTGATTCCCGGTATGAGGAAAAAATAAATTATTCCACCCCTGGTTTTGAATGCATCCTGATCTGATATATTGAGCAGGATCTGAAGTTTGGAGCTGATCAGTGATGAATCCTGATCATATGAGTTAAAGGGTATTATTGTTTCTAATATTACTTTTGTAGCAAGAAATGTCAACATACAGAATGTATAGCAGTTCTGACATGCCCATAATTGAAGTACTGACATGCCTGTCATTTAAGTATTGACATGCTCATCAATGAAGGACTGACATTTTAGCTGGGCATCATTGAGGTACTGACATACTGACATTATTGAATTACTAATGCATGCTCATCATTGAAGTTCTGACATATTTCATCTTTGAAGGAGTGATTTGCATATTTGCATAACATGGAAGTACTGACATGCCTATCATTGAAGTACTGATTTGCCCGTCTTTGAAGTACAGACATGCCAATAATTGAAGGGCTAACATGCCCATCACTTAAGTTCTGATGAGCCAACATAATAGGACTACTTTGCCCATCATTGATGTTTGGACAAGCTATGATCATTGAAGTATTGACATGCCCATCACTAAAGTATTGACATTCCCATTATTGAAGGACTGACATGCACATCATTAAAGTAGTGACATTCCCACTATTGAAGGACTGACATACCTATCCTTGAAATATTGACATGCCGATTATGGATGAACTGACTTGCCTGTCATAGAAATGTAGACATGCCTATCATGGTACATTACCATAATTGATGTTCTGGCATGCCCATCATTGAAGTTCTGACATGGCCATTGAAGCACAATGTATTGACATCCCCATCACCCATCCCCATCACCGAAGGCCTGACCTAATTGCATTATCAAAGTGACAGACATGTCCATCATATTATTATGGACATGCCCATCACTGAAGGGCTGATATGGTTATCATTGAAGTATATTTACTGACATGCCTGTCATTGAAGGACTGAAAGGCCATCATTGAAATATTGATTTGCCCATCATTGAAGGACTGACATACCTATCATTGGTGCAGACATGCCAGTCATGGAAGTACCAACATAACCATTGTTGATTTCTTGCATGATCATTATTGAATAACTGACATGCCAATCAATGAAGTATTATAAAATCTAGCATACTGAAGGACTGACATGCTCATTATTGAAGTGCTGACATGCCCATCATTGAGGTTTGACATGCATATCATTGAGGTACTGACATGCACATCATTAAAGGACTTACATGCACATCATGGAAGGACTGACATGCCTATTATTGATGCTCAGACAAGCCCATCATTGAAGGAGTGTCATGCCTATCATGGAAGTACAGACATGCCCGTCATTGAAGTGTTGACATGCCTAAATTGAGGTAATAATGTGCCCTTCACTGAAGTACCGACAAGCCCATCATTGAAAACTTCTGATATGGTAGGAAGGGAGCACCTGCAGGTTAGACCATTAAGAACCTGGTAACTTAGTGGGTTAAGCACTTGCCTGCTGATCTTGTGGTTCTGAACTCATTTCTTGCTGAATGTGGAAATCTTTGCAACTGTAAACAGGGTTCCGTTGCACACAGTCTTTCTTTATCACCCTCTGGTCATCTTTTTATGCCCCCGTGACGATAGTCAGGGGGCATTAAGATTTATGCCCCCGTGACGATAGTCAGGGGGCATTAAGATTTGCCCCTGTCTGTCTGTCCGTCTGTCTGTCCGTCCGTCCGTCTGTCTGTTCGTCACGCTTTATGGTATAGAGTTTGTGTTATCAACTCCTCACACAGTTTTCAATGGATCTTTTTCAAACTTTGCATACATGTTGGGGACATATTGAAGATGTGTATGTGGATTTTTGTTGGGCCTAGAATTAATTTTGACAGAATTACGGCCTTTTGAACTTAGTCATTTTAGGCAAATTTTTGCATTGTAGGGTATAGAGTTTGTGTAATCAACTCCTCCCACAGTTTTCAGTGGATCTTTTTCAAACCTTGCATACATGTAGTGGCCATATTGAAGATGTGCATGTGGATTTTTGTTGGACCTAGAATTAATTTTGACAGAATTACGGCCTTTGGAACTTAGTAATTTTAGGCAAATTTTTGCATGGTATGGTAAAGAGTTTGTGTAATCAGCTCCTCCCACAGTTTTCAATGGATCTTTTTCAAACTTTGCATACATGTTGGGGACATATTGAAGATGTGCATGTGGATTTTTGTTGGACCTAGAATTAATTTTGACAGAATTACAGTCTTTTGAACTTAATCATTTTAGGCAAATTTTTGCATCGTAGGGTATAGAGTTTGTGTAATCAACTCCTCTCACAGTTTTCAATGGATCTTTTTCAAACTTTGCATACTTGCTGTGAATGTATTGAAGATTTGCATGCGGGTTTTTGTTGGACCTAGAATTAATTTTGACAGAATTATGGCCTTTTGAAATTAGTCATTCTAGGGAAATTTTGCATTGTAGGGTATGGATTTTGTGTTATCAACTTGCTCCACAGTTTTCAATGGATCTTTTTCAAACCTTGTCTACATATTGTGGACATATTTGAAGATATGCATGAGGCATATTGATAGGTCTAGAATTAATTTTGACAGAATCACAGCCTTTTTAATTTAGTCATTTTGGGCAATTTTTTACATGGTAGGTTATGTTCTCAATGGATTCTTTGTAGGTGCTGAATGGATATACATATCATGTGAAAGGCGCTGCATGGGGGCATCATTAGTGTCTTACAGACACAATTTTCTAGTTATTACTGAAATAACATTGAAAAGGGTGTAAAATTGCATGTCATCCATCAGTCCATAAGACCTTGTCTGGAATTAACAGGTCATTCTGACTTTTGTCTGTGGCAAAACATAACTTGTGACCACTCATCAGATCAGATGAGGTAGTTCTAAGAATTCAGAAAAACAAAAGAGAAAGTGTTAAAAAAAAGTTTAAAAAAAAAAGGAAGAAAGAAGAAAATGAGTTTTTTATGGAACTAGAATCATAAGAGAACTTTCTTGGAATTATTGTCAAAACTCGCTCACATCTGGATCTCTGAATGCAGGATAATGAAATGATGAATGACTGCTGGATATAATCTCTAGCTATTGTCAACAGACTAGCAAATGATCTTATGTCTGTTGTCAACAGGAAAGTCTTCTCTTGAAATGTCAATGAACTGTTTATTGACCAAGACACTTCTTACATACCATAACTCCCATAAATTTTATGACACTTTAACCAGTTGCATTTGAAATTATCCTTAAAAGTGAATGTTTTGGAATGAATTGAAAATTTGCTGATGGAAGGACAAACAGTGTAGACACACATTAGACTGCTCCTTATAGGAGCAGTCTGATCAGGGTCTGCATAGTTCACCCAGACACTATTTTAAGGATCATTGTGGTAGTTACTGACTGAATGCAATTGGCACAAGAGCTCTATAAGGCTTAATGTTGATGGACAATGCAGAGAAATTTCAAACATTTCATGTTGGAGTGTGCACACATTGTATTTGCTAAGAAAGTGCTTAAATTGTCAAATATCTCAGGTTGGACAGTGCACAAAATTATCAGTTGGCTCAAGCTGATAATACACAAATTGTCAAATATCAGGTTGGACTATGCACAAAATTATCAGTAACTCAAGCTGACAATACAAAAATTGTCAAATATCTCAGGTTGGACAATGCTCAAAATTATCAATTAGCTAAAGCTGACAATATACAAAATTGTCAGATATCTCAGGTTGAACAATACATATAACTGTCATATATCTCAGGTTGCACAAAATTGTAAAATGTATAAGGGTGGACATTTTGCACAAAAATTGGCAAAAATCTCAGACTGGACAATACACAAAACTGTAAAATAATGTGAAAAATAGTGAATTACTCCGGTTGGACAATAAAAATAGTCAAACACCTCAGGTTGGACAAAAATCAAAATAGTCACATCATTCAGGCTGGATAATAAGCAAAGTTGTCAAACATCTCAAGATGGACAATAAACATAATTGTTCTGAATTTCAAATTTGACAATAAACAAAATTGACACATATTTCATATTGGACAATAAACTACTTGTAAATTGAAAAGTATACGAGTTTGGATAATGTAAAAAATAAACTCAGGCTGGATAACCAACATAATTGTCAAGTGTCATACACAAAATCATCACATAACTCAGGTTGGACAATACACTAAATTGTAAAATACATGTATCTCAGGTTGGACTAAACACAAAATTATCAAATACTTCCAGTTGGAAACAAAATGAAATAGTCGAGTATGCCAGGTTGAACAATAAACAAAATTGACAAAAACTTTATGTTGGAGAATAGAAAACTAAATCATCTAATATCTCAGGTTTGACAATAAACAGTATTATCACATAACTCAGGTAATAAACAATAAAAAAAAATTCAAATATTTCAGGTTGGACAAAAAACAAATTGTCACATATAACAGGTTGGACAATACACAAAACTCTCAAATTGGACAATACACAAAACTGTCAAATATCTCAAGTTTGGGCTATGCCAAAAATTGTCAATTATCTCAGGTACGACAATCAAACAAAATTTTCAAATATCTTAGGTTGGACAACAAACAAAATTATCACCATATCGGGTTGGACAATAAACAAAATTGTCAAATACCTCCAGATAGACAATAAACTTAATTGTCCAGAATCTCATGCTGGGCTAAAAAAAGATATTGTCAAATATTTAATGTTAGACAATACACAAAACTGTCAAATATCTCATGTTGGGCAAAGCACAAATTTGTCAAATATCTCAGGTTGAACTATGGTGAAAAATGTCAAATATCTGAGGGTTGACAGTACACAAATTTGTTAAATATTTCAGGTTATTGTACAAGAAACAAAAAGAATGAGTCGAGTATGTCAGGTTGAACAATACACAGAATTGACAGATATCTCCGTTGGGCAAGAAATTAAATTGTCAAGTAGGCAGGTTGGACCACAGACATAATTGTCACATCATTCAGGTTGGACAATAAACAAAATTGTCATATAACACAGGTTGGACAATACACAAAATTGTCACATAACTCAGGTTGGATAATTTACAAAAATGTCAGATGTCTCCAGTTGGACAGTTAACAAAATTGTGAAAAATCGCAGGTTGGTGGACAATACACAAAATTGTCAAATATCTCATTTGGAAAATTAACAAAAGTGTCAAATATCTCAGGTTGGATGATACACAAAATTGCCAAGTATCTGGGGCCGTATTCATAAAGCCACTTAAGTGGTTGCTATGCAGTTGCTAAGGCTAAATATCTATAAAGGAGATTCCCTACAACTATGAAATTTGGTCTGGAGGAACAGTCTTACAAAGACTGTTCCTCCAGACCAAATTTTTATAGTTGTATGGAATCTCCTTCAAAGAAATTAAGCCTTAGCAACAGCATAGCAACCACTTAAGTTGTTTTATGAATACAGCCCCAGAAGTTGGACATTGGACAAAAATTGTCAGTTATCATAAGTTGGATATTGGACAATAAACAGGTTCTCCTGACAATACACAGAAATGCCATATATTTCAAGTTGGACATTGGACTATAAACAAAATTGTCAAATATCTCAAGTTGGACATTGGACAATAAAGAAAATTGTCTCACTAAATATTGTGCTTTCATTACATTCTGCAACTGATGGGGTACGCTTTAGTTGGTCAGCATTTACATCAATTTGTCTGTCATATAGGTATCCAAACATTCTGAACGAATGTAGTGGGCTGTATATATCGTCTTACTGCAGCTCTTGTCATAAGGCCTATATCTTCCAAATCCAGTCTATATTTGCCTGTGACAGATGACAGATAATGGTCAAAAAATCATGCTTACAGATTATCTTTCTAGCTAGGGTCAAAAGCCATGGTCAAATATTTAGAACTTATGAGGGCCATTATTCCAAAGCCTTGATAAGTTAGGTTGTATCAGTGACCTGGTTCTACTGAGACATCACAATGAATGTTTATATGCTGAAGTAATGAAACAATATATCAAACTAAATTTTAGCATCCTGCAACCTGTCCTGCATGTGTTTGATACCTAAATAGATCTGATAAATGCCAGTCATGATATACATTATGCCATTCTGTTTTTAGAGCAGTTTATTAATGGACGACTTTGGCGCATATAAAGCATACTGGGTAGGCGGCAATCGAAAAAGCTCTTAACAATCGATTAACACAGATCAAAAAGCTTTAGAAACAGTGTTTTCGATTGCAAATTGTTGCCAATTTGCAACGGGAAACACGTTTTCTAATGTTTTTTGATCCACGTTCGTCGGTTGCTCGAGCGTTTAAAATTGCCGCCTACCCAGTGTGTAAAGGTTGTTTTGAAAATGTTATCATGACTTGGGAGGATCAGATCTACTTTACATTCAGTGTATAAGTGCCGACAGGAATTCGGTCATTTGCACTGGACTGGTCATCAGATTAGAAAGTGGGCAGACTTTCTTGTTGTAACAATAAGTGTTTGATATTTTATTGATGGAACATTAATTGGTATCCTTGCTAATATTGATAAAATGCCAGAAAATGATATATTGTTCCTGGAAGCAGCAGACACAGTTCTTGATGGCCTAACTAGGAGTGAGATTAAGTCAAGTGGCAGGTCAGACACTCAAGATCAGACTGCTCCTTCTGGAAAGTTTGCAGTGACACTTCCGTCATGATGCTTTGGATCGTTTTTACACAGACTGGGAAATGTGTTCCTACCCTCTACCTCCTCCACACAAAAAATGTAAAAACTGTTTGTTAGGGGAGTTTAAAAGAGCTCCTACCCGTAATGTGCGTATATATTGGGACACCTGAAAAAATAAACTTCCCATTTGGGACAAATGGAAAATTTTTTTTTTTTAGGTGTCCCAATACGTCAAGCACATTAGGGGTAATGTGCGTATATATTGGGACACCATGGCCATCATGCCTTTTATAGGCAGTTAGGAAGACAGACCTATAACATAATTATTATTTTCATTATTTAAGAATTGAAATTTGATTTTTCAGCGTTCATCGTGTGATGAAGCCAGTGGGCGGAGCTAAAATTCTATGAAGCGCGAAGCGCTTCTTGTAGAATTTTAGCGACGACTACTGGCTTCTTCACAGTCGATGAAAGCTGAAAAATCAAATTTTTATCCTTATATTTACCCTTTTATTTGTGAACCTCTCTGTGCCGTCTTTGTGGTAATTTAGTCTAGAATAGGCAAAATATGGGTCAAAGAAAAGATAGTAACGACGTGTTCGGCCATAACGTTAAACAGCCGTCGCCCTGATGTGGGGTCAATCGAACGTTACAAGAACCAATCAAGACGTTTGTTTACATAAGACATCGCTTGAAGACAACGTTACATGATCAACTGGCCTTCATCGGTGTATGAAGCCAGTTGCTCTAAAGGGTTCACCTATGGGAAGTCAGTGGCAAGTGTAAATATATATAAATGTAAGTATTATACAGATCCTGATTTGTATATTTTAAGTTGTTTGTTTAGGATATTTTTTATATTGCAAATGGTTGTCAAGGATATCAATTCAGTATAAACAGAAAAGATGTTGATTTTTTCATTAAACAGTAAATTTGCTTTTCAGTCTTAATACAACAGTTCTGAGTGATTAATGACTTTGAATTGTTTTGTGTATTTGCACGGAATCTTGTCTTTTATTTTAATTACTGGTAATACTAAGCATAGAACTTTGAAAGCATTTTAACCCGTAATGCGCCAAAAAGCAGACGACAAAATTTACGTCTGTAGAATTTCAAAAAATGTTTTGTCCAAGCGATATCATATTGAGAATTCGAATACTAGAGGGCAAACAGTGTAAATTCAGATGAGGTGGCTCGTTATGAGCCACCTCATCTGGATCTACACTGTTTGCAAATTCAACTATTTTAATTTTTGTCGCTTTAAGGGTTAAGGCGGTCTTTGATGTTTTACTGGGTTTTTATTGATAATGCCCATGGCCTTGTCTGTCCATCTGTCTGTCTTATCTTAACAGAGTTAGTAATTGTGGAATATACCCTAATATGCTTAAGTATTGGCCTGCTAATCTAGTGGTCCCAGGCTGGAATCTTTTCAATTGTAAATGGGGCTCCATTGCACACAGCCTTTCATTATCACCCACCCATCATCCTGATATGACTGATATACTGTTAAAAAGGGTGTAAAATTGCAAGTCATCCATTTATCTATCTGAAAATGACACAGTAGGGAATGGGTTTGTGAAGGGTTGGTTGGTAGTTTGGGGTTTAACGACCCTTTGAGACAGTATTTCAGTCTATATCAGGCCAGTTTGTGAAGGGACATCTGTGTTTTATCCCATTCCATAAAGGGGTATCTGGGCAAACAGTTTGGATCCAGATCAGGCCCCACAAACGTGGGGCCTGATGTGAGATCCAAACTGTTTGCTGCCTAGACATCATTTCTATAAGAGTTAGTTAGACAAATATTGTCAAAATATTTTTGAATTTAGACGACAATTTCAGCAGACAACAAAAAATACCCAGAATGCAATGGGTTATAGGTGTTTGCCAAAACTTCTAGCTGAAAAGTTATCATAACAGGCATAGCAAAGCAAAACCAGCAATGCCAATGAAGCACCTTTTTTCTGAAAATGACACAGTATAGGGAATGGGTTTGTGAAGGGAATCTGTTTTATAGGTGTTTGCCAAAAGCTTCCACCTGAAAAGTTATCATAACAGGGCTAAATGCTTGAAGTTGTTGTGAGTTCTTGTGAAATGTTCTTGGTGTGTTATGTTTGGCACCAATTGAGAAGACTTCAGACTTATGTACAAATAATTTGTTCTTGTTTTATATAAACAAAATCAAAGTATTTATTTAGAAAGCATTTACTCATAACTCCTGTCTGTTCTAAGACTAACATTAACCCATTACATTCTGGGTATTTTTTGTCGTCTGCTGAAATTGTCATCTGCATAAAAAATCAGGAATATTTTGACAATATTGGTCTCACCAACTCTCGTAGAAATGATGTCTAGGCAGCAAACAGTTTGGATCTCAGGGCCTGATCTGGATCTAAACTGTTTGCCCAGATACCCATAAAGGGGTATCTTGAATGGAATGGGTTAAAGGAACTGTAACCCTTAAAGCAGGAGAAAAAAGTTTCATCTGCAAAATATCAGAAATGTTTTATCAAAGCTATATTTGCATGTATTTAGAATTTTAACAGTGCAGATTCAGATGAGGCAGCTGATTGTAAGCTGCCTTATTAGGATCTACAAGCTTGTTTTCAAATGCAACTATTTTCACTGGGTGGTTGCTTAGTCCCGGTGGGCGATGATTTTTTCTGACAATCGTCAACGATTTTTTCTACCAACGGTCCCGGATTTTTTCCAAATCGTCAATGATTTTTTCTCTGTGACGTCATAACAGAAAACTGGTGCGACAAAATGGTGAGTTTAGTCGATTAAAATATTTATTTACAAATCCTATGCTTATTTTTGGTAGAGATAAGGCAAATTAGATAAAAATACACATGTTTAACGTGGTCAACAGATAAAAGAAACCTGGAAATTTTCGTTTAGGGTACATTTTGAAGAACTGTCCTCTATGTCTATGTCTGCGAAGTTTACCAAAGGGTAACGTTAGTTTTAATCATAAATCGGTGTTTGGAAAATGTCTCATTATTTTTTGACACTTTACAATAATATAAATAGGTCTGTAAGCCCATTTTCATTTTTCATAGGTCCCGGATTTTTTCCTACAAGTCCCGGATTCGCTCCTACAATAGATTTAAAGCGCCTGATTTTTTCTGACAACGCAAACCACAAAATGAGTAGTTATTATGATACGTCATTGCGCATATATTGAACAGCAAGATCAAAAAAGGCTTCAAAATTAATTTTGGTGCATAAATGGATGACAAAATATTTGTCGGTCGTCAAAAGACCAGCCTTTCCATTGTATGCACCCTGTAGCCCATTCTATTGCTTCAAATTTGGTTGTAAATTTGAGTGCCGCTACGGTCAGGCTATTTTTTCTCTTATGAGGCATAGTAAATTTACATTGTTTCTCCAGAATTGTGCGTGCATGCATGCGTGTGTACGTGTGTATGCGTGTGATTCCAAAGCATCAATATTTCCTTTTGTACTATCTTTTGACAATGCACAGGTCCAGCCGGTTCTACGCTTGAGGGACTGAACATTTTTACATACTACACATCAACACCAGAACATAAATGTTTAACCCAAAATGTTCTGAGAAGTCAATCCTTAGAAAGCAAGGGACACATAAAAGGAATAAATGAAAATAACATACTCGGTTCAATTGCAGCCGCCGGGCCGCGTAGCGCAATCGGTAGGGCACCTGACTCATAAGTCAGAGGTCATGGGTTCGAAACCCGGTCTGGCCACATAATTTCGTTTCTCCTTCCGCTGATTCAAGAAGGGCAGTTGTCAGCTACTGGCGAAAGTATGTGCACTTGGTACTTGTTAACCGCTGAGGAGGTCTAAGCCTGCCCAGGAATAGTGTGGTTAGGTTAACTGACCGTCCCGACATGACCATAGCTGTTTACCGTGGACGTTGTGCATCAAATCAATCAATCAATCAGGTCAATTGCAGCCATGTCCCTAGCAGGAGCTAATCTCTTTTAAAATTTGTCGAAATGAAATCAATGATTCCAAAGGACCAGAAATTATATAATCTGCACAATGATTGGGCACGGCGAGACATTTAACGGCCGTTACACACTTTCTACGCCTGTTTCAGTGACGTTTCTATATACATCACAGAATTAAATGAACTGAGAATAATAATTTGTTTGAGAAAATCTGAAGTTTCTGTTCTAAGAATTTCAGTATGTAATGCCATTGAAAAATTGATGGAGCGTAGTAAACACTGTTTCCCATACTCCCATACAAATGATACTAGCTATTGTGGAATTACAAACTCTTGGCAGAATGACGTCTAGATGACGTCACTCTGGCATGATTTTGAACTCCTAGTTACTATGGTAACAGATATATGACGTCATTGTTATACACTGTTTGCCATGTTCCATCAATTTTTCAATGATATTGCATACTGAAATTATTTCAACAGACTTCAGATTTTCTCAGACAAATAATTATTCTCAAGTTACCAGTTTTTAGTTCCGTGTTATACATGTAATGTGCAACACCAGCCATGCCCCTAGCAGCGGCTCGGTCACTCTATTTTCAGAATGACTCAAAATGAAATAAATGTTTCCAAAACAAAATGACCAGAACTTATATAATCTGCCCTATGGTAAAGTTTTGCGAGACGTTTTTCGGCCGCCACACAGCACTTATTGCCATGCAGCAGTTAGCTGACTCATACAACTACAGTTTCTGTGATGAATATTTATCAGGAGCGTAGCCAGACCTAATACTAGGCTAAAAGAAGTATTCTGAAGTATGAATACATGTACCTCCATAAGAGACCCCTCTTCTATTGAAAATACGCCCCCTTCCACCATTTTTACAAAGTGGAACAGCTTCTGTGACTTCCTCTTCAACTGTTCCCAGGATGGGACTCCTTTCTTGGAGGGGTCTGCTCATGAACGAGAGAATTTGCTCCTACAGGAGTGAGTTCTTTCCTTGAGGAGTTGTCTCTTCAATTTTTCTCTGGGTGGGAGTCCTTTCTTAGAGGGCTCAGCTCTCAGACAGAGGAATTTGCTTCTAGAGGAGCAAATTCTTTTCTTTGAGAGTTGTCTCTCATTTAAAAGGGAGGCGAAAATGCAGAGGTGCTTCTCTCAAAAGTATACCCATTTAGCTATGTGCCTCCTACCACCACTTTTACAAAAGAAAACAACTTTTGTCACTTTCTCATCAAGTTTTCCCTGGATGGGAATCCTTTCTTAGAAGGATCTGCTCTTAAACGAAGGAGTTTGCTTCTAGAGCAGCAAATTATTTCCTTTGTGAGTTGTCCCTTTGAGTTTTCCCTAGACAGAAGTCCTTTTTTTTTTGGAGGGTCTGTTCTCATAGGGAAGAATTTGCTCCTGGAGGAGCAGATTCTCTCTTTTGGGAATAGTCCCTCATAGAGTTGGGAGGCAAAACTCAGAGGTGCTTCACTCGAAAGTATATCTTTTTACTTTAAAGAAGGAAAAATGTTGAAGCCTGTCCGATCAGGCCTCATTCTAGCTACGCCTCTGCTTATAATAAACTTATGTGAGATATGTTGGGTTCCATAGCTATGGTGGTTCTGATGGGTGCCAATATAGAAGTGGTATGCATGACAGCCTCATCTTCGGATGGGGCTGTGGTGGGTACATGTGGAATTATGAAGGCTGGCAGGGTGCTCGGTGGTTTGGCGCCAAGTTGTAAACAGAAACTGTGAGCAAGTTGGTGTCAGTCTATCAGTGGCTGCGGGCTACTATTTTGAGGTGGTGTACACTTGACACATTGGGTGGGGTGACTCTAGGGGGTACTTGCAGTATGCCCTGGATTGCTTCATTTCTTTGTGTTTGGTGGGCACTACATAAATGGGGCATGCACCAGTCTACCTGCTATGGGTCTCTATGATGGTACCACTGCACTGACTTGTCTAGGCAGTGAATGATCTTCACCTTGGGCAATTGTTAATGTAGTTACATGTATATATCATATCACTGAGACTACTTTACTTTTGTTTAGGGCTAGTATGTGTTTATCCTAATTGTATCGTGTATATGGTACTTGTATCATCTGTTAGGAGATATGCTTTATTATGTTGTATCTTTTATTTTGCTCACATTCTGTCATTTGGAATTCTTTCCTTGATTTGCAAGGTTGCTCATTCTGTACCACTATGTGTGCTCCTATGAGGGCCGAAAATTCGTAATAAAGAGCTTGTATCTTGTATCTTGTATTGTACTCCAAACTTTTTATGATATGATTGGCACTGTTTGGTTTTGCTTTTGTTAGACACTTCCACACCATCATCTAGGGGCAAACAGCGTTTACAACCCGATATCATACCACTAAACACGCTGAGCAACGGCAGCCCAGGTAACTCAGTAGGTTAAGCGCTGGCCTGCTGATCTAGCGGTCCCTGGTTCGATACCTGCTAAAGGCGGAAGTCTATACATCGTAAACGGGATTCCACTGCACATAGCTTTTCTTTATCCCCCTACCGTCGTCTTTATCTGGCTGAAATACTTTTGAAAAGGAGTCATCCAACCATCAACGCTTAGCAACACCACACTGAAGCGAAATGGCAAGGAGAAAGGTTAATTCTCTGACGCCAGCAATATCAACTTGGAACTATCTGATCACTGTAATTATAAAGTATAAGGCACTGTAATTATTAAGCATAAAAGATAAAAAAATCCTCTCTTTCTGTCGTGTAATGAATTTTTCACTCATGAACACCTGTAGTGATAGTTTTCCTTGGGGCATACCACGGCATACATGTCAGTAATGCTTCTGATGTTCAATCGGCGAATTAAAATTAGATCACACACTAAAAAAATGTAATTGCTGAGTCTATAATCCGAGTTTTGGGTCTCTGAAATGCAATATGTGTGGTAGGAAAAAATCCGGGACACTGTAGGAAAAAATCCGGGACACTAAATTCGTTGTAGGAGCAAATCCTTGACATTTGCTGTAATTTTCTTCCTTGGTTTGCAGAGGTTATTTTACAGAAAAAAATGTGACAAACGACTAAATGCGCTCATAAAATGCTTCAGAAAACAGCCTGTTTGCAAAAGATCAGGAGAAAATATTGAAAATAAGTTTGTTCACTTACCCTTTTGCTTCGTCACGCTTACGAGACACTAATTGTCAGAAAAAATTGTTGACGATTGTCAGAAAAAATCATCGCTCACCGGGACTAAGCAACCACCCAGTGATTTTTATGTTTGGAGCTATAATGACATAACACAGAATTAAATGACTTGGGAATGATTATTTGTTTGAGACAATCAGAAATTTCTGTTGAAAGAATTTCAGTGAAAAATTGGTGGAGCCATGCTCCTATACCAGATGTCAAAGCTATTAGGTTATTCTGAAA
This sequence comes from Ctena decussata, assembly GCA_963989385.1. Lineage (NCBI taxonomy): Eukaryota > Metazoa > Mollusca > Bivalvia > Lucinida > Lucinidae > Ctena > Ctena decussata. The sequence continues at coordinate 20,748,483 of OZ022508.1, forward strand.
CTTAGGTTTGAAGGTTTTGAAGATTCTCCATGCCATGCACCAGATACTGATAAGAAGGGAATAATTTAAGGATGATTTCCCATATTTCTAAAAAAATAATCATTATAATGTTTTAACCCCGCATTAGAACCGTCTCACTGAGACGGTTCTAATGAGGCCCACAATATTATGCTTTCCTTGAGAAGTAAGAAAAATTATCCTAGAAATATCCTCAAAACCCCACCTTATCTGGAGCTCAGCACATTCGATAGTGAGTTGTCTCATCTGAATTTGCTCTGAAAAGGTCTCTAATGCACTGTATGAAGAATTACAAAATATCATGAAATGCTAAACTGAGCAGATCTTTTATGAGTTTGAGAAGATTTTGGATGGCCTTTGAAAACATTGCACACCTAATATGCATAATAAAAGCAACCTTGAACAAAATAAATACCTCCAATATGCTAGACTTGTAAAAACCATGGGTTGTGAGTTCATCCTGCTAATCGCTTTCTTTCCTTGGATGAACAATAATATTGGCATGCATTGCTTTTAGCAGGGCAATCATCACAGGGTATAATCGATTCCGCCAATTTTCGCTTCCTGCAGAGACTGTCCGTCATATTTGGCTTCTGCCGAGACTGTCCACAAACTCTTGCTTCCTGCAGAGACTACTGTCCTTGAAAAATGGCTTCCTGCAGAGACTGTCCGCGTGACTCTGCTTCCTGCCGAGAGCCTCGGCAGGAAGCAGAATCACGCGGACAGTCTCTGCAGGAAGCCATTTATCATGTACAGAAGTATGGGCAGGAAGCAAGAGATCACGGACAGTCATCACCATAGAATGAAAAGCTTCTCTAGATTTAGAGCCAGCTGATATTTCAGAAAGTTAGCTATTTATTCTGGATTTCATTGCCATTCTTTGCCAACAAAACTAACCTTACTTTGCCTGCAGAATTGATGTAAGCAGTAGAAAACTAGTTCTGGTCATCCAATTGATCAAATATTGCTCCAGTTATTTGTAACTGCAGCCCTCCCACCCCCGGCGAATAGCAGCTAGGGACTTTGATTTTTCACCCAGCAATTCCCTGCTGTATAAGCCCCACATTGCGGGGACAAACATTTTGTAAAACCATGGTGCACAGCTGTTAAACGGCTTGGTGGGGGACACCTGCCCTCACCAGTTAACACGTAAGCATCTCTTACCTGATGACTGTCTGCTGCTACTGTGTCTCGTGGAATGTGTCAGTAAGTGTGGTTCGGAGAGGGATGCTCATTGCTAGCCAAGACTTGCCCATCACATTTTTTCTTATGAACTTCTGGGCCTTAGCGACACTGAAGAAGATGGATGGATGGATGACTTGCGATTTTACGTCCTTTTCAACAGTAGTTCAGTCATATCAGGACGATGGGAATGTGATAATGAAAGGCTGTGTGCAGTGGAACCCCGTTTAAGGTAGGAAAGATTCTCGCCTCAAGCGGGGCTTATCCCAGTCCGCTAGATCAGTAGGCCAGCGCTTAACCCACTGAGCTACCGGGGCTCCTCACCGAAGAAGTTAAGTACAGAAATGTGCATCTGTTGCACTAAATTTGGTATAGTTATGTTTATATCTGATATGTTTTCTTTCACTGCTATTCTTGCTTAAAAGATATTTCAAATCAGCACTATGGGACACCCCAAATGTAAAAACATGGCTCATTTCCCTATGCTATCCCCCACCCTCCCCTGCCCCCACCCTCCACTGGGGAAGGGTGGGCAGTGGTTACAAATGACTGGTGCATAAGCAAATCGGATTTAGCAAATTAGCGTTTCTATAATTAGTGGTCACTGAAAGGTTTAAGGACTGTCATTGCAGGTTACATCACGGTTTGGTAAGGTCAAAAATCGACATAAATATGTCAGTCTTAGTTAATTACTCTGTGCAGTGCAACAGATAAAAGGGGAAATAGGGATAATTCAGGGATAATTTTCCATGTTTCCTCATAAAATCGTATGTTGTGACCCATCATTAGGACCATCTTACCAAGACGGTCTATTGAGTGGTCACAGCATAATGGTTTTGTTCAGAAATAAGAAAAATTATCTCAGAATAACAATGTCTTCAAAATCCCACCTTATTCTGGAGCTCTGGCCTTACAGAGTAATAATTGAGCCACGACACAAGAAAACCAACAGTGTGGTTGTGTGCCCAGCGCAGACTCAGATCAGCCTGGTCATCCGCCCAGTCTGATCAGTCTTCACTGTTCGCTTAAAAGGTAGCTTAAAGGGTCGAAGCTAGCTTCATGCATACAGCAAAGACTCTTATCAGTCTGGGCGGACACCCAGGCTGATCTGAGTCTTCACTGGGCACACATGCCACTTTGTTGGTTTTGTCGTGTCGTGGCTCATCTATGTTTGCAAACTGATTTATATAAGCTGTAAAAACTGACAGCAAATGTATTTTTACATTAATAAAGTTAACATATTCGTCAGAAAAGAATTACTTAATGTAAGAAAACTATGACAGAGCAATAGATTGAGTGTGGACATGCCAAAAAAATGTGGTCAAGGCACACGAGCACATCACCATGTTTTTTCAGCCATTCCTTTCAAACACAGACAACTTTTGTGACTTCCTGTTTGCTTTCCTGGATAACAAAGTTCTGTACTCTTTAACTCTTTAAGCGCCAGTGACGAAATTAGCAGAATTTGCAAACAGTGCAGATCCTGATGAGGCGGCCCATTATGAGCCGCCTCATCTAGATCTACACTGGTTGCCCTGTAGTCTTTATATTAGCAATATGAAATGTTTTGGACAAGGCTTTTTTTTAATTTTTGCAGACGTAAATTTTGTCGTCTGCTTTATGGTACTTAAAGACCATTGAAAAGGGAAGCAAAGCAAAAAAAATATACATGACAGAGTTGCTTCCCCTGAAAGTGTATGCTTTCTCCTTAATGTGTATCCATGCAAACATCAAAGGTTGAGACCAGCCTGCATATCTGCACAGGCTCTGCCATTTTCAGTTTTGCATTTTGTCATTTGGGGTCACCCTTAAAGGAAAGAAAACTGTCTCCCATAAGAGCAGATTCTTTCCTTTAACCCTATTGCACTCAGAAAGGCCAAAACTCCATAGAGTTTTGGCCTTTCTGAGTGCAATAGGGTTAAGAATAGACCCCTTTGATTGGAATAGCTCTTCACATAAGGAGGCAAAAACTAAACCCGGATATTTGTCTGCCGTATAAAGAAATGGCAGAAAAAACATGGGGGTGTTACCTGGTAAACCCACCCACCTTAATGTGCAGCAACATAATGTTTTGGTGATGTTTGGTGGTTTTAGCAGTATTGAACTAGCCAATCAGGATGGAGAAAGCCAGAAAAGAACTGCTGATTCCCGATCCACAAGCCTCTCATGACACAAAGCAGACTCAGATCATACTGTCTAGTCTAGTCTATCCCATAATCTTGGATTGTTGTGGGGCATCACAGATGACTTAACTTACAACAGTCCCTTTTCACCTATATAGTCCATGTCCTCAGCTGCCCTATTTGAACTAGCAAAGACCATTCCCTGTCCACTCTTTAATATTGTCTCCCACCTCTTCTGCCATTATTGATTACATATCAAATGCCTTAAAATTGCTCTCTGAAGCACTGGGTGCTTTTCAGGTTTTGCAAATAAATACCAAAATTATCAAGCTTGTAACCCACAACACATAGAATTGTGGGGGTCAAATTGATCTAACTTTTACTCCCTATAGTTCATCATATGAGGAGATGTTATATTCACTGTTGGCCTCATTGACATTGCAATGATGTTTAAAATGTCAGCATTGCATGTGAGGAACCATTAAGAGGATTACTGAGTGTTGTATAAAAAGAGTCATAATTATTGATTCTGGGAAGATTTGTCACTTGAAACTGGTGTGTTTCACAGTTATTTGTAACAACAGAAGCATCAGATTTTCTATGCAAAGAAAAGGTTTTCTATAAATGATGGACATTATTGACATCCGCCCAGTCTGATCAGAGTCTTCGTTGTCCGCATGAAGGTAGCTTAGACCCTTAGCTGGCCTTTAAGCACTTGGTGAATACTCTTCTCAGACTAGGCGGATGCCCAGGCTGATCTGAGTCTGCGCTTGGCGCACAACCACTTTGTTGGTTTTCTCGTGACCGGCTCAAATTAAGAGTGAAGTAAGTCAGTATTTTGCACATCTCGCTGCTTCAAATTGGAGAGGGCATAGACCCTGTCCCCTTCACTCCTCAAAGAACGGTTGGCCTACACAAGCTCTGTTATGTCACTTACAAATAGGTGCCCCACCCTACAAGGTTCCCCCTTCCGTTCTCAAAGGACAGTTGAACTACACTTTGCGTAAGCTCTGTTATGTCACTTACAGACCGGTGCCTCACAGTACAAGGAGACCCCACCTCACTTCTCAAAGGGCAGTTTACCTACACTTTGCGTTCGCTTCCTGCAGAGACTGTCTGTCATATTTGGCTTCCGCCCAGACTGTCCGGGAAATCATGCTTCCTGCAGAGACTACTGTCCTTGAAAAATGGCTTCCTGCCGAGACTGTCAGCGTAATTCTGCTTCCTGCAGAGAGCCTCGGCAGGAAGCAGAATCATGCGGACAGTCTCTGCAGGAAGCCATTTATCATGTACAGAAGTCTTGGCAGGAAGCAAAAGTTTGCGGACAGTCTCAGTGAAGCCAAATATGATGTACAGTCTCTGCAGGAAGCGAAAATTTGCGGAATCGATTATACCCTGTTTCCAACCTTACTATATAAAACTGTATATAAGTTCCATCACTGACAAGAAAGTAAGCAGTTAAGTGTGCATTGAAGTCAATACAATGCTGATGTTTAACAGAATGATTTAGCAGTAATATCAACAACACTTGCACAATAGTCTGCTACTGCAGCTTCCAAAATATTGACATCACTCATCAAGTTGTTGATGCTTGAGGCTCTTGAGACTTCTTCAGCTTTGAGAGCTGGAGAAATGCTAAACTTTTGAGAGCAAAAATGAACTTGTAATTTTTTTCACAAAACGTGATGGGTCATCATTAGAATTGCCTCAAGGACATGTGTTCATGCAGAGAGATACATGTATCAAAAATACATTTGAAAAATAAAATAAAAAAAATCTACCCCAAGATATTGTTTTATCTGATGCACTGTTGTTTGATTGGTTATATCATGTCTTAATGGATATGTTGCATTTTTACTGTCATTTATAGTGCGGTTGATAAATTATTCCCATTTAATTCTCAATTGTAATATGTTTTGATGGATGGGAAACAGGAGGATCTCTGCAGCAAACATTACACTGTGGGTTATTGACTTCTGCGCATATTTTTTGATGATCAAAATCTTTTTATTGAATGATTAATCTTTGTCAATTGTTATAATTCTTGGATAGAAGCTGCCACACGACTCCCGACTTTAGATCAGATAGTAACAGGTTTCACCCATTCCATTCGGGATACCCCTAAAGAGGTACTGGACAAACAGTCTGGATCCAGATCAGGCCCCACAAAGGTGGGGGCTAATCTGAGATCCAAACTGTTTGTTGCTCTGACATTATTTCTGCAAGAGTTAGTTAGACCAATATTGTCAGAATTTTCTTGATTTTTGATGCAGATGACAATTTCAGCAGACGACAAAAAATACCCAGAATGCAATGGGTTTAAATCCACTGGAATCAAGAGTCTGTCTCAACCTAAACCCTAAGCCCTTCTTAATCACTGTCCCAGCATCCTGATATGAGAGAAATACTGTTGAAAGTACCTTGAGATAACCTAGTCATCTAAGGTTGAGTTGGAATTTTTGGATTTTCTGGATATTGATGTTGACTCATAATTTAGTAATAAATATCAGCTTCATTAACATTTACATCTGCTTCAGGGTTATGTTTGTTTTTGTCGATTACTTGTGAAAATTCGCTTCAGATTATAATCTGAAATGACACAATTACACTCTTTGCTTCGTTGATTTGATGTTGAGGGACCCTTTAGCTCATATACATTTACAAACAGTAAAAACCGTGCTAAGTTGGACTGTGCTTTTCAGAATTTGGGCTGTAGGATCGTGACCAATGGATAGAATATTCTGACAGCTAAACTCTGACATATGTTAGGGACCCTTACCGAACTTCAGATAGGTGGCGTGTATTATTCCGAGAAAATTTTCCTTATTTCTAAACTAAAATATACATTGTGACCCCTCATTAAAACTGTCTCACCAAGACAGTGCTAATGAGTGGTCAGAATATTATGTTTTTATGGAAAAACAATGGAAAAATATCCCTAAATTATCCATGCTACCCCTTCTTATTTGAAGTAGTGCAATCAGGTCATGGCTCAAGCTTTGATTCCCCTCAGGTATAGATCGTTGTTGAAAGATCACAGCATCAGTAATCTTAATGGACAAATTGCCTTATATACTAGAAGTTACTAGAAGTTACATATTGCCATTGGGACAAACATCACTTAAGTGTAAAAAAAAAAAATACAAAAATTTAAAACTAAAAAACAATAAAAAGACAGGGTATAATTGATTCCGCTAATTTTCACTTCCTGCAGAGACTGTACATCATATTTGGCTTCTGCCAAGACTGTCCGCGATCTCTTGCTTCCTGCTGAGACTTCTGTACATGATAAATGGCTTCCTGCAGAGACTGTCTGTGTGATTCTGCTTCCTGCCAAGGCTCTCGGCAGGAAGCAGAGTCACGTGGAAGTCTCGGCAGGAAGCAGAATCACGCAGACAGTAGTCTCTGCAGGAAGCAAAAGTTTGCGGACAGTCTCGGCAGAAGCCAAATATTACGGACAGTCTCTGCAGGAAGCGAAAATTGGCGGAATCGATTATACCCTGTGAACAATAACAAAAGCTTCAAAAGCTAAAATTTAGAAATGATGTAAAGAACCTGCTTTAATGATGAGCCATACATTTGTAACCAAAGTCCCTATGGGGCTTGCAAATAGCGGGAATTTGCAAATCCTGAGTATAGGGTACAGTACCGGTAAGTTTTATGGTCTTGAAAGCCCTGTGAAAAGTCCAGGGGCCGTATTTATAAAACGACCTAAGTCGTTGCTGTGCTGTTGCTAAGGCTACATTTCTATGAAGGAGATTTCCTACAACTATGAAATTTGCCCTGGAGGAACAGTCTTTTTAGACTGTTCCTCCAGAGCAAATTTCGTAGTTGTAGGGAATCTCCTTCATAAAAATTCAGCCCTAGCAACAGCATAGCAACCACTCCAGTCGTTTTATAAATACGGCCCCTGCTCAAATCCTGACAAGAAAATGTGAAATTACCTCAGTTGGTCTGTGCATAGAATTAAAAGCCCCATGGATGCACTGCACTGCGGGGACAATGTTAAGGTTAAAACATGACACTTAAGCCTTCCCTACTCAAACATGCTGTAAGATACATTGTCATATGACATCGATCAGTTGTATAGTATCTGACTTTTTATTACCCTTATATGTCTTAAAGTCATGGTTATTTTTTCCATTATGGTCTTTGTTAGCAGTTGTGTGATTTTTCCAGCTAATTAGACCAGAGGTTCTTCTCAGTCCATATATTGTAAGTTATTGTAGACATGTTTAAGCTCAGGAATTGATTTTGCCATCTTTTGCAATCATGGTAATGACAAAGTAGCAGAGCATTTCCAACTTAGCACTAGGCAGCTGATTTTATTCCTTTTGGTGATGTCAAACTACTAGGGCTTCTACGTTTACAAAATATTGTAAACGTTTACACGAGCGCTAGAAAACGAAACGATGCCGTTTAAACGACCATTACCGTTGAAATTTTATTCTTAGTATTGGACATCTATGAGACGCCCCCCCATACCTTATAAATATTCCACAGTGTCATCCAATAATGCGCTTTCATTTTTGGGGGGTCAACTCGACGTTTACAGTAACCGATGGTATTAAAAGACGTATTTACTATTGACCAATTTCCGACGGCAGCAATTATTTCCACCGTATTTGATATTTACATGGATTAGATTTATCTGGGAGATTTATAAAACATCGGACATAATTATCATGTTAATTGATACTTACTGTCAACGTTACAAGCTGCAATTATCTCACTTTCGCAGTAAGCTTATCCATACTGTGAAACACAGGTACCGAGGTAGTCCTAATTTTTTCTATTGCACAACACGTTTTGTCGGCAGACATAACCTTGCCATTGATCTGTACTTTATACAATTAGCTGCCGATTATGACGTAACAATTTTCTGGCAAAACCTGTACAGGTCATACTTTGCGTAAGGTACACAGAAGTTAGAAAATAAAGATTTTAATATTAGATGATTCCGAGGACGCCGTCAAGTACATTAAGATTGACTACTGACGACTGTATAAGATATTATAACTTGTTGGTGGTTTACCGGGTGTTCAAGTTCGGTTAAACGATGTGTGAATTTTGTAAACGTTTAGCACATATACACGAACCGTTACCGTTTATCCGTGTAAACGTAGAAGCCCTACAAACTACTATCGTGATCCAGACTTCAGCAGACTATAGAGATTCTTTTGTAGTGACAATACTATAAACAGTCTACTGTACTGGTATGTAGGCTGTGATTTTTAGTGACAAAACGTTTCTGTGTTCCAGACTTCAGCAAACCACAGTAGATTTCATTCAGCAGTGACAAAATTCTGATGTATTCCAAACTTCAGCAGACCACAACAAATTTGATTCGGCTGTGACAGTATACTGTTGTGTTTTAACAACAGATTTCATTAATTTGGTTAGGATAAACAGGGTTTTCTAGGCTATGCTAGATTTTCTTTTGAAAATGACAAGATGCTATGAAGATGCCTAGATCCTGTGCCATCCAGCAAAAGATTAACCTGTTTGAAACTGTAAGTGGGCGGAGCTACTCAGTAGCTCCGCCACCTACAGTTTCAAACAGTTCCTGTGCCATCCAGCAAAAGATTAACCTGTTTAAAACTGTAAGTGGGCTTAGCTACTCAGTGGCAGAGCTACTCAGTAGCTCTACCCACTCACAGTTTCAAACATATCCTGTGCCATCCATCAAAAGATTAACCTGTTAGAAACTAGAAGTGGGCGGAGCTACTAAATAGCTCCACCCATTTATAGTTTCAAGCATATCCTGTGCCATCCAGCAATAGATTTACCTGTTTGAAACTGTAAGTGGGTGGAGCTACTGAGTAGCTAGCTCCACCCACTTACAGTTTCAAACAGGTTAATCTTTTGCTGGATGGTACAGGATCTAGGCATCTTAATAGCATCTAATTTGTGTAGTTACTGATTAACTAATATTACAATTAATCTCAAGGCCCAAGGCTGTTGGTTACTGAGATGATAAAATTGTCAGTCATTTCCCAGGTAAATTCCTCCACACAAGCGACAACCAATCAGTTCAGTTACTGGAGTTTCATTATCTGTTGGAGATATTAACAGGGAGCAGTATTGTACGGATTGGTTATTTGTTCTTAAGACATTGGTCTGTGTTGAGTCTGTTGTAAAGACAGTCCCAGAATTGAAAGATGTACAAGATAATATAGAACAACTGTCAAGAAACTGTTTTTATAAAATCCACGTACGCAAGTTACAGTTAGAAAATCCCAGGGGGTAATGGTTGTTTGCTGCCATCCGACGTGTACATAGACTTTCCATAGAAGTTTTTAGGTGTCGGCCAGCTAGATTTTTATAAGTTGTGGATTTTAACATAAACTTTTAACCTGAACTTTAATCACGTTCCTGTGCGGAACGGTGCTCCTACCTAGAGGAGGAAAATACATCAACAAAGACAAAAGACAAAAAAAGACAGGTTTCCAGAGAAATACTGAGATACCATACCACTGAGCCAGTTAGAAAAATGTCATTACTAGAATTGAAACAGAACAGATCAGAATACTGAGATAAGCTGTTGTTTCAATTCTCGTAATGGTGGTCTCCAAGAGGCTCTGCTGAATGAATCCAGTATTGGCTGCACCTCCTGGCACTGAGCATGTCCATTACTGAGATAAGCTACCTAAATCTGCCTGTTATAGTCCACAGCCTCTGCTGATTGTCATTAATGATGGCAATATACAGTAAATGTATTTCTTCAAATAAATGTCGGTGGGTGATTGGGGGGGGGGGGGGGGGGGGGGGGGGTTGAGGGAGATGCAGGATGGAGGGGACATTGCAATTCACAAGTCCTACAAATGGGATGTTTGAAACAAAATTTGGACAAAAATTGACAAATGTTTTTCTTCTAATGCCAATTTTGGTAGAATTTTGGCCTTGTTTAAAAAAAAAGGGACAGGGCATTTAATAGAGAGGGAATTACAATCATGTTCCAGACTTCAGCAGATTACAACAGATTACAGCAGTTTGCGATACTTCCAGTAGCATATATGGCCCAAAATCTGCACCACTTTCCACCATTTATCATTTGTTACCCCCTATATAGCATTGGTAACAGCTGGTAACTAGCTGGGAAATATCTGAACCACTTTCCACCCTTAAACATTTGTTACCTCCTGGAGTGTCCTTATATCTCCTTGGTAACAGCAAGTAACTGCATGGTAACATCTTGGTCATTACAAAAATGGATGTTGAATTTATTTGAGATGATTTTTGTAACCTTATATTTCTTTGGTAACAGCAGGTAACTGCGTGGTAACTTCTTGGTCACAGCAAAATTGGTTGTTGAATTTATTTTAGACACTTTTGGTATCCTTATATGTCTTTGGTAACAGCAGGTAACTGCATGGTAACATCTTGGTAACTAAAAACTTGGACATTAAATATATTTAAGACAAGTTTTGTGCCCTTATATCTCTTTGGTAACAGCAGGTAACTTCATGGTAACACCTTGGTCACTGCAAAATGGGATATTGACTTTATTTTAGACAATCTGTGTGTCCTTATATCTCTTTGGTAACAGCAGGTAACTGCATGGTAACATCTTGGTCACCTCAAAATTGGATTTTCAGTTTATTTTGGACAATTTGTGTTACCTTATATCTCTTTGGTAACAGCAGGTCACTGCATGGTAACATCCTGGTCACATCAAAATTGGATGTTGAATTTATTTCAGACAATTTTTGTGCCCTTATATCTCTTTGGTAACAGCAGGTAACTGCATGGTAACATCTTGGTCACAGCAAAATAAGACATTGGCTTTATTTTAGACAATTTATGTATCCTTATTTCTCTTTGGTAACAGCAGGTAACTGCATGGTAACATCTTGGTCACCTCAAAATTGGATGTTGAATTTATTTCAGACAATTTTTGTGCCCTTATATCTCTTTGGTAACAGCTGGTAGCTACCTGGTAAATCTTGGTCACTGCAAAATTGGACATAGACTTTATCTTAGAAATTTTATGTATCCTATGGTCTATCATTTTGAATGACAACATTCACATTTACATTTTCTGAGTTATTGCCCATTAGAGGTTTGAGCTGCTATTCCGTGTCCGCTCCATGTTTTTATATCCTTGTGGAAGTAAAAAGTATGCAAAGACCAGGAACTGAAACAATCAAAATCCAAATCCATCCCTCAAACCATAGTTGGAAACAACTAAGATATTTTCAATATTTTCATGACACTATGCACTTACATAGAATGAGTGACCTGATAATAATTGTGTGGAAGTTAAGCCATGTGTTTTTTACTCTGCTAATCACAACGCTATCAAACACAGTAGGGGTGAGGTCAGTAGGGAGATCAGGAGAAAAATGTCCTAGAAGTGTTAAACAATTACAGCAAATGGAACAGTATTGTACAGTGCACATGTCTGAGTATGCCATTGCCAGGTGGTTAGCCTAGCCAATGGTGTTCATTCACACTAGATGCTAATCAAAGAGAAGAGGGCCATGAGGCCCCGAATCGCTCACCTGAGTAAAAAGATTAATGGGACACTTGGATCATCATTTGAACAAATTTGATAGTTTAAACTGTAAAAAAATATGAGAAACACTGGTAAAGCTAAAAAAATGATCTGACTTCCATTGCTAAAAATGTTCAAGTACTCATTTATTAGCTCACCTGAGCCTTTAGGCTCATAGGTGAGCTTATAGTATAGCCAGGCATCCGTCGTCCGTCCGTCGTCAAGATTTTCAAACATCTTCTTCTCTGAAACCACTGGGCCGATTGAAGCCATATTTCATATGGAGCCTACCTAGGTCGGGGGAACGAAAGTTTGTTCCGGGTATCTGGGTCACATGACCAATATGGCCGCCACGCCCATATATGGTAAAAACCCTTCAAAAATCTTCTCCAGAACCAAAAGGCCTATGACCTTGAAACTTGGTATGTAGCATCAGGCATGCCTGCCAATCATAGTTTATACAAATCATGACCTTGCGTTGACCTTGACCTAATTTACGGCATGGTCAACTTTGGTACGTTAGGCTTTTATATGGGAAAACGCTTAAACAGTGGATTTTTCGGAAACTATTTAAGTTAAAGGAAAAAATACTTGGTATACATGGTTGACTAGTGACCAGATGAAGATATATGTCACTAAAGGTCAAGGTCATTCCGTCGGACCATCCGTCGTCAAGATTTTCAAACATCTTCTCCTCTGAAACCACTAGGCCGATTGAAGCCAAATTTCATATGGAGTCTCAGTGGGATGGGGGAACGAAAGTTTATACCCGGGGTCTGGGTCACATGACCAAGATGGCCGCCATGCCCATATATGGTAAAACCCCTTCAAATATCTTCTTCTCCAGGACCAAAAGGCATATGACCTTGAAACTTGGTATGTAGCATTGTGCATGACTACCCATCATAGTTTATACAAATCATGACCTTGCGTTGACCTTGACCTAATTTACGGCATGGTCAACTTTGGTACGTGAGGCTTTTATATTGGAAAACGCTTAAACAGTGCATTTCTCAAAAACTATTTAAATCTAAGGTACAATACTTGGTATACATGGTTGACTAAATGACCAGATGAAGATATTACGTCACTAAAGGTCAAGGTCATTCCGTCGGACCATCCGCCGTCAAGATTTTCAAACATCTTCTCCTCTGAAACCACTGGGCCGACTGAAGCCAAATTTCATATGGAGTCTCAGTGGGATGGGGGAACGAAAGTTTGTAAACGGGGTCTGGGTCACATGACCAGGATGGTCGCCATGCCCATATATGGTAAAAAACTTTCAAAAGTCTTCTTCTCCAGAACTAAAAGGCCTATGACCTTGAAACTTGGTATGTAGCTTTGAGCATGCGGGCCCATCATAGTTTATACAAATGATGACCTTGCGTTGACCCTGACCTAATTTACGACATGGTCTACTTTGGTATTTTAGGCTTTTATATGGGAAAACGCTTATATAGTGGATTTCTCAGAAACTATTTAAGTCTAAGGTACAATATGTGGTATATATGGTTAACTAAATGACCAGAGGAAGATATTATGTCACTGAAGGTCAAAGTCATTTTGTCTGTCTGTCCGTCATCAAGATTTTCAAATATCTTCTCCTCTGAAACCACTGGGGAGATTGAAGCAAAATTTCATATGGTGTCTCAGTGGGATAGGGGAACTAAAGTTTATACCGGGGGGCTGGGCTACATGACCAAGATGGCCACTATGCCCATATATGGTAAAAACCCTTCAAAAATCTTCTTCTCTAGAACCAAAAGGCCTATGACCTTGAAACTTGGTATGTAGCATCGGGCATGCTGGCCCATCATAGTTTATACAAATCATGACCATGCGTTGACCTTGAATTAATTTACGACATGGTCAACTTTGGTACGTTAGGCTTTTATATGGGAAAACGCTTATACAGTGGATTTCTCAGAAACTATTTAAGTCTAAGGTACAATACATGGATACATATGGTCAACTAAATGACCAGATGAAGATATTATGTCACTGAAGGTCAAGGTCATTTTGTCGGTCTGTCCATCATCAAGATTTTCAAAACATCTACTCCTCTGAAACCACTGGTCTGATTGAAGCAAAATTTCATATGGAGTCTAAATGTGATCAGGGAATAAAAGTTTGTTCTCAGGGCCTTGACCAAGATGGCCGCCATGCCCGTATATGGTAAAAACCCTTCAAAATCTTCTTCTCCAGAACCAAAAGGTGTATGACCTTGAAACTTGGTATGTAGCTTTGGGCACTCAAGCCCATCATAGTTTATACAAATGATCGTGCGTTGACCTTGACCTAATTTATGACACTGTCAACTTTGGTACATTATGTAGTCTTTTATATGGGAAAATGCTTAAACAGTGGATTTTTCAGAAACTATTTAAGTCTAAGGTGCAATATTTGGTATATATGGTTGACGAAATGACCAGATGAAGATATTTTGTCGTTAAAGGTCAAGGTCATTCTTTGACTTTTGTACAAGGTCATTGAGATTCTGTCACCCGTCAACATTTTCAAACATCTTCTCAGAGGCCACTTGGGTCAATTGAAGCCATATTTCATACGGAGCTTCACCGGCTTAAAGGAACCATAGTTTGTTCAGATGGTCTTGGTCACTTGACCAAGATGGCCACCATGCCCATATATGGTAAAAACTCTTCAAACGTCTTTTTCTCGAGAACCAAAAGGCCTATAACCTTGAAACTTGGTACCGGTATGTAGCATTGGGCACTCAGTCCCATCATAGTTTATACAAATGACTACTGTATTTCATATGGAGCTTTAATACTGGGTCAAAGGAATCAAAGTTTGTTCAGATGGTCATGGTCGTATGAACATGGTGGCTGCCACACCCATTTATGGTAAAAACCCTTCAGAAATCTTCGTCCAGAAACAAAGGCCCAGTGACCTTGTGGCTTGGTATATAGAATTGGGACTCAACATTAATCCCCAAGGGAGGGGGCTCCTGCCCTGTGCTATATACATGTATAAAAGCATGAAAATATATACCAGGACCAAGTGTCAGGTGAGCTACAGGACCATTGGTCCTCTGGTTTGACTGTATTAATTAACTTCTGCACCAAAATTTTCTACAAGTTCCATGAACTCTTATATTTAATCATTTTCCCATAAAGCACCAGAAAGCAAATTTGACCTTGCCGAAAAATTATCGAAGTCCCTCAGCCCCTGGAGACTCTCCATGAAATTTGGTTAAAATTAGCCTAGCTAGTGGCTCTTGTGTTCTAGCATTTTCCCATATTTGACTATGCACTTGAAAAGGTCAAGGACAACCGAACGTCATCATTTGGACAATCTTGATAGTGCTCTAGTACCCAATGCTACTTACTAAATTGCAAGGCCAAGTTTTTTACCACATATGGACATGGCGGCCATGTTGATCATGTGACCCAGACCATCTGAAGAAATTTTTGCTTCCTCAACCCCTGGAGGCTCTATGATATGTGGCTATAATTGGCCCATTGGCTTTTGAGAAGTTTGAAATTGTCAAAGTATGAAAATAAAGGGTCAAAGGTCAAAAAATGACTTTAACCTCATGTTCTCATAAATCTTCATATACTCATTAAGAGAAATGTATATACCAATTTTAGGCCTAAATCTTCAAAATTTTCCAGAATATCTTACTTTCTAGCATTTTCCCATATTTGACCTTGCAGTAAAAAAAGTTCAAGGTCAACCCAAAGTCATCATTTGCACAATATTGATAGTACTGGAGTACCCAATACTACATACCATGTTTCAAGGCCATCCGTCAACTGGTTCTGGAAAAGAAAAATTTTAAAGGTTTTTACCATATATGGGCGTGGTGGCCATATTGGTCATATGACCAAAACCATTTTAACAAATTTTCATTCCCTCAACCTCTGAAAGTTCTATATGAAAATTGGTTTCAATTGGCCCTGTGGCTTTTGAGGAGACTGATTGATATTGTCGAAATATGACAGACCTGAGCCAAAGGTCAAAGAATGACCTTGACCTCTTGTACTCACAAATCTTCATGTACTCATTTAATAAGATGACTGTATTTACAAATTTTTAGGCCAAAATCTTCCAAAAAAATCCATGAAATCTTATGTTCTAGCATTTTCCCTTACAATCTTCATGTACTCATTTAATAAGATGACTGTATTTACAAATTTTTAGGCCAAAATCTTCCCAAAAAATCCATGAAATCTTATGTTCTAGCATTTTCCCATACTTACCGGTAAACTTGCTGTAAAAAAAGGTCAAGGTCAACCCAAAGACTTTGTTTGGACAATCTAAATAGTACTGGAGTACCCAATGCTACATACCAAGGTTCAAGGCCATCGGTCAATTGGTTCTGGAGAAGAAGACTTAAAGGTTTTTTATGGGCATGGCGGCCATATTGATCATGTGACCTAGACCATTTTAACAAATTTTCAATCCATCAACCCTTGAAAGTTCTATATGAAATTTGGTTACAACTGACTCAGTGGCTTTTGAGGAGACCAATTGAAATGTTCAAAATATGAGAGACCTGGTTGAAAGCTCAAAGAATGACCTTGACCTTTTGTACTCACAGATCTTCATGTTCTCATAAAAATGACTGTATTTACCAATTTTAAGGTCAAAATCTTCAGCAGTTTCCAAGAAATCTTCTGTTCTAGCATTTTCCCATATAAAACACCAAAGACCAAATCTGACCTTGCCATAAAATAGGTCAAGGTCAACCTAAGGTCATAATTTGAACAATCTTGATAGTACTTGCATACCCGATGCTACATACCAAGTTTCAAGGCCATAGGCCTATTTGTTCTGGAGAAGAAGATTTTTTAAGGTTTTTACATACTAGAGAGAGAGAGAGAGAGAGAGAGAGAGAGACTGTCCTCTCACAATCCACAGTTTTGGTCCTATCAGCATAAGTGACCTCGCTTGCTCAGATCAGCCTGCGCATCTTCACAATCTAATCAGAGTCTTTCCTTTTCACATATATGATCTAAGATTGGTGGATAGTTAGAAGAATCTGTGGTTTAAAGGTTGGTTGCTGGAGTTTGGTCTGCATCATAATTTTGATGATGACTTTTCTAAATTAGAAGTGTTGGAAAGCAATTATAACAAGGAAATTAATAAGTTTCACTAAAAAGCGTACACCAGAAAGTATCAGAAAAGTCGTTTGGCAAGGGACTCCCTAACTCTGCTTCGCACACCAGTTAACGCTATTTTTATTTCGCGCCTAAAACATATTATGCGGCTGATCCCATGCTGCACTGCTTTTGGGGATAGTGATAACCCATCCACCCTGCCAGGACCTCCAGAAGAGCTCACGGCAAGAGAAACAAATGCCCTGTGGAGAATGACATCAGGAATCACACACATATAGACATATGACAAAGTTTTTTTTTAGAACTGGAATTCCAACACATTGTTCAAGCAAAGAAAACAAGCAAGTGAAAAACGACAATTTTCAACAAAACCGATAGTTTTCTCATTTGCGACATATTCAGAAAAATAGGAGTATTTAATACTATGCAGAAAAAGACAAAATTATTTTATGACCAGAATTGGTATCGCTAGTCCAGGAACCTACCTTTAAAGTCCTTTTCAACAGTATTTCGGTCATATCAGGAGATGGGAGGGAAGTTATGAAGGGCTCCAAACACCATTTAGGCTTTGAAGAATCTCGCCTGCAGTGACACTCGAACGCGTGATCCCGCAGTCGTTAGGCTTACAATACTACCATGCATATGCTTTACGATCTAATATTTTACGGGAATCCTTAAAATAAAAACTAAACAGAAACATCTATCGTTTTGCAGAAATGAGCATCTCAGCAAGTGTCTGTGTTTCTCTTTTTGCATATCTGATCTACTCGTATCTTTGCATATATGATCTATGAATCCTGGTAGCAAAGCATCTGATCAGTACAAAGGCACATCTGCTCAACCTGTTCAGAGTTATCCATTTCCAACCAACACTGGGGTTAACCAGTACTACGTGCACATACTTTCGCCCGTAACTGACAACTGCCCTTCTTGAATCAGCGGAAGGAGAAACAAAAGTATGTGGTCAGACCGGGTATCGAATCCATGACCTCTAACTTATGAGTCAGGTGACCTACCAATTGCGCTACCCGGCCCGGCGAAAGTTTGTATACATATAAAGCACCATCAGATGATGTGCAGGGATGTGCAGGGAAAAGAACCATAACCCTACTTTCACTTTTAACAAAATTATGCCCCTTGTATTTTTCGTATTGTAATTTTGTATCAAATTCGTGTCCTAGACACTCCATATCTCCCTAACCTCTTGAAAGATTTTTTCGAAACTGGAGTCCAATGTTCACCTTATCGAGGCAACTTGCAGAACTCATATTTCTTGTTGACTTTCCAATTTTAAGCCCCAACGGGCGTATATTGCCCTGCTCAGTGGAGCTCTTGTTTTCTATTTCTATTTCAACAAACATCAATCATTTCACTAAAGAGTTTGCAATACGAATTTCGGAATTCGGAATTGTGAAATAGTATGGAAATGAAAAGTGAGCCAATTAGGTCATCGTAGATTTCCTCTTTTCCCCAAACTTCAGTCTTCTGGAACAATCCATTGCAATGGTAGATGGGAACTTCTTTTTCGGCTTTGGTTTTCTCAATGGCAAGTCATCGGTAGGGTTGTCCTGATGATTTACTGATTGACATCTAAAAGCAGTATGACCGTCCTTCAATGGCGTGATATTTTGGCGGCAAAAATCTTGACCGCAAGTGAGATTTATAGCCCTTCGAAATTCTGGTTAATTTCCAATAAACTGCCGAGTCACTCGTCTAGAACGTTGATGCAATCCAGAAGAGTTTGGGGAATCACACTGGGAAGCGTTTAATCCAGCTTGACCATTATTTTTCGCCGAAAACTTTTTGGTGCTCAAAAACATTTCATCCATTTTCTACAGTGGTCTGGGCATGTTGGTCATGTGACCTGGACGGTTTGAACAAATTTTCTGCGATTGAGAAACTCTTTCTGTCAACAGAGCAGTAAATGTGTACCTTTCTTTAACCAGGGAAGGATAAGGCAGTGAAAGGAGAGGGATGGGTTCCTCCTTCCATAAGCTGTGCACAAGGCACTGTGGGCCTCTAACCCCTACTGCTCCTACGTACAGCCACTAGGCTATGGGAAATCTTAAATCTTTTATGCACAAAGTTTACCTGCGCAGTGTGACCTTGACCTTCTAGTTAGTGGCATGGTTCTTGTATGTGACACATAATCTTGTCATGGTGATCATTTATGCCATTTAAATTCCACCATAGAGGACAAAGTTATGGGTGGACACTAACATGGTTTCGCTATAGCCTAAGCAAAATGCTAAAGCAGGCAGTGTGACATTTCAGCTAGTGACAAAAATCTTGCACGCCACACATCATATTGTTTTGATGATAATTTGTGTCATAATATTCAAATCCCACCTTGCAGGACAAAGTGATGGGCCAGACACAATTCTGGGAACACAAACACGCACTCACAAACAGGTTATACACTAAATGCCCTTCCGCCATTTCATAGCATGGGACATACAGTAAAAACTCATTCTTGCAGTGAATAAGATTTCTCCATGCAGTTACCTGCTGTTACCAAAAAGATATAAGAGCACAAAAGCCATCTTAAATAAAATAGATATTCAATTTTGGTGTGACCAAGATGTTACCATGCAGTTACCTGCTGTTACCAAAGAGATATAAGGATACAAAAATCATCTAAAATAAAGTCAATATCCAATTTTGAAGTGACCACCATGTTACCATGCAGTTACCTGCTGTTACCAAAGAGAAACTAGGACACAAAAATCATCTAAAATAAAGCCAATATCCAATTTTGAAGTGACCACGGTGTTACCATGCAATTACCTGCTGTTACCAAAGAATAATAAGGATACAAAAATCATCTAAAATAAAGTCAATATCCAATTCTGGAGTGACCAAGATGTTACCATGCAGTTACCTGCTGTTACCAAAGAGATATAAGGGTACAAAAATTGTCTGAAATAAATTCAACATCCAATTTTGTAGTGACCTAGATGTTACCATGCAGTTACCTGCTGTTACCAAAGAGAAATTAGGACACAAAAATCATCTTAAATAAATTCAACATCCAAGTTTGAAGTGACCAAGATGTTACTATGCAGTTACCTGCTGTTACCAAAGAGATATTAGGGTACAAAAATTGTCTGAAATAAATTCAAAATCCAATTTTGTAGTGACCTGGATGTTACTATGCAGTTACCAGCTGTTACCAAAGAGACATAAGGTCACACAAATCATGTGAATTATATTTTCAACATCCGATTTTGCAGTGACCAAGGTGTTACCATGCAGTTACCTGCTGTTACCAAAGAGATAAAGGGGCTCAAAAATTGTCTAAATTAATTCAACATCCAATTTTGCTGTGACCAAGAAGTTACCATGCAGTTACCTGTTGTTACCAAAGAAATATAAGGACATCAAAATCATGTGGATTATATTATGAACTTCCAGTTTTGCAGTGACCAAGATGTTACTATGCAGTTACCTGCTGTTACCAAAGAGGTATAAATAAAACATTTTCCACAGCTAACTTTTCAGTTACCAACAGTTACCACCCAGTTACTTGTTGTTACCAAACAATTGTAAGGACATAGAAATCGTCTCAAATCAATTCAACTTCTGTTTTTCTGTTATTCAGAGTCGAATTTTGCCCTGACTATTTAATGCTCCATTTATTTAGTTTCCTCCATATATGTTACCATTGTTACTCATTGTTACCAATGCTTTATAGGAGGCAACAAATGCTAAGGGGTGGAAAGTGGTGCCGATTTTGGGCCCTATCTATCCAGTAGAGTACAGCAGATTTCATACAGCAAGTTTCACTTTGCAATGAAAAATGCTAGTTTGCTTAACTTCATCAGTGTCACCATTGTCTTGGACATGCATTCTTAGCTTTCTTTTACTCAGACCTGACCTATAAAAATTCTTCCTATCTAGTACTACACTATAATATAACTCAACTTTGGCCATTCATTAGTTGTCACTATAAAATTCCAAGGTTTTCACATGAATACAGCTTTAAATTGCAATTAATTCCTATAGTAAGAGAATTCCAGGTAGACATGAAAGAAACATTTAGAAATAACTGTGATTGATTTGTATTGTATCAGCTGCATTGATCTCAATCCTCAACCCCCTGGGAGATGTCAGGAAATCAGAACTTTCAAACAGTTCTGCTCAAAGAAATCTTACTCAAAGCAAACAGTTCCTGTTTAGTCAAAGTGTCTTGCTTAGATATGAATAATATGAGCCGCGACACAACAAAACCAACAATGTGGTTGTGCGCCCAGCGCAGACTCAGATCAGCCTGGGCATCCGCCCAGTCTGATCAGATTCTTCGCTGTCCGCATGAAGGTAGCTTAGACCCTTAGCTACCTTTTAAGCGCTTAGTAAAGACTCTGATCAGACAGGGTGGATGCCTAGGCTGATCTGAGTCTGCACTGGGCGCACAACCACATTGTTGGTTTTCTCGTGTTGGGCTCATATAAAGATGATCAAAGAGTAACAGAGTACCATCTTCAGAAAACCTTTAAGGTGTAAGGGTATAGCTTTATGTTTTTCAGTGATTTTCATAAAGGGGAACAACTTTTGAAAGTTCCTGTTTGCTTACCTACTAGGTGGAAAAAAAACTTTCAAAAAGGGGTCTGCTCTTTAATGGAAAGAAAAAAAACTTCCAAAAAGGGGACTGCTCTTTAAAGGAAAGAATTTGCTCCTTAGTTAATTAGAAGCAAATTCATTAACAACTTCCACTCAGGGTAGTGGGGCTGAATTAAATATTGGCAGAGTTACTTTCCCTGATAGTGTATACATTCATCATAGACATATTCTTAGAACCCATGTCCAGACCATGTACATCCTGGTCAAGGAATGAGCTGTTGGCTTTTCAAAATCCACAAAGTCCTGTACAAATATTCTCAAAAAAAAATTATTTACCTACAGACTGACCCAATGTTAAAGGAAAACACTCACTAAAATGCATTTTGGTCCCAAATTAAAGATTCTAATAAAACATGAAATTTGCTGAAAATTTCATGAAAATCGGGCTTAAAATAAGAAAGATATGACAGTTTAAAGATAATAAAATTTGTGTTTCCCCTAGCCTGGAAAAAGGGCAGAGAAAAAGGGCACTTTTAGCGCGCGACACACACCCTGAAGGGCACTTTTCTTAAGCTATTATTTTCAGAGACAACATTATTAAGGGTATTAACACTGTCTAACAGGATGAACACCCTATTTTTGCATTGAGATATAAATATGTGTATTATGAAAGGCCTCTTTACACACAGAAAGCTGAAAATTCCAACCAAATGACAATATGAGCGAAATAACCTTCTGAAATTTGAGGGCAGAAGGGTAAGGTCAGAAGGCAGAAGGGTAAAGCCAAAAGGCAGAAGGGTGCAGCACCCTTCTAAACCACTAAAAATGTTGAGCTGGGAACCAGCAAATCTGTGAGTTAATGACATCATAAACTCACAGTCAAAAATGAAATTCCTAAATAACTTTAGTTTGAAACAAACTGTAGATAAATTAAAGGCATAGATCTATATTTATCTTCATAAAGAAACAATTAAAACTGAATAATACTGTAAAAGTAAGCAATCTGTGCTCTTATTCTAGATTTAGATATTTATCACGTGACAGGAACTTCCAAAATGGCGGCCTCCGAGACCGCCATTTTGATTTTTTAAAATCTTCATATCTTTCTTATTTCAAGTCCGATTTTCATGAAATTTTCACCAAATTTAATTGCTAATCAAGATCTATAATTTGTAGTCTGTTCATATTTAAGTGAATGTTTTGCTTTAAATCTGTGGGTTGGGTGACAGCAAACAGTCTTTTATTAAGGATGGCCTAATATTCTCTACAACGAGACAACACACATAGTGACTTCCAATGCCAGTATCATCAGAATGTTATAATTGAGCCACATCATGTGATTTCCAGCAATGTGGTAGTTTTGTCATGTGATATTCAGATCATCATTATCTATAGAGGCCTTACTGTTCACTGTATTGTTTGGGCCAACACCATAGGTGGCTGATGTGACAAGCAAAGGCTTTGATCAGACTGCACTCAAGTGCAGTCTGATCAGAGCCTTTGCTTGTCACCAATGCAACATTGATGTGGCTCAGTTATGATGCTGTGCAAATTCCCTAATTTGGAAATACTGAACTGGTGCATCTGATATCAGTCAGTTTTGCTGCATATGCAATTTTAAAGTTGTAGACAGTCGTTTATTTCAGCAGCTCTCAAGAGAGAGCTAAAAGCCACAATTATAATTGGTTTGATCTGGAACTGGCCTGTTCTGTCAGTAAGTCGGAGGAGACTCTTCTTTATTTATGATGACATTTTTAGCTCACCTGAGCCAAAGGTTCAAGCGAGCTTATAGCACTGGCTTGGCCGGGGTCTGTCATCTGTTGTCGTCATTTCCAAACATCTTCTTCTCTAAGTTACAAAGCTGATTATAGGCAAATTTCATACAGTTTCCAGGGGCTTATTAACACGGTCCTGACCAACATGTCCTGCATGCCCATATATGGGAAACACATTTAAAATAAGTTTTCTTTTCCAGCCGGGTGTGGTCATGGCTGTCATGCCTGTACAAGGTTTAACTTTTGAAAATCTCCTTCTGCAGAACATAGTGGCCCATGACATTTAAACAAGTACATGTATACAGCATGTGGGATTCATATTCTTTCAGATTTGTTCAAATGATGACTTTGGTTTTGAACTTTTACTCAGGTGAGCAATTCAAGGCCTCATGGCCTTCTTGTTATTAGGGTAATTTAAGTGATGTAGGGTAAATCAAGTATGTAATAATAGTAATATTGATTTTATTCAGTTTCTAGTTCATATCAAATTGATAAGTTAATTTATTAAGGATATAAAATACCGTATTCGCCCCATTTACCGCACGGTGCGCTTAACTTTTTCAAAATTGCCACAAAAAGGTGTGGTTAAAAACGTTTCTAATAACCGCACACTCAGAACAAAAAAAACAACAAACGAACAGTCGAAATAGTGGGCAATACTGATCGGGGTGTTCGAAGTGTTAAGAAAAATATTTAGTGTTCCAACTATTTTAATTGCCAATTTCCGGGAGAAAAACGATCTCATGTCAAGTCGCAAATTATATCTCATACCTCTCAGTATTAAATATGTCCTCATTATGCATGTATTTCATTCTCTTCACCCTTCTTCAATATTCCAAATAAAATATTCCGAAAGAAAGGAAAGTATTTCAACACATTTACGATGACCTAATATGTGATTGTTTAAACACGTCAGGTAAGTTTGTCAGTGCTCTGGCTATTCATTCACCAAAAAAACAAGGGCTTCTATTAATAACACACACATTCTAATTCTGGAAGATGCGGTCCTTTTGATCTTCCCTATTTCTGTCTGTCCTATATTACGTCCAAGGTTGCAGAAATATTGGCAATGTGTCATAAGAAAGGTACCGTATTACATGTGCAAACAGTAAAGCCTTAGACCCGTCTGTGCATCTTAAAACAATTATTTTGCAAACTATCGGCGAATCCTGGAGATTTGTTAGACTGGTCAATGTTTGCAAATGCACTGTATGATGCGGGTGTTTGCTGATCAATTGTGTCCTGAGGCCTTTTTGAGGCCCACGGGCCAGGTATGCCAGTGATAAAGCTATCCTATGGCTACCGCGAACTTTGTTTAAATGCACAGACCATGCATATATGCGCAGGCTGGTCGCTTCTTTCAGTTTGCGCATGTATTCAGACTGATTTTGTCAGGAAACAAGAGTTTGGCGTTATGATAATTTATTTCTTTTGCAACCCGAGTTTTTCATCTGTCGTTCATGTATCTTTCCCAACGCACTTTGGCGCATGTGCACATTTTGGCTATATATGACAAGAATTGCTCTTGAGAAATGGCGCCTTTTCGCATGTACAAAAGGCAAAGACTCAGTTCAGCCTGCGCACCCCCGCAACCTCATAACTTTGTAAGCTCGACCCTTATCGGATCAACATGTACATTCCCATTGTTGATGCAGACAAAGAATACGCTAATCAGATGGCACAGATGTGTAAGCTGATCCGAGTCCGCTGTTCGCACTCGCTTCAGCCAACTACGTAAATATCGGCGAGGATGCCCGATTGACATTTAGGCCGATAGAGTTGCTCTCTTCGCACATTGCACTGAAAACACTGTCGCTGTTGAAACAGTAATGGTAAGTTGAACTTGATGCATTTTGTGTGTTTCAAAAGGAAAAAGCAGTGTGCGCTTGTGCATTTTTTCCGGAAATGGCCGTGGTGTGCGGTTATAGGGGCATGTGCGGTAAATGGGGCGATTACGGTATACAAGGTCAAGTACACTAAATCTCTTAAACCGTAGGTGGACTTCCACTTTGCACAGGGATGATTGCGGTCGGGCGATGGTGCTGGGTAACTTTCAGTCCCAGGGCTTACTACAAATTTGGATAATAGTAGGGCAAGGGCCTACTGTGCTTGCAGTAGGTGTGGGTGTTTTTTTTGTTTTTTTTTGTGGAATCTGGCCAGTTTTTCACGGAAAAATGAGTGTGGATGTTATTGGAGAGGGAGCCCTTATTTGAAGAAATTTCAAAAGGACACTGAAAAGTCTAATTGCAGGGAGCACACAGTTTTTAAACCTCATTGGCAATGATATTCCATTGACATCCCTATCATGATGTTGTGTATACCTATTTGGATTATTTACCAAAAATGAGCATCTCTTGATGAGTCACTTTCACATAGTGAAAGGCCTTCAGGAAATCCAAAGGGTATCAAATCATATCAGGCAAAACACCTCTTTTTGTTCGGGACAGTCTGTTCAAATGCACAGCAGTTTCTGCTGCTCTGTTGACCTGGTTTTTACAGATTTAGTTACATGCCAACTGATCCGATTTCAGAGCAATGTTTCACTGACAGATTTTTTATTGATTTCTTCGTCTGCAGAGTCTGGGTGAATGATTTTCCCTTCATTGAGATTGATACTATAAAGATTTCTCTTTTTAAACCACTGAAGCGCAGTGTTCCTTTTTTCACAGGGTATGATCGATTCCGCTAATTTTCGCTTCCTGCAGAGACTGTACATCATATTTGGCTTCCATCGAGACTGTCTGTGAACTCTTGCTTCCTGCCGAGACTTCTGTACATGATAAATGGCTTCCTCCAGAGACTGTCCGTTTGATTCTGCTTCCTGCCGAGAGCCTCGGCAGGAAGCAGAATCACGTGGACAGTCTCGGCAGGAAGCCATTGTTTGAGGACAATAGTCTCTGCAGGAAGCAAGAGTTCGCGGACAGTCTCGGCGGGAGCCAAATATGACGGACAGTCTCTGCAGGAAGCGAAAATTGGCAGAATCGATTATACCCTGTGTTTTTGGCTTACAAAAGCTTCAGATAAGGTAATTTTGCAGTCTTATTTCTGGCCTGGGATTAGCAGAAAATGAGTCAACTGGCATCACATCATCATTGTCAGCAGCTTAAAAATTTTCACACTTAATCCTAAAAAACATGACATTTCTAATGCGAATATTCTTTTCTCTTGTCAAAATGATTCTAGTGAGATGCCGCAACACACAAAAATTACCCTTTTCAGGAATCATCATCAAATTCCTCCCCTTTATCTGTTGCTTCATTTCTTGGACTTTATTGTCCATTTATACAGTCAAACCTGTCTTAAGGGGTCACCCAAGGGAACCTCAAAAATTGGCTGCTAAAGACAGGTGACCCCTCAATACAGGTTCATTTACACTGTATTTAGGTTCAAGGGACCCAGAAAAAGTGGCTGCTAAAGGCAGGTGGCCCCTTGATAGAGGTGACCACATAAGCAGGTTTGACTGTAGTTACCTTCAAAGTACCTGTGTAGTTTGACTCTTAAAGTACCAAAAAAGACAAATTTACATCTGTATAATTTCAAAATTCTGTTCTGTTCTTTTTCAATTCTTCTAATGACGTTCCCGAAGTGGCTCAGCAGTACCTAACCATAGTTGCACTCACCTGGCGTGCAGCTATGGTTATGTACCGCTGAGCCACTTTGGGAACTATATAATAACTTGAAAAAATGTTTCAGCCAAGCCATATCATATTGAGAATTCATAGGTATCTATGGCAAACAGTGTAGACTTAGATGAGGTGGTTCATTATGAGCCACCTCATCTGGTTCTACACTGTTGCAAAATCAATTATCTTCTAGCCCTTTAAGGTTTGAGTTTTCATGTTATTTTTAGAAAAACAAAAACTAGCAGATATTAAATTTGCATTCTAAGAGAATCCAATGTACTTTGATTTACTTTTAAATCCTATTCTAAGAGAATCTGATGTACTTTGATTTACTTTTAAATCCTCTGCTATATCTGAATGAAAGAAACCTCATATAAGACTATTTAAGAGATGTGTTTTTGAATGTTATTTGAAGCTTTGGGTGGAATCTGTTGCTCAGAGATATTTACAAGAATCTTTTAATACCTCAAAATGAGTTTTGAATGTCTGAGTCTTCTAATATTGGCTAAGGCTGAATTAATTTCCAGATCATCATGATAACTCTGTATAGTTGGACTGACATGCTTTTAGCAAGCATTGGAAACCTAGATCAGGCTGCTGCTAATAAGCAGCATGATATGAGTTTGCACCATTTTTCATTTGTGTGAATTCCAAAATTGGAGCATCCTTTGCACAAGTAGCTAAAATGTCTGAAAATTTATAATAAATAATGTGTGGTGCCTGAAAATTTATGATAAATGCAGTTGTGGAATGTCTGGAAATTTACAGTAAATGCAGTAGTGAAATATTATGAACATTTACAGCAAATACAAAAGTGCGATGTCTGAAAATTTGTGGTAAATGCAGAAGTACAGTGTCTAAAATTTACACATAATACAGATGTGCAATGTATGAAAAAAAAAAATAGTAAAGGCAGAAATGCAATGTCTGAAAATTCACAGTAAATGCAGATATGCAATATCTGAAAATACACAGTGAATGCAGATTTGCAGTATCTGAAAATTTTCAGTAAAGCAGATGTGCAGTGTCTGAAAATTTAAGTAAATACAGACTGATGTGCAGTGTCTGAAAATTTACAGTAAATACAGAAAGGTAATTTCTTAAAAAGTATTTAAGTAATGGCAGAAGAGCTATTCCTGAAAATTTACAGTAAATGCAGAAATGCAGTGTCTGAAAATTTACAGTAACTGCCGAAATGCTATTTCTGGAAATTTACAGTAAATGCAGAATGTGCAATGTCTGAAAATTCACAGCTTACAGAAAATGCAGATGATTGTGAAATATCTGAACATTTACAGTAAATGCAGATGTGCAATGCCTGAAAATTTGCGAGTAATGCAGAAGGGCAATGTCTGAAATTCAACAGTAAGTGCATCGTGTGCAATATCAGAAAATTTACAGTAAATGCAGAAATCCAGTGTTTGAAAATTAACAGTAATGGCAGATATACAATGTCTGAACATTTATAGTAATTACAGAAGTGCATTGCATAAAAATTTACAGTAAATACAGAAGTGCTATGCCTGAAAATTTACAGTATATACAGAAGCTCTACAGAAACACTTTGTTTGAATAGTTACAGTAAATACATACATGCAGTGTCTGAAAATTAAGAGTAAATGCAGAAGTGCAGTGTAAGAACAAAAATCTCTATCAATGCATAAATGCAGTGTCAAGAAATTTACAGTAAATGCAGAAGTGAAATGTTTGAAAATTTAAAGTAAAAACAGAAGTGCTGTGTCTGAAAATATACTGTAAATACAGAAATGCCATGCCTGTCTATTTACAGTAACTATTGAATCGCAGCACCTGGAAATTTCAAATGAATACAAAAGTGTAAAACCCCTGTCACACCAGAGCAGCGTTCTCACGGCGATCCCACGGCGTCCAAGAAAAATGTAGAACGCCGAGGTGCGCGCAGTACCATCGCAAGCATCGCCGCAGCAACGCAGTGGCATCGCCAGTAGACGCTGTGGGATCGCATAGAACGCCGAGCGTCGGCGCGCACGTTGAGCATGCTCAAAACAAACGCCGTCGCTCGGCGTTCTAAGAAGAGCGCAGTGGGGTCGCCGTAGGGTCACCATAGCCGCGCAGTAAGGTCTCCTAGAATGCAATAGGAGCTCCGCGGGCGCGCACAAGTGTCGTTGTGCAAACGCCGTGGTCGTCCGTGGCGTTTGCACGGAGATTGTACGGCGTTCTTTGAGATGTCACGGCGTCTTTAACGCGCTGATACGACGCGTCTACGGCGCTTATACGGAGTGCCATTTATTTAACTGCGCTCTTACAACGACTGCAAGAAGCTGTCATGGCGATAACTGCGCTCCCATGGAGCTTTTACCGCGCCCATCGGCGTTTGTATGACAAAAGCAAACAAAATAGATTAAAAAATGAGATATGCAAACAATTATGACAAAAGCAAACAAAATACTATAAAAATGAGATATGCGAATAAGCATTCCTTTCACTATGTCCGACGTACGCCAGCAAGCTGGACTCCTGCTTGCCTATATGGGGGTGGTCGGGTGTTGCGATGGTGCTTGATATAACTTCCAGTGCCTGGACGTCCTACTGATTTGGATAATAGTAGGGCAAGGGCCTACTGTGCTTGCAGTAGGTGCGGGTGGGGTTGTTTGGACATTTTTTCTCTCTTCTTTCTCCCTCTCTTTGAAAGACGGCCCGATATAGACCGAAATACTGTCTCAAAGGGCCGTTAAACCAAAAACAAACAACCAACCAACTTGCCTATATGCAGGTCCAGCAGTTCCAAAATGCTGCAGACGCTGTTCACATCATTCTTGGAAGACGACGACGGAGGAGGGCCGAAAGGCGTAGACTGCTTTGGGTCCGGCCCAAAGGCGTAGAATGCTTTGAGTCCTGCCCTCTTTATGCGGGCATGGTTTCAACTTCGAGAACAAACATACAACTGACGAAGACTTCGTTCTGTTGTGCAAACGAACGTCTTCAACACGCCGTCAGCGCAGTGTGAACGCCGCGAAAGCGCAGTGCATGCATTATGAACGCCGTGAAAGCGCAGTGAAAGCTTCGTGAGAGCGCAGAGAATCGCCAACAAGAACTCCGTAGGAACGCGATAGAACGCCATGCGAGCTCCGTAGCAACGCCTTGGTCGATGTCAGGACGCCGTGACAGGCCCTTTTTCACGAAAAATATCAGGGTTTTCTTGCGATCTCACGGCGCTCCGGAAAATTAAACAACTCCGTACCAACGCAGTGGAAACGCGGCTTGGTGTGACAGGGGCTTAAGGACTGTAAAAAAATAAAATAAATGAAAAGTGCAATAAATTTTAACTTACAGTAAATATGGAAGTGCAGTATCTGAAAATTTATGGTCAATGCAGAAATGCAATATCTGAAAATTTACAGTTAAGCAGAAGTGCAGTGTCTGAAAATTTACTGAAAATACAGAAATGTTATCTCTGAAAATTTAAAGTGAATACAGAAGTGCAGTACCTGGTAATTTACAGTAAATACAGAAATGTGGTGCTTGAAATTTTGCACTAATTACATTAGTGTAATGTCTGAAAATTTATGGTAAATACTGTAAGCCAGTGTCTGAAAATTAAAGTTAAACACAGTAGTGTGATGTCTGAATTCATAGGGATACTACCTGAAGATTTATAGTACCGGTAAATCCTGAAAATTTATCATAATTATATTGGGGCAATGTCTTAAAATTTAAGATAAATACAGCTTTTAGACACATTGAGACAAATTAAATGAAAGCTTAACTGTTTGATAAGTTATTTCATCAAGGTCGGCATTTCAAGGTTAGAATATGACAGCAGCTTAACCACAGGGTATAATCGATTCCGCCAATTTTTGCTTCCTGCAGAGACTGTACATCATATATGGCTTCCGCTGAGACTGTCCTCAATCTCTTGCTTCCTGCCGAGACTTCTGTACATGATAAATGGCTTCTTGCAGAGACTGTCCGCATGATTCTGCTTCCTGCCAAGGCTCTCAGCAGGAAGCAGAGTCACACGGACAGTCTCAGCAGGAAGCCATTTCTCGAGGACAGCAGTCTCTGCAGGAAGCAAGAGTTTGCGGACAGTCTCGGCGGAAGCCAAATATGACGGACAGTCTCTGCAGGATGCGAAAATTGGCGGAATCAATTATACCCTGTGTTAACTTAATTAATTTTGTCTAAAGCTTTCCAAATGAAAGCTCAAAAAAATGTGTGCATTTTACCATAAATTTTTGTACAAATATACTGAACTATCAAAGCCTGTTTGGAACAATTATATCTCGGTGTTGATAAAAAAAGTGTGGTAATGATATGTTGCAGGTGAATCAACTACTGGAAAAGCATGTGTTCTGTCAAATTGGATGTTGTGTCTGTGGTTTTGTTGATTTTGGCTGTGTTGCCAAACACTGTTTGAAGAAGGGTTGTTCAACAATTAAGTATGCTCAAACCAATCTCATGTGAAGAGGTCACCCTTCCAAAATTATCATAAATATGTAAATCAGACTTGTGCACCTCAGCTATGAGAGGGTTTTTCACTTTTAAAAACAATCCCAGAAATCTAAGTCCATATTATAAGATAGATCTAGATTTTAAGGTGGATCTCGATTTTTGGGGGTGGTTTGGATGATTCCAAAAATCTAGATCCACTTTTTAAGATGGATCTAGATTATTGGGATTGTTTTGGATGGGAAAAGCATCCATGTTGTAACTGAAAAAAATATTATACAGATAAAATTGGGCTCAGCTTGAGAATACGGAATTCACTGTGTACTATAGAGTATCTCTGCTTTGTCTCACTTATGAATCTTAACTCTTTAAGCCCCAGTGACGCAATTAGCAAAATTTGCAAACAGCGTAGATCCTGATGAGGCGGCTCATAATGAGCCGCCTCATTTAGATCTACACTGTTTGCCCTCTAGTCTTTGAATTCTCAATATAAAAAGTCTTGGACAAGGCATCTTTTTAATTTTTGCAGACGTAAATTTTGTCGTCTGCTTTTTGGTAGTGAAAGAGTTAAAGGTTGTTTATCCTATCTTTTAGAAGCATGGAAGTTGGCTTCACAATACTTTAAGATAACACTAAGAAGTATACATTGTAACTTTGAACAGGGCATTTGTTGTAAAATTCAGATTACTTTTTGGATGGCCCGCAAATAAAATTGCTGTAATATTTATAACAGGCAGAACAATCTATGAAATGTGGTAGTTTATTTTTGGTGCATCTTTATTCTTTTTCTTTCACCTTTTGCTATTTTGTAATTACTGTATTTGCCATATTAAGCACCCATGCTCTGATAAGTATATACAGGACTGGTATGTACTGTTCCAGCCTCATTGAAGGTGAATGGGATAATTTACTTTCAGGGAAAGCAATGGTGTTATAGCTCACCTGAACATAAGTTCAGGAAGAGTAACTGTTGTTGTCACCTTGGCATCAACGCATCTGAATGTATTTATGTGATTGGCAAAACACTGTTAGGCAAGCTATCCTGAAGTGGACAGGTCTTGTAATTTTTACTGTCCTTCTCAATGAGGGTCAGGTTTTAATAGGAAAGAATTTGTGCCTTTAAGAGCAGATTGTTTCCTTTAAGAAAAGACCCATTTTGGAAGGGTTTATTGTCCGGAAAACTGAAAAGGAAATCACAGAAGTTCTCTTTGTAAAAAAGGTAGACGAATATGCAAGTATACTATATATCTTAAAGCAGGTGAAAAAGAACAAGAAAATCATCAGTTCGGTCTTTGGTTATGATAGTGACATTTTGTTGTTTACGGGGTAGGGTTTTCACTGCATTTTGAAACTTGGGGTACACAGTTGCTCTAGTTTTCCTTATTTCTTTATTTTTGTGGAAGTTGTTATTACTGTTAAATGCAATGGCTTGTTGCAGTGAAGAGCAGACTACTATGCCTGTTGGTTCAAAAAATTTGATTTGAGTAATTTGAACTGTCCATGATATTGCAGTAGATTTAGAATTATTAAGTAGTAACTTTTGCAAAATACCGTAATCGCCCCATTTACCGCACATGCCCCTATAACCGCACACCAAGGCCATTTCCGGAAAAAAATGCATAAGCGCACACTGCTTTTTCCTTTTGAAACTCACAAAATCAAATGCATCAAGTTCAACTTACCATTACTGTTTCAACAGCGACAGTGTTTTCAGTTTTGTTTTCCCGACGCAATGTGTGAAGAGAGCAACTCTATCGGTCTAAATGTCAATCGGGGGTCCTCGCCGATATTTACGAAGTTGGCTGAAGTGCTATGATGTGTACGAGTGCGAACAGCGACTCGGATCAGCTAACACATCTGCGCCGTCTGATTAGCGTATTCTCTGTCTGCATCAACAATGGGAATGTACAAGTTGATCCCAGAAGGATCGAGCTTACGAAGTTATGAGGTTGCGGGGGTGCGCAGGCTGAACTGAGTCTTTGCCTTTCGTACATGCGAAAAGGCGCCATTTCTCAAGAGCAATTCTTGTCATGTATAGCAATAATGTGCACGTGCGTAAAAGTGCGTTTGGAAAGATACATGAACGACAGATGAGAAACAAATAAATTATCATAACGACAAACTCTTGTTCCCTGACAAAATCAGTCTGAATGCATGCGCAAACTGAACGAAGCGACCAGCCTGCGCATATGCATGGTATGTGCATTTAAACAAAGTTCGCGGTAGCTTTATATCATTGGCATACCTGGCCCGTGGGCCTCAAAAGGGCCTCAGGACACATTCGATCAGCAAACACCCGCATCATACAGTGCATTTGCGAACACTGACCAGTCTAACAAATCTCCAGGATTCGCCAATAGTTTGCAGAATAATTGTTTTAAGATGCGCAGACTGGTCTAAGGCTTTGCTGTTTGCACATGTAATACGGTACCTTTCTCATGACACATTGCCAATATTTCCGCACCCTTGGACGTAATATAGGACAGACCGAAAATCAAAGAAGATCAAAAGGACCGCATCTTCCAGAATTAGAATGAGTGTGTTATTAATAGAAGCCCGTGAATTTAAAGCAGACCCCTTGCGATGAATGAATAGCCAGAGCACTGACAAACTTACCTGACGTGTTTTAACAATCACATATTAGGTCATTGTAAATGTGTTGAAATACTTTCCTTTCTTTCGGAATATTTTATTTGGAATAATGAAGAAGGGCAAAGAGAATGAAATACATGCATAATGAGGACATATTTAATACTGAGAGGTATAAGACATAATTTGCGACTTGACATGAGATCGTTTTTCTCCCGGAAATTGGCAATTCAAATAGTTCGAACACTAAATATTTTCATGACACTTCGAACACCCCAATCAGTATTGCCGACTATTTCGACTGTTCGTTTGTTGTTTTTTCGTTCTGAGTGTGCGGTTATTAGAAAGGTTTTTAACCACACCTTTTTGTTGCAATTTTGAAAAAGTTAAGCGCACCGTGCGGTAAATGGGGCGAATACGGTATGAAAATTCAAAGCACCAAGTACACTGATTATGGGGAATAGGGTAGATAATTAGACTAAATTAGTTCCATTTAAGGAAAGAAAAACAGCAAATAAATGAAAACAGTGAAATGATGTTGAAATGAATAAATTTTGCATCAGAATCAAGCCTTCTAATGGAGTTTACTTGTTTGGGTTGAAATAGTGTGCAGAATATCTTAACTGCATTTTTGTTGTCATTAACTGACTGTATAATTAAGACTAGTCTATCCAAATTCTGTGACAATTACGGTGAATGGACACACTTATAGGGGAAGCAACTCTGCTGTTTTAAGTTTAAATTACCTTCCTCCTGAATGGGGTCAACTCTGAAAGGAAAGAATTTGCTCCTAGGGGAGCAAATTCTTCCCTTTAGGAGAAGATCCCATTTTATAAGGGCTTTGTCCTTCAGAGAAGCAAACAGAAAGTCACAAAAGTCAGTCAAAAGTTAGTCCTCTTTGTCAGATTGGTAGAAAAACATGATGGTGTACCCATGTCCATATTATTACAGTACTCCAGATAAGAAGGGGTAACAGGGATAATTTGGGGATAATTTTGCATATTTCTCCATAAAAACATATTTTGTGACCCATCATTAGAACCGTCTCGCCGAGACGGTTCTAATGAGGGGTCACAACATATGTTTTCGTTGAGAAAAATAAGAAAAATTATCTTCAAATTATCCTCATTACCCCCTCTTATCTGGAGCTTTGTATTAAGGTAGACGAATACTGAATAGAAATATTGGCGGGGCATTCAAACCATTATACCGTCTAAATAACCCAAAGAGCTATAAAACATTTGGGTAAGAAAAAAACAATTTTCACCGTTTTGTTTTCCTAAAAAACAATATTTTGTATTTCTACATACTTTTTTTACACATTTTCCATTAAAATTCATATCTCTAGCACATGAATGCACTTTCATTTCAGCAAATCATATAGTCTGTAATATAGGATATTTGAAACAAACTGATAGCAAAAAATTGCAGTTTTCTTGTTAATAAGTATATTTTTACATTCTTTGAAAAAAATGCAAGAAAATTGAATTTCATGAAAAACGTCATGAAAAATATCATCAATCGATGGGGCATGCTTATGCATATTATTTTAGTAAAACTTACATCGTATGTTAAAGAATAAAACAAAAAAACAAACATTTCACCGTTTCGTTTACTAGAAAAACAATGTTTAAGTTCAAAATATCCCCAAAACAGACTGCCCAAATTCTGCACCTGCTGCAAGCACCGCCGATCCTTGCCCTATTATTTACTTTCCTGTTATTCGGTTCTACCATAGAGTAATGTCGACAAAAATGCGCAGATGGAATGGAAACTGTGAAGATCTTGACCATTCTGGTTCCTAAGGAGCAGTCTGATCTCAGTTTCCACTGTTTGTACGTACCTATGTGCCCGAAAACTTAGGATCTTTACGGTAGATATTGTAAGTGTATATTATAACTGTATACTCCACAGTTAGTCGATTTGATGATGAACAATAACTCTGTTTGTTTTTTAAACAAGCAAGAACAGAGTTCTTCCGGGATCGTCCACCTTAAGCTTGTAAAGTCCGAGTTTGCTCACATAGCACATCAGTTTTATCAGGATCTACATTCTTTAAATGCAGCCAACAGTCTAATAGGATGCATGGGTGCTTTCTGCTATTTACAAGGGGAAACAACTTTTGCTACTTCCTGTTTGCTTCTGAGGAAGCTGAAGCCCATCTAAAATGGGGACTTTGATGAAAGAATTTGCTCCTAGCCTGCAGGGGTCAGCCTAGAGCTCTCAGACAGGGAGAAGTTATGCAACAATTTCTGGACTTTAGGAAGAAATTTTGGTCCAAATTATGTTCTATACATTTTCACTTCTCCCTCATCTCAAAATAGGGAGAAGTCAGCCAGCTTAGGGAGACTATTTCTCCCAAATCACCCTATAGGCTAAGCCTTGGTCCTAGGGGAGCAAACACTTTCTTTAATATTTGACGCTTATTCAGAAGGTAGCAGATATGAATATAACAGAGTTGCTTCCCCTGAAAGTAAGATCATTATTTGTACATAATGTACTTATCAGAATCTACTAAATAGGTTAAAAGTTAAGATGTCCTATATATTACAATATGTAAGAAAGTCAGGTCATGTCCGGAGGTCAGTTTCTGTCCAATATGGACAAAACTGTTATTTTAGAGAGTCTCAGGGGCGTCGGAACGATTTTGACATTGGGAAGGCGGATTTTTAAATACTTTATTGCCCCCCCCCCCCCACACCCCCCCCCCCCCCCCACACCCACACCCTAACCCTCCAAAGTTAAAAAACGACGTATGGATTTTGATATAGCATCACGTCATCGCAATAACATGATGTTGCTTTCAGTTTGTGATATGGACTTTTAATGACACTAATAATTAGACTTCTCAGTTGCTTGATTTCTCCTTTTTTTTTTTTTGGAAGAAGAAGAAGAAGAAAAAGTAAACCCATAATGATGCAAATTGACCTTAATTGTCTGATGGGTCTAATGGTAGTACAACCACCCTCTTTGGGTCAACCTGTGAAGGTTGAAAGCATACAATTTCTATCCACTTGGAAACTTGGTGTTTACAGGCTTATTTTGCCTAGTTATACGTTTGACTACATGTCTTTTACAATTTAAGCTGTGCCAAGCACATGTCTGTGCAAAATGGTAGTGCTCAGCTTGCCAGAGTGCCTGTCGTTACCCATGTGACTATTGCCTTACTAGCTACCGTCAGTGCAATATAAAATGCAACCTGCGCATTTGTGCAGCCTGAACAGCCTCTTCCCTTTTCGCAGCCAGTCCGGTATCAGTGCTATCAGAAGTCGGTATAAATTAATCCGTCGTGACTGGGATCGAACCCGCGATCCCCAAATCTTATAATAAGGAATACTGGATATGCTCAGAATCTAAGTGGACTAGCTCGAAAGTAAATGAAGAATCTGAGTATCTGTTCGAACAGACTTATTGTTTCATGCAGTGCAATTCAGTAATCAATGGGGTGGCGTCGTTTGGAAATGTATCTTATCATTTAAGTACTGACAATATTTAAATAAACCTGCGCATACGATCAGACTGACCAGAGCCTTCACTTTCACAATTAAGATGCATACGTGGTATATGCAATAAGGGAAGAGTCTGTTCAGACTGCACAGATGCGCAGGTTGATATGCATGCCTCCTATTCACACAAGATATATTTTCACATGATTTAATTGCATCGACTTGCCTTACTCATTATTTGAACAATTTGCCATGGTTTATCTTAATAATCACATTGTGATAATCCAGAGCTAAGGTGTGTCTTCTTTAACACCCGTTTACATCTTTCATCGTTGATCCTTTACGCCTGTAGGCAATTTCTAAAGCGTGAACTAGCATGACACCTGTTGTGACTTGAAAAAAATTGTGATGTGTGAGAGTGTCCCTTTCGTTTATTTTTCTCCCTTTTTTTCATTCTTAAGGTAAGCAGAATCATATTCTTGTCGAAAATATTGGGGCGGCGGTCGCCTCCCCTGCCGCCCCTGTTCCGACGGCCATGAGTCTTGAAGCCGAAATATATTGCAAATGACGAAATGAGTCTGCTAGATTTTATCAGTTCCAAAGAAGAAACAAGGAATTGGTTAACTGAATTATGAACAGTCTGGTAGTTCTTCATAATTTCTTAAGTTTTCTTGAAAGCTGTCATAACCCAATACCCACAGAGAGCTGGCTGTTGGCAGAAACTCGGACAAATTCACACAAATTCAGACAAATTACCATAACTAGCCTATATTTGGACACCGGAATAAATTGCTAAAATTGTCCTACGATTTGAATTCCAACGTTTGATTTTACTTATCTGGCATTGTGCCAAAAATGACTGGCAGAAAGGCACACAGTGCTGACCCAGATCAGACTGCTCCTTAGGAGCAGTCTGATCAGGATCTACACTGTTTGCTGAGACAGATCTGCCCCAGTATGTAGTCTCATTGCAGTAGTATTTTTTTAATTGTCAATGGAGAAATCAGATTGTGATTGTAAGAGACTAATGTTGACATAGTTTTACAAATTAAATTAAACCAATCAAATTATAGTTGTCTGGAACTGTCTGTCTATATATATATGCTTCAGCCAGGAAGTAGTCTGAGTCACAGAATGCTCTTGTCTTGAAATTGGAGAGGACACAGACAGACTTGAGGACAGGAAATGCAAAGTTGAGAATTCATTCCATTGAGCATTTTGAGCAACATCGTTATGAGAATAGGATGAAATGATAAAAACAAATGTTATCTTGGTTACCAATTTACAGTATGGTCCAGAGGGGATCCAGGAATTTTGGATAGGGGGTTCAGGTTAATAGCTGACTGGGGTTCGATTTGTGCATTTTGACAAATTTTCCCTGAAATTCACCATGAAAATGTAATAATTTAGGCTGAAGAGGAGGTTTTGTTCAATCTTTTTAATTCAGATGAGCGATTCAGGACTTCCTGACCCTCTTGTTTGCTCATCTGTACAAAAGTACAGGAAGAGCCATTGTTGTTGCCCTGGCTTCCATGTCAGCATCTGAACTGGATGTTTTATACTCTGAACAATCAGGCTTCATAACCTGTTCAGTTCAGTTCAGTTCAATTCTCTTATCGACGTTACCCAAGAGGCTCAACGGTACGTAACCATAGTTGCACACACTTGGCCGCCGTGTATCCGTCCAACCTTTATAACCTTTTGGCATGACCTTGTTTTATACTCTGAGCAGTCATGCACTCTTTATTTATAACCTCTCAGCATGACGCCCTGAAGACAAGGTACGGCGTGCTGCCGTCATAGTCAAACATTGGCGTGACGTTGACATGTTTGACTATGATGGCAGGATGCTGTACGTTGTCTTTACATAACATCATTTCCGTGATTCCATGTTTGAATGCTGAGAGGAATGGAAATACGGTACACAAATATGTAGTCTTGTACAAATTTCAAAATTTTGATAAAAGACATGCCAAAACCTCAAATAAAGAGTGACTGTTCAGAGTATATAATGATACTTATCCCTACAGGGATACTTTTCTGGATGGTTTAGTAAGTTTCGTTAGTCTATAGAATAGCTTGCCTGACAGCTAGTGCCTTGCCAATCACTTGAAGTGATTGGCAAGGCACTAGCTGTCAGGCAAGCTATCCTACATGTTGACAAGTCTTGTTTTGATTAATAAAGAAATAAAGTTGCTAAAGTTATTTTTTTTTGTCTTTTCAGCTCAGGATTGTCTGTCGTACATGCAAACAGGCAGTGAATTGATAAAGGTGCGGAGTAATAGTCGCCAGTACCACAGGATCTTCACCCTCAACTCAGACATGACAGAAATAAGATGGCAGCCAACGTCCAAGAAACCTCATAAAGCTCGAAGTAAGTTTTCTTGGTAGACAGATTTTTGTCCCTGGATAGTTTCGATGAAAGAACAAGAAAAGCTAGAGCAGTCAGTACAGTTTTCTACTTAAGGTTGGCCCTATATAGACTGAAATACTGTCTCAAAGGGCCGTTAAACCCATAACAACCAACCTACTTAAGGTGAAAGGATACTTTTACAGGGAAAGCAACTACTGCTAATTCATTTTTTGCCTCCCTTTTCCATGGATTCCACTCTTAAAGGAAAGAATTTGCTCCTATAGGAGCAAATTCTTTTCTTCAAGAGTAGAACCCATTTTGAAAGGGCCTCCATTTTGAGACGGCCTCATCATCTTCGGAAGCAAACAGAAGTCACAACAGAGATTGTCTCCCGTGTAAAAGTGGCTGAAAAACATAGAGGTGTCCCCATTCACCTTAAAACTTTCATACGCTGGGCAAGTGTGAGCTTTGCAAAATAGTCTGTGTGTATTGTCTGTCAGATAGAAGAGCGAGTGAAAAGTTACAGGAAAAAAGCAAGATCTGTGTGCATACAGGATAGATTGCTAAAGGGAGCAAACTTTCTCCTGTAATATATACCTCTTTCAAATTAAGTGTAACAGATTTTACTTCTTTACCTGTTGTTAAATCCCGGAAGTTTGAAGCAAAAAGTTGATAGGAAGGTCTTGGCAGCTAATGTATATCCCTTTCCAAACCATCTGTGAGACATGGCGGCAGCAGAGAATAAGAAAAGCTACCTCCTAAGGAAGAGAATTATTTCCTGTTTAAAGTATTCTCCCCTGGAGATATATCCATTCACTTTGAAATTGTATGTCTGTTACACAGTATTGTTTCTCAGCAAATTTCAGGAGATGCAGAGATTTCAAAGAGAATGCAGTTCACTCATCCCATATTAAAATATGAAATATATCTGCCTGTGTGTCGGATTGGCACCTTAAAGGAACCCACTTGCTGACTGAACTGTTAATAGTTCTTAAGCTTATGATGTGATTGAAGTTGAAAAGCTGCTAGAAATTTGATATTTTCAGAGCATCCTTGGAGACAAACTGTTTTCAGAGAGTTTCATGACTTTACATAATACAGCTCTGGCTTGTCAGATGGCTCATATTGTTGTCGATGCAAGATGTCAACAAACTTTTAAATGGGGAAGACTTATTGTCAGCTCAAGATGTAAACAAACTATGTGGACAGAGAAGACTCAGAATTGCATATGGCGATCATAATTGTCAGTCCATTCTTTGGACTCTTCTTGATTGTTCATAGAAACAGGGAATATTCTGATCTACCTGCACATCAGAATCTTCACTGCTTACATATGTTATGATCCATTTTTCCACCACATTTCTTTTGCATCTAATGGAAGTTTCAGACAGCTCTTAAAATATACTAAAGAACTTGTCAAGGTGTGGAACTAAGCCTGAAAGACGACATAATACATAAGTACAAGTTGTAGTCTCCACCATAGACAAGCTGTCTAGAACTGGTGCTTCTCAAGCTAGAACAAGCTTTAGAACAACAGGTGCTTCCTGACCAAAAACAAGCTCTCTAGAATTGATGCTTACCCACACAGAGCAAATAACAATCTCTCTAACAAGGTGCATCCCCACATAGACCATAGAACAAGTTCTTTAGGACAGGACTGGTGCTTTCTCATGACAAGGTTCTAGAACAGGTGCTTCCCCATCATATAACAAGCACACTAGAACAGGTACATCCTCTTATAAGCTCTGTAGCACAAGTGCTTTCCATCACAGAACAAGATCTGTAAAAGAGGTGCTTCCCATGATAGAAGAAACCCTGATGAATAGGTGCTTCTCCACATGCTTTCCACCATAGAACAAGCTCTGTAGAACAGGTGCTTTCCCACCATAGAACAAGCTCTGTAGAACAGGTGCTTCCCCACCATAGAACATGTTCTATAGAACAGGTGCTTCCCCACCATAGAACATGCTCTGTAGAACTGATGCGTCCCCACTGTAGAACAATTTCTGTAGAACAGATGCTGCCCAGCCGTACAAACAAGGTTTCCTGAACAAAAGCTGCTCATCTGAAATCATACTTCCCCACTGTATATTTGCAGTCCCAGCAAATTATAAACAATGCTCCAAGGAGTGTTTTTTTCATGCTGGAGAAGCACCTGTGGCCTGTGCATGGAAAGTAAGTTGTAAATTGGGGATGCACATCGTGTGGAGGAGCTTGTTTGAAAAATGAGAAAGCACTTGCTTCGGAGTGCTTGCTTGTCACCATGTAAGAAGTTGTTAGCTTGGGAAGCATCAGTTCAGATCTTGGAATGGGGGTTGGGATGGGGCTGGGGGAGGGTGGATGAGGGTTTGTGGGGGTGGGGACAAAGCAATTGTACAGGGGAGCAAAATCATATCTTTTTGATGCAGTTTTAAATAAAAAGTTCCATGGAAAGTGAGTCGTGATGGACCTTCTGGATGTATCTGTAGAAGACATCAGACAATAATTAATTGTCAACAAGTTTGACCTTTTTGAGCAAACACAATGTAGTTGTTCTTGTTTGGACTGTGAATCTTCTTCTCATTTGTCTGAAGACAATTATGTCCTTGTGTGTATCTAGTTAGTGTCCTGATAATTGTCTCACAAGAAATTGTCGTCTGCCTGACAACTGAAGCAGCGCTCCTAGGAATTATCGGTCAGGAAGAATCAAGAATGGTTTTAATATTTTTGTCATATTTGGTTCTTGTAAGAGTTGGTAATAAGTATCTAGACTTTGTTTTCCACTTAGAAATTGTGTCAGCTGGCTTTGGATTGGGTTGTCAGGTACACTGAGTCAGGTTTCTGCTAAAGTACCATACTTCAACAAAGAAAAATAAAAGTTCCAAAACCCACATCTTAAAACCATTATTAGGAGTACCCCACCCCTTAAGAAAATGAAAATTGCCATTGGCTGATTTAAGTAATATTTATTTTAAAACTGTCTATTTTACATTTTACCTTTCTAAAGTTCATTCTTGGATCAATATAGTCTGAAATACTGCCCCACCACCACAGCCCCCACCCTGACCCCAACCCCCAACCCCACCCACCCACAAAACAGCCAACCAGCCAATCCTAACTGCCATCCTAAGATGAGACTGTTTGAAGTTACAAGCTGATCTAGATCTGTCATGTTTGTTATGATGTACCTACAATGGCTCCAGTTGTGTTATCTGATCAAGACAAATCCAGCTTTGGCAGGAGCTCAAGAATCCATCGTCAAAATCAATATGC
Organism: Ctena decussata; assembly: GCA_963989385.1. Classification (NCBI taxonomy): domain Eukaryota; kingdom Metazoa; phylum Mollusca; class Bivalvia; order Lucinida; family Lucinidae; genus Ctena; species Ctena decussata. Next base: position 20,791,413 of record OZ022508.1, read on the forward strand.
TTAAAGAGATGATTAAGAAAAACTAGGTTCGGCAAGAGAAAAAGGGTGTTGGCATAATGTGAACATTGAAGACCCAGATCAGACTGTGCATCCATTTGATGCACAGTCTGATCCTGGCCTTCATTGTTCACTCAAGAATGTCTGTATATTACGTAGATAAGTAGTAAAGCCAAATAGTAAAACCCCAGATGCTGTGTCTTATATGGGGAATATCTGTAAGCATGATGTAAATTTGTGGTGTTTCCATTATGCAGAATATAATATCCCCATCTGCTGTTCCAGTTTCCTGACGATGCTGTTCCAGTTTCCTGACGAAATGTTTCAAGAATATAAAAGAAGATTCTTTCTATTTTAGCTGTCAGCCGTGAAGGGCATATTAATAGGCTAGCTGCTTATATTCTAGTTTACATGCTTGCTTATTGAAATTTTGCTGTTTGACAATTTCAGTTAAAATCACTGTTGAGCTACATATTTGAATTGCAGTGATATGTAAATATCTCCTGCCCTGGAAACTCACTAGAATCAACTGTATACGGTCTTTTTTGCCAAAACTTGTTGTTGTTGTGCAGTTTTACACTTAGCTCCAGCAGATAGGCTAGGACAGGGCACATAAATTTCTCTCAAACCTGTAAAGGTTTACAGTTTTATTGAACACTGTCTGGATCGAGATCCGGAACATTCTTTTTAGGAAACGGAACAGCCCACCAAATAGGGCGGACCGGTTTACACACGCTAGGTTGATGCTTCGTTTTATCCAATTTTATGACTATGTATCGTATGCATCAGTCAAACAAGCCATATCAGCAAATGAAGAATGTATTTCTCCATATCAAAGAGGCAGTGATCCATTGACATTTTCGTGAATTTTTAGATGTTCAGTTGACATTTTCCTTTACACTGATACATAATTTGTGTTGAACTAGCGAGTATGTTCCGGTGACAAATGCAAATTACACGGCAAATGAAAATGAATATTTCTGAAAAACCAGCCAAGAGATTAAAACAAAGTATTCTGGATCAGAGACAGAATTGAATTGGGCATGGTAATTTATAAAAAAAAAATACAAAGATATATGAATAACATTTCATAGGAAAGTCAAGAAAATATTTGGGTCATCACTAAAAATTAAAACTGCACAATAACAGACTTGGAAACATGTATCATAGAGATAAATTAGGTCTCAGTTTGTTTTATTAAGATTTATAAAATTGTTCTTTATTTGAGAAAGGGTGACATCTTTAAAATGGTCAAGGCAAGCAGATGTACAATAATTTGATATTCTTCTATCTTTTGTAGGTTCTTTAAAGTTAATCTATTATTTACATGACTTATGCTGTTTTAGCCAATATTTACCATCTGGTCAAAAACACATTATAAGATTTTTATTAATTATTTAAAGACAACATATGCACAGGTGCATCAAGGTATCCATTTCTTTGTTTCACTATTGGAAACTCCAAAACAAAGAGGGCAATATGCCTCTTACCAAACAGTTCAGGTTTAGCCTTTGAACAGTGAAGACATGTTTATATATTGAGAATAATAGTACAAAATAAAGATGTGACTTTCTAACAATTTAAAAGAGTCAGGGGCTCAGGCCCCTGAGCTCAAAAGTATTGAGACAAGTGGACATGTACATATACATAAAATTGTGAACTTATATAATGTTTTATTCAAAGTAAAGTTCTACAAGAAAACAATCAAAATAAAATATAGAAAATTGACACTGAGGACTTTTGTCTCATTTAGTTCGTCACCTAACATATTGTTTAAACTTGGGACAATTGAAAATGCAGAGTGATAATGGAACAAACAATTTTCTTTATCACACATGCCAATACAAGCGAGGGTGTATACTTTGCACCACATCACTGCCTGTTTTGTATATAGAAATGTATTCTTCGATCGCTCATATGGCTCGTTTGAATGATCGGTATGATATAAAGTCAGAAAATTGGATAAAACGAAGCACCCACCTAATGCGTGTAAACCGGTCCGCCATCTTTGGTGGTCTGTTCCGTTTCCTAAAAAAGACGTTCCGTATCACGATCCAGACAGTCTTGAATGCATTGTTGTTTGATCGTATGCTTCATGCAAATCTTAATTTTCAAGAAAATGCACATTTTTGTCTGTAAATAATTCCCAGTGCATTGTTGCTTGGACCATTAGATGCTCACTGTTAATATTCACCCTGTGTACCACCTCATCTCACCTCAGTAGCCTTAAGATCAAGGTCAAAGACAAAAAAATTTATATGTGTGGATTTTGTTGATACATGTACTGATGTTTACATGTGTGACCTTACTGTGAAGTCAGAGTTTTCCTGAACAAATCCAGAGCTTAACTCCTGCATGATCATTCTTCATTAGGTCAGATGAGCTCTGCTGTTAGGTGACAGCTCTTGTTATTGAGTGGAATTGTGTGGAATAGCTCAAATTGATCAGGTTTTCAATGAATTGATGGCCTTGAATCCATAAACAGCATTTTCTGGCTGAGTACAAGAAACATGTGATTTTGCATGAAAGAATTAATGATGCCACAAGCTAAAAGCAGAGGGCATTCATTCGATTGGAAAAATTGATATCAATAAAACCAGTGCATCTAGAGCTTTCACTGCTAGAAAATTGATCATATGGTAATTAGCAGAAGTTTTCACATGGAAATGCCAGAGTAGATAGATTAGATCTAGATCAGACTGCTTTTAAGAGGCTTCCATAATTTTAATAAGAACTGGCAAACTTAAGGTGAATGGTAACACCTCCATATTGTTCTGCCATCTTTACAAAGGGGAACAACTTTTGAGAGCCTAGAAAATGTAGCCCTTGTAAAATTAGGGATGTTCTTAAAAGAAAGAATTTGCTCTTATAGCCCTTGTAAAATTAGGGATGTTCTTAAAAGAAAGAATTTGCTCTTATAGCCCTTGTAAAATTAGGGATGTTCTTAAAAGAAAGAATTTGCTCTTATAGCCCTTGTAAAATTAGGGATGTTCTTAAAAGAAAGAATTTGCTCTTCGAACAAATCTTTTCTTTTACGAGTTACCTCCCATTGAGTAGGAAGGCAAAAAAAAAAAAAAATGGCAGAATTACTTCTCCTGAAAGTGTATCCATTCACCTTAAGTCCTTACCATATCTTGCAAAAGTAAGCAGAAATTCACATGAAAAAGGCCCTCTCCCAACCAAGTTATCTGCTGCTTCCAGTACTCTTACAAGAGGAAAAACAAAACAGAGTTATTCCCCTTAATTATATTGACAAGGGAGGTAACTTGCTAGTCTCTCTAACTACTGTTATAAGTGATATTAATTATATTGACATGGGCGGTAACTTGCTACTCATTTAGTACTGTAACCAAAAATTCACAACCTGCATTGACAGGTACATGATGTGCAGAGCAAGCAAATGAGCCTAAAGGTGTCAGAAAAATGGTGTAATTTGGTGTAATTTTGGGAAAAATTATAGTGATTACTTAAAGCGTCCCAATATATATATACCCAAGGGCCAAAAGTAATTCCACTTGGACTGACACTCGGCGCCAGGTGTGTGCAACTATGGTTACATTTCGCTGACCCACTTGGGGAAAGTCATTAGGAGAATCAAACAGAAGTAATTCCACAAAATGGCTGCCAGGCAACATGATTTTCAGTTGTTATATAATCATGGTAAATGGTCAAGAAATTGCAAAGTTATTTTATGATTCTGAGAAACGGAAAAGAAATAAAGATTGAGCATGTGTTTTAAGAAGATAGGGAGGGTAAGACATCATTTTTTACAATGTGAGCTTAGAAAGTAATTTGTTTGCTGCAGAAAGTGGGTACGATATAATATGAGCCATATTGATTCTAGGGAAATTGAGAGATTGTATCATTGTGCGTCTTCTTGATTTGTTGCTTCAGGCTGGTTGATCTTTTGCTCGACTTGTCTCGGTTAATCTTGGGAGGTTGGCTGGCTGATAATATTTAAGTACACTGTAATCTAATTTGGACATGTTCTTTATTTTTTTGGATCTCTATATCTCTAAATGTGTGTACTAAATTACACTTAAATGCCAAAAAATGCAAATAGAAACTGTTGCATTTGCAAACAGCAAAGATCCAGATAAGATGGCTTATAATGAGCCACCGCATCAGGATCTACACCGTTTGCTCTCTATAGTCCTTGAATTCCGATATGATATACATTGGACAGAATATTTTTGGAAGATTTTGCAGACCTAAATTTTGTTGTATGCTGTTTGGCATGCCACACATGCTACCAGAAAAGTTCAAACTTTTCTTGCTTTGCAAAATTTTGTGAGCTGATTGAAGTTGAAAAGCTGTTATAGATTTTGTCATCGAGAATGTCCTCAGAGACTTAAGTGTGTCAAGTAGTTCTACGACTTCAGTTATGGAAGTCTGTCCTGCGAGACTTTGTCAGAGCACCATATTAAGAGAATACTAGGGGATAGATCAGGAATAATTTACATTTATTGCCCATAAAATGTAATTCATGACCCCCAAATTAATTCTTAAAGTGCCAAAAAGCAGACAACAAAATACACAGCTGCTCCAAGCTATATTAACTCTTTCAGTACCAAAAAGCAGACGACAAAATTTACGTCTGCAAAAATTAATAAAAATGCCTTGTCCATGACTTTTTATATTGAGAATTCAAAGACTAGAGGGGAAACCGTGTAGATCTAGATGAGGCGGCTCATTATGAGCTGCTTCACCTGTCTCGATTCAGCTGTTTTCATTTTTGGCATTTCAAGAGTTAAAATTGCTGCAGTGAGGCACACACTTCTGATAGTCGATCACAACATAAGTTTGATAGAGAAATACGAGAAATCATCCTGGAATCCGTGTAAACCAATTAAAGTTTGGGAGCTCAGTGTAAACCAATTAAAGTTTGGGAGCTCAGTGTAAACCAATTAAAGTTTGGGAGCTCAGTGTAAACCAATTAAAGTTTGGGAGCTCATACTGTAGAAACCAGTTAAAGTTCGGGAGCTCAATGTAAACCAATTAAAGTTTGGGAGCTCAGTGTAAACCAATTAAAGTTTGGGAGCTCAGTGTAAACCAATTAAAGTTTGGGAGCTCATACTGTAGAAACCAGTTAAAGTTCGGGAGCTCAGTGTAAACTAATTAAAGTTTGGGAGCTCATACTGTAGAAACCAGTTAAAGTTCGGGAGCTCAGTGTAAACCAATTAAAGTTTGGGAGCTCAGTGTAAACCAATTAAAGGTTGGGAGCTCAGAGTAAACCAATTACAATTTGGGAGCTCAGTGTAAACCAATTAAAGTTCAGGAGCTATTTATTTTCACAACTTCTGTAAGGAAGAATATTTTGTGAAAATAAATCATTCCAAAATTACAGTTATGCATTGTTAACAATTGAGAAGAGAATATAGTTCTAGTAAAAATTTTAATAGCATTGCCAAATGGGGTACATTGACAAAGCATGAAAAATAATAGCTGTGAAATAACTTCTGCAGCATCCACCAGTTTTACCAAGGGGAACACCACAACATGAATTCCTGGTTGCTTCTCTTAACCCATTCCATTCAGGATACCCCTTTAGGGTTATCTGGGCAAACAGTTTGGATCCAGATCAGGCCCCACAAATGTGGGGCCTGATCTGAGATCCAAACTGTTTGCTGCCTAGACATCATTTCTACAAGAGTTAGTTAGACCAATATTGTCAAAATTTTCTTTATTTTTGATGCAGACGACAATTTCAGCAGACGACAAAAAATACCCAGAATGCAGTGGGTTAAGGACATAGGTCTTTTAAATCAGGCCCACTCTTCAAGGAAAGAGTTTGCTCCTGGAGGACCCCTTCTGAGAAGGGAGGTGAAAAAAAAAGGGGGGAAAAATAGTAGAATTGGGTAGTTACTCTGAAATCATACCTATTCACCATATTATTGTTTGGCAGTGGCATATTTACTACTCTTCAGGCTCTGACTAATAAGGGGATAACTGTCTTGAAAATTGTCATTTGGGGAGGTAAATCATCGGTTTTATGGTCAGAAATTTTGTTTTATGTCTCCGCTGGCGCGTCGCTGTAAAACGCAATTTGCAACCATAAAGCCGATGATTTACCTCCCCAAATGACAATTTTCAATACAGTTATTCCCATTCTAATGAACTTTTCCACATTTTCACCTTTCATAAGAAACTAGTTTGCACCCATTTCAAGCGCTATCAGCAATGTAAAACCAAACGTCAGCCAATGAGAAGTGACGTTACACAATGACATCATCCAATCAGATGTCGCGTTATATTTGTAAGTGCATTAGAATGCCTTTTAAAAAATGCAATGCCCCTGTGGTGTTTTACAGGATAAACATGGTAAGACTCAGTCTTTCAGGTTTCTCTTTGTAATATGCTTGCTTTATTTCTAGACATGAATTCTCAAGTTGAAGATAAAGATAAATAACCTAAATTGACAAACCTGCACAATTAGCATGTCTGACAATGGTTTATTGAAAAATCTGGAATCTTGACATTTTCAGGCAAACATAATGGTACGTTATGAGTTAGAATTAAACACCATTTGCGCAGAACATTCAATTCCCATTCTTCCTGTGCTTCAAACATATTTGCGAATACATAATTGTTTTTTTTCTCTTTCAATATCATGAAAAGATCAATACCTTCAAAACAAGTTTAAAAAAATAGGGAAAGGACATTTTTAGCTCACCGGGAGAGCTTATAGGATAGGCAGGCTCCGTTGTCCGTCATCGTCAACATCCGTCTGTCCAACCATCTGTCCGTCCATCGTCCGTCCACAATTTCAGACAACTTCTTCTCTGAAACTACTCGGCCAATTGAAATTAATTTCATATGTAGCCTCTATGGGTCATGGGAACAAAAAGTTGTTCAAATGGTCCTGGTCACATGACCAACATGGCCGCCACGCCCATGTATGGTAAAAACCTATTTAAATCATCATCTCCAGAACCAATAGGCCAATGGCCTTGAAACATGGTATGTAGCATTGGGTATACGAGTACTACCAAAATAATTCAAATTATGACCTTGGGTTGACCATGACCTTTTTACAGTAAGGTGGTGCTTTTTATAAGGGAAAATGCTAGACATATGATTTCTTTGAAACTTTTGAAGATTTGGGCCTAAAAGTTGGTATACAGTCATCTTAATAAGTACATGATGGTTTATGAGTACAGGGGGTCAAGGTCATTCTTTGACCTTTGACCCAGGTCTCATATTTTGACAATTTCAAACATCTCCTCAAAAGCCTAAAGGCATATTGTAACCAAATTTCATATAGAGCCTCCAGGTGTTTAGGGAATGAAAATTTGTTTTAACGGTCTGGGTCACATGACCAATATGGCTGCCACGGCCATATATGGTAAATACCTTAAAAAATCTTCTTCTCCAGAACCACTTGACCTATGGCCTTGAAACTTGGTATGTAGCATCGGGTTTTCAAGTACTACCAAGCTTGTTCTAATGATGACCTTGGGTTGACGTTGACCTTTTTTCTGGCAAGGTCAAATATGAGAAAATGCTAGAACATAAGTTGGATGATTTGGGCCTAAAACTTCTTATATACAGCCATCTTCAGAAGTGCATGAAGGTTTATGAGTACAAGAGGTCATGGTTATTCTTTGATATAAAGCATCTCCTCAAAAGCCTATAGGCATATTGTAACCAAATTTTCATATAGGGTCTCTAGATGTTTCTCTAGGGTCTCGGAATGTCTCTAATGGCCTTGAAACTTGGTATGTAGCATTAGGTACTCGAGTAATACCAACATTGTTCAAATGATGACCTTAGATTGACCTTGACCTTTTTACAGCAAGGTCAAATATGAGAATATGCTAGAACACAAGATTTCATGGAAAGTTATGAAGATTTCGGCCCAAAATCGTTCAAATGGTGATGACCTTTTGTTGACTTTGACATTTTTTATGGCAAGGTCAAATTGCTTTCTGGTGCTTTTGTATGGGAAAATGCTTGAATATAAAGAATTCATGGAACTTGTAGAAAATGTTGGTGCAGAAGTTAATAAATACTGTCAAATAAATGAGCACATGAACATTGTTTAGCGATAGAGGTCAAGGTCATTCTTTGACCTTTAACGACAGTTACAAACTATCAGGTTTGTTCAAATGATGACCCTAGTTTGACCTTGATGTTTTTACTCAGGTGAGAGTTTCAGGGCCTCCTGGCCCTTTTGTTAGAGATGGGGGTTGTTATAGGATTGATATGGTAGATTTATCTTCTTCACATATATGTATATGTCTATTTTCCAACTTGAAATTGTCAGGAGACAATATTGTCTGTTAAAATCATGTTAATTGTCTGATTACTAGTCATTGTCAGAGAACAATTATGTCCTGGAATCTATCATAGTATCAGAAAGTTGTCATGGGACAATTGTTGTCCTGCCAAAAATAGTTCTGCCAAGGGAGACAACTTCTATGACTGCCTGCTTGCTTCTTTGGAGAAGGTAGTCTTTCCAATAGGGGTCTACTCCTTAAGGAAAGAGCTGTTCTTAAAGAGTTGGACCCCATTGAAAGGGAAGGAAAAATGAAAATGGCAGTATTTCTACTCTTGCAGTAAGTATATCCAGTCCACTTATATACTGTCAGAATTAACATATTAATCCTATTAAACGCCCTGGGGGTACTGCATTTTACGAAAGGGGGTATTATTTAGAGCCTAAAAAACTGCCAAATACCTCTAATAAACAGTCTTAAGGTGAATGGGTGCACTTGCTGAGGAAACGCTACTAATTTGTGCTTCCCTTCTCGGTAAGGAACAACTAATCTGCTCTTAAAAATTTGCTCCTTTAGGAGCAAATGCTTGCCATTAAGAGTAGATCCAATTTTACAGAGCTACCTTATCCAGAAAGAACTGTTTAGATTTTGGTGACCTTGACCCCATTTTCGTGTTCACAGGAGGTCAAAGAGTGTTGAAAAATGTCTTGTCTGCACCCTGTCTTTTGAATGGATGGCTGGATTTAAACAAGCTTGCACATCTATATCACTGGTAGATGTAAAGAATTAACTGATTAGATTTTGATGACATTGACCCTATTTTCAAGATCACAGTAGGTCAAAGAGTGTTGGAAAATGCCATGTCTGCACTCTGTTTCCTGAAAGGTTGGATGGACTTAAAGCAATCTGCACAGCTATATCACTGGGAGATGGTAAAGAACTGATTAGATGTTGGTGACCTTGACCCCATTTTCAAACTCACAGGAGGTCAAAGAGTGTTGAAAAATGCCTTGTCTGCACTCTATCTCCTGAATGGATGGGTGGATTTAAACCAAACTTGCACAGATATATCACTTGGAGATGCAAAGAAGTGATCCTATTTTCAAGCTCACAGGAGGTCAAGGAATGTTGAAAAATAGCTTGTCTGCAGCATATCTCCTGAAGGGATTGATGGATTATGACCAAACAGAGACAAGTGTATAATCAGGAGGCCCAAAAGAACTACCAAGTTTTGGCGACCATGACCCTATTTTCAAGGTCACAGGAGGTCTATACTTGGCAACATTTAGGGAAAATAATACTGCTAGGAAATTAGAAGGTGGGGGGACATCTGTTTTTGTCAAAAACATTTCTAGTTAGTATTGTGATTTCCATTTCCAGTTTCTCTTTTTCAAAGGTCATCAGCTTTGCAGATAACGTTACAATCTGATAATGGACCTTTTTCCATGCATTTGGCTCTAAGCGCATATATGGTAATAATAACTTTTCCATGCATTTGGCTGAGATGGACCCTTTTCCAAGTACATGTATTTTGCTCTAAATGCATATGTAATTATAACAACAACTTTTCCATGTGTTTGGCTGAAATGGACCCTGTTCCAAGCATTTTGCTCTAAATGCATATGTAATAATAACAACAACTTTTCCATGTGTTTGGCTGAAATGGACCCTGTTCCAAGCATTTTGCTCTAAATGCATATGTAATAATAACAACAACTTTTCCATGTGTTTGGCTGAAATGGACCCTGTTCCAAGCATTTTGCTCTAAATGCATAAAATTGCTCTTTTGTCGTGACAGCAAAACAACAGACAATAAGAAACTGTACTATTGCATGCAAGTAATACTCTGAAAGCCTTAGGGAGCCATTCTAGTAAAATTGTTGCATCAGTATGATCTAGCTTTGAAAACAAGCGTGGGATTTAAATTATTGATATCAATAAAATTTGCAGCACTTTTGTTGCACAGTGTCAGAAAGTTCTGACTGGGTGATTAAAGGTTGCACTTTTGCACAGGAGGTCTGCTAGCAGGCAAGTTGTGACAAAGCTTAAGATAATGTCAGTTGTTTAAAGCTTAATAGTACATGTACATGAGCCTTGTGTTAAAGGACAAAAATATCTGGTTAATTATATTTTGTTGCATGCAAAAAGCTTTGTATCAGAATTGATGGGTTCTGTTCTGGGATCTCTGTGAGTGAGTGGTTTTGTTGTGTCACGGCTCAGATTATGTTCCTAAACTCTAAAGTATAGATGAAGATAGCTAGAAAAGGCCACAATCACAAAACACAAGGCCTCCCAAGACACAGAAAGAAGAAATAAGAAACTCACAGGCCATTATCAGTAACAGACACTCTCAGTGGGGTGGGGCATACTGTAAAATATGGTATCGTATGATGGATTGGTATGTTGTATGGTATGAAGATCTCAAACCATACCACATACCATACCAAAATTATTAGTGACCTGTAGTTTAATTAATCTAGACCTGTAGTCTCTGAAAGTCAATAGCAGTCAGACCTTGATATAAGGATTATACCCATCATCATCAAATGCATGTCAACAATGTTAACAAGATCACCTCTATATAAGCATTATACCCATCATTATCAAATGCATGACATCAATGTTAACAAGATCACCTCTCTATTATCAAATGCATGACAACAATGTTAACAAGATCACCTAGTGAGACATTGTTGTCATGCATTTGATAATGATGGGTATAATGCCCAAATAATACTTTTGGTATGGCCATTTGGTATGGTATATGGTATGGTATGGGATTTTCATACCATACCACTCCGTCATACCATACCATATTTTATCATATGACGTCACATCTGAGAGAGTAATAAAGCCATGCATTAAAAACGATAATCCACTAGTGGATTAAATATGGAAATTACATCGTAACGTTATACATTGACGTCCATAAAAACGTCGCGTTTTTTAATGGCGAAATCGTGACGTTTTAGTGAGAAATTCGCTAATAAAATGCAATTTTAGTGTCATATGATAAACAGAATCTTGCTATAATTGTGCTCCTGTATTATTGAATTTATTAAACTTGTTGAGGAAAATCTTTTTCCCCATCTCGTTTAATAAATTCAATAATACATGAGCACTCATGTAAGATCCACTATTTACAGTATGCCGTGGGGTGGGGAGGTTTCCCTCTAGACTGATCCCCAAATCAGTCTCCCGATCAAAGACATTATAATTCGATGGTCAGGTGCCAGCCCTGGGTCATTGTAACAGATTTAGGAGGGTTATGCCATTTAATTCTGAGACCCGACGGCATTTGTTAAAAAAAACAATTAGACGTTAAACTGAATTTGCTGTTGTTAAGAATGCATATACCACTTTGATCCTATTAAATGCTTTGGGGCATTGCATTTTATGAAAGGGGAGGGTTATTTAGGGCCTAAATACATGTAGTAGTAAATCAGCCAAAGCCAAAATATTTCTAATAAACACTTAATCTGAATTCTACTGTTATCCCTTTCTTTGCCTCCCTTCTCGAAAGGGTAACCTCTTGCTCCTCTAGGAGCAAATTCTTGCTTTAAAGATTGTACCCCATTCAAAGAGCTAGAGAAGGAAACATGAATTCATGTTGTTCCCCTTTGTAAAATGATGAAAACATGGAGGCTAGCAATAGAACATCATTTCTGGAAAAGAGACAGGGGGCGTTTATGAGAGCAGGATCATTTATTAGACCTATACACAGGGCCCTCTGTAGCTTCTTACATTCCTACGTCCCGATCCTCTGACGTTACGTTATGTCTCACAAAGTTTTAGGAAGTGTAACATAACATCAGAGGTTCGGGACTGCTTCGCTTCACAAAGCTGCACTAGTGTAGCTTTGTGAAGCATAATGTAACGGCAAAGGATTGGAACTAGGGCATTTATTAGGATTAAATGGTAATTAGAATGATTTAGCCATATCAAAATGACATTATGAAGAATTTTGCTGTTGTGTAATAAGTGCCATTATAAAGAAGGTTGACTGTAATAGAAACTAGTGGACTTCAGAACTGTCAGAGTTTGGTCAAGAAATTACAGTTCTACAGCGCAAGCCAGAGATTTGGAGTGACAAAATGCCCACAGCAGTTACATTCCAGAGTGACAGCAGGCTGTAGAACGTCATATTTAATATAAAATATCAGCTTAGAAAGTAATTTGTTTGCTGCACAAACTGGGTTAGAAATAATGGAGCCATATTGATTCTGGGGAAATTGAGAGCTTGTATTATTGCACATTTTCTCTGTCTGTTACTGCGGGCTGGTTGATCTTTTAATTGAGTTGCATGGATATCTTATGAGGTTGATTTGTGGAGGAATTAAGTGTACTGATCAAATTAGAAGAATTTCCCTCTCTCAAATGCTCTAGAAATTAAAGAAAGCGGCTCAAATTGTTGCAAAAGTGTCACAATCCTCACAAGGCTCTGGATAATAAGGCCTGTGGGAGGAAAATTGAGCTGTAACATTGGAAAAGTCTTATTGTGGTGAGAAAACCTGTTCTTGCACACCAGATAAGGATATCGGCGTGCTTCCCCTGTACCTACAAATCTTATCTCACCCATGTTATCTCACCCAGGACCGGATAAAAATCACGAGGTCACGTATCTGCGTCGTCAAGTGACGCTGGCGTTTTAGATGATGACGTCACGAAGACGGCAAAGATAACGTCAGTTTAGGCCTATGCACGCCAGACATTTACGCAAAGAACCGAAAGGCCTTCGTTGAAAGCGGCGCCTTCTTTCCAAATCAAATAGAAACCTCTCAAGCACTAAAATTTCGCATTTAAACAAGTTCTAAAGTCAAAACAAAACGTGATGTGCAAGGAAAAGTATCTATCATGGGTGTGAGGTGCGGATAGAAAAATCCGTCACTCAGGATCACTGTTCGGCATCACGAGGCTTGCCTCGTGATGCAGAACAGTGACCCTCGTGACAGATTTTTCTATCCACACCACACACCCATGAAAGATACTTATAATGTGATTGTAATAATTCAGGGTTGTCACGGTGAGTCAGGGAAGAACATCTGGAAAATGAAGTCTTTCACAGGTCAGAGAAAAGTCAGGGAATTTTGTGATTGGTCAGGGAAATTTGGGAAAGGACTTGAAAAGTCAGAGAAAAGTCGAAGAATCAATGAAAATTAATGGCTTTGATATGAGCCATGACACGAGAAAACCAACAATGTGGTTGTGCGCCCAGCGCAGACTCAAATCACCCTGGGCATCCACCAAGTCTGATCAGACTATTGGCTAAGCACTCAAAGGGTAGCTAAGGGTCTAAGCTACCTCCAAGCGGACAGCAAAGACTCTGATCAGACTGAGCAGATGCCCAGGCTGATCGCAGTCTGCGCTGGGCGCATAACCACATTGTTGGGTTTGTCCTGTCACGGCTCAATTATACTTATTACACTCAAGAGAAAATGATATACCTTCAGGCATAATAATCTATGCACAGAATTTATCTTGTCCTCGTTGGGGGCTACTCTTATGGAAAGAACTTGCTGCTGGAGATAAATTCTTTTTCATTTAGAGTAATACCCCCTGTTTTCAATTTATACCTATAGCTTTAAAAGTGAGGAGTATAATCTACATTTGGATCCGTAAAAGGGTATGGAAATTGAAAAATGTCAGGGAAAATCAGGGAATGTCGGAGTAAAGGATGAGTGGCAGTCAATCTTTCAATATACCAACAAAATACCATATTAATCGTAATAAATGCCCCTCCTCTAATCAATGCCCATGCCTTCTTTTCCCGAGATGTTAAAACCACTTAGTTGTATAGGTATGCCGCCTTGTTTCCATCAGCTGTAAAAGGAGAACAATCTCCATGAATTCCTGTTTGCTTGTTTTAGGGGACGGAACTCTTGCAAACTGGGTCTACTCTTTAAAAAAAAGAATTTGCTCCAAGAGGAGCAAATTCTCTTAAGAGTTGACTTGACCTCTATTGAGAAGGGAGGCTAAACAATGAAAAGGTAGAATTGCTTCCTCTGAAAGTATATCCATTCACCTTATAATAGGAGGGTTGGTTGGGTGGTGCAATGGTGCTGGGTATAACTTCCAGTACCTGGGCATCCTACGGATTTGGATGATAGTAGGGCAAGGGCCAACTGTGCTTGCAGTAGGTGCGGATGGGGGTTGTACGGACATGTTTTTCTCTTGTCTATCATTTCTCTCTTCTTTCTCCCTCTCTTTGGGAGACGGCCCGATATAGACTGAAATACTGTCTCAAAGGGCTGTTAAACCCAAAACAACCAACCAACCAACCTTATAATAGGATTAAAATGGTAGAAAAAAAAACAGTGTATATTTGCGTGCCTGAGGGAAGCAACATTTTTGTTTATGCATCCTTTCTCAAGGAGCAAATAGGAACGGCTGTAGCGTAGTGGATAACACTCCAGACTACCAATCCAGGGGTAGCAAGTTCAATCCTCCGCTTCTCCAGTCTTTCGGATGAGACTTTAAACCGAGGTCTTGTCTCCATATGACCTCGTTGTTGGTGGGACGTTAAACCGGAGTTCACTCACTCAAGGAGCAAATTTTTTCTGTAGACGGTTTGTCATCCAGGGATTAGGAAGTAACAAAAGTTGTTCCCCTTTGTGAAGATTTAAAATGAAAAAAAAAAGCATAGAGGTATATCCATTCATTTTAGCTAGAAGTTAGATCACTTTAATGGATTAAGCAATTTCCAAAGTTTATGTTGTGTTTGTCTATTTTCAGTCTCAGTGGCCTCCGTGAAGGAAGTCCGCAGTGGGAAGACCACAGAGGCTCTGAAGAATAAGGACATAGCAGGGATCTACCCCGATGAATGTGCCTTTTCAATTGTGTTCGGAGACAACTTCGAGTCCATGGACCTGATAGCTAACACACCAGACGAGGCCAATATCTGGGTCACTGGTCTCACCTGTCTAATCAACACTACTGCTAAAGCTACTACTTGTATGTATACAGTATTTTGTCGCACCTGCTTTAGCAAGGTGCTATAAAGGCGTTCACTTTTCTTTCCGTCTTTCAGTCTGTCATATTTTTTGTCCGTCTGTCTGTAAACAATCATGTCGACCCAAGCGTCGACCCTGGCGCTGCAAAAAGCTTCTCACATACTTTCAGCCAGAAAATATTAGCACACTTTATTCATTTGTACTAAAAGACATAACAAATCCTTGCCCAACAGCTTAATTTTGAATAACCTCATCCAGGTTTGTACTAGACTCTTCCATGTTTGTTTGGACTAGTCCATCTCTCCTGATAGGGATATTTGAGCCACGACACGAGAAAACCATCAATGTGGTTGTGCGTCCAGCGCAGACTCAGATCAGCCTGGGCATCTGCCTAGTCTGATCAGAGTCTTCGCTGTCCGCATGAAGGTAGCTTTGAGTGCCTTGGCTACCCTTTAAGCGCTAAGCGAAGAGTCTGATCGGACTGGACGGATGGCCAGACTGATCTGAGTCTGCGCTGGACGCACAACCACATTGTTGGTTTTCTCGTGTCGCGGCTCATTTTATGATGCAAGTGTTCCGTTAGTTCCATTCAGCTTGTGGATGAGTTTAATAATTTTGGTACCTGCAAGTGCTGGAGAGCAAGTACAAGGCATTTTTTACCAAATTCTATAAATTGTATTTATTTGCTTCCCTTACTCCAGTGGGTACTTCTCCAATGAATTCTTCACAGGGTATAATCGATTCCGCCAATTTTCCCTTCCTGCAGAGACTCTACGTCATATTTGGCTTCCGCCAAGACTGTCAGCGAACTCTTGCTTCCTGCCGAGACTTCTGTACATGATAAATGGCTTCCTGCAGAGACTGTCCGCGTGATTCTGCTTCCTGCTGAGGCTCTCAGCAGGAAGCAGAATCACGCAGACAGTCTCTGCAGGAAGCCATTTGCCTGCCGAGGCTCTCAGCAGGAAGCAGAATCACGCGGACAGTCTCTGCAGGAAGCCATTTATCATGTACAGAAGTCTCGGCAGGAAGCAAGAGTTCAAGGATATTCTCAGTGGAAGCCAAATATGACGGACAGTCTCTGCAGGAAGCGAAAATTGGTGGAATCGATTATACCCTGTGTTCTTTGCTTTAAGAGCAGCCCCTGTTGGAGACAGTTCACTTGTCCAGGGAAGCAAATACTTTCCTCCTCAAACTACCGGATACAAGATAATTTTCGCGGTGTTCCATTTTTCGTGGTATTTCGCGGTCACTTAGAAACTGCGAATATAAAAATGGCGAAGTAATTTCCTGTTTCTTACAAAGTATCTTTAGTAGACACGATGTTCATATATTTTGTTTCTGTTTGCTTCGGTAATTGCTGGTACTTTTCACTTGAGTCAGTTCTTTCATTAACCTGCGGCAGCCCTGCCGCACGTTAATGAACAAACTGGCTCAAGTGAAAAAGTAGTTTTGCTTTTGGCACATGTTGCTAGCCGTATAAATTAAAAATCGCGAAAATTAATGTTTATGTTTTTGACCCTTAACCGCGAAAATTTGAACCTGCAAAAAGTACCACATATACAGTATGACTGTACTATGGAGTGTAATTTCAATGATGAACTCAGCCATGATTTACACCATTTTCAAGTAAGCACTTGTCAGCAGAGTTCATTGTAGCTCACCTGGGCAAAGGCCATAGTGAATTATCATACCAATGCATCCAGGGTTTGTCATCCATCCTGCATGTCATCTGTCAACAATCGAACATAAATTTTTCTAACAACTTATCAAAATTTTCTCAAATTCAGAATAAAATTCAACAGGGTTGGGTATCTATAGTGGCAGCCTTTGTCTTTTCTAGAACCACTTGGTATATTTTGCCGAAATTTGGTTTGGATCATCACTGGGACAACAATTTTTAGCTCACCTGAGCACGGTGAGCTATTGTGATCGATATTTGTCCGTCGTCCGTCCGTCTGTCTGTCCGTCCGTCGTCAACAATTTCTTCAAATGACATCTCCTCCTAGACCAGTAAGCCAATTTCAAAATAATTTCACACAAATGTTTCTTTTATAGCCCTGAACCAAAATTGCTAAAATGGTTCTGCCCCGCTGAACAAAATGGCCACCAAAGCTAAAAATAGAAAAACCTTTAAACGCCATCTCCTCTGAAGCCAATGGCTCGATTTCAAAACAATTTCACAGAAATGTTTTTGACTCATGGCCCTGATCCAAAAGTGCTAAAACTGTTCCACTCCGTTGAACAAAATGGCCACCAGAGCTAAAAATAGAAATAAATCTTAGAATGACACAGAGGGCACAGTTATGATCCAATCATCATGAAACTTGGTCAGAATGTTTATCTTAATAAAATCTAGGCCAAGTTTGAAACTGGGTCATGTGGGGTCAGAAAGTAGGTGTTATTTCATCATAACTCAGGTGAGCGATTTAGGTCCACCATGGACCTCTTGTTAGAGTGTAAAGCAGATAAAAATCTGTTGCAAAATTAGGTCATGTTGACCTACTTTGTGTTTATTTGTTCTATTTGCTCTTATGACATCTCAAGGACAGCTGCATGGATTTTCATGAAAGTAAGTCAGAACATGTAAAAATCCATGCAAAAAGCTTTTTAGAACTTATGCAGGTGGCCTTTGGCTGCCTTTACTTAACCCATTCCATTCGGGATACCCCGTTAGGGGTATCTGGGTTAATAGTTTGGATCCAGATCAGGCCCCACAAACATGGGGCCTGATCTGGATCCAAACTGTTTGCTGCCTAGACATCATTTCTACAAGAGTTAGTAAGACCAATATTGTCAAATTATTCTTGATTTTTGATGCAGACGACAATTTCAGCAGACGACAAAAAATACCCAGAATGCAATGTGTTAATATAGCAAAACATGTAAAAAACCATAAATTGTATCTCAACAACCACTGAACAGGTTTTTGTCTTGCTTGTGACTAGCAGAGGTGAGACAAAGCTATTACTTTTATGGTGTGGTTGTCGTTGGCTTAACTTGGTCAAGTTTTGCGTTTAGCTCTGTTTTGTGACAGAATGATGGCAGAATTCTTGTTACCAAATCTGTGTCAGAGACTGATCCTTGCATTGAGCTGTTTCAGATTTATGCAGATGGAAAGAATCCACGCTGTTGACCATTCTTAACCCTATTGCACTAAGAATAGCCAGAACTCCATAGAGTTTTGGCCATTCTGAGTGCAATAGGGTTAAACATCTGGCCCGTCTGTAGATTGTCACAAAAAGTAATACATGTAAACTAAAAACTCGACAAAAGTTTATGCCAACACTGCGTCTGCTGGACAAGTAATACCTATGCCTCATTTCTGCAGGTGGGACAGAAACTAGCAAAATATGAAATTGACAATATATCAAAGTATTGAACAGATTTTGACCAAGGAATCTTTATGACTTGTATGGAAAGATTTTGATGCATCATGTCAAAATGTCCAGGTGAAAGATATCAGGCCTGCTTGGTCCTCTTGTTTAAACGGTCGAGAGGCCGGAATGCAAATGGTAAACTAACCCTTTAAAGTAATGATTTCCTGTTTGTGATATAGGTTATTATCTTACAGCATGATAGCTATCTAATACTTTAATGAGAATCTGCATCAAGATTAATAACTATTCATAAGTTAATTTCCTGTGCAGGTTTTGAGCTTTAATTTGCATGTTTAGGCTCTGACATTTAGACACACAAGACTGGGTTTCAAGAGGATAAGTCTAAGCTAGTCTGTGCACTGACATAACCTGTCCTTGATTTTTACCCCTTTTAACCTTGGTTGTTGCTGCTGAGCCTAACTAAGGTAACAAATGTTAACAGCAGTTAGCTCTGAAAATGCAAATTAGGTAGCAGATTGCACTGGACAGAGCTCTTTGATTGCAAAAAAAAGAGGCTGACTGCTTTTGACAGAGCTCTATAAATGAAAAAAAACAAACTGACTTATTTACTGTTCATTGACCTTTCTAAATGCAATGACTGACTACTGTTGACTGAGCTCTGCAAATGCAAAAACTTAAAAGCAGACTGCTGTTGACAAAACTGTGAGCATGCAAAAAGCAGAAACTGTTGTTGACAGAGCTCTGCAAATGCATAAAAAGACTGCAGTTGACAAAACTCTGTGAATACAAAAAGCAGTACACTGCTGTTGACAGTTCTGCAAATGCAGCAAACTGCTGTTGTAGACAGAGCTCTTCAAATGCAGCAAACTGCTGTTGACAGAGATGCAAAATAGCTGCAAACTGCGGTTGGAGCTCTGCAAATGCAGCAAACTGCTGTTGACAGAGCTCTTCAAATGCAGCAAACTCTGTTGACAGCGCTGCAAAAAAGCAGCAAAGTGCTGTTGACAAAACTGTGCAAAAAGCAATAAACTGTTGTTGACAGAGCTGCAAAAAAAAAAGCAGCAAACTGTTGACAGAGCTTCAAAAACAACGACAGAGCTCTGCAAATGCATTAAGGTGGCTGACAGCTGATGACAAAACTCTGCAAATACAAAGGAACAGACTGTTGACAGAGCTCTTAGAATGCAAAACAAGACCTCACATCTGTTGACTAAGTTTTGCTAATGACAGTGTGCAGACAGACAAGTCAGTGTTCCTTGCCTTGCAAAACCTTATATTTACCTTCTGCATAAAAGTACAGCCTTTATAATGCAAAAATCTAATCATTGACAGAAGAAAAAACAAACGAAATATCAGTCAGTGCATTGTAGGTAAGCTCAAATTTCAGATGTAAAACTTTAATATTGTTCAAAATTTTCTTCCTTATGCAATATAATAAAATATGCAGGTCAACTCAAGAAATTTAGAGTCTGTTGTGAGCCCATAACAGTGTGCATGGACGGTATGTATTTGGATTGAAGACAGGGGTTTGGCCTTCCAAGCTGATCTGAGTCTTTGCCCAGAAAACATACCACATTGTTGGTTTTGTTATGTCGCAGCTCATGTGGAGATGTGAAAGAAGCACAATTATGCCCATATCTTTCCATATCTAGAATTTATCATGTTAATTTTGTGGAAATATATGTATATGTGTTTTTATGGTTGTTGATTGTACTGTGTTGACTTTTGACTTTTTCTTGCAGCACCTGGTGCCATTGAAGAGATGCAACAGATGAGAGATACGTATCCTTGACCTTGCACTAGAGCTGTCTGTATATTTTGCTGAGTAAAAAGGAGTCCACTCTACCAGTGCACAGTCAACATTGTAGCAACCCAGCAAGCACATGACGTCATAATGACTTCGCACTGACGCTGATGCAATGGGATGACGTCGCATCAATGTCAGTATGACGTCATTTCAACATCATGTGCCTGCTTGGAATGATCAGTGTTTTCCACTTTTAGCTCACCTGAGCTCAGAGTGCTCTGACAGGGTGAGCTGTTGTGAAAATTCACCATCATTCTGTGGTTCAGTGCTCCAGATAAGAAGGGGTGACAGGGATAATTTAGGGATAATTTTCAACTTTTTTCCATAAAAACATAGGTTATGACCCCTCATTAGAACTGTCTCGCTGAGACAGTTCTAATGAAGGGCCACAACTTATGTTTTTCATGAGAAATAAGAAAAATTACCCCTTATCTGAAGTTCTGCATCATCCATCTATCATCCAGCATTTACCTTGGGAACACAATAGAGATAATACTGTGCAATTGAACCGAATTTATTGTAAGAGAGAATTTCACCTTCAGCTGGATTCAAACCCTGGCAGCTGGCTTGGTAGGCCAGCGCTTAACCCACTGAGCTACCAAGGTTCCTTTCTGACTAATAAATGCTGCTCTAAATGGTATTTACTGTGAGAGCAATTTCTTTTCCATGAAGAGAAAAACCCATTGGGGCCAGGGAAGCAAATATCATTATGTTTTAGTTGACTCCCTTGTAAAAAGGGTTGTCACCATCAGAAAAAAAAAATTGGAAAATGATATTTTTCTAGGTCAGGGAAAAGTCAGGGAATTTTGTGGTTGGTTTGGGAAATCTCAAAAGTCAGGGAAAAGTTAGAGACTTTGAAAATCTGGCAAATGGCTACAGCAGTCTGCAGAAAATATACTTATTCTGTTCAAGGGAAAAGGATGTACTTTCGCGACAGACAGTCCAGGCATGTCCCTCTCTTCATTTGGGCAAATGCTTTCCTTTAAGAGTAATCCCAATTTCAAAGTGATACAGTTTGTTCTGTTGAAGTAAAGAGTAAAATTAACTTTTGGATTTATGAAAAGGTATAGAAAATTGTAAAAGTCAGGGAAAAATCAGGGGAAAAAGTAGGGAATTTTAAAGTGGATGATAAGTGGCAGCCTTTTAATTGTGTATTCCAACATTTTAAGGTTAAAGGGTACACTATCAGGGGAAGCAACTGTGCAATTTTCATTTTTGCCTTCGTTTTTGCTCCTTTTAAAGTGAGCTCTTTCCTGTCAGAGTTAATCCCCCTTTGAAAGAGTTTCGTTGTCCAAGAAAGCAAATAGGAACTCATGAAAGTTGTCTCCCTTTGGACAAATGGTGGAAATACATGGTGGTGCACCCATACACCTTTTAAGTTGCTAATTTCGTGGATTATCTCCTCATACAGGCGGACAAACCATGGTATAACTGTTTTACACCACATCAGTGCATTGCGAAATATTTTGTGCTAAAGTTAGCATTTTGTGGTAAGCTGGTATAAATTAGAGAAATCAGGAAAATAAAGCCAAAGACACTGCCACCATGACAGCAATATGATTAAAGAATTTGTATTCAGGGAATCCCTGTAGATGTGCGTATTATTAATAACCATATTAACAGTTGACAGGACAACAATCTCTCGAGGTCTCTTGTCTTTTGTCGCATTTTCAATGGCTGGAAACTGACTGTTAATTAACTTATACTGCCTGACCCCAAATTAGTTCAATATTAGTATGTGCAATGGAAAGAAAAATCGAGAATGACAGCGTTTTCTTCAGGGAAAAATTAAGAGGCTTAGAGGCCAGATTTAGTTAGAACATGAGGAATGGGTCTTATGCTGTTTGAGAGCAGTCTGTTCTGGGTCTGCAGCGGACGCTGAAGCTTTTCTGCCTAAATATCCAAGATAAATGCATGCCGCGAATGGCAATTTGTGGCACTTTGTTGCTTGTACTGCAGCAGCGTGAAAATGTCATTTAGTTAATGCTGATCAGATCATGTTACATGTCCATCAACCCCTGATCTTACTGAATTGCAAAAGATTAAAATTGTTTTTTCCCTGGTCAGTATTGTTTGGCCTTGTTCATCAGATTTCGTTAACGGTATTCCCGTATTTTATTTGGCTATAGAACAGTTTTTTTTCCACCTCTAGAATGAACAAAAATTTTTAAATCAATTTTATGAAATTCTGCTTTGAGATACACTTTGACCTTCCAAAACAATCGCAAAAATCTAGATCCATCTATTGAGATGGATCTAGATCTTTGTGATTGCTTTGATAGAGGAAAACCTGCGCTTTATATTTGGAGAAATACGGTAGATCATGTTACTGGTATTAGTTTGCTAATGAGTAAGCTTAATTGGTTTGCATTAGAGGTTACTGTCTGCCAATAGCCTGTTGTTATGTCCTTCACCTTGTCAGTTCCTATCCGCCAAGTGTGGCATTGTTATACCCACCATTTCTGGTACCAGAAAACTTTGAGATATCAGTAGTTTGGGCTGGAATTTGACTTCGAGATATCAAGAGTTTACTGTATATTGAGTATTGTAAATAAAGTGAACGGCTGTTGGTTTACTATTTCTGTAGGTTTACCGTTTCTGCAGTGGCTTCCAAATGTAATTTCGTTGATATCTCAACATTGATATCTTAAAATATCTTCTGATATCAAAGAATATATTAACGATTTTTATTTGCGTTTCAACTCCTGTTATCTAAAACTACAGATATCTCAAAGTAAATTTTCTGGCACCAGAAGATTTACTTTGAGATATCAGTAGTTTGGGCTGAAATTTGACTTCGAGATATCGAGAGTTTACTGTATATTGAGTATTGTAAATAAAGTGAACGGCTGTTGGTTTACTATTCCTGCAGTGGCCTCCTAATGTAATTTCGTTGATATCAATCAGATAGTGTTACACGTCCAACATCTTCCCTGCTCTTATAGAATTACCGAAGATTAAAACCCATATTTCCCCTGGCTGGTATTGTTCGGCCATGTTTGTTAGTTTGCTGATACCGTATTGACCATATATGGTGGGTCAGTAGTTCCCATGCAATGGGACAGAGCCAGATCAAACTCCTGGTATAGTTGCAAAGTGAAAATCATAATTAGGCTTTTTACCAGCAATTTTTGCACAGGGCTGGCTACAAAAAATAAATACCACAAATTATAGGATAAGTTTATACTGTTATGGGCAAGCTGTCTTGATATATAGGATAGTCATGGTTGCTAAGCTTAATTGGTTGGCCTTTTCAAAGACTTTGAGAGGTTGTTGAGCCAATAGCCTATTGCCATATTCTTGACCTTCTTCTGGATCCATGATTTACAAACAAACTTTACTCTTGGACTCTGCTAGCAGGATGTCATTTGCCAATCCGAAGATCTGAGTTAACATTGAAGCATTTAGGAGCCCTGGGTTCGAGGTTATAAAACTTGAGAATAATCTCAAACTCAAAATAAAGCACTCTGATTGACTGCTTCCGAGCATGTGCTCGGAAGCAGCCAATCAGTGTGCTTTATTTTGAGTTCGAGAATGTACTCAAGTTTTATAACCTCTGGGCCTGGTAGCTCTGTGTGTTAAGAGCTGGCATACTAAGCTCTCAGATGGGTTTGAATCCTGCTGGAGTGGAAATTCTTTCCAACTGTAAACTGAGCTCTACTGCACACACCCTTTCATTGTCTTCCTACCATTGTCCTGATATGACTGAAATACTATTGAAAGAGATATAAATCAATATCATCCATCCATTCATCCACCATGTTGAAGCAGGAATGCCAATTCTTTTAGAAAATTAATGCAATACTGTTGCTTTTCTGTAGAAAACTGATCTGGTCAATAAGTGATATGTCATAGAAATGTATAAATCATTAGTACGTTGCATGACAAAGCTAGCAGCTGCTTTAGCCAGAATCTTTTGTCGTTTGCCAATGTGGACAGAGAAATTCTAACCTGAGGGCAAGCTGAACGTCAGAAATTTGCAGACTTGAGAACAGTATTAGCCCATTGCATTCTGGGTATTTTTTGATGTCTGCTGAAATTGTCGTCTGCATCAAAAATCAAGAATATTTTGACAATATTGGTCTAACCAATTCTTGTAGAAATGATGCCTAGGCAGCAAACAGTTTGGATCTCAGATCAGGCCCACGTT
Organism: Ctena decussata; assembly: GCA_963989385.1. Taxonomy (NCBI): domain Eukaryota; kingdom Metazoa; phylum Mollusca; class Bivalvia; order Lucinida; family Lucinidae; genus Ctena; species Ctena decussata. The sequence continues at coordinate 20,815,874 of OZ022508.1, forward strand.
TGTGGGGCCTGATCTGGATCCAAACTGTTTGCCCAGATACCCCTAAAGGGGTGTCCCGAATGGAATGGGTTAGCTAAACTCTGGTCCTTAGCTGGCACCATGAATTTAATCTTTAAAGTTCTTAAAAAGCAGAAGATAAATTTTACATCTGCAAAAAAAAATGTTTCATTCAAGCTGTATCTTATTAAGAATTCAAAACCTAGAAGGCAAACAGTGTAGACCCAGTTGAGGCCTAAGCTATTTGCAAATTCAACATTTTTCAGTTTTATGGCGTTTTGACGTTAATATGAGTTATACTTTGGTCTTCCATTTTCAAGTTTTTTCTCTGTCATGTAGATTAAGTTGAATATGGACATGCTCAGGGGAAACAACTCTACCATCTTTTTTTCTCCCTTTTCAATATTCTCACTGAGCTCTAGATAAGAGGGCGTATTTGGTGATAATTAGGGATAATTTTTGTTAATTCTGCATAAAAACATATGTTGTGACCCCTCATCTGAACCGTCTCGATGAGACGGTTCAGATGAGGGATCACAACATATGGTTTCGATGAGAAATAAGAAAAATTATCCTTAATTATCATCAAATACTCCTGCTTATCTGGAGCTCTGTATCATCAAAATCCCACCATAGTTTAAATAAGGTTTTAACCTGTTGTGCATTATCTGTTGAAGCATTCCTTAACAGTTCTATAGATGGTTGGCAGAGATGTTTGATTCGGCTATCAATGACAACTGTCAAACATTGGATGAGAAAGATGTTGTCAAGTTGATGCAACATCTCAACAATAACATCACCACATCCAGAATACAGACCAAATTAAAGGTAAGTAAACAAGTTCATGATACAATAGCCATCAGTGTGATGTTCCAGCGTTCAGCTTTTCAGTACATGGATACATGTAGGATTATAAACAAACCTGGTTCGAGGTTATAAAACTTGAGAATAATCTCAAACTCAAAATAAAGCACACTGATTGGCTGCTTCTGAGCAGATGCTCGGAAGCAGCCAATCAGTGTGCTTTATTTTGAGTTTTAGAATGTACTCAAGTTTTGTAACCTCTGGGCCTGAATGTCACAGTTAGCATTTAGTTTGAGGATGACGGAAGTCTTCAGTGATTAGCTTGCCTGTTCAAAAGTACAGGAAGTGCTTTGTCCCCTGGATATGGGCGTCTGTGTTGGTATCCGCACTGAATGTTTTGTTTGTTTTTTCATGTGACCCTGTGGGTCCATAGACCATCAGTTTAATTGAAATGGACCCAACGCTTCAGTACAGAGATTCAGTTTTTGTTCTTCTCGTACAGGATATCATAAGTATTAATTTGAAGATTGATACTGGCATTGATAATGCATTATTGACATGTTCGTTAAAATGACTGACTGACTTGCCAACTATAAGGCATGGACAGCATATGTTGTGGCTACTATTTCTCATGAAAATTTTTAGTTTGAAATTTGATTTTATTTTTTGTATGCTCTGCACCATAACAAAAAGTAATGTCTGACCTGCCCAGTCTGATTAAAGGCATTGTTGGTATCAACAAATCAAAAATCTTTGGCTCTCAAGTCTGTAAATCCTCTGATGAGTCCATACTATTTGGACGAAACTAGTCAGGTATGCTGCTGTATTTGCGCTTTTAATGCCGACAAGCTGAACAACAGGAGTATGGGCCAAGTTGCAGCCATTCTATCCTACTTGTTGATAAGTCTTTTACATTGGTCCCTAGCCCCTGATGTTCCATGCTGTCCAAAAGGAGAATCCAATGACCTTGTGAGGTTGCAAACAATTCCCTCTTCAAGGAGGAGAAAATAATGACAACCAGTCATACTGATGGCACTCACACCACCATCTTATTCTCAAATAACACACATAATTATGTGGTAGAATGGGCTTATGGGAGCAGCATTGTAAGACAGTCAACAATGTAGCTCATCTGCATGTACATTCATTTACAAAGAATAACCTTTCTTATTTAGAAAGTCGACCGAAGGCTAACAATCTGATTTGGGTCTGCCGTGTTTACTAAAAATGTTCTGTTGGAATATTTAATACAGCTTAAAGTTACAAAAACTTGTTTACAAGAAATTATGAAGGCAAATTGTTTTTCAAGGACATTTCATCTTCTTGCAGAAGAAATGCATGGTTAAAATAGAATATAAAACATGACTTGAATCATTTGACTGTTAAAGTGCTAAAAAAGCAGACAGAATTTACATCTGCAAAATTTAAAAAAACAGCTCATCCAAGCTATAACATATAAGAAATTTGAAAACTAGAGTGCAAACAGTGTAGATCCAGATGAGGCAGCTCATTTTGAGCCATCTCATCAGGTTATATGTTGTTTGCAAATTCAACTATACATGTATTTGTTTCTGGTGCTATAATAGTTAAGATAGAAGTTTCGTAATTCAAAAAGAGCCAGAGGTCCGGATTCAATACCTGGTCCAGCAACTTACTTTCATGGAGCTAGAATCTTCCCCTTCCACTGATTCAAGAAGGGCAGTTGTCAATAATTGTCAAAAAAAAAAAATGTGCTCTTAGTACAAGTTAACCACTTGCGGCTTAGGAGGTCTAGGCCTGCCCAGGAATAGTGACCGTCCCAACATGACCATAACTGTTTACTGTGGACGGAAAAGCAACAACAACAAATCAACAAGAAAAGGTCTAGAAAGCCAGTATGCCTCCTGAATATAGATTTCCAGGGCTTAGACTTAGCATCGCAGAAATTACCTGTATGGTATGAAGCAGGAACTGAATTTGTTTGTTTTCTGAGTTTTCTAAACTTGTTTCCATTACAATTATCTGTCTGGCCTGTATCCTATAAATTGCCGCATTAACTGACACTCTCCGTTTCTTTACTGCATAAAAATGTGTTATATCACGATAATAATCTACTGCACATACAGTTCTGGTAGCACTATATTTACATTGCAAATTAAATGTGAAGTTCCTTGTCTAGTAAATTTCAGAAGAGAAAAAATTCATTCAAATTAGATGTCATTCTTCTGAAAGAAATAGAAGAATTATGAAAAGAGATCGAGAAGATTGTACTTTGTCTGTCTGGTTACCGCAACATTGTAGATATTCAAGCTAAAATGCAATGGCAAACAGTGTAGACCCTGATCAGACTGCTCCTGATTAAGGAGCAGTCTGATTAGGGTTTACACTGTTTGTATGTCACCCAAAATTATTACCGTATGAAATATATGAAATAATCCCTAACAAATGCTGCATGTACTATACTATGGTACCGGAAATGACGTCATCGTAATGCATGATGGGGTACATTGCACAGCAATTGCGTCATCAGAAAAGGGAGGAATAAGTCGTTTGATACTAAATATAGAATGACTCATCAAGATGGCCGCCGATTTCACAACATTGCGCGAGATCGAAAAAAAAAAAAAAAAAAACGAACCAAGATGGCCGACGATTGCACAATATTGTGCTAGACGAGAAAACAATAGAAGAGTCAACAATCCGTGCAATAAATAGAAATGACGTAGAATATTCTTTTGTGTTCGCGAATATTAAGCAAAAGTAATGCCATTCATATTAATTTCGGTAGCACAACTGTGAAGACGTAGCATAACTGTGAAGACTGCCAAAAATATTATCTGTTTCATTATGGATAGAAAAGTTAGTCGTTGTGCACTTCTGAAACTGCCGCTTGCGCGGAATAATCAAAAACAAAATATAGACATTGATGAGAGTGCCAGGGACGGATACGATTGGTCTGGCCGTCTTGTGATAGAAACTAGTGAGGACAGTTCAGTGAATTTACCTGCTAACGACAGTACGGAACAGTGGATGAAAACTAGAAGTGACCAAGCTGGAGGCCAACAACAACAACTGTGTCAGATAGACATTGGAAATGGGTGTTATGTTGTTGGCAATACGTTCAAGGGACAAATGCTCATTCATGTTCGAAAGTATGAGAAAAGAGATGATGGAAAACTATTTCCGACTAAAAAGGGAATAGCGTTAAATCTGGAAAAGTGGAAGAAACTGCAGTACTGGTGCCTAGAAAATATTGACAGTGCATTGGAACAATACCGCGATTCTAAATCCGTGGACTTTATGGTACACTTGGGTGGAAATTACCACGTGTCTGTAAAAAGTGGGTACCCCCTGGTGAACATTCGTCGCTGGTTTACACCAGAGGACCGAGAGGAATTAACTCCGACGAAAACTGGCATAGCACTCACTTTTCTTCAGTGGGACAAACTTAAATCTGCTATGCTCCTTGTTGAAGAACTTCTCAACGGTGAGCTTGACAAAGTCTGTTTCTGCGAGGAAACTCACCAGAACCAAGAAGGGGCTCTGACATGTTCTAACTGTAATCCAAATGACTTCATGAACTATTGAAAAGACTGACAATAAGAAAATGTGATTTCAAATTGGTAACTGATTTTATATACATTTGTTTAAAAGTTTAATGTTTTGCTGACTCTTATATATATATGTTCATTTTTATGTTTGGTTATGTCATATGAATATTGTTATTATTTAAAGTGACATAGATTTAAAATGGATCATTTTTGTGAATATGAACCTGAATTTCGAGTGACAAAAACGAAATATGACAGCACTAACACATTCGCTATAGAGACAACTTCTGTTTGTGTTCAAACATGTTTGATCTTTAAAAAAATAAAACCAAAAATTCCTACTGATGAGTTCGTTTCGATCAGAACTAATTACGATGATGAGTTGATATTGGGATACGAAATCATAGAAGAGGGACATGTGTGTACGGAACGACCAGTTACATGTAACTTGATAGACTATGTTCCCAGGGTTCCCGGGAGCGAAAAGGAAGATTCTCTGTACATTAGAATAAGTGGAATTAAAAAGACAAACTGCAAATGTAAATCATGCAATTTCTTGAAAACTTATGTGGATTTTATAGATTATGATCACTAAAGGACTTTGATTATAAACAAATAGCATGAATGTAGTTGTCTAAATTATGTTTATTAAGGTACTGTGTACATTTGTATGTCATTTGAATAAATGAATAAATGTTATTATTTTACATTATTGTTTGCCCATTTTGTTTCGGAGAGAACGAGAAAATGAAATGTCGAAAAAATATAGAAACAGGAATGCGCCTTTTCCGCCAATATTTGTGCGATTATTCCTTTTTTGACATATCAATTTCTCGTTGCAGTATGTCACATGGCACTGGTCTTTGCAATATTTAGTCATAAATGGTCCCATAATAGTATAGCCAACCATATTTTGATTCTTTGTCGAGAACTTGGCCGTAGTCAATGTATATATACCGGTGCCTTCCAACCATATTTTGATTCTTTGTCGAGAACTTGACCTTAGTCAATGTATATATACCGGTGCCTTTTTACATTCATTTTAGTCACAATGTTATCTTCACAAGAGAAACAGTACTTAGAGAACATCTGGTCTGATCCTAAACATCCGGCTGCCTTTAGCGGTCCTGAAAAACTGTACAAGTTTGTGAAAAAAGATGGGAAATTTAAGATAGGACTGTCCGCTATCAATAGATTTCTGTCCAGTCTCGAGGCCTATTCACTTCAAAAGCGTGTGCAAAGAAAATTTAAACGAAGTCCTGTTCTCGTAGAAGGAATCGATGTTCAGTGGGATGGAGACCTGATGGACGTTCGAAATATCTCGAAATATAACGAGAATTATAAATACATTTTAGTTTTGCAAGATGTGTTTTCACGTTTCATTTTCACCGCTCCACTTAAGAATAAAACCGCCTCAGAAATAATCAACGGTTTGAAATCTATTTTAAAGCAGGGGAGACAACCTCAATTACTTAGAACAGACAAGGGGAGTGAATTCAAAAACCGCTTCTTAACAGCATTTTTGAAAGAAAGAGGCATCCACCAGATTTTTACTGAAAACGAAACTAAAAGCAATTTTGCTGAACGCCAAATCCAGAACTTGCAAAATAGACTTACTCGCATGTTTATGTACAATCAGTCATACCAGTATCTTAAACAATTACCTGATATTACGAAGGCTATCAACAACACACCAACGCGTCCCTTGGGAAATATGGCGCCTTCAACAGTCAACAAATCAAATGAAGATGAAGTGAGACTCCGTGAGTATCTGGTACGTACCAAAACTAAAATAAATAAACGTTCTAAATCTACTAAAAAGGAAGGAAAAATGAAAGTCAAGAAAACTAAAGGAAGCCCTTACCAATTCAAGGTGAATGACAAGGTGCGTATAACCCAAGAGAAAACAAAATTTATGAGAGAATACAGTCAAAAATGGACAGGTGAAATATTCATCGTAACTCGTCGATTTAGACGACACGGGGTACCAGTTTATAAGCTTAAGGATTTTTCCAATATGGCCTTAACTGGGTCATACTATTCGCAGGAATTGCAGAAAATTGAACATACAACTGATATCTGGAAAGTCAATAAAATACTGAAGAAGAGAAAAAATGCCAGAGGCGAAACGGAGCTGTTAGTCTCCTGGCATCAGTGGCCATCTAAATTTGATTCGTGGATTAAACAATCCGATCTTCAGGAAGTCCCTTAGTGGCTGCGCTTTATTTATCAAACCTATAAAATCAACACGCTGAAGCTTAAGATATTCACTTTCTGTCAAGATGAGCTTGCGAATGATACTGGCTTCTGATGATAGTAAATCGATGTATCCGAATAACAAACCGCACGACTTTCGGGTGCATCTGTCTACACCCGTATCACTTACGGGCTACTGGACTGTTTCGCTTCTCGAAATTTGTATTGAGCGGGGGCAGGGGTACACTTTTTCAACCTCTGAATTGTTTGTTTATTCAAATCTTTGTGACAATACAGTTCTTGGCGGACACGACGTTCCATTGCTTCGCCGCGTTTGGGTAAAGGACAACAAACAAAATATCATATATCACGTGCCTTACGATGTTCCTCTCCGAATGGGTCAATATCAGGACGTGCATATCTATATAAACGACTCTCAAGGCAAGCATGCTTCATTTATTCGAGATAAAGTGACAGTAACGCTTCATCTTAAAAAGCGTCCTTTTATTCCTTTAAATTACTGACAAAATGGTGGGCACAACGTACGTTTCTGACCCTAGAGTGTGGAAATCATTTTATCAAAATATGATTGATGGTAAATTTAATCCCGGATACTATAGAGGACGACAAAGTGGCGGTGGAATAGCTAACATGTACGCCAAAAAGCCATATATGGTACCAGTGAATCCTCATGTTACCACTGAACCTGAACAGAAAATTGTGGTTGGAAAAGAAGTATCACCAACTGCCGCCGCTGAAGACAGGGCGAGGTCAGAGTTCAAAGAAGCAATTCAAGACGAAGCACCCCATGTTCCACTGGCTATAAAAGGATCAAAATCTAAATACTCTTTCAGTTCTCAACCAGCAGCCAAAAGGAGTTCATCTCTTAATTCACGAATAAAGAAAGGTTATAAAAAGGGACCCATTTCTAAGACACAAAAGGGAAACCCGAGGGAGAAGGAAAGAAAAAGGGGCAACCCGGGGAGTAAAGAGAAAGCACAGAAACGCAAGTATTCGGAATTAAAACAAACAGAAGATAGCGATAACGTATTTTCTAAAAAATGGCGTTCCTAACTGATAAAATTACTGACATTGGACAACCTTCCGAATTATCTATTTTTTCTGTGCCGCCTAATCAAGTGGCTATTGAAAAAATCTATTTTTCGGAGTGTAGACCTGTGTCATCGTATAATACGGAAGATACGCCCATCGAAATTACTATTCCAGGTCAAGGAAACGAATATATAGATTTACGTAGAAGCCGGTTGTATATAAAATGCAGAATTGTCAAGGCGGATGGATCTGCCCTGGCAGCTAAAGAAAAGACGGGCATTGTTAATATTCCGCTTCAAAGTATGTGGTCACAGATAGACACATACATGAACGGTAAATTGATCAGCTTAAATACAAGTTACTACCCATGGAAGGCCTATCTGAAACTACTTCTGTCAAACGGAAACGACATAGCAAAGTCGCAGTTACAGTCACAGCTTTTCTATCTCGATGACTACGATACCGAAGACGTAGATCCCGAGGCCGGCTCTAATGGTGGATTAGCTCAACGGTACCAGTTCACACAAGAAAGCAACATATTTGATCTCGAAGGACCTCTTTACGAAGACATATTCAGACTGGATAAATACCTTGTCAATGGCGTTGACATACACTTGAAACTGTTCAGAAATCGCGCTGCATTCGTTCTTGTAAGCAAAGAAGCATCTCCGAGCTACAAACTGGAGCTTTTAGACGTTGTGTTTAAAGCTTGCAAAATCAAAGTAGACAGCGGTGTGCTTATTAATCATGGCGAAATACTGAAGGATGTCACTGCTAAATACCCACTGTCTAGGACAGAGCTAAAGATGAACACTATTCCGAGCGGCTCAGGCACTTTCATTTGGCAGAACATTTGGTCAAATAATTTGCCAACCAAGGCCTTTTTCGCTTTCATAAAGCAAACTGCGGTAAATGGCGATTATACAACTAACCCATTCACGTTTATCAACATCGCAGAGGAGATGGCACTTTACGTGAATGGTGAAAGCGTCCCTACACGACCAATGAAAATGGATGTTGGAAAGAACAAAAACATTGTCACGCCATTTGTCAATTTGTTCGAGGTGGCTGAAAAATGGAATAAAGATGCAGGTCTTCAGATAAACAGAACCATGTTTGATCAAGGCTTTGCCGTGTATGCCTTTAGCATTGACCCTAATGATCTCGGCGAGCAATATATTAACTTGGTGAGACAAGGAAGCGTCAGATTAGAGGTGAAGTTTGCCGCAAACACAACAGAAACACTAAACTGCCTAGCTTATGCGGAGTTTCCTGCTTTAATTGAGGTGGACCACTCCAGAGAAGTGAAATACACGCGAGTATGAATACAGAAGAGCTCCTATGTGTCATTAGAGAAAATATGTGTCTTTCGTTTGTCACTGACGACGTTTATTCGGCTGATACTTTACCTGACAAAGTTCAGTTTTTTCCTTCAGCATTTATATGCAACACCGATCCATCAAGCCTACCTGGAAAGCACTGGATAGTGTTTTGGTTCAAAGATCCTTTTAATTCTGAGTGTTTTGACAGCTTAGGAAATCTACCGCAGCGATACAGTGCCAACTTTGGGGATTTTTTGAGACGAAATACAACCCGATGCCTGTATAACAATGTTCCTTTTCAGAGCAAGAACACTGATATTTGTGGATATTATGTTCTATTTTATTTGCTAATGAAATGCAATTACATGAATCTGTACGATATCGTAGACAGATTAAAATCGTATTCTTTTCCTGACTATCATGTGGTGGGGTATGTTTCACATGTTTTTGATTGTATTTGAACCCTATTGTTCATGTATCTATTATAGAATCCGCTATAGCTCAGGTTCGATTACATTCAACAGTAAATGTGTGTGTGTGTGTGTGTGTGTGTGTGTGTGTGTGTGTGTGTGTGTGCAATCAGTGTCTTTGTGTTTGGTTTGACAATTCTTGTAAATACTTTTCATTTCATGTGTAGTGTAATAAATTGTGTAAAGAACTTGTATTTTCTTACTTGTTTCACCATAAATACCACCTGTAACGTCCATCGCTTATCATTTGGTTCAGTGTCATTGAAGAAAAAGGAATGCATTCGGAAAGCAATGCAGAGGATAAATGGTGGGAGAAAAGGTCCCTTTTACCTTTTCAATCACCAGCGTGCTTTCAAATCTCGGGTGCAACACAGTGTGGGAAAACAATGTTTACCCTCAGACTATTAGAAAATGCTTCTGGAATGTTTGAGACGCCACCAAATAAGATCATATATTCATATGGCGAATATCAACCTTTATTCGACCAAATGGAAGCTCAAATTCCGGGGCTTATCCTTCATTGTGGCTTACCAACAAAGGAAAATATCTCGGACTGGACTGACCCTTCTTACCACACAGTGATTGTACTGGACGATATGATGGCTCAGGTTACCAAAAGTGAAGATGCTCTCTTCCTGTTCACCGTTACTGCACATCATAGGTGCTGTTCTGTTATATTTTTGACTCAAAATCTGTTTATGCCGGGAAAATATGCTAGAAGTATATCATTAAATTGTCATTATGTCATCATGTTCCGCAACTTCAGAGACAACAGATCTCTGATTTCTGGATTCGGATCTCAAGCGTATCCAGGACAGACCAAATTTTTCAAGTGTGCCCTAGATAAAGCAACCAGTCAACCATACGGTTACCTCTTGAACGATATGACGGTAAGAATTCCAAATGAGCAACGCCTTAGAACAAACATTTTTCCGAATGAAGATACGCACGTGTTTGTGCCTGAATAAAATATGAGCTCTCGGTACCAAACAGTTCATTCTTCAAACATGAGTCGGCGTGTTCAGTCACAATATTCATTCTTGCATTTACTTTTGTTCAACTACTGATATACAGAGGAAAGCCCTGCTAAAATCAATAACTCATAAACAGTTGGTGACCTTGTGTGAAATTGTGTATAACCTTTACAAGAGAACAATTAAAATCAGCAAATATTTTGTGAAAAAAATTGTACCATTTAAGAGAGAAATTCTAACCTTAATAAACAAACAAGCCAACCTGTCGAAAAAGAAGGCCGCACTTATCAAATTACGCTCAATTTTACCAATCATACTTAAACCGGTGTTTTCTCTGATCAACAATGGCTCAGGAACTAGTATTGATGGCAAAGGAGAAATACGACACTCTGATGAAGTCCTGTCAGACCAACAGGAAAAATGATGAGCATATTTCTAACGATGATGCACATTCCACAGAAAACGAAGCCTGCTGTGAGCTAAATATGCCAGACTTTTGTGACTTAATACAGCATGCACTTCCGGGGAAAGTACAGTGTAAAGCTAGGGGATTGCTGCAGTACCTTAAACAGTGTGGCGGCAACACCATCAAATGGAACCAAAGAGGACAAATAATAGTGAATGACAAAGTTATAGAAGGCTCACACTTAATTGATCTCTTGCGCGATGCAATGTACCCCAAAACAGTGCACAGACCTATAGGATACGAAACATTCTACCAAGCTCTTCGGGCTCTTGATGCGCCACGATCATTGGTTGCTAATGGCTGCTACACAGAAAGAGCAGAAAGAAAACCGAATGTGAAAGCAGAATCTCAAAAGGGTGATGGGTACATCGTCAGAAAAAGAACAAATGGAGCACCACCTGGGTTTTTAGGACCAAAGAAAAAAAACATAACTGATATTAAATGGATAAAATACTGATTTATTTGTCTATAACATACTATTACAATACATTAATATTGACCGGAACTTAACACAAATTTGTTTTAATCATCGATGTTGCATCACATTTGCATTTGACGTTAGCATTTCTTATGTACATGACAATAAAGTATAATCATTTTTTGTTGTTGTTTGTTGCGTTTTTCATTTCATACGAGCACCTGGAAGATCTTAGCGTATTCAATACCCGTATGGCAGAGTATCAAAAGAACCTTTTTGAATCACTCTTTTATCGTACACAATCCTATATTCTTTGCGTTCCTCGCGGTTATATATCTTGCGTTTTAACTTTTGTCTGGTGATTTTCCTAGGATTAGTTACAGCAATGATGTTTGCCAAACTACGTTTACGATCTCCGCGAGGTCTAGAAACAAGCTGTAGGATTGACGAAAAGTTGATGAGTTTACTATTGGTATAGTTAAACGAAAACCCTTTGACCTTGCAAACTTGTTCGCCCAACTTAGTTTTGTAGGCGTAGTTTTTCGGACCACCCGAAACAAACTCTGTGATATAATCCCCTGGAGTCTTTACCTCATTCGTAAGCTCCCCTAAAAATGAACCCGTCTTTGGGTCTTCATCTCCCGGACGACTGACAAAAATTACAGAATCAGTGTCAAAGTATAAGACTCTTTTATCTAACATCTCTAACAGAGAATACAGTTTAAGTCGAGCCCAGCACGTTGTGAAAGCCGCAATGAAAACATTTGTTTGATAATCTTCTTTGAGCATGTTTTCCCCCTCTTCCCATGTTAATTGAAGCATGTCATCCGCCACGATATGAAAATCTTTAATGGTCTTTGAATGGTCACTTATACACCGAAAAAACTTGTCAGATTCAGATTCGTGAAAAAAACATGTTTTTGGTTTTTTCATGTTTTGGCCAAACTTACCCCAGAAAGAATTCAGGATCAGTTTAGCTATGGATCTCAGGGCTGGATTTTTTGAAATAGAATCGGGGTCTAATTCAATCCCCTCACTCTTAGCGTAGTCAGCTATATATTTCGTCCTGTCGTCATCCGTTTGGACCCATTCAGGCCAACCACTGGCTTCTTGTTTGATTTTAAGAAACATGTTTACGTATGAAGCAAAAAGACCACCTTCGCCAGTTTCTTTATTAAACTGAGACGTTTCATCCCAGTGATAAATTTCATATACTTTTTTCACTACATAACCTTTTTCGACAGCCTTTTGAATTTCGGGCGTGCACCAAGTACATATCAGACATCTTTTGTTGTCACTGCATGTGCACGTTTTCTGAGTCTGTTGCTCTGCACACGTACTACATAGTGTAAACAATAACTTGCCATTTATTTTTTGCGGAAGCACAGGGTGATATAAGCCTTTTGGGGGTAGAATTTTAATTTTTGCAATGCCAAAATAGTGACTTATGTCTTCAAATTTGTCGGTCAAATTTGTCGGTCAAAATCTTGGGTTCTTTCACTGGGTACCTGGCGTACTTGTTTACAAAAGGATATAGTGAACAGAAATCGAGATAATGGATTTTTTCTCCGTCACCTACTTTGTAATGGAGCTTCATGCAATTCACCCTGGCGCCAAGAAAAGCCTTTCTTGGATTCAGACGCTCATGCAAGTCTAATGACTTGACAAAATTCGCAGTCGATTCATTTTCTCGCAAAAGCTGATTAAACTCATGCTCCCAAATAGTCACGTGCTCATATCCCAGGGACCGTATGCATTGTTCCCTTTTGACGGTGAGGGTATAAAGTTCATCCATTGATTGGTTTGTTCTTGGCACTTTTGTCTGCCGTCTCTGATTAGAGTAACAAACTTTGCAACCGTGAAAAAAGCAACCGTAAAAATCAAATATGGTGATTTTTTTCTCAGATTTTCCTGAAAATTTAGACACGCAAATTTGTTCAGAATACCCGTCTGCGCGGTAATTTGTGGAAGGAATGATTTTCTCTCCGCCATTCAATGCGTGACATATGTGCATTTGTCTGCCCTTTGATTTTTGGTCAGACATGTACCATTCCAACCACTTAATAGATGCCATACTGAAAGTATCGCGGCTACCATAACCGTATGCTGGTACTTGAGCTATTGGGGTACTGACAAATTTTTTCTCTTCGAAAGTGTAGCCATTTTGCTGAAGCTCTTCGGCACTCATTTTCACTCCATCAATAATAGCACTCAGTCTGCCTCCTTGGTACTTGGCGGGCAACGAGTCAGACACATCCGTGTCTTTCCTGATTTTAGCCTCCCAATTTTCAGTTAAAAATTTAGTTTTGAATATTTTCATGCACACGCTTGCAATCGTTATCTGACTGAAGGGGTCAACGCCCCCATGGATTCGTGTATCGGGCGCACCCGCATTTTCGTCATAAAACACTTCTTCTCTTCCAGTTACATTTAAAATGATTTCTCGAAACTTAAGGCAGGCTTTTCTCAATATATCTACATCGCTTCTGCAGTAATCAAGGATTTCTCGTTGAAAATCAAATTGCTCGCCACTGTCTAGTTTCCCCTTATGCCATGCCATGAATTCAGACCTTTCTTCGGGACTCATATAGTCAGGCGAATACAACTCTGCTGCAGGATACCCACCCCTATATGAGAAAAATTCCTTTTTATTCATCAAATGTGGGAAATAGCCTTTTTTTAACTCTTCAAAGCCAAATGCTTCCGGCAACTTTGACAATTTCATCGGTAAGAAATTTAAAGAGTCTAAAATCCTGATACTGAGACCTCTAGGAACGTACATGTACATGATTTTTGAACCATTATATATGATATCAGGCCTGATAGAATTATCAATGAGATATTCTAAAAGGAAATAGCCATCATACCCTTTCATATTGTGTGCAATGGCCGTAAAATTCTTGTGTCTTTTGTGAAATAGCCACTTTCCAAAATGGCGTTTCGTTCCTTCCCCAGAAAATACGATTTCTCGAAAGCCGCACTTGTCCGGACAAGGTACTTTTTCGTAACAATTTTCTTTTTTGTCAAACTTGTCGCATTTTGAGCAACGGGTGCCACAATACTCACATTTCATTTTAGGTGAGAAATCATCATTGTCAATACACATTTCGCACACGCTTGTGGCCACAACTAAGTTGGGAGCATGAGTTTTCTTTCCACAGTCGGCTCTTTGACAGTTTCTACAAACCGAACAATTAGTACACAGGGTTTTAAGTTCTTCGCACAAGGTGCAATTGCTCTCTTTGGTGGGAAGAAAACCCTCTTCACACTCAATCGCATCACATTCTTGCTCGCATTCGAAATCGAAAAATATAAACCGAGGTAAATTTTCTTTTGACATACAGCTGCGGATATAGCAGTTATGAGAATGAACATCGACTGTTTTCTCACACGATTTACAAAAGTACGTATCACAGGTGTGCTCCTCAACGTTTTGTTGCTTTTTGTCGACAATTTTTTTACAAGTGGTGCATTTCCACCAGCGATCGCACGGTGACTGTTTTTGGCCAATGGCAGTTTTATGATTTTCAAAGCATGACAGACTTTTACAGGTAAAGTGGCAGTTCCTACAGCTCATTTCGTCATCGGAGGCGAAACAATTTTCTTTTCTTTTACACACAAAACAACTGATTGCACATTGGTGTTTCTTGTTATAAGGCTTTAAGCAGCGTTTGCAGAAGTGGGACCCAGAAGTGAACGCACTTATGTTTGAAATGACATGGAAGTGATAGGTCTTATCATGCTCTACCAAATACAAGTACAGACGCTGTCTGTTACTATTTTCGTCTGAAGGTACTCGTATGAATTTGTTTCCTAACCGTGCACTAACTACCAGTATGTCGACAGTCAATAACTCTTCGAATTTACTAATGTCACAAATAGTAAGAGGTCTCCAGTGATCGGCATTTGCTTCGCGACAGAGAAATCGTGCTAAGTCATCTTGTTTCTTTTGTCTTTGGCTCAAATGTTTTTTGTACCAAACAGGACACTTTCCGTATTTCAAAAGAAGTTTTGACATGGAAAGGCTCTGGTCACGTTTTGTTAAATCTTTCCATTCTTGAGTGCTTATTGTGTTGGCCGATGCGTAAGCGACTCCAACGGCGGCGGCCAGACAGCTGTTGTCCGAATTGTTTATTTGTATAATACTTCTTTTTCGGGCTAATGAATTATCATCTCCCACTAAGGAAGTAATAGGTAATTTAGCGCCCCCTTTAGGCAATTCCATCGTACCTACATCGACATGAAAACTGTCATTCATGTCAAGATCTTGATGACTGCTCAAGACGTTTTCGAAGTGCTCCAAAACGTCGTGACCAGAAAGGTGATCTATCTGCCTCAGTGGGAAATAAATATTGTTATCAAGCTTAGGATGGTGTATAATGACCCTGGCCAAATCAGCGCCATCCAAGTTGTCTCTTGCTTGATCGATAACGTCATCAAACATGTCTTCTAACTGGTTATGTAAAGAGGATAAATTTTGTCCTTCTAAACTCTCATCGGGATTGAATTTAACACGATAATGTCTGTCAATCACCCCGTTCTTAAATGTCTTTTCCCCTACTTTTTCAAACCTGTAACTCAGAGAGGAATCATGAACCTGAGATGCACCATGTCCTATTTGAGGAGGTGACCAATGGCTGGGACCTGGTACTGCAGATAAAGTCTCGTCACATTGTTCGAAAGAACTAATATTCCCACTGTCACTTTTGGCCTTCTTTGCTGGTGGTGGCAGTTCGCAATCGTTTTCCAAACCTTCCACCGCATGATATTGTTGATGTTTTTGCCACGTTTCGTATGTTGTCAGCATAGCATTGCAGAGATGGCAGATTGAAGATTCGCCATTCAGGAAATCAATAGACGCATGCATGTCTATGTGTTCCATATAGCTGACATATACGTCGAACGCCAGTCCACACCATCGGCATGTATAGGTCATCTAAAACAAAAACAACAAAAAAGCCCATGTATGTAATGATATGTTTAGCAACATAATAAGATTTCCATATTCTGTTCAATGAGACCTATATGTCAGGTAACTAGAATCTATTATTTAAAATCAGTTTTTCACATATACTTCTCTCTTGTTCATTTATTTTTTTAACGCTAAGACATCTAAAAAGAAAAAAAGGCGCAAACCGTTGAAGCAGTTTTATGATTTATTGCAGAATATTAAAATCCATTCACACTAGGATATGCACCGCCTCATGGTAAAACCATGCCATGTGTGTCCAGTGAAGACTCATATCAGCCTCTGCATCAGCGCAGTCTGATTAGAGTCAACACTGTGCACTCTGTGGATAGCTACATGTTCAAAGTTTTTTCAGACGGACAATAAGGACACTGTGTGGATGTACAGGGTGATCTGGGTCTTCAGAGTGCACAAACTGAAATTATAGCAAATGTCATGAGCTGGATCAAATGGCTAATTGCTTTCTTATCTGCGTCTGAAAATATCTCTGACCTACATTATTCAGCGATATGAATCGGATTACGACAGAACCTGCACCCCCCAGTGAAGACTCAGATCAGCTGGTCAGAGTTAGTTTTTTTTTAATGTCGCTTGAACAAACTTTTTGAGCCTAACACTCCCATAAAAGCGCAAAAAGCGGAGACTGATCAGACTGAGTAGCGGCTGATCTGAGTCTTCGATAGGGGGTGCCCAGTGACTATTTAAATTCTACCGAGAACGCGCGCCAAATTGAAGGCCACGTAATTATCTCTTAGATCAGTTGATATCTCGGCATCAAAAACAGATAATTCATATAGGTAAAAAGGTCACATTCAAATTATATCAGTTTTAACCACACCATGTAAACTATGAACTCGCAAAATCCGTTACTTACCATAAAAACTGTATTGGGACACCTGTATTTATAGTGTACTAGAATTTGAATGGTTTGATTTTTGACTGCAGAAATACTGCCAAATGGTGGATATGAAATGGCAAACGGTGTAGACCCTGATCAAACTGCTCTTCCAGGATCTGGGTCTGCACTGTTTGCTCAGACCTATCTATCCCAAAACTTACAGTTTTTATAGTATTACCGATATCTACGATTCTCCACGGTAATTATATACGTTTGAATCCGTCATGTACCACAACGTAGTCACACATATTTAAAGAGGGTCACACATTATGTAAAGAGAATTTTTCCTCATTATTTTTGTCTGGAACTTGTCACAGAACGAGTTACTATGGGGCTCCTTGGGGGTGGTGGAAGTTCTTCTGGCGAGGCACTGTGAGGTGTAGGTGGTATTTCTTCTTCCCCAGAGTTGCTTGACGACGTGTGAGGGGTGTCGAGGATGATCGTTTCACTGATCGGAATAAGCGTGCCGGTGGTATCGCTAGAGGTGTATGATAAAGCCGAAATGTTCGGAGAAACAAAAGGCGAAGACGTTGCAACGGGTGACATTTCAAAGTCGGACGCGCCTTCTCTGTTTCTTCGACATAACTTGAAGATGATGAAAACAGCAATGAATGATATGATGATCGGTCCAATAATGATAATGATGATGATGACAGTAGGAACTGAAATAAAAAATAAATGTCATTACGTTTTAAAATAAACAGTCCCTGAGGGGTAATACATTCAAGACAAAAGATAAACCATTATTCATTGCAAATGCTTCAAATAATCATTGCGTTATATACGATCAGCAGCACTGAAATAAATTTATAGCTTGGTTATTCTATTGCTACTTTGTGGAACAAGATAACCGTCTTGTTCATTGAGTGTTCGCACAGACTCATAAATATTTTCATTTACAATAGATGTATTATCACTAGAATCGAAAGAAACATTTTCACTCACTGCAAACGTGCTTTCTAAAGAAATTGTATCTAAAGCTAAACTAGTGGCTGTAGGTAGATACACACCAGCGTTTGTCCTACGTTGTTGAATAATATTTCGTTTCTGCAAAGAATGGTGCTGACCCCTTCTTTTATATAGGAAAACAAAGCATATGCCAATGGGGATTATAAGTACAGAGAAAAAATAAAACCAATTAGGGTTGATGATATTTTCAGAGCCTGTCGCAGCAGGAACATTATTTGTGACTTGCAGGTGGGTAGATGAAAAGCGGGAAAAATGTGTTGGGTAGCTTTGCGTACCGGAGTCCGATGTGACAAAAGACTCAGATGAGGTTGGAGTGGTAGACTGCGGCTTGACAGGAGTAGGTTGCTGGGTGTGTGTAGAAGCTGAAGACCAGGTGAACGGAGAGATAATATCAGTCGTCATGTCTGTTGTGGCAATGGACTCCGCTGTAGAGTGGAGAGTCTGACGTTTGGTAGACGCTGTCGCTGACGTAGTTGCACCGGAGTTCGATGTGACAAAAGACTCAGATGAGGTTGGAGTGGTAGATTGCGGCTTGATAGGGGTAGGTTGCTGGGTGTGTGTAGAAGCTGAAGACCAGGTGAACGGAGAGATAATATCAGTCGTCATGTCCGTGGTGGTAATGACCTCCGCTGTAGAGTGAAGAGTCTGACGTTTGGTAGACGCTGTGGCTAACGTAGCTGCAGAGAAGAAAAAATACAAGACCATGAGTGTCAATGAAAACCTGTACCATGTGTATATTTATAATTTATAAAAGAGTAAATGTGATATACTAATTTATTTATTTACTTATTTATTTATCAGACTACACAGTGAATATCTAAACTTTTTCAGTGTGCTTAGTACCAGGAAAAAATTAGAAGCAGACGAGTCAAAGACGTTCGTTATACTTGGAAAAAAAAATAACAAATCGCAACTTACCGCAAGTCAATGTTTTTCCACTCCATGCCACGTCAACAATTCCAATGTTGCACATGCTGGACAGTTGTTCCTGTGTCTCTGCATGTATGTGAACTCTCATGTGCCCCAAAACGTTGATTTTTCTTACACCTGATGAAACATAGATATCAACATCTTTCGTCGAACTTGCAATCATTGAAGTAGCAATAGTGATGCAGCTACAGGTGGTTTGCATACATGACCAACGACTGTTCCTCTCTCGTTCACAGTTGCAAAGATTCACATGTTCGCATGATAGCGAAAGGCAAACAAAAAGAAGCACGATGAATCCAGTCAGAATCATTTTTGATGATATTTTTTTTTTAAAGAAAGACCCAACTTTAATAACAGATGAGAAGAAAGTGATTAGGAAAACAAAAGTTAGATATTTATCAGAACAAAGATTAAACATTGGGTTGGGGCGTCAATTACTTAATTACACAGCGTGAAATTAGGTTTGATAACGCTGTGAGTGGTAACAGGGTCATGGACATATGATTTATAATTATGTCACGGGATACGTACATTCAATTGTGGCACATTTTACTGACAATAGGGGACCTGACGTTTCATTTTTTAAATTTTTTTTCACCTAACTTCATACCTGAACATCATTTAAATTTTTTAACTTTTAAATTTTTCTCTCTCTCAAAAATCTATTGGTTAAGAAAATTGAATCATGGGTATCTTACATGCTTTTTTTGATCTTTCTGAAAATCCATTGGTTCAAAAAATTGCATCTTGGGAAGGCAGCATGATTGCCCGCGTCCTTTAAAAGCAGCCCGAAACCAAAACAGCCGCTCAGACTTTGACATAGCTCCAACAATTTTCTACTATACCTTTTTACATAATAATATGATAATGGCTGGAGAACAGAAGTAAGTCAGATTTATTTTCTTATTCGAACTAAAAGAAATTGTTAACTTTATTAGTATTTTGTTTTTTTAATTTTCTATGACATTTTGCAACACAATCATAAGTTTGAAATAAATTAATTTCACCTCTTAAACTTTAAAGTTAACTTCTAAATGCATATATTTTGTTTTATTTTTGTAACTTTCATAAAAGTAAAAAAAAGAAATACTTCAAAAGAAATTGTTAACTTTATTAGTATTTTTTTTTATTTTATTTGACATTTTATATGGCATTCATAGATTTGAAATAATTATATTTCACCTCTTAAACTTTAAGTCAACTTCTGAATATATATTTTTTTATTTGTGTAACATTCAGAAAAGTAGAAAAAAAGTACAAATTTTGTTATACCTAGTTTTTAAACTCGTGCGTTTTCATCATAGATTTACTTATTGATTCTTTTTTCATTGATGCATTTTAGGCCAAGACAAGATGAGATTGAAGAAGACCAGGATCAGCTGGTCCCACTAGAGGAGGTAGAACAGGCCTGGGAGGCAGACCAGGCCTGGGAGGCAGACCAGGCCTGGGAAGATTCCGAAAGTGATATGAGTCTAGGCCAAGTAGAGGAAGAAAATGAGCAGCAGGATCAGTATGATGGAGACGATGAGGATGATGACGACATAACTCAGTAAGTGTCACTGAAACAAATTATAAATTAAGAACATAATTCTTAAACATTGCTTATTTTATTAAATCTAGTGCGCTATTGGAAGTGCGTGTGATTTGCAATCGGAGGGTCGCGGGTTGAAATAGCACCGGTGATCCTGCGTTGTCACCTTGAGCAAGACAATTTATCCAAGTACTGGTTACTACCCTAGAAACCGACGCAAAATAATCATAATTGGTTGACATAAAGACATACGAACAAAATTGTATTATAACACAAATTGTATACTGACTCTATTCTATTTATTTAGAAGTGTTTTGTTTTCAACTGAAAGTCTAAAACGTGTCCATTTGTTTCCGCAGGTTGGTTGAGATGCAGCAAGAGATATTGAGGTTGTTGCACGAAAACGCAGCTGAAAAACAACGTCTGACATCCATGTTTTACGATGTACTGGACAAACTCAATAAGTACCAGTGACAAAAAGGACTTGAGATTAACAAAAAGGACTTGAGATTAAAGAAAGTGCCCCATATATATGAGCCACGTCATGCGAAAACGTGTTTTTTCCACCGTAATCAACAAAGTCACACATCAGTGTGCTGATGCGCAGGCTGATCTGTGTCTTTGCTTATCGCATAGGCCAAAAAACACGTTTTCCCATGGCGTGTCTCATAAATTTTGAGATAACCATTAAAAATTACGTTGTCTTCATTTGTAATGTTTTATGATGCAGCAAGAGATATTGAGGTTGTTGCACGAAAACGCAGCTGAAAAACAACGTCTGACATCCATGTTTTACGATGTACTGGACAAACTCAATAAGTACCAGTGACAAAAAGGACTTGAGATTAACAAAAAGGACTTGAGATTAAAGAAAGTGCCCCATATATATGAGCCACGTCATGCGAAAACGTGTTTTTTCCACCGTAATCAACAAAGTCACACATCAGTGTGCTGATGCGCAGGCTGATCTGTGTCTTTGCTTATCGCATAGGCCAAAAAACACGTTTTCCCATGGCGCGTCTCATAAATTTTGAGATAACCATTAAAAATTACGTTGTCTTCATTTGTAATGTTTTATCTTATAGATTTGTAAACTGAATAAACTGAGACGCGCCGCGAGAAATCCAACAATGTGACCTGTAAGTCCCCTCCAACAAAGACTCCGATCAGTCTGAGCGGATGCTCAGGCTGACCAAAGTCTTCGCTCCTTGCACGAAGATAGCTATCAGACTGATAAGATGACCTCCCTAAAGGAACACTATCACTATCGTTGGGTTTTCTCGCGACGGGAATCAAATGTTATAAAAACACCTTGTTCGTCTGTTTTCTTTAGAAATGCTATACCTCAAAATGAGGTACAAGAGATCATTAGGTCAAGTGTTTCACGTTACAGCTGAGACGACCTTAATTCACACGATCCATTTTTTCATATTGCTAAGGTCACACTTGTTTTTTTCATGGCAATTTATCGTAACAAAATAAAGCACAGCGTGCAGCATTGTCAATGAAAACATGTACTTCGTGTGAATAAGGTCAAATCTGAAAACGAACTGAAAGTCACTCGATTTCATCTATTCTTTACTTACTTGTCGACAAAGGTCGCGAGTAATAAAACACAACGTCGAAACAACGCTGAATCAACATTGAGTCACCGAGGCAAGGTTGAAATACACTGTTTCGACGTTATCCCATTATATACCGAATAGACTCTCCCGTTCCATGTATTGGACGAGTTCATTTGCAATTTTAGGGGTGTCCGATTGAGATTTTTAGAAATCTATTTAGAAAAAATGGCGGAATATTCTGCAAACAGTGGAGACCCTGATCAGTTCTGCGGCGTCTGATCCGCGTCTGCACGGTTTGTCAAAGTATCCCTTTTAGGGTATTCAGTCTACAAAGGGTTATGTGCTTGCTAGGTTAGTAAGCTTTCAGTAAAGTCGAAGACTATCGCTCAGAACAAAGAGCAGAGATAAAACACACATGAACCTTTTCGTTATACTCAATTCATCTGAGCACAAAATTTAAACAGCTCATAAATGATATACATCGCTTTTAGTCTCGGATAGACCAAACAAGATATTTTTTCCACTTTTTAATGTTAAAAAGTCAACAATGTGTTGGCATTTTAACAATTATAAGGAGGATAAATTTCGCGCTCAGTTAAATTGAGTATGACAAAAACGGTTTATTATCTCGGAACCAGATCTCTTTCAAATAGCGAAGTGATCTTCTCTCTCGAGCAATGTGATCTATTGCCAGAAACTGTGCGTAAGGGCCTATTCTGCTGAATGAGTGAGGTTGGTGACCTAAAAAAAAACCGGCGTGAGAGAATCTCACAGCAATATATCATAGGGCTCGAGGTCAGTTTTACTACAAAACTATTATGAATGAAAACTTCCCACGCTCTACAAACATAAAATGAAGCCAGTGGCAGATCGACTGTATTATCAAGGGGTTCTATCAAAAACTACAAAAATACAAGAAGTCATCGAAACATATTTTTTTACCTTGAGGAACTTCAGAGAATTTCTACAATCCAATGCTATTATTACTTTTTTATAACTTCTGTACACTTTGTCCCGTCCCTGACACTCTCATCAGTGTCTGTATTTTGTTTCTTATTATTCCGCGAGAGCGGTACGACTAACTTTTCTATCCATAATGTAACAAATTATCTTTTTGGCAGTCTTCACAGTTGTGCTACCGAAATTAATATGAATGGCATTACTTTTGCTTAATATTCGCGAACACAAAAGAATATTCTACGTCATTTCTATTTATTGCACGGATTGTTGACTCTTCTATTGTTTTCTCGTCTAGCACAATATTGTGCAATCGTCGGCCATCTTGGTTCGTTTTTTTTTTTTTCGATCTCGCGCAATGTTGTGAAATCGGCGGCCATCTTGATGAGTCATTCTATATTTAGTATCAAACGACTTATTCCTCCCTTTTCTGATGACGCAATTGCTGTGCAATGTACCCCATCATGCATTACGATGACGTCATTTCCGGTACCATAGTATAGTACATGCAGCAAACAAAGAGCTGGAAAATTCTTTTGATGATCAACCAAAGATCAATTAAAAGCTCACCTGGCCCGAAGGGCCATAGTGAGCTATTGTCATACCAATGCGTCCGGCGTGCGTGGTGCGTTGTCCCGAAATGTGTCCGTCAACACCTAAAAACAAATATTCAAACATCTTCTTCTGTAAAACTACTGGTCCCATGGTTCTCATATTTCACATGGAGCACGACCTGACTCCAGGGTCTCAGAATTGTAAAATTGGGTCAGGTTGAAAATCCAAGATGGCCGCCGTTACTAAAAATAGCAAAAACAACAAAATAAACTTCTTCTCCAGAACCACTGGGTATATTTGTCTGAATTTTGGCATGGAACATCAGTGAAACCTTGGTATACAAAAGTGTAAAAATGAAAAAAATCTGTAGCGGAGTTTTGTCACAGTGACCTACTTTCTGTTTACGAGTGTAATTTTGCTCAAATGCCAATGTCAAAAAACGACTTATTCAAACGACTTCAAACAACTTCTTCTCTAAAACCACTGCACCCATGGGTCTCAAATTTCACATGGAGCATGACCAGACTGGAGGGTTTCAAAATTGTAAAATTGGATCAGGTCAAGAATCCAAGATGGCCGCCGTTACTAAAAATAGCAAAAACAACAAAATCAACTTCTTCTCCAGAACCATTTGGTATATTTGGTTGAAAGTTTGCGTGGACCATAAATGGGGCCTTGGGATTAAAAATTGTAAAAATGAAAAAAATCTGTATCCGAATTAGGTCACAGTGACCTACTTAGCGTTTACAAGACCGATTTTGCTCAAATGTCAGTATCTGAAGAAAACGCAATCGATTGTGGTCAGATTTGGTCAGAAATGGTCCTTGAAAAGAATTATTTCAATTTTGTGCCAGTTGACTATCCAAGATGGCCACCCTGGGGGCCGTTACTAAAAATAGCTCAAACATAAAAATGACAATTACTCAAGAACCCTTGAATGGAATTGGACCAATTTTGTGTCAGAATGTTCCTTGCATGAAGCCGTTTCGATTAATTGCAATTTGGCTTTCCAAGATGGCTGACATCTGCCGTTACTAAAAATAGCACAAACATAAAAATGACAATTACTCAAGAACCCTTGAATGGAATTCCACCAATTTTGTGTCAGAATATTCCTTGCATGAAGCCGTTTCGATTAATTGCAATTTGGATTTCCAAGATGGCCGACATCTGCCGTTACTAAAAATAGCACAAACATGAAAATGACAATTACTCAAGAACCCTTGAATTGAATTGGACCAATTTTGTATCAGAATGTTCCTTACATGAAGCCATTTCGATTGATTGCAATTTGGCATTCCAAGATGGCCACCATCTGCTGTTACTAAAAAAAGCACAAAACATGAAAATGACAATATCTCAGTAACCACTGAATAGATTTTGACGAAATTTGTGTCAAAATGATTTTTGCATTGAGATGTTTCAAAAGTAACTAAATATAGACATGTCATAATGGCCTTTGTTACTAAAAATAGAAAAATGTGAAAATAAGCAAACCTCAGTGGAATTGGACTAATTTTCTGTCAGAATGGTCCTTTCATTAAGCTTTTCCGATTTTCTGCATTTTGGCATTCCAAGATGGCCGCCATCTGCCGTTACTAAAAATAGCACGAAACATGAAAATGACAACATCACATTAACCGCTGAAGCGATTGAGACGAAATTTGTGGCAGAATGATTCTTGCTTTGATGTGTTTCACAAATTAACAAATATTGACCCGTCAAGTTGGCCTCTGTTACTTAAAATAGCAAAATATGAAAAGTAGAAAATTACAATGGAACTGGACCAATTTTGTGTCAAAATGGTCCTTGCATGAAATCTTTTCAATTTTTTGCATTTTGGCATTCTAAGATGGCCGCCATCTGCCGTTACTAACAATAGCATAAAACATAAAACTGACAATATCTCAATAACCCCTGAATGGATTTTGATGAAATTTGTGGCAAAATGATTCTTGCATTGAGGTGTTTCAAGAGTAAATATATAAAGACCAGACAAGTGGGCCTCTGTTACTAAAAGGAGCAAAATGTAAAATTGAGAAAATCTCTGGAATTGGACCAATTTTGTATCAGAATGGTCCCGTTGCACAAAAGCCAGGTGAGCGATATCAGGCCCATTCGGGCCTCTTGTTTACACAAGCAACAGTCAAAATTCTACTCTTCCTTCAGTGTCATGGTAGGCAGACCAGTTGTCCTTGCTGATAGGAATAAACAATGCCGGATAACTCAGTAGGTTAAGTGCTGGCCTGCTGGTCTAGCGGGCCAAGGTTCGAGACTCACTGGAGTCAGAAATCTTTCCAACCATAAATCACGTTCCAAAGCACAGCCTCGACTAGTCCTGATATGACAGAAATACTGTCAAAAAGGATGTAAAATGGCAAGTCATTCATACATCCATATGAGAAGGCAAATAGATGAACAAACTCAAACTAGAAAGTCCTTTCTGGAGAATAGAAGGGGTTGTACAAGGTCAAGAAGATATACAAAAGATTTAGAAATGTTGCACAATTCGTATAGAGCAACTGTCAGAAAAGAAGTGAGCATGGTTTAGTGCTAGTAGTGGACCAAACAACCAACCCTGGGGTCATGGGTTTAGGTAAAATGGGTACACTTTCTGGGGGACAAACTCTGACATATTCAGTTTAGCTTCCCATTTTACTTGGGGTCAACTCTTTTAGGAAAGAATTTCCTTCCTCAGGGGTGCCTTTGATTTAGTTAAATTGCTGTCCTTAGAGTATATTCTTTCCTTTAACAATCTGTGCATAAAGAGACGAAAATTAGCGGAATTTGCAAACAGTGTAGATCCTGGTGAGGTGGCTCATCATGAGCCACCTCATTGAGATCTGCAGTGTTTGCCCTCAAGTCTTTGAATTCTCAATATGATGCATCTTGGACAAGGCTTTTTTGAAATTTTGGAGATGTAACTTTTGTTGTCTCGTTTTTTGCACTTGAAGAGTAAAGAGTATACTTGTGGTGCTGCCGCTCAAATGGATTAGTTTAAATTTGAAAATGGAAGAGTCGATTACAAGAAAAAATTGTTTAAACATCCGGGCCCAGTTGTTCAAAACTAACGATGTTGTTAGTTAACAAGATGTTAAAATCTCAAATGTTAATATCTCAAATACTCCATTATTTTTTGTTGAGAAAATGTGAGACGCTTTTGCACTGCAAAAGCTTCTCACATATTTTCAACAAAAAATATCAGTGTATTTTGTTATAAAATTGCGAAACACTTAACGAGTTGACCTCTTAACGAGCTCGTTAAGCTAAAGATGCTTTGAACAACTGGGCCCTGAATATTTGTGATACATTGAGTAGAGAACTGCTAAAAGAATGTTATTATGGAGAATGTGAAGTGCAACTGATAAAAGAATCTATTTTCTGATCAAAATACCGAAATAATTAGTCGCTTTAAAACCTGAAGAAGATTTAATTATGAGTTAGTCTTTTAGAGATGCAATTATTTTAAAAAGCAAATTATAAGCTTTCAAGTGGATACATTTCTTTGAGAGATTTTGCATGGTGGTTCTGTGTATGATTTAGAGAAAATGCTACCATTGGCTTGCTCATTAGCTGGATAATTGGGTCAAGCTTATTACTCCACTTATTGGGTCATATTACACCTATGTTTTACCCATAATAGCAACTTCTGATACAAAAAAGTGACAACCCTCAAATAATGCAGGATGTTGAGGAAACAGTGAAGCAAAATGTATGTAACAGTGCTTCGGATAAGAAGGGTAACAGGAATAAACTGGGGACAGTTTTCTCCATAAAAAGTACTATGGTACCCCCTCATTAGAACCATCTCACCGAAGTAATTCAAATGAGAGGTCACAATAAATGTTTTCATTGAAATTATCTGCAACACCCTAGACTTCTAAAGCATGAAGTCTGATTAGACTGTATTCAGGCCAGTCTTAGCCATCATGTCTTGTGGTCTCTTAATGCGCAGACCATCAAATCCATCTACATCAAGTACCCCACCCCCCTCCCCCCCTCTTGGACAGCTTCTGCACAAGTGTTAGGTGCAGTTGACAATCAGAAAATTTACTATCTTATGTTTCTTAATGCTCATAAATTTTGCATATTATTAAGTGAAACTATTCCAAAATGCTTAGTGTTGTTATAAATTCAAAGAACCAGGGGCCATATTTATAAAACAACTTAAGTGGTTGCTATGCTGTTGCTAAGGCTAAATTTCTATGAAGGAGATTCCCTATAACTATGAAATTTGATCTGAAGGAACAGTCTTTTTTAGACACAGTCTTTTTTAGACTGTTCCTCCAGAGCAAGTTTCATAGTTGTAGGGAATCTCCTTCATAGAAATTCTGCCTTAGCAACAGCATAGCAACCACATAAGTCTTTTTATAAATACGGCCCCAGTTTGTGAATTGAGATCATGAATATAACTTCTTCATTGATTTGTGAAAATAAGTATTTCTGAAAATTTGTGAATATACTGGGATTTCTATATGTTCGAAATCTCATCATTCTCAATTCCTCGTCTCAAACTACATATTCCAATTAAATCAGTATTCCTATAATTCTTGTAATTTTTCCACCATGGAAACTTAATTTGATTGACTTCCCGTTTCTCAAAATCAGATTAAAGTCACAATATAGCTCCGATTAGGATCTTTTAGGTAAATGTCAAATTAAATTTAGACATTGCCAATCTTCATAAAACTTTAAACCCGTTAAAAATCCCAATAGAATTTGTCTTCCGGTAAACATTGGGATGACTGATGATGTGACATATACTAGAGATTAAACTCTCTTACCCAATGAAACTCACTGACATTTTCTTACAGTGAATGAGTACACTTTTTGGGGAAGCAACTCTGCCATTTTCATTTCCACTTCCCCTCTCAATGAGCATTTTCGAGTTGCCAACTCGTGTTACTCGGGTCGAAATTTGGCGCATGCGTACAAAGGTACTCGAGTACTACCGTTCCGAACACTTCGAGTACAGAGCAAAATTGTGACGACCATTGATTTTTTTTTACCTTTAAGTCCAGAGTCCTATTCTCTCAATTTTCTTATAAAACTCAGGTGTTTATATTTACAAGAGTCTGGACTCAAAAGAGTTTTTAAATTGTAATGGGAAATTACTATTCTGAAGTCGTTACTGACCCCCTGTAAACCCTGCCGAATATGGCAAAAACACAAGCAAAATAATCATAATCATCAGTTCTTATCCCATTCTGGCTATTAAACAGAAAAAGGGCAAATTATTGGCATGACAATGTATCATTATGTCGGAAAAACAGAAAACAATGGCTTCTTTTACAGCGGAAGTGCACTTTTGCCATCTTTAATTTGGGCTAACCGCGCTTAGGTGGGGGTTACGGTAGTCGAGTAAATGCGAATATGTGCGCATGCATATTGCGGTTACTCGTGCTGTTCAGTCAGTAACTCTAGTTACTCGAGTTGACAAGCCGAAACTGCTCAATTGGGTTCAACAGATTCTTTCCACTTAGAGTAGACCTCATTTTGGAAGAGCTTCTTCCCGGGAAGCAAACAGGAAGTCATGAAAGATACCCTACTTTGTAAAATGAGTGTGACATGACAAAACCAACAAAGTGGCATGTGGGCCCAGCGAAGACCTATATCAGCCTGGGCATCCACCCAGTCTGATCAGAGTCTTTGCTACATGGAGGTAGCTTAAACCCTTAGCTACCTGTTCAGCGAACAGCCAAGACAATGGTCAGAATGGGCAAATGAGTCTTTGTGCAGCACACATTCCACTTTGTTGATTTTATCCTGTTGCAGCGCAATGTAAAAACTGAAGAAATAAAATTGAAGGTGTTCCCATTCGTCCCAAGGTTAATTGCAAAACATGCTGGTGCTTACTGAAATTTTGTCCTGTGACAGAATTTCAGCTATAGGCCCCATGTATTTGCATAAAAACAGCTGTGCCCTTGCCAGGTATGCTTCTAAGACAAAAAATTTTAAGTCAGAGTCTGTTTGGCAATAAATCTTCTGGCTGAGAATGTATATGAGGCGCAACATGAGAAAACCAACAAAGTGGTTGTGCACCCAGCGCAGACTCAGATCAGCCTGGGCATCCGCCCAGTCTTATCAGAGTCTTCGCTGTGCGCATGGAGGTAGCTTGGACCCTTTAAGTGCAGAAAGAAGAGTCTGAACAGAATGGGCAGGTGCCAAGGCTGATCTGAGTCTGCGCTGGACGCACGACCACATTGCTGGTTCTCTCGCATCGCGGCTCAATTATTATATAGACCAACAGTCCATGGATGTTGTACATTTTGCGTTTTAATTTGTCTGTCATCCAGAAATCTTTTGGCATGGTAAACAGAGATTGATTGAAGAATTCAATACAAGCTTACACAAGATCTGTGTTGTCTTGAAGATTGGATCCCCTTGTTGATGACTTCATCTGTCCTACGTAAATCTACCATGATGTCCTATGTAAATTATGTCCCCCCACCAAAGGTGAGGGGGGACATATTGTTTTCAGTGAGTTCCCCCACCAAAGGTGAGGGGGGACATATTGTTTTCAGTGAGTTTCCCGGTGCGTTGGCGTCGGCGTCGGCGTCGGCGTCCCACTCTTGTATGCGCGATATCTCTTGAACCAATTGATGGAATTTCACCAAACTTGCATGGATATATCATTGGGACAAGGTTAAGAGCTGATTAGATTTTGGTGACCTTGACCTTATTTTCAAGGTCACAGGAGAACTTAAATGGCGTGAAAATTTCTTGTATGCACAATATCTAATGAACCAATGGATGGAATTTCACCAAACTTGCATGGATATATCATTGGGACAACCTAAAGAGCTGATTAGATTTTGGTGACCTTGACCTCATTTTCAAGGTCACAGGAGGACTTAAATGGTGTGAATATTCCTGTATGCACAATATCTCCTGAACCAATTGGTGGAATTTCACCAAACTTGCATGGATATATCATTGGGACAAGTTTAAGAGCTGATTATATTTTGGTGGCCTTGACCTCATTTTCAAGGTCACTGCAGGACTTAGCTGACAATTTCTTGTACCCACAATATCTCTTGAATCAATGGATGGAATTTCACCAAATTTGCATGGATACATCATTGGGACAGGTTTAAGAGCTGAGATGATTTTAGTGACCTTGACCTCATTTTCAAGGTCAATGAAGGACTTAGATGACAATTTCTTGTACCCACTATATCTCCTGAACCAATGGATGGAATTTCACCAAACTTGCATAGATACATCATTGGGACAAGTTTAAGAGCTGATTAGATTTTGGTGACCTTGACCTCATTTTTAAGATCACTGGAGGACTTAGATGACAGTTTCTTGTACCCATGATATCTCTTGAACCAATGGATAGAATTTCACCAAACTTGCATGGATACATCATTGGGACAGGTTCAAGAGCCTAGTAGATTTTGGTGACCTTGACCTCATTTGCAAGGTCACTGGAGGGCTTAGATGACAATTTCTTGTACCCACTGTATCTCTTGAACCAATGGATGGAATTTCACCAAACTTGCATGGATACATCATGGAACAAGTTTAAGAGCTGATTAAATTTTGGTGACTTGACTTCATTTTAAAGGTCACTGAAGGACTTAGATGACAATTACTTGTACTCACTATATCTCCTGAACCAGTGGATGGAATTTCACCAAACTTGTATGGATACATCATTGGGTCAACTTTAAGAGCTTATCAGATTTTGGTGACCTTGACCTCATTTGCAAGGACAAAGCCATCTATGTAGGATATCTTTAGAACCAGTGGATAGATTTTCTCCAAACTTGCCTAGTATTTTAATTGCACAGGTTTTTATTCATAAGGGGGCATTGGAAATGGGCTGGTGGGGGGACATCAGTTTTTCTCTGAAAAACATTTCTAGTTTACAATGTTTTCTAGGCTATGTGATATGATGCAGTAGTCACTTGCAATCATAGATACCTCAAGGCAGGAGAACAGTGAGTCAGGACTTGTACTGCTCTCTTCAGAGCCATGCTAGATGCCTTGCATTTAGGGTACAAATTTCTGATCAAATCTCTGTCTACAAAGTCCACCCGTGAATATGATTTAGGTATTTGTGGTCACTCTAGAGGGCAAAAAACCCTGCCTTATGTGTACTTAGTACTGGTTAACTGCTTAGGAGGTGTAAGCCTGCCCAGTAATAGTGTGGTTAGGTTAACTGACCGTCCCGACATGACCATAGCTGTTTACCGTGGACGTTAAGCACCAAATCAATCAATCAATCAAATTATATCCAAATTATTTTAGTGAGGAGAAATAATGGAAATTGTTAAGTCTCAGCAATCACCTGTCCTTCCCTTCTAGAGTGACAACCAGATTTTGGTACCTCTTTCAGTCTTGAATATCTTAGACTAATTCTTGCATCTTTTCCTTGAACAAATGAAATTGTCTGGTGTCATTCAGATAAAACATCATAAAGTTTTGATGAATGGTGTTGTTATGACATTGTAGGTGTAAGCTTTCAAAAGTAGTGGGTCAATTAGATTTGAGCCAGACTTGATGTCTCAATTTAAGTCTAAGAAAATTTAACATATTGTGAGATAGAGAGATGTTTTCTGGTATGATATTTGGTAAGCAAGAAATAAAGACTGACTTACATAGTGCATAAAACAACAGGGTTGTAAGTTTGCATTTACATAGCTGAAAAATAGAAAGATTGTAAAATTTGCATTAAAGCCCGGTTCACACGACCAAAGTTACTTTGTCACAGAAACTATAACAAAGAAAGTTTGGCAAACATTTTGCATTTACACTGAGCAAATTATTTGTTAAAGAAAAATGTGCCATAGAATCTTTGTCATGTGGCATAGAATCTTTGTCAAATAAACTTTGGCAATGAAATATTTGCTGCTGTGTTTACATGAACAAAGAATTCTCGTCAAAGTTACCTGGATAAACAAACATTGCTCGTGTGAAAGGCCAACTGTGCCACATTTTCATTGGTAAATATACTTCGTTCAAAATCAAACTGATTTGATTATGAGCAAAGTTTTCTGTGTTCATCTCCAAAGCTAGTTTCTTTGTTTCTTTGGCAAATTTTCTGTTCACACGGACGAATTCTGTTTGTCATAGAAACTTTATCATATAAATTTGGCAGTGAAAAATTTTAATGTGGCATATTTTTACATTTACATGAGCAATTTTTTTTATGCCAAACCTTCTTTCTCACAAAAACTTTGCCTGTGTAAACGAGGCTGAACAGTGTTGAACACAATAAAAAGTTTGTTAACCCTTTCGCTGCCAAATATATAGTGAAAAGTTCCCCTCAGCGCCAAATATTTTTTTCATATTTTGCTATCACTGGGTTCAGCTATTAAATCTTACATTTCTCATGAATTGAAGATGGTATGAAGCTCAAATTGTGAGCACAACCAGTTTAATTGTTTTCCAACAGTTTGCAATAATATTATTCCTAATTTCTTGAATTTTACGGCCTATTTAACAAATAATAAGTGATCAGGAGCAGATATATGTATTCTAGAGGCTACAACCGTATTTCTCTACAGAATACAACTTTGACAAATAGCAATTTTATTACAAATTCTATTGAAACATTGTATTTAAAGCTGTCCATGTCTTAGAACCTTATTTCTCAATAGGAGGCATTGTTCTTGGGTCATGTCTATATTCTAGCACCCGTTATATTAGAAAGTCACAAACAGCATGCTTCAAATAGCATTTCAAGAACCTCTTTTTACAGTTTTCCAACATATTTGAACCTCAACACATATTTTGTATGATGCTAAGATACTATGGCAATGTGTATAAAATTGTCAATGTACTCATTTCAGTCCAATACTTTCATGCAAAGGTGTTACTTTACCCCACCCCCCAGAAAGCAGCGCCAAGTACAGAAATTCAGATGTGGGCCAAAATGTCATGATATCTCAGCATATCTTACGCTAGAGTCAACAAAACTTTGTAAACAATAGTTTATTTACTCACATTATCCATACCCTTCAGTGCCATTCAACCATATATCTTCAACATCTGCTCCCTTAGGCAACCAAGATTTAGCTTCAGACGCCATTTTGAATGGCAAAAAACACAACTTTTTCCCTTTTTCGAAAACACGTTTTCAATGTCAATCTACTTTCGTTTTTGTTTATTGTTTGGTGTGTTACACACCGCATATGACCTTTGGATTGATTTCCAGTGTATTGTGAATTTCACCACATCGTGAAACTTACTTATGGTTGGTTAAAAACAAGTACTAGCTTTGTCGACGCAAGTCGCCTATGGCAGTCGGCCAGGTAGTCGACTCCAGTCGCCTACTACGGCAGCGAAAGGGTTAATAAGTACCAACCTTTTTCAATAGAAAGACTGTTTCTAGGTATGAATGCACTAAACAATAGGCTGTTTCTAAGTACGCAGTGATAGTGCTGAACAATAGAGGGCTGTAACTATGGTTTTGTTGTGTTGAACGTTTAAGTCTTGTTTAAGCTGGAAATTATTCTAGCGTTGACTGTAACTGTTTCCAAGCCCCTTCTGCCCTATTCTCCCACCTTCCCTATCAAGATAAAGGCAAATGCAGATGTTGAGAGCATGTGCTTGTTCATACTTATTAGCAGCAGTAATTATGTAATTTGAAAGAAGGACAATTTTTTTGTTATTTTTATGTGTTAATTCATAACTAAGAAGTAAAAGTCTCTGTTGGCTAATTCCAGTAAGTTTGCTTTAGTGTTCTTCCGAGTGTTATTATTTCATATTCATTCATCTTTGTCAGCTTTTCTGACCTTTCCACTGACAATGACGGCATCGGAGCTCTGCTTAGCCTGAATTTTTGAAGATAATTCCAGGAATTTTTTTAGCTTTTTCCCAACTTCTCAAACCATATCTTGTGGCCCTTCACCAGAACTGTCTCAATGAGACAGTTCTGGTGAAGGGTCACAAGATACGGTTTGATGGAGATGAAAAATACATTGTCTCGGAATCACCATTTGAAACGCTCCTTCTGTGAAGCTTTGTATGAGATGTATTAGTAGATTAATTTGAAAGCCACTGATTATGTCTGTGTATTTGTCATGTGGATGAATCCTTATTTAGTGTCATTTCTTAGAGATCTATGACTTTGTTTTTCATGCTTTATGTTATGATTGGCCTTGTTCCTGTATTGTTCAGGGATGAAATAGTTTTTGTAACCCTGATTTAATGGAGAATTAATGACCATAATTCTTCATTGAGAAACTAGTTTTTATGACACTGATTTTAATGTAGAATTACATTGAAAAGCGATAAAGTATTCAGTCTGATAAGCACACTATTCAGTCAACTTTTTCAGTAAAGTATTCAGTCTGATAAGCACACTATG
Organism: Ctena decussata; assembly: GCA_963989385.1. NCBI lineage: Eukaryota > Metazoa > Mollusca > Bivalvia > Lucinida > Lucinidae > Ctena > Ctena decussata. Next base: position 20,850,801 of record OZ022508.1, read on the forward strand.
CAGTTAACTTTTTAAAGTATTCAGTCTGATAAGCACACTATGTAGTTAACTTTTTCAGTAAAGTATTCAGTCTGATAAGCACACTATGCAGTTAACTTTTTAAAGTATTCAGTCTGATAAGCACACTATGCAGTTAACTTTTTCAGTAAAGTATTCAGTCTGATAAGCACACTATGCAGTTAACTTTTTAAAGTATTCAGTCTGATAAGCACACTATGCAGTTAACTTTTTCAGTAAAGTATTCAGTCTGATAAGCACACTATTCAGTCAACTTTTTCAGTAAAGTATTCAGTCTGATAAGCACACTATGCAGTTAACTTTTTAAAGTATTCAGTCTGATAAGCACACTATGTAGTTAACTTTTTCAGTAAAGTATTCAGTCTGATAAGCACACTATGCAGTTAACTTTTTAAAGTATTCAGTCTGATAAGCACACTATGCAGTTAACTTTTTCAGAATGGCAGCAAACAGTTCCTCTTTTAAAGAAAGGTTGCATTATGAAAGCAAGCAGAATTAAATGGTAAAAGCACTGGAAAAAATGCAGGTTACAGAAGCTGCTAACAATCAAAGATTATTAAAAAAATGAAAGATTTTAAAGCTTGTAAACATATTTCTCAGGAATGCCCACAGTGTGCTCTTATAAGGCATATTGTGCAGTAAAAAGGTTAAATAGGGTATTTCATAAGGACAAATTGAGTATGAGAGTGACATAACACTGGTTTGTATTCACCTTGATTGAAACAACAGCTTCCAAAGTGCAGTTTTACTTAATTGACCTTTTGTACAAGAGCCTATTTGATGGCTTCCCAAGGGTCACTCAACATGACCGGACCACCCTTCACACAACAACACCTTGGTACCTAAATTTCAGCAAGAAGTAGTTGCAAGTTAGCTCCTTCATCTCATGCAAATAGATGTTTTTGATCATGTTGAAAGATCCACCCTGATTTTTTCACTCTTTAAGCATAATACTCTGACATAAATGATTGATGAGGTTTTAAAACACTGTTAGCAAGCTTGTGCAACCTGTGGATGATATATTGCAGGTTTAATTCTCGCTTTTAAACAGTAAAATACTGTAATTCTAAATATTGGGGCCCTTTAACAAATTATATTCATTTTCATCAACAATAATAGTGGTGAAATGCTGAACAGTGTAGACCCTATTCAGACTGAATAGGGTCAGCATTGTTTGTGGCAGCTTAAAGATCATTACCTTACCTTGCAGTGTTCCATATACATCTGGTCACTTTATCAACTCCCTTCAAACTGGAACAGACATCTCCAGCATGGATGAAATTGAGGTTTACATCCATTTCAACAGTACTTCAGTCATATGTTATGATATGAAAAATTCTGCTCCCAATTAAGGATTTAAACAGGATCCAAAGAGCAGACAATCTCTTGAATATTCATGGACAAAATGTCTTCCTTGTCTGTTTCACAGATGTCCATGTAAGGATGTCCACATGGACGTAATAGGAGCGACTGTGGTGTAGTGGATAACACTCTGGACTACCAATCCAGGGTCGCAAGATCAATCCCCAGCTTCCCGAGTCTTTCAGATGAGACTTTAAGCGGATGTCCTGTCTCCATATGACCTCGTGTAACCTGAGTTCACTCACTCACTCACTCACACACTCACATGGACATTTTGGATGTCTGTATGGACATACCGGACAACCGTGAATATATGCAAAGACATCAGCAGCTTATGTTAATGTTCACTTCAAGTTTGCAGAACCTCTGTGGATATTTCAGGTATGGGCTGGGCGAGTGAATATGGCTAACACATTTAAGCCAGCACTTAATTAACATCACTACCAAGTCTGTGGGCTTTGGTGGATAAAATCTGTTTGCTCCTGAAGAAGTTAACTCTTATTGTTCCAAGAAGCAGACGACAAAATTTACGTCTGCAGAATTTCAAATAATGTTTCGTCTAAGTTATATCATATTGAGAATTCAAAGACTAGAGGGCAAAAAGTGTAGATTCAGGTGAGGTGGCTCATAATGAGCCACCTCATCTGGATCAACACTATTTGCAAATTTAACTATTTTCATTTTTGGCACTTTAAGGGCGATTTGCTGAGAAGTATCTCTCCCAATACTTCTAGCTTTTATGGTAATTGATTAATTAGAAGCAACATATAAAGTTTTAGTAGATTATTAACTTAATCATCTGCTTTGGATCTCAGCCATAAATCACAGATTGATTTTGTATTGCAGAATCACGGAATTGGTGTAACTGCATGATGCACATGAGATAACACTACGCCAAGCTCTTATCATTTTGTACAGGTTGTTCTAACATTTAAAGTGCCTAAAATGAAAACAATTGACTTTGAAAACAGCGAAGATCCAGGTGAGGAGCCTCATTTGGATCTACACTGTTTGCCCTCAACTTGTTCAGTTTTTAACAAGATATATAGCTAAGAAGAAACATTGTTGTTTTTTATTATCATTATTATTTTTCAGACGTCAAATTTTGTTGTCTGCTTCTTGGCACGTCAAAGGTTAAGGTGTATGGGCACAACTGAGAGAGGGGGCACTATGGCAGAAATATCAATTTAGGGAAGTCACTGTGGCAAAAAAATTTTTTTTCGTAGTGTTTGAATTCCTTCTGATGGGGGGGGGGGGGCACCTTTAAAGGAAAGAGTTTGCTTCTCTGAAGGAAGCAAACTCATTCCTTTAACAGTTGATCCTAATTATGGAGAAAATTTCCAAGGGAGGTAACTGAAACCTGGGAGTATTTATCAGAGTTATCTCCCTTAGAGTGTATCCATTTACCTGAAATATTATGCTTTCATGGCTTTAGTACTGAATGCTTATTTGAGCAGATGGCTCAGTTTTCTGCCATTGTTATTGTAAAGATGCTTTGTTTTGCTGCAGTAAGATGATTATGCTTAACAAAGCTGTGTCTTTGAGAATAAGAACAGCAGGAGAAAGTTACTTTAGATTGCTATGGAAATTCCTGATTGGAAACCACATGTTAGTCAAAGTTCAGAGAGTTGACTTATTGAAGATGTCTATATACCTAGACAATATAGGTAATGAGATTACAGGTGTTGATCTGTTTCTGGTACAGTTTTGGGGCTGTGTCATAAGAATTGTGCTTTAAGGTGGATAAGAGCCGCGAAGCGAGAAAACCAACAAAGTGGTTGTGCACCCAGCGCAGACTCAGATCAGCCTAGGCATCCGCCCAGTCTGATCAGAGTCTTCACTGTCCGCATGGAGTTAGCTTAGACACTTAGCTACCCTTTAAGCGCTTAGCGAAGAGTCTGATTAGACTGGGCGGATGCCCAGGCTGATCTGAGTCTGCGCTGGGCGCACAACCACATTGTTGGTTTTTTCGCGTCGCGGCTCACATGTTGTTTTTACAAAGGAAACAACTTTTGTGACTTCCTGTATTGCTTCCCTGCACAATGAAGCCTTCCAAAAGAGGGCTCTGTTGTTAAAGGAAAGAATTTGCACCTTTAAGAATTACCCTCGTTGAGAAGGGGTGGGGGTGGAGGTGGGGGCTTGGGTTAAAATAAAAAAGGCAGAGTTGCATCCCCTGAAAGTGTACTCTACTGTGATTCACCTTAAGGTGTATGGATACAAGGGAGATCACTGACATGGAGGTAGTTAGCCGGGCCGCGTAGCGCAATCGGTAGGGCACCTGACTCATAAGTCAGAGGTCCTGGGTTCGAATCCCGGTCTGGCCACATACTTTCGTTTCTCCTTCCGCTGATTCAAGAAGGGTAGTTGTCAGTTACTGGCGAAAGTATGTGCACTTTAATAGTACTGGTTAACCGCTTAGGAGGTCTAAGCCTGCCCAGGAATAGTGTGGTAAGGTTAACTGACCGTCCCGACATGACCTTAATTGTTTACCGTGGACGTTTAGCATCAAATCAACCAACCAACCAAGGGAGATAACTGACATGGAAGTAGTTGCCTCCCTTCTCATTGGGGTTAGTCTGGAATGAAGGAATATCTCCCATCTATTTGAGCAAATTCTCATTTATGAATAGCACCACCTCCCCCTACACACTCCCCTTCCCCACCAAAAAACATAATTCTTTAAACCCTCTGCCCTTGAAGAAGGACTTTATTCACTGTACAGGGAAGCAGATACTTCTGTCCATTCATTCCAATTACTGTGAAAGCAAGGTTCCATTACCCTTCCTTTGAAGCTGTGTTTTATGGAATTTCAGGTCATTTTAAATTGATAAGAGCAATTTATGATCTGCTTTGTCCATGAATTTAATTGCAAAAGTGAATGTTGTCAGTTGTGGTCATAAAAAAATATGCATATTCCTGCCAATGCTGCTAGAGCGACTGCATTGTCTGCTTCCAAGGACAAGCTAGATATCAAGGAAATATGAGCCGCGACACGAGAAAACCAACAATGTGGTTGTTCGCCCAGCGAAGACTCAGATCAGCCTGGACAGCTCAGACTCTTCGTGAAGAGCTCAAAGGGTAGCTAAGGGCCTAAGCTACCGTCATGCGGACAGCGAAGACTCTGATCAGACTGGGCGGATGCCCAGGCTGATCTGAGTCTGCGCTGGGCGCACAACCACATTGTTGGTTTTGTCGTGTCGCGGCTCATATGTTAAAGGCAGTAGATTGGATTTAACAAAATCACAAAATGAATGCAGAGAAAAAAGACCCAGACCAGCATGTAGGTCTATGATGACTGAAGACACCTGTTATGGTTTGAATCATATGCTGTGAAATGCTTGATTTTGGCAGTAGTTTTATTTTTATGATCTTCCAAGCTTAAGGTTTCAAGTTGAACAGTCAATGACCAAACAGAAATAGCAAATGAGCACATCATATTCAAGAACCTATCAATAATGCTAAATGAAAAATATTGCAAAATTAAGAAGTAGGATGATAATCAAAGGAATTTGTGTGCATTGGAACCTCATTTACCATTGAAATGAATTCTGTTTCCAGTAGGAATCAAACCGGACTGCTAGTCACAAATGTTCTTCCCCTTCAAAAGAAATGGCAGAAAAATACGGCAGTGTACTCATGGCCATACACCATAAGCTGAGAGTTTTTTTTCATGCCCCAGCATCATATGATGCCGGGGGATATAGTGTTCCGGTTATGCGTACGTGTGTACGTTATTATGTATGTACGTCTGCCTGTATGTCCATCTGTACGTCTGTCTATACATCCGTACGTACGTGATCCTGTTAGACTCAGGTTAACATTTTTGTAGGAGGTAGATTTCAGGGTTCCTTTAATTGTAGCAACCTGAAATTTTGTATGAGGATATGTATCAATAAGTACAACAGAAATATACAAGAATCAGGGTATTACAATCCATATGTCACGGTCCACTGACTTCGGACTTAGGCTAATTTTGCAAGGTTAAGATTTTTGCAAGAGGTAGATTTCAGGGTTCCTATTATTGTAGAGCCTTGAAATTTTGTATGAAGGTTTATTTCTATAAGTACAACAGGAATTCACAAGAATTAGGGCAGAATGATCCATATGTCATGGTCCACTGACTTCGGACTTAGGCTAATTTCGGAAGATTAAGATTTTTGTTAGAGGTAGATTTTAGAGTTCCCATTATTGTACATGTAGCAACTTGAAATTTTGTATGAGGATTAATATCTATTAGCACAACAGGAATTTATAAGAATCAGGTCATGATGATCCATATGTCACGGTCCACTGACTTGGTTTCTAATCATGTTCTGTAATACACAATATTTTCTGTTTTGGCCATACAGTGACTATGAAACTGTATAAAGGGCTGCAGTTTGTGTCACATTTCAAACGTTTGGCAATGCCCTTTTAGATTATACAAATCTGCCTCAATGAACCTACTTATCCTACAAGTGCCAGTACCATTATCAAGGCACCGACTTACTCAAGACACTAAGTGGGGGCATCTGTGTACTGTGGACACATTTCTAGTTACATGTAAAAATACAATGAACAGCAATTAAGGTACTTGTGAACAGACTGCTGTTCAAAAGGAAGTCAGATCTGATTTTAAATCCTCTGCTTGTGGTCATTAGGCTTAAGACTAACCAAAGACTGATTTCAAAAACAGTCTGCTTGTGGCCATTAGGTTGAATTATACTAACCGTGCTAAAATATGGATCCTAAGATTGTATAGAAGTGATGACTGATCACATTTCAGACACAAAGAAATATGAAAGATACAAAATGCAATGTATCATTTCCGAAGTAAGTTTTCATGTTCTGATCATTTTTCAAGATTTTCTGATTGTTTCTTTCATGAAAGATTGATCAGGAACGAAACTTTCTGCGTTTAAAGATACTTAAAATGTTTTATTTTGATATTCTCCCAGGTAGCTACATCAAAGAAGTTCCTGATTGACTAGAAGTGGTAGTATCAAGTTTCATCAGAACTAATCATTTGTACTGGATCTCAGCCATGAATTACAGAAATTAATTTTTTTATTGCAAATTTCATAGATTTAGGTAATCCAAAATTTGGGGATGGAAACCCGACATAATGAAAGTTAAGAGCTATTTTTGTCACCCTAGCATTTGCATTTAGATGTTTTTATAGAGTTTGACAAATACACAAGGTCAAGTGAGCTGTCCTATCTGCCGACCGATCTTGTGTGAAGGGAACTCATCAGAATTGTCTTGGGTGATTCTGTTGAGACTTTAACAAGAAGTATTTTCATGGAGAAATGATGACAGAAAAAAAAGTGAGTGAGCAAGTGAACTGCGATTTAACGTCCCACCAACATCTGGGTCATATGAAGAGAAGACCTATGTTTAAAGTCGCATCCAAAATATGTTCTGAAAAGTAAGATCCTTTGGAAGCAAAGAACACACCAAAGAATAAAAAAAAGCAGACTCGGTTTAATTGAGTCTGTTCATGACTAGTAATGAAATATGCGACACCAGCCACGCCCCCTAGCACCGGCTTAAGCGGAACTCTATTTTCAAAATTACTCAAATGAACTGCAAAAGAGTGGGATCAACCATACAAGCCCTGGATAGGTCTAGTCAAGTGTGTTATCCACTGTACTGTAACTGCCGCTCCTGAAAGAATTAAACAAAACAAAAAATCACCTTGAAAGTTATGGCCAATCAGTCACCCCAAAAAACTTTTTTGCACCTGTCAAAACATGCCAGCCTCATATCTGAGTCTGTAAATAGCATTTTTTAACAAGGTGATTCTTTTTAAGATGTGATGGTTTTGTTATGTTTTGTTGTAACTAAGATGATTAGGCATCTTCCAAAGCTCTGGCTTTGAAAAGCAAAACAGCAGAAGAGAATTAATTAAGATTTTCCCTGGAATCCCTGATCGGATACCACATGGTATTCAAAGTTCAGACAAGCAGACTTAAATAGGATGTATATATGTCTGAAAAACCTGGGTAATGAGATTGCGAGTTTGATCAATCACCAGGAGAATTTAATTAGCTAGATAGGTTAGAAAAAAGGTGAATTATTTACTCAAACTTTATAATTCTTCTAAATTAGAGTGGGAAAACTCAAAGAAAATCAAAGTACCGGCAGTACTGAAGACTTTAGGATAGTTATAGCTAGAAGTGTCTTTCAGCTTTCAGGTGATCAAACTTGGTATGGGGTGCTGCATCATTTTGACATAGATTTCATGCTCAGTTGACTTTGTAAATCGTCACATCAACTGTAGCTAAGCATTAACCCTGCAGTAAGTCTGTTTTTCTTTTAATTAACAATAGTTTTACGGTCATCAAACTTTTTCTTTGAAGGCTGTTCTCCAGGAACGCTATGTCCTTTTTCAAAAATTTGTATCTGTGACCTAATTTTCGGTCAACACTAATTAATTGAGCAGTGTCATGTGACTTCCAACAATGTGGCAATTTCTGTAATGTAGTATTCAGATCATCCTTCTCATTTACACTAGGTAATCAGAGACGCGACACCTTTGGCTCTGTGGCCTGTCGCCACTTCCACAGAAGGCTGAGGTGACAAGTGAAGGCTCTGACTCAGAGCCTTTGCTTGTACTATGCCAGTGCCACATTGTTGGAAATCACATGATGTGGTCATATAATGTTACAATCATCAAACCTAGCATAATCACAGGGTATAATCGATTCCGCTAATTTTCCCTTCCTGCAGAGACTGTACATCATATTTGGCTTCTGCCGAGACTGTCCGTGAACTCTTGCTTCCTGCAGGGACTACTGTCCTCGAAAATTGGCTTCCTGCCGAGACTGTCCGCATGACTCTGCTTCCTACCAAGAGCCTCGGCAGGAAGCAGAATCACGCGGACATTCGCTGCAGGAGGCAGGAAGCAAGAGATGGTGGACAGTCTCAGCGGAAGCCAAATATGATGTACAGTCTCTGCAGGAAGCGAAATTAGCGGAATCGATTATACCCTGTGATAATGTAATGTATTGTCATACCTGCTTTTGCAGAGCCTGTTTCTTTCAGTCTGCCCCCTTTCCATCTACTTGGCCTAAGTGTTACTGGGAGGCAGGTGTGACATAGCATTGCACAGTATTCTTGTAGCTGTATTTGATGACAGAGTTTTAGACTGCATTAGAAATCACTGTTACATATAAAGACAGTCATTAGGAATGAATAAGAAAAATCATTAGACACCCCCAAAATATTAGCCATTCGTTGGAAATAATGGAAGTTGATGAATGACAAAAAGTGTGTGGAGTTAAGACATATACTGCTTCATTAGCTTGTAAAAGAAGGACAGCATGAGCCGCTTGAAGAAAACTTGCATGACGACATACACTATCTGAAGGGGAAATTCACTGATCGATTAGCCTTTGGATCCAGTTTTTAGCTCACCTGGCCCGAAGGGCCATAGTGAGCTATTGTCATACCAATGCGTCCGGCGTGCGTCGTGCGTCGTCACGGAATGTGTCCGTCAACACCTAAAAACAAATATTCAAACATCTTCTTCTGTAAAACTACTGGTCCCATGGTTCTCAAATTTCACATGGAGCATGACCTGACTCCAGGGTCTCAGAATTGTAAAATTGGGTCAGGTTGAAAATCCAAGATGGCCGCCGTTACTAAAAATAGCAAAAACAACAAAATAAACTTCTTCTCCAGAACCACTGGGTATATTTGTCTGAATTTTGGCATGGAACATCAATGAAACCTTGGTATTCAAAATTGTAAAAATGAAAAAAATCTGTAGCGGAGTTTTGTCACAGTGACCTACTTTCTGTTTACGAGTGTAATTTTGCTCAAATGCCAATGTCAAAAAACGACATATTCAAACAACTTCAAACAACTTCTTCTCTAAAACCACTGCACCCATGGCTTTCAAATTTCACATGGAGCATGACCAGACTGCAGGGTTTCAAAATTGTAAAATTGGGTCTGGTCAAGAATCCAAGATGGCCGCCGTTACTAAAAATAGCAAAAACAACAAAATCAACTTCTTCTCCAGAACCATTTGGTATATTTGGCCGAAAGTTTGCGTGGAACATTAATGGGACCTTGGGATTAAAAATTGTAAAAATGAAAAAAATCTATAGCGGAATTAGGTCACAGTGACCTACTTAGCGTTTACAAGACCGATTTTGCTCAAATGTCAGTATCTCAAGAAAACGCAATCGATTGTGGTCAGATTTGGTCAGCAATGGTTCTTAAAAGGAATTATTTCAATTTTGTGCCAGTTGACTATCCAAGATGGCCACCATGGGGGCCGTTACTAAAAATAGCACAAACATAAAAATGACAATTACTCAAGAACCCTTGAATGGAATTCGACCAATTTTGTGTCAGAATGTTCCTTGCATGAAGCCATTTCGATTAATTACAATTTGGCTTTCCAAGATGGCCGACATCTGCCGTTACTAAAAATAGCACAATCATAAAAATGACAATTACTCAAGAACCCTTGAATGGAATTCGACCAATTTTGTGTCAGAATGTTCCTTGCATGAAGCCGTTTCGATTAATTGCAATTTGGCTTCCAAGATGGCCGACATCTGCCGTTACTAAAAATAGCACAAACATAAAAATGACAATTACTCAAGAACCCTTGAATGGAATTGGACCAATTTTGTGTCAGAATGTTCCTTACATGAAGCCATTTCGATTAATTGCAATTTGGCATTCCAAGATGGCCACCACCTGCCGTTACTAAAAATAGCACAAAACATGAAAATGACAATATCTCAGTAACCGCTGAATAGATTTTGACGAAATTTGTGTCAAAATGATTTTTGCATAGAAATGTTTCAAAAGTTAATAAATATAGACAAGTCATAATGGCCTTTGTTACTAAAAATAGAAAAATGTGAAAATAAGAAAATCTCAGTGGATTTGGACTAATTTTCTGTCAGAATGATCATTTCAATAAGCTTTTTCGATTTTCTGCATTTTGGCATTCCAAGATGGCCACCATCTGCCGTTACTAAAAATAGCACAAAACATGAAAATGACAACATCTCATTAACCGCTGAAGCGATTGAGACGAAATTTGTGGCAAAATGATTCTTGCTTTGATGTTTTTCACAAATTAACAAATATTGACCCGTCAAGTTGGCCTCTGTAACTATAAATAGCAAAATTTGAAAATTAGGAAATTACAATGGAACTGGACCAATTTGTGTCAAAATGGTCCTTGCATGAAAGCTTTTCAATTTTTTGCATTTTGGCATTCTAAGATGGCCGCCATCTGCCGTTACTAAAAATAGCACAAAACATGAAACTGACTATATCTCAGTAACCCCTGAATGGATTTTGATGAAATTTGTGGCAAAATGATTCTTGCCTTGAGGTGTTTCTAAAGTAAATATATAAAGACCAGACAAGTTGGCCTCTGTTACTAAAAGTAGCAAAATGTGAAATTGAGAAAATCTCTGGAATTGGACCAATTTTGTATCAGAATGGGGACCATTCGGATACAAAAGCCAGGTGAGCGATATCAGGCCCATTTGGGCCTCTTGTTCTATTTGTACTGTACATGATTGTACAGTATATGTATATGTAACAATTTATGTAAGAATGAAGTTCTTGATGGAATGCCCAGGCATGATTATGCTGAGTCTGCTTGTCAGTATACAGAGTTGCAGCTAAGAGAAGGTAACAGGGATAATCTGGGGATAAGTTTCCAAACTTCTCCATAAAATCATATGTTGTGACCCATCACTAGAACCGTCTCGGTGAGACAGTTTTAATGAGGGGTCGCAACATAGGTTTTTAATAATGAGAAATGAGCATAATTATCTCAGAATTATCCTCAGAACACAACCTTATCCCGAACTCTGTGACAGGAGCCAGGTTTTCTAATGAGGCTTAATATGATAGACAGTGGTAGATCATTTCCAGGCTACTCAGGTCAGATTATGGCTTCTAACTGGAAGCACCATGATTATAAGTGCTGATGACCTTATATGCAAAAGTGCTCAGTGGCTTTAAGCCCATCGAAGGGATCTACAGAGTTGCCCAGCATTGGTGACCTGATTTTTATCTCGCCTGTACGAAAGTACAGAGAGCTAGTGTTGTCACTTGGGCGTCAGGGTGGGCGTCACACTTAAAAGTTTTACGTCAAAGTTTTTTATGTGATGGGCAAGGCACTGCAGGCGAGCTATCCTGTATGCGGACAGGTCTTGTTAATGGTGCTCCAGATAAAGGGATAAAAAGGAATAATTCTGAGATAATGCCCTCATTTTTCATCGAAATCATGTGTTGTGACCCCTCATTAGAACTGTCTCCCTGAGGCGGTTCTAATGAGGGGGCACAAATATGCTTGGAGAAATATTGAAAATTATTTCTTTATTATCCCTGTTATCCCTTCTTACCTGGAGCACTGAGTTAAAATGAATGAGTTGTCTTTCAGGGGAGGCAACTCCGCCATTTTCACCTTTGCTAGCCTTCTTAATGAGTGTCAAGTCATAAAGGGAAAAAAACAATGTGGCTTTAGGGGCAAAATCTTTTCTTTAAGAGTGGATCTTATTTTGAAACGGCTTTTTCAACCACTGGGAAGTAAACTGGAAGTCATGAAAGCTGTCTTTGTTGTAAAACTGGCAGAAGAAATGTAGCAGACAATTATAAATGAAATTAGTAACATCTGAATTTGCAGTATTTATCAAACTGTGCCAATATTTGCAATTTATGGACCTGATATATATTTTGGTGAGTCATCATTCTGGTCATCAGAAAGTAATAAAAGGTAATTTATTGTCTGCATTGTCATTTAATTAACTTTGACATTTACTAGTAAAATGCAAATTGCACTTGTGTCATGAAAGTGATGCATATAAAAAGTAGTGATGACAATTAGATTCCACGTCCCACCGACATATGGAGAATAAAGAGCGTAGTGCTATATTGCTACAAAAGAAAGTGGGTGGGTATAGGCTGTGTACAAATTCATTTCAAGAGGATGATGTTCTTGATGACACAGAGATTTAGACTGTACTAGAATGACACTCATAAATGATGGATGGATGACTTCTCATTTTACATCTTTTTCAACAGTGTTTCAGTCAATTAATATTAGGACAATGTGGGGGTGATAATAAAGGTTGTGTGCAATGGAACCTTGTTAACAGTTGGAAAGATTTCCGCCTCAAGCTGGGCTCAAACTGGGAATCGCTAGTAGGCCAGCTCTTATCCTAGTCTTATAGAGCTAATCCAGGGCTTCCAATTCTCATAAAGATGGTCTGCATGAGGCTCAGCAGAAATTTTCAATTTCTGTGGTGTAAATATGACTTTTAGAGTTGACACTCATAAGGCAGCTTATTATAACCTTACTCTGTTTGCAAATTCAGCTATTTTCATTTATGGTGCTTTAAATGTTACATATAGAGTTTGAGTCATTGGCTTCTATGAAAGGCTCCACCAGGATGTCTTAGCTAGGTGTCGGATCAGGTTATCCATCAAACAGAGGAGAAATCTAATTTGTTAATGGAGATATACTTTCTTCATCTCATATAACTCAGGTCATGAGAAAACCGCTCGTAGAATATTTGCAAAAAGAGAAGACACTGATCAGACTGCACATCTGTGCAGTCTGATCAGTCTTCTCTGTTTGTTTCAGAAAGATTTCACTGGAATCAGTAAAGACTGATGAAATGGCATAGATGTGTGGGTGGATCCGGAGTCTTTGCCATATTCACATTCTGTACAAAATAGACCTTATCTTGTGATCTTGCTGCTAGAAGATGGAGTTTTATAAGAACTTTGAACAAATATTGTTCTTGGCTGAAGTATAGAATCTTGATGCATTGAAGTATGAGATTTTGTCATTATTTGGGAGAGTTTTTATAATACATTTCTGTAGAAAACTGTTTGATTCCAGTGTGGTTGGTTTGTCGCTGTCTGTTAATGTATTAACCCATTCCATTCAGGATACACCTTTAGGGGTATCTGGGCAAACAGTTTGGATCCAGATCAGGCCCCACAAACGTGGGGCCTGATCTGAGATCCAAACTGTTTGCTGCCTAGACGTCATTTCTACAAGAGTTAATTAGACCAATATTGTCAAAATATTCTTGATTTTTGATGCAGAGGACAGTTTCAGCAGACGACAAAAAATACCCAGAATGCAATGGGTTAAAGAAAATATGGGTGGAGGGATGACTTGCAATTTTACATCTTTTTTAATAGTTCAGTAGAACTTCATTGGCTACTACAGGCTGGGGACCATGAAAATTAATTCCAGCTAAAGGTAGTTCAATTAAGCCATCCAGCGTTAGTTTCTATATAAAGTGGCCTCTAGGGACCAAGGAAAGAGTTCTAGTCAAGCAGGGTTAACAAGCCATCAGGGTTCGAGCCATTTAAGTTCTGCTGTATTTCAGTCATATCAGGACAATGGGAGGGTGATAATGAAAAGCTGTGTGCAATGGAACATAGTTTGAAAGAAAAAACAAGACCAATTTACTGTTTGAAGCCAGTGTGGTTTGGTTAAAATGGCTCTATCCATTTATTAATGGTTTTATTCCGACCATGGTCAGAGTCATATTTAACTACTGCCTGTTCACAAATACAGAATTGTATATTAAGATATGGTCATTTTGAGAGAGTTTCAATATACAATTGGGTGTCAGTGCTGGAAATGGCCTGTCACTCAGTGGCCAGGCGACCCAAGCATTACTCTGGCTGCCAAAAAAATTCAAAATAGGAACAATTCTGGTCCAAACATGTCCTTCTGGCAACAAGCAGTGAATGGAGTCCTCAGATAGAGAGCAGTTGAGCCACATTAATCCTGTGTTTCCATCTCCGTGTCTTTGCATATGGCTATAAAAAAGATGTATAACTCCGTGTCTTTGCATATGGCTATAAAAAAGATGTATAAAAATCATTGCAATCTAAAAACCCATCAGAACCAAAACCTTTTTGCATTATTTTTTTTTTTTTGCAAACTTATAGGCCTTTTGTGCATAATTAATATCTTCAACCCTTAATGCGCCAAAAAGCTGACGACAAAATTTACGTCTGCAGAATTTCAAAATATGTTTCGTCCAAGCGATATCATATTGAGAATTCAAACACTAGAGGGAAACAGTGTAGATTCAGATGAGGTGGCTCATGATGAGCCACCTCATCTTGATCTACACTGTTTGCAAATTTAACTATTTTAATTTTTGGCGCTTTAAGGGTTAATTCTGTCCAGACAGAACAGTTTTGTTTCCAGGACAGAAATTCATCATGACTGTCTCAGCAGTCTCTGTCAAGAAAAATATTCTCAAATGATTTGATTACAGACACAGTATCCTGTTTCTGCTTCCATTCATGCATAAAGGAGTTACGTAATGGGAAAAAAACTTGATTTAAAACATATTCTGTGTGTGTAGCCATAGATCAGCCTTTCTGCTTATGTAGCATGGTCAGAATAGAATAAGTTTCTTTCAAACACTAGTTTGAACTTGGATTTCAAATAGCAACTTGAACATTCCCTGTCCGCACTGCACTTATGTAAAAGCTGGCCAGGGCTAGTGTAATGTGCATATGCCCAAATGCAGGTTTTGTATGGATGCGGCTCAAATTGTTTTTGATGCAGACAGCACATTCCATTTGTCCAGGAAAATAGCTTTGATGCCAGTCTGCTTTATTGTTTTTCTATAAATTAGCATAAAAAACTTCTGTCCGGCTGTGTCATGTAAAAAGATTGCATATATGTCATTCTCTTACTCTCTTCATCTGACTTTTCATGTGACACAGGTATCTCACACTCCTCATCTGATTTTTAGGTCGCCTGAACGAAAGTTCAGGAAGAGGTATTGTTGTCACCCCGGCGTCCGCGTCCGCGTCTGCGTCCGCGTCCGCGTCCACGTCCGCGTCCGCGTCAGCGTCAGCGTCGGCGTCCGGATTGGATGTTTTGGTTAAAGTTTTTTAAAGACCTATATCTCCTTAACCCATGGATGGATTCTTTTGATACTTATACTGTAGGTAGATATTGGTCCAAAGTTTAACAGGGTACCACCCCCACCCCACTCCATGACCTTGATGTCAAGGTCATGGACTTAGAAAATTGGGAGTATTTTTGGACTGGATGTTTTGGTTAAAGTTTTATAAAGCCCAATATCTCCTTAACCCATGGATGGATTCCTTTGATACTTGCACTGTAGTTAGATATTGGTCCAAAGTTTTCGAAGGTACTACCCCCACCCCCCTCAGTGACCTTGATGTCAAGGTCATGGACTTAGAAAATTGTCTTTTTATTGATTGGATGTTTTGGTTAAAGTCTTTTAAAGACACATATCTCCTGAATCCAGTGATGAATTCTTTTTATATTTGCACTTTAGTTAGATATTAGTCCAAAGTTTTGCCAAGTACTACCCCAACCCCGCTCAGTGACCTTGATGTCAAGGTCACAGACTTTGGAAGTTTGTTCTTTATTAAAGTTTTCTAATTGCATACTGATTCATAATGCTTGGCAGAGATTTAGTTTACACTTGAACCGATGTTAGACACTTTTTGAGTTTTTACAAAACACTAGATACTTACCCCACTGGATGACCTTGAAGTCAAAGTCATCGACTTAGAGTTTTGTCTTAAAGATTTTGGTTAAAGTTTTATATTTATGAAGACATAATTCCACAGTGCCACGATGGACTCAGTTGATACTAATACTTGGACTGATGTTAGATAATGGTTCAAGGTTTTGTTACATGCTAGCTCCTACACCCCCCCCCACCCCACCCCCCACCCCCACCCCTACTGCTTAGTTCTTTGACCTCAAGCTCATGGACTTTGAAATTTCATGTGGATTTTTTTATTTTAATTTTATTCTAAGACTTATTTCTTAGATAGCTTTTGTTTATAAATGTGTTGTCATTTTGGACATGCTTGCCTGAAGTTTTATGCATAGAAATCCACTCCTCCAAAGCGACTGTGTGATGGGCAAGCACTATTCAGGCGAGCTATGCTGTCAGGCGACAGCTCTTGTTGACTCAGGTATAAACCACTCCTTATTTGACTTGTCACCTGACACAGGTATCAGACACTCCTCATATGACTTTTCACCTGACTGTGACACACACATCAGACACTCCTTGTTTGACATCACCTGACACAGGTATCAGACACTCCTCATATGACTTTTCACCTGACTTTTCACCTGACACACACATCAGACACTCTTTGTTTGACATCAACTGACACAGGCATCAGACACTCTTCATATGACTTTTCTGTTGACTCAGACCTTAGACTTTTTTCTTGTTAGCAGTGAAGACATCAAGCACTCCTTTTCTGACACAGACATTATGACACTGCTCATCTGACCTTTTCACCTGACCCAAGCATCAGGAACTCACCTGATATATCACCTGACACAGGCATTAAACACCCATAATCTGACTTTTCTGTTGGCACAGACCTCAGACATCTCTCTTGACACAGACATCAAACACTCCTCATGTGATTATTCTTTTGACAAAGACATCAAACACCCCTGATCTGAGACAGATGTCAAACAATCCTTATCTGCATTTTCTCTTGACATAGACATCAAACACTCCTAATCTGACACAAACATCAAACACTCTTCATCTGACTTTTCATCGACACAGGCATCAGATTGGACAGTTCCTGGGAAAAGCGTACCACAAAATTTCTGTTGACTTTTAGAGCTAACCCCAATGAAGAAGGGAGGCAGAAATGAAAATGGCAGAGTTGGTTCCCCTGATAGTATACCCATTCACTTTCAATCTTGGAGTCTGCTTTATCACAGGGTATAATCGATTCCGCCAATTTTCGCTTCCTGCAGAGACTGTCCGTCATATTTGGCTTCCGCCGAGACTGTCCGGGAACTCTTGCTTCCTGCAGGGACTACTGTCCTCGAAAAATGGCTTCCTGCCGAGACTGTCCGCATGACTCTGCTTCCTGCAGAGAGCCTCTGCAGGAAGCAGAATCACGTGGACAGTCTCTGCAGGAAGCCATTTATCATGTACAGAAGTCTTGGCAGGAAGCAAGAGATCGCAGACAGTCTGGGTGGAAGCCAAACATGATGTACGGTCTCTGCAGGAAGCAAAAATTATCGGAATCGATTATACCCTTTGTTTATTGAAGAGTGCAGATAGGTACCAGAAAAATGAAAATATTCCATTTTGCTTGACACTAAGCCAGTATTGAAGTGGTTTGTTCAATGCAACACTGCAAGAGTAAATTATTCAATATAATGCAGCTCTGTAGGAGACCGAAACATAATGAAATTAAAACCATTCTGATATTTTACATCTTTATTGCATTATTGTATTATTGGATGAATATAATGTTTGCAGTAAATCAAAATTTCTTGGTGCATTTATAGTTTATTGAGCAATATTCAGCCACAGCGAAGTTTCAATTTCTGATTAGGTTATACAAAACATGTACCAGTGTATTGAATTACTTTCTGAGGCTGTCACATAATTCAAAGCAACATTCTATAACTTAATAATCTTTTCCATCACTCTCATATGAAATTGTGATTGATATCACAGACATTTGATTAGCCAGGTCAAAAGTAGAATATAACTGATCAAACAAGGCAATGTTATAGTCTAGAAAAATGTATAGAAAAGAGAAACTTGTGTGACATCATCCTAATTTAGTGAAAGTTAATCATAAATATTGTAGCAACATGTACTTTTGAAGCAGAAGCGGCGGTAGTGTAGTGGACAATGTGCTGGACTACCAATCCAGGCCTTGCAAGATCGATCCACATCTCCTCTGGTCTTTCAGTTAACCCTATTGCACTCAGAACGGCCAAAACTCTATGGAGTTTTGGCCGTTCTGAGTGCAATAGGGTTAACACGTTAAACAGAAGTCCCGCCTCTAAATGACCTTGCTGATGGGAGGTTAAATCTGAGAACACTCACTCAAAGCACCATAGCTTGTTCAGCGAAATACCATAGTTAAAATCTAAGTAATTTTGAACAAAAATATGTTGTTAACATACATAAAAGGCATGGGCCTGTTGTTATTAGAACATAATTTGTTATTTGATTCCATGGAGCTGTTATAACATCATGACTGAAAGGAATTGTGTTTTAAGAAATAATGTTATTTGGAGCCTGATACGTAATACCTGTATATATTCAAAACTATATTTTTGAAAATCATGTTTTATAAGGCCTGACTCAGAAAAGACTAAACAAGACATAGCTCAGGGTCTGCACTGCCACTGTCTGTCATTCAGCTAACATTTTTATGGAAAATATCTTTTGACACATAGATACTTGTCTGAACACAGAGTCTTAGATAAGAGGGAGTATTTGGTGATAATTAGGGATAATTTTTATAAATTCTGGATAAAACCATACGTTGTGACCCCTCATCTGAACCGTCTCAACGAGACAGTTCAGATGAGTGGTCACAACATGTAGTTTCAATGAGAAATAAAGAAAATTATCCCTCAATTACTGTATCATCAAATATCCCTCTAATCTAGAGCTCTGCTCAGTAAACATGAAGATGGCAGAGCAGTACAGAAATTAGTTATGCATATTCCAGTTTCCTATAGTGAAAAGCTGGTTTCCTATAGTCAAAAGCTAGTGGCTGAAAGAAGTCTTGGTGTACAGAACTTTTTCAGTTGAGGGTTTTGAATGCATAATATCATTTATGTAGCCAGACGATTGGTGAATTCAATTTACCACAGAGTCCTATTTATATTGTCACAGCAGAAGTTATTTATATAAAATGACATACTTGAAGGAAGCTCTATAATTATGGAAAGGCAAAAGTTTTTATATAGATTTTGTGCATGAAGTAGAAAACTGGTACTGAATTTCTTCCGTTATTAGAGTTTTTTTTCTCTTCCAAAAACAATCCCAAAGATCTAGATCCATCTTTTCCCTTCCAAAACAATCCCTAAGATCTAGATCCATCTTGGAAAACAATCCCTAAGATCTAGATCCATCTTGGAAGATGGATCTTGATCTTAGGGATTGTTTTGGAAGAGAAAAGTCTTATAGTTGAATTACGCAAGACAGATTTACACTTTTGTGGTAATTTTGTAGGGATAAATTCTGGTCTTAAAACCAAAAAATACAGTAATCATAATTTTTGTATTTTTCAGGAGCTGGAGTTAACTCGGGAAGACGGGAAAAGGGGGCAGTTGAACAGCGAAGAGTTTATCAACCTTTTTAAAGAAATTTCCACAAGGCCAGAAATATATTTTCTTCTTGTAAGGTATGTTTATATGGAGGGCACTGCAGCAGTGCCTCGGTTTTCTGCCTAAGCTAGTAAGGAACATGGGAACAGTGTTAGGGGAGATAATTCTTGCTAAAAAATTGTCTCCCATTTCTTTGGGCTCTTCTGTTAAAGGAGAGAAGTTGCTGCCTTGCGGATCAACTTCTTATCTTTAGGGCGCATTTACACGAGCAAAGTTTCTATGACAAAGTAGGTTTGTCACAGAAAAATTTGCTCGTGTAAATGCCAAAATATGACAATGTTTCTTTGACAAATATATATGGTAAAGTTACTACGATAAATTAAATTTGTCCGTGTAAAGGGAGAACTTTGCTAAAGATTATGTAACAATGAACTTTGCTATAAGCGTGGAAAATGTGACAAAGATTTTGTTTCATTGCTGCAGGTAACTTTGACGAATAATAATTGGTCGTGTGAACACTGCAGCAAATATTTCATTGCCAAAGTTTATGTGACAAAGATTCTATGGCACATTTTCTTTAACAAATAATTTGCTGCATCTAAATGCAAAATGTTTGTCATACTTTCTTTGTTAAAGCTTCTGTGACATAGAAACTTTGCCCGTGTAAACGCGCCCTTAAGCATAACCCCCATTTCAGAAGGACTTTATCATGATCCAGGGAAACCACTAAGGAGTCAAAACAAGAAAAACATGGCATGTGCCCATACACCTTAATCCTTAAAGCGCCAAAAATTAAAATTTTTGAATTGGCAAACAGTGTAGATCCAGATAAGGTGGCTCATAATGAGCCACCTCATCTGAATCTACACTGTTTGCCCTCTAGTGTTTGAATTCTCAATATGATATTGCTTGGACGAAACATTTTTTGAAATTCTGCAGACGTAAATTTTGTCGTCTGCTTTTTGGCGCATTAAGGGTTAACATGTCGTTGTAAAGAAAGTGTGTTATATCGTTGGTATGCCTCTCTATAAGCATGCAAAAGGTACAACTTATGTATTAAAGGTTATTAAAGGCAAAATCCAATAAGGTATGCTCAGTTGTTCTTTGACTATTCTCGCTGCATGAGCATACATCAAAAGAAAAGAATAAGCATACCAGCAATGAAACAAGTTACATAAGGTCTTTGATATGTCACTAGTGTGTTATTGTATGAAATGATACAGTCCTCTTGCCATTTTATTTCCGAAGCTGTGTGTAATGAAATGGTCTTTTAGTGCTTGTGTTTGCTTGTCTGCATGCAAACTTTAAAGTGGTAAAAGGCAGTAAAACTTGATAATATTTCTCACTAAACATAATTGATTTCAAGAGAAAGTATGTAATGGTGTTTCACTTGTCTGGAATATCAGAACATATGCAGTAGGCATAATAAGATGCTACAGTGAATTATCTAAAATATTATTTTTCATACTGTTTGACCTGTTAGAAAGCTTTCAGATATTGTGTCATGTTTGTTTTTCAGATATGCAAGTAATGCTGATTATTTGTCCACAGATGATTTGCTTCTGTTTTTAGAAGCAGAACAAGGGGTAAGAATAAAGCAGCCTTACAATTTGTTTTAACCCATACCATTCGGGATACCCCTTTAGGGGTATCTGGGATCTGGGCAAACAGTTTGGATCTCAGATCAGGCCCCACAAAAAGTGGGGCCTGATCTGAGATCCAAACTGTTTGCTGCCAAGACATCATTTTTACAAGAGTTAGTTAGACCAATGTTGTCAAAATATTCTTGATTTTTGATGCAGACGACAATTTCAGCAGACGACAAAAAATACCCAGAATGCAGTGGGATAAGAGAGAACATGGTATGGTGCCACCAAGTTTGTTTATCCATAAACAACTGTATTTGTGTCAACTGGCCCTATCAAATTGTTGTATCCATATATCTGTCACAGCTATGGTTAAGATGAGTGGACACTTCCAAGGAAAGCAACTGTACCATTTTTCATTTTTGCTTCCCTTCTGACTGGGGATCAACTCTTGAAGGAAAGAATTTGCTCCTACTGGAGCAAATTCTTTCTTTTAAGGGTGGATCCCCAGTTTGGAGAGTTGGAGAGGCTTCTTCATCCTTGAAACAAAACAGGAAAAAAAATAAAACTGGTTTTAACATTGTTGGACTGCAAAACACTCAGATTACATACTGTGTTAACACACAGTCTGATCAGGTTTACTACACCAGTAAGATACGGTTCGGTGGACAAAAGTATTCATCACTAAGTGACACTACAGTTTAAATCAACATATTTACAGAAATTTTGTAAAAATAAGTATCAAAAAAAGTATGACAGTAATCATCATGCAAATTATACACATATTACAAGAATTTTGATTCTTTTGCAGTTTTCTTGTATAAACAATTTTTAATGAAAGGAAAATTAAAACTTCAATTTTTCGGTTCAGTTCAGTTCTCCTAAGGACGTTCCCCAAGTGGCTCAGCGGTACCAATTTTTCGGTGACGTTAACATAGACATTAATGGGAATCAAGATTTTAAAATTTTACAGTCATTTCAAACACATGAAACTTCCATACTAAACATGGCATCATCTTAACCCTTAGAGTGCTAGAAAAATAATTCACCTGGCCCTAAACTGGGGGTAGGGGTATCTCAGAAGCCTTAACTTGCACAAACTCTGGTTGATTTGCTTGAAATTTTCAATCAATAACAATGATGTGGGTGCTGCCATTACCGGAAGTTACCAAGGTCACATGACCTTCCATATTTGGATGTCACATGATACACCGGGAACCAACATAGACACTTAAAAAAAAAAAAAAAAAAAAATTGTACAAGATATTAGCACCAGTGATATGCTTTGTATGACAAAAGTAATTGCTTGTCTGAGGGCCGGTGTTATTGCTGAATATTTATCAAAAGAGAAAGTTTGGAAGGATGAAGTCTAGTTGTCAGAAAATCGGGATCAAGTAAGTAGGGGTAGCCACCAGAACAGCTGATGTTGAAAATATCATAAATTTTTGACGTTTTCTCCAAGTTTTAAAGTCAACAAATCAGTCAGGTGGGTAAAACCTTGCTCTAGTAGAAAGCAGATTCCCTCCTGCATAGGACAACCGCATATGATGGGGGGTACTTGATGTCTAGTGTGCCTGACAGGCTCTCAAAGTGACCTACCCCTCGCGCGCGACTATAGTCACGCTTAGCACTCTAAGGGTAAATATTTCATTTTACACTGCTGTTTTCAATTCGCTTTTGTTCTTGCAAGTTTCATAACATTTCCAGTTTAAGACTTTGCGACAGTGTTTTTTTTTTTTTTTTTAATTATGGAAATGCAAGAATTTAAATGCTGATGCTCATAATGAGCCACCTCATCTAGATCTACACTATTTGCCCTCTTGTCTTTGAATTCTCAATATGAAATAGCTGGGACGAGCTATTTTGTTAATTTTCGCAGACATAATAAATTTTTGTCGTCTGCTTTTTGGCGCTTTAAGGGTTAACACACAGAATGGACTTTCTTGACAAAATTTTCATCTTAAAGCTATTTTCAGTGTCATATGATATTCTTCAGCGAAGGTTGCAAGATAAAAAATATGAATGAAATATTTTTTAGCTGCGGAAAGAACAAGCAAAAGACCAGAATTCAGTCAATAATTATTTGATAGCTGATATTAAACAGGCGAACAAGTTGCAACAAAATGTCTGACAACAAAAAAAAAAAAAGCAACAGAATTATTTGAGCCGTGACAGGAGACTGAGAAAACCAACAAAGTGGCATGTGCTCACAGCAAAGACTCAGATCAGCCTAGGCATCTGTCCAGTCTGATCAGAGTCTTTGCTGTCCTCATGGAGCTAGCTTAGACCCTTAGCTACCCTTGAAGCTAGCTTAGACTGTTAGCTACCATTGAAGCGCACAGCAAAGACTCTGATCAAACTGTGTGGATGCCCAATCAGAGCTCAGTCTTCACTGGGTACACATGCCACTTTGATGGTTTCATTAGTCACAGCTTGTTTGAGTTACAACACGTTAAAAGGGTGCTAAATGCATATGCAAACAGCAAAACCTCAGACCAGCCTGCACATCTTCACAGTCTGATCAAAGTGGTTGTTCTTTGGGCACACCATGTCTGGACCATAAGGAACTGACATGCAGAAGACAAAAGCTGTGGCTAGACTGTCCGAATTCCCAGACTCTATTCCTAGATATGATAATAATTCAGCTAATTAACCCCCGGTAATCCTGTTATAAGATGGGTTTCCCTTCCAAAAACAACCCCAAAAATCTAGATCTGTCTTATAAGACAGATTTATATTTTTGGGATTGATTTTGAGGAGAAAAAACTTTCTTTTATACTTTTCAATGAATTATAGAGATTTCTCGGTGAAATCGAAACTGATAATCTCACTGTTTCAAACAGTGAAATTATCACTTTCGATTTCACTGTTTCAGAAATAGGATTTTTGTGAAATAGCCTCAAGTTTTTTGTTGATTAATTGGCTAAATCTTATCTGGCTTGACAAAATTACCTCACGCATGTTTGCACGTGATTATGACGTTAATGACGTCACTTAAAGCGCCGACGTAACATTGTTACTGCACGCGACGTCAGTCCGCCTAAGGCTCCTGTAGGCATTCTTTCTTGCCATTTATTTTGAGATCGGTTTATCAAAATGATATTTGAAGCTATTTTTCAGTTGTTTGCAACCAATATCATACCCAATAAACACGCTGGAAGCATCAAATTTGACGCAAAACGGCTAGAAAAAAAGTTGTGTTTCTGTTGTGATGGTAGACGCTCTGAAATAAACAGAATTATTGCGATTTTCAAGCATAAAAGAAATAGAAAATTGGACTTTTTCAGTGTAAGATGAATTTTTATTTCACTCATGAACACCAAAAGTGGTATTTTCACTCGTGGCTTTGCCACTCGTTAAAAATACTGCTTTTGGTGTTCATTCGGTGAAATAAAAATCGATCTTACACTGAAATCGTCAAATATCCTCTATGTCTTTAACTTACCATGGAGTGCTGAATATAATATGGCATTATTTCACATGATAATTTTTAGTTATTGACTGTTTCATTTCAGATGCAACGAGTAACGAAAGACAAGTGTTTAGAAGTTATCAATAAATTTGAACCATCCAAAGAAGGGAAGCGGAAAGGTCAGCTAGGTATAGATGGTATGTACTTTCAGTTTCCTATGACCATTTTGACTGCTTGCTGAAAATCACTGAAAACACCATGACAGATGTGTAAGGGGTATGGAGGCCCAATCACTATCTGGCAACAGCTAGCAACACGGCCTAGTTGAAATGTTGTCAGAGTGAAATGAAATTCAGGTTTCAGATATAGGATAGCTTCTTTGCTTCAGAATTTTTTTTTTTTTTTTAGGATAATTCTGAGATATTTTCTCCTAGTTCTCAATCAAAACTTGTCCATTGAGATTTTCATTAAAATACATGTATGATGTTAGTGGCCCTGGTCACTTGTTCTAGTGAATGTGTGTCAACTATAAATTAATTAGAAGTGCAGCATTTTTCTCGCCTGCTACTAGCAATAGTGAGACATAGTGCTTTTCTGTGTTGTCGGCATCGGTGGCATAAACTTCCATCAAGGTTTCTGGTTAAAGCTCTGTTCTGTGACAGGGTGCAGACAGGCATGTCAGCATTCTGTGTAATTCTTGTTTGTTTTATCAGTATATGAGCCACAACACAAGAAAACCAACAAAGTGGCATGTGTGCCCAGCCAAGACTCAGATCAGCCTGGGCATCTGCCCAGTCTGATCAGAGTCTTGGCTATCCGCATGGAGCTAGCCGAGATGCATAGCTACCCTTTAAGTGCCGAGCGAAGACTCTGATCAGACTATGCAGATGCCCAGGCTAATCGGAGTCTTTGCTGGGTGCACATGCCACTTTGTTTTCTCGTGTCGCGGCTCATTTAACATGCTGTATGATGATGTCACATGCATCAAAGACAGGGACTTATTTTCCATAAGTTCAAGATTGATTTTTCATCCATTGCCCTGAGCCTTGAAAAAACCTGTTTCCAAATATGGTAGAAACATGCAAGAATTGAATTTATATTGATTGTAAAACATGACAAATCTAAAACCTTAGAAATCCGAAACCAAACTGCACTAAGTTCTAGGTATATACTGGCACATTTCAAAAGAATAAATTTAGTCTCATGCAGAATTAGTGAAATCCCATTACACTTTGAGGCATTCTGTCTGGGTTTGTAATGTCATACATTTATCTTGTAATAAGTTTTAAAACACAAAGGCATAAATTTTGTTATTTATTGCTGTTGTTTCACCTGCAAGTAGCAGAAATCAAAGCATAGGTGCTTAAGTCTCCAGTTTGGTGTATTGGGGCATAAACTTCAGTCCATTTTGTGGTTAAGCTCTGTTTTGTGAAAATGTGCAGCAAGCAAGATATCACATTCTGCGGACTTATTGTTTGACAACACTGATAAATGAGCCGTAACACAAGAAAACCAACAAAGTGGTTGTGCGCCCAGGGCAGACTCAAATCATCCTGGGCATTTGCCCAGTGTGGTCAGACTCTTTGCTAAGCTACAGGGTAGCTAAGGGTCTAAGCTACCTCCATGCGATTAGTGAAGACTCTGATCAGACTGGGTGGATGCCCAGGCTGATCTGAGTCTTTGCTGGCCGCACATGCCATTTTGTTGGTTTTGTCGTGTCGCGGCTCAAATAGTCCTTTGTGATTTCACTACAGTTTAATCCTGTTATGTGCCAAAAATGCAGTCTGCAAATTCAAAAAAATGTTTGTCCAAGCTACATCATATTGGAAAATCATCATGAGGTGCCTCATATGGAGCTATGCTGTTCGCAAATTTAAGTGTTTTCAGTTTTAGTGATTTAAGGGTTGAATGTCTGTTTTAAGGGGCAATTAGGTACAGGGATTGAGGGGTGTCAGCCCTGTCATCCACATTAATTTAGCTGTTTAATTGAAGTTGTATCTGATGGACTAAGTGGGCTATCCTATATAGACAGGTCTTGTAATGCTGGCTTTTGAACAGTGACCAAATACATTTATTCCTTAACTAAGTGT
Organism: Ctena decussata; assembly: GCA_963989385.1. NCBI lineage: Eukaryota > Metazoa > Mollusca > Bivalvia > Lucinida > Lucinidae > Ctena > Ctena decussata. The sequence continues at coordinate 20,877,381 of OZ022508.1, forward strand.
TATGTTATGTTATGCAGTGCATGTTCTAGAAAGACCTACAATTACCATATTAATCATAACAAACACCCTTGCTCTAATTAACGCCCCCTGCCTCTTTTCCTAAAATAAAGTTATATTAACTTGCATGAATTCCTGTTTGCTGCTCTGGATGAGCTTACCTCTTTGAAATGAAGCAAATTCTTTTCTATAAGAGTTGACCTCCACTGAGAAATGAGCCAAAATTTGTTGAGTTACTGCCCCTGAAAGTATGCTCATGCACATTAATACTGTTTATTAGAAGTATTTTGGCCAAGGCTGATTTACTACACTTTAGGCTCTTAATAACCCACCCCACCCTGTTCATAAAATGCAACTTCCCCAGGGCATTCAATAGGATTAATATGGTACACAAAAAATTTACCCTTCAAAACTCCTTTTCTCACACCGGGAAGGCAGCAATAGAAAACACTCTTAACAATCAATTAACGCAAAAACCATTTGAAACACCATTTTCAATTGCAAATTGTCGCCAATTTGCAATCGAAACCGTTGTTTCTAATGGTTTTTGATCCGCGTTAATTGATTGTTAAGAGCGCTTTCTGTTGCCGCCTACTCGGTGTGTTTCTGGTTTAAACTACATTAAACAGACCATACCCTAGGACTTTCAGTACTTACAGTGTTTTGACATGAACTTTGTGTCATTATCTTTGTGATATAGTCTTTATAATGAGAAAAAGAGATAAAAAGAAATTAATACTTCTGGAAATTACCCCTTCAAGCGCCAAAAAAGCAGATGACAAAATTTACGTCTGCAAAAATTTCAAAATATGTTTCATCCAAGCTATATCATTTTGAAAATTCAAAAACTAGAGGGCAAACAGTGTAGATCTAGATGAGGTGGCTCATTATGACAGTGTAGATCTAGGATGAGGTGGCACATTATGAGCCACCTCATCCAGACCTGCACTGTTTGCAAATTCTGCCATTTTCATCACTGGCCCTTAAGTGTTACATAGTTCTTGGTGACATGACAATAAGTGCTAGTTGACAATATGGGTTTGCCTCACAGTATTTATCTCAAATTACCATATTTCCTGGAATAGTCAGGTACTTGGCCATTTCTTATTACTTGGATGGGTACTCTTTTAGGGGCAGCAACTCTGCCTTTATCATTTTTGCATCCCTTCTCAATTGGGGCCATACTCTGTAGCCGCAAATTCTTTTCTTCGAGAGTACACCCTATTTTGGAAAGGTCTTATCTGCCAGTGAAGCAACCAGAGAGTCACTGAGGTACTTCCTTTCATAAAAATGGCAGATAAACTTGGTGGTATATTAGTTCATCTTAATAGCTTTTTATCTAAATTTGTCCTATCTGGAGAAGTGTATAAAATGTACTTGCTAACATTGCAGACCCTGATCAAACTGCTCATCACAGCTTGAATATTTTGGGTCAGTATAGTAGCAAAGGCAGGATCTGTGAGTGGTTAAAGTCTCCATAGTCCTATCAGTGGTAAAAGTCAAATAAACTCAAATCATTGTAAAAGGCGGCTCAGCCTTCACGTTTGGTAATAAAATGTGGGTTGATGTGCATATATTGAGTCAAAGTAGAGAAAACAAGTTTTTGAAAAATAGCAAATCGCTCTACAAATTAAAATTTCCTGTTCTGGTTTCCCGTCTAGCAATGCTATATAAACATAGGCAGGATAGTGATTGGGACTCCACGCCTGTACATTGTATTTTTACCATTTTATTCCACCTAATGAAATTGAAAGTAGGTCATTTTTGTTGCCAACTAAAATGACCCAAATAAGTTTTCAAACCCTTTTTATGTGAAAGTCAAGGATGTTTTACTTGTTTAAAGCTGGCTAATCACGGTCATGTACACTGAGGAAACTACACTAAGAAGCTTGCAGTGATACCTCATGATAAAATTTTTCACGCTGATAGAGCAATAGGGCCTTTAAGAATTCAGCTCAAGTTTTGATTTGTTCATAATTTAAGTCAAATTTTGACTAGCTTTCAGTTTATGTCAGATTTTGACTTGACACTTAGAATCTAAGTTGTAAGATAGGAATTTACCCTTCCAAAGTTACTGCAAATATGAAACTTCAGCTATAGATTTTTTTTTCTATTCCAAAAATATCCCAAACATCTATATCTGTCTTACAAGACCAATCTAGATCTTTAACTCTATAAGCCCGTGACAAAATAAGCAGAATTTGCAAACAGTGTAGATCCTGATGAGGCGGCTCATGATGAGCCGCCGCATCTAGATCTACACTGTTTGCCCTCTAGTCTTTGAATTCTCAATATGAAATATCTTGGACAAGGCATTTTTTTAATTTTTGTAGACGTAAATTTTGTCGTCTGCTTTTCGGTGCTTAAAGAGTTAAGATTATTTTGGAAAGGAAACCTTTTCAAACAATCCCAAATCTCTAGATCCATCTTAAAAGAGGGATCTAGACGTTTGAAATTGCTTTTGAAGGGAAAACCCCATGTCTTATACCAGAACGAATACGTTAAAATCATTTGATGATTTCTTCTGTACAGATTTATATGTTCAAATTATAGATATTTCATTGAGGATTAATTTAGTGTAGGCGTAAGAAGGTTCATTGGAAAAATTCTACTTTGTAAGGCTTTAACACAATAAAATGTCATTAAATCAGCAAATTACAGAGCTCCAGATAAGGTGGGCTTTTCAGGATAATTCTGAGATAATTTGTTTTATTTATCAATGAAAACAAATATTATGACCCCCTTATTAGAAATGTCTTACCATGAGGGGTCACAACATATGATTTTATGGTGATATATGGAAAATAGTCCAATCCCTAATTTACCCTTGTTAACCTCTTTATCGGGAGCACTGAAATTAGATGTTTTGTATAACTAGAAGCTCCGTGTTGTTACATATTCTATGAACTTGTTTGACTACTGGTATTAATTATCATCAATAATTGGTCGGAAATTAGTGCACATGCAATTAAGTTAAAGCAGGATATTGTTATTTTGACCTCAGTGCAGGATTGTTGAGGGCAAAGAGGATACATTATTCTGATTTTAGCCACATAACCAAAGTTGAATTCAGTATAAGTCCCATTTCTCAGTGACCTTGGAAAAATCAAGGTCAAGGACTTGGAGGCGACAGAGTTAGAACAGTGGTTGAAGTGCCTCATGCTTTCTTAACTTAACTTGAAAACAAAATAGTTTAGCAGCATAAGTAAGCTTTCATATGCTCAAACTGTGCTGTCTACTGACAGCTGTTGTTCTTTCCCAGTGGAAATCATGCAAGTGGAAAGTCAGTTTAAAAATGGCAGAAAACTAGTTAGAATTAATGTAAATTTTTAATGCATAAATTACGTGTAAAAGGCATAAAATCTAGCAAAATCGAAGGATTTTTATCAGTGTTCTGCTTTTAAAACTTAGTGAATGGCTGCATATTTCCCAAGTTTCCATAAATACCAGGTCTACAAAAGGTTAAAAAGCAGACAAGGCACTCTAATGATGCACTTACTGTAGATTAACACTTTAAGCACCAGTGACAAAAATAGCAGAATTTGCAAACAGCGTTGATCTTGATGGGGCGGCTCATAATGAGCCGCCTCATCTAGATCTACACTTTTTGCCCTCTAGTCATTGAAATATCTTGGACAAGGCATTTTGTTAATTTCTGCAGACGTAAATTTTGTCGTCTGCTTTTTGGTGCTTAAAGAGTTAACAGCCCTGTAACATCCAATGCTGCAGCTAATGGGTTGCTTGATCGTTTTAAAGATTGCATTATTGTTTTTTCACATGAATTAATTGGACAGTTTGTCTGGGAAAACAGTGTAGACCAAGATCAGGCTGCTTCAAAATCTTGGTCAACTCGGGTATGCCAAATGTTCTAATAATTTTGTCCCATGATTAGATAGATTTATGACTGTCCCATAAATAGACAGAGTGATTTGTCCAAATACGTACTTGAACAGGTCCGTTATAGGTATGGTCAGGGTGTACAAAAATATAAGATAAATACAAAAACATACAAAAACCCATCAAAATGAGCAGGCTTATGCCAAGGGAGGCATGTTTCATCACCTATTTTGGTCAGACATATTCATTTAATCTGATCAGGGTCCTCACAGTTTCCTTAAGCCATTTCTGCCTAGTATACCATAAAAGAGAGGCCCTGTGGTGGAGTTTTTAGAGCCCTTGGACATAGCACAGAAGAAAGTGAGTTCCCATCCCAACTTGGCCAGTGACTAAAAACTCTCTCTCTCACCAGCAGTAAATGGGTACTTGTTTCAAATGGCTGCAGACAGAGATGAATGGGCTCTTTCATATGTTTTGCCAAAGATACAGTGGTCTTTAACAGCCACTGCCCCTTAGGCCACAAGCCTACCAGAAACCTTTATCACAGGGTATAATCGATTCTGCCAATTTTCGCTTCCTGCAGAGACTGTCCATCATATTTGGCTTCCACCGAGACTGTCCGCAAACTCTTGCTTCCTGCAGAGACTACTGTACTCGAAAAATGGTTTCCGGCCGAGACTGTCCATGTGACTCTGCTTCCTGCCGAGAGCCTCGGCAGGAAGCAGAATCATGCGGACAGTCTCTGCAGGAAGCCATTTATCATGTACAGAAGTCTCGGCAGGAAGCAAGAGTTCGCAGACAGTCTCGGCAGAAGCCAAATATTATGTACAGTCTCTGCAGGAAGCGGAAATTAGCGGAATCGATTATACCCTGTGATATTGGAAATTGGAAGGTAGAAGAGTCTACAAGAAATTAACAGGTAAATAGCACTTTCTGGTGCTGAATGCTACAGGATGTAGACAGTATCGATACTGATCAGGCATGTCACTGCTCGCATACCGTAATGACCCTAAATATTTGGACAGACAGGTCTGAGCAAACATTGTAGACCCAGATCAAACTGCTCCTTGAGGAGCAGTTTGATCAGGGTCTACAAAGTTTGACATTCACTAAGCATCATTTGCATGCATCAAGGTGTGTAAAATCCACTTTCTAAGAATTTTTGAACAATAATTGTCCATCTTTCGGGTGTCCGAAATTTTAGGGTCATTACGGTACTTGATAAATCACATATTTGCCTGATAGAGCACAATACCATATTTCTTCGGTTATAAGATGGGAGTTTTTTCCCCCCGTCCAAAACCATCTAAAAAATCTAGATCCATCTTATTTATAAGATGGATCTAGATTTTGGGATTGTTTTAGAAGGCAAATCCCAGGCAAAACCCAATTTTTAGCGGAATTTCATAAGACTGATTTAGATATTTGGGGTTATTCTAGAGATGGAAAAATCTGTTTTATAGTGGAATAAATATGGGCCGTGACACGACAAAACCCACAATGTGGTTGTGCGCCCAGCGCAGACTCAGATCAGCCTGGGCATCTACCCAGTCTGATCAGAGTCTTCGCTGTCTGCATGGAGGTAGCTTAGCTCCTTCGCTACCCTTTGAGCACTTAATGAAGAGTCTAATCAAGCTGGGTGAATGCCCAGGCTGATCTGAGTCTGTGCTGGGCGCATAACCACATTGTTGGTTTTGTCATGTCGCGGCTCATATGGTATTTTGCCTGATAGAGCACAATAGGTGTCAGACATGGAAGTATTCAATACAATCAAGACAGATTTTATTCTTCTGAAACGACAATAATAAAAACAAAACAGGAAATGCTGCACCTAGAATGGCTGCATTATGGGAATGTTGGAAGAATATTATTTCCGGAGCAGTATCGTCATCGGTTCTCAAGGTCAAAGAGACAATGGCCATGGAAAACTGGATGTCTGCAGATGGATACATAAAAGTTAGATACTGCAGTAGAACTTCATTGGCTCGAACAGGCTTGGGACCATGAAAATTAGTTCGAGCCAATGATAGTTCTAGCCATCCAGGGTTAGTTTCCATATAAAGTGACCTCTAGGGACCAAGAAAAGAGTTCTAGCCAGGCAGGGTGAACAAGCCATCAGGGTTTGAGCCATTGAAGTTCTACTGTACTTTGTTATTACTTTACTGAGTTTGCTCTGGCAAAAAAAAAAAAAAAAAGACTTGTGCAAAATTTGATGAAGTCGGAAACAGAGATTTAAATGGATTACTGCAAAATCTTCACCTTGGTTAGGCAAAATGTGAACATGCTAATTGAGGGGCCCTTGTTGCTCAGTGGGTTAAGTGTTGGCTTGCTGGTCCTGCAGTCCCAGGTTTGAGTACTGATGGCAGAAATCTTCTCAAACGTAAACGAGGTTCCATTGCACTTGGACGGACTCACGGCGCCAAGTGCGTGCAATTATGGTTTCATACCGCTGAGCCACTTGGGGAACGTTGTTAGGAGAATTGAATTGAACTAAACTGAACAGTTCCATTGCACACAGTCTCATTATCACCTTTCCATTGTTCTGAAATACTGTTGAACATCACAAGTCATCCATCCATACATGCTTAACAGTTACCATTTTCAACTGTAATATTAAGTACATGTACATGTATGTGGCTTTCTGACTGAAGCTTTCAGACATGCACCCATTGGTGGTTGAGGACAAATGTTTAAAATCAAAAGCACATTTTCTGATTTATCTTCTTTTAACTGTAAATACGTTGAACTTCTTGAAACTGACGCAAGATGGCCCTATTTATAAATGAGCTGTCCAAATTAAATGAGCATTTCTTGTACGATACTTGTCTAAAATCTTGACATGAGATCAGAGATCGGAATTTCTGCCTTGGGTACAAATGAGTAAAAGTCACGTAAGAATGTCTTCCGTTGCTTTATACCAAATATAGGTCAATGCCAGCTGGTCAGGGTTAGCGATACATTTAGTCATTCAGTTATTGCTATGTATAGCATGTATAGTGTAAGAGTGAACAAACACTAGGCAGTCCAACATGTACCTTTTTGCCAACTGATCTGGAACTCTGGTGTTTAAAGATTGGTCGTACTGTCTTTTGTTGGCCGATGCTGCTGAGCCGATCATGTTCACTTATTGATTCTTACACCATTTACATAAAGAGCTCATTATCAGCCATTTTAGCTGGTAATATCAGCAGTCGTAATGTGTATTTTAACAGCTGCTTAACTACCGTAGATTATTGTCTTGGGACATTTCTGACTTCTCTGCTCCCGGAAGAAGAATGAGGAAAAGTACAACCTAAAATAAAAATAAAAGGCCATCAGCCAGGTGTCACCCGACATTTGAAATGTGACACAAACTGCAGCCCTTTATTCAGTTGTATGGCCAAAGCAGAAAATATGTGTATTACGGAACCTGGTAAGCAAATAATAACGGAAGTATAAGCAAAGACATATACCCAATACTGGGCCTCTGTGAAGTTATAACATACTTAGTTTAGAAAGGGGCAAATGATTGTGTGAAATCATGTGACTGACACTTTAGGCCCTTACAGGATGCCACACACATCAAGACTGTATACCCAATAACAAAAAAAAACAAGGGCCATAACTTGAATCTGATGAAAAATGAACAATGCATTTATGAAAATTCAGCCCATTAATATGAATAATTCTGGAGTTATCCTTTTACCTGTATGTGAATGTCTATGAAAGGAATGTCTATGAAAGGGGAATAACTCTGTCAATAATCAATTTAGCACATCCTATTGATAATCAGTATAATCAATTTACCAAATACTAATAACATACCAAATATCAGCTCTCTCAGTCAAACGGTTCAAACATTGAAAAAATGCTAGAAACAACAAAGGGACATAACTTTGTCAAAAATAGGACAATTGAAATTTCAAAATCACATGCACATCTTCAGATCATGATGAAACATTCTGCACAATTTCAAGTCAATCTGATAAAAGATGTGGCAGGAGTTGTGGGGACAAGGTCTGAGTCAGCAAGGGCCGTAACTCCATCAAAAATGACCAAAACAAAAATGCACCGCTTCATATCATAAGAATACAGTCTATAAAATTTGAAATCAAGCCAACGAAAGACGTAGGAGGAGTTGCTGGGACAAGATTTCAGATGGACAGATGGAAGGTCTGATGGACACACACACAGACGGATGAGGGTCATTTCTATAGTCCCCCTCCGCCTACGTAGGGTGACAGAAAAAGAGGTTGCCAAAAAGGAAAGAACACAGAAATTAATCATAAAAGCTCTTAAGTATGAGAATATTGAGACAAAAATATGAGATGAGAGCAATAAAGACCCTGATCACACTGTTCCTTAGAGCCAGTCTTTCAGTCCGTTATGAGATCAGAGCCTTCGTTGCAAATAGAACACAGCTGAACCCTGTCCTAAGCAGCCAATTTTTGTAACTCCACTTGATCTGTTGATATGAATATTTATTACCCACAATTCATAGCAAATTTTTGACCATTTGCCTTGACAAGATATTCATCACTCAATTATGTAAGTATTGAGTGGTCAGTATTTCTGACTGTCACACGTTATGTGATATATCACATAACGGGTGATAGTCAAATATACTGACTGATGTATCACACTTAGACATAAGGCAAGAGCATTGCACAGTATTTTGACTGTTGCTGGGTCATGCAATATGGGACATCTGATATAACTGGCACTTTTTGCTGTAATGGAAACCTGGCTTTGCATTGATTGGGTCAGTAGTAGTAATTCAATTCTCATATCGACGTTGCCCCCGCACCTCAGCGGAACGAATCCATAGCCGCAGTAACGGGGCGCCGAGCGTCCGTCCATATTGATTGGATCAGAGAAAGCTATTGCATTATATACCCTCTGAGGGCAGTTGCCAAATCTTCTGCCCCTTGGTGCTGTGGACAGTGATATATATGATGGTTATTGTGTTGTCCACAGCATGTTTTGGCAATTGCAGCGGAAAACATAGCCCCATGGAACCTTGTAGATTTCACACTGCCCGACACAGCATTCAATAGTTATATGATATCTGCTACTGTGTGCAGAAAGGTTTTGATGACCTCAATTATCCTATTATTTGGGCAGAGTTTCCGATTTAGAGAAGAGTGTTAACCCAGATTAGACTGCTGCTGTAGAAAGAAGAAGTCTGAGGAAGTTCTACATTGTCTGCCATCCTACCACAATGTTTTTGACAAATTACGTTAGTTGTTTGGAGGGGTCAAATTTTTGGATAATTAAGATGCCCCAATATTTTGGTCTTAAAGACACAAAACTGAAAATACTAGTTAAAATTTGCAAACAGCATAGATTCAGATGAGGTGGCTCATAATGAGCCATCTCATCTGGATCTACACTGTTTGCCCTATGGTCTTTCGAAATCTCAATATTGTAAAACTTCGATAAAACAATTTTTTTTTTATTTTGCAGACGTAAATTTTGACGTCTGCTTTTGGTGAAGGTGTCTCCATATTTAGGGAAATTACCGTAGATTAATTCATATTATAAATAGTGTCTGCTGCATATGAATAATATGTCACCGGAGAATTATCCATGCAGATGTAACAGATTTTTAGTATTGTTCAGAATTGCGCACTGGTAAAAATGAATAGATGATTATTCTTGAGAAGCAGCCATGTTTATGTCATTTTTGCCTCCCTTTTTGATGGGGTCTGCTTTTAAAGGAAACCACTTTGCTCCTGTAAGAGAAAAATTTTAAAGTCTAAGAATAGACCTCAGTTTTAAGTAGGGGTTCTTCTCAAGGATCACACTAGGGAGCGACTAGGGCAAAAATAGGCACCTTAAATTGTAAAATTTCACCCTGCGAAGCTGTAAGGGTGATAAAAACTTCATCTGAAAGTTTTGGAATCTTTGGTAAAAGTTGTGACGTGTTTTTCAAAGCTCTTCATATGAAAGTTTACAAAAATATCAGAACAGCAAACAACTTCCAAAAATCACATGAAAAGGAAGTTTCATGACTAGAAAGAGATGTACAACAAAGTTAGGATAGTGATCTGAGCCATTTTGCATTAAGTGTTTTTTCTTAAAGTGCCTGAAATCAGAAATACCAACAATGTCTTTAGTTTTTGTGGATTATTAAAAATGGCAGTCATTTCATAAAAAAAATGCAGGAAAATGACATGCTAGACACCAAGTACACCTGTCTTAAATGGTTAATCACATGACCACCATATTTGGACATCACGTGACAGTCTGACACCAGAAATATGGCAGCTTAAACCTCATCATAAGTGGGTGAAAAAATTAGCAAAATCGGTAAAAGTTTGTGGAATTTATGGCTTCTTAGGTAAGGGTATTCCGAGTTTAGGGTCAGGTGAACTACTTTTGTCACATGAGAAGCCCGGTTAAGGAATGTGCACTGAGTACTGGTTAACTGCCGAAAACCAGGGAAAGTTTGGCTAGGTTATCTGACCATCTCATTTTATATACCCTTTCAAACACCAGGAGATGACTTACATATAAGCGTTACGCTTACTGTCAGATCCTGTATTGCTTCAATGTATTATTCATATGTATGTATAAAATCTATGAATAAAATATTGTTTAAACCAAACATCTTGAGTTGATAAACTTCTCCCTATTTTAACTGGAGGGAGCTGTGACAGCTTCCAAAATTTCTAGGCTAGCTTGATCCCTGCTTCTTACAGGAAAGCCAATTTATAACTTTGAAAGTTGTCTCTATTTGATAAAATGATGGCAAACATTAACTCTTTAAGCACCAAATACGTCTGCAAAAATTCAAAAAATGCCTTGTCCAAGACATTTCATATTGATAATTCAAAGACTAGAGGGCAAACAGTGTAGATCTAGATGAGGCGGCTCATTATGAGCAGCCTCATCAGGATCTATGCTGTTTGCTAATTTCGTCACTGCATGGTGCTTAAAGAGTTAAGATGCACCCATTCACTTTAACATCGGCTTATTTGTATAAGAGCCATGGCAGGGAGAATCACACAGTTTGGGGTAATCAGATATAGAGGCCCTGTCTATAGCTTCCATAGCTATCTAGTCTGATCAGCCTGCATTGTCAGAGAAACAAATGAATTCTGAGATAAATTTATTTAACTCATCCATAAAAAATGTTTAAGTTTTGGCACCTACAAATTGGCTCTGATTAGTGCAGCGACATGCATTTAAGCTTTAAAGCACCAAAAACAAAAATATTTGAATTTGCAAATAGCATAGATCATAAAAGGAGCCACCTAATTTGAATTCACACTGTTTGCCCTCTAGTCTTTGAATCCTCAATATGATATAGCTTGGACAAAAGATTTTTTGAAATTTTGCAGTTAGTAATTGTGTCATCTGCTTATTTGGTGCTTAAAAGGTTAATGAAGAAATAAAAAATATCTGGAAAACCCACCATTTTTGTGGAGCTCATGAATTTCAAAGGCACACAACATAGCTTTGTTCAGATTGTATGGTTATACACAATACCATGTAGTGCATTTTGCCATGCTGAGCCATAGTTATATTAAAAGATTTTATAGCAGCTTAGAATTAATTTGATTTTCTAGGATAATATCATTTCCATATAAATGATGTCTGAAAGTGATATGTACTGCCAGATTTGGCTTGTATGCACTTGTTCTTTTGATTCCATGGGGTGTCCTGTGCTTCTCCTGCACTTGCAGTTTTTCACAGGGTATAAAGTAGTCCACCAATTTTCTCTTCTTGCAGAGACTGTCCATCATATTTGGCTTTTGCCGAGACTGTCCGCGATCCCTTGCTTTCTGCTGAGACTTCTGTCATGATAAATGGCTTCCTGCAGAGACTGTATGCGTGATTCTAATTCCTGCCGAGAGCCTAGGCAGGAAGCAGTCACACAGACAGTCTTGGCAGGAAGCCATCTTTCGAGGAAGGTAGTCCCTGCAGGAAGCAAGAGATCGCTCTCGGCAGGAAGCAGAATACACAGTTCCGAGCCACACCCAGAATGTCACACAAAATCACGTGATAGCGTATACCTGGCCAATGCAACGACAACTCAGCACGTGACATAGTCTCACAAACAAATCGCACGTGGCCAATATCCAACAGAAGTCCGTGATTTTACCTTACAGTGAATGGAGGGATATGTACCTGTTTAAAGAAAACAAACTAATACCACTTTCAATAAACTTACCCTGCTTTGCAAGAACAGAACGCATCGGAAATGCATGGTACTCCATGTGCCATGTGTAGGTCATGTGGAGGCTGATTCTTCGCCATAGATCGCCAACATTTAGCAGACACTGGCATTTGTCATTTGTTTTCCGCCATCTTTGTGTAAAGCTTGTGAAACAGTAACAGTAACTAAGTAGGCAGAGCTTAGCGGCTATTCTCGGAACTGTGTTTAATGCGGACAGTCTCTACAGGAAGCCATTTATCATGAACTGAAGTCTCAGCAGGAAGCAAGAGATCATGGACAGTCTCGGCCGAAGCCAGATATGACGACGGACAGTCTTTGCAGGAAGGGAAAATTGGCGGACTGGTTAATACCCTGTGTTTTCATAATCACCAGAATTCTTCATGAGATTGAAGAAAATACAGTGGAACCAGAGCCTCTATATGGGATGGGACATATACTAGAGGCTAGGGTCCCACTGTATTTTCTATAATATCATTGAGAATTGATTACTATGCTAGTTGCATGTGATACAAAAACTTCAAGTGCAAAAAAAGCACAAGACTGTCAGCTACTGACAGACACTTGTTTACTTGTAAAATGAGGGTTTGCATTTTAAAGAAGATGTAAATTAGTTTGAAGCAATTATAGAAACCAATCTTAATTGAGTCCCAGATGGTATGCATTTGCTTTAAATCTGTGTTGATCAACTTTAAGGCATGTCCCAATTCTAGTACAGTTATACAATTTGCTGTACCGCAAGAATGTTATGTATTCCAACAAGAACCATACTAATATCTGTAATGGACCCTTCCATACTTGTGAATTTGGACAAGTCCATTTGCCCTGTTGCAACTATGTATGGGTTGGCTAAATGGCACACAGTGCAGCTCCTTATCATAGCAAACAATAGACACAAATTATACTACGAAGCAGTTTGGTTATAGGGTATGTACCAGTGCTCCAGATAAGAAGGTAAGACATAATTTTTAGATAATTTTCCGTATTTCTGCACAGAAACATACGTTGTGACTCCTCAGCAGAACCGTCTCAACCAGACGGTCCAAATGAGAGGTCACAAGGTGTTTTCATAGAAAAATATGGAAACTTATCTTTGAATTATCCTCAATACCCCCTCTTATCTGGAGCTCTGAAATAGACTAGAATTATACTATGAAGCAGTTTGGTCAGGGTACGTACTGTCTGACACTCTTAGACACATGGCTGGATAGTAAAACAAAAAAATATTGTCACGGTAAAAGAGTCATGGTGCCTTAAGTACATAAGAATTTTCATCATTTATCCAGTGGCAACCTTATGTTATAGGCAACATTGCTTCAATGTTGATAGAACATCATTATGTTGCAGTGATGTTTATGTGATGTTGCATCAATGTTATGATGTTGTGAATGATGTTGATACGATGTTGCATAATTGTCATATGCTTGCTGGGATAAATCCTGCTCCTTAACTGTCCAGACTGGATAAGTCTTCCTAGTACCAGAAGCTTGGCCAGAGCTCTAGATAAGAAGGAGTATCTGATGATAATTTTTTTTATTTCTCATTGAAACCATATGTTGTGACCCCTCATCTGAACCGTCTCGTCGAGACGGTTCAGATGAGGGGTCACAACATATGTTTTTATGAGGAATTAACAAAAATTATCCCTAATTATCACCAAATACTCAGTCTTATCTAGAGCTCTGTTGGCGCTTTCCTTTAGACTGCAGTTGTAGTTATAGTTCTAGTTGTTTAACAAGAGTTGTCAAGACTGCAGTATGGTTAAATTTCTAGTTGTAAAACAAGTCGTTCATAGTCACATGGAGAAGTAAGCTTATGTCTTCAATAAATAACTTGTAGGTTAGTAATTGGTTGTACCCCTTGATCTTTTTCTGTGGCTTTCACAAAGGGAAACAATTTTTGTGACTTCATGATTGCTGCCCTGGATGACGAAACCCTTCTTAAATTTAATGGTTGACTCTCAAAGGAGAAATTTTGCTCCTATAGAAGCATTCTTTTCGTCAAGGGCTGACCACTATTTATCAGGGAGACTGTCTGAAATGAAAAGGGCAGAATTGATTCCCATTCACCCTAAGACATTTCAGAATAGTACCCAGGGCCCGAGGTTATAAAACTTTTTTCATGCTCAGCTGAGTTGAGCATTTTTTACCTGCTAATTAATAGGAATTACTGATAAGTAGTTATTTTCTTGCTCAGTTTGGCTGAGTACGAAATTTTCTCTGCTGATAAATATGAAAATGCCAACATTAGTTGGCATTTTCATATTTATCAGCAGATAAAAATTTCATGCTCAGCTGAGTTGAGCATAAAATTTTTTTTATAACCTCGGGGCCTGAAAGTGATCTTTGATTCCTATTTTTGTCTATTTTCAGGTTTCACCTATTATCTGCTGTCTGAAGAATGTGATATTTTTGATCCTGATCATCATAAAGTTTGTCAGGACATGACCCAGCCTCTTAGTCATTATTATATTGCAAGCTCTCATAATACGTAAGTACCACAGAAAGATGTTTCTTAGGTATCTTTCTTATATACACCTTTGAACTGTCTATTTTCTAGTCATCTGATGCAGAAAGCCGGGTAAGTGAACTCAGTCAGGTGTTTTCTGAATTCATATCACTATCTCTTAAAACGAGGCTTCATCTGAGTTTCAGCTGCAGATGGGTCACATTTGAATGTGCATTGTAGGAGTAAGAACAGAGAAGTGAGGCTAGTGGCATAATGTCTACAAACTAGATGTTTGGCATAAGGTTCCCACACTTTTAACCTGATGTCACAGTAAATTAAAATTAAACAATGGGTACTAAGTTAGAAGCATAAAATAAACATTAATACGGTATAGGACTTTCAGTCAGTGGTTCCTGCTGAGACTAACCTACCAAGAAATATCAGGCAAATGAGCATTGAATGCTTATTCACAGGGTATAATCGATTCCGCCAATTTTCGCTTCCTGCAGAGACTGTCCATCATATTTGGCTTCTGCCGAGACTGTCCACGAACTCTTGCTTCCTGCAGAGACTACTGTCCTCAAGAAATGGCTTCCTGCCAAGACTGTCCCTGTGACTCTGCTTCCTGCCGAGAGCCTCGGCAGGAAGCAGAATCACGCGGACAGTCTCTGCAGGAAGCCATTTATCATGTACAGAAGTCTCGGCAGGAAGCAAGAGTTCGCGGACAGTCTCAGCGGAAGCCAGATATGATGTAGTCTCTGCAGGAAGCGAAAATTGGCGGAATCGATTATACCCTGTGTTATTTGCTTTATTTTCCTATGTAGTCTAGTCTCATTGTGAGACTGTTTTCACTTACAACGCTGAAGCTTTCTGTGGATGCAAACATAGCTACGTAAATTGACAGTGCCTTGATAGGCAAACAATATTTTTCCGTGAAATTAGTGTTGTTAAATCTATTTCTATGAAACATATTATTGTATTTCAGATATTTATCGGAAGACCAATTAAAGGGCCCCTCAACTGTAGATGCTTACATTAGAGCTCTGCGGAAGGGGTGTCGGTGTGTAGAATGTAAGTATATGTCCAGTTTCAGACTGGTAGTTTTAATAATTATACTTCTGGCAGACAAAGGATGTCAGCCAGAATATAACGTTTATATACCAATGTAGTATGTTAGGGGTACATAATTTTTGTCTCTCGGTCCTTTCATCCATTTGTTTGTTAGTCAATCATTGGTTTGTCTGTCTGTCTGTTTGTCAACTTTTACATCAAAATTTGCATTAAATGTATTTTTACTCCTATTTCTGTAACCATGTCAGATTCCTTTCCTATTTGGTTCATAGTAGGGTAGAGTCGGGTAACTTCGAACAACAGGTAAATTCGGACAGTGACATTGTTTCCTTTATATGTCAGTTGTTTGGAATTAAAACAAAATTAACTGGGCAAACAGTGAAAGTCCTGATGAGACGGCTCATCATGAGCCGTCTCATCTGGATTTTCACTGTTTGCAATGGTATGTCTGAATTTACCCGATGTCCGAAGTTACCCGACTCTACCCTATCTTTGTAGCATTACCTGTGATGTAAATTACATGAGCCCATGGGTCCACGTCAGAGCTGGGTGGTGGTAAACATAAGCCCCTGTCCACTTGCTGTTGATATGAAAAGAAAAAATACCTGCTGTATGGGAAGCAACTCTTTATGAATTTAGTACAGACTCACAGTTCAAAGTTCTTTGTCGTCCAGGGAAGGGAACAAGAAGTCACAAAAGTTGGTAAAATTGGTAGAAAACCAATAATACGTACCCTATCTGCTTGCTCTCTACAAGGTTACGTGAATGAATCCTTGTATCTAACACAACTTTTAGTTTATCATAGCTAATAATATTGAGATTAATAATTTCATGCCCTGTCTTTACAAAAATTTTCCAGCTTAGCCTAGAGCTCCTTAATTTATTTCTTTAGTTTCTGATTTTCCCCTCAGATTATCTTATTACATGTTGATTGTAAGGAAGAACAACATTTATAAAAAAATTCAATATTAAAGTTGATAATTGGAAAATTAGAGATGATGTATCACTAATAAAGTATAGTTTTCCAGATTTTACTGAGGTAGCTTTTGATTGGCTAAGCAGAGTTTCAAATAAGAAACTTTTGGGGCTGAAAATTCTATATATTCCATAATTTTCCATGGAGCTTCTCAAGTGAAATCACATAAAGAATGTCTTTTTCAGCAAGTCTAATGACCACAGGGTATAATCGATTCCGCTAATTTTCGCTTCCTGCAGAGACTGTACATCATATTTGACTTCCGCCGAGACTGTCCACAATCTCTTGCTTCCTGCCGAGACTTCTGTACATGATAAATGGCTTCCTGCAGAGACTGTCAGCGTGATTCTGCTTCCTGCCAAGGCTCTCAGCAGGAAGCAGAGTCATGCGGACAGTCTCGGCAGGAATCCATTTTTCGAGGACAGTAGTCCCTGCAGGAAGCAAGAGTTCGCGGACAGTCTCAGCAGAAGCCAAATATGATGTACAGTCTCTGCAGGAAGCGAAAATTAGCGGAATCGATTATACCCTGTGATGACATGGCAGAGTGCATTTTTGGGGGAAAGAAATAGAGAAAACCATGTTAATTTCTTTGATATCATGTATGTTAGGCAAGGTCAGAAAATGCATGGGAATGGTGAGACTTGCCGAGCCATCCAGCATTTTGGGATCAAGCCAGATAAATGAGGGCAAAAGAAACTGACATGGTTTTCTATTTACATACATCATTTTAGCTGGTAGATTTAGAAGAAAAAAACAAGAATAAAGAGCTGATAATGATCACTCTTCATGACGAGGCAATTAAGGTGGTGATAATCACTGATTTGGGGCAAAGACAAAAATCTGCATAAAACACTCAAAATACCACTGATCTTTCCAAAACTTAGCATATTCCTTCTTTATGTTGTTTCTGACAATTCAGACTCCCAAAATGCAGCATTTTTTAAAGTTAAAAATTGTTTTTATAAGGATAGATCAAAGGGTAATTTTGTGCGCAATAATCTGAAAAAATAATATTGTTATTGAAAATATACTTAGTGCTGAGAGTTCCTTGTTGCATAACGGAGAGCGAGCTAGCAATTATTTTTTCAAACTCTTTCACACATTAGCAGGCTGAGCAGATGAAAAAAGATGAGGTCTGTGTCCAAATTTTTTTGTCAAAACACACAGGTGAAACAGGTGAGACTATTTTAACAAGGTTGAACAATTTCATCTACACACCAGTGATCATGTAAGTAATGTATTATTTATACTGTAGGTGTTACATAGGTATGCTTGCCTACCCTATATTTAATAAATGCATCCAGTGTACATTACCTTGTGAGTGTTGAACATTTGAGAAAAAAGCTACCGTTTTCATCTGGTCTACATTACAATTTGAGAAAGAGTTGGTATAAATAATTGCTAGCTCGCTCTTCATTATGCAACAATGCACCTTCAGAACTACCTAAATTTTCAATAACGATGTTAATTTTTTTTATTATTGCGCAGAAAATTACCCTTTGATCTTTCCTTATAAAAACACTTTTTTAAGAAGCATGTACGTCTATTTTGTATTCTAAACTGTAAAGAACAACAAAAATAAGAAGTCTGCTAACTTTCAGGGAGATACGTTTTTTTTTTATGGTTTTATGCAGATTTTTACATATACCATAAATCACCACCTTAAGTGGCTGCATGATAAAGAATGTAAAGGATACATATTAAATAAAGCTCAGTTTTCAGTCAAAATGTGTAACTTAGGTGGAGCTCTGTTTTCTTCTGACATACTAACACGTCATATGCTCCAGATAAGGAGTGACAGGACTAAATTAAGGGATAATTTTTCTCCATAAAAAAGTGTGTTGTGACCCATCATTAGAACCGTATCATTGAGACGGTCCTAATGAGTTGTCACAACATATGTTTTCGTTGAGAAATAAGAAAAATTATCTCAGAATTATCCTCTAATACGCCTCTTATCTGGAACACTGAATAATACACCTCCAAGGGCAATCACTCTGGTCACCAAGTATTTGTCTCCCTTCTGACAGGGGCGGAGAGGGGAAATTCCTTTCTCAAAGAGTTGGCCCCATTGGAAATGGAATTTGCCTCTTAAGAAAGCAAATACATATATTCTTCTTTAGAAGTTTGTCTTGTAAAACTGACATCAAAACATTGGAGTGTATCCCTCAATTTATGGTATGCACTTCATGGTTGGGCTGAAGTGTTTTACAAGGAAGCAAAGGTGTGTCCATTAATCATGCATTTTTAATTCGGTACCCAATAGAGCCAAGTCTTCTTGTATCACACATGTATCCATATACACATACCCTTTACATATGGTATGGCTGATAATATGATGGCTTAATTTTGTTTCAGTGGACTGTTGGGATGGCGCCAACGATGAACCTGTGATCTACCATGGACATACACTTACCTCACGAATAACATTTAAGTCAGTCATTGAAGCAATTAATAAACATGCATTTGAAACCTCTGTGTAAGTATTGTAATAATGGAGCCACAACACAACAAAATCAGCAAAGTGGCTTGTGAGCCCAGCGAAGACTTGTACCAGCCTGGGCATCCACCCAGTTTGATCAGTGTTTGTTGTCGGCATTGAGGTAGCTTAGACCCTTAGCTACCCTTTAAGCGCACAGCAAAGACTCTGATCAGACCGGGTAGATGTCCAGGCTGATCTGAGTCTTTGCTGGGTGCACATGCCACTTTGTTGATTTTCTCGTAGAAATTTTAAATTAGATGTCATAACATTAGGTGAGATGTGCTCAGAAAAAATTTCCATCTAATATTAACCCTTAATACAAGGGCTACTGAAATTTTGAAATCTAAATCGGTCCGGGCGGCCGATGACGTCATACGAAGTCAAAATAGACACGAAAACTAATGACTACACTGTGTATTCCACAATCCAAAAAAGACACGAAAAGTAATGACTACACTGGAGCGCCGTTATAATGCGGGTGCCGGAAGACATAAAATCGAACTGCGTTATAAGTGATAACAGGGTTTATCTACATCGGCCCTGAATCCCCCACCCACTGATGAAAATCGCATGTTTACATTGTTCGTAGCGCTTAAAAAACATATGTACTGCTTGCCTGACACAAATGAAATCATCGCTGAAGTAGCCATTTAGTCCACATGTTCTTACTTATCGTGAAAAATGTGCTTTAAAGTGCAGAGACAGTCAGACCGAAAGTGAAAGTACAACAGACATCCTCGCCGATCTTCATTTACTATCTTTGAAATTTACGGAATTGTCCGAAGTATTACGATTGACGTATTTTACTCTATTTGAGTTTATTCCCTTGAAATTGGAATATACTTGAGAAAAGGTACATTCGGACGAATAAAAAGAACATTTTTCTGCACGAGAAATGTCGTCGGCTAAAAAAAACTTGACCAGCCTGCACATAATCAAGTCCGGTTTAAATTTTCTTTTTGCTAGTCAAATTCTTTCCTTATGCTATCTTTGAAAGTATACAGTAACCTTAGGTTGCACAGCCTTTTTCCGTGGGTCGGCATATGTATGTGTGTATTATGAGTTGTGCAAAACCTTCGCCGCCGCTGGCCAGAATTGTGACATGTGCTAATATCGAAGATTTCTAAAAACATAATAGGTGTTCACACCTTGGCAAGACAATTGACACTTTGTTTATCTGTGATAACTTTTGACAGCAGTGCGTGATTATTGGATTAATAATATGACACATGGCTAAAATCCAGGTAATTATGTCATCATACATCCGCATATTGCGTTTTTCCAGACCGAAAAAAACATGCCTTATGACATCTGAGTCGGGTTTTTTAACTCAAAATCGGTCAGAACCGACAAAAATTCGGATTTCTGTAGCCCTGCTTAATACTCCAAAAAGCAGACAACAAAATTTATGTCTGCAGAATTTCAAAAAATGTTTCGTCCAAGCGATATCATATTGAGAATTCGAACACTAGAGGGCAAACAGTGTAGATTCAGATGTGGTGGCTCATTATGAGCCACCTCATCTGGATCTACACTGATTGCCAATTCAACAATTTTTATTTTTTGGCACTTTAAGGGTTAACAAGTTTAAAACTAGTTCCAAGTGGTTCAGAGCATTGTTAGCTTAAAGTTGTTAGTCAAGGATTTGTTCATTAAGTCTTCTAGTACACACAGAATCAGGCTTATTTTATTTTGGTGAAGAAATTGAGTGGGGTTTTGCACTGCAAAAGCTTCCCACATTTTTTTGGCCAAAAATGGCAGTGTTTTGGGGTAAAATAATTTAAAAATTTAATGTTTTGTTAACTAATGAAATCGTTAGTTTTGTTCAACTGGACCCTGGTGTTTATTTGTTCTCTTCTGTTTGCTCCAGGCATTTCTGTTCCAGTAAGAAGGTTGCCATATTTATTTGATAAAATGAATCCCCCACCCACTGATGAAAATCGCATGTTTACATTGTTCGTAGCGCTTAAAAAACATATGTACTGCTTGCCTGACACAAATGAAATCATCGCTGAAGTAGCCATTTAGTCCACATGTTCTTACTTATCGTGAAAAATGTGCTTTAAAGTGCAGAGACAGTCAGACCGAAAGTGAAAGTACAACAGACATCCTCGCCGATCTTCATTTACTATCTTTGAAATTTACGGAATTGTCCGAAGTATTACGATTGACGTATTTTACTCTATTTGAGTTTATTCCCTTGAAATTGGAATATACTTGAGAAAAGGTACATTCGGACGAATAAAAAGAACATTTTTCTGCACGAGAAATGTCGTCGGCTAAAAAAAACTTGACCAGCCTGCACATAATCAAGTCCGGTTTAAATTTTCTTTTTGCTAGTCAAATTCTTTCCTTATGCTATCTTTGAAAGTATACAGTAACCTTAGGTTGCACAGCCTTTTTCCGTGGGTCGGCATATGTATGTGTGTATTATGAGTTGTGCAAAACCTTCGCCGCCGCTGGCCAGAATTGTGACATGTGCTAATATCGAAGATTTCTAAAAACATAATAGGTGTTCACACCTTGGCAAGACAATTGACACTTTGTTTATCTGTGATAACTTTTGACAGCAGTGCGTGATTATTGGATTAATAATATGACACATGGCTAAAATCCAGGTAATTATGTCATCATACATCCGCATATTGCGTTTTTCCAGACCGAAAAAAACATGCCTTATGACATCTGAGTCGGGTTTTTTAACTCAAAATCGGTCAGAACCGACAAAAATTCGGATTTCTGTAGCCCTGCTTAATACTCCAAAAAGCAGACAACAAAATTTATGTCTGCAGAATTTCAAAAAATGTTTCGTCCAAGCGATATCATATTGAGAATTCGAACACTAGAGGGCAAACAGTGTAGATTCAGATGTGGTGGCTCATTATGAGCCACCTCATCTGGATCTACACTGATTGCCAATTCAACAATTTTTATTTTTTGGCACTTTAAGGGTTAACAAGTTTAAAACTAGTTCCAAGTGGTTCAGAGCATTGTTAGCTTAAAGTTGTTAGTCAAGGATTTGTTCATTAAGTCTTCTAGTACACACAGAATCAGGCTTATTTTATTTTGGTGAAGAAAATGAGTGGGGCTTTTGCACTGCAAAAGCTTCCCACATTTTTTTGGCCAAAAATGGCAGTGTTTTGGGGTAAAATACATTTAAAAATTTAACGTTTTGTTAACTAATGAAATCGTTAGTTTTGTTCAACTGGGCCCTGGTGTTTATTTGTTCTATTCTGTTTGCTCCAGGCGTTTCTGTTCCAGTAAGTAGTTTGCCATATTTATTTGATAAAATGGGTACTCCCCCCCTCCCACACGCAGCCCCCTCCCAGAAAAATCTACATCCACTAGATCTGTCTTTTGGTTTTTCCTTTCCAAAACAATCTCAAAAATCTAGACCGTCAAGACATACCCATCCAGATATCCAGACATTTTTAGTTGTTTTGAAGATAAAAACCCAATTAATAGCAGAATGACACAGACTGATTTAAATATTTGGGGTCAATCTAGTGGGGGGGTGGGGGGGGGGGGATAGAATTATAGCAGTTCACATCCAATTTGTCAAACCTTGTTACCCACATGCTTTGTGACAGTAAGTAAAACTAAGGATTGGCAAAGATAGGAAACTAATATAGCCAAGAGAAAGAACCCATTTTCTTTATTGCTCCTTGTTTAAGAATCTGACGACACAACTGGAGAAGGGCGGTCTCATGACAACCTTCTAAATAACATTTGTGGGTCAATGGATGGGCTCAGAGGAACCCAAGATGGCCGCCTACAGGTTTGTTAGAAAATTTAAAACTGTAAATGCCTGTAGCTCTGCGATGTGAATAAGAGTGGGTATAGATTTTCTTAGAGTGAAAGGAATACTTTGGTGCCAAAAAAAATAATAATAATTTTTTGAAAGTTTTCATTTTCTCTCTCTGATAGACCTTTCCTAGGAGGGTAGTGTAAGTTAATACCCATTCTCACCTAGCCCAGAGGTTATAAAACTTGAGTACATTCTCAAACTCAAAATAAAGCACACTGATTGGCTGCTTCCGAGCATGTGCTCAGAAGCAGCCAATCAGTGTGCTTTATTTTAAGTTTTAGATTACTGGATGTGTGCTTTATTTTGAGTTTGAGATCACTGGATGGCTAGTAACTTACCCTATATGGAAATATAGGGGGTCAGTGTGAATTGAAAGGAGGCTTGGCTGTGCCTTGTTCCCTATAACTCAGACTGACTCCTATATTTCCATACAGGGTAAGTTACTATCCATCCAAAGCATAATCTTGCAAAAATGTTAACTTTGGTTAATTGAGAAGATGCAGTAATGGCTCCTATAAATATTTCTTTTCCAGTTATCCTGTGATACTCTCTATAGAAAATCATTGTAGTATAAAACAACAGAAAGTGATGGCGGAATACATGATCTCAATATTCAATGATAAACTCTACATGGAAAGTGTGGACGAAAAACGATCGCGGCTACCTAGTCCAGATGATCTGAAAATGAAAATCTTGATAAAGGTATGTCTCATTTTTACTGTTATAGGTAACTATAGCTGGAAATCATTTGAATGTTATGACACCCAATCAAACTGCTCCGTTATTATGATGTCAGTTTGACTTAAAGGCCTAGGTGGACTACAAAAGGCAGAATTAGGAGCTTATCTTTGTTACAGACAGACGAACGGTTTGCCATACTGCTGCCATGGATACATTCCACTGAGATGCGTGGGGAATATCATTAAGAGAATTGAAATACACACTTTTATCTCAGTTTTGCTCTGGATACCAGAATAAACATCTCGAGGAGGTGATAAAAATCCAGTAACCAATCTGATTGGTTGCTTGCATGTGTGATGGAATTTACCTGGGAAATGATTGACAGCCTATCATTTCAGTGACCATTAGTCTTTCAGCCTCATTGTTATCAGTTAAATGGTAACTACGGTAAATTCTCTATTAGTTCGAACACCCTAGCAGTTCGAACACCAAAATTCATCTTCAAACGGCTCCTCAAAACTTTCTCATTTAGTTCGAACAGTGGGTTTTTCTATGCATTTGAATTTTTAATACTTCGAACACCAAAAAAAATATCTTGAATTCACAAAATACATGCCGAACTTTTCAGGTGTTTTCAGTTTTGTTGTTTTCAGTTTTGTTTTCCCGACGCAATGATCGGAGAGCAACTCTGTTGGTCTAAACGTCAATCGGGCATCCTCGCCGATATTTACGGAGCTGGCTGAATAGCGAAGACTCGGATCAGTCTACACATCTGCGCCGTCCGATTAGCGTCTTCTCTATCTGCATCAACAATGGGAATGTACATGTTGACCCGAGAAAGATCGAGCTTAAGAAGCTATGAGGTTGCGGGGATGCGCAGGCTGAACTGAGTCTTTGCTTTTCGTACATGCGAAAAGGCGCCATTTCTCAGAGCAATTCTTGTCAAGTATAGCGATAATGTGCACGTGCACTAAAGTGCGTTTTTGAAAGATACATGAAGGACAGATGAGAAACCCGGGTTGCAAAAGAAATAAATTGTCATAACGACAAACTCTTCTTTCCTAATAAAATCAGTCTAAATACATGCGCAAACCGAAAGCAGCGACCAGCCTGTGCATATGCATGGTCTGTGCATTTAAACAAAGCTCGCGGTAGCCGTAGGATCGGTTTATCACTGGCATAGCTGGCCCGTGGGTCTCAAAAGGGCCTCAGGACACATCCGATCAGCAAACACCCGCATCATACCGTGCATATGCGAACATTGACCAGTCTAACAAATCTCCAGGATACGCCGATAGTTTCGAAAATAATTGTTTATAAGGTGCGCAGACTGGTCTAAGGATTTGCTGTTTGCACATGTAATACGGTACCTTTATCATGACACGTTGCCAATATTTCTGCACTCTTGGACGTAATATTGACAGAAATAGGGAAGATCAAAAGGACCGCATCTTCCAGAATTAGAATGAGTGTGTTATTAAAAGAAGCCCGTGAATTTAAAGCAGACCGAATAGCCAGGGCACTGACAAACTTACCTGAGGCTGACGTGTTTAAACAACACATATTAAGTCAGCGTAAATGTGTTGAAATACTTTCCTTTCTTTCGGAATATTTATTTGGAAAATTGAAAAAGGATGAAGAGAATGAAATACATGCATAATGAGGACATATTAATACTGAGAGGTATGAGATATAATTTGCGGCTTGACATGAGATCGTTTTTCTCCCGGATATTGGCAATTCAGATAGTTCGAACACTAAATATTTTCATGACTGGCAATTTCTAATACTTCAAACACCCGGATCAGTATTTATTTTTTAACTGTTCGAACTAAATGAGAATTTGCCATACACAATAGCTCCACCCACTTGTAGTCTTAAACAGATTACTTAATCTTGTGCCACCTGGCACAGAATCTGGGCCTTTAAAGCCACATGGGGGACTCTCTTTCATTTGATTTGCTCAAGTGTAATTCTGCAGTGAGATTATCAGTTGCAGTTATTCTTTTTTTTTTTAATAAAAGGGAGATAAAGATTGAGATTAACTCTGAAATCAGCAAAGATTCATACCTAACACAAAGATGGATCATTAACACTGTTAGAATGGAAAATCATCAGGAGAAGAATCAAGTAGCACCAAAAGCACTCAACTGAATATTGTTTTACACTTGATTGGAAGTTAATGGGCTGGGGTATGATGTAATATGTGCAAGTTCTGTCATTTATGTGACATCAGAGCCCAAGGTGATTTGGAGGTTTGATGATAATTTTGGGATAATTTTCTTCAGTTCTTAAAATCATATGGTGTGGGGACACATTAAAACTGCCGTACTGAGGCAGTTCTTATGAGGGCTCACAACATATGATTTTATAAAAACTAAAACATCTAAAGGCTACGATTTTTGTAAGTTCCATACAGTTTTCTGTTTGTTAGTTCAACAAACACGAGGGGCCGGTGTTCAAAACTAACAATATCGTTAGTCAACGTTTGGTTAAAATTCCAAACGTAAATATGTGAAATATGCCAATATTTTTTTGCTGAAAAAAATGTGAGAAGCTTTTGCGCACTGCAAAAGCTTCTCACATTTTTTCAACAGAAAATACCAGTGTATTTGATTAAAAAGCCGTAAAACACTTAACGAGTTGACCTCTAAACGAGATTGTTAGGCTAACGATGCTCTGAACAACTGGGCCCAGAGCTCCAGCTAAGAGAGTACTTCATGATGATATGGGATAATTTTTGTCATATTTGAATTGAAACATACATTCTGACCATTCCTCTACACTCTTTGCTGAGCCCGTTCATATGAGGGGGTCACAATGTATGTTTATTGAGGTGGTTCAGATGAGGCATCACTATGTATGTTGTCTGGCAGAAATCAGAAAGATTATTTTACAATAATCATCAAATTCTCACCTTATCTGGAGCTCTGATAAAAGCTGTTTCCTATGTATGTTGTCTGGCAGAAATCAGAAAGATTATTTTACAATAATCATCAACTTCTCACCTTATCTGGAGCTCTGATAAACACTGTTCCCTGATGCTGTGTATTTTTTTTGATGCATCTGTCGTGTGCAGTGAAAATTCAATAAGACAGACAGAATTGATCTTACTAAAGTGGATATATAATAAATTAGACATTTGGGAGGCATTTTCTGTATCTGGGGCAAGTAAAATCAGGCATCTGTGAGAATATTGTAAACAAACTTATTTTTCCCCATGTGAGAAGCTTGCACAACTTCAGGAAATGGAAAAGTACTAAGAAATTTTTTTTTATAAAGTACATGCATAAATAAGGGTCACACTGACTTGAGAAGTCGGATTTAATTCGTTAAAATGTGTTAAGCCTATGAAAAGTGTGATGTGAGTTAAAAAAACATTGAATTTGTCCAGAACCACATTGAATTCAGTAGCATCAGCAATATTACTTTTTGTTTTAAAAACAATCATTTTCAGCTCTTTTTGATACTTCTCAGGAATGGCTAAAATCTAGTACAATCAAATTACTTAAATTGTAAGATACTATTTTATGGTTAGAACACCTCATTGTTTCATTTTAGGGTACTTAAGATATATGTACACAGTTGACATCACATGAAAGAGACCTCAGTCCTTGTGCATACTGTAAATACTTAAACCAGCCTGCACATTCACAAAGACAAACTTCACTTGCCTGCACATTCACCAAGACAAACTTCACTTGCCTGCACATTCACCAAGACAAACTTCACTTGTAGTTTTTAGATTCCCGAGGATTTATAAACTAAACATGCAAGAAGGGAAGACTCTGATCAGACTGCACGGATGTGCAGGCTGATCTGAGTATTCCCTGTTTGCACATGCTGTAAGTTATGTTTTCACGTGATAACTGTCATATTTATTTTCAGGGTAAGAAGCTGCCAGTAACAATAGATAAGGATGAAGGGGAGGTAACTGATGAAGATGAAGGGGCAGAGTCAGAGAAAAAGAAAAATAATAAAAAGGTAAATAAAACAAGATAAGTAAACCTCAGTTGCTCAAACATATCTCTGTTTTATTTAGAAAACAGCACTAGCAAGATCATTGCATGGCTGCACTTTAGCATGGCAGGTCAAACACTTTTATATAGAACACTAAGATTTACAGCTTAAAAACTAAAGAAAGAAAGAAAGAAAAACACAGTACTGTCAAAACCCTGAATATTTGGACAGTAACACTTAAGCCGGGTGCACTAGATCAGACTGCTCCTTTAGATAGGAATTGTCATTCCTGTCATTAATGTGAAATACATTCTATTATTAGACCATTTGACCTGTTCAGTTTCAATTGCACATTCTAAAAAAATCAAACGATAAAGTTGTGAAAAAATGCCCAGGAAGCCAATGCAGACCCAGACCAGACTAAAGGAGCAATCTAGTGACAGTTTGCAATCTTAACATGTGTTTTCAGGAGGAAAAAATATAAAAAAAAACAGAAGACATTTTTTCCCATGCTTTTCCTGTCAGGAATGAATTGCAGTAAATTTTATAACAACTGCTGTGATGGGTAAACAAATACATGGGGTTATTACAGTAGTCCAGAAATTATGTAAATATGAATTGAATATACAAGCCAGTTTTTGAAGTTTGAACTTTGCATATTAGTATCCTGTGTAGTCCTGGCTTTGTAGGAATCTACATTTCATGTCTCATTTCTCAGTGACAGTATTTCTATCAATTTATTTATTATACTAAATAGAGATTTTTTTAATCAATTTCAGTCATCAAGTTAATATACAACGTGCACTTGTTTACAAAAACAAACTTTCAGTGTGTTTTGACCAGCATATTTCTCTTGCATTATGTGTGTGAAGTTTCTTGCACATGGAAGAAATGAGCTTAAGTGTGTGCAAGAAATGGATTTTTCATTTAAATTTCTTTAACTATTACTCTGATGTCTGATGAGGGTGGGTTTTCAGGATAAGAGGATCTTACTTGAGTGGTCATTTCATATGAAATTTATGAAACGAGCCTTCAGCTGGTTTCATAAATTTCATATGAAATGACCACCAGTGAAAGATTCTGTTTATCATATGACCCTTTAAAATGGGATTTTAACGCCTTCAAACTGAACATTTCAAATAAAAAAACACACCGATGACACGGACGTTGTCAATGACGTTACATGTACGCCCCAAAGTGTTATTACACGTGTGGTCATACGATTTATGTGACACGACGTTATTCACTGAATAACAGCGACGTCATTTGATAATTTTTTTCTACAAACATAGCTGCCCTGGGTGTGACATTTCTGGTAATAGGTCACAACATACATTTTGAGAAAGAAGAAAAATGATTCCCTTATTATCCTGAAAACCCTACCTTGCCTGTATGTCTGAATTATTCTAAACTATAGCCACTTCTAAAACAATTTTACTATAACTTTAGTTTCATCAGTGTCTCTGTCATTCTGAGGACTCTAACTACATGCTGGTGAATTATTTCTCTTATTCCTCTCATTCACCCACTGCTACTGTAAAACTGAAAAAAACTCATCAATTCTTATTTTCACCAATTATTAACACTTATTTATGAAACAATAGTTTTATGAGGAACCTGTCAGTGTGCCTCTGCTTGTAAATGCAGGTAGTAAGCCATGAGAGTCCTAACTGTGGGAAGCCAAGCATCTCTGGAACATGCATGAAAATAAAAATTGTATGAACATTTCAAGTTTTACAGTAGTTTTCTGTGCTGCATCAAGAGATCCTGCTTAGTTCTCCACTGTTTCATCTTTATTACTTTATCCTATTTTTAAGTTACATTGAATGATACATAAATATACTTTAAGTCATGTCAGATGTCTTAAGTCATGTCAGATGTCTGTTATATACTTTTTCTTGGGCACTTACAGTATTATTTAGTTGTAAGACGGGGCTTTCCCCATCTTTCCCTTCCAAACCTTTTCATAATATCTAGATCCATCTTAATCAACCTGTTTAAGATTAGCAGAAGCAAGACAAATATATAGAGAATACTATGTTAGTGTCTTTTGATATCAAGTTTATCAGGCGAGACCAGAAACAGTGTAGGAATGGCGAGGCTTGCCGAGCCAGTCCGACATGTTTCTGGTCGAGCCTGATAAACTTGATATCAAAAGACACTTACATGGTTTGATATTTATCTTGCATCAAAAAAAGATTTTTAGGCGTAAAAAGAGTCAAATAAATGAAAAGCAAGCGCCGTTATATCTGAACTTGTTGACGTCGCGAATGCGTTGTGACGTGAATCGGTGATGTCATTTAACCAATCAAACGATGTTATCATGGCCAACGTCAGTATGCAGCCAATCGTCTTCAGAGATCGCTTAGAACTAAAGGCATGATTTGATAACATTCGCGCAAACGCAGTTATACAGTGACATGATATCACATTGTGTTATCATACCCCTGTTATCAGGTGAAATTTTGCAGTAGATGCATGATAAATTACTTTGCCAGTGTCATCAGCATTGCCAACTGAACTTTTATGAGCTTTCCAGTTTACCTCTGTTTTGATATAGTGAGCTGACAGGCAACTTAAGACACTGCATTCTGATGAATTTTTGTTGAGCCTAAAATGTATCAAAGTGAGAGTGAAACTATGATTCATTATTATCATCATCATCATCTTTAGAATATATTCCAAAAGACTTCTTGTAAGGGAAAAATGCTTAAAATTTGCTTAAGACAGGTGGTCCTTTGATACAAGTTGACTTGCTGTGTGTACCACTTACTAGAACCACTCTTATCAGAGGCTACAACATGTCTTTGGTTGGAAAATTGATTGAATTTTCTGCAAATTTTTATCAATGACTTGCCTAATGGAGGCCTCTGAATTATGAATTTATAAAAGAACCAAGATGTACATGTATCTGTGTTGATTGTGAATGTGAAGAATGCCTAAAACTGGTTTGTTTTACCTGTGAATGTTAGCTGTTGTTGTATGTCAGTTTATTTGTTGGGTCTTCCAACTTTAATTTGTGTCTTGTTTTATTTGTGTATGATTTGAACAGTCAAGTTCATTTGTGTTATGACATAGTTCTGGATAAAGGGAATACATGATAAGTCTGTGATATTTTTTGTTGCCATGCATAGAGCAAGCTTGGTGTAGTGGGTTAGGGAGGGCAGCAATGTATGTTTTCATGGAGAAATAACAGATATTGTATTGGAATTATAATCCGCTGTTCTCCTTTTTGTGACGAATGGAATCATATCTGTTTTGGTGTGCCATTACAGAGAGTAGAGTAAAAATCATTTGGTCATTTTAGCAGATTGACTTTGAGCATAAGGGGCACTTTTATATGTACCTACTTGAAGGTCGAAAAGAGTTCACAAGTGGCTTGCTCCTTTCATTAGCTCGCCTGAACGAAGTTCAGGAAGAGCTATTGCACTACCCCCGGCTTCAACGTCGGTGTTGGTGGCGTCGGCGTTATCAAAATGTTAAAGTTTTACGTTAAAATCTTTTATGTGATGGGCAAGGCGCTGTCAGGCGAGCTATCCTGGCCCTGTGACAGGTCTTGTTTTTGTCTAGCACTCAAGCATCAGTGGTAGTATCCCAAGTTGGATGTTAAGTTTTAACAACATGGTACATTGAGGTGAGCTTTACTGCCATATGACGGTTGT
Organism: Ctena decussata; assembly: GCA_963989385.1. NCBI lineage: Eukaryota > Metazoa > Mollusca > Bivalvia > Lucinida > Lucinidae > Ctena > Ctena decussata. Next base: position 20,908,464 of record OZ022508.1, read on the forward strand.
TTTTCAACTGGTTGAACCCTATCATGTATAAACATCTGAAATTAAGGTGTATGTGTATTTCATCATGCTATTCTGCAATTTTCAAAGGGGTGGAAGTGGGGGAAGGGAGGATGAGGAGGTGGGGGGGGGGCACTTGTTGCAACCTCCATTTTGCTTCCCTTAATGATAAAGCTCTTTCAAAATGGAATCATCTTAAAGGAAAGAATTTGCCCCTAGGGCAAATTCTTTCCTTTAAGAGTTGACCCCACAGAGAAGGACGGCAAAGTTAAAAATAGCAGAAAAAATGGCCCTCCCTAAAAATGTACCCATTCCCCTAATCTCTCCCATCTTGGAATTTCTAACAGAATAATACACAAAAATAAAGAAAGTTTATTGAAGGAACTTTCATTTCATGAATTGATGTTTTGTGGAATGATGATAAATTGTATTCTAATTTCAGCAGATTAGATGAAAAGCATGCCAGTGTCTTCCTGTTATTTTCTGTTTTTATATTAAATGAGCATGCTTTTATCTGAACATGGACAAAGCTATTGGTTGGAGTTTGTAACTATTAAAGGCTTGGACCAGGAAGCACAATTGTGCAGTCTATTAAGGGTCTTTATCTTTCATGGGTGAACATAAGTTACCCTAAATAAATGTGTATGATCTGGCATTGTCCGGAATTTTGCAGATGGATTGACAGACAGTGCAGAGACTGATCAGAGTGCTAAAAGAGTTGCCTGTTCCTTCAGTAATCTGTGCCCCAGTTGTTCATAACACTACAAACCTCCACATAATTTTTGGCTAAAATGGCAGTACATTTTAAAGTATAGTGTCATGTTTATAATTAGTGCGGAACAACTTTGCCCTGATATTGGTCTACACTGACTGCTTAGAGCTACTATCACAATATGTAGGGTCATTTCAGTAACAGGTATACTTTTTATGAAATATAAGCCCTGAATTTCACACCATTCCCACATAGACATTTAAGATCCAAGTGTCTGCAAATAGCTAGCCAAAATGTTAGCATCCTGTTTGACTCATATGCATACAGACTCAGATGGTGCAAAATTTCAGCTTTGTATAAAATAGATAGGTGGAGTTCATAAAATTCCTGAAAGTGGCCAAACCAACATTTCAGTTTGGCCACTTTCAGGAATTATGTGATAATTCCACAGGTTCTTTTCCTACAAACCATTTTGTTATAATTTTGCCATACATTTTTGAAAGCTTATGGTAGCAATGGAATTAACCAGACATGACTTCGCACTTTGCTGTTCATTCATTGCAGTTAGTGCATTTTCTCATGCTGAAGCCCAATCATGAGCTAAAGATTCTATTTCTGTATAATGATGATCAATGAACAGATTCTAAGAAAACTGTTGATTTACTGTAATTCAAACTGCCATGACAAAGGAAGTGGGGTTACTCCTTTAGAAAAGAATCCCAAGCTGGAGCAGATTCTTTTCTTAAAGAGTAACTCCTAATTTTCAAATGACAAATATTCTAGGTGTACTGTATAAGGAGCTCAGAATATTATCTGTTATTATTGCAGGACAGTGTGTTAAAGAAACATAAACTAGCAAGAGAGTTATCTGACCTTGTCAACTACTGTGTCTCAACCAGGTTCATAGACTTCCAGACTTCCTTGCAGAAACGTAAGTTCATACTGTAAGACGTTCGGGTATAACCTAAAATATTCAGACACCTTAAGGTTAATGGGAACACTTTCAGGGAAAGCAACTCTGTCATTTGCATTTTGCCTCCCTTCTCCATCAGGGTCTGCTCTTTCCTTTAAGAGTAAACCTCACCTTTGGAGGACTGCATCATCCATGGTAGCTTAAGCTAACAAGAAGTCATGAAAGCTGCTTCCCGTGGTGAAATGGCAGAAAATTATGGCTATGTGCCAATACATCTCAGCTGATAACTGGTACTGTCAATGTCCTAAAATTGAAGAAAAAAAAAAAGAATAGTTGATTTGTAATGTCTCCTTATGTTTCAAGCATGTACTGAATCCTGTTGTATGTTTTGAGGAAGAACTTCATACTTAAGCTATAATATGTGTTTTTCTTCCATAAAAGCACCAGTTTTAAACAATTCAAGAGTAGCTGGGAAGAAATTTTCGCAGGAATCTGACTTAATTTTATGAAATCTCGCATAAAATCTCATCAGGTCTCTGATATTGTAATTCAGAGCTTAGTCAATAACAGCTAACCCTCTTTATAATGCTAATCAAAACAACAGAGAATCTCTTTATAACATCATTCTGATTTGCACAGATTAGCCCTGATGCTTAAAAGACATGTTTTTATAACACAAATTCAATTTAAAATTTAAATGTTGGAGAAGCAGATGTTGTCATGGAAAAGGTTCACTGTATGACATAGCTGTGATCAGAGCCCTAGATAAGAGGGAGTATTTGGTGATAATTAGGGATAATTTTTGTAAATTCTGGATAAAAACATATGTTGTGACCCCTCATCTGAACCGTCTTGACGAGACGGTTCAGATGAGGGGTCACAACATATTGTTTCAATGAGAAATAAAGAAAATTATCCCGCAATTATCATCAAATACCCCTCTTATCTAGAGCTCTGGCTGTGATTGTTATTTCAGAAGATTGCTGGCATATGTGTTCATTTAGTGAGTCTCAAGCTCTCAAACTTGCCATATCATGTCCCGAGGAGTATGTCAACCACAACAAGAAGTTCCTCTCAAGGATATATCCTAATGGCATGAGAGTTGATTCCAGTAACTATAATCCTCAGGACCTCTGGAACTGTGGCTGTCAGTTAGGTATGTAGATATGTAAATATGTTCTTTATTATTCTTGTCACAGCATTTTGTTCAAATATTATGGTTTGGGTGTCACTTCCCTCACTCCACTCTTTATCCAGTGCATTGAGTAAAAGGTTATATGTGTTGCCACCTTTTCTACTAATCGTAATCTACTAACAGCTTGAAAAAACTAGGTGGAAAAGGATCAATAATTTGGAAATTTCTGAAAGTGAAAAGATCAGTTACCTTGTGTCACCAAAATCCTACTAAACATAGGCTGGACATATGTTTGAAATTCTATCACCTCAATAAATAGGTATTTTAACCCTAGCAAAACAGTTCTTAAATACTGTCAAAATTTTTTTTTTCCCTGATACAAGTAGAATCAGCTGGATTTGAGGCAGCTTCAGTTTTGAGAATTCAAAATCACTAAAGTTAGATGGAAACATACTGGACTTTGGAAGATGTGTGTATGTTGCTGTTATGAATTCTTTGACATTCAGGGAGAACTGGATAAGCATATCGCTTCTGTTCTAATCCCATAGCTTGTACTGATATGTTACTTGTTCATGTATGTATATATGTATGTTAACTGAATAAGCTAAATAAATATGTTTAAACCAATTCTTTGACATTCAAATCTGAACAAGACTTAGTTCATTTATCCTCTTTTGGACATTCTCTGACAATGCCGATCTTTATCAGATTGCTCCTATGGAGTAGTCTGTGATTAGGGACTAGACAGTTTTGCCAGGCATTTTGACTGGTTATATGTGTTTACCATTGTGCATGTATTTTAATGACCTATTCATATTTCAGTGGCATTAAACTATCAAACCCCTGGCCTAATGATGGACCTCTATAACGGCTGGTTCAACAAGAATGGGGGCTGTGGGTTTGTGTTAAAACCTGGTATTATGAGAGAGGAGATTGCCTACTTCAGTGCCAACACTAAGGATGTCATCCCAGGGGTCTCACCACAGATACTCCATGTGAAGGTAGGTCTTTGTCTCACCTGCCACTAAGTCTGAGTGTTTAGTTTTGGCTTGCCACTAACAGAAAGTAAGTCTTAACCCATTGCATTCTGGGTATTTTTTGTCGTCTGCTGAAATTGTCGTCTGCATCAAAAACTTTAACAATATTGGTCTAACTCTTGAAGAAATGTCTTGGCAGCAAACAGTTTGGATCTCAGATCAGGCCCAACATTTGTGGGGCCTGATCTGGATCCAAACTGATTGACCAGATACATATACCCCTTTAGGGGTATCTCGAATGGAATGGGTTAAGTATTGCTTTTCGGTAGGTGGTGATGAGAGTATTAATTTTGGCCAAGTTTCTGGTTTAGCTGTGTTTCTCTGACAAAATATGGATAGGTGAGAGATGGCATTCCACAGATTTCTTGTACAATGACATTGATTAACTTGCAGATTGGGAGAGTGTTCAGAAATGTTTGGTAGTGTTTATCTGTGTCTACTGAACATGATGGAACTGTATATTTTCACGATGCAAAACATGCTATGATAGAGTTAGGCTAACCCATTGCATTCTGGGTATCTTGTCATCTGCTGAAATTGTCGTCTGCATCAAAAATCAAGAATATTTTGACAATATTGGTCTAACTCTTGTAGAAAGGATGTCTAGGCAGTAAACAGTTTGGATCTCAGATCATGCCACACATTTGTGTGTGGCCTGATCTGGATCCAAACTGTTATCCCAGATACCCCTTTAGGGGTATCCCGAATGGAATGGGTTAAGATTTTAGATAAGTTACTCTGTGCTTGTCATAATCAGTTGAGTGTATACATATATAAAATCATGCATAAACATAGCTTAAATTTTGATTTACATATACACAGATGGGTGTACGGAAATGGGTATTGTTTTTTGTCTTATAGAAATGTTCTCTTTGTAGATCATCAGTGGTCAGTATTTTCCAAAGCCAAAGGGATCAGGTGCTCGAGGGGATGTCACAGACCCCTATGTTACTATAGAGATCTTTGGAATACCTGCTGATTGTGCAGAGGAACGTACCAAAACCGTCCCACATAATGGTAATCTTATTAAATTTGCAGATAAGATAGGGTTTTGAGGTTAATTCTGAGACGAGTTCCACTTAGTTTTATGACTAAGAACATATAACTAATTGACCGAGAGTGTAAACACTGATCATTTCAGAAATACCATGAAAAAAATAAGAAGAAGAAGCAAAAAACATCCATACCAGTAGCTTTGTATTGTTTCTATTGAAATGTAGAACAGAGTTTGAATAGTATATCAGTGGGTCATCTTTCATGTTACACATTTTAGCAGTGGCATTATAGATTAAATAAAAATTGGTTTTATTAACCTTTTCAAAACCAACATACATATGCTTCTGATGGATCTGCTCATAATGAGCTGTCTGATCTCATTCAGTATCTAGAGTAAAATGAAAATCTAAAAGAGTTCCTCCACGAGCAAAGAATACATTCAGAAGAAGGAACATGGGTCAGACTACGGGGAGACGTTTTACGGCCGCCACCCTGCACAACACCAGCTGCAATGAAAAAAAATGAAAATCTAAAAGAGTTCCTTCGAGAGCAAGTACCATTCTTCTTGTGAATTGTTTTTGTCTGGCAGAGACACCTTTCTAACTACATATAGAGCTCTTGATAAGAGGGAGTATTCGGTGATAATTAGGGATAATTTTTGTTAATTTTGCATAAAAACATATGTTGTGACCCCTCATCTGAACCGTCTTGATGAGGCGGTTCAGATGAGGGGTCACAACATATGGTTTGAATGAGAAATAAGAAAAATTATCCTTAATTTTCATCAAATACTCCCTCTTATCTAGAGCTCTGTGACATATAATTGAAAGATAGACAAGTGCATATATTTATGCTTGAAGTGATTGAAAAAGGTATCAATGATATTTTGTGTTCTGTTCTTGCAGGATATAACCCTATATTTGACGAGAGCTTTGAATTTCAAATCAACCTACCAGAGCTGGCTTTGGTGAGGTTTTCCGTCCTTGATGACGACTATATCGGAGATGAGTTCATTGGTCAATATACTATACCATTTGAATGTATGCAAACAGGTAAAATTTTCATAATCAGAATTTAAGTGTATATGTGTACACGTTATGTTTTCCTATATCCATACTAAGATGTCCTTGTATGGGTCAGTTAACTGCTGTCAGAATACTTTTTGAGTGACATACTAGGTGTTGCTTGGAAAGATGTTACACAAATGAGCTGCGACATGACAAAACCAACAATGTGGTTGTGCGCCCAGCGCAGACTCCGATCAGCCTGGGCATTTGCCCAGACTGATCAGAGTCATCGCTGTCCGCATGGAGGTAGCTTAGACCCTTAGCTACCTTTTAAGCACTTAACGAAGAGTCTTGTCAAACAGGTCAGATGCCTAGACTGATCTGAGTCTGCACTGGGCGCACAACCACATTGTTGGTTTTCTTGTGTCACGGCTCAAATAGAGTTCACAGAAGAAAAAGAAGTTTATTTCATTTTCATGTGGAAGGACTTTACAGTAACATAACAATGACATTTCTTATGGTATGAATTGTTTCAAATTTCCATATTACAGTACATGATATGATGAATCAAAGTCCCAGAAAAATCCATACCTGATGGTATTGGTTTAAACATATTTTATTTCAGTCAAATGTACATATATAATCACAAATTACAAACAAGCAGTTTAAGGATTTGAACGAAAGCTATTAAAAGCTTATATAGTTCATCTCCTTCAAAGAGCTGTGAATTTTATAAGGCGGTTTTACATCTACATATGAACAACAATGTAGCATTTACACTATTTCCATAAATACGTATTTAAAAAAAAAGATGAAAGAAATATAACTGAATAAATAATTATACGATACAACTAGTACAGGAATTTTCTGAAAATCGCAAAATTTAGAATATTTGGCCTCTTTATAACGACATTCACAGCAACGAAAAATCTCATTTATTCTTATGCATTAACAGTCAATGCTATGTGCACTATCTATCAGGAAATCAGATTCCATATTGTAGCAGATTCACATAGTTTTACATCAAAATCTCTCCGACCAATTACATCAATATAAAGAGACCTGACTGTGCAATGCACAATGTATATGTTTGTACTTTTAAGGTAAACATTTCCCTAACAAAGCTATCAGTATAAAAAGACAAGTTCAGAAAAATAAAGACAATGACAAAATAATTAAACAGACAAATAAACAGACATGAGGAAAAAGAAAAAAAATCTATCCGACGAACAACATTCCCAAACCCTGTCTGAAACATTACACAAATGTTACAATATCCTAAGCAATAATGATGACAATGCTCCTTCGGTTTAATTCTATTGGTTGTTAAACTGATAATACTTAAAATCTGCTAGTTTTTTCTATGAATTTTTGAACAACTGAAAAAATACTTAAATTATTCTCAAGACAAAGTGACTCATCACCATATAATAGTATCTTAAGAGTGACTTCAGGCAAGAATTGTAATGAGTCTAACATAACGGTTCTTTGATCATGGTACAGAGGACAGGTGAAGAAAAAATGATAAGCATTTTCAACAGCGCCGCAAGTGCAATGGAAAGAGTCAGTTATATTTTTCGAATATAAGTCGCTGCTTAACGCACTGCAATTTGTCCTTATTCTTGTATGTATAACTTGCCAATATCGTTTACCAGTATAAAAATGTTTCGGCACTTTGATTTTATTAAGAGCCTGGAAAGATTTAAAGGACAGTAAGGAGTTTAACTGTTTGGCTTGTTGTGGGAGGTTATTCCAGTCCCGTACAACTGAAGGCAGAAAAGATGTGTAATATTGCTGAGATCTACACTGAATAGTTGTAAAATCGTCCGCATTACGAAGATTGTATCTAGAAGTTTCGCTTACAGAGGGCGGTACAAGAAATGACAAATAGGCTGGAGTTAGGTCATGTTGCATTTTAAAAAATAAACAAAGTTTATGGTTTGATCTTCGAGACTGTAATGACTCCCACCCTACCTCATCATATAAAGATTGTAGAGAAACTAAAGCGGTAGTACCAGTTACGATTCGGGCTGCTTCGTTTTGTATTTTATCAAGTTCCCGTTTCTCATACAGGGTGCAGTTATCCCATAATGAATCGCCATATTCTAAAATTGGTCGTATGAATGAAATGTACACTACTTCAAGGGACTTTCTGTCTAAGACAAATTTTAGCCTACGCATTGTGTTGATCCTTTTCCATGCTTTTTCCTTAACATATTCAATGTGGTTATGCCAGGTACAATCGTTTGACAAGTAGATACCAAGGTGTTTATGATAGTTGACTTCCTTAATTTGGGTTCCTGACATGTATAAGGGAGGATGATATGGTTTATTTATTTTACGTGAGATAGTAAGGGATTCAGTTTTAAGGGGATTAAAGGTAACCAACCATTTATGTGCCCAATCAGTGATAGTTTGCAGGTCATTATTGAGACATAAAGCTGCTGTGTCTGGATGTTCAACTATTATGTATAAACTAGTGTCGTCAGCAAACAATCTGATGTTAGAGCCAATATCTGTGACGATGTCATTTATGAATATTAAGAAAAGAAGCGGACCGAGAATTGAGCCTTGTGGAACTCCAGCTTGTATAAAAGTCCAGTCGGACTTCGCACCTGGAATTACTACACGTTGCTTTCTTTCATCAAGGTAACTTTGAAACCATTTCAGTAGAGTGCCTGTGATACCAGCTGCTTTTAATTTACGAATTAGTCCTTTGTGCCACACACGATCAAAAGCTTTGCTGATATCACAGAACACTGCCCTGACTTCTTTACCCGAGTCCAAAGCACTGCAAAAAGTATCGTACATATATGTAAGCTGATTTATTGTAGAGTCGCCAGGTGTGAAGCCCGACTGGTATGCTGTTAGTATACTGTTATCACGAAGGTGATTATAAATATGTTTAAACATAACTCTTTCAAAAGTCTTGTCAAGATTGCTTAATAAAGATATAGGTCTGTAATAAGAAGATTGAGAAAGATCGCCACTCTTAGGAACGGGGCTAACGTGAGCCTCTTTCCAGTCCGTGGGTACTTTACCATCTACAATGGACTTATTAAAAAGCAAAGATAATGGTAATGCTATCTGGTCTGCCAGCTCTTTTAAAACTCTGTTACTGATACCGTCTGGACCAGAGGCTTTACCGACAGGTAGTGATTTTAAAACAGATTTAACCTCATCTGCAGTAAATATTACAGTACTAAGTTCGGAAATCACATTACGATCAATAACATCAGGAACATCAATATTTTGGTCATTTATTACAGTCTGGGCTGTGAAAAAGTCATTTAGTAAATTTGCTTTCTCGGTAGCATCGATTATCATATTATTGTTAGAGTTAAGCGGAGGAATAGTTGACACTTTTTCAGGTGTAATAAAATATTTTAATGTGGACCACCAGTCTTTAGATGTTAGGTTTTCAGATTTTAATTTTCCTTTTAGTTTTTCAATATGATTTTGCTTAGAGAGGCGTATTAATGAATTAGTTTTATTTCTTTGGCGGCGAAATTTATTCCAGAAATCAGGATTATTTGTCGTTTTTGCTTTACGATATAAACGTTTACGTTTACGAATATGTTTCTTGATATAACTTGTTATCCAGGGAGGTTCTAAGGGTCTTACTCGAATAGTTTTATTAGGAACGCATTGTTTCGAAATATCTTTAATGTGATTAGTAACATTTTTGGCATAAGTATCAATATCAGTATCTTGAAATGCATCCCAATTAGTCAAAGTGGCTTTTTCTCGTAAGAGATCATAGTCTCCACGGTCATAAGACCAAATCTGACGTTCAAAAGACTTGAACTTAGGCTTAGTAAATTTAAGAATTCCATAGATGGGACAATGATAGCCTATGTCCTGAGTTAGAAAAGGATCCCCTACTCCACAGGTAATTACACTATTTTTATTCGAAATTAAAATAATATCTAGTAGGGAATATGAGTTTTCCGTAAAATGAGTCGGTTCCGTTATATACTGATGCATAGAAAATTGCTGACAAATAGATAATATTTTATGTTTTGTAACATCATTGATCATGTTGTAATTAAAATCTCCAGTGACAATAACGTCCGTTATGCCAGAATCTATTGCTAGGTGTATTGAGTCTTCAATCAACGAGTGATAAGTCTGATCTGAGTTTGGGGGTCTATAAAATAAACCAAACAGTAAGCGCTTATGTTGTAAAATTAATTCTACCCATATACATTCGATACCTGGAAGCTCTAGGTCTTGTCTACGTTTGTAGTTCAAAGATTCCTTTACATAAATTACAACTCCGCCATGAGGGTCCCTATCACGATCTTTTCTCTCGGGATAATTATACGACGGTATATGAATATCATTCGTAGAAATACCAGGATGCAACCAAGTTTCCGAGAATGCAAGTATATCAAATTCAGAAAGTTCTACAGAGAGTAAATCTAGTTTGTTAATGATGCTTTGTACATTATAATGAACAAATGACAGGTGGTGAAATTGATTTAAGTTACTTAATATGGATCCTGCAAGTGAATTCCCCAGGTTACTTGATGTTGAGGATACTGATAATGATGAAGACGAAGATAACGGGCCAGGATTCGGATGAACATCACCAGCTTTTGCTAAAATAATAGATAACCACATAACTAGCACTAATGAAATAAGTAGTAATAAGAGCTTTAAGGAAAATGTCCGATTTTCCAGTATCGTACTACTAAGTAATATTCGCTTCAGCATGTTATGAGGTAAAAATATTTCGTCCTTTTTATTTATTGAATTTTGATTAGATATGTGAAAAAATATAATATGCTCCGAAATATGCATCACCGAAAGAAGCCATGTCATGTTTATCAGCAAAGAGAAATGAAAATTACAGCGATATATCCGCATAACACCACCACTGGTTTCATGCCTTGACTTTTTCATGCTTACGATATTCTGAGCAACAGGTACAGAAAAGCAGTGGTGGCTATCATGCAGACAAACCTAACAGCAGGGTTTCGCACTGGCAATTGTGAAAAGAAGGGAGTGGGAACGCAGATATCGTCGGACTTCATTTTAGATAAACAAACAAGAACATCGAACAAAAAAAGTTGGAAAAGAAAACGCAAAATCATGATGTATAACATAAAGAGAAAAAAAAATCTTACAACAGATACTGATGAGGCATATGGGTAAATATTCTGTATCTTTATTTAGTATCTATCTTTTATTTTCTTTATTTAAACTTTCACTCTCCTCCCAGTGGGCACACAAAGCTGAATCAATGGTATTGAAATAGCAATTAAATCTTTTTTTTTTTTTGACTGCTCTGAATAGTGCTTTATTGCCAAACTGATGACTATTTTCATGTTTTACAGGTTATCGCCATGTACGTCTAATGTCCAACACAGGGGAGCCAATAGAAAACTGCTGTTTATTTATTCATGTTGCCATAACAAATAAGAGAGGTGGTGGGGTAAGTATTTTTTTTCTCATGATTAGTGACTATATATGTGTTTTAATTTTATTTTGGAAAAACATTTCATTCGCCTATTCAAACGATTAATTGTATCAGTTTGAATTCTTAAAAACAATACGGTAATATTATAATGCTGATACTATTTGTTCTTATTTTTTCTTCAGAAAGCACATAAACGAGGTTTGTCGGTAAAGAAGACGAAACGAAAACGAGATTATACAAGTATGAAGTCTGTAGGTGTTAAAAGTATTGATGAAACTTTCAAGGTTTGTATCGAATTCACAGCCATAGATGATAAGGGTTATTTGATGATTATTTTGGAATAAGTTCTCATTTCTCATTAAGTAGACAGAATGGAAACTGCAGTCCCTGATTGTCTGCAGCCTCATAGCTCGCTTTTCATAGGCCCCAAAACATGAAACTCAATCAGAGCATGCACCTTACCACTCCAGGTCACCTCCAACAAAACTAGGTTGCTGTGACCTACATTCATGAAAAAGTACCACATAATGAAAACACTTATATTCAGGGCTCGGGAAATATTGAAAAATGAATCGGTCCAGCCAATGACGTCATCACCTAACTAATTTCCATTGGAAAAAAAATTGATACCTGTCACGAAAAATAATGACTACAAGCGAAGTCCTATGAATTAATCCCGATTTCCGGACAATAGTCGTACATTGTTTTGTTTGGTGGAGTTCTTGGTTTCAAACATTTTAAGACGTTTAGCTACCCATGTAGAAGCAAATACAATACTAGAACGTGTTCGTAGGCAAAGCGGACGTGATAGAAGACATCACACTTGATTGACAGGTGGACAGGGGAGACAACCTGTTCAAGCCCATTGCATTATAATTGACGGTCATTCCTGTTTGTTTGTGAACAATACGTAAGTCCTGAGCATTAACTCGCCCAAGTTATGATGGTTGTACTGTTTAACGTACCCAAATTGCATAATTTCCCCTCCACTGCCGCCGAATGGGCCACGTCGGAAATGGTGACTTACGGAACACGTGAAGAGCGTATATTGACTAGCTTCCACCGAAGTATTCGGTTGTCGCTAGGTCGCCGTTCATTATTATTCATGTTAGATGCGAACATGAAAGACCGGTCTGACTGCTTAGTTGCGCTCGGCGTCTTTTATCTTAACATCAAAGACAAAACGTGCTTGACCCATAAACGAGCGGGTAATTGCATATCAACGCTACCGTTAGTATTATACCCAATATAATAATTGCGTAGACCCTGATCAAAATGCGCTATTTTTTTGTGCACTGATCGGCATTATTTTCGCACTGGTCTGCATGACGATATGACGATACAACTAGGAAATCGGTGAAATGGACGTATCCATTTTCATATTTTATAGTTCCATTATTCAAAACATTGTATAATTTTTACAAGAGCGTAGACCATAAAGCGTCGGAAATAGTGACTATAAATATTAACAATGTATCTTTGTTTTGAATCTACACTTTTCGCGGAATAGGTTGGTATTCCTAAAAACTCCATTGCAGACAGTATGAAACGTGAAAGACGGAAAGATTATCCGTTGTAAGGGCAAATGCAAATATGAATGAACTTCAAACAGACTTTGTCAATACATTCGTCAGCATTCATCTGTTATGGATACATTCACAAACTTTTGAAGTCGGCATATGCCCTACACATACAGGTCAGTTACATTCTCGCAATCGTGAAAAAAGACGGTCACCTTTCATCCCAAAGCCCAGTCATCGTGATTTTGAGAAGTCGTTTTGTAGACTGTCGTAAGAGTGCGAGTCATTATGACACTTGTTATTGACAGGTAGGTGGTCCGAATTCTGGCGAACACCTGCGTTAATCCGATTAGTTATGACACGTGCTAGAATTTTAAAGACAGTGGCGATATTTCATACGTCGGGACAAGATCAAACGGCCGTGTGTAACAATTATCGGACGAATTGGAGAAAATTTCCTAAGTATTGGGCCAGTATGGGACCGATTTTTTGGGGCTTTGGGCTGTTTCCAATCGGTCCCAATTTCTGAATTTTGGTCTGGGACCGAAAGAAATCCGGTTTTCCCGAGCCCTGCTTATATTTGGCGGTCACTTTATTTTGGCAATATTGGCGGAAAAGAAACAAATCCCCAAATTAAAATGCCTCCAGTATAAACTGATCATGAAAAAAAAAAATACCGTTAAGCATAGTCTATAAAATTTATTGCCCCTTCCATATTACCAAAGCCAGTACACTTCATATGTATGAGTATAAAAGAAGAGCCCAAGCTTCCAACAAGCGGGAGGAAGCGGAGTGTGAAATGTTTTTAAACATTCTTTCCAAATTAGTATCTGCATGTTAGCCAGTTTGATTTAATCAACAGGAACACTTAAATCTATTTACCATAAACAATTTTATTGGGAAAAATTTAACGTGAAAAAAAAATGATTGCATTAACTGTATTCACCGTGATAGTCTAGACCTCGAACTCAAGTGGATACATAATGTCAGCAGAAAATACTATTTTATCAGTAATCAGAAAACCACCAAAATAAAAATACGCCAAAAGGTCCCTCTATTGAAACCGCCAAATTTTGCTGCAGCCAAATATAAGTGTTTTACAGTATTTAGTTTTCGAGGTCAGCATAAGGATTATTTGATGATTATTTTGGAATAAGTTCTCATTTCCCATTAAGTAGTAGAAATTGATGAGGAATTACAAATTGTGCCAATTTGACAAAGGTTGTCTCTAATTGTTACCAAATACTGTAAAAATTCTAAGTCAGGACACCTGGGATAATAACCATAGTTGTCCTAAAAATGGAGCAGTTTGGTTTTATAACGCAGTAATATGTCCAAAAGATGCAGACTGAATGGAAACTGCAGTTCCTGATCAGACTGCTCCTTTGAAGGAGCAGTCTGATCAGGGTCTGAAGTTTGCTCAGAGCTGTCTTTCCCAGTACTTAGAATTTTTACAATATCTCCACTTATCAAAGGCTCTGCAAATGAGATGTTTTGATACCCCCACTTATCTAGGGCTCTGCAAATGAGATGTTTTGATACCCCCACTTATCTAGGGCTCTGCAAATGGGATGTTTTGTGTTTTTCTTAGAAAATTGAATAATTTAGTTGCTGAAACACCATTTCATAGGGCAAAGCTTAAGTAGGCCGTCGGTATTTCTGATGTCACATAAGTTTCGTATGTTAGTAGTGACATCACGTCCAGTTCGTAGCATTAGGTTTTAGTACTTGGTGTCACAAAATAGCTTTATAGGTATTCAACTTTAGCTACTGCTGTCTTGAACTTTCACAAAACATAAAAGTTTGTCGGCACTAAAGTTTGTTTACCATCTATTACTGACTGCTGTGTTTAAAAGCACAGCTGTCAAAAGGATTACAAAGCAAATATGATAGTAAACTTATCATCTCTGAGGCTGATTGTCTTTGGCACGGTTAGCAGCGTTGCACTGTGACAGCTTTGTGTTTGCAATTTTTACTATATTTATACAGTAGAGCCTCGCTGTAAAGCTAATCTTTATACAGTAGAACTTCAGTGGCTCGAACAGGCTTGGGACCATGAAAATTAGTTCCAGCCAAAGGAAGTTCCTGCCATCCAGGGTTTCTGTATAAATTGACCTCTAGGGACCCAAGAATGAGTTTTAGCCAGGCATGGATATACGAGCCATCAGGGTTCAAGCAGTCAAAGTTCTACTGTAATGTTTTTTGGGGGGTAAATAAACATGAAAGAATATAAGACAGAGGATTTTTTGGGCCATAAATTATGGCTCCCAAATGCTTTGCTTTATATTTCTTGAAACTAGAGGGTCAATATAACTCTGCTTGCAGATAAGGTCAGGGGCCGTATTCATAAAACGACTTAAGTCGTTGCTATGCTGTTGCTAAGGCTAAATTTCTTTGAAGGAGATTCCCTACAACTATGAAATTTGCTCTGGAGGAACAGTCTTACAAAGACTGTTCCTCCAGACCGAATTTCATAGTTGTAGGGAATCTCCTTTATAGATATTTAGCCTTAGCAACAGCATAGCAACGACTTAAGTGGCTTTATGAATATGGCCCCAGGCTTTCAAGCTAACTACAACTATTATGTTATAACGGGACTGTAAGTTACTTTCACATGAAATATGAAGAGTTGACATTGAACAAATGAGCCACGACACCACAAAACCAACAATGTGGTTGTGCGCCCAGCACAGACTCAGATCAGCTTGGGCATTTGCCCAGTTTAGTCAGACTCATTGTTAAGTGCTCAAAGGGTAGCTCAGGGTCTAAGCTACCTCCATGCGGACAGTGAAGACTCTGATCAGACTGGGCGGATGCCCAGGCTGATCTGAGTCTGCGCTGGGCGCACTACCACATTGTTGGTTTCCTCGTGTCGCGGCTCAAATGTGTTTTTTTTTTCTAACAGAGTGCCATACAACCATTACGAGATGGTGCAGACCTCCGAGATGGTGTCCAGTCAGCATTAGCGGACTTTAAGGAACAATGTGGTCTGTCACCCATAGCAAACGTGAAGCAGTGTATCCGACTTCTGGGAACAAGGGTAGCTAACTCTTCTGTGGAGCAACCCACGCTACACTTCTATATGAATGGAGATGTGAGTACAATCTTCTTAATACATGGAGTAGTTTAGAAGATAAGGCTTAAGGGTGAATATAGACATCTTCAGGGGAAGCCACTCCGGGATTTTCTTTTAAGCCTCCTTTTTTGTAAGTTGATGAGGGTCAGCTTTTAGAGGAAGGACTTCACAGTCTTCTGTCCTATAAAAGTAGACTAGGTATGAGTTGGGGCTGTTCTTTTAGTTAAGTAAATGAGCCGCGCTGCAAGAAAACCAACAAAGTGGTTATGCGCCCAGCGCAGACTCAGATCAGCCTGGGCATCCGCCCAGTCTGATCAGAGTCTTCGCTGTCCGCACAGAGGTAGCTTAGACCCTTAGCTACCCTTTGAGCGCTCAATAAAGAGTCTGGTCAAACTGGGCAGATGCCCAGGCTGATCTGAGTCTGCGCTGGGCGCACAACCACATTGTTGGTTTTGTAGTGTCGCGGCTCAAATACGGAAAGTTGTGTCTTTGAAAATAAAAACGGTCAGGGTGGGGAATATTGACACAAGCTTTTACATGTGGAATGTAATGTCCTGATTTCTCCATAAAGATACCGCTAGCATCTCCTCTCAGATTGTAGTAGAAATTAGGGATCATAACATAATTACCATAAAAGTTTGAAAAAAAGGGACACCTTACATGATTAGTGTAATTGTCCTAAACATTGAAGCATTTGGTTTACAATGCAGTCCAAAAGATTCAAATGGAATGGCAAACAGCATAGACACTGATCAGACTGCTCCTTCAGGAGTTGTTTGATCTCGGTCTGTACTGTTTGCTCTGGCCTATCTGTGCTAAAATTTAGAATTTTTTTTGTTATGTTCCAATAAATTGAGTCTTCTTATAGCTCTGTTGTGTGTCTAAAAAGAGGCGTCTAGGATTTTTCTGACAGGGGTCTGGCCTACATTAACACCAGATGGGATAAAATTTTAAGGAAATGATTTTTGCTCTCTTTTTTTATGCACAAGTATATTTCTGGGATTTCATCAGACACATGTCACAGAGGTAATTAGAATGATATTCTCTTTAGTATAATTCTAAAATATCTGCAGTTCTGTAAGGATTGGAGATTTGAAAATGGTAATTTGGCTCGACCGTATAAATTTCTATGCAAAAAGGTAAATATTTATTTTACCACTTGATATCCTGCCAAATCCTGCTCTGTGGATCTGCAGCTGAATCCTGTTTCTTTTATGTCTTACTACTCCGGACTACCAATCCTGGGTACGCAAGATCAATCCTCCGCTTCTCTTGTCTTTCGGATGAGACTTTAAACCAAGGTCCTGTCTCCATATGACCTCATTGTTGGTGGGACGTAAAACACAAGTTCACTCACTCTATGCCTTACATAGAGGATCATACATGAGTGGTCATTTCAGATGAAATTTATGAAACAAGCCTTTGGCTCGTTTCATAAATTTCATATGAAATGACCAAGAGTGTAAGATTCTGTTTATCATATGACCCTTCAAAATGGGATTTTAGCGCTGTCAATCTGAACATTATTTTAAGAAGAAAATGCATTGTTGACATGGACGTTGTCAATGACATTATGTGTATGCGCCAAAGTGTTATTACACATGTGGCCATATGATTTTTATGACACGACGTTATTCACTGAATAACAGTGACGTCATTTAAGAATTAAAATTTGATTTTTCAGAGTTCATGGTGTGATGAAGCCAGTGGGCGGAGCTAAAATTCCATGAAGTAGAATTTTAGCGACGACTACTGGCTTCTTCACACGATGAAAGCTGAAAAATCAAATTTTCATTCTTATATATACACTTTATTTGCGAACCTTTCTGTGCCGTTTTTGTCGCACCTGCTTTAGCAAGGTGCGATATAGGCGTCCGGTTTTCTGTCCGTCCGTCCGTCAACCCGTTCGTCCGTCCGTTCACATTTACGTCGTCCCTAAATTTTAAGTCCATTCAAATGACTTTTTCTCTGAAACCACTGCACCCATGGTTCTCAAATTTCACATGCTGCATGACCAGACTGCAGGGCTTCTGAATGACAAAATTCAGCTTGGATCACAATCCAAGATGGCCGTTGTTACTAAAAATAGCAAAAACATTAAAATCACTTTTTTCTCCAGAACCACTTGGTATATGTGGCTGAAATTTTACATTGAGCATTAATGGGACCTTGGTTTTAAAAATTATTAAAATGAAAAAATCTGTAGCGGAATTAGGTCACAGTGACCTACTTTCTGTTTACGAGTCCAAGTTTGCAAAAACGCCAATATCTCAAAAACAGCTGAACAGATTTAGGTCAAATTCAGTCAAAATGGTCCTTAAATGGAGTTCTTTGAAAGGGGGGGGTGCCTATAAGGCCCTTTTTCTGCCCAAGAGCAAAATGTTTTATTTTAAGCTGATGATTAGACTATAGTGTCCGCTATACTCAATCAATAGTGGTTAAGCTCCGTAAGCCCTACTTTTGGAATAATGGGGTTATTAAAGTGGGTGGGGTAAATCAACATGAACCAGGGGTGTCATATTATAAGCTATATTTTTCCTTCAAATTTAATGGCATTCATAAATACCTTCCTTTATAAGTTGAAGTAATGTCTTTGGTGACATCTTTTCTCAATCTTTATCTTTTAAAGTAAAATTTTATGTCTGCAGAATTTCTTTTAGAGACACTGTCAATTTTCATTGATTTTAGTACTTTGAATTCAATATATTCTACCATATCTCTAGAACTAATGGATGACTTCTTACCAAACTAACATGGGTTCGCCGTTGGGAGAGTGCAAACTATTGATTAAATTTTGGTGACCTTGACCTTTGTTTCAAGGTCACAGTAAGACTTTTAATGTCAATTTTAAGTCAAGTTTTGGCCATTGTCTACACAGTAGTTCCAGAATTGATATGTAATTGTTCCCAAAGTGGCCTAAATTAAACATTATGAGGAGTTAGAGCACTAGTTATGATTAAATGGCCATGACATCATGATTAAATGGCCATGACATCATCTTCAAGGTCAAAGTCATGGCTAGACTAAACAGAGTTTAATCATAGATTTTATCAATCATGCGGCAGAGATGTACCAAATCTGAATGTTTTCATTTGAAAATCAATGTTTTATGTGCACAGAATGACCTTGACCTTGGTCTGAAGGTCAGTATTAGCCAAACATGATGAAACAGAATTGGGTTAAACTTAAAGGTTATAGAAAAGGCTACTGTAGAATAATGAACTTCTGAATGTATTGGTGACCTTCAGATCAAGGTCAAGGTCATTATATGCATATTAAGCATTGTTTTACAAATAGAAACATAGATATTTGTTAAATTTCTGCTTACTAGCTGTGTGAGATCTTTGGTTAAACTCTGTCTAGTCTAACCTTGACCTTGACCTTGAAGATGATGTCATGGCCATTTAATCATAACTAGTGCTCTAACTCCTCATAATGTTTAATTTAGGCCACTTTGGTCATGATTTCATATCGGTTTAGGAGCTACTGTTTAGACATTGGCCATAACTTGACTTAAATATAACATTATAAGTCTTACTGTGACCTTGAAACAAAGGTCAAGGTCACCAAAATTTAATCAATAGTTTGCACTCTCCCAAGGGTGAACCCATGTTAGTTTGGTAAGAAGTCATCCAATGGTTCTAGAGATATGGTAGAATATATTGAATTCAAAGTACCAAAATTAATGAAAATTGACAGTGTCTCTAAAAGAAATTCTGCAGACATAAAATTTTACTTTAAAAGATAGAATTTGAGAAAAGATGTCACCAAAGACATTACTTCAACTTATAAAGGAAGGTATTTATGAATGCCATTAAATTTGAAGGAGAAATATAGCTTATAATATGACACCCCTGGTTCATGTTGATTTACCCCACCCACTTTAATTACCCCATTATTCCAAAAGTAGGGCTTACGGAGCTTAACCACTATTGATTGAGTATAGCGGACACTATAGTCTAATCATCAGCTGAAAATAAAACATTTTGCTCTTGGGCAGAAAAAGGGCCTTATAGGCACCCCCCCCCCCCCCCCCCCTTTAAGCGAATGGAGACCATCCAAGATGGCCTCCAGCCACCATTACTAAAAATAGAAAAATATGAAAATGACAATGTCTCAAGAGCCCCTGAATGGAACTGGACTAAATATGTATCAGAATGATCCTTGCATGAAGCTGTTTCATGATTTTTTTAAATTGACAGTCCAAGATGGCAACCATCCACCATTACTAAAAATAGCGCAAAACATGAAAATGATAATATCTCATAAACTTCTGCATGGATTTTGACTAAATATGTTTCAAAATGACACTTTTATCAAGTTCATAAAGTGAAGGTATTAAGCAGATGCCACATAGCGTTCCGCGGAATTCTTGTTGTGGTAATTCGGTGTAGAACAGGCAAAATATCGATCGAAGAAAAGTTAGTAACGACGAGTTCGGCCATTACATTTAACAGCCGTCGCCCTGACTTGGTGTCAGTCGAACGTTACAAGAACCAATCAAGACGTTTGTTTACATAAGACGTCGCTTGACGACAACGTCACATGATCAATTGTCCTTCATCGGTGTATGAAGCTAGAGCAACGGAAGGTATTATCGACAGGTAGTAGTTATCGACACCCCCTTTTTAACTTTTCCATTTCTTAACATCTTTTTGTAAATAAGGCATTATAGTGTTGCAATTTCATTTAGCTTTATGTATTAATGCAAAAAACGCTAGAAAGTTAGGTGTTTGGAGAAAAAATAGGCATATTTGTTGATCAACTAATGAAATACATGCCTCTTATGCATGGCTGTAAGGAGAGGTCACTCAGACACATGGTTATTTTTACTCACATAAAGCACTTTCATGTGGTTTTATTCCATAAACTAGATCACCATGGAGAGTATTAAGAGCAGACATGGTTTCTCTCTTCAAAATCATATATGGTACTGTGACCTCCAGGGTGTCGATAACTACTTCCCTAAATGCAGCATGGCAGTAATTATCAACACCCCAAAATTAAATGTCTCAAAAATGCACAATTTCTGAAAAATAGATTAGAAAAATAGTTTGTTTTCAAGTAAAATTATCTCAAAAAGCAAACAAAACATCATCAAATGTACAATGTTTAATTTTATCTTTGTAAGATTTTTTTTTTTATTTTAAGGGTAAAAATTGAAAAAAAATCACAGTTTTTACAGCTACTTTTTCATATTTTTGCATATTTTCTGGCTGAGAGTGTAAAAATAAAAAATCTTGGGATTTTATGTTTGAATTTAAAGCAAATCTTTCAATCATTATCTACACTAAATGATCATAGCATAATTTTAAGAGAAGTTGTGTTAAACCATCATTATTTTTATCATTATCATTTAGGGGTAAATGGGGTGTTGATAACTGCTTCCGGGTGTTGATAACTGCTACCCTCCGGTACATAGCATGAAGCCAAAGGTATTTTTGAAATATAAACAATAATATAAAGAGTTCCTTCTCATCATCTTGGTAGATAATTGTGTTAGTGAAAACAGGTCAGTCCAATATGAATTTTACAAAAGTATCAGTTTAAAACCAAATAGTAGCTTAAGGTGTCGATAATATCTTCCGTTGCTCTAGTTGCTCTAAAGGGTTCACCTATGGGAAATCAGTGGCAAGTGTAAATATATGATAATGAAAAGTATGACATTTTAGTATTTTAGTAGAAATAATCTGCATTGCATCAGAAGTGAAAATGTAACTTAACTAGCTGAAGATTTCAGTTTCATTGTCTTCATTCTGTGTCACAAATGTTCATATTCATTTTCTTATTGTTCTTTGCAGTATCCTTGTCTTGAAGCTGTTGGAAACCTTCCAGATATTTTGAAGAAAGCTCTTCTTGCCTTTGATAAAGTAAGCTTCCACAAATCTCCTTTTTTTTTATAAAGAATAGTAACAAAGATAAATCCATTTTACAGGATACAGGATGTGACATCTTAACATAAAGCATGAAAAACTGGAGTGTTAGTCAGGAATTACTGAAAACCTGATAAAGGTTTCCCAAAGCCTTCTGACAGCAGGAAGCCCACTATATCTTGGGAACAGCAAATGAAAGGCAGAGCCTATCTCCTTTCCCTGCCTGTCATGAATCAAACAAGGTTCCCATGAATCCCCTATATGAAGAACATTGACAAAAGATAAAGGATGGAAATTGCATGAAAATGGTGGTGTTGATGATAGTTCAGAGATTATTCTGTACAGTCTCATCAAAACTTATATAATTGTATGATTCCTCAGAGAGGAAATCCTAATAAGGGATCACAATGTCTTTTTATTGAGACAAAATTATTCAGAATTGTCATTGATGACTGGCAGTATCTTAAGCTGTGCTCATTTGCCTTATTGCCTTATATTCCTTTGTATTTCAGTCTCAATATTATATTACTCATTTATAATGCCATGCCTTTTTGTTGACCCCAGTCATGGCATAAAAAAGTGACTGTACTGTAATATATTTTTCAGATGGTGTCAGAATGTAGAATATTGATAGAGAATGCTGAGACAGTGTATGAAAGGGTAGGACAATGTTTCTTATACACTAGGTTTACATTTCAAAGAATTTTTGTGTCCTCAGTAAATTACTTATAGGCTAAACTTTCACAAGAAATATTTTTGTGTCTAAAATAATACCAGAAATAGATAATATGAGCAACGACACCAGAAAACCAACAAAGTGGTTGTGTGCCCAGTGCAGACTTGGATCAGCCTGGGCATCCTTAGGGGTAGCTAAGGGTCTAAGCTAACTTTGTGCAGACAGCGAAGATTCTAATCTGACTGACTGATTACAGACTGCTCTTGGCGCACAACCACTTTGTTGGTTTTCTCATGTGGTGGCTCGTATTTACACTCCTGTATGAGATACAAAAATGGATATTAAAGCTGATATTAGGATAATGCTAATGGATAAAGCATAATTATGATAAAAGTTACCATTTTTGCAATTTTTTAGTCTGAATAGCTTTTGTTACCATCTACTTGGATTAAAGTTAGTATTTTAAGCAATGCCAAAAAGGTTTTTTCTCACATGTGACAAGCAGAAGTGAGACATAGGTATTGCTTCTTCGGTGTCAGTTTTGGCGGCATAAACTTTGCATCCAGTCTTCCTGTCTAGCTGTGTTTCGTGACAATGCGTAGATGGCGAGACACTGCATTCTCTGTAATTCCTGTATGTATTTAAACTTTGAAGGGTTTTAAAAAGTGAAAATTAAGGTGTAAAGCAAAAGTCTTATTGTCTTGATTTGCCTGTTGTTTCTGTTACCATGTTATTTTAATGAAGATATCTTTAGAACTGTATTTTAATATGTGATGATATGTTATATGTTTATTCACAAATAAACATTATTATTATTATTATTCTTTTTCAGTTATTATTAAGTCAAAGGGCAGGATTAGAGTGGCATGAGGAATTAGAGACAGTCAGTGTACAGGCTGGTCTCAAGGGCAAGAAACTCTCCAAGGTATTTACTTTCAATATTTATTTAACACTATGACATTGCTGCAATGTTGTTAAGATGGGAATATTGTAAAAATTAGATTTTAAAATAGCAGCAGTGTGGCATTTCCTTGCTGAATCACATGGAAGACTGGATCAGAGCTGTTGAATTAGGAAAAAAATATATCAGAATTATGAGAAGTGTCTAGAGAATGGTGTCATCAGAAGTAGTGACGGTCAAGTGGTTACATGCTGTTATATGAGCCTGGGTATTGCATGTGGAAGCAGCCTATCCACAGCCCTGGGTCGTATTCATAGAACGACTTAATTGGTTGCTATGCTGTTGCTAAGGCTAAATTTCTTTGAAAGAGATTCCCTACAACTATGAAATTTGGTCTGGAGGAACAGTCTTCCTCCAGACCAAAGGCCTAGGGTCGATAAGGGGTGTTTTTGGCCTCATGTCCAAAACTAGTTTTACGCTGACAAATTATTGTACAGTCATTTGGGATTAGTGTTACAGGCATTGTTTTGTTATCTAATACACGTTGCCATGGCAACGAGTTCTACAAGAGCATGGGCTATTTCTTTCCCTTTTGTAATACGGTAGTCTACAGTTGTGATTACATGAAACCCTCTTTTGATTTGCTTGAAGTAATATCAGTTTCATATCACTGGCTTATGGTTAATCAACATAATAAAGTGGCGAACGGTTATTGTCGCTCCTTAGTAACACGTGGAAATCCTTAGCAACGATCTGATAAATAGGTTTAGGTTTTCCACTTTCTTTTCTTTTATCCTTATTTTTGTTTAGATTTGAAAAAAATAACTGCAAGTATTATACCGTCAAGGTTCAGCTCACACTAACGAATCCTTATTGGTTTTTTAAAAGTTTGTTGTCTTTTTTTATACTTTGTTTTTTAATAAAAATACTGTGACGTCATGTACGTGAGCAAAGTTGAATTCTGACGTCACGAGCGTCAAAGGAGAAAGACGATGCGTAAGGATGTTCTTGCAGAAACTTAGCTTGGCACGGATCTCGGATCGAACCTGTCTAACAAATCTGTCTCACAAACGTCCATATCAGAGAGAAAATAACGTCAGCATGTAACAAGCATTGCCTTACTAGTTCGCGTGAAATCCTTTTCCAAATGACTTTATTTGGTTATTTTATATTTAATTGCTTTTGCTTTAACTTCTTAAATAAAACCCCAAATATTCATTCTGTATTTTGCACCCTTAAAGAAAAGGAATAAGTCTTTCATCAGTTGCTCTCAGTTTATAAGGCCAGCGCACATTAAACCCAAATATAGACTAATCATAAAACGCTCCACCACGGCTGGTGAAAAGCACGTGAAAATATATCATTATGAAAAGCATTCTATTTGTCCTTGCAATATCTGTGTAATGGCTAATATGCATGCAATAAAGCGCGCGTGTGCGTGAGAGCGGGAGAGGGGGTGGGGGAGAGGCGTAGTCAGAATTGTTGAAACCTGACAAATCTGTCCTCAAAATAGCGACTTGTTCTGCTTCTCCATCGAATACTAAAATATAAACAAAGGCGAAACAAGGAGCGGGATCCTCGTCCTGTACAGTGTACTTTACTATATATTAGAGTTAATAATAATTGGTCAGTCAGTTTCCCAACAAATTTGTCAGATAATTCTATACCAATTTTTATCAGACAATAGTGTCTGTTTTGTTTAACGCGTCATCCATAATGATGAAAAGGTAATGAAAGCTCGAGGTAATAGAAAAGAAAACTAGCGAAATTACATTTTAACGTCGGGCTGGAGTTGGAGGGGATGGGCCCGGTTAACAAAATCATTTAAAAAATATCGTGAAAGGTAAATTAAGATTATAAAATTTAATATGATAAAGATTACAAATATTTATAGTACCATCAGAATCATAATAAAACATAACACAACCAGTTCTTGTTAAATTTCAGAAGGTGGTGGTAGGATACGCTAGAATGCCTCGAAACGTTCGGCATTGGGGCATTCTACAGGTATTGGCTTTAAGTCCCATTGCCCTCTCAGTGGTATAAATGCATGGAATATTTTATCGCGAGGTAGCACTGAAATTACTGTTTCGTCATTGCAAATGACCGTGATTAGCCAACTTAAACCGTGACAAACTGTGGTATTGAAGTATTAACCCACCTAAATATATTTTCATTTTGTTAGAGGTTTGCGCAGAATATTGCCTCTTTTCTTTCCACATCAACAAATCAGGCGAGTTTGGGTTTCTAATTTGTGAAAAACAAACTAAAGAAAGCATCTGCATATGTTGAACTTTCAGGATTTTATGCAAGGTTTTGCATTCATCACAGATCAGTGATTACCACCACCTAAATAATACTAGTTTCAAGAAGAAGACTGTGGGCTTTTGGAATAGAAGTTTTCTCATGATTCGCGAAAGAATTTAGTTTGGGTTCAAAATAACAAATTGAAACGATTAGCTACGGAAGCCGATAGGTGAAATGTCCCCTATCGGCTTCCGTAATTAGCAGTGATGTTGCTGCATTATAAGCGAAAATGTATTCTCTCTCTCTCTCTTTTCGATCGATAGCTCATTGGGTTAAGGGCTGGCTTGCTGATCTAGCGGTCCCAGGTTCGATTCCCGCTGGAGGATGGAGACGGCAATCTTTTCAATTGTAAACGGGGATCCATTGCACACCAAAGTAAAAAGATGGGCAAAAATCAGGAATTCATACAATCAAATCCCACATTCCGCTTTCAAAACCAAAGCCTTCTATTATAACCTTTCCATATTCCTGGTAGGACTGCGACTGAAATGCTGTTGAAAAGGACGTAAATTTGCAAACAAGTCATCCATCAATTCTCTCTCTCTCTCTCTCTCTCTCTCTCAACGTGTGCTGCATCTCTCAAAATGCATGCACGATTACGACAAAAAGACAAAATGTTTACATCATACACGAGACGTAAGAAAACGGTTCATGTTCACAATTGAGCATCATATACCTCTTTCTGCTCATGTTAGGAAAATATGTTTATTTTTATGTATATAGTCGATACATTAAAATATGGCGGAGCCCCGACAACGTCATAATTATACCAGTGAGAAAATGTATGCAAAAGAAGAACGACTATTGATGATATTAACCCACAGTTCTCGAGCAAGAAGAAAGAACACGAAAGCTTAAAATATATATATTGAACAGTTTATAATTGACAATACTGGTCAAAAAAAGACAAAATGCTCTTGGTTACCATGGCAACAGCATGGAAGCAACAGAAGTGAATACATTTTGTTTTATTCAATTCAGGATAAAGGAGAAACAACAAAAAACTTTGAAAAGGACACATACACATAGGTGTTTAAAGGCTTTTTACTGAGCTAAAAACGACGATTTGTTCTTCGTTACCATGACAATGACATTAGTGCGAGAGGAATACTATTTCAATCCTCAGCTCTCGAGCAAGAAGAAACAAAGTCAAACAGCCAAAAAAAAATTGAATCTTTTAAATGAAACTGTTTGCTAAAAAAATCATGAAAAATGATCATGGTTACCATGGCAACGGCACAATTACCTTAACAACGGAAACAAACTGTATTTTAGGATTAATTCACACAAATATAATTACATATTGACTTATTTAACCGAACTCTCGGAGAATGTCAAGCTCAAAACGGCTTTTGTCAGCCTTAGATAATTATTTAGATTGCAAGGCGCACGTGGCTGGAGGACATATTTTATTTTTAAAAGAGCCTCCACATGCAACAAACAACATGAAACTTTTGATAAAAGTTCCTTTTTAGTAATAAAATTGTTTGATTAAGTATGAAGTTGTTTGTCGAATGTGGAGGCATTAGAATTTTTGTCTGAAGACATTAAAATTGGCTAAAAAGTGCAAAAAAAGCGAAAATGTAGCATGTTTGGAGCGTTACCATGGCAACGTCATGAACAGAACATGAAAACCGACATCTGATTTGAAAATAAGGTTCCGTCACATATTCATGTAAAGGAATTTTAAGGAAAATATTCAAATTTTATTTTCTCTGAAATTTTGAGGCCAAAATTGATGCTTATCGCACCTAGGCCTTTCTACAACTATGAAATTTGGTCTAGAGGAACAGTCTTACAAAGACTGTTCCTCCAGACCAAATTTCATAGTTGTAGGGAATCTCCTTTATAGATATTTAGCCTTATCAACCACATAGCAACGACTTAAGTGGCTTTATGAATACGGCACCCGGTGTTGCATGTTCAAGCTGCCAATCCACAATGCTTTTGGATAAATTCTTAAGTGAGGGCCTCATTTTGGCATGAAAGTTGTGGTAGTGGGACACTGAACCCGAGTCCACACACTCTGACACTAACTTGTCATATGAAATTATTTTCTTATCACAGGCCACTGAGAATTTTGCATGGAATATCCGAGTCCTGCAGGGCCAGGCAGACTTACTGTTACAAGCCAAAACAGACTGTCAGGAATACTTACGACAGGTAAATACTACCTCACTAGTACCGTTTCATAACCTTTATGTGCATTTCATGTCACTATATTTACACTTGCCACTGACTTCCCATAGGTAAACCATATAAAGCAACTGGCTTCAAAGACAGATGAAGGACAGTAGATCGTGATGTTGTTGTCAAGCGACGTCTAAGGTAAACAAACGTCTTGATTGGTCCACGTAACATTCGATTGACGCAACGTTATGGCGACAGCTGTTTAACGTAATGGCCTAATACGTCGTTTCTGTCTTTTCTTCGACGCATATTTTGCATATTCTACATTAAATTACCACGAACACAGCACAGGAAGGGTCTAAAAATAAAGTGTAAATATAAGAATGAAAATTTGATTTTTCAGTGTTCATCGTGTGAAGAAGCCAGTGGTCGTCGCTAAAATTCTACAAGAAGCGCTTCGCGCTTCATGGAATTTTAGCTACACCCACTGGCTTCATCACACGATGAACTCTGAAAAATCAAATTTCGCGCTTCTTGTAGAATATTAGCGACGACCACTGGCTTCTTCAAAAGATGAATGCTGAAAAATCAAATTTCAATTCTTAATTGAAGGCAGCTGCCTCTACTCCTGTGTATGCACTAGGCAGGAGCAACAGCTTTGCACAAAATTCTTATTCTGGTCTTTGGTATGATCCGTTCTTGCTCGCCAGCTGTCAAGCATATGACCAACAGCTGAATCATCACTTATGTCAAAAATATTCAGGTTTTAAAATCAGCTACCCTGAAAACAAAAATGTTGATGCAAGCATTGTATGCCCAAATCAGACTAAAGTATCGGTGCATTATTTGCAAAACTGTCGGCATTTTAGCATCAACACCCTTCCATCCCTAAATTGAAATTTCCAGCCTTGAAGTTAGAGAAGTCTCTTGTTTAAAAGAGAGGTATTTGACAGTAATATTAAACTCACAGACAGGATCCACTTGCACAAAGCATGATTATTTAAACAAAATGATAAGTCAGGTAAGGGTTTCTAAAATCTTCTAACATATATATTTTGCAATAACTGTTACTCACATTTTGTAAGCTTTAGACCT
Source organism: Ctena decussata (assembly GCA_963989385.1). NCBI lineage: Eukaryota > Metazoa > Mollusca > Bivalvia > Lucinida > Lucinidae > Ctena > Ctena decussata. The sequence continues at coordinate 20,937,264 of OZ022508.1, forward strand.
TTTCAGCAAAAAGTGGCAGTGTTTTTGCCTACAGTGCAGTTGAAAATGTCCTATCTTGTTAGGTTTGACCAAGTTAGCACAGACTGTTAAACAGTACAGATCCAGATGAGTCAGCTTATCTGGATTTGTACTATTAGTTTTCAAAATAGATATGTTGGACTGAGTAAATTGTACTGAATTCTAATGCACTTACGAATATAACGCGATGTCTGATTGGATAATGTCAAAAATTTGCAACAGTATATTCTACGATATACTGTCGCAAACCCGACGTCATTAAGTTACGTCGCTTCTCATTGGCTGACGTTTGGTTTTATGTTGCTGACTGCCCTTGTAAAAGGTGCAAACTAGTACATTATGAAAGGCGAAAATGTGAAAAAGGGCATTAGAATGGGGATAACTGTATTGAAAATTGTCATTTGGGGAGGTAAATTTTTGGTTTTATGGTCGCAAATTGCATTTTACGGCTCCGCTGGCGCGTCGCCGTAAAACGAAATTTCCGACCATAAAACCTTTGATTTACCTCCCTAAATGACAATTTTCAAGACAGTTATCCCAAAATTGTTTCCTTTATAGATGTCCGAGGCAGCTGAAACTCTGGGTGTGGTCAAAGAAGACACAACAATTTGTACTAACAAGGAGAATGGCCATACAACTAGACAAGAGGAAGGGAATCCCCTCTGGTAGGTTATATTTAGTCAGGGATCAGTCCTTTTTTAAGAGATACACAAGCAAAAAAAAAAATGTGTGAGGTTCTGAATACCAGATCTACAATTATGCAGTCATTTATTAGAAAAACATAGCTAAAAAGCTTAAACTTAAGTACAAATGTAATCTTTGTGGTAATATGTGTATCATTTTTAATGCAATTGCAAGTGAAATAGTGCATTTTCAAAGAAAAAAAAATCACATTTCCCCATACAAATTATTATCCAGCCAGATAATTTTAACATAATGTTCAAACACCTAATCACTGACATTCTTGTTTCTTTCAGAGGCTGGTCCTCAGTCAGTTTCAAGGTCAACTTCAGGTCAAGGTCACTCCTTAAGTTCAAGGCCACTCCTGTTCAAAAGATACAGATGTGATAGTTTTACAGTTGAGCTTACAGTTGATATACATATGTGCTAGCATAAGTTCAAGAACTTAAGATATATTATCCAGTACTGACAAGTGGCTGAGTTTCAAGGTCAGGGTTTCAGGGGCCAAAGACTATTCGTCGGAATGGCAACAAAACAGTTAATTATGTTCAAAGCTTCAAGTTCTGTATATGTCACTATTTAGTGATTTAACCTATTAGTGCCAGGCGTTCCATAAATGGGGTCTAGGCAAACAGTGTAGACCCAGATCAGATGCCACAGAATGTGGCATCTGATTAGGTCCTACACTGTTTACATTAAATTCAGATATAAATTTCTGAAAGGAATATAAGACATCCTTCCTGATTTATCGAAAATGAACATACCCAAACTGTTAGATAGATAAGTCTGTGAATAGGTCAGGAACGGAGATCCGAGGTCCAGGGATTTAGATGAAAGTGTTATAATTTCTGGTTTACTGTCTGTGAGAAAAAAAACAACAACAAATTTTGACTTCTTGTTAGCAGTTGGTTAAAAAAGCATATATAGCAAAACTCTTTATTTAGAGGTCATGGGCTCACTATAAGAAAAATCCAAATTTCAAGGGAAGTATTCACAATTTTACTATTATAAAGTGATTTTGGAATGGAGAGAGGGAGAGGTAGTTTTATTGGTGATTTTTTTACAATGTGTAAAATGTGGAAATTTCTGACAAAAAAAAACAAAAAACGAATCATCCACCTTTTATGTTGGAAACAGGACTGTCCATACTTTTAAGGAGGATTAGTCCACTAAGCATAAATGGGTTAACATTTATCCTTTTAAGTCCTATTTTAGATTCTCCCAGTTATGATCAGCTCGAGTCAATACTGCATTTCTTCAGTTAGGGTCAAGTCAGCTAAATTCGGACAACGGGTAATTTCGGACAGTGACACTGTTTCCGTTATATGTCAGTTATTTGGAATTAAAACAAAAATAACTGGGCAAACAGTGAAAATCCTGATGAGACGGCTCATTATGAGCCGTCTCACCTGGATTTTCACAGTGAGCCGTCTCACCTGGATTTTCACTGTTTGCAATGGTGTGTCCGAATTTACCTGCTGTCCGAATTTACCTGACTTGACCCTATGTGATAGAATTTTTTCCATTCCTGTACAATCCCAAAAATCTGGATGTCTTCGGAGACTGATTAAGGTTTTGGGGGGTAACCCATCTTACAGCAGAATATCATATATTAGTGATTTAGATATTGGAGGAGGGGAGGCATTCTTGAGAGGGGACAACACCCTTTTTTAGCCAAATAAATACGGTATGTCATGACCTAGATTATTTTACTGACTTGCTAACTAAATGCCAAACATTGTAAACTTGAGTAGACTACCCTTGTATGCTTAACTATTTAAGCACGAAAAAGCAGACGACAAAATTTACGTCTGCAAAAAAAATTTAAAAAATGCCTTGTCCAAGACATTTTAAATTGTGAATTCAAAGACTAGAGGGCAAACAGTGTAGATCTAGATGAGGCGGCTCATTATGAGCCACCTCATCAGGATCTACATTGTTTGCAAATTATGCTATTTTGCGTCAGTGGTGCTTAAAGTGTTAAATACTGGAACACCTAAAAAAACATTACTTTTCCATTTGAGATAAATTGAAAATAAATGGTGTTAGGTGTCCCAATACAGAAGCATTTCAGGATATTTCTGCTGTCTAATCTGGGTTTGTAATGTTTCTCTGACAGGCAATTCTTCCCCATAGTTAGGTTTGTACGATAGATTGTATTGACGCTTTTACAGCTTTGTAATTTCATCTGTTATAGATGTATATTTTGCTAGTTCAAACTTTTAATGATTTTTATACAAGCATATTGAGTATGTGACCTAACTTTTAATAAGATAATGCTTTAAAACATATGTTATTGCCTTTAGTTCACCAGACAATTAAGTTCAAATTAATTTGTGCCATTTGAATTTACGTAATTACTTTAAGCTGTATGGGTACATTTGCTGCCATTTTTTCAAAGGGGAACAACTTTTTAGCTCACCTGAGCCATAGGCTCAGGGTGAGCTATTGTGATCACCCAGTGTCCGTCGTCCGTCGTGCGTCGTGCGTCGTCCGTCGTGCGTCGTGCGTCGACAACAATTTGCTTTAAATGACATCTTCTCTGAAACCGCTAGGCCTAGGGCTTTGATATTTGGTATGAAGCATTGCCTAGTGGTCCTCTACCAAGTTTGTTCAAATGGTGGCCCCAGGGTCTAAAATGGCCCTGGGGCAGGGGGTCTTGGGTTCGAAACTCAAAAATACTTAAAAATCTTCTTCTCCAGAACTGCTTGACTCAGATGCTTGAAATTTGGTATGTAGTATTGCCTAGTGGTCCTCTACCAAGTTTGTTCAAATGGTGGCCCCAGGGTTCAAAATGGCCCCTGGGCAGGGGGTCTTGGGTTCGAAACTAAAAAATACTTAAAAATCTTCTTCACCAGAACTACTTGGCTCAGATGCTTGAAATTTGGTATATGGCATTGCCTAGTGGTCCTCTACCAAGTTTGTTCAAATGGTGGCCCCAGGGTCCAAACTGGCCCCGGGGCAGGGGGTCTTGGGTTCGAAACTCAAAAATACTTAAAAATCTTCTTCTCCAGAACTGCTTGGCTCAGATGCTTGAAATTTGGTATGTAGTATTGCCTAGTGGTCCTCTACCAAGTTTGTTCAAATGGTGGCCCCAGGGTTCAAAATGGCCCCTGGGCAGGGGGTCTTGGGTTTGAAACTAAATAATACTTAAAAATCTTCTTCACCAGAACTACTTGGCTCAGATGCTTGAAATTTGGTATGTAGCATTGCCTAGTGGTCCTCTACCAAGTTTGTTCAAATGGTGGCCCCAGGGTCCAAAATGGCCCTGGGGCAGGGGGTCTTGGGTTCGAAACTAAAAAATACTTAAAAATCTTCTTCACCAGAACTACTTGGCTCAGATGCTTGAAATTTCGTATATGGCATTGCCTAGTGGTCCTCTACCAAGTTTGTTCAAATGGTGGCCCCAGGGTCCAAACTGGCCCCGGGGCAGGGGGTCTTGGGTTCGAAACTAAAAAATACTTAAAAATCTTCTTCTCCAGAACTGCTTGGCTCAGATGCTTGAAATTTGGTATGTAGCATTGCCTAGTGGTCCTCTACCAAGTTTGTTCAAATGGTGGCCCCAGGGTTCAAAATGGCCCCTGGGCAGGGGGTCTTGGGTTCGAAACTAAAAAATACTTAAAAATCTTGTTCACCAGAACTACTTGGCTCAGATGCTTGAAATTTGGTATATGGCATTGCCTAGTGTTCCTCTACCAAGTTTGTTCAAATGATGGCCCCAGGGTCCAAAATGGCCCTGGGGCAGGGGGTCTTGGGTTCGAAACTAATAAATACTTAAAAATCTTCTTCACCAGAACTGCTTGGCTCAGATGCTTGAAATTTGGTATGTAGCATTGCCTAGTGGTCCTCTACCAAGTTTGTTCAAATGGTGGCTCCAGGGTCCAAAATGGCTCCGGAGCAGGGGGTCTTAGGTTCAAAGCTAAAAATACTTAAAAATCTTCTTCACCAGAACAACTTGGCTCAGATGCTTGAAATTTGGTATATGGCATTGCCTAGTGGTCCTCTACCAAGTTTGTTCAAATGGTGGCCCCAGGGTCCAAAATGGCCCTGGGGCAGGGGGTCTTGGGTTCGAAACTAAAAAATACTTAAAAATCTTCTTCACCAGAACTGCCTGCCTCAGATGCTTGAAATTTGGTATGTAACATTGCTAAGTGGTCCTCTACCAAGTTTGTTCAAATGGTGGCTCCAGGGCCAAAATGGCTCCGGGGCAGGGAGTCCCAGGTTTGAACCATAGAAATACATAGAAAAATAATAAAAAAATTTCTATTTCAGAACGGCAAGGCTCAAATGCTTGAAATTTGGTATGTAGTATTGCCTTAAAAAGTAGACCTTTACCAAGTTTGTTCAAATGGTGGCCCCAGGGTCCAAAATGGCCCTGGGACAGGGAGTCCTAGGTTTGAACCATAGAAATATATAGAAAATATTTAAAAAATCTTCTTCTTCAGTACCACTTGGCTCAGATGCTTGAAATTTGGTTTGTACCTTTGCCTAGTAGTCTTTTATGAAGTTTGTTCAAATAATGACCCCAGGGTCTATAAATGGCCCCACCCCAGGGGGTCCTGGGTTTGAACCATAGAACTACATAGAAAAATATTAAAAAATCTTCTTCAGAACCACATGGCTCAGATGCTTGAAAATTGGTTTGATGCATTACCTCGTTGTCCTTTATCAAGTTTATTCAAATGATGACCCCAGGGTTCAAAATGGCGCTGCGGCAAGGAGTCCTGAGTTTGAGCCATAAAAATACATAGGAAACTATTAAAAAATCTTCTTCTTCAGAACCACTTGGCTCAGATGCTTGAAATTTGATATGATGTGTTGCCTGGTGGACTCCTACAAAGTTTGTGTAAATGGTTGCCCTGGGATCCAAAATGGCCCTGGGGCAGGTAGTTTTGGGGTCGAAATTAAAATGTACTTAAAAACCTTCTACTCCGGAACCCCTTAGTGCAGATGCTTGAAATTTTGTATGATACATTGCCTAGTGGTCCCTTACTAAGTTTGTTCAAATGATGGTGCTAGTGTCAAATATGGCCCCGCCCCAGGGGGTCCTGGGTTTGAACCATAGAAATACATAGAAAAATATTCAGAAATCTTCTTCTTCAGAACCACTTGGCTCAGAGACTTGAATTTAGCTTTTAGCATTGCCTAGTGGTCCTTTACCCAGATTATTCAAATAATGGCCCCAGGGTCCAAAATGGCCCTGCCCCAGGGGGTCCAGGGATTGAACCATAGCAATACATAGAAACATTCAAAAATCTTCTTCAGAACCATTTGCTATCTGGTTTGTTCAAATTATGACCCTAGTTTGACCTTTAACCTTTTTGCTCAGGTGAGCGATTCAGGGCCTCTTGGCCCTCTTGTATGGTTTTTCTGTTTGCTTCCCATTTTTGGACAAAACCTGCCCAGAAAAAGGTTGACTCTTAAAGAAAAGAATTTGCTTCTAAGATTTTGCTGCTAGCAAATCAATTTGCCCATGTGTTGATATCACCACGGAGAAGGGAGGTTCAGATGAAAATGGATGATTTGTGTATCCACTATCCTTAACTCTTTAAGCACCAAAAAGCAGACGACAAAATTTACGTTAGCAGAAATTTAAAAAAAAATGCCTTGTCCAAGACATTTCATTTTGAGAATTCAAAGACTAAAGGGCAAACAGTGTAGATCCACATGAGGCGGCTCATTATGAGCCGCCTCATCAGGATCTACGCTGTTTGCAAATTTCGTCACTGCGGCATAAAGAGTTAAGAGAGTCTTTATGTCATATTAAGGAATAGACATTGGCAAATATTGTAAACTCTGATCAGACTGCTTTATACCGTTATATGCTTAAACATTGGGACACCTAAAACCATTAATTTTCCATTTGGGACAAATGGAAAATTAATGGTTTTAGGTGTCCCAATACTTAAGTTGTTAGGCTAGAATCTGGGTCTGAATTCTTTACTTAGGCAGAATGATTAGACATCATTATCAGGGCGACAATGCCAATTACCCTACCTGTGCTGTCAACCAATCCAATGGATTACCATACAGTGCAAAAGTGGCTGTTGACTAAGAGAACGGACAGCAGTATCAGCTCAGTTGACAGACAGTAACAAATGGTATCATTTACCGATATAAGTACAGTGGACCCTCTTTTCAACGACGGCATTTGTTCCAAAATTGAATTTGCTGTTGTAAAGAATGCATATTTAGAACAATTTAGCCATTCTGTGCAAATCAGAATGACGTTATAAAGAATTTTGCTGTTGTAATGAGTGTCTTTGTAAAGAGGGTTGACTGTATTGTGTTCAATTGAATTCTCGGGTGACAGCCGCGTTGCGCAGCACTAGATCAGTTGACAGCATAGGTAAGCAAAATGGTACTACCCCTGTAATTGTTTATACAGAAATATCTACACTTTACCCATTTTAAACCAGTGAGTGAGTGAACTCGGGTTTAACATCCCACCAACAACGAGGTCATATGGAGACGGGACCTCGGTTTAAAGTCTCATCCGAAAGACCGGAGAAGCGGGGGTTCGAACTTGCGATCCCTGGATTGGTAGTCCGAAGTGTTATCCACTACACTACAGCCGCTCCTATTTCAAACCAGAAAAACAATAGAAGACTTCCATATTTGTTTGGTTATAAGACACAGGTTTCTAACTTCTAAAACAACCCACAAATTCTAGATCTGTCTTACTTTATAAGACTGATCTAGATTTCTGGGGGTAACTTTAGAGGGGAAGCCCCTTATTACAGCAGAATTACACAAGGCTGGTTTAGATGTTAGGAGTCATTCTAGATCGGGACAGTCCAGTCTTATAGCTGAATTAATGTAATGTGCTTAATTAATGGGACACCTAAAATAATTAATTTTCGATTTGGAACAAATGGAAAATTAATCATTATAGGTGTACCAAAATTTAGGCACATTACGATAATGATATTTGGCTTTAGTCTTACCTGTGACTTATAAAAAAAGTGAGACAGGGATAATTCTTTTCCGACGTCAGTGGTGTAAACTTTAATGAGTTTTATTGGGGTTTTTTTTTTGTGGTGTAGTTCAGTTTCCATGATATTATGAAGACAGCCATGTCACAGCATTCTGCGAAATTCTTGTTAATGATAAAAAAACGTAACATAAAACCCATCTTGTTTGTAAGATAGCATGATTGAATAGTTACGACTAAAAACAAAAATAAGATACATGCTAATTTATGACATTTCGTTTTGCTGATATAATTTTTTTTTCAAAAAAATACCAATACCCTAACTTGCTTAAATATTGGGACATCTAAAAATATTAAATTTTCCATTTGGGACAAATGGAAAATTAATGGGTTTAGGTGTCCCAATACTAAAACTTTTTAGGGTAATAAGCATTTTTTCCAATGCATGTTAGGTATTGTTTGGTAAATGAAGATGTTTTGAGGCTGTAATATTTTATACAGTTGTACTATATTTAGTCAGCCATAAGATGAGAGCATTTTCTTCCTAAGAGAACCCCAAATAGCTAAATCAGTCCTATGAGTTCAGCTATATGATAATTTTCCCTTCTAACACAACCCCAAAAATATAGATCTGTCTTGTAAGACATATCTAGATTTATCAGGTTGTTTTGGACCGGAAAAACTTAAACTCAATGAATGTGGTAGTCCTTCTTTGTCCTAAGTGCTGTCTATTGGAAGCAATCATTTTGTGGTGGCACTCTCAATACTAGGAAAATATATGTCTTTAAGTCCTTATATTAGTGTATACTTCCACAGTCATGTATTTATAAGTTGTAAATACTTTATAAGGGCTTTCTATGTATTTTATGCTACTCTCTCTTGTGTCATTGACCTCATTTTCATGTGCAATAGACTTCCATTTCATGTAATTATATGAAAGATATTATGTGTTTATATGTAATACTTGTATATATGTTCTGATAAACATGCTCCACTGTCCATAAATATGTACATAAACATATATCAACATGAATACATTGTATGTATAGCCATTTATTGATTTCAACACTCATTCACTTTGTTTGTGTCTTTTTTGCACAATAGTTTGCTAATAGGCATAAACATCTGGCGGTAGACACCTGCATATGCATTAGTCCATTTAATATTCATGCACATTAGCGTGCTGATTGGCATAAATATTTTGCAGTAGATACCTGCATATGCATTAGTCCATTTAATATTCATACTTACTTTCTATACTGATATACCTTGAACTAATTTTTATCAGTTACTTGTTGTACATAGCAATTTCATTGGTTAAAAGTTTTAGTTAATGTTCTTTTTCTTTCTTTTATCTTCTACATTTCTTTACAACATTTTTTCCCCTATATAGAATAAGAAGTCCATTGTTTAAAATAGATGCTTTAAGTTCCCGCAGCCACTACTTTTGCATAGACTTTATATTTACCATAATGAGATTTATGATAACAGTATTTAATTCTAGGTAAGGTATTCACGGAGCTTAACAAAACTCAAGATCGATTTTTACATTCGGAAAGGTGATCACTCTTGTCTTGATCTGAAATTATTTGTTTCCTATATTCTCGGATGCAACTTTTAAGGAAAAGTGTTCAAATAAATCATATCTTTTAGGATGGCTTTCCTTTGATCATAAGGCACAGAAAACTTTCAACATAAAGTGTGCTGAATTGGGATGATGTGTATCAATATAAATGAGCCGCAACACGACAAAACCAACAATGTGGATGTGCGCCCAGCGCAGACTCAGATCAGCCTGGGCATCCGCCCAGTCTGATCAGTCTTCGCTGTCTGCATGGAGGTAGCTTAGACCCTTAGCTACCCTTTGAGCACTTAACGAAGAGTCTGGTTGAACTGGGCGGATGCCCAGGACGATCTGAGTCTGCACTGGGCACACAACCACATTGTTGGTTTTCTCCTGTCGCGGCTCCAATATAGTTGAATGGATACTCTTTCAAGGGAAGCAACTCTTGCCATTTCTATTGTTGTCTCCCATCTCAGTGGAGGTCATCTCATGAAGGAAAGAATTTGTTCCACTAGGAACAATTTTTTCCTTTAAGAGTTGACTCCAATTTTGAAGGACCTTTTTGTCCAGGGAAACAAAAAGGATGTCTCAAAAGTTGTTTCTCAATTGTTAAAATAGAAGAAAACACGGACTTTTATTCATGCACTTTAAAAGCATGGAAGAGGTAAGAAGTTTAAGTTTTCTATCAGCATTCTAGATCTGCAAAACTTGGAACAAAAATTGGATTATTTTTTGCTAGTCAAATCTGACTATGGCCACTGGGCCTTGCCATACAGAGACGCCTGTCTCAGATTGCCCTGCCTTCCCAAAAAGAAGTTTCATGGAACAAATAAACATTGTTAAGCTCAGGTTCTCAGCTTGACCTGTTGGATATCATAATATTTAAGATTAAACTTCAGCTGATATTTCAGTCCAGAATCATTACTAATGCAAGTACATCCAAAAGGAAAAAGGTGTATAGTTAGATAGAAGGGAAATGAATATGTGTATCCGTTCTTTTAACCCTATTGCACTCAGAAGGGAAATGAATATGTATCCATTCTTTTAACCCTATTGCACTCGGAATAGCCACAACTCCATAGAGTTTTGGCCATTCTGAGTGCAATAGGGTTATTCCATATTCACGATCATTTGTTTTTGTGCATTGTAAACACATTCTTAAAGCTGATTCAGGTCTTCAGAATGCCAAAGATGTAATGAGCTGTGTAATAAGAAAAGGAGCATGTAGAGACAGTGAAGACTGTGATCAGCCTGGATGGCTCGTGATCTGTAGATCTGTACCCTGTTATTCAAAACTAACAATCTCATTAGTTCAGGAAATGTTACTTCAAATGGCTAGTGCTCAAAAACACTGCCATTTTTGGCTGAAAAAGTGTGAGAAGCTTTTGCGCAACATTTTCTCTTGACAGCAACTAAGAAATAAGCACTAGATATTATCGGCACTGGAATACTTGCATATTCTTGACTAACAACCATATTAAGTTAACAATGCTTTGATTAACTGGGCCCTGATCTAAGTTTTCAGTTTGTACATACCAGTAAAATATGAAACCTTTTCCTGTGCACAGCTCAGATGGTCTACAAAGATTTTTTTTCTATCTAAATTTGCCAAAGATAATCTCAATTGAGTTTCAGCCAATATGTTTGTGAATCAGAATTAAATCGGAATTATAAATCTAACTTTTGTGAATGAAAAAAAGTTTTATTTTAAAAATTTTGATTTCCCCTAATATGAATGGGTAGTCTTTCAGGGGTAGCAACTCCACCAATTTCATGTTTGCCACCTTTGTGCTGGAATCAACTTTTAAAGGAAAGGATTAGCTCCCCTAAGAGCAAGTTCTTTCCTTTAAGACAAGCCCTCATTCTGGAAGGATTGTTGTTCAGAGAAACAGGAGAAAAGTCACAAAAGTAGAACACAGTGCTGAAATGAAATATGTGCTAAGGTTTTGAGAAAATATCTGTGTGAGAACAACATTGCTGGTGAAATTTTTATGAAAATGGAAGAGATGTTAAAAGTTGTCCAGTTTATATTTATGAAACTAGTGGATATGGTGGCCATGCTTTTTGAATGATGCTTTAAGGTAACTGAAATATTAACAGCTCTATAACCAAAAACAATACAGTTTTTAAGATACATATATTTTCCCTACATAATTATCTTCAGGAAATCAAGTTCTACGCATTCGTTTTAATTAAGTATATTTTTGTATACGTGATGTTAGCCTTAAGGTCATTGTCTCTTTATTATATATGTACTTTAATAGAGGTGCCTGATTCTTTTCAAATTTTCATCCTAGACTCATATCTTGTGAAGATTTTTCTAAATGAAACACTTTTCATCAGTTCTTGCTTGCTTTAACAGTTTTACAAAAATCAGTATTTTTTTTTCATTATTTCTCCTAGTGAAAGGGGCAGGAAATATAGTGCTTTAATTCACATATTTTCTTCTTTCTCTCTTATTTTTGTAGATGAAAATCTATGCTTTTATCCTTGTTACAGTCATAATCAGCAGATGTACTTATATTGTCAGAACAGAGCTCTGGCAGATTTTGACCTTGATTGACCTTGACTTAATGTCAAGGTCATCAAGTTTGTTTTCTTCACATGTAGCTGATGTAATACTTTACGTTTTTTTCTGTTATGTTAAATACTAAGTGCTCAAGATAAAATAGTGTATATACTAAATACTTGCAACTCATTGTTTTGTTTACTTAGAGTATGTGATATGAATTGTTATGTTTTCATTGACACCATGACTACCATTACAGAGATCCTGATAAGACAGGTTCAGGGGAATAAGAACTGAGCTTTTTCTGTTAACACAACATTGAATTAGATGAGATTACTGTATTTTCTTGAGATTTTTCTTTTTCTGTTTGATTATGCAAATTGCATGAGCAGTGTTAAGTTAATATGCTTTAATATTGGGATGCAAAAAATCAATTTTCCATTTGGAACAAATGGAAAATTAATGGTTTCATGTGTCCCAGTACTAAGCACATTAGTGTAGTTTGACATACTGCTGGTATACATTGTGTACCTTAGCAGCCATTGGAGACATTATCCAGACTTGAGATGCAGAATTTCTAATTTTAGTATCTCAGAAATCAATTTCAAGATACATGCTCTGTTAATTTTCAGGTCTGTTAAAATGCAACAGAATCATTTGTCTTCAGCTAAATACTTTGTCAGGCACAAATTTTATGTAAAATATGTCTCAAAAGGAGAATTCCATAGGCCTCAAAAATTGTTAAAATCCATTTTCCTGATTGGTCCTTTGACATATTCTTATTCCTGATCATTATGACATCATTTTGCTGATTGGTCCTTTGACGTATTCTTATTCCTGATCATTATGGCATCATTTTGCTGATTGGTCCTTTGACATATTCTTATTCCTGATCATTATGACATCATTTTGCTGATTGGTCCTTTGACATATTCTTATTCCTGATCATTATGACATCATTTTGCTGATTGGTCCTTTGACATATTCTTATTCCTGATCATTATGACATCATTTTGCTGATTGGTCCTTTGACATATTCTTATTCCTGATCATTATGACATCATTTTGCTGATTGGTCCTTTGACATATTCTTATTCCTGATCATTATGGCATCATTTTCCTGATTGGTCCTTTGACATATTCTTATTCCTGATCATTATGACATCATTTTGCTGATTGGTCCTTTGACATATTCTTATTCCTGATCATTATGACATCATTTTCCTGATTGGTCCTTTGACATATTCTTATTTCTGATCATTATGACATCATTTTCCTGATTGATCCTTTGACATATTCTTATTCCTGATCATTATGACATCATTTTCCTGATTTGTCCTTTGACGTGTTTTTTATTCCTGATCATTATGACATTATTTTCCTGATTTGTCCTTTGACATATTCTTATTCCTGATCATTATGACATCATTTTGCTGATTGGTCCTTTGACATATTCTTATTCCTGATCATTATGGCATCATTTTGCTGATTGGTCCTTTGACATATTCTTATTCCTGATCATTATGACATCATTTTGCTGATTGGTCCTTTGACATATTCTTATTCCTGATCATTATGGCATCATTTTCCTGATTGGTCCTTTGACATATTCTTATTCCTGATCATTATGACATCATTTTGCTGATTGGTCCTTTGACATATTCTTATTCCTGATCATTATGACATCATTTTCCTTATTGGTCCTTTGACATATTCTTATTTCTGATCATTATGACATCATTTTCCTGATTGATCCTTTGACATATTCTTATTCCTGATCATTATGACATCATTTTCCTGATTTGTCCTTTGACGTGTTTTTTATTCCTGATCATTATGACATTATTTTCCTCATTTGTCCTTTGACATATTCTTATTCCTGATCATTATGGCATCACAATGATGTCACTGTGGCTCACAAACACCTGGAAAATATTAAATGCTATACATACCAGCATGGATATACCAATATTAGTGCAATAGCAAATGCAATTTGCATAATCTAGAAGGGATTTTTTTTATATATTCTAAAATAATTTAAAATGCATTGGCCCACTGTCAAGGAAAGTAGTTCTGCTATTTTCATTATTCATTAACACTAAATGTGCCAAAGAGCAGACGACAAAATTTACGTCTGCAGAATTTAAAAAAATGTCTCGTCCAAGCGATATCATATCGAGAATTGGAACACTAGAGGGCAAACAGTGTAGACTCAGATGAGGTGGCTCATTATGAGCCACCTCATCTGGATCTACACTGTTTGCCAATTCAACAATTTTAATTTTTGGCGCTTTAAGGGTTAATGCCTCCCTTATCAAACAGGGGCAACTCTTAAAGGAAAGAATTAAGAGTCGCCTAAGTTTAAGAAGGGCTGTGTTGAACAGAGAAACAAAGGTGAGGTCACTGAAGTTGTTCCCCAGTATAAAAATGGTGGAAAACGTAGGGTGTACTCATACATGTACATGATAGTCAGGAGCTTGATTATCAGGATCTCTGTAAACATTATAGCATGCCTTTAGATTGTTTTTAAATGTGTATGTGTGATACTAACATACTGTTCAAAAGTGACTTTAACTGGAGTTTAAAACTAGGTATATTGTAGCTACAAATCATGACCCAGTTCAAAATTTTTACATTTGTTCATTGTTACTTGATTAAATGTTCAATAAAGTGAGTGTCATATTTGAGTCCTATTATTTCAAATTTTGCCAAGGGAGACTGACAAGTTCCAGTGCTCCAGATAAGAAGGGGTAACAGAGATAATATTAGGATAATTATCCATATTTCTCCACAAAAACATATTTTATGACCCATCATTAGAACCGTCTCGTTGAGACGGTTCTAATGAGGGGTCACAACATATGTTTTCGTTGAGAAATAAGAAAAATTATCTTTGAATTATCCTCAATACCCCCTCTTATCTGGAGCTCTGTGACAACATCACATTGTCACTAATAAGACTACAGAATCCCAGTGTGTGCCTGATGCAACGTTGTTGTTCATTTCTAAAATGTAAGGCCTAATCAGATGCAGATCCTCACTAATTACTGCAATTCATTAGATAGTCCACTGAAGATTATTTTTTGAGGAAAATGTTTATAGCATTTGCATTATTGCATTGACATTTCATAGGCATGTAAATTGCCACTACAGTTTACTGAACATATACACATCTGTGAAGTGCTGTGTTTTTATAGGAATACAAACTGCATTGACATGACTTAGGGAAACAAACTGTAGTGGCCTTTGATAGAAACTAAAGTAAATAAATTTCAGTGTTTCACAGGAATAATAATTGCATTGACATTTAATATGGCATACAAATTCCCATGTCGTTTGATAAAACAAATGACTTGTATTAGCAAAATAAAATGAAAACAATTTTCACTAAAATTTTGTCCCCTTAGTGCCATACAAATTGCATTAACATCTGATAAGCATACTAGTTGCAGTGACATGTGATTGGCATGCAGGTTGGAATGACATTTGATTGACAGATTGCATTGACATTTGATAGGCATACAGATTCCATTAAGATTGCATTGGCATTTCATAGGTACAGATTGCATTGACATTTGATAGGTATACAGACTGCTGTGTCATTTGATAGGCATACAAATTGTTATTTCTTTGATAGGCATACAAATCGTTATTTCTTTCATAGACATATAATTGCAGTGACAGTGACAGTTGATAGGTATATTAACTTAATGACATTTTAACAGGCATACAAAAGGCATTGAAATTTGATTGACATAAAATTTGCAGACATTTGATTGGCATACAAATATAAAGAATGAATGGTTCTTTTTTCTGTTTGAATAGCTACATTAGCTTATGGAGATAGATGGAACATGATATGTGTTGGATGTGATATGTACATGTATTAAATGATTGAGAATATAGCTTGTACGTTTTTGTTATAACATGCATTCAAATGTATCTGTATAGTGTTATTGTTATATTATTTTAGCCTGTCATGGGAAAATGGGCCTTGTGAGATGTAAACAGTGAAGATTCACATCAGCCTGTATGTCCCTGTGCCCAGTTGCTCACAGTGCTGCTACAGTGTTATGGGCATCCCAGGAAAAGTGGCCGGGCCCTGTAGGGCAGTTGGTAGCATGTCTGACTCATGAGCCAGAGTTCCAGAGTTCAATCACGGTCCGGCCACATACTTTCGTTTCTCCTACCGCTGATTCAGTTATCAGTTACTGGCGAAAGTATGTGAACTTAGTACTGGTTATCCGCTTAGGAGGTCTAAGCCTGCCCAGGAATAGTGTGGTTATGGTAACTGACCATCCCGACATGACCATAGCTGTTTACCTTGGCAGTAAAGCCACAAAAACAAACAAACATACAAACCCATGAAAAGTGACCCTATGCCATGTGTGTATGTCCATGCATTAAACTCAGAGTAGGGTCAAGTCAGGTAACTTTGGACAGCGGGTAAATTTGGACATACTATGGCAAACAGTGAAAATCCAGATGAGACAGCTCATAGGATACTCGCTGTTTGCCCAGTTAATTTTGTTTTAATTCCAAACAACTGACATTTAAAGGAAACAATGTCTCTTTCCGAATTTACCCACTGTCAGAATTTACCCGACTCGACCCTAGAGTAGCTCCTTGTTGAAAGGGCTTTTAGCTCAGGGAATCAAACAGGAAGTAAAAAAAAATTGTTTCCCTTTCAAAAATCGTGGAAAAGCATGGAGATGTACCTATTCACCTAAAAAACTGAACTGAGCAGACTGCAGTTATGTACATGTTGATCTAAGTCTTCACTGACTGCATTTTCTCTAAGGCACCTATTCTCATGGCTTGGCTTATCATATAGACTATTAATGAGTGGGTCTGTTATGTAAATGTCCATTGTTTGCTGACTGGTGGAAAAAGCCCAAAAATCAAAACTCCCGTCTGAAAGATTGATGAGCATGCTTGAACCCACCCCCTATCAGAACCCAGAATAGCAGGACTTAGGCAGAGCTGATAATACTTCAGCAGAACTTGAGCTTTGAAGTTGGGTAAAATGTCTACAAATTAAGATAGCAACGTGACTGAAATTTTGTTGACTGAGACATTGAACTCTGTCAGTCATGCATGCTGATGAAGGTTTTTGCTGTCTTGTCCATGCAATAGCAGTGTGATCTTAGTGTACTTCTGTTGGTGAGGTGTTCTTGCCACTATTAGAAGAAGTAAGGTGCTTGGGTACACCTCCACGTTTTTCTGCTATTTTACATAGGGGGAATAACTTTTGTGACTACCTGTTTGCAGCCCAGCATGATGCAGCTCTTCCAAATTGTGTCTACTCTTAAAGGAAAAAGCTTTCTCCTGAGGGAGTCAATTCTACCTTTAACCCATTGTATTGACTACTATTCTGGGTATTTTTTTGTCGTCTGCTGAAATTGTCGTCTGCATCAAAAATCAAGAATATTTTGGCAATATTGGTCTAACTAACTCTTGTAGAAATGATGTCTAGGCAGCAAATAGTTTGGATCTCAGATCAGGCTCCACGTTTGTGGGGCCTGATCTGGATGCAAAGTGTTTGCCCAGTTATCCCTAAAGGGGTTAAGAGTTGGCTCCCTTTGTGAAGGTATGTCATTAGTGAAATTGGCTGAGTTGCTTCACCTTGAAATTGTATCCATTCACCATGACATTGCACAGACTGCCTGTGCAACAGGCCTGACCAAGATCATACTGCAGGATGGATGGATGATGACTTGCGATTTTACGTCCTTTTCAACAGTATTTCAGTCATATCAGGATGATGGGGGATGATAATGAAAGGCTGTGTGCAATGGAACCCTGTTTACGATGGAAAGAAATTTGCCTCCGTCGGGGTTCCAACCCGTGACCGCTAGATCAGTAGGCCAGCTTTTAACCCTCTGAGCTACCGGGGCTCCTCATACTGCAGGAGCACCCTAACCAAGGTCTTCATAGCTATCCTATATGCAGACAGGGCTTGTAAATTTTAACCCTTAAAGCACCAAAAAAGCAGACAACATAATTTGTGTCTGCAAAATTGAAAATTTTTGTCGGAGGAATATCATATTGAGATTTCAAAGACTAGAGGGCAAACAGTGTAGATTCAGATGTGGCAGCTCATGATGAGCTGCCTCATCTGAATCTACACTGTTTGCAAATTCAACTACTTTCATTTTAAGGGATATGTGTGTTAATCATTATTAACAAGTAAGCTGCCTTAGGTTTATATCCATTATGCTAGGGAGCTTTCTGACAGCCAGCAAATATGGACATTGGTAAGACTTGACTATTATCATTCTGGTAATAAAATCACTCAAACATTCTGGTTGTTGTATTTCTTCTTCCAGTATATTACAGCAAAATACAAATTCTAATAACGTGATCAGTAACATGATTGATTAATGTCAAAAATTTGCTACAGTATATAGTCTGCAATATACTGTCACTAACCTGACCTCATTAAAAAATGTCACCTCATGGCTGATGCTGGGTTTAATGTTGCCAAAAGTGCCTGCCTTGGGTGCAAAGTACTAAGTATACTTTGAAAGGTGAAAAATGTGCATTAGAATAGGGATATGTCGGGGCGGGGGGGGAGGGGGGGTGGGGGGGGTTAAATTGTTCGTTTTATGGTAGTATGGTAGTAAATAGTGTTATATGACTGCTGACACGTCACTATAAAACAAAATTTCAGACAAATTACTTCCCCAAATGACAATTTTGTGTATAGTTATCCCTAAAATTTACTCCAAAGTCATTAATCCATTAGTATCAGGAGACCCATAAAAGGGATGTTGGCAAACAGTGTAGACCCACATCAGATGCCGTAGGATGTGACACTGGAAATGGATCTGTCCAGTGCTCCAGATAAGAAGGGGTAACAAGGATAATTTAGGAATAATTTTCCTTATTTTTCCATAAAATCATATGTAGTGACCCCTCATTAGAACCGTCTCACTGAGATGGCTCTAATGAGGGGTCACAACATATGTTTTCATTGAGAAATTAGAAAAATTGTATTTGAATTATCTTCAATACCCCCTCTTATCTGGAGCTCTGTCCGAAGAGCCAGGATGAAGAACCCACTTGTCAAAAGTGGTTTGATTTATACAGGAAAGATCCAGAAAGTTGTAATGTGGCTCTGTCTCATATTTATTCTGTAAAAAGACAGGATGTTTCAACGTCCAAACTGGCTCAGTCTTGTTAAAAACTCTCTTCCAAAACATATCCCAAATCTTTTGCTTCAGAGTTTGTGATGAGTCCTCAGTGTCAATTTCAACTAAATTCACATGAATCAGGATTGAAGCTAGGCTGAATGTTGACTGTTAAACACCTCTCCCACACACACCCCACCCCACCCCACCCCAACCCCAACCACCACCACCCCACACACACAACCCAGCTCAACTGAGAAGCATTTGAGATGAAATGCTACTGATGGTTATTGAAAATCTTATATCTCTTAAAAAACCATGTAACTTAGAGATTTTTGTAAGAATATTGATGCAAGCACCAATTTGGGAATATGAACTCAAGGTCAAGAAATGGAACTTAAGGTTGCTTGGCCATATCTCAAGGTCTTCTGGCTTGGCAAAGACTATTCTACATGGCAAATTGCAAGAAAATGAAGAAGTAGACAGCAGAAGAAGTGAGAAGACAATATTTAACCCATTGCATTCTGGGTATTTTTAGCTCACCTGAGCCGAAGGCTCAGAGGTGAGCTTATAGGATGGGAGTCGAGCCGTCGTCCGTCCGTGCGTGCGTGGGTGGGTGCGTGCGTAAACACTTTCAAACATAAATATCTCAGAGACCAGTGGGCCGATCGCAATCAAATTGTATCTGAAGCATCATTTGGGTGGGGGAAAGGCTGCATTAGGTTTTGGTGCCGATCAGCTCAGAACTCTGGTTTCCATGGCAACAGATAGCCCTCATAGGGTTATAATGGGGAAAACGGCGTCATCACGTTTTCTCGACTGTTTTTGATTAGATCCTTATCATACTTGCAGGTAATGATGACATACACAAGAACTTGGATGAGTTCGAAATTTGGTCGGATTCGAGCACAGACTACGGAGTTAGCTGCCCTTGAGCGTTTGAAAAAAATCCCATAGGGTTATAATGGGGAAAACGGCGTCATCACGTTTTCTCAACTGTTTTTGCTTAGATCCTTATCATACTTGCAGGTAATGATGACATACATAAAAGCTTGGATGAGTTCGAAATTTGGCCGGATTTGAGCACAGACTACGGAGTAAGCTGCCCTTGAGCGTTTCAAAAAAATCCTATAGTGTTATAATGGAGAAAACAATGTCATCACATATTTTTAGAAAAACTTTGTCATCGCTCTATTGCCTACATTTCTCAACGGATTTTAAAATAACTTCACACAAATGTAGGGCATGACAATATCTCGAGCAAGTTCGACTTTCAGGATGCTGCGCCCAAGGTCAAGGTCACTGTGGCTATTTTTAGAAAAACTTTGTCAGCGCTCTAGCACCTACATTTCTCAATGGATTTTGAAATGACTTCGCACAAATGTAGGGCATGACAATATCTCGAGCAAATTTGACTTTCAGGATGCTGCGCCCAAGGTCAAGGTCACTGTGGCTATTTTTGGAAAATCTTTGTCATCGCTCTAGCACCTACATTTCTCCATGGATTTTAAAATAACTTCACACAAATGTAGGGCATGACAATATCTCGAGCAAGTTCGACTTTCAGGGTGCTGCGCCCAAGGTCAAGGTCACTGTGGCTAGTTTTAGAAAAACTTTGTCATCACTCTAAGGCCTACATTTCTCAACGGATTTTGAAATAACTTCACACAAATGTAGGGCATGACAATATCTCGAGCAAGTTTGACTTTCAGGGTGCTGCGCCCAAGGTCAAGGTCACTGTGGCTATTTTTAGAAAAACTTTGTAATCGCTCCAGCGCCTACATTTCTCAATGGATTTTAAAATAAATTCACACAAATGTAGGGCATGACAATATCTCGAGCAAGTTTGACTTTCAGGGTGCTGCACCCAAGGTCAAGGTCACTGTGGCTATTTTTAGAAAAACTTTGTCTTTGCCCTAGCACCTTCATTTCTCCATGGATTTTGAAATAACTTGACACAAATGTAGGGTATGACAATATCTCGAGCAAGTTAGACTTTCAGGATGCTGTGCCCAAGGTCAAGTTCACTGTGGCTATTTTTAGAAAAACTTTGTCATCGCTCTAGCACCTACATTTCTCAATGGATTTTAAAATAAATTCACACAAATGTAGGGCATGACAATATCTCGAGCAAGTTTGACTTTCAGGGTTCTGCAATCAAGGTTTTTGATTAGATCCTTATCATACTTGCAGGTAATGATGACATACATAAAAGCTTGGATGAGTTCGAAATTTGGGTGGATTTGAGCACAGACTACGGAGTTAGCTGCCCTTGAGCGTTTGAAAAAAATCCCATAGTCTTATAATGGAGAAAACAACGTCATCACATTTTCATTTTTCATCGGATCCTCTTCATACTTGCAGGTCATGAGGATATGCATAAAAGCTTGGATTAGTTAGCATTTCGGGTAGATCCCACCACTGACTATGGAGTACCTGCCCTGAGCATCCAAAAAATCAGTGTTGCCACTTTTTCTTGGTTTCTACTGATCCGATCCTTTTCAAACTTGCTGGTAATGAGGAAATGCATAATATCTTAAACAAGTTCAAATTTTGGCCAGATCAGGCCAACCACTACTAAGTTAGCTGCCCTTGACAGCTCTGTCTATTGTGCTCTTGATCGGATACTTTTTAAACTTGCATATATTAAATGAGGGCATACATAAAGTTTTGGATGAGTTTAATTTTCAGCCTGATTGGACCACTGACTGTGAACTTAGCTGTCCTTGAGCATCTTAAATATCCCTATAGGTTTACAATGTCTCTCAGGTGAGCAATTGTTGCCCTTTGGGCTACTTGTTTGTCGTCTGCTGAAATTGTCGTCTGCATCAAAAATCAAGAATATTTGGGCAATATTGGTCTAACTAAGTCTTGTAGAAATGATGTCTAGGCAGCAAACAGTTTGGATCTCAGATCAGGCCCCACGTTCGTGGGGCCTGATCTGGATCCAAACTGTTTGCCCAGATACCCCTAAAGGGGTATCCCAAATGGAATGTGTTAAGAGTGGACAGGGCCAACACAACTAGGGCAGCTGAAAATTTGAAAACAGGTGAAAAGGGATTGTTGCAAACTCATCTGTGGTGTCGCACTACATTGCAATTAATGGAATATAAAATAGAATTAGGAAGCAGAAATGACAACTGTTAGCTCATATTTTTTGACAAAGAAACTTTTTAATACTACATTTTAATACTACATTTATTACTTTTTAATACTAATTCTATTTTATACTGTAGGATAAAATGAGGAAAGTATGGTTTGAGAAGAAAGAAAAAATGGGAAAACGTTTGCATTTCCGAGTAGAGCAAATAACCCTATGTGGTATTGCTTTTGTTATTGAAATACACTTGCATGATCTCAAAGAGGTAATATATATATATATTAGATCTTATATAGTATATAAAATATAGTATTTATTCATAAGATGGGCTATACATGTGCATACTATATTAGATGCAAATATTAATTCACTCCGGCTTTTCTGCCGGGAATTAATATTTCGGAAGCGATAATTCACCGGTACGCAAAAATATTTCTTAATTAGCATTTGCGGGGTCCCGAGAAAGTAATTTGAACACGAGGCGGTAGCCCAGTATTCAGACTTCTATAGAGGTTTGATGCAGTGAAATGAACATTTATTGTAACACTTTATTGCATAATTGCATTCAAAGCGCATCGAAAATGCCCGAGAACCAATAAAAACCTTCAAAGTTCATTGTGATTCTGAGAAATACGCTGTTACCTGAGAAAAGCAAAATGCTCACTCCAGGACCCGGTTGTATCAAACTTTAATGACAAATTAAACCGTCATTAAACCGCCATTAATTAACGCGTTATTAAATTCGGTTGTATGAAACTTTTAATGACGCAACTTCGTCATTATCTCTTCATTAACTTAATGATGGTCTGGGGGTATCTTTAAACCGTCATTAAGCAATTCAAGATGGCCGCCATCGTCCGATTCGACCCCGATATTTCTGAAAAGCGATCATTTTAAAGACAACATGGTCGATGTAGAATGCGAAGGAGATGGAAATCGTGAAAAGAAACCAATCACCTCGATCTGCGCAGAGCAAGAACCTAAAGCCATCCCAAATGTCATACAGCAGTTGTTAGTTATCCAAAGCTCGGTACATTCTCCTTTAAAAACTTGCTTCTTTCCCGTTGGCATCGTAAAAATCTGTAAACATCATTGAGATCCTATTTGTTTTGAAATGTATCGACCAGCTGCTCACGACATGATGACGTCATAAGACAACAGGCAGCGCACAATCAATATCTAAGGACTTTTAATAGAACTTATGACCCGATTTGACTTGATGACCAATAACTCTATTGAAGTAAACTTTTTAAGGTTGTTGGATTTCCGGGAGCCTACGAACCGGGCTATCGACGTTGAACAAACATTTAACAAATACTGATTCAACGTTGTGTGCCTGCAGGGTAGGCATGACGTCCATATTCCATACTCTAGGCGCCTATACATCGCACCTACAGCATTGAATCCGCGTTGTGTGCCTGCTACATAGCCATGTGTATGCATCACATCCTGTTTCGGATGCCTACACGTCGATGATACAACGTTGAATCAACGTTGTGTGCCTGCAGGCAATGTATCCTTTGTAAGTTATCCGCACTCTTGGGGTCTACACAACTGCGTACATTGAATCAACGATATGTGCCTGCAGGGTATGCACCCTTTCATATGCATGGCACCCCCATTCTTATACCTGGCAAGATTTACGGGGTACCTTCAAATTCATGTATTTATGTGAGGGCTCTTGTGATGACCCAGTCTGCCACATGTTTATGAATGAAACCCCTCAAGTTTGAAGAATCGATTTCATCTAAAAAGTAGATCAATTCTTTTCTTCAGTAGATACTTTCCTTTCTCCTTTCCAACATCATAGTATATATTTACAGTTCTAAATCCACCATAAATTCCATCACAGGGCTTTTTTTATTTGTTTTGCACTCAAATACATAGAAACATACAACAGTTTACAAATACGTGTTTTCACAAGAAAAGATATCACCTTATATTGAAATAATGCTTTTATTTGCCACCACAAACTTTAAGATCCACCACATTTTTGTCAGCATATAACAGTCATCCTGCAGCAAAGTCCTCTTACAGTTCATCTATACTTTCAGAACCCATCACAAACAACAAAACCCGCCACAAGAAATATCCTTATCACATCGATTTAAAAAGATAATCACCCCATCTTAGATTATTATCTTAAAGCCCACCACAAATACCAATTTCCACCGCAATTTTTCAGCGTCAACTTCTTACTAATAATACTAATTTTTCAGCCACATTCATAGCAATTGCTGACTGTTCTATCCATATATAAAACCTACCACATACTTTATTATCCACCACAATTTAGTCAGGACCAAAGATCACTGCTAACTGAAAGTCTGCCATACATCCAACAGCAAATTCCATGGATTTCATGAGTTGTGATGGTATGATGAAACACTGTTGTATGTGGTGGATTGCATAACTGGTGGTGTGTTTATAAAATAGATGTTCCCAAGGAAATGAGCAGATAGTTTGGGGCTAGTGATTTGGACTTAACGTTTTCCGGTATAGGCATGCGGAGTAGTGATTTGGACTTAACGTTTTTTCGGTATAGGCATGCGGAGATTACTTACATCCGGTACCTCTTTATCAGTTTTCTTTCTTTCAGTTACAGAAGAGAGTAGGGTATGAGACTCCTATCTATCTCCATATACTGCCTCATGCCCTCGCTGACATTTTAGACTTTTGAAACTAAACTAAACAGAACCTTGAAAGCTATACTTAACAGTGAATAAATGGTTTGAATTTTGTGGTGGATTGCCAGAAATGTGAGCACCACAAAAAATTACTTCATGAAATTACCCTTGAAAGCTATACTTAACAGTGAATAAATGGTTTGAATTTTGTGGTGGATTGCCAGAAATGTGAGCACCACAAAAAATTACGTCATGAAATTACCCCGTAAATCTTGCCTTAAATGCCCATTCTAGGAGCCCACACATCGGGCACACAACGTTAAATAAACGATGTGTGCCTACGGCATATACCCCTTTGTATGCCAACAGCCCATATGGGAGCTTACACATCGAGCCTAAAACGTTGAGCCTGAGTTGTGTGCCTGCAGGGTAAGCACCTCTTTGTATGCTTGACATTCCCATACCTGGATTTAACACATAGGGCACACAACGATGAATCAACGTTGTGTGCCTGCAGGGTACGTATCTCTTTGTATGCATGTCACTTTCAGTCTTGGAGCCTACACATCGGACACACAACGTTGTTCATCGTAGGCCTAATGTACCTGCAGAACGTGTCTCTTTTGTAAGATGATATTCCAATTCTAGGAGCCCGAACATGGGACACACAACGATGAATCAATGTAGTATGCCTACAGTGTACGGACCCCTGTATGCATACAATACCAATTTTGGGGTTCCTTCATATCGAGCACCCAACCTTCAATCAACGTCGTGTGCCTGCAGAATATGTACCCTTTGTCTTTGACCCTACACATCATACACACAGCGTTGATTCAACGCTGTGTGCATGCAGGGTATGTGCCCCTTTATATACATGACATCCCTAATCTGGGATCTTCCACATCGGACACTCAACGATCACTCAACATTGCGTGCCTACAGTGTATACATCTCTTTGTATGCATGACATACCCGTTTTGGGAGCTTACCCATCGGGCAGACAACGTTGAACAAGTGTCGTGTACCTGCATGATACGTACCCTTTCAGGCCTTTGTCGGATGACATTCCAATTCTCGGACCTAACCGTCGGACACACAACGGCGAATCAACGTTGTCTGGCCAGCAGGAAATGTGACCGCATCCCATTCTGCAAGCCTAAATATCGGGTACACACAGTTGATTAAACGGTGTGCGCCAAGAGGGTATGTACCCCTTTGTATGCCTTGGAGAGCTTACGTCTCGGATACACAACGTTGAACCAGCGTTGTATTCCTATTTGTATGCATGATATTCCCATTTGGGAGCCTACACATCCGTCTTACAACGTTGAATCAACGGTGCGAGCCAGCAATGTATGTACCCCTTTCCATGCATGACATTCTCATTCTTGGAGCCTACATATTGGACACACAACGTCCGATCAATACTGAATCAACATTGAACCGACGTTGATTGATTGATTGATTTGTTGTTTAACGTTCACGGTAAACAACTATGGTCATGTCTGGACGGTCAGTTAACCTAACCACACTATTCCTGGGCAGGTTTAGACCTCCTAAGCGGTTAACCAGTACTAAGTGCACATGCTTTCGCCAGTAACTGACAACTGCCCTTCTTGAAACAGCGGAAGGAGAAACGAAAGTATGTGGCCAGACCGGGTTTCGAACCCAGGACCTCTGACTTATGAGTAAGGTTTCCTACCGATTGCGCTACGCGGCCCGGCTGAACCAACGTTGAATCAAGAGGTTAATCAATATTGATTCAACGTTGTTTGCCTGCAGGGTATATACCTTTTTGTGTGCTTGCCCAGAGACTATTGCTGTATACTGCTTCCAGTTTACTGTTTTCTTTCAACTTCCACATTGACTTTGCGCACATGCCAGAGTTTGAGCTATTTAAAGCTTGATATGTGCGCGCATGCTCTATGCTCGAAAAGCTATTTTCAATAGGCAAGCCACAACAGAATAAGCGGTACACAGCTCATAAATTGCCACATAATTTGCCGTACAAAAAAGTACAAAATCAGCATCTGTGCATGCTTTTCGCACGTGTAAAATTTGTCACAGTACACAGTGCACAGGAACGCGAGAAAGAGGTACACAGGAAAGTTGTACATCCCTGCGAAAGATAAAATACTGAAGTTGTTCGGAAAGCCATCAAAATGGTTTAAACTCATGGAATATTTTACCGTAAGTTATCTCTGAAAGATTTTCACAAGAGTTTCATCCTTTTAAACAGCTGTATTTGGCCAGTTTTAAAGAAATAAAATAAGACTCGGCTTCTGACAAAAGTGCTGCAAAGTTTCTTGGTTGGCAATCAAAATAGCTTATATAATATCATAAACTTTATTAGGCCGCCGTGACGATAGTCAGGGGGCATTATGTTTTGCTCCTGTCAGTTCGGTCCGTCCGACTGTCTTGCCTTCACGCATGAAATGTTTGTATAATCGACTCCTCCCAGAGTTTTCAAGCAATCCATTTCGAGCCTAGCAGAGATGTTATAAGCATATTGCAGATGCACATGTGACGTTATTGGGTTTAAAAAAATAAGGTTTACATACTTACGGCGTTTTCGACTTAGACAATTTTGAGGTTAGGCCTAAATATCGGGTAGCACCTTTGTGTAATCCCCCCCCCCCCCCCTGTAATCCCCCCCCCCCAGTTTTTAGACAATGAATTTGAAACGATGCACTGATGAATTTGAAATGATGCACTGATCTTACAAGCAAATTGCGATGAAGATGTGCATGTGACTTTTTGCAGACGAAGAAATAATTCTTGACAAATAACGGCCATGATTTCGACTTGGACATTTTTAGATTAGTATTCGATATAGGATAGCACGTTTATGGATTCAGCTACAGTTTTCAAGCAATCCATTTGAAACCATGCAAAGATGTCACTAGCATATTGAAGATGTACATGTGAGTTTTTTCCAGATTCAAAAAAAAAAAAACTAGAAAATGTGTTTATGAAACACTATGCCCCCAACCATATGCTTGTCTCTAGAGAAGGTTCATCCAATAATGCTTGTACCTTTGTACCATAGGCTTACAATGCACTAAGTCGAAAAAGGGGCTTAACTCAGTCAAAAATTTACGAATTGTTTTCGAAAGTTAATCAGGTCATCTACACCTTGGGCAATATCAACCTGCAAAAATCATGATCCTAGCATCAGGGGTTCTCCAGATAATTTGTTCACAAGCTTCCATAGGCAAATAATGCACTAAGTTGAAAAAGGGGCATAACTCAATCCAAAATTTACAAATTATTTTCAAAAGTTAATCAGGTCATCTACACCACAGGGAACTTCTTCCTGCAAAAAAACATGATCCTAGCATCAGGGGTTCTTGAGATATTTTGTTCACAAGGTGCCATATGCTTACAATGCACTAAGTCGAAAAAGGGGCATAACTCGATCAAAAATTCACCAATGTTTTTCAAAACTTGATCAGGTCATCTTAACCTTAGGCAAAGTCTCCCTGTAAAAATACACCATCCTAGCATCAGGGGTTCTTGAGATATTTTGTTCACAAGGTTACATAGGCTTACAATGCCCTAAGTCGAAAATAGGAATAACTCGGTCAAAAATTCAGGATTTTTTTCCAAAAGTTAATCAGGTCATCTACACCTTAGGCAACGTCTTCCTGCAAAAAAACATGATCCTAGCATCAGGGGTTCTTGAGATATTTTGTTCACAAGGTTCCATAGGCTTACAATGCACTAAGTCGAAAAAGGGGCATAACTCGGTCAAAAATTGGCAAATTTTTTTCAAAAGTTAATCAGGTCATCTACACCTTGGGCAATGTCATCCTGCAAAATATCATGATCCTAGCATCAGGGGTTCTTGAGATATTTTGTTCACAAGCTTCCATAGACTAAGTCGAAAAAGGGGCATAACTCTGGAAATACCTGACCCGCTGAAAAAATAAAAACACGGGTCCGCTTATTTTTCATGTACATATCACATATAAAATTTCAAAATCCTAGCATAAGCGGTTCTTGAGTTTCCCAGCTGCCAAAAAGCGTTACGGACAGACGGACGGACGGACGGACAGACGGACAGACGGACGGACAGGCCCAAACCAATATGCCCCCTCAACTTCTCCGAAGTTGGGGGCATAAAAAAAAAAAAGAAAGAAAGAAAGAAAATAGCCTACTGCATTTTCGGCTGACATTTCAGACATCAGTCTGGCATGGGAGGATTTTTTTTCTTCTGTAAAACGTACGTTGTGCCCTCTTGAGAATCATCTAGCGATGTTGAAGCGCCTTACCAGTCGGTTCTGATAGGTATTGAAAGAACTTATGGGCTAAGAAAAAACAAAAACATCATGCTTTATCCAATGACTCGCGGCGCGAAACTACAATTTGTACCGACCATTTCATGAAAAGACAAGGAGAATAATACATTTAAATACTTCTGATTACAAGAACATATGAGCTGCGACACGAAAAAAAAAATACAAGAAACAATAAAGTGGTTGTGCGCCCAGCGCAGACTCAGATCAGTCTGGGTATCCGCCAAGTCTGATCACGGTCTTCGCTGTCCGTGGTTGTGCGTCCAGCACAGACTCAGATCAGCCTGGGCATCAGAGTATTCGCTGTCCGCATGGAGGTAGTTTAGACCCTTAGCTACCCTTTAAGCGCTTAGCAAAGACTCTGATCAGTCTTGGTGGATGCCCTGGCAGATCTGAGTCTCCGCTGGGCGCACAACCATTTTGTTGGTTTTGTCGTGTCGCGTTTCATATTATTTATATAAAAAATAACGATAGTAAATAAGTCATGGTGCACTCTAAAAGTGTTTGCTATAGCATCGTTTCATTCCCTAGATATTCGTTCTTTATTCCGAAACAAGTTTCCACACCGGGGTCGGGCCTACCGAAGAAGAAGACAATGGATTTGTGTAACGTACGTGGCCCTAAGGTCGTCACCTCAGTGCATTTAAACGAATACCTCATGCACATGGTGACAGCTATTTATAGTTGCGTTATGGTACCAGCAGGACAAGCCATTCAGAAGGGATGTTCAATAAAGAAACTGGTCTATTTAATGCAGAAAACATCGAAAAACAGACTCTTAACAGAGGAAGGGTCGGCCTGACGACCTTAGGACCTATGAGACCTTGAGTCGTCATCAGTGCGGCCCTAGTGTCGTCATGGGGTCGTATTGTCTTTTTTTACGTTTGTAAAGATAAGGTTCATGTCAAGAAACAAATTAACAAATATTTATTTATTTTGCCGTTAAATGATCATCAAACAGAAAGGATTTTATAATAATGTTGGTTTAAAAACCAGATTGGCGTGTGCAAACACAGAGTCTGGTCTGGGTCCTGATCAGATTGTTTTCCTGTAGCAATGGTGGTATATAGGTATATGTTTTAAGCTGTCAAAAATATGGTCATTGAAGATCCCGATAAGACTGCACACGTTATCCCTTGTTCTGGGATACCTGCTTGTCAAAAGTTCTTAATCATTCGATAGATAGCATTGTTGTCGGCGGAAATGGAATATAAAATTATTGGGATGTGGCTGACCAATTGAATTATTTGAGGTCTCATGGTATCGAAGATTCTTTTATGTTGTTTTAATATTCTATTTTCATTAACAAAATACTTGAGTTGCACAAAGATAAAATGTGTTTTCGTATTTCCATATGAGGTTTATAAGTGACAGTAAACGGGTAAAAGCTGTATTTCGGGAACATATGCTAATGGGTAATTTGCTGTTTCACACCAAATCCGGCACAACTGAAACTGCCTGTTTTTTATAGACAACTTGCTACCATTTTCTGTCTTTAAATTTAAATCATTTTGGTTTCATTTGATTTTATGAAGACAAACCAACATAAAATTGTTTATTTATACGGAAATAATCACAATATATGCTTGTCAACTGGAGTGAAAGAAGAGCATATTAGAAGTGGGGAAATGAATTTTTCGTTGTCTAGTAGTATGTGCCCTAGAGTCGTCAGGTATGACCTAAAGTCGTCATCACTGTTCTTTGATGTCTGTTTCGTTTAATTTCCTCTCTGACGACCAAAGGTAAGAACATCTTGATGGTTTAATGTTTATTGTGTTTGGGCGAATGCAAACATACATCTGAAACTTGAATCTAGCGTGACAATCTTGGTTCGCCAGACTGATATCAAAACCAGCGTGCTCTGTCGACAGACTTGGAATTTCAAGTAAAAATGGGTTACCTTGTTGTCACTTCTTTATATGGAAAATCGTTTAAAACCAGCTTAAAATTTAAACTGCATAACAAAATTAAGATATTTATCTTCTGAATTTCGCCCGCTTCTACACATTTCTGTGACACAGATGGAAAATAATGAAGCTAAAAAAATGATGACGACCTTAGGACCCTGACGACTTTAGGGCCACGTACGTTACTGGTCCTGAGATAACATATTTTGGTAAATTTATTCTGTTGTCGATAAAGTATATAGCATGCAGGCCAAGCCCTAGCCTCCAATTTCAGAGTCCGCATCCGATGATAGAAAAAAATAAGAAATAATAATCCAAGCCAAGTTTGACGATGAAAAGCATGAAAACGAATTTTGCTGATGAATCATTTACCATTTACAGTGTATATTTCTGGTATATTTGCCCTCTCCATGAAAAGAAAAAAAGAGATAAAAGAAAAACAAGACCTCTCCGCGGTACATGATAGCTCTCGCCTGACAGCGCCTTGCCCATCACATAAAAAGCTTTAACGTAAAACTTAAACATTTTGCTAACGCCGACGCCGTCGCCGCCGGGGGTAGTGCAATAGCTCTTCCTGTACATTCGTACAGGCGAGCTTATCTTCTTCTTAAAATCCTAAATAAATTACTGGTATGCTGTCGTTTAGATCACCTAATTCATATGACGTAAATCAGTTACGTCATAAATAGAACCGAGTGATCACTAGCAGGGGAGGCAACTTTTATGACTTCCCTTTTTTCCCTCGGCTGGCATGGCCCTTTTGGAGGGGCCTTTAGAGTAATGCAGTTTTTGTTTTTCGCTCTTTCCTTTGGGAGTTGGTCCCGGTTTGGAGTAGCGACAGGCTGATTGGTGATGTTTATGTTGCTTCCCCTGAAGGTGTACCCATTCACCTTAATGTTATATACTTGAAAGTTACTTATTTATTTAGTTATTTTAGGGTCAGGCGATGGTGCTGGGTAACTTTCAGTGCCGGGGCGCCCTACACATTTGGATAAGCGTAGGGCAAGGGCCAACTGTGCTTGCCCGATATAGACTGAAATACGGTCTCAAAGAGCCGTTAAACCCCAAACAATCCACCAACAAGCTTATTTAATCCTGCAACTGTTTCTGATTTGATTTGATCGTTTCGAGGAAGGGAGAACGTTGTGATCAAATTGGGAGATAGTTTTTATTTATTTTATTTTCTATTTATTTATTATTATTCTTTTCTATTTGTTAAACATTTTAACCAAAATATTAAATGCTGTTAAATTTGCGGTGCGAAAAATGCAGAAAAAGATCAAGCACTCAAGAATAACTAGGTAAAACTGGTTGGAAATGATTTTAATTGCTTAACCAGTGCGCGAAAATCCAATTAAATAGCACGCAGTCTTAATAACGTCACGTTATGATGTTCCGATGACGTCAGGTTTAATGACAAACTCGTCATTAGCGCATCATTAACTTATGACGGTTTAATCAACGTTTGATACAACCGGACTTAATGCCGTCATTAACTAATTTGTCATTAGGACTTTAATGATAGATTAGCGGTTAATTTGTCATTAGTTTAATGAGGGTTTGATACAACCGGGTCCTGGGCGGCAACGTAACGTTAGGTAACGTCATGTATAGGGGAGACCGGGGCTAGTTGGTCCGCGGGGCAAGTTGGTCCGAGGGCGATTCCTCTAAACTGAGAAAAATTATGACGACAGTATATAATGCAACGGAATCTTTGATCACGTTACTCTTACTGAAGAGAACAAGATGACGATCGGAGAACGCATATAAAACAATGAGATGAAAAAATGATTTTGTACCATATCAGTAACTTTCTTGCACCCGTAATCTTTTGTTTTGCATTTCCTGTGTATCGGATTACACGTTTATGTTATACATTTTCTGAAAGCTTGTCACCTTTGCTATTCAACTGTGCATATTTGCTGTTTCTAAATTCAATGGCGTTTTGGTCATGAGTGAAGATTTATAGTGTGGTATGGTCGGGGTAAGTTGGTCCACCTGCGACGGGGTAATTTGGTCCGTCGGAATCTGCCATTTTCCGAACGAAAAACCATAGAATAAGTTAGAAAAATGATTAGATATTAGCCTAGTTACGCAATGCGAAAATAATCCCAGCAAACGAATATAAACCTCCGCATTTGAAAAAAAGCACTTTTCGGACAACTAGCCCCAGTCTCCCCCACATGTTTCCCCCTTTTAGGGTTCACACGACTTTTCAGACACTGTTAACATGCCTTAACAACAAGTGAAAGAAACTGTATCATCAGAATGAAATTTCGATGTCCAGATAGGTATATGTATGAAAATCGCATTATAATAAATGACACAATCCGACCCCATGAAACTCTAAAAATCAGCTGTCCAGCATATACTTCAACGTAACACTGTAAAAATCGCGCTTAGCTATAAAACACATTTATTTATTTTATTCATTTAAGTCTCACCTCATAAGCAAGTAAAACATCCATACATATTTAAAAACACAATTACATATTAACATATTACTTTCATTAAAATTAGTGGCTCTACTTGAGAGCTATGAGAGACTGATTAAACGATGATAAAAGACAACACTTCCTACCGACTTAAAACACAATTAAACATATTATTTTCATTAAAATGAGTGGCTCTTCTTGAGAGTGGTCACATGTTTAGGTTTAAACATGTTTAGGAATATGTCATATAGCTAAACGTGTACGCCTTTTCTATTATTTTCCCGGACAAAGTCTGCTAAACACGTTTTATTCTATCACGTGATTCGGATGAATCCATTCTCTCTTTTCCCCGTTGAAGAACGAAAAAAGAGACAAAAATGTTGACAGAGGAAATTTTCAAAATAAAAGATAAATATAAGCAGTTTTGTACATGTTTAATTTCTAAACATGAACCTAAACATGTTGCAAATTGAACATGTTACGATTTAAACACATAATAAATCGGACTGCATTTTTTTGCATTGATTCTAAACACATTTTTACAGTGTACTTGGTTTAACCCTTTGATTGCCAGCGGACCACTTTTGGGCCAATGTATATTTGCATAAAACATGCGTCGTCGGCAAAAGTATACTCTTACATAGAAATTTATTGTAAAGTAACAATACACTTCCGCAGAAGAAAAAGACTAATAACATTTTTTTCTTATATATCGACCCCACAAAATAAAATCGAATCGGCATCGAAGCCTTTTTGTGGCTGAGGTATTATCAGTGAAAAACATTGATGCACACTCTTTTAAAATATTTTCATCTTATTTATTGTTATTGTTTGTTCTAGGATTGAATTTATTTTCGTTCTTACTTACAGTACCCCGTCGGTCCAACTTACCCCGCTGTCCGGACCAACTTACCCCGACAGCGGGGTAATTTGGTCCAGTTGACCTCGTCACGGAAAACGGCTATATTTATCAGAATCTCTCATTTTCCGAACGAAAAATTATAGAATAAGTTATAAAAATGATTATACTAGTTACGCTATGCGAAAATAATACCGGCCAATGAATGTTTACATCAGCATTTGAAAAGATGCAATTTTCGGACCAACTAGCCCCGGTCTCCCCTAGAAGTTAGGGTCCGACATGTGAATACGCGAGCCCAAAACGATGTTTGAAACATCGCGAGAATTGCATGATTGTATCAGTCGGCCATGGCCTCAAACTGTGTTCAGTTCAGTTCAGTTCAATTCTCCCAACGACGTTCCCCAAGTGGCTCAGCGGTACGAAACCATAGTTGCAAGCACAGGGACTCGGGTCATACGGTTTGTCTCTTTGATCCACTGACAATACGTAGGCTATCGGGGTGTACCGGGTGGTTATTTAGCGCCCCTGTTAGACAGCCTTGTCTGTCCAATATTGGGTATCAACTTTACATAGAATTGAATACGGAATATTAATAATTTTATGTTTTTCTTACCTTTTTCAAATTATTTAAATATTTTATAACCTATATTCTGAAAGGGCACTGTTTAATGAATGTCACTGTGTTACTCAATATTTCGACCCCTTTTGGGGTCTTTTTCAAGAGAAATGAGCCAAACTTCACCCTTAGACAGGCCCGACCAGTACGCGGACACTTTTAAGGGTGTTTTACCTAATGTTTAACCCTTTCAGTGCCAGACGTCATTTCAGGACGCGGAGACGTCGTACAAATTACGCTCAGTTGGAACGCAAACCCTCGAAAAGCGGTGATTGTATTTACAACGGTGGATCCTTCCACATAAAAATTAGGTCCTAAAAATGGCGAACATGGTTCTTGACAAAATTTCCCATTATTCTCAAATGTATTTAGAGGTATTGGCTATATTAAAATGATTCAACACATAAAATTGCTTTGCTAACAAGTATTAAGCAGGCGTTCTCAACAAACTTGAGGGCCAAAATTGCTCGAAATGCTAAAATATTCATCGTCAAAGTACAATACACTATCTTGGTGCTTCTGAAAACTTGCATCAACATAAAACATAATTTACAGAGAGCTGGGACTTTCTCCAATGCGCACACCCATGCCATCGAAAACTTTATTATTTCTTCTTTGTGCATGTGAAATTTCAAGCAATATCGTTTTGGAACATTTTTAAATTGCAAAATGAAAGATGGCATCAGTGGTTTTAACGCTCAAGAAACGGTCTTGCACGTGATATGAGCACCAGCAATACTTGCCGAACAGCCACAATTTAGACAGAAAATTAAGGTCGACAGCTTGTCAAACATGAGCTCAAATCGCTAAAAAAAACTTGAAGAGGAGAAAAAGTACGGAGTTTAGTGAGCTAAAATAGACTACAAACTGATAGAACGTACCTCACCGGGGGCTCATCCGACTGCTGGTCTGATTGGCATTGTACAAATTTGACCTGCCACTCCAATTTATGACAATAATATCCTTTTCAAACTTTATTTATCTTTCAAACAGTCATCTGTTATCTGTCAAATAATTTAGGTCGCTTTACTGTTACGTCATTGTTGAAAATGATGACGTATTCATAATACCTAGAACTATGGGCAGCCGGCATGCCATGTATAGATAATACGTCGAACATGATTTCATTAGAACCCGGTACGAAGTAAGAGAGTTTTTTTTCTTTTCTTTCTTGTCATTTTGTTTGTCTAGTTTTTGAAATAATTTACAATCTGATTTTATAATTTGCTCAACAATTACCAGTGGTATATACTTAAGTGAGAAAGAACCAAGAAACAAGCCGAGCGGGGATGGAAGGAGGTTGTGGCGGGGGGGGGGGGTAGTTTTCGAAATAATTTACAATCTGATTTTATAATTTGCTCAACAATTACCAGTGGTATATACTTAAGTGAGAAAGAAACAAGAAACAAGCCGAGCGGGGATGGAAGGAGGTTGTGTGTGTGTGTGTGTGTGGGGGGGGGGGGGGGGGGCAGCACTTACTACATCATATTTAGACTAATTCCTATTTAATCACGGATATATCTACAAATGAGACGAAGATGTGTTGTTATACATTGGTATAATATTAATTTAGTCTGGAATGACGCCTATAGTGATGTTTTGGTACCAAACATCCAAACATGACTTGAACACTGAACCAGTCGTTGCTCTCTCTCTCTCTCTCTCTCTCTCTCTCTCTCTCTCTCTCTCTCTGTCAATTCAATAGAAGAGTTTTGGCTACATTGTTGTTACACACACTGAGATTTATAACATTTGAATCTTCAAATAGGACTCTTTTTTTAATTTGAAAAGGGACTATTTTCGTATACATGTGACAACAGCAAAAACGTGCTTAGTCTGACGACTAGCTGTTTATATAAGCGAACAGCAAAACCCTGATTGACTGGTTGGCTTGCAAGAATACTTTTCCATTCTGAAATAGTCTGGCGACTACGAAGTTCGACGATGAACCTGAAAATGGTGTCTGGGTGAGTGGGTGGGCGAGGGGGGGGGGGGGGGGGGGGGGGGGGGGGGAGGCGGGGGTGGATGTGTGGGGAAAATTGGAGGCTTGCTACATGTACGTGCCATCCGACGTTTGCAGCGTGGCACAAAAAGCAGCCATAATACTGTACATAAACTGTATATGAATCGCTCAACTTCAGCAAACTCCATACCTTGAATAATTGTAAAGACCTAAACAGTCTGCTTGAAAGTTGAAACAGAAGAGGTGTGTGGAACTGTTAAATTACGCACGTACTTTGTATATACTTATTGAACCAACAGCAAAATGAGCATGAATATAAAAATTACTACCAAAAATCCAAACTAGAATGCACAAATGCAAGATGTTCCTCTTATCATCCGTAAACTTTCTGACCCTCATAAAATAAGAAAAAAAAGTAAAAACCTTCCCACACTTCACCACATTTTGTAGTTTAGAGTGTTAGATGCGAATCTGGAGGCCGCTGGCTCGATTCCTGTCACTGCCTAATAAATGTGTTTTAACTGTTATTCGATTCGATTCGGAAATCGACTGTCAGAGTCAGAGTATGAAGAGTAAACCCAGAGTTGAGCATAAAGTGTACCGGACTGCCCTTTACGTTTGCCTTCAGGAAGATTTGTGAATGCAAAAATATCAAATCTCCTGGTGACCTTTAAGATACCTGGGACTGCTAGTCAAAGAAAGATAAGACCACACAATTTCAGTTACAGTTCTAATTAGCACACGAATGAAGAATGAACCAAAAAGAAATTGAGAGCGTACATGTAAATGTGCGCGTTTAAGGAGACTGGGCACACTTCATGTGGAAGCATTTCGGCAATTTTGATTCATGCCTACCTTTCCAAAGGGAGTCAACTCTTTAGAAAAGCATTTGCTCCTTTGGATGCA
The DNA here is from genome assembly GCA_963989385.1 of Ctena decussata. Taxonomy (NCBI): domain Eukaryota; kingdom Metazoa; phylum Mollusca; class Bivalvia; order Lucinida; family Lucinidae; genus Ctena; species Ctena decussata. The sequence goes on from OZ022508.1 coordinate 20,974,820, forward strand.
AAGTGGGTTTTTTTAAAAGAATTTTCTGGTACAGGAAAACTATGTGGAAGTCAATAAAGTTGTTCCCCTCTGTAGAAATGGCAGCCGTTCGCCTTTGTAGAAATGGCAGCCGGAAATACATGGAGGCGCACTCACCGTGCCACCATAAGATTTTAAATTCCAGCAAACCTGCAGGTCCAAAATCTGGCAATCATTTCCATTGTTGTGATTTCTTTATTCGCGTTTTTCTGGATATCCGCAAATTAATTATGGATTTAGGATATCGATAAGTAAGGAATAAACATGATAAAGGACGAGTCATATATTACCAGGTGGGGGTGGGGGAGGGTGATGAACTGGGGGGGGGGGGGGGGGGGGAGGGGGGGGGTCGGAAATCAGTAAGCCTCGGAGCAGGCGTGGGGGAGTCATATATTTCATTAGGCATATTGTGGGGCGAGGGGGGGGGGGTCAGAATTCTTATGTCAGCTTTCATTTTTACCCTCAAATTTCAGAATATTTTCTTTCAACTCAAAACTTAGAGAGGCAGCTTCATATCTAAAAACAGATCTTTTCATTGATTTGCCTGAAGAACAGTATGAAAGTGTCTAAAAAATCATGTCAAGTAGATGATTTTGTAATTAATTTGAATGCCTGCATTAAATTTTGTGATATTAGCACACCGTACATACGACCTTTAACAGTTTGGGAGAATCCGGTCGGGTACGGAAAATACAGATGTTTACCGAGGCACGTGCCTTTTCGCGGGTGAGTTATTTTCTTTATTTTTTCTACTTTATGCATGTATTTTGTGGCAGATAGGTAGTTATCGTTTTTGTATGTAATCATATTCATATTTGCATACCATCGTTTTCGTTTTTATCTTCGTTACTGACGAGAAATTTCACAAGAATATGAAAAGGATGAATTTTGCCATCGAATTTTGCCTTTGTAATCTTAATTTCTCCTATAAAAAATAATTTATATAAAAAAAAGTGATGGTTTTTGGTAGCCAGGTATCTATAGCAAATATAAATTCATAAGTAAGATCACGTTGATAGATAACACTTGAGCAAAAGCGGCGTTTTTCATACCATATGGAATTTTCACGTATACGGGTCATGGCAGTCGCTTTCTACGGAAGAAAACGGACGGATGAAACACATTTCGATACGGAGTATAACAGTCATATTGAAGCAAAACGTTTGGCAGTGTTGGCCGCAGGTGTTGGACAGTTCGCTTCTATTTCTGTAATGTACTTGTTGTCTTCAACATTTGAATTGAAAAGGCACGATTATATGTCGTTGCACATCGTCACAAGCAAAGGATGTCTTAATAAGCCTCGTTCACATGGGCAAAGTTCCTGTGACTAAGTAGGTTTGTCATAGAAATATGTGCTCGTGTGAATGACAAAAAAATATGCCAAATTAAACTTTTTTTGTTAAAGTTTCTGTGACAAAGAAACTTTGATCGTGTGAATGAGGCATTACGTACCCTTGGCCAACGGCATATTCGTAAAACGATTTTTCCCACTGCATCATTTCTTGGATGCGAATAACATCCATCACAGCCACTCAAATTATCCGTAACAAAATATTTTCCGCATAATAGGCGCTTTGTCGGTAGAAAATATCGTGATAGACGGACACTCGGCGTCAGGTGTGTGCAGCTATGGTAACGTACCGCTGACTCATTTGGGGAACGTCGTTACGAGAATTGAAACAGAACAGAACAGAAAACATCGTGGATACCGTTAACCGTTACCAAACAGGACGGTTCGATATAGACTGAAATACTGTCTCAAAGAGCCGTTAAACCCAAAACAACCAATCAACAACAAAACAGGAGTAGACGGTCAAGATTAACCAATTCATTAGTGTTTTTGAACGATCATGCGCAGTTGTGCAAAAAGTGTGTTTTGAAACAGATCTTCTGATCTAAAGATAACACGCCGGGGGAGAACTAGCTGCAGCCAAAGGGCGGCGTTGTGGGAAATCTGATTTGCAAACAGGTCGTCGGCAAATGGTAAGGAACAAAGTGGACTTAGTACCCTTGGCTAGCAAAGATGATCGTAGCAGTTTTCCCTGTATTTATAAAGAGAAATTTGCTGTTGATGATGCGTTTAGGTAGCGCATCACTGGTTGGTATCAGCTATGATCATTTTTATACCCCTTTCGAAAGATGGGTCGCATTATGTCGTGGCGTTATCCATCCGTCTAGTTGCAGTTCGTCCGTCTGTCAATTAACTTCCATGTCCGCTCTACATCTCCTTGATCAATGCTAGGATTTTTGTAAACTCAAGACACATATTACCACGGGGGTAATACCAATTTGGTTACCTGTGCTTTCGACCGAGTCTGTACTATGCAAAGTGGCTGTCGACCGAGAATACGATCGTAAGCGTAACCAGTAACGGTAAATGATACTATTGTTAAAGACTTTCGACCAAGCTCATACTGCTGTCGCTTGTCTCGGTCGACAGCCACTTTTGCATGTATGGTAACTGACTGACTCGGTCGAAAGCACAGGTAGGGAAATTTGTATTACCCCCGTGATTACCCTCCTGCCATGTCACATGTAAAGTACTTGCGGTTTTAACTGTTTGCCACCTTGTTTAAATATACCTTTGGTTTTCAACGCAATGGTCATTATGTCAGGATGAATAGCTACAGCCTAAAATATGAGGATTCATAGGTCTATGGATTTTAATGGATTTTCTTTTTATCCCCCGCCACACGATAGTGGCGGGGTATTATGTTTTCACGTTGCCCGTCCGTGTGTCTGTCCATCCGTCTGTCCATACTTAGTTTCCGTTCGATAACTTAAGTATTTATCAACGGATTTCATTCAAATTTTGCATATGCCTTTGTATCAAGAATGTCTCACTTAAGGTTGTTAATGGGCAAATTTCGATGATTTCTGACAGAGTAACGGCACTTGTCAATGTATGAAAAATGGTTTTTGGCCTCTTGTTCCTCTACTTTTTGGAGTATCATCATGAAACTTCACAAACATGATCAGAGTAATGAAAGCTTCCATTGAGGCTCCTCCTCTTCCAGGCTATAGGTATATACCTGCGTAGAAAATGATAAAATCTATATAAAATCATAAACAGATTTTTCAGAAACTCACAACTGATGATAGAAGTATTAAAAGTTTCTTGTGGTGATCCAAATTTGACCCTTAGGGGGGTGTCTGCCTCTGCCCCATGGTCACATACATGTATAAAATCACAGAAATTGTGTATGATCAGAGTGGTAAGTGATATTTTGGAAGTTTATAGAAATTGATCAGAGTAATATAGTGTCCTGTCATGAAAAAAGCTTTGAGGTCTTGCTGCCCATGCTCTGGCGTTTTTCAGAGAAAAAAATAAATCTGGAAAAATCGGTGAATGAAATAGGTTTGCAGTGGCGGAGTATCACGCAGTCGTTTGCGATGCTTTTATTTGTTGGTAAGATGTAAATATTGATTGTGTTTTTTAACACTGACTAGACTGTGTCTGCGCATGCACATGCATGTTTTACAGTAGGATAATTAAGGATCTAGTTAACAATGTATGTACGGGTAAATCGAAAAAGTAATACCCACTTACCATAATTATTTCCCTTAATAAATTATGGGACACTTTTTAATTATAATGTTAATTTCAAGCCACAGTTTTCTCAAAACTGGTAGCGGACTAGCTAATGATGCCGATCCCAGTTAGACAGGCAGTGTAATCTGGGTGAACACGAAAAATGCAGATAATTCTGTCCCAATTTTTTAAGATTACTATATTTTTTTCGTTTTACTGAATGAAGTTTCAAAGTGTCTCTCCCTTTTCCAACCTCTCATTATCTGTCCAAATATTTATTTTCTATACTTTTTGACCTACTATATACATGTTTCACAACTGACCTCTCTCTCTCTCTCTCTCTCTCTCTCTCATATGTGTATATCTAAAACTGTATTTTATGTAGACATAGGAAAGGCTGTATTCTATCATAATATTTTTTTTTACATTTGACCCGCTTTAAACAAGTCTCACAACTTCTCTCTCTCTCTCTCTCTCTCTCTCTCTCTCTCTCTCTCTCAGTACAATCCCCGTATTCCCGAATGTTTAGCATGAGATCCCCGCAACATGTAAGGTAAGCTCTACTCTGGGTATCGTGCTATAAGTGAGATAGAGTATGATTCGTCCGCAGGTAGGGTCGATAATCCAGCAGCTTCAGCGAGACCCAGTGTAGACCTTGCACGTTGCGGAGTATTTCATCCACCCAGTTTGATCAGAGTGTTCGCTGTCTGCGTGGAGCTAGCCGAGACCCTTAGCTACCCTTTCAGCGCAGAGCGAAGACTCTAATTAGACTGGGAAGCTTCCAATGCTGATCTGAGATTACGCTGGAGGCACATACAACTTTGTTGGTATTTCGTCTATAGGAGCGCTGAAATAATCCCGCAGGCACATAACGTCAAAATGGCGTTGTACTGACGTTGTCGAGACATTATGACGTCACATCGACGTCAGTTCGACGTCATTTCGACATCCTGTGCCCGCTGGGAAGGTTTATGTTTAGTCCAACTATCGCCTTTTATCTTGGATTTGAGCTGCAATGTTAACTTTCATACTTTGTTTTCAAGGATGTTACGGCCGGGCCGGGTAGCGCAATCGGTAGGGCACCTGACTCGTAAGTCAGAGGTCCTGGGTTCGAATCCCGGTCTGGCCACATACTTTCGTTTCTCCTTCCGCTGATTCAAGAAGGGCAGTTGTCAGTTACTGGCGAAAGTATGTGCATTTAGTACTGGTTAACCGCTTAGGAGGTCTAAGCCTGCCCAGGAATAGTGTGGTTAGGTTAACTGACCGTCCCGACATGACCTTAGTTGTTTACCGTGGACGTTAAGCATCAAATCAACCAACCAACCAAGGATGTTACGAAACGAAAATGAGTTGAACATTACGAAACGAAAAAATCATAGTTACCAAACGACCTGGTCATCAGGCCATCATCAGGTCGTTTGATTACCATGAATTTTTCGTTTCTAACAGCTCTTTTTCGTATCGTAACAGCCCTTGTATATACATAGTTAACCAAGGGTGTGAAAGGTACTCGACTCGATAGGTTACCTTTCACATGCTACAAGGTGGATTTGGCGATCTCTTGATCTTTCAGCGGTTATTGTAAGACTTCGTGCGAGCGCACTGAGATGATGGCAGATGAAAATTAACATTGCAAATTTTATTTTTGTGTCGAGACCTAATATCTATAGGCGTTTAGTACAGCAAAAAAAGATAACGCTCATAATGCCTGGAATTTACGTCGTGCTTAGTTTTTTCTTCTATTTCCACGTGTCCAGCAGGCACATGACGTCTTACCGACGTCAAGCTGACGTCGATACGTCGTAATGACGTCGCACTCACGTCCGTAAGCGCCTTTTCGACGTGTTGTGCCTGCTGGTTGATATATAACAAAGTTCAAACAGACTCCTACTATCTGCTAATCAACTGACTAGTAATAATAATAATTTAAACTAATAAGTATGAGATGATTATGAATGAATGAGAATTGAAATATGATGGTGAATAAATATTGTATTTTCCTCAAAATTACAAAAAAAACAAATCCTGTTAGAAAACTTACCCAGCAGGCACACAGTATCATTCACTCAAAATTAAAACATCGTTAAGTCAATGTCATTCCGTTAAATCAACTTTGATTCTATGTTGATTCAACGTCGTGTGCCAAATGCATTGGTTGGTAAATGGCTGTAAATAACCTAAACTGGCTATATGCACAACATCGGATTAGTGGACTCTAATTTGCATTTTGTAAAATTTTACATCGATTGCGTTGAAAGCTCACGCGAACTTATTTAAATACTCTCGATGGCACGGATGTTTGCGCGTTTGTGGTCCCTGGCGGAGGACCCGTAGTACCCGGAGAAATCCTCCGACCTCGGACGGGCGACCACTACCCTCCCACATGACGACGACGGGATTCGAACCCGGGTCGCAGAGGTGGAAAGCGAGTGCTCTATCCACTACTCTATCCGAACCCCAATGCATTCTGACCACGAACTGAATGCTGAAGACCATAATAAGACGGTATAATTGAGCAGGCTGGTCTGGGCTAGAGGCATACTTTCTTTTTCTTCTTTTTTGCGATTTCTGTAATTCGAGTAAAAAAATTTACCTGCTAGTGCAGATGGGCGTCCTTAGTGAAGTCTTTACTGCTCCCAGTGTGTCAAACGAACAGTGACTTCTAGACATGAGCGGTTGAGCAGACAGATCTGACTCCACACCCAAAAGTGCAGTTATGTATACATGTATAGCTTTATGTTCAGCAAGAATATAGTATTGCTCTGACATATTCGAATGAATTAAAAAACCGTGTGTGTTTGGTTACTGCAGACTGGTCTTGGCACTCGCAGCTTTTTTCTGACTTGATGTAAACATGGATGGATGGATGGATGGATGGACGGACGGACGGATGGATGGATTGCAATTTTAAATCAAAACGTTTGCTATTAAACGTAAACACTCATGTCAAGAAATGGAAACTGAGGTGGTTTGGTCGCAACTCAATGTCCTCTGGCTTAGCAAGTACAATTCTACAGGGCACAGTGAAAGGAAAAAGGAGAAGAAGAAGGAGATGGGAAGACAATATTAAGAAATGGTCTTTGCTAGCTCAACTAGGGCAGCTGAAGATAGGACTAGGTGGAAAGGGATTGTTGTAAAGTCATCTGTGGTACACCAACGACCTTGCAAGGTAATGGGATAGATTAGACTAGACTAGACCAGCTCATATCAGCTTAAGCATCATCAGTAACTTAGTTATACCGGGTTGTCAAAGATGTGATTTCTTAACACACGGGAGAAACTCCGAGTTATGCATATCCAGATCATCATGTGGACATAATCAGATAGTTCAGGCTTTGCTCAGATCGGCTGTGTATGAATCACATCGTCCTTTTACCTTTTAGAAGTTAGAAGCTTGCCATTCAGTGTCAAAACCGAGATGTCCACATGAAAAATCGGTAAAGTAGCATGCGCGTGAGTTGTTAAGCATACTTGTAAGATTGAAAATGCCTAGTAAACCCTATTGGTCATCACAAATAATGAGACATTTCGTTCTGACACATTACGTCAAAACAACGTTGTAACGACGTGGATGCAAGGTTATGACGCTTTATTATTATCTATACAAGGTTGTTGCGATGTCATAACGTTGCATTGACGTCATCACAAAATTTTTTAGACGTTGTATGCATGCTGTGTTAAAAGAAGAAAATGGAAGATTGTTGTGCAATATTCGATCTTTTCATACAGTACATATTATGCCCTTGTCATGTAGCAGAAGAGAACTGCGCATGACGTAACAGCATGCACACATTCTCAATTCAGAGGAAAACACCTCTGCCCTTTCATGCTCAGCTGAGTTGAGCATGAAAAAAAGTTTTATAACCTCGGGGCTTGGTTCTCCTGGTGTCACAGACGTTGATGAAAGAGGTTCATTAGTACTTTAACGGAGCTTGATGGTTCAAGATGGCATTATGTTACTGACAGTTATAATTATGTTAACCAATTATTTGGTTATCTAAAATCCAGTTACAGGATACAGTACAATTCTGTCCACGACAAATGTATGACCAATTTAGTACATGTAAATAACTCCGGGTCTTGAAGATATAAAATAGGGAATGAAAATGGCATAACATAATTGAGCCGCGACTCGACAAAACCAACAAGGTGGTTGTGAGCCCAACGCAGATTCAGATCAGCCTGGGCATCCGTTCAGTTTGACCAGACTCTTTTGTTAAGTGCTCAAAGGGTAACAAAGGGTCTAAGCTACCTCCATGCGGACAGCGAAGATTCTAATCAGACTGGGCGAATGCCCAGGCTGATCTGAGTCTGCGCTGGGCGCACAACCACATTGTTGGTTTTGTCGTGTCGCGGCTCAATTATGAATTTGCAATTAGAATTTAGTACTTAGTCCCGTCTGTGACAGAACCGTATCATAAAAATGAATAAAAACGACCGTGTCTTCCGTATTTGCCGCCTGTTATATTCCTTACCAAATCAAGAGATACCGACTGTCATTTCCCGTATATTTAGCGTCACCTGGCAACCGAATAAAAAGATAATGGCCCAGAATTATTTTCATCTATTTGCACCGTTTCAGAGAATGAGACAAAATATGAACTCTCGCTATGAAAATTGAAGAAAAAGTCGAGCTAGCTCACCAGAAAATAAGAAAATGACTTACCCGCGAAAATGCACGTGAGCACATAAACAACTGCTTTATTCCGTACCGCCTGTCTTTTTACAAAATGTTAATAATCGAATGTACGGTGTGTTAGCTGTCCAGGCGCCTTTTCATCAGCAAAACTACTGTGTCTCCCCAGACCCCCGACACCTACAGGCCCAATGAAGTGTAATAGGCTATTATCAACAGTTATCAACAACAGATTTCCGGATGGTCATTTGCAGAAGAAAGTGAAAGAAATGCAGACATGCAGACAAAGTTTAAACAGACCATGTTTAATTAACCTATTAGAATAAGAAAATGTTCTTTGTATTTCATACAGCTTTTGATTGAGGTCAGTCTGACATTAAATAGGTAAAATGGTGTGTGGAGGTGTGTGTGTGTGTGTGTGGGGGGGGGGGGGGGGGGTAGCTGGGATTGGGGGATGGGTCGGGTCATTAATTTTTTGTCACCTATCTGGGGGAAGGGGGGGGGTCGGAAAAATAATTCTGTTGAGACTGGGTGGGTCGGAAAAATTTTGGTGATCCATTCGAAAATGTACCGGCCCCCACCTGATAAATGACTCGTCCCTAAATAGTAGAACGGCATCCCATACAAAATTACGTCATAAGTTTGTCAATAAGCGTCGTGTTTACAAATTTCTACAGTGTCGAGGTAAGAGTTGACATTATTCTATATCTCAATAAATGATGTATAAAATATATTTGCTTGACTGTTTTATTCGTCTTGGTCGAAAATTAATCAGTGTTAGGTGGTAATGTTTCTACGAATAGGCAGATTTGCGGGTTTGTTATTTTGGCAATGAACAATTCGTGCGATGTCACGTAGGCCTAACAGTGGGAACGCGTATCCATGGCGGAGTGATATTTTTATACAGATAGCAACCGAAAAACATTCTAAATTTCTGGAAGTCAGATTCAATCGACGAACGTGTCGCGATTTCAGTGCTGCTTTGTCGGCGAATCAAATTACACACAGCCGAAAATAATATATGGTTTTATTCCTTACACCTTTATGTAATTCTTTATGCCTTTGAGGGCAGAACTAAACACCGCGATATTCGGCAATCGAACGTTTTACGCGATCACGTAGAGGCGTCTCTTTTCCGTCAACTTCAGTAGCAATTTTAAAAGTAAATCGACTTTCTCCCGTCGGCGGACATATGACATGAAAAACCATGGTGTCTGCCCTTTCTCCATGTAAAAATTCAAGTAATTCGGTGTTTGGGACAATTTCCTTTGCAAAATAATGTTAAGGCCCTATGCATTTTCTCAACAAAATGGCGGATAATTTACCTGATCGGTAGCGATTGAAGTTAGACAGTTTTGTCAACGAAACAGTCTGTAATAAATTCAACTCCCACGGAGATTTTCTTGAATCCTGATATTCGACACACGACGAGGAACGCAACTTTCACATCGATACACAACTTATTTTTTTTCTCTTCATTATTCAGAAAGTTTGGACAAATAAAACTGATCTGTAGCCTACACCATAAAGAATGTAAACAAATTGATTTTTGACAGTTGTTGTGTGACGCAACAACTAAACTAGCGTCAACCGGTTCGGCTTTCGCATTTACTAGCTTAAAAATTATAACACCGGTAAGTTGTAGTCAAATCATTGGGGTTGCTAGAAAAAGTAATTTTGCCATCCAATTAATCCTGCACGCGCCAATATGTCAAAGCCACTCCCACAACCTACACAACCACCCTGTCCAACTAACACCCCCGACCTCCCCCTCCACCCCCTGCAGCCCCCCCCCCCCCCCCCCCCGCCACACACACACAAATCTTTTTTTTTTAAGAACAGAAAAATACTAGAAGGTTGTCCAGGGACAACTGGTCGAGCCCGCTGTTTGCTATAGTGGCCTATAAGCATGTCAAGACTAAGTAACTGCTTCACTCTAGAAAGAAGCCAAACATCATCATGCTTAGCCAGCATTTTCTTCTTTTTTTCAAATTTTCACAAAGGAAAATAAGTAGAAGTGATGACCCAGACAAGCTCAATTTATGACAATTACAATATCTGACCTTCAAGTGTGACCTTGACCTTGGACCTACCCAAACACGTATGTCACTTGACACTTCCACTCATCAAGGAGAACAATTGTGCCAAATTATTTTGAAATCCATCCATAAATGTAGAAGTAATGGTTCGGACAAGCTCAATTTATGACCATTTTATCATTTGACCTTCAAGTGTGACCTTGACTTTGGACCTACTTGAACAAATGTTCCAAATGGCACTTCTACTCATCAAAGAGAACGATGGTGCCAAATTATTTTGAAATCCATTCGTAAATGTTGAAGTTATGGCTCAGACAAACTCAAATTATGGCCATTTATCATTTGACCTTCAAGTGTGACCTTGACCTTGGACCTACCTGAATAAATTTTCCAAATGGCACTTTTAAACATCAAGGAGAACAATTGTGCCAAATTACTTTGAAATCCATCCATAAATGTAGAAGTAATGGCTCGGACAAGCTCAATTTATGGCCATTTTATCATTTGACCTTCAAGTGTGACCTTGACCCTGGACCTACCTGAACAAATGTTTCAAATGGCACTTCTACTCATCAAGGAGAACAATTGTGCCACATTATTTTGAAATCCATCCGTTAATGTAGAAGTTATGGCTCGGACAAGCTCAATTTATGGCCATTTTATCATTTGACCTTCAAGTGTGACCTTGACCTTGGACCTACATGAACAAATGTTTCAAATGGCACTTCTACTCATCAAGGAGAACAACTGTGCCAAATTATTTTGAAATTCATCCATAAATGAAGAAGTTATGGCCCGGACAAGCTCAATCTAAGGCCATTTTATCATTTGACCTTCAAGTGTGACCTTGACCTTAGACCTACATGAACAAATGTTTCAAATGGCACTTCTACTCATCAAGGAGAACAACTGTGCCAAATTATTTTGCAATCCATCCGTAAATGTAGAAGTTATGGCCCGGACAAATCCGGACGGACGCACGCACGCACGCACGCACGCACGCACGCACGCACGGACTTACGCACGGACATACACCGAACTGACATTGTAACAACTATGTCTCGCTCACCGCAAGCGGGCTCGACAATAAATGATGTTTAACCAACCTCAAATACTTGCAGAGCTGCAATGACTGTAAATCCTTGGATAAAAAGTGCAGTGTAGACCTGGGTCAGACTACTCCCAAAACAGCAGTCTAATCAGGGTATGCACTATTTTATTTTCCAAGAAGTTTTGACACACTCAGATGGTAAAAGTGGCATTATTTTAGGACAATTGCAGTATTAAATGGAGATTTGGTTTCAACTTTAAGCTTGGAAATGACAAAGCCACACACACACACACACACTCCTCACTACTTTAAACTCCTTATGAGTTCAGACTAAACTAAAACGCAGCATATCTACTGTAAGATGAGCCTTTAGGCATTAAAACTGCAGTTTGCATCTTTTATGACATATGTTTTGAACCTGCTTAATGAGGAGTTCTAATGAGGTGTCACAACATAAACATTTATAATGAAATGCCATGTTTGTCAAATACAAGCATATGGGATGGGGGGGGGGGGGGGAGTGGTTGTCAGCTCTGGAATACCCTTGGTTCATAAATTTAGACGCCAGTGTGTTTATATAGTTCTCAGTGATCTTTTTTTTAGAGATTTACTCTAATTGTTGCCAAAATTCTCATGGAAACATGGAAATCTGTAAGGTAGGGGCAAATCTTGTGCAAAAATTGTATAATTTAAGAATGAATGGTACCTCTGAGAATGGAGATGTTTTTCCCAAATTTTGGTTAAATGAGACATATTTCTCTAATATGATTCTGAGTTAGAGTAACAAAAAAAAACAGCTGTCCAGCAAACTTGATTTAATATGTAGCAAAATCTATGGACTCACAACCGTAATCCATTTGTTTTTTTTTTCTAAGATATAATAATAGGATATGATCATGATTAAACAAAATATTATACATGAAAAAAAGGTAAATAAATAAGAGGCCAATATTTGGTGAACCAAAATGGAATTATTTTTTATCATTTCTCTTCAAGTAATATGTGCATTCATGATTGTATATTGTGGTGTCTCACTGGTGCTTTGGGTCAAAAGGAACAACTTTTAATAAAATTAAAGATTCCACAAATTTCAACTGAACAATTATCTACATTATAGGTATTGTACATGAATAAAGCTCTAAATATATTCACATGCAGTCTGGCCTTGCCTTTCAGTGTTTTCCATAAAAATGTAAAAAGATAAATATATTTATAAATAAGAAATAATTAAAGTGATGGGCAGTATAAGAAAAAAATGTTTCTGGGGACATTTCCACAAGTGATGGTTTTATGAAATGATTTTACAAGATTTCACAAAGACTCAGCTGGGGCATGTTTTTCTGTATTTGAAAGCAATTCTGGAAATTCTATCTTATTCAGCCATAAATACATATGTTGTGATCTATTATTAGAACCATCTTGCTGAAGTGGTTCAAATGAGGGAGCACAACCGGTGTTCATGAAGCCCATTAATGCTGGTCCAACATTTATAATGGGACTGTGTTTTTAATTTTTCATCCTAACATATCTGCATACTTAGGACAAACACATGATAAAGTGCTGGATCTAGCAGTCAGCAGGGTATTCATTTTTTCTGTGTATGGACACTATGGTCTATATTATAAAGATCTTTCTGACATAATCCTCTGTGATCAATGAAATGGCTTCTTTAGGGGTGTGACCTTGGGTTTGGGGGGAGGGGGTGTAGACAGGAGTGGGCTTTCCCTCACTCAACTGCACTCCTTTACATTCATGGCTATCAGCCAATGTCTGTCATCAAGGTTTTCTGTCTATTAACTGATAGTTTACTCTTACTCTCTTGATAGGAGGATTTTCAATTTACATAGATCTAGTTTGTAAAAGTTTCTTTTAGTTGGGTTAAATGGAATAAAAATAGATCTATGTGTTTTTTTCTCTCAGTTTGTGGTATTTCTATTGGTATATTTTTAAGCATTTTAATTTGTAATGGGATTCATGCTAAAGTATAATTTTTGGCATTTAATTTTACTGAATATATTTTTCATGTCCCCCCCCCCCCCCCCCACCCCACACACACACACACCCCAACCACAAACCCCATCCTCCCGTAAAGGGGTCGGTCCATATTTCATCTTGTTTGACATTTAAAGAGGACTGTTTTAGTTTGTTTCTTGTAAAACGGTTTAAAACCAGTTCACATGAGACTGAAGAGGCGACTATCATTTTTTATGCACGTGGGCCCAGACTCTTTCTGTTTTTTTTTTTTTTTTGGCATCTCACGAATAGGCGAAGCCTGGAGCACTTGAGCCATTGTACTCGTACGTATGCAGTTGTAACTGAGCTGGTTGCACGAGATTTGACTTTCTCACCATGTGGTTGTATGTGACTATGTGTGTGCCTGTGGGGTAGGGGTGGAGATGCACAGGAGCCTGAGGAGGAGTGTTTTTGTGGCGAGGGGGGGGGGGGGGGGGGGGGGGGGGCTAAAGGCGAGGTTATCAGCTCTTATAAACAAATAGACACTTACAATTTACAGTATAATTCATTCTTTCCTTCCTTCTTTTAATCTTCAAGAGCTCAAGAAAGCAAAAAATATTGTTGTTCCGCCAAAGGTTATCACGTAAAACATCCAAGAGAGCATGCGTGCTACGCGTGACGTTTAACTTACGGAATTTCCAACACCCATGATATTGATCGATTTCTGCGTAAACAGATCTTCTCCTGCCGTATTAACTAGCATGAATGACGACGAGTATCTCAACTATGAAATTTTCACAATGTCCCCGAAATCGGTTTTTGGGACAATTTTCTTTGCAAAATAATTGATCGCAGGGTTTTGGGGGGTTCGGTTTATACGAACTGGGTGCATCAGATTGTGACCATTAATTTCTATTTTTGGAAGTTTACTGGAGTCGTGAAATGAGTTCAAGCTCACAATAATAGCCAAAAGATTTCCCTGATTCGTGTTCCTAGTAGTGTCAGTCATCGTAGTGACAATAACAAGTGGCATAATTAGGTGCAGTTTTTACTGAATTTTCGCCGCCATTTTGTTGGGGATTATTTCTTTGTGCGTAGACGACTGCTCAGAAAATGAATTACTCAAATGTGATGAGTCTGCGTTCCCACTATAAGGCTGGCATGATTTCGACGCCATGTTTTTGGTTTGTTTACAAACTGAGTAGTCATATATTATTTTGCAATTTTAAAATGTTCCAAAACCAAATTTTCTGAAATTTCACATGATAGTAGAGTATAGTTCAATGCTTTTCATGGCATAGGTCTGCGACCTGGAGAAAGTCGAATACGCTATAAATCGTAATTTTTTGTTCACATGTTTGACGTGGAAGTAAAGGGCACAGTTTCGTTAATAATTACACAGGCAGGAAAGAATGTCTTGGACTTAATTTAACGGAAATATTTACTAATGGAAGTCAGAGAGGTGCTCTTAAAATTTCAACCGGTGAGGCAATTTCATAAATCTGTCTGGTGGCATGAAAATGGAGAGGGGTTCGTCGATAGCCATTGTAATGGCGACAATTTCGAACAAAAATTCGTTGCTATGTGTTTGATTATATCCCTACTCCTTGGAGCTGCGTTCCAACTGGCTTGTTTATGTTTATTTTATCAAAATAACGTTGCGCGTCTGCCGTAACGTCACTTGTGTAAGCGCGCAAATACTGTGGGCCGATAGAAAAGTTACAAAACTGTTGTAGGTATAAAAATGTTGTAGGTATAAAAATATAAAAATGTTGTAGGTATAAAAATGTTGTAGGTATAAAAATGTTGTTTGTATAAAAGCATGTCCAAGATCACTGTCAGAAGTACGACATAATGAAACGTTTATCACTATGAGTTTCTTTTACCGCACAGAGAAGCGCGTCGTCGTCGAGTGGTTTGAGGTGCTCGGCTATTTCACAGAATTCGGGCTCGAATCTTCGTTGGTCTAGCCAGGCTTGACAAACTCTTTCATCTCCGCAGCAAAATTTGAGCAAATAGGCATGTAATTTCGAATCAGGGAATGACGAAGGCAGCGAAAGGAGAGGGCTGACTCCGCCTTTCATAGTTTGAGCCCATGATACAGTGTGCATCTGACACCCACTGCCTCTACGATAACTAGGCTACAGGAAACGCTGTTTATCTTTTCAGGCATTTGCATTATCAGATTTGCATGTTGCTTCTAAATCCGTCGCCAAACGGTTCAAAACGTTGTTACAAAGCATCTGCTCTTACCAGACTTGACAGATGAATTGCGATTTCATCTACTTTTAACAGTACTTCAGTCATTTCAGGACGATGGAAGAGTGATAATGATAGACTGCGTGCACAAGCATCTGCTTTATCTGGCTGGATGGCTTGCGATTTCATCTACTTTTAACGGTACTTCAGCCATTTCAGGACGATAGGAGAGTGATAATGAAAAGCTGTGTGCACTGGAACCCCGTTTGCGATTTGAAAGAATTCCGCCTTTGGTCGGGTTTGGGACCGCTAGATTCTAAATCAGCAGGCCAGGGCTTAGTCTACTGAGCTTTCGGTACTCCATATCTGCTCTTAGACCGTGTGACATAGTGCATGGAACATATCGAGTCATCGGGTGATTTATCAACTTTGGATCTCTCTCTTTCTCTTATTTTTATTATTATTATTATTATTTTTGTTTTGTTTCTTTTTTATTTTTGTTATTTATTTATTTTGATTATTTTTGTTATTTTTTATTCTTTCACATTTTTATTTGTTTATTCTTTCTGCCAGTTACAGCTCAAAAAGTAGCGTTTTGAAACTAAGAAAACTTTCCTAACAGAATTTTTTTCTCGAATTCCTTATAACTCTTTGAAATTATCCTGTTTATTGGGTTGTGATCAGACTCTTTCTGCCAGAATTACAGGGCTTGATCTGTCCAGCTGTCCAGTGATGTAGCTGCTATTGTCGCAAAACATCTTTCAGTTTTCATTGATTATCAAAACACACACACACATACACACACACACACACACACACACACACACGAGAAAACAAGAAAGAGAATGAAATAAATGAGTTATGACCCGATCCTTCTGCAAAAGTGCAAAAGTAATGGCCCTTGATCAGTTCTGCGCTAGAGTCAGAGACCTTGATTTGTCCAGCGCCTTACTATTACGATGACAACTCTTTCGTCAGCATTAAGCTGACTGTCTTTCAAGATACTGTAAACACAGCCTGAAGTGAATCTTACTTCACCAGCAGAGTATGTTAGGATACTTAGGATACTATGTTAGGATCGCTCTGCTGATGCAAATCTTATTTTTGCCGCGACTCAACCTTCAATCCATGAAACTTTAAGACTTTCGCGCTATCTTTAGATTAGTAATGCGTGTTTCCACCATTGATTTGAGGTCGCAACTCCATTCTTTTAAGTTTCAGCCAATTTTCATGAAGCGCCCCAGAGCTCTAAATCTTCAGCCAATAACACAGAATCACGTTACATTTCACAGATGTTTTTCTGTCGTGTTTTTGAAGCCATGTATTGTACAACAAAGTCATATTTCTGTTGTAGTGAAGAGGAAATGAATCTCAATACATGTATATTGATTGTATATGATGTTTTTTCATGAACTGTCAGCCCGAAATACAAAACATAATTTTGACTGACTTGGTCAGCAGTGAAATAACTTCAGTGCTCCAAGCATTTGTTTTTCATTAATTCATCCATTGTATCTGATAATCAGCGCAAGAGTGATGGAACCTGGAATTGTGCCCCACCTACTTACTATCCGAACTGGAAACCAAAACAGCGATACATGTCGGCAGGGCGTGACCAGAATCAGACCTAAATATTTTCACCCCTGGTAAACTATGTATATACAAGGGCTGTAACGAAACGAAAACGAGCTGTTTTGAAACGAAAAAGAGTCATAGTCACCAAACGACCTGATGACCAGGTCGTTTGGTAACTATGACTCTTTTTCGTTTCGTAACATCCTTGAAAACATAGTTTACCAGGTGTGACTTTTCAATTTTTCTGTCTGTGTTTATGTGAATGGGTACACGTTCATCACGTTCATGACAAGAGACTCTGCAGTTGTCTTTTTGCCTCCCGTTTCATCGGGAATCAACTCTTAGAAGAATGAATTTCTTCTCCAGGAGAGATTTTTTTTCTTTGAGATCTGGGGCCGTATTCATGAAACGACTTTTTTTTAGTTTAATCATATTTTATTGCCTTTTGAAACAAGCAATGGGGTTGGGCTACAAGTTCTCACAACATTAGTTACAGCCCTTCCCCTACAACATATTTACAATACGTTAACATGGCAACTATACAGAAAGAGAATAACTAAATATATGGATGAAGAACAAAAATGTAAGTATAATTATACATACGCATTATACATATGCCAACACATGCATATAGGTACATGCCCAAGCATGCACATACATGCACATATAAATTGCATAGGCATTTAAATATATCAAGATATAGAATGATATAAAGGTGATAAAGTAAATAAATAGTATAACTAAGTGAATACGACTAAAAGGAAACGAGAAAAAAAGGAAGAAAAAAAAAAAGAAGAGAGAACAAAGAGAGATTGGCGATGCCGCTCGAAGAGGGATCCCAGGAACGCGCGAACAGAGCGCTCCCAATCCAGCAAATGCATCAGCGCAGACCGATCAGATTCTTTACTTTCCCAAACATCCGCAGAATTTATTAATTAATAGGAAGCAATCTGACAGTCAGCGCAGATGCATAGGCTGGTCCAGCTCTCTCCGCCCCGCAGTACATGAGACCCCGCTCCAGGCTGCACCGCTCTTGAAATTCCCCTGTGCTGAACTGCCTGTGCTCTAGAAGGCCGACGGAAGGGTAGGAATATAGTGAGGGCAGCACCTGAAAAAGAAAGAGAAATATAAGATTGTTTCGTGGAAAAATGCCTATGTTCATGAGGACAACTATATATAAATTCATATTCCATAGTGGCCTCATAGTTTAGTTTAGACATATTTTATTGTCCAAACTATTACAATAGGGTTGGGCTACAAGTTCTATCAACATTAGTTACAGCCCTTCCCTTAGAGCAGTATATAGGTATATACATTTGAACAACTTTGACTTTGAATATAAGGAATAAATAACAATATAATATGACTGAAGAAACGACCAACAGGTCAAAGAAAGATGAAAAATAGCAAAGTAAGAAGGTGAAAAGAAAATGGATATGAGTAAAGTTAAAGCAAGCGGATTACATAGTAACATGAAACTGAATAATCAGGGGGCAACATCCAGTCGCCCCCGAACTACTCGTTTCCATGTTTATATACGAGGTGTTCGGCTTCACATCCTCCGTCTGCCCGTAAAGAAAGCATGCACCCAGGAGATAATACTAAATTATTTGAAACGCCCCGTATCTTTGATATAAGATTGGACCTCTATAAACAGAACATCGTTATCGGTATCGCTGAGATTGTCTTTACCAAACAAAAGTGCATTTATACTAAGAGGGTGATAGCATCTTGTTCTTGTGAAAAAAGTAAGTCGCTGTTCATCGAAAAGGGGACATTCAAAAAAGAAGTGATTGGCCGTTTCGTTATCATTATTGCAAGAACATAAAGGTGACACATTCAGATGATTTCGAAATAAATCATTGTTCAGATTACTACAACCATTTCGAATTCTACAATGGATCACAGATAGATATCTATTTCCCTTACTTGAAAAGGTAATTATTTTCGGAAATAGTGAAGATTTTAGTGAATTTTTAAATCTTTTAAACGAATCAATGTCTCGGACAGAACTGTCTAAGGTGTTCCACAATGCAACTGAAGAGGGGACACAACTCTTCCGAAAAGTCTCAGTTCGTGTTCGAGGAGTCATAAAATCGTTAGCGTTACGAAGAGGATAGCTAGAAATTTCACCAACTAAAGGTGGGATGAGATCAGATATATAATCAGGAACCATATTATTGTTACATTTATACATGAAGCAAAGTTTTTGAAATTTTCTTCTTTCATGAAGCGGAGCCCATCCACATTCCTTATATAATTTATCCAAAGAGACTGAGCGTGTAAGGCCGGTTACTATTCTTGCTGCTTCGTTTTGAAGTTTTTCGAGGGAATTGAGCTCTTGAATGGTACAGCCGTCCCAAACGATAGATGAGTACTCTAAAATGGGTCTTACGTATGCTAAATATATTTGATTAAGTGCAACTCTCGATAATGTGAACTTAAGCCTGCGCATTATACATAATACTTTGTTAGCAGATTTGATTATATTTTGTATATGATCATGCCAGCGAACTTTGTTGTTCAGGGTTATACCTAAATGTTTGTGGTTATCAACGAACGTTATGGGAGTGTTGTCAAAAATCAGCTTCGGCACATCAATTTGGGAGAGACTGAATGAGAACAACATTGCTTCAGTTTTACTGGGATTAAACTTAACCAGCCATTGTTTGGCCCACTGAGAGATGATGGCTAGGTCATGATTGATGATACCTTCCAAGTCATTCAAATTTGAGGCAGAAAAATATAAGGAGCTATCATCAGCGAATAATCTTGTTAAACTTAAAAGATGTTCAGAAATATCGTTGACGTAAATTAGAAAAAACAGAGGACCGAGTACAGAGCCTTGGGGAACACCCGCAGTTACATTCCGAAAGGATGAGAAAGATGAATTAATAACAACCCTCTGTTGTCGGTTTGATAAATAACTACTAATCCATTCGAGGACATCACCGTCAATGCCATATTGTTGAAGTTTGAATAAAAGGCCCTTATGCCATACGCGGTCAAATGCTTTAGAGATGTCGCAAAAGACCATACATGAATGTTGTTTCTCGTCGAGCGACTGACAGATATGATGGAAAATATCGACAAGCTGATAAGTGGTTGAATGTCCGGGTAGAAAGCCGGACTGGTACTTATAAAATATATTATTAGATATTAGGTAATTGTGAATCTTTTTAAAAACTATTCTTTCCATTACTTTAGCTACATTACTTAATAAAGATATGGGTCTGTAATTTGAAGCTAGCGTTTTATCATCTTTTTTATATATGGGTAAAACAAGGGATTTTTTCCAGGAAGACGGAAAGGAGTGATCACATAAAATTCTGTTGTATAGTATGCAAAGGGGTTTTAGTACACTGTGGACAGTTCCTATTAACATCTTATTACTGACAAGGTCAGGACCTATTGCTTTGTTTGGATTCAGATTTTCGATAATATCCTTAATTTCACTTTCTTCAATTGCTATAGTACTAAGTGTTGAATTAGTTTTCATCTCAAGAGGTGGCAAATATACTTGTTCGTCATTAACAGACGAAATTGACGCAAAATAATCATTTAAACAGTCCGCCTTTGCTTCGTCGGTAGAATGAACAACTACATTGCCATCAGGAGACTGAGAACTTAAGGGGGGTATTGCAGAAGTTTTACTATTACCTTTGACAAAATGTCGTATAATCTTCCAATAATTACATTTATTACCACTATAAGATTCAAAGAGAAGGTTTTCAATATTATTAAAGAAAGCTTCCTTGGCGTGCTTTATGAGATTATTTACCTTATTACGTGCGTGTTTATAGTTAATCCAATCAGTTTGTTTACCGGTCTTTGCTGCTTTTGTTTTTAAACGATCACGTTTTCGAGAATGACGTCTTATCTCCGAATCATACCAAGGTTTGTCCGATGGTCGTATGGTTACTTCTTTAGTGGGGATGCTTTCTTTAGCAAAATTCATAAATTTATCGGTAAATGTATTACAAGCATCATCTATACTGCCATCATTCAAGCAATCCCAATCCTGAGATAAAAATTTTTGATTAAATAAGTCAAAATCTGCTCTTTTGTATAACCAAACCGTTCGTTTATAAGCAAAGGATAGAGGGTAGTCATGGGGAATACAAATGTATGTTGCAGAGTGGTCAGAAAAATCATTTGGGGAGGCAATTATACCCGAATCAAGAACAGACATTTCGTCTGGAACTATTACTGGGTCTAACAAAGCTGTATTTCTTGTAGGAAGAGTAATGACGTTGTGCAAGGAGTTCATAAGCATGACATCTTTAAGATTGTTTACATTATTGTTTAAGAGGTCTTCATTTAGATCTCCAACCAATATGATATTTCCAGACGATTCAAGTGCCATTTCAATATTTCTGTTAAGGGATTCGAAAAAATTGACATCCGAAGTACGAGGACTATAGAAAGTTCCGATTAGATATATTTGTTTATTAAGTCGGCATTCGATCCAAATAGATTCCTGGCAAAATATTTCCAAGTCAGGTCTATGATTGTGAATAATTTGGTTAGATACATATGTTAAGATACCACCGCCATGATTTGTCCGATCTTTCCGATAAGGTGTATCATAAGTTTCATTTAACAGTATAGTATCGGTTGGTACTTTAAAATCTAAATGGGTTTCGGTAAAACATAAGATTTCAAAATCTAAAAAGTTATCCCGAATATAGTCTAGTTTATTCCTAATACTTCGCGTGTTACAATGCAGTATCGAAACTGAGCTGTCATTTAGATCTGGACCCGGGTTCATCTCAACATCCCCTGATAAAAGAACTAACATGACAATAGTGAAAGATATTTGCAAACTAAGTGTGCCCAGCAATACACGATATAAGTGATAAGTAGATGAACTGAAACGTTTTAAGTATTTCCAAGTAAAAGATAGACCGAAACAAAAAGAAAAACTCACCTGACAGATACGGCCAAGCTTCTGACATCGATTGTAGAATAGACCAATCTCCGCCCTGTAACTTGCTAAACTATTACCTTTGAGGCAATAAAACTATTTCTAGACTGAAGATGACGGCAGACCAGTCGAAACTACCATATTTCCAGCCCCTCAGCCCCCTGGTCCTAACGCAGGCAGTCCAGCACACAAGAGTAATAATAATAATAATAATAATAATAATAAGATACATACAAATAAGAGAAGACATTTTACACATTGCCATAACTTAGCTGTTGTGAAGGTGTTCATCTATGAATATACGGTAAGTTGTCCGACAGTAAAATGGCACTACAAGTTATCGAGACTGTAAGGTCAAATGTCCAGAACTCTAACGCCCGTTGGCAGCACTGCAGATCCCCATCAGAGCGTTCTGATCAGTATCGACAATGTCCCCCAGGCATGAGAGCCAGACATCTAGAGCACATACATACAGATGTCAAATGACAACACCGCATATCCATATCAGAGCTGTCTGATCGGGATCTACGGTGTTCTCACAGGCATTTAAGCGAGAAATCTAGAGCAAATATGGTATATAAAATGTCTATTGACAACCAGTGAGCCCTTAGAATCCAAAGCGCTCTCGCAGGCGTTAAATCCGAATATTTAGGAGTAGTATGATACAATTACTGGCGAGTAAGTCAAGCTAACATGGTAAGAGATAACCTATGATAAGAGCAGCCTGGACAGAGTCCACAGTGTTCTCTAAGCATTCAGCCAAGTAACTAAAACAGGTATAATACATAAGAATGTCTATTGGTAACAATGGAGACCATAATTACAGCAGCCTGAGCGGGATCTACAGTGTTATAACAGCATTCAGCCAAGTCACCAGAACAGTATAATTCATAAGAATGTCTACTGATAACTATGGAGACCATGATCAGAGGAACCTGAGCAGGGTCTACAGTGTTATCACAGCGTTGAGCCAAGTCTCCAGTACACTAGAATACGTAAGAATGTCTACTGATAGCAATGGAAACCATGATCAGAGCAGCCTGAGCAGGGTCTACAGTGCTATCACAGATTTGTGCCAAGTCTCCAGTACAGTATTATACATAAGAATGTCTACTGATAACAATGGAAGCCATGATCAGAGCAGCCTGAGCAGGGTCTACAATGTTATCACAGCATTCAGCCAAGTCTCAAGAACACTATAATACATAAGAATGTCTACTGATGACAATGGAAACCATGATCAGAGCAGCCTGAGCAGGGTCTACAATGTTATCACAACATTCAGCCAAGTCTCAGGTACACTATAATACATAAGAATGTCTACTAATAACAATGGAAACCATGATCAGAGCAGCCTGAGCAGGGTCCACAATGTTATCACAGCATTCAGCTAAGTCTCCAGCACAGTATTATACATAAGAATGTCTACTGATAACAATGGAAACCATGATCAGAGCAGCCTGAGCAGGGTCTACAATGTTATCACAGCATTCAGCCAAGTCTCCAGTACAGTATTATACATAAGAATGTCTACTAACAACAATGGAAACCATGATCAGAGCAGCCTGAACAGGGTCTACAATGTTATCACAGCATTCAGCTAAGTCTCCAGCACAGTATTATACATAAGACTGTCTACTGATAACAGTGGAAACCATGATCAGAGCAGCCTGAACAGGGTCTACAATGTTATCACAGCATTCAGCTAAGTCTCCAGCACAGTATTATACATAAGACTGTCTACTGATAACAGTGGAAACCATGATCAGAGTAACCCGAGCAGGGTCTACAATGCTATCACAGCATTCAGCAAAGTCTCCAGCACAGTATTATACATAAGAATGTCTACTGGTAACAATGGAAACCATGGTCAGAGCAGCCTGAGCAGGGTCTACAATGTTATCACAGCATTCAGCCAAGTCTCCAGTACAGTATTATACATAAGAATGTCTACTGATAACAATGGAAACCATGATCAGAGCAGCCTGAGCAGGGTCTACAATGTTATCACAGCATTCAGCTAAGTCACCAGCACAGTATTATACATAAGAATGTCTACTGATAACAGTGGAAACCATGATCAGAGGAACCTGAGCAGGGTCTACAATGTTATCACAGCATTCAGTTAAGTCTCCAGCACAGAATTATACATAAGAATGTCTACTGATAACAGTGGAAAACCATGATCAGAGCAGCCTGAGCAGGGTCTACAATGTTATCACAGCATTCAGCCGAGCCTCCACTACAGTATCATACACAAGAATGTCTACTGATAGCAATGGAAACCATGCTCAGAGCAGCCTGAGCAGGATCTGCAGTGTTATCACAGCATTCGGCTAAGTCTCCAGTACAGTATTATACATAAGAATGTCTACTGATAACAGTGAAACCATGATCAGAGGAACCTGAGCAGGGTCTACAGTTCTATCACAGCATTCTGCCAAGACTCCAGTACGGTATAATACATAAGAATGTCCACTGATAACAAGGGAAACCATGATCACAGCAGCCCGAGCAGGGTCGACAGTGTTATCACAGCATTCAGCCAAGACTCCAGTACGGTATAATACATAAGAATGTCCACTGATAACATGGGAAACCATAATCGGAGACACCTGAGCAGGGTCTACAGTGTTATCACAGCATTCAGCCAAGTCTCCAGTACAGCATAATACATAAGAATGTCTACTGACAACAATGGAAACCATGATCAGAGCAGCCCGAGCAGGGTCTACAATGTTATCACAGCATTCAGCCAAGCCTCCAGTACAGTATAATACTTAAGAATGTCTACTGATATCAATGGAAACCATGATCAGAGCAGCCCGAGCAGGGTCTACAATGTTATCATTCAGCCAAGTCACCAGAACAGTATGATACATAAGGTCGTTTGCTGATAACAATGGAGACCATGATCGGAGCAACCCGATCAGGGTCTACAATGTTATCACAGCATACAGCCAAGTCACCAGAACAGTATTATACATAAGAACGTCTGCTGATAGCAATGGAGACCAAGATCGGAGCTACCCGATCAGGGTCTACAGTGTCATCACAGCATTCAGCCAAGTCACCAGAACAGCATAATACTTAAGAATGTCTATTGATAATAGTGGAAACCATGATCAGAGCAGCCAGAACAGGGTCTACAGTATTATCACAGCATTCAGCCAAATCTTCAGAACAGTATAATTCATAATGACGCCTGTCACAGCATTCAGCTAAGCCACCAGAACAGTATCTATACATAAGAATATCTGTTGATAACAGCTGAGACCATTATCAGAGCAGCCTGAGCAGGGTTTATAGTGTGAAACGACTTAAGTGGTTGCTATTTTGTTGCTAAGGCTAAATTTCTTTGAAGGAGATTCCCTACAACTATGAAATTTGCTCTGGAGGAACAGTCTTACAAAGACTGTTCCTCCAGACCAACCAGAACAGGGTCTACAGTATTATCACAGCATTCAGCCAAATCTTCAGAACAGTATAATTCATAATGACGCCTGTCACAGCATTCAGCTAAGCCACCAGAACAGTATCTATACATAAGAATATCTGTTGATAACAGCTGAGACCATTATCAGAGCAGCCTGAGCAGGGTCTATAGTGTGAAACGACTTAAGTGGTTGCTATTTTGTTGCTAAGGCTAAATTTCTTTGAAGGAGATTCCCTACAACTATGAAATTTGCTCTGGAGGAACAGTCTTACAAAGACTGTTCCTCCAGACCAAATTTCATACAAAGACTGTTCCTCCAGACCAAATTTCATAGTTGTAGGGAATCTCCTTTATAGATATTTAGCCTTAGCAACCGCATAGC
Organism: Ctena decussata; assembly: GCA_963989385.1. Lineage (NCBI taxonomy): Eukaryota > Metazoa > Mollusca > Bivalvia > Lucinida > Lucinidae > Ctena > Ctena decussata. The sequence continues at coordinate 21,000,568 of OZ022508.1, forward strand.
AACGACTTAAGTGGCTTTATAAATACGGCCCCAGGTCCCAATATTAGAAACGGCTCTATTTAGGGCAGCCTAGAGGAAATTTCAAAAGAGCTGTTACCTTTTGTAAAAATCGTGAAAGAACATGGGATTTGTTTATGTGTATGGCTACTTGTATACTTTGTCGGCTCTTTTAGATAATTTTAGCAGAAAATATATGCGCCCGCCCCCACCCCATTCCCAAACCCTCTCCGATGTGTAAACCAAGTGTCTATGAGTATTCTTGTGGAGTGGGAAGTAGTGGATAGGGCAATGCTTTCGGAAAATATTTTTTTCAATAGAGAATATTGGAAAAAAAAATATTTATTTAAAAGATTAGATCCACACAATATGCGAATGAGAGCGAATACTTTTATTTTAGAGTGATCTCCCTTGGACGCGTATGCATTCAACAATATATCCGAAGCGAATGAGTAAGGAAGGTTAATTGGGTGTGGGTTGTAGGGGGTGGTGGGAATTGCAAAATATTGAGCATTGCTTGCGCTTGAAGTGCGTGCGTCGATCGAGTAAAGTTCGGTAGTCTCCGAGAATGGTCCAGAGCAGATTATTGCACCACACACACAACTCCTGTATTTGCTCCTTGTCGAAATGTTGATCTGTTAATGGCTTGCGGTCGATGCATGACTTGCGATGTTACGTATTTTTCAACAGTATTTCATTCATATCAAGACGATGGGTGCTGATAATGAAAGGCTGTGTGCAATGGAACCCCGTTTACGATTGAAAAGATCCCCGCCTTCAGAGGGGCTCGAGCCCGTAACCGCTAGATCACCTGGCCAGCGCTTGACCTACTGAGATACCGGGGCTCCTCTAGTCATGGCAAATTGATTCCCGGATCAGACTGGGCACGTACAGCCCGAAGTAGTTATTTCCTAGGACGAGCCTTACAGCGTGCGTCCACAACTAGAATCACTTTTCCGAAAACAGACTGAGTGGAACTTTGGCGTGACCTCATTCATTTTGATACTGAAATCCGGTGCAAAATTGCAAAAAGAATACACAAATAAATAAATAAAAAGATAAATTTATAAGAATGAAAAATATAATTTTTTTTTCTGAAGTCTTGTGTTCGTGCCGCAGATGGCGTTTAAGACTCGCGGTATGTTAGGTACAGCAGTCAATAGACGGAGTCCTGTCCTTCCGATGTTTTTTACCCTCTCTGATTTGAAAGAAGTATATATACTGCTAGGTTAGTCAGCCGTTGGCCCGATGGAGAATTGATTCCGTAAATATATTTACTGCTAGGTTGATCAGCCGTTGGCCCGATGGGGAAGTGATTCCGTAAACATATTTACTGCTATGGTGATCAGCCGTTGGCCCGATGGGGAAGTGATTCCGTAAACATATTTACTGCTAGGTTGATCAGCCGTTGGCCCGATGGGGAAGTGATTCCGTAAACATATTTACTGCTAGGTTGATCAGCCGTTGGCCCGATGGGGAAGTGATTCCGTAAACATATTTACTGCTAGGTTGATCAGCCGTTGGCCCGATGGGGAAGTGATTCCGTAAACATATTTACTGCTATGTTGATCAGCCGTTGACCCGATGGGGAAGTGATTCCGTAAACATATTTACTGCTAGGTTGATCAGCCGTTGGCCCGATGGGGAAGTGATTCCGTAAACATATTTACTGCTATGTTGATCAGCCGTTGACCCGATGGGGAAGTGATTCCGTAAACATATTTACTGCTAGGTTGATCAGCCGTTGGCCCGATGGGGAAGTAATTCCGTAAACATATTTACTGCTAGGTTGATCAGCCGTTGGCCCGATGGGGAAGTGATTCCGTAAACATATTTACTGCTAGGTTGATCAGCCGTTGGTCCGATGGGGAAGTGATTCCGTAAACATATTTACTGCTAGGTTGATCAGCCGTTGGCCCGATGGGGAAGTGATTCCGTAAACATATTTACTGCTAGGTTGATCAGCCGTTGGCCCGATGGGGAAGTGATTCCGTAAACATATTTACTGCTATGTTGATCAGCCGTTGACCCGATGGGGAAGTGATTCCGTAAACATATTTACTGCTAGGTTGATCAGCCGTTGGCCCGATGGGGAAGTGATTCCGTAGATATATTTACTGCTAGGTTGATCAGCCGTTGACCCGATGGGGAAGTGATTCCGCGACCTCCTGCGCCATAGCAGATAACCTCTAACCACTGAATTTCAGCGCCTTTCTAGCCTGCTAATGTTAACTAGAAAAGGCTCACAGAATAATTCAGGGGCCCAGTATTCCTGGAGCCCTTTGAGCAGATTTGCGACGAGAAATCGGACAGTGGCAGCTAGCAAGGACTCAAATGTTTCATGCGAGTGCTAATAATAATCTGTGCGCGAACTTACATACTAAAGAGACTGTGCAGAAAATAAAAGAAGAATGATTTGTTTCATCAAAATATAGTACAAGGTGTCGATTATAATAATAATGATAATGATAATAATTATTATCATTATTATTATTATTATTTTTAGTATTATTATTAGCAGTAGTAGTCATTTTGATGCATGTACGGGCTGAAAAAAACGGGTGAATGTCAGTATTTCAACAAAAGCTGACAAACGCAGAACTTGCTTTTTTACTATAAGATTTATCAATCAACTTTACCATCAGGTAAGGTTTTACCAAATTTTATGAGCATATGAAAATATGGATAAAAGTTTGAGCTTATCTACAAGTGTGCCTGTCCCGAAAGAAGCAACCTTCACATGAACACCAGCGAAGATTACTTTTCAAACAACCCTGATCTATGGCGGGACGTTTCGCGTCATTACTGGCGCCAAACTTGCCGGACGTTACGTCATCAAAACAGTAAAACGTTTAAAAGCATTTTTTTCGGTTTTGACGCAATAAAATGAATAACTAAGACAAAGATAACATTTTCATAAACATTCTCTACCAGATTTCCTCAAAATTATTGCCATTTATTGTAATTTTGATTTGGAACTATTTGTGGTCACTGAAGTGGCCCTCTGGCACAGAGCTGGTTAAGACTCCAACGTGTTCCAGATTACCAGATGGGCACACAATTTAGGAAAATCCTTGTGCTAAATATAGACGAAAGGAACACTCGAAAAAAATTATCTGCGCATGCGCAAAGTAACGCTATTGAGGCCATGCTATTTGCTGTATCAAACTGGCTTATCATACCAGTACGCGGACACCTTAGAATCTGAGTAAACTGTGATGACATTTATACGCTGCAATACTAAATTAATTTATTGGTACATGTAGTTACCAAAAACTGATTAACATCGTAAAAGGCTGTTCTTAATTCATATTGACAGATGGCTGTTTACTTTGCCTGTTTCAGCGTTTGGCGCAGTCAAACTGAAGCATCGATCGTGATACCGGTCTGCATCAGCCCTGCAAATTCGTAAATGTGTTTTGTAAGTGTAAACGTGAATGACAAAACGATAAAGAAATGGTGCCTTGAAAAAATATCACAAAGTCAGTTGAATCTAAAAAGTATCTTAGAGTTTATTTGACGCCAAACACAAAAGTGTCCGCGTACTGGTAGTGTCCGCGTACTAGTCGGGTCTGTCTACATCAACTCTGTTGTTTCTTTCCACCATTAACAAAATGTTATGACGTCATGGCGTCACTTCCCGTACTTCCTGTGGGAAGTGACGTCATGAAGTCAAAACATGACGTTACATTTGGCGCACTTCTTTAGAATTCAGTCCTGAAGGAAACTTGGTATTTAGTCTGTTTATACAATCATTTTCCCTGATTAGACGTAGTGATTTTGACTGTCCGTGGACTTTCTCAAGGACTGAGACTTGCACATTGTGTATGGAATGGTTGTTTGAGTTGAAATGTGTTGCTACCAGTTTGTCTCTGTTCAGTCTGATGTCTCGTAGGTGCTCGTCGACTCTCTCTTTCAGCTGACGTCCAGTTTCTCCTACATACACTACTTTCCCACACTTAGTGCATGTTAGCCGTATATGACATCCCTCTCAGTACACATGGAGTCCTGTTCAACCTGTATTGCACAAATTCTGCAGTCTGCTTTACATGCTGGTCGCTGACGTGGCATGTCTTTCTTCAGCTTTAAACCATGCACTAGGATATCAGCCAGATTTCGATACGGAATTGGCCGAAGTGTTACGATTGGTCCAATACCACCTAGAATGTTCAACATGTATGACCCGAGACCCTGTGGTTGCAAGCACTTGGAGCCGTGTGTCCGTCCAAGTGCGTAAAAGTGTCTTATTTGTTTCACTTTTATTTGCTGATTCCCTGATGACGTCACGATACACAATACACCATGTTAACGGTGCCGCGGTGACAGCTCACGATTAGTCCTTCACATGACGTTATCAGTTCCGCTTCAATGTAGCGCTCTTTACGAGGGTAGCGTCGCGGATCCCGGCTTACGGCGGACTGCTCAATACTGGCATTTTCGATGAGTTTTTTAATGGAATTATGCTATAAAATGCAAAATCGATCTCACGTGTGTTCCATTGCATTAACATTTGACGGGTCCCTTGGAAGATGCTTGAACACTCTGCTAAAGCCGTATGTTTAAACCTGCAAATCTTCACATTCTCCAGTGTATCAGTACTTTACTCCGCCGGTAAAATCATTCGTACGCATGTGATATATGCAAATGGCAATAAATGTGCCAAACTATAATTTGATTAATCGTGTAATATTTATCATTTTTACTAACTTGAACCATAAACGTGCAAATTGTTCTATTTGTGTACGTTTTGGCATTCAGCCCGGTAGTTAAAACGTGGCACCCCACTGCACTTCCTCTGAGGCAAAATCGTTTCATTGTCCTAGCAGGCACATGACGTTGAAATGACGTCGCACTGACGTCGATGCGACGTAATGACGTCGCACCAACGTCGTACTGACGTCATTTTGACGTCATGTGCCTGCTGGGGTGCGTCCTGTTTCAACAACACACTTTCTTGATATGGCGGAAGTACTGTTGAAAACACCATCCAAGTTACTTCGAGTCACAGTGCAGAAATTCCATATTTGTGTGCGTACATTATACATCATGCAGTCGTTCCGAATTTTATAGAATCACGTTCAGATTTTGGTTAGTCATGTTAAAAGAGCGGAATTTCCTGCGCGCGTTGCTGGTATCAAATTAAAGCACTATCAGAAATACTTTGTGTTGAACGTGTTTGTGACAGTGATGCTTAACTGACTGGTCGGCTACCTTGTGATCAATCAAACGTCGAACTCCCATTGACATCTATGACGTTGACGGTACTGCTGTATTGTTGAGACGTCTGTATTTCCGCGTCTGTCATGATAGCTGGACCGCGTCGAGGCGAAAACTGTCTTCTAGCGTTACAGGACAGCACATGTCCTGGCCATGCTGCTCATCGATAGAGGCCATGACGTCGCATGAACATCAGTGTAATGTCTTTACGCCACACAGACGTCAGTGCGACGTCATGCCTGCTATGATGTCTATTAATATGACGTCAGTGTGCGCATTCTGATTAGAGTGAAGCACCGTGCCAACGGTATGGGTGCGATAATTGTCATAGGTCATAGTTGTAATGACGACATATTTTCATAGTTCAATAGCCGATTGATTGTTCTGTTAACCTTTCATGGAATAACGTGCCCTATTTTCACATGCAGATGCCAGCCTCAGGCCCAGACTGCCAAATGCCTATATACACGTGCGCTTCATATCGTTTAAGCTCCCCAGAGCCAAAGGACTTCTTCGATTAAGGCGAGGATTTTCCCCATTAGACCGGCGCGACAGGTCCGAATTTTCAAAAGTGTAAAGTGTGCAAATTTTTCTTAGCGGAGCTTCCACAAATATGTAAGCTACGGAGCCCGGGAGGGGACATTGCAATACATATACTGATTTCGTTCCCACGAAATGCATTTCGTTCCCACGCATTGCTTTTCATTCGCTCAGTTTAGTATTTCGTTCCCTCAAAATAAAATTCCGTTCCCACGCTTTACTTTTTCGTTTCCACGCATTACTTTTTTCATTCCCTCAGTTCAGTCTTTCGTTTCTTCGAAATAATATTCCGTTCCCACGCTTTACTTTTTCGTTTCCTAAAAATAGCATTTCGTACCCTCAAAATAATATTCCGTTCCTTCGCTTTACTTTTTCGTTCCCTCAAAATAATATTCTGTTCCCACGCATTACCTTTTTCGTTTTATCAAAATAATAATTCGTTCCCTCAAAATAATATTTGGTTCCTCCAAAATACCATTTCGTTTCCACGCATCACTACTTCGTTTGCACGTACTAATATTTCTTTCTCTTGTAAAATAAATTCGTGTCCTTAAAATGGTATTTTGTAACCTCGCAATAATATTTCGTTCTATCACTATAGTATTTTGAGCCTACAAATTATTATTCCGTTCACTCGAATTAATATTTCGTTCCCACGATTTACAATTACGAGGCCTCGCAATAATACTACATCTATTTTTAGCTTTATCGGTACAATGGGCGTTGCAAAGAGCTCTGATTTGAATAAGGGCCTTTAAGAATGATAATCAATTTGGTCAACATTCTACTAAAAATTTGAACATGACAATCGAACTGCATATTTAATAAACAATGCAAAAATAAGATACTGAGAAAACATAGCATCGCTATATAGAAAAACTTTCGCTGCTTTATTCCTGGTGAAAATTCGACGCTGGTACAACGTCCGCCCAACGTTGGACAAACATCATAGGCGTTTCTGAACGTTGGGTCAACTTTGTCCCAACATCGCGTGCTCACTCGGCGGTGTCGACTATACTTGCATGGTTTACGAGGGGCTCTGGGTTCGTGATCAGTAGGGCCACAATTTTGTCCTCATCAGTTACATTTGGGAGGTGGCCCTGGGCTGGAGGGGCGCAGTGATGGTGATGTCTGAGTTGCTTACAGTGAATGGTATTCTGCTTTTGTGACTTATTGTTTGTTCCCTTTGGCGGTGTGACCATTTCGAGGGGGTCTGCTCTGGAGGGAGGAATTTTCTCCAAGGGGAGCAAGTTCTTTCCTTTAAGAATTGGCCCCATTTTTGGATTTACAGAGACTGGTTGGCTGAATTGCTTCCCTTGAAGGAGTACTCATTCACCTTTTATAATTTATGGACTTGGTAAGCCAGCTAAATTCAGGGTCCGGAAATACACCAGGGATTAATCGTGACAGCTGGCATAATAACCTATCATTTAGTTTAAGCATTTATAATCTATGGTAAAGCTGTGGTGTGTGGGTGCCCCTTCATATTTTTGCCAGGTTTCCACACGGAGACAACTCTTAAGACTTCCTTCTTGCTTCCCCGGGTGGAAGTGCCTTTTCTGGCAGGCATGCTTTAGAAGGAGAGCATTTGCTTAAATGGGGGCAAATCCGTTTCATTAGGAGTTGGCCCAAAATTGGAGGGGGCACAGGGATTGGGATGACTGAAAGTACTAGACTGGCTCCAGTTAAAAAATAAATAAAATAATAATAATAATAATAATAATAATAATAATGATAATGATGAAAATAAAATAATAATAAAATAAAAAAATATGGTTGGCCTTCAGAACAAACGGAGTCCCATTAAGACTTGTACCATTTAGAATATAACATTTGGCCTGGGAGTCTGGCTGCTAAAATACACTGGTTTTGCTTTTATCATCACCGAATATTTTTGCGAGAAAACGAAACCGCTATTTCATAGGAACGAAATGTTAATTTGAGTATACGAAATATTATTGTAAGGAAATGGAATATTATTGCGTGGGAAAGAACTAGTAATGCGTGGGAATGGAATATTATTTTGAGAGAACGAAATGGGTAAATTGAGAGAAAGACATAGTAATGCGTGGGAACGAAATGTCATTTTGAGGGAACAAAATATTATTTTGAGTGAACGAAATTGTAAAGCGTGGGAACGGAATATTATTTTGAGGAAACGCAATACTATTTTGAGGGAACGAAATAGTAAAGCGGGGGAACGGAACATTATTTTGAGGGAACGAAATAGTAAAGCGGGGGAACGGAATATTATTTTGAGGGAACGAAATGCTGTTTTGAGAGAACAAAAACGTAAAGCGAGGGAACGGAATGTTATTTTGAGGGAACGAAACATTAATCTGAAGGAACGAAAATGTAAAGCGTGGGAACGGAATGTTATTTTGAGGGAATGAAATGCTAAATTGAGGGAACGAAAAAGTAATGCGTGGGAACGAAATGCATTTTGTGGGAACGAAATAAGTATATGTATTGCTATGTCCCCTCCCGGGCTCCGTAGTAAGCCGTATGAAATCAGATCATTTGTGATTCAGACCCAAAGACATGGGGAGATAATCCAGTCTGACCCTACCTACCCTTAATTCAAGGTTTTCGCATACCTCAATTTTTGAGGTAATAAAAATATTGAAATCAGTCATTCATTTCATACATTTTTGTCATAAATGCATGCTAAATACATACATATCACAATCCAAAGCAATGATTTTCTTCTTGTTACGCCTGACTGGTATTTAAACATGCAAAACCACAGTTATACTTCCGGTCAAAGCGGCCAAAAGAGAACGCTTCACTGTAACTAAAATACAAGTACTTTCCCCTCCGTGACCCAGCATTTCCTTCATGCAGCAGACTTATGCGATGCAAGTTCGCAATATATATGAGTGGGAAGCTGGGTCACGGGGGGGAACGATACTCAATAAGCCAAAGAAGAAGAATGGTCAACAGTAGCACTGTGATCTTCAAGGATTTTATTGTGTACCATGACCTTGAAATGAGGTCAAGGTCACATACATATAGTCAAAACTATCCAGTGTTGTCTGTTATGTAAGTAATGTAAGTCAAAAAAGGGTGAAATATATACAATAAATCATTATTTCAACGATCAGTTTGAGGATAATTTACAATTTATCTCAACAATGACGTCAACGTCAACGTATGTTTAACGTACTTTACATAGACACAACCAGTTGAAAATTCATTTTCCATGCAAGTTACCAGTCATAGTCATAAATGCAAAGCAAAAGTCAGTGATCCGTATAACTTTTAAATCATGGGGAAAATTCACGCCTTAAGCATAGAAGTCCTTTAAGCTCACGCGGTAAAATGCATCATCCGTCGTCCTCCACTCTTTAAAACAATTAATATCGGCCAGTTTCAACCAAATTCCATATGCAGCATCCTTAGAGTTGGGGATTAAGTTCATACTCTTTTGGGGGGTGGGGGGGGGGGGGGGCAAATTGGTTCAATTACTTGGTTGCCATGGGCTTCCATGGCCCTAGAATGGAAAACTCTTGTTCGCGCTCTTGATGCTGCATTTCTCTATATGGTCTTCTTGAAACTAATTAGCCTTATTAGTGACTAAAAGGTGTCTGACAAGTTAGAATTTGAGCAAGATCGGACAGTTCACCGGAGAGTAAGGCCTTTATAGTTGCAGGAAAATACAATGGGAAAAGGCTTGCCCAAATGCCAGAAGCTACAGTGTTTCAAGGCATCTCATTGAAAATTTATGAAATATTTATATCGACTGGACCTAAAGCAAATACGAACAAGCGCTATTTGCCTATTTACAGAGTTATGACCCCTTGCCTATATTGGAAAAGCTTGGCAGCACAATAGACACTACATTTTCTATTTAATCTTGAACTTAATATATAGGTTAGACCTCGAAAAAGATTAAATTTCAGCAAAATCGGAATTCCTGCAGAGTTATGGGCTTTGCCTTTGAATGGGGAAAAATGTTTGCATATTAGAGGCTACATAGTTTTCAAGGCACCATGTTGACAGTTATTACACTGTAAATAAATCCGTTGATTTTACAGTAAAATAACTGGCAACCAGCGGCCAGTCCATTTTCCGTTATTTTTACGGACGTTTTCCTGTAAGACATTGTTGGAAATCACGATATGGAAGTGTTATGTTAACTGGTTTGAAACTTGAAAATAGCTTTTTATTGTTAAAGGGCTATCTAACTAAAACAACACCTGTTTTATTCTGTCCTACTCTTTTTGATGGTTCCTGAAATAAATTTTTACGGGCACCCGTAAAAATAACGGGAAAAGGACTGGCAGCTGGTTGCCAGTTATTCTACCGTAAAATCTACGGATTTTTTTTTTTTACAGTGTATAGTGTAAATATTTAAGCTCACACGAATATGATCTTATCTCTAATGTGCCTTTCACTACAAATTATTGCACATTGGTTGCATTGCAGACAACTTATGTACACAATAGAAAATTCATTTTCAAAATATCTACTTGCAGTAGTACTTGGTGCTTCTGCATGTGATCCAGATCGGATAATTCATTACAATTACCAGCCTATGAAATTTCTACTTATAATGGGAAATGGTTCGTCCGTGTGCTGAAAGCATCATTTTCATGGCATCATATTGATGAGGCATTCGACAAGTACAAATTTATGCACTATTAGCTTGTGCACGACAGAGTTATGGGCCTTAAGTTTCCGATGACTTTCTTGTGCTCATCCTACAAAACATTGGACCATGCGAACATGAAGAAATATGATAGACTACATACAGGCGCAAACTGATCGGGACTTTACATTTAAATGTAAAACGGTCCCACCCCCACTAGTCATAAAACAGTCAGTACCAATTTTTAAAGAAAGAAAAATGAAATGCCTCATGTCGGTTCAATCTTATGATTGGACTGGCATGGCACCTATAAGTACTTGTTCTTTAAACGGCATAGCATGACAAAGGCACATTTTCCCTTGTCATGGCTCGTTTGGTAATTAAGAGAGTTGATTAGGTATAAATATGTCACATATCTAGACATCAACATTATCATTTTATTTCTTCCATTGTCAGACATCATGAGGATTGCTACAGTATTGTTACTTTTTGGATATGTGTGCATAATAAATGGTATTCCTTTTTAACATATTTTGGGGGTTTATTAATATTCTATTATTTGATTATCTATTTTTGCTAATTCATTTGATAATGTCTAGATCTGGGGCCGTATTCATAAAGCCACTTAAGTCGTTGCTATGCGGTTGCTAAGGCTAAATATCTATAAAGGAGATTCCCTACAACTATGAATTTTGGTCTGGAGGAACAGTCTTACAAAGACTGTTCCTCCACACCAAATAAAGACTGTTCCTCCAGACCAAATTTCATAGTTGTAGGGAATCTCCTTCAAAGAAATTTAGCCTTAGCAACAGCATAGCAACCACTTAAGTCGTTTTATGAATACGGCCCCTGGAACTAAAACAAGCTTGAATGTTTTAAAGCAATAATCTAACTGCGATAAAGTGACGTGTATAAAAAAAAAGTAAATCAAAAGTTGTTTAGGCATCCGTGCATATAATATCGCACGAACTTTTACAGTTCCTTGTACGTCTACCATACATGTCATGGTACCTTGCAGCCAAATGTACATGTCTTTGAAACTTAGATTTCTAAATAAACTATTTAATATGTCGAGGTTTGCTGTTTTTCCGTATCCGAGGTCAAAAAACAAGGTTAATGTAAACTCTGGGAAGGTCAGAGCAGAATATGTGCGTGCGTTCGTGCAAGAATCGTAATCAGTTTCCAATCATGTAAGTTATTCACTCATATATGTGTCTCTTATTACTTTTCATGGCGGCTGGCACCCCAGCGAGCACAAACCGCTGGAACAGCGTGGTATGTACGCGGTATGTTCGGAAAGTTCCCGGACTGGTGGCATTTCTTTTGAATGGCTAAAACTCAGTACGGATACACTGCATCTATTATTGCATATCACTGCAAAATTTCGTCGCCATACATATAACAATAAAAAAGTTATGATAAATTAAGAACATGTACCAACGGTATGTCGGAGCGACCCGACGTTAAAATTAATGACGTCAACGTCAGTTTTCACTCCTTCTCGAAATAGCGGACATGTGCTTGCACGCAACGTTCATGTCTCCTGACCCATGATGAGTAAACAGATTGAAACCACAGTCTATCAAAGGATGAAATAATTGCCTGCATGTGGCGACGAAGGCTCTGGAGATCGTCAAAGCGGATTCCGCGTAGCTGGGTTTTGACAGCCGGGAAAGGCGCAAAATCAAGTGGCGCGAGGTCTGGGCTGTATGGGGCGTGCTCCAACTTGCCGATCCCGAGAACATCCAACTCCAACTCCATATACTTGGTCGTGTGCGCTGGGGCATTGTCTTGGTGTAGAAGAACATCAAGATGACGTTTCCCGCGTTTTTGACGTAACACATGGCGTATGATATGAACACTATAGAAATAAATGAGGGTTGCTCCGCAAGAGCGTGTATCGTGTTGCTATGGATGCAATAATTTTAGAATGCATCGACGTAGGCAAAGGTCCGCTTGTAATGAAAATGAATATATATATTTCTTAACGTGACTGAAGTTTCAAAGCTCTATGTTTAAAAATAACAAAGTGATTAGTGCAGTTCGGGAACTTTCCGAACATACCTCGTACGTCACTGCAACGTCATGACGTTACGCCAGCGTAGTGTATTTTTCCACCCTTTTTGGAAAGGAAACAACTTTTGTGACTACCTGTTCGATTTCCTATATAACGAAGCTCTTACAAAATAGGGTCTGCTTTTAATGATGGGGAGCAAATTCCTTTAAAAATTGCCCTCCAAGAAAGGGTACAAATATGAAAATGGAAGAGATGTTCCTCTTGAAAGTTTGTCCTTTCACCATGATATTTACCTTTATCTGCTGCAAAATTCACCTGATGACAGGGGTATGATAACATGATGCGATATGTCACTTTAGAACTGCGCTTGCGCGAATGTTATCAGGCGATGCATTCACAAGCGATCTCAGAAGACAGTTCAGTTCAGTTTAGTTCTAGTCTCTTATCGACGTTACCCAAGTGGCTCAACGGTACGTAACCATATCTCAGAAGACGATTGCCGTTGGTCGTGATATCAACGTTTGATTGGTTAAGGGACCGACCATTTGATATTCTGGGGGGCCTGGTATTCTTGATGGAGACACGACATTTTATTTCACTGGCCTCTGGAAACAATTTTTTTTTTTCACCTTGTGGGAGCTAATTTACTTTTTTTACAAACTAACTCAAACAGGTTATTTTTTTTTAATTTTATAGCTGAACTATCAGATCCTTGTTTACTTGACCTTAACATCCTTTTATTCTACCTACATCAGTAATTTTTACACCTTTTTACTCACAGAAAGAACATGTTTAACCAGGCCAAGGGCATGGCTTAGCTTGCTTTTGCAAACCAGTGCCTGGAGCATGTTATTCATCTAAGGTACAGATACAAACATCCCTGTATGAGTTTGGCAAACAATTAGATTGGTTAAGGGACCGACCATTTGATATTCTGGGGGGCCTGATATTCTTGATGGAGACACGACATTTTATTTCATTGGCCTCTGGAAACAATTTCTTTTTTTTTTTCACATTGTGGGAGCTAATTTACTTTTTTTTACAAACTAACTCAAACAGGTTATTTTTTTTTAATTTTATAGCTGAACTATCAGATCCTTGTTTACTTGACCTTAACATCCTTTTATTCTACCTACATCAGTAATTTTTACACCTTTTTTCTCACAGAAAGAACATGTTTAACCAGGCCAAGGGCATGGCTTAGCTTGCTTTTGCAAACCAGTGCCTGGAGCATGTTATTCATCTAAGGTACAGATACAAACATCCCTGTATGAGTTTGGCAAACAATTAGGGCTTAAACTAGGGCTATTTTGGCCAAAATTTAGGGCTATTTTGGCAAAGTTTTAGGGCTAACATTAGGAATTTAAGTTTTATTTCTATCCCAATATATGCCCAAACATGCTTTATTCGTACTTTAGAAAGTTTGATAAATACTTACATGATAGAGTCACATTAGTTACATGATAGAGTTACATCATACATGAATGGCAATTTAATAAAATGGGTGAAAGTTATGTGCAAAGAAGTTAACAAAGGGGGTCTGGGGGGCAACGCCCCCAAGAAGCTAAAGCAATTTCCCAATTTCAATGGCAATTTTAAGACTGAAAACAATAGAGAAAAACTAGGAATGATGATAAAAACAAGGGTTTTTATATTAGGACTTTTGCCTTTTAGAGTGTTTATTTTGCCATAATGGTTTTGTCTCCCATAAGCTAGTGACTTGTATAGGATGTTTTTTGTAAATGTATGCACATGCGGGCCCGCTGGTGTAAACCAATTGTAGATATTGAAATATTACTATAAATATGGGGGTTTGGGGGGCGGAGCCCCCCAGAAGCCAGAGACATTATAAAAACTCAATTCCAATGGAATTATCTGCAGACTATATTTTTTTGTTGAAATTTTGGGTGGAGACAGGTTATTTTTTTCTCTTACTTTTGAGGCCAGATTATTTTTTTGAACCCCCTTATGAGCCAGGTTATTTTTTTCTTGCATATCCAAAGACAGGGAATTTTTGTGATAAATATACCAGGCCCCCCCACTCCCCCCCCCCCCCCCCCCCCCAGAATATCAAATGGTCGGCCCCTAATGACGTCACCGACTCACGTCATAATGCATTCGCGGCATCAGCAAGTTCGAACAAAACAAAACTGCGTTTGATTTTCATATGTTTGACTCTCTTTTCGTCTTAAAATGGTCTAATGATGCATGATAAATAGAAAACCATGATAGTGTCTTTTGATATCAAGTTTATCAGGCTCGACCAGAAAAAAGTCGGACTGGCACGGCAAGCCTCGCCATTCCTACGTTGTTTCTGGCCTCGCCTCATAAACTTGATATCAAAAGACACTATCATGGTTTTCTCTATAGAAAAGTCGGACAGCGGGTAAATTTGGACAGTTACATTGTTTCCTTTATATGTCAGTTGTTTGGAATTTAAACAAAATCAACTGGGCAAACAGTGAAAATCCTGATGAGACGGCTCATTTTCAGCCGTCTCATCTGTATTTTCACTGTTTGCAATGGTAGGCCTATGTCCAAATTTACCTGCTGTCCGAAACTACGAGACTCCACTCTGTATCCAATTACTTTTGCAGGACAGCGTCGTATTGGCCTGGATCGCACATTTGTGGACAGCGACGCAGAGTTTGGCCTGTTTGAGGGCCAGTTCGTGGACATAGGTTCGTTAACTGGTGTAAGGGTAGGTGGCATGGGTGCTGGACTTATTGACTCTTATGGTGGTCGAAGAGGTACGTAACAGCGTTTAACACAGAATTAGCTGACTTGAGAATAATTATTTGTTTGAGAAGATCTGAAATTTCTGTTTAAGTATGTAATGTCATTGAAAATTGATGGAACATGGCATACATTGTTTGCCATGCTCCTATACCAATGACGTCATACATCTGTGACCATAGCAACTCAAAGTGACGTTATCGAGGTGCCATTCTGACAAGGTGCTAAATATAACAGTTGGTTATTCAATAGTTGCTATGGTAACATATCTATGACGTCATTGGTATAGGAGCCATGCTCCGCGATTTTTTTCAATAACATTACTTACAGAAACTTTAGACTTTCTCAAACAAATAATTATTCTCAAGTCATTTCTTTCCGTGTTGTTTATGTCCGACTCTTCGCCTTATACACAGAATCTTGAAAGACACGGAATGCTTGTCCTGGTATGCTTTGGACACAGACATGTGGACAGTCTAATCTATACTTAATGAAGTTAAGATGCAAGACTCTGCAAACGTACGTGACTGCAAAGAAGAAATCTTGAGTGGTGTAAGTGATTTGCATGTGTGCATGATATATTAATTAGGTGACGATATGCATGGTGCATGCTATCTTTTCAGGCGAAATTATTTGAGGCCACAGAATGACAGTTCGTTTTAAATACTGGCCGTGGGTATAAACGCCATGAGCACATTTTGACCTCTTTTATTTTATTTAAGTTTTGGCGCATGCTAAGGTCTGGAAACGTATATTTTTTTGTTTACAAAATTTGGTATATCCCCTGTACAGACGAAATAGGAAATATACCAAGTAAACTAGCATATATACTCAGCGTCAATGAAAACGCACCAGTTTAGAACTTTTGGCATATTCTGTTCATCTAACATATGGCGTATGCAACAGACAATTCAGGAACATTTTCTATTCTGGCATTGAGGTAAGACGTATACAAACTAAACTTTTTTTCACCAGAAGGCGCTGTCAAGCGTAGCGTCAAAAGTGACGTTCTTGAAAACTGTCGACATCAAACCGCACATTTAAAGCGCAATAAATTCCGCGATCAGCCAGAAACTTGATTGCCAGTATGTCGTTCTTTGCAAATGTCTGTTAAGGGAAAATACTTACGCAAGCAAATTTAAAGAATGAATTAAACTAAGTTCAAATCAAGAATGCCAACTTTTTATACCCCGCCACACGTTAGTGGGGGGGTATTATATTTTCACGTTGGCCGTCCGTGTG
This sequence comes from Ctena decussata, assembly GCA_963989385.1. Taxonomy (NCBI): domain Eukaryota; kingdom Metazoa; phylum Mollusca; class Bivalvia; order Lucinida; family Lucinidae; genus Ctena; species Ctena decussata. Next base: position 21,016,908 of record OZ022508.1, read on the forward strand.
TCCGTCCGTCCGTCCGTAGTATGTACGTCCGTCTGTCCGTCCGTCTGTCCGTCCGTCCGCACTTCGTTTCCGTTCGATAACTTAAGTATTTTTCAACGGATTTCCTTCGAATTTTGCATATGCGTTTGTAACAAGAATGTCTCGCTTGGGATTGTTAATGGGCAAATTTCGATAATTTCTGACAGAGTTATGGCACTTGTCAATGTACAAAAAATGGTTTCTGGCCTCTAGCTCCTTTACTACTGGGAGTATCATGATGAAACTTCACGAACATGATCGAAGTAACAAAAGCTTTATATGAGCACAGAAATTTTATCATTGCGGATTATCTGCCCCTGCCCTGGGGCTATATACATGTATAAAATCATGAAAAATTTCATATAAAATCAGAATTTGAAGCAATTTTCCTGAAACTTACAGCAAGCGATCTCAGTGATGAAAGCTTCCAGTGATGCTCAAATTTACCCCATGTGAGTTATCTCAACCCTAACCCCCCGCGGCTATATACATGCATCAAATGATGATATCTATATAAATTCATGTGAAAAAGATTTTCAGAAATATACATCTGATGAAAGAAGCAATAAAAGCTTCTTGTGGTGATTTGACCCTTTAGGGGTTATCTGCCCCTACCCTGTGGCCACATGCTTAAAATCACTGAGATTGTTTTTGACTAGAGTGGTCAGTGATTTATCGGAAGCTTATTGTAAGTGATCAGAGTAATGAAGTGTCCTGTCATGACAAAGATTTTTATCCATGTTCAGTGGGGTTAGGTTGCCCCTGCCCTGGGGTTATACAGAGAAAAAAATATAATTCTGGAAAAATCGGTGTGTAATAAAGGTTTGCTGTGGCGGGGTATCACGCAGTCGTTTGCGATGCTTTTATTTAACTTAGGGCATAAGGGCAGGTTAGTAGCTCTAAGCTTATAAAGAAATCCATGTTGAAACAACATTACAACAATGTTTATATGACCTAATTACAAAAATAACGTCAATGCACATTAAGTCGTCAGGTTGCGACATATTTTGTATTACTATGCACAAACGAACAAAGGTATTTGAGAACGGTTTTTTGCAACGGGTACCAGAATTATTATTCTAAACGATCATTTATTTCAGTTCTTCCTGAAATAAGAACTTTTTTCGTGAAAAATCACTGAATGACAGAAGGGTGGACCTGACGACCTTATATGACATTACATATTAAGTCGTCATCTTATGTACTGGAATGTCGTCAGTAGGCGCTTAACTGATAATCTTTGTGGATTCTTTAAGAAAAAGGAAAGGAAACTTATTTAATCAATTAATTCGACCTCTTGCAAATAATAAAACGTAATATAAAGAACAGTACTCTATCATGACGAAGACAATTTAATAAATGGGCACTGAAATGTGTGCCGGGGGAGGGGGGGGGGGGGTATGTGTGTTTGTGCATGCATTCCTGTTTATGTGCAGTTCCTTCTGGTGTTCCAGGAAACATGAGATGCGGTTCTGGGCAGTTTATTCAAACTATGTCTCCGATGAGCTTGCGCATCTGCAAAGTCTGAGACCTGACTGACTTCCTACATAAGCTTTGGATCCGTTGGAACCAGACCTTGAAGGCATTGCTGAAAATTAGATAATTGGAATAAGAAATTGAATAATTTGAGAGAGAGAGAGAGAGAGAGAGAGAGAGAGAGAGAGAGAGAGAGAGAGAGAGAGTTTAGACATGCCTGCTGTTATAAACCAATGCTGTTCGGGGATGCTTGCAAGGTGTTACTACCACCCTATACTTCTCAATAGTTCCAACTTAGTTCGTTTTGTGCAATCTGATTGGCTGGAAGAAAAAATCTTTAGACTTCGTAAATTCCAGCATCATAATCTCACAGAGCTATTTTTCCGCAAGCTTCTAAAATCAACGATTTACAACTATTTTCCATGTTTTCATGATATAGTTGGAATTTTAAGGCATAAAATATTGTGGACTTTATCGATGTCGATACGCCAGCGAATCACCCACAAAAAGTCTTTCATGCTTTAGTCAGTTTGTGAGCGATTCGCCGGCGTTTACACATCGATGAATTCCACGGAAATAAAATTCATTCCTATAGTTACATCAATACTGTCGCTTTGATGAAGAGAAACATTCTCGCGATTTATAGATCTGTTCGGTATCTAGTGTTAAAGAGTGGAAGCGTGAATATATAAAAATGTCACATGAAGTCGTCAGATGTCTTATTAGGTCGTCAGTGCTCTTTCATGGTAAATATTTTATTTTATCGGATGATTTCGTACAAGGGATATCACTCTTTCGCTTCTTTTATCATTCTTCTCAAGGCCGATCACTTGATTATTGCACGTGGTCGCATCGGAAAGTTTTAAAACCCATTCGCCGTAACGCGTTAAATCTGGACTATTCCGTCGCCCACTTTTTGATCAGGGTCGAAAAACAGTACCCCTAAATAACAGCTTATATCTTGCAAAAATTAAAAACAATAATATTTATGGCAAAAGAATATAAAAGCTGAATAATTTTATTTTTAATCTTTGCCGCTCCTCCACTTCTTTGATGACGTAGGCAAAGAGAGTATGGTGAGAAACGAAAGTGACGACTTAATGAGCCTGACGACTTAACCCGAATTTACGTTACTCACATAAACAAAATCGATTTAGCGTACACATGACCAGATTTGCACATGCGTAAAATTTGCATACATGTATATGCAAATCGAGATTTGCACTTGATCTCCACCAAGTGCAAAAGTAAAATAATTGCATATGGAGTAAAATTTACTCTCGTGAGTTTACAAATGCTTACACTTGCGCCGATTTGCTTACGTAAGCAAATTTGCGTATACGCAAATAAATACTCACGTGAGCAGATCGGTCCATGTGTACGGGGCTTTATTAAAGTAAAAGATGTTGGTTGAAATGCGAATCTTCAAAATCAACTCCATACACAGTGACTCCATAGCAGCAATATATCCGAACTTCTGGGTTGTTGATGGAACGTTCTCAATTTGACAAATCTGCACAAGACTGGTTTTCTTAACAGCTGAAGGGTGGTTTGGTCGGGCGTTTGCGCTGTGTACTTTCCTACTAAGGACTTCTATGCTTAAGGCGTGAATTTTCCCCATGATTAAAAAGTTATACGGATCACTGACATCTGCTTTGCATTTATGACTATGACATGTAACTTGCATGACAAATGAATTTTCAACTGTTTTTGTCTATGTAAAGTAGGCTATGTTAAACATGCGTTGACGTTGACGTCATTGTTGAGATAAATTGTAAATTATCCTCAAACTGATCGTTGAAAGAATGATTTATTGTATACATTTCACCTTTTTTTGACTTACATTACTTACATAACAGACAACACTGGATAGTTTTGACGATATGTATGTGACCTTGACCTCATTTCAAGGTCATTGTACACAATATAATCCTTGAAGATCACAGTGCTACTGTTGACCATTCTTCTTCTTTGGCTTACTGAGTGTCGCCCCCCCCCCCCCCCCCCCCCCCCCGTGACTCAGCTTCCCACTCATATATAACGTCAGTCGGGGTATTATCGGACAAAACCCAGGTTTTCGGCTTTCCAAATTTAACCTTTACTGCCTTACTCTTTAAAATGAGACCTCCTAATACTTTGAAGAAAGCCGAAGCTTGTCAGTAAGACTTGAGTTGTGTTTTCTGGATAATCTGTAGAGAGCGGCATGGTTTTTAAGGCAACCCAAATCGGGTAATTATCGGACATGTACGGTAGTTATCGGACAAAAAGCAGGTTGTTGAAAAACAATTAAACAACTAAAACAGTTCAGAATGCGTTCTTTTAACTTTTTTTAATAAATGCATTCAGATATGGAATTTACAAGAAATGAGAGTTATTTGGTCAAAATGCGTAGAATTCTATTTGAAACAGATGTGACAAATAATTTGCATAAATGTAAAGAGCTCATTGTTGGAAATATGAGGTAGACATGAAGAGGTGAATTTACAAAACGTAATTTAGTTCTATTATTAATTTTCTAATATTTAAAAAGCATCGGGAAGAACTTTAAAATCTGCATTACAACAGATCTTGTCAAACTTAGCAGATGCCTTCCTTATACGTTTCTCATAAGTTAGAATCCCAAAATGCAGGATTTGTTGATGTTGAGAAGTGCTTTTATGAGGAAAGATCAAAGGGTAATTTTCTGCGCAGAAATCTAAAATGATAATACCGTTATTGAAAATATACTAAATGCTAAGGGTACTTTATTGCATTAAAAAGAGCGTCCTAGTTCTTATTTTATCAAACTCTTTCACACATTATCAGGCTCGGCAGAAAACAAAGACGTAGCCTGTGTCCAAATTTTTTGTCAAAAAAACCCACAGGTGATACTATTTTAACAAGATTGAACAATTTTATTTATGGAAAGGTCTAGTGCCAGTCGGCTGGTAATAGCCATTTTACGTTAAAATCGCTATTGACAGTCGACTGGTAATAACCATTTCACGTCAAAATCGCTATTGCCAGTCGACTGGCAATAACCATTTACACGTGAAATCGCTATTGCCAGTTAGCTGGTATTTCTAGTATTTCCCCAGCTTTTTTAAATTATGATCAGTTTAAAGATTAAGAAGTGGCATTCCAATATCAAGTTTAAAGCTGCATATTAAGGAACTATGGTCTTGTGTTACTGAGGAGCCTCTTTAAGGCAGTGGGTTAAGCACTGGCCTGTTAAGAAAGCGGTCTGGATCGAATCCCGATGGAAGTGGATTTCTTTTCAGTCGTTAACGGGATTCCATTGCAGAAAAATTTTCGTTATCACCCTTCCATCTGCGCGGCATGACTGAATGCTATTGAAAGAGCCGAAAAAACGCAAGTGATTCATCCGTCTTATGGCCGAAAAATTGTTTATGGGATTGGTATGCAAATCATACTAAAATTATACCCGGCCTCCTTGGCAAGTGGATAGCCAAGTGGATAAACGGGCTAACGATCATTATCACTGCTTTGGGTTCGAGCCTTGCTCGAAGAACGGATCTGCTCGCGGAAAGGCATGTGATTTTCTGTGAGAAATCCTGATTTCCCCTATCCTAACTTTACATACCAAAAGTTCTGCTGAGCGGGGCAATATACCCCGTAAAACCTTAATCGGATGTTTGATTGATCGATTGTTTTGGGTTTGTTTTGGGTTTAACGACCCTTTGAGACAGTATTTCGTTAAAATCGCGATTACAAGTCGACTGGCAATAGCGATTTCATCGTAAAATGGCTATTACTAGTCAACTGTCAATAGCGATTTTAACGTAAAATGGGAGTAGCCACTCCGTTTATTTTTCTTCTGTTTAGTATCAGTAATAAGTTATTTATATTGAAGGTGTCATATAGGTATGCTTGCCTACCCGTTATTTAATGAATGCATCTAATTTACATTTGTACATGGACCTTGTACATGGTTGAACATTTGAGAATAAGCTACCGTTTTGATCTGGTCTACCTTACAATTTGAGAAAGAGTTGGAATCAATAATTGCTAGGACGCTCTTCATAATGCAATAACGTACCGTCAGCGTTATGTAAATTTTCAATAACGATGTTAATTTTTTTAGATTTCTGCGCAGAAAATTACCCTTTGATCTTTCCTTATAAAACACTTTTTAAGCAGCATGTATCTCTTTTTTGTATTCTAAACAAAAATAAGAAATCTGCTAACTTCCAGGGAGATACGTTTATTTATCTAGTTATGATTTTTGCAGATTTTTGCATTTATCACAAATTACCACCTTAAATGCAAAATTGGCCACGCTATTGGAACCCTGTCGTACTGTGTACTCATGGGGCTTTTATTGAACAGAACAGAACAGAATTTTATTGCTAAACATAAGACTCCGGCCACTCTATGATGGCATAAGAGCAAACAATACAAACAAATGTAAAAACATGCACATATAAGAATATGTAAAATGATGTAAAAGGCAATGAAAACAATGACTTGGACAATACACTGAAAAGAATTTCATGAATATGAATAGAAGCATGCAATGAAAACGACTGCGACGTGATTGAATAAGAAATCGTGTCCGATAATTCCCGTAATTGGGTTCATTCGGTTCACTCATAACTCAAGCACACTAACCCGATCAATCTATAAATAGATGCCATTTACAGACACACACGAGGCTGATGCCAATTTTGAAATTCAGCTATGACTGCTAAACTTTCATAGAAAAATGCAGACATACATTTCAACGAGAACTGAAAATAGTAATAACAACCGGAAGTGGAGGTTTTTAACAGGGTGGACTTAGTTTTGCTCGGATTTTCTGATCTTGGCCAACCCTGTTCGTCACCACGTTGCTGCTGCTAGTGGCGGAAAAAATGATTGGTACCCAGCTGCCTTTAGTGTGCTACAGGAATATATTAGGCACAGGGGATTAATAACCATTTGACTTTGTCCGATAACTACCCTTGTCCGATAATACCCCGATTGACGTTATTACGTACTTGCATCGCATAAGTCTGCTGCATGAAGGAAATGCTGGGTCGGTGGGGGTGGGGGGAGGTGGGGGGGGGGGGGGGGGGAAGTACTTGTACTTTAATTATAGTGAAGCGTTCTATTTTGGCCGGTTTGACCGGAAGTGTAACTATGGTTTTGCATGTTTAAGGGTAGGTAGGGTCAGAATGGATTAGGGACCGACCATTTGATATTCTGGGGGGGGGCCTGGTATTCTTGATGGAGACAGGACATTTTATTTCACTGGCCTCTGGAAACAATTTCTTTTTTTTTCACCATGTGGGAGCTAATTAATTTTTTTTACAAACTAACTCAAACAGGTTATTTTTTTTTTTTATTTTATAGCTGAACTATCAGATCCTTGTTTACTTTACCTTAATATCCTTTTATTTTACCCACATCAGTATTTTTAGACCTTTTTTCTCACAAAAAGAACATGGTGCTGTCTTTAACCAGGCCAAGGGCATGGCTTAGCTTGCTTTTGCAAACCATTGCCTGGAGCATGTTACTCTTTTCATCTAAGGTACAGATACAAACATCCCTGTATGAGTTTGGCAAAAAATTAGGCCTTAAATTAGGGATATTTTTGCCAAAATTTAGGGCTATTTTGGCAAAGTTTTAGGGCTAACATTAGGAATTAAAGTTTTTTTTCTATCCCAATATATGCCTAGCCATGCTTATTTGTACTTTAGAAAGTTTGATAAATACTTACATGATAAAGTCACATTAGTTACATGAGAGAGTCACATTATACATGAATGGGCATTTAATAAAATGGCTGAAAGTTATGTGCTAAGAAGTTAACAATGGGGGGTCTGGGGGGCGCAGCCCCCCAGAAGCTAAAGCAATTTCCCAATTTCAATGGCAATTTTAAGACTGGAAACAATAGAGAAAAACTAGGAATGATTATAAAAATAGGGGTTTTTATATTAGGACTTTTGCCTTTTAGAGTGTTTATTTTGCCATAACGGTTTTGTCTCCCATAAGCTAGTGACTCTTTTGCAATTTAGTTTTAGTGGAAACATTTACTTAGTAATGTGGCAGATCAATAATACATGTATGTGAATGTTGTATAGGATGTTTTTGTAAATGTATGCACATGCGGGCCCGCTGGTGTAAATCAATTGTAGATAATATTAAAATATTACTATAAATATGGGGGTCTGGGGGGCGCAGCCCCCCAGAAGCCAGAGACATTATAAAAACTCTATTCCAATGGAATTATCTGCTGACAATATTTTTTTTTTTTAATTTTTGGGGTGGAGACAGGTTATTTTTTTCTCTTACTTTTGAGGCCAGATTATTTTTTTTAACCCCCCTATGAGCCAGGATACTTTTTTCTTGCATATCCAAAGACAGGAAATTTTTTTGATAAATATACCAGGCCCCCCCCAGAATATCAAATGGTCGGTCCCTTATCTCCCCATGTCTTTGGGTCTGAAGCATAAATGATCTGATTTCATACGGTTTACATATTTGTGGAAGCTCTGCTCAGAAAAAATTGCACACTTTATACTTTTGAAAATTCGGACCTGTCGCGCCGGTCTAATGGGGAAAATCCTCGCCTTAACCATAGAAGTCCTTTGGACAATATTATGGCAAGGGTCGGCTGTGCTTGCAGCAGATGGAGGATGGGGGTTGTTTGCATTGTTGACTCTCTCTCTCTCTCTCTCTCTTTCCCTCTGTCTCTCTCTCTCTGCGACGGCTCGATATACACTGAAATACCGTCTCCAAGAACCTTTAACCAACCAACAAACCATCGCCAAGGGGTCAGAGCTTTATTGGAACGCTGGCCTCAGCTGATCCAGCTGTCCCGAGCTCGGTTCCCGCTGGGGGCGAAAATCCTTCATCTGTAAACGGGTTATTATTTTCATTCAAACTCTCCCAACCTTCATGCCAGCGCGTTCATGCTCCCGCCAATATTCTTGACTGTATCTAATGTAAATGTACGTTATTATGGCAATTTTGAATAGACAAAGGGACGTTACACCGTCTAACGTCTCTAAGCGTCACAAAATTACGTCAGTAATGCAAGTGACGTCAGCAATTAGATTCACGCGCCTTGAGACAGTGAATTGTTGCAGAATAAAACACGGTAGCTTTCCATTGCTTCTATAGGCACACTGTGTTAGAATTCAGCGTAATGACGTCGTGTGTTTCTAAAGGACCTGGTATGATAAGGCCCATATTTGGCCCCCAGAAAACTCATTTTTCAAAAGTCTTATTTCCATAATAAAAATGTATTCATACGAAAGTTCAAACCTTCAATGTAACAGCAAACACAAAATTAACCAGTTCTTGCACAAAATAGTTGTGATACAGTGGACTCAACAGTATCGGATCATCGACAGTATCGGATCACCCTTACGTTATCACCCATTTTTCTCACAAATGAAGCAAGTATATTTTACCATTATTTTACAGTCATCAAGTTAGACCAATGACAAAGTGCGGGGTGAAAAATTCGATCGAAATGTGTGGCTGTGAAACAAATCAAGGCTGTTGAAAAGCTTGGCCCCTCTTCAGCGGCGCTTGCATTTTGTCTGTTGCTCGTTACCCACAAAATAGATTACGGTTATTTAAACTATTTTATCGTTAGGCGATTGAAACCAATTTTTCTTTGTCATGTGTCCTGACATCCCTACAATTGCAGGCAGTCATTATTTTTGTGACATCCCAGTATTTGATGAAACTAAAGACTTGAAAAGTGGGGCACCGATGTGCGACAGTAACGGATCATTACATAAATTGTACTGAAATATATGCATCAGCTGGAAAAAGTATGTTGGATGCATGGTCTGATGCTGGAAGCAAGCTATAAATCAACTACTTCAGTAGCTGGTCTGTCACTTTCAAAGAAGATCGGTATAAAAATAACACAACATCCTTTTCGTAAAATATCCCCCATCAAATGCCCCACACACTAATGTATGATAATGAAGGTTATGCATAGCACAACTAAACTTCTGCTAAACATTCTTTGGCAACATTCGAGATCAGCTCGCAAGTATGTGAGCCCATTAATGACTGGTATTCATCAGATGGACATTTGAACACTGTGTAGACTCAGATTAATGTCGCAGAACAAGTTGAATGACCATGTAATGTTTATACTCTGTTTGCATTGAAATACGAGGGGTGATCATTAAATAATGGAAACTAGCATTTATTTCTTAAGCTTTGTGTCAAAACAGTATTTCAGATATATAATACCTAAGAAGCAAGCAAATGACATATCATTAAGTCCTAACGTACTGTTTACGAATATCGTTGTCATGGCAACGATGCCTTAAACTTATAAGGGATTAGTCTCTGAATTTTTGCATATTTTCATGTACATGTATATTTGCTGCTGATTAGTAACAAAGAATGGATAAAAGTTTGAGATAGTGTGATTGCTTCATGCAAAGCTCAGATACTAAAAGAAAGATACAGATATTCATGTCTTGCTCTCAAACCTGGCAGAAGTACAGACCGTGAAAGACATTTGATAGAGCAAAATTTGACGTTTTTCGCTGATTTTATGCCGGAAGGACCAGAATTAGGACGTCATTTCAATTTAACAAACAGAGTCTTGGGAGAAATGAATAGCAGAAAGAACCAAAATCACCCTGTACTGGATGGCCGATCAAATAACTTTAGCATAATACCTGTAATAACGGAATAAAATGTCAAACTTCCTAAAAATCAATTATTTTTACCCCTGATTCAGCTTTGTTTCATGTCAGATTTTAGAACGTTCTCATAAAGAATCATTATATGTGCGTTTCTAAAGCTAAAACCTAACTTAAACGTAAGGTATGACTCAATTTGCAATTTCTCTTTACATATCGCATAAAATAAGCATAATACAAGAACCTCCTAACCAAACTGACGTCGAAAAAAAATCACACGCGGTACCCAGCGTGCACGTGACGTCATATGCTGCCATGGTAACACGTTAAAATTTCAATTTCAAACATGAATTCGAAAGCTCAAAAGACACTCTTTGTGATACATGAAGGGCACTTATTTATGTATATAATCAACTAATCTACAAAGGTGTTTCCATTATTTAACGATCACCCCACGTATTGATCAATATTACGGCGGAAAATCATAGTAAATTTGTTGATCCTGATCAGACGCCATGGTCTTATTAGGGTCTACACTTTGCAAACGCAGATAATTGTCTTTATTGTTTGAGTAGATCCGTGCTGTAGGGGCGCAGGGGATTATTGAGTTATGAATGACTGACATGCTCGTAAATTTGTACACATTCAACTGCTATTAACAGACATAACCGTTGATGGTGAAGGACCGCGTAAAACACTGTCGAAAGGCCGTAAAAGATTTCTCTGAGAGTTTAATTGGTCCAATTGCTTATGTAACCAAATCATTGAAGCTAAGAAGTTTGGTAGAAAGCCTCGGAGGAACTGTCGTATGAAATAATATCATATGATCCGAAACTGTCGCACCTGATTCGTTACTGTCGTAAGACCCTCCTGTAAGTCTGGATAGGTTATCTGCCCTTAAATGAATGAATTTCGTAAATATTTTGACATGGGTAGATAGAAGGGATATTTTGCAACTGTTTTGTCCAATAAAATACATAATTTTAGCATTCATATTCAACAAAACAGGAGATCTATTAAACTTGATCCGATACTGTCGTGTCCACTGTATTTGTTCTGAACATACCCATACCCTCAGCAGATTCTGACGAAAATGACGAATTTGGTAGCCTTTGTGGCTTTCAAAATATATGAGCCCGGCCTCCAGCACATTTAATATTTTGTATACAGATAAAATTTTGATATATTTACATGCCATGAAAATATTAAATGTGCTGGAGACCGGGCTCAATGTTTATTTTTAACTTTTTGTTAGGGTCAATTAAGGTAAACCCGGACAGTTTTTGCAGGGTCGCCACGATTCGTATTGCCAATGTTTTATTTGACCATGAATTACTGTTTCGGCATTCCGTAAGGCCAGAGGCATCCCAAATGTACTATTTTCTGCCAACTTTTGATTGGTTATAACATTTTAATGTCAAAAAAGGTCGTTTAAAGAGTTAAACCGTTGAGAAAGGCAAACCCGGACTTGGAGAAGGTAAACCCGGACAGCTGAATTTTTGTTAACTATATCGCCTCTATAGATCTGTAGCACGCAAATACACTAAATTTAGTAGTTACTAATATATTTTTATGGTGGGACTAATATAGTATAAGATATAACTTTAATTTATTAATGTTAAATCGTCAATTAAAAAGTTATGGGTGGTAAGTTCTCTCAGTCTGCTAGGGGTCACCATACAAACTATACTATGCACAACTTATCGTCGTTGTATTAATAAGTGTCATATTTTAACTGCAAAGGAGAATGCACAAATATTGTATTTCTAATTTCAAACCATTCAAAACTTTTTATATTTAATTTCTTTTAATCATATAAATCCCCAAAGTAGCTGATGTCCGGGTTTACCTCACACTGCAAATTGCCGGAAGGTAAACCCGGACATGTCACATTTTGGATAAAATATTGTTCAATTTTTATTTTATTCAATAAATAAACATAGATCATGATTCTTATATTTTACCTGCACTAGTTAGAAACAAAAATCTATATAATTTTAAATTAACGCTTACATTTGCCGTGAATTATGCAGGGACCTGGTTCACCATCGCTTGCAGCTAGTTTTGAATCTGTTGCCCTGAAAACTTATATAGATTTGAAAAGGAATAGATTCAGCGGTTGCAGAAAAATAATAAGTGTTCATATAATCTAACAATAAAACATTAATTCGAGAAGTAAAGGGGAAAACTGGAAAGAAAAAGAAATCACTGAAAACATGTTATTTAAGCTTATTTATTCGTGGAAAACAGTAAGTGTCCGGGTTTTCCTTCTGTCCGGGTTTACCTTAATTGACCCTACCAAACTGGCAGCGTTTGGAGCATTTTCCCTGCGTTCTCAACATAAAAACGCCCATATCTCCGCTCATAGACAAAATAAACATATGTTGTGGGTATTCATTTTCTTAGTTAGAACACAAGGAATAATCTGGTATACATTTCATTTTGATCTGTTGGAATTTTTTGGTTTAGCGTCTCTGGACTTGCAAACTTGAGTGGGTGGGGTACCTGGAAAGGCCTTGTGCAGTGCACAGGTAATAAGCAGTGCAATCTTACATATAAGCATTTCATCAAAAGCCTGTTGTTAAGAGCTTTCAAAAGTTATTGTAAATGACTTATTGCTTTAAAGGAATATGTATTAAACTGAAATTTTCTCGCAATTTTCCTTCATTTTATTGAAACAACGTAGGCATGTCAGAAATCATGTTATTCTGAGAATTGACAAACACGAAACATATTATTTCTGCTTGTTCCCATACACACAAATAATAAGCAATAGAAACCATGCAGGTTTAAGAGAATTTGAATGGGGGCCAAAAACGGCCCTTATCATACCAGGTCCTTTATAAAACATGATTTCGCACAGGCTTGCTTGCTATGGCAAGCAAATGCTGAAATTCGAAAAAAAATATCAGAACAAAGATTTGATTATTTTCTTTTCCAGGTGGAACGTTTAGTGGAGTAGGTCGAGGAACAGATTTTATAGCAGGTCTTCGTCAGTGTCGCTTTGCTATCTGTACACGAGAATGGATACCGCGGCGATGTCGGTATACGCCTGTGAGGCGAGATAGGTTTGGCGGCTACTGTACTGATTGTCCTATAAACATTTGTGAAATAGACAGAGGCACATGGAGGCCACGCCGACGGAGACGAATGAGGCGTATACGAAGGTTCTTGTGTCGAGTTCTAGGAATCTGCCGCGGTCCCGGGGGAGGTTGGAGGCGTGGGAGAGGGCGCGGAGGATTTGGTGGTGGCTGCAGGGGAGGATTTGACTGCGGTGGAGGCGGACGAGGGCCAAGGTTCGGCGGTGGGTGTAGGGGTGGACTGGATTGCCCTGGGTTCATGGAAAGAGGCCTTGGCCTAGGAGGAAGATCAGTTCGAGTGATATAGGAGTGGACGCTTATCTGATTTTTTAAACAAGGCTTGCATGGTGTGTGAATGTAAAAGGTGGTTCAAGCAAATGAGACTCTTCAGATGGTAAATCGGGGATAAACGTCAGTGGATGGAATAAAACTTTGCTAACTTTGTAAAAAAGAGGCGCAAAGTTGGTAACGATATTTATCAGTGTTTGATGGAATAGAGGCATACCGATTCGCCTATAACCGCCCAGTCTGATCAGACTCTTTCCAAAGCGCTTGAAAGGTAGCTAAGGGTCTCTAAGCTACCTTCATGCGGACAACGAAGACTCTGGTCAGACTGGGCGGATGCCCAGGCTGATCCGAGTCTGTGCTGGGCGCACCACTTTTTGGTTTTCTCATGTCGCGGCTCGTTTCTGGAATATTTTTCCTATATCTCCAAAAACATAATGCACTGGCATGACTGGCATCATGTGAACGGAAGCGGTACTAAAGAAGGAAATCAGATGAGCCTTTGCATCCGTGTAGTCTGATTAGTCTTCATAGTTTATGAAAACCAGGGCAGGGAATATAGAAGACTGAGCAGTTTGGGCGGTAAGGCTGACTGATTTGAGTTTAACAGTAGGCACAGGTCATAATGTCTCTTTTCATGCGACTCGAACCGCCTCTGCCGTGGCATCTCATTATTGTCTCTGCAACAAGCCACACAACTTATTCAGAGACTATTCTTATTAGATACTACAGTTAGGGAACAAAGGAACAACCGTGGAACAACCAATTCGGAGATCTGCCGAAGAGTACACCGTATTAGCCCTAATAAACGCCCCTGCTCTAATAATCGCCCTCTGCCTCTTTTGCCCCAAAAACAATGTTGTATGAACTTGTATGAATTACTGTTTGCTTCCCTTGATGAGGTGATGTTTTTTGTTTCTTGGAAATGTATCTATATGTGTTCCTGTTACAATGTTGTTTGTGATTTTATTACCACAAGTTCCAAAATTAAAACATAAAACTTAGAAAGTTTTTCTTATATCTCAATCAACCAAACTTCCTTAGGTTATCTGCAAATAGCTATGTCATGTGCCTGCTGAGTTTTCCACTTTTCAGGTCTGAAAATCTGCATTATATTTTTAATATAAAGTATGTGGTATAGTAAAATTACTGACTGCAATGCTTAAATAGCAGCGCTGGACCTACATTAATTAAATTTGCACTTTTTCCATGTGCAGCACACTGGACAATATGCTTTTGCTGCAAATCTGTATTTTTGGTGTTTTGTCTAAACAAACCACAAAGAAAAGATGTTTTTCATTTACATGATGACAATGCACTCTGTGATAGACAAAATCATTTACGCAGAGGCAAAAGTTCTCAGAGGCAGAAGAAAAGTAAACATATATACTTCATGGCCAATCAGCCGAGTATTGCGTGTTTTTATTTAACCAGTCGCAAATCACTCTGAGCGTCCAACCTGTAACAACTTCTGGCTGCCACTAAAAGTATTTGTCATGTAAATAAAATGCCAACATTTTGATTTACCAGTATTCAGGAAAAAATAATAATATGAAAATTCAAATACTGATTTACAGCAAATCGTATGGTACAATATAATGCATGAGCAAACACGGCAAAATCCACATGTTCATAAAGTGTAGCTAGTACATAAAGTGTAGTTAGTCAAGCATTTTGGTTAGTCTCACTAAACCACATTATTTTATTTTTAGGAAAAAATATCATGCAAAATTTCAGACTTGATAAGTGAAAATTAAGATAAATCAGGTATTATAAAGTGGAATCTTTCCTTTGCCTCTGCACAAACGATTTTTGTAGTATCCGTAAAAATTCTAAAGATAGGGACACCAAAAATAACTACCATAATTATCCTAAAATTGGAAGAGTTTGGTTTTACAGTGCAGTAATGTGTCCAAAATTCAAATAGTGTAAACCCTGATCAGACTTCTCCATGAGGAACAGTCTGATATTTGCTCTGACCTAACTGTCCCAATATATACTGACACAAACAAGAAACGCCCGCTTTACAATTGTGTCTCTGAATTCCAAATGCACACAGACATTTCATTCGGTTGTTTTATTCCAATAACGTCGATTATTCAGCAATGGTGTGCGCTAGACGGAAATCCGTTCAATGAACATCGGCGCCAATGACAATGCCGCAAGCGCCAGTACCCAAATTTCGAAAGTCACAAAATCAGTATCTGGTGAGTTCTTCGCGTTTTAACTATCGCATGTCATCCTAGCATCATTGAGCAGACATGCTGCTGAGATTTTAAGGATGCTGGATGCATTCTTAATTGTCACAATCGCTGGCATAAATCTGTCAAGTAAAGAGACGGCACAAAACGTCGATCACGACCGTGCGTAGTTACACGCAAACATTACCTTGTTGGTCAATCAGTTTGGAAGTCAATGGCATAGGACTACTTCCAAATTCATTTCTAGCTATCAATAGCATTGAAATCAGCATCATTCAGCATTGCAAAAATTTGGTTTCAAAATTACTTGATTACTTTTCTGTAAGAGGTGGGGTAATAAAATAGGGTTTTACTTACTCCGGGATTTCAAACGTCAGCCATAATTTTCACTTTTTGATACATGTTGTCATTATTGTACACAACTATAGTCAACTGAAACAAAATCGGTTTCAAAATGATGAACGGTTATGGAGATACGGAAGTTCTAAAATCGTTATTAATTCAATTAAAAGGGAGATAATTTTATAAATCGAAGACTTTGGGCTGCTTTCTCGTTCATTTAATAAGCGTTTTTTGTTTATAAAAGTTGATTTTTCGTTTTTCGATGTTTCTGACCCTCGTTTAACACAAAATGTTTCTGGTTTGGATGAATAAAATGCTGTTGAGGAAGTAAAATGGTGTTTTTACATTAGGTTTGATAAATCTTGTGGCTATGGAGAAAAATTAAAACGGTTGCAACTTCATGTGTGCCAGATGCTCGGGACACATTTTGTTTTATCTTTTATGGCTACAACTTTACTAACTTAAAAGATGCAGAACCTTAGAAAACGGACGTATCTTTTTTGTGTCAGTATATATAGTTTTTATGGTATAAATGTAAAGATAAACAGTGAACAGCGGACCTCTAATGAACATCGAACCTGATTTTTGTCTGTCACAGACAGTCCTGTCACCAAGCGAATGAAATGCTAACCTTGTGGTTTGTTTGGAAAACAACTGAAATTTCAAATACAGGTTAACAGCAGATTCGTATTGTCTAATTTGCTGCACGTGAAAAATGTGCAAAATCCACATGTAGGTACAGTGACGCTAGTCAAAGGTTGTAATCGGTAATTTTACTATACCGCATTAATGTGCCTTGAGTATAAATAAATTATGCAGGATTTCAGACCTGAGCAGTGAATAGTATTAAAGTAAAATATGGGCACTCAATAACTGTATACTTTTGCCTCTGAGATTATATGCCATCTTACTGCACCGCTCCACAGATAGAAACTGCAATACAGACTTATGACTGCTGCCAAGGAAACGCAAAAACTATGTACTTGCTTAAGGTAGAGACTTGCTAAATATTGAATACAGGTTCCTCCTGCATTTGGAAACAGGACGTTTACCTTTTTCCCTATATTTGAATCCCAAAGATATTCCACCATTGAGACCCTAAAGTGTTGCAGTATTTACAACTACCAATTAAGTGCATGGTAAATATTGACATAGTCACACTGTGAATAACCTTAAAACATTCATACTGGGAGGTTCTTATATAGTTAAAAACATGTTAATAATCATGCTCTTATGATACCTGCACCGGCAAGGAGCTTAAAGTTGTCCAAAGCTGATGCTGATATGACATTGGCAGGCAGTCAGCCATTCCAGAGTTGACAGAAGGATCCCTTGTAGGCATCGATGGAACAAAATATTGATGGTGTCCTCTAATTGCTACACCTGAGGCTGTCAAGTACCGGCCTGTAGGGATTCCAACAAGGTTATTGACAATTTTGTACATCATTGTGACTTTGTTCTGATCTCGCCTTGATTTAAGGTCTTCCCAACCAAGTTCTTGCAGCATTGAAGTGACACTGCTGGTTTGGCGGTAGTCATTGCAGCAAAACCTGGTGGCATGCCTCAAATTTTGGGGTTGAAAATGGGACTACTGATAACAGAGAACAAACAGATTACCATCATGTCTTCCCTCATCAGACTGGATGAGAAGTTAAATTGAGACAAATGGGTTACATTATTTATTTCATACTGCTCTGAATTTACATATAATCATTGTATAAAATATGATGTAGAAAATGTATGTACAAATGAGCATAAAAGTTATCTATATATATATATTCATAGTTAAAAGCATTTCTTAAGACATATATAATAATAGAATATTTATGGGACACCTTGTGAAAGAAAAGATTTTTTTTTGTCATATGCCCTGACCCAAAACTCAAAATTGACATGTACATATGAACAATTTCATGAGCCTTCCCTATCTACGACATCTGGCCCCGAGGTTATAGATCTTTTTCCATGCTCAACTCAGCTGAGCATGAAATTTTCTCTGCTGATAAATATGAAAATGCCAACTAATGATACCGCAGATATTTTTAAAGTGTTTTACAGTTACGGCAGAAGCTCTTCCTATAAATTCCTCTCTCAGCATCCCTCACAATCTTTAAGTTTATTTGAAGCACTGGAAACATCTGGAAATCAATTATTATTATTTAACTTCCTCTGGATTTATTATTGTAATGTAGATTACTTATTCCACTTTAAATATTTCTATTTCATCCTTATACATGTATAAACAAACCTATGTGCATAATTATGTCTAATGGCAATTCCAGTTTATCAGAAAGTACTACAGTATCATTCCAAAGCAGTTAGAAGACACAAATAATGTTCACTGAAAACTAAACAGCTTGAAATATTCACACAATAAGTGAATGTACATTTCTGAGGCATTCCAAGTACTATATATTTTCACAACTGTCTTTGCTATACCGTAATTGTAATTTTTCACTAAAATCAGTCAATAATTATAGTCTCTGTAATTGGACAGCTCATCTTTGATCCCAGCAGGCATGTTTACATCTGAATATTTAAATGGTGCCGAAAATGTTAATGGTGATTTGACCATAGACTTCGCCAAAGGCTGCTGCTTTGTAGTCAGTCTAATCAAACTGCCTAGATGGATATGTTTTCTTGTCAATATATTGTCAATATTACATGGGGCTGGTGCAAAATGGAATGTGTTTTAAATATGGAATGCCTATATATAAAGGATCTTACATGAGTGCTCATGTATTATTGAATTTATTAAACGAGTTGGGGAAAAATATAAGATGCGAGGCTATGCCGAGCATCTTATCGTTTTCCCCAACAAGTTTAATAAATTCAATAATACAGGAGCACGAATGCAAGATTCTATTTATCATATGACACTAAAATCGCATTTTATGAGCAAATTTTGCACTAAAACGTCACGACTTCGCAACTAGAAAATGCGACGTTTGCATGGACGTCAACGCATAACGTGACGACGTAATTTGCATATTTAATCCACTAGTGGATTATCGTTTTTAATGCATGGCTTTATTACACTCTCAGATGCGACGTCATATGATAAAACTGTGATAATGTAAAATTAACAAATTCAAGATCAGGAGAGTACCTGACAATAATTAAAGGATAAACTATTATTTCTCGTAAAAACACAAAATCTCAACACAATTTTACTTAGGAATAACACACAACTTATAGATTTAAGGTGAATAGGCACACATACAAGGGACACAACTTTTGTGAACACCTGTGTGAGTCCCTTCCCTGGATAAGCTTAATTCCAAAATGGGAAATACTCTTAGAGGAAAAAATTGTTCCCATAAGTGAAATTTAAAGAAAAATTTGCACCTGGAATGAGAAATTCTTTCCTTTAAGACCTGGGCCCAGTTGTTCAAAACTAACTATATCATTAGTTAACGAGCTGTTAAAATTTCAAACGTATTATATGCAAAAGCTCTACCAATTTTTGACGAAAAAATGTGAGGAAGTGCAAAAGTTCCTTACATTTTTTGGGCAAAAAATGTGAGCCCTTTTGATTTTAAGCGTACTAGGAGACTTAACGAGTCACTGACTAATGACTTCGTTAAGCTAACAATGCTTTGAACGACTGGGCCCTGACCCCTACGGAGAAGATAGGGAGGCAAAACTGAACATGGTGGAGCTGCTTCTACTGAAACAATACTTATATGAGCCGCCACACGAGAAAACCTACAATGTGGTTGTGCGCCAAACGTTGACTCAGATCAGCCTAGGCATCCGCCCGATCTGATCAGGCTCTGCGCTAAGCGCTTGAAGGGTAGCTAAGGGTCTAAGCTACATCCATGCGGACAGCGAAGACTCTGATCAGACTGGGTGGATGCCCAGGCTGATCTGAGTCTGTGCTGGGCGCACAACCACGTTGTTGGTTTTGTTGTGTCGCGGCTTAATTATACTAACAGATTATCCCATAGTCATCATCTGATACTCCCTCCATCAAATGTAACTGATAAAACTACATATTACAAAATTAGCATTAAGAAATCTCCCTGAATCTCTGCTTTATAAGCAGCATTGAGATGTCCAATGTGAGAAAAAGCAACTGATATATGTGCAAGTATCAAAGACTCAGATCAGGATGTGTAGTTCACTTCAGATGCCTAACCAAGAGACAAGGCCCCGAGGTTAAACATGTTATGCCTTCACAACCAAATTTTGGCGGCCATATTTACATTAATACAGAAAGTTCAGCAGATCAATGAATATTTGCTTTGCTGGTAAATGAATCCCTGAAGTAAAAAATTCGATTTCTTTTAATAAAGGTGAAAAAGGGAGGCAAATACATGTATTTCCATTTTCTCCTTTGAAGACTAAATTTGATAACACCCCGAAAAAATGTTAGCTATAGCCTTTTAACACTGTACTAACTTTGGCTATGCACAAAGGCTTTATAGATTTACAAGCTTCATATACCGTATACAAGGTAATTTTCTCGGTGTTCCATTTTTCGCGGTATTTCGCCGTCACTTAGAAACCCCGAATATTAAAATTGCGAAATAATTTCCTGTTTCTTACAAAGTATCTTCTGTAGACACAGTGTTCCTATATTTTGTTTTTGTTTGCTTCGGTGGTTGCTGGTACTTTCCACTTGAGCCAGTTCTTTCATTAACCTGCGGCAGCCCAGCCGCAGGTTAATGAACGAACTAGCTCAAGTGAAAAAAAGTAGTTTTGCTTTTCACGCATGTTGCTAACCGCAAAAGCTAAAAATCGCGAAAAATAATGCTTAAGTTTTTTACCCTTAACTGCGAAAATTTGAACCCACGAAAATTACCGCATGTACTGTACTGTTGATGGAGAAGAGGTTGATTGATCAGACAGTACCAAAGTGCAGGTTGATGACTAATTTGCTCTTTCTCATATTGGGGCTTAAATGATCACTGAATATATTTCTTGGTAAAACAATGAACTATTTACATGTGAGAAAATATAAAAATGATATGGAACTGTTACTGTAAATGTACCTTTGATGAATCCTTTTTACCATAAAAAATAATATTGGAAAAGATACACAATACATTTAAGACAGAGACTGAAAAATACTCTGATTCACAGATTACAACTGTCACATCAGTAATATGCAAAGTGAGTGAAACTTTAAAAGTCCTGGCAAATTACCATTCCTGATTGAATGAACTTTGAAGAATGAGTAATTATATTAAAGCCACCACAATAAGTCTTGTATACAAATTTGTCTTACAAGCTTAACAATCAACTGATAATCTTATTTGTTTATACTCCAATCAAGAGTTCACTGTGAATATTCCAGTTCACTGTGAATATTCCAACACATCAACCCCTCCTGTTCCCAGCTCTTAAAGCTTAAAATCTGAACAATTTCTATTTGTGATATTTTATGAATCGCAGAATTGTAAGCTAATAGTCAGATCCAAATGATACTCTTCTGGGTCAGAATATTTGCAATGAGTACTACAGTGACGGCTGTTTTTTTATACGAGTTATTTCATTGTCAACCTTGACAATACCATGCCTAGGATATCTGTGTTAAAACTATGGCAAATCAGTGACATATTGCTAGATGGGACAGCTTGCTTAAATTCACCCTTGCCCATCACATTCTTATAGGCATTCAAAAACTACTGTACAGGGGAGCTAACAAGAAACACATTATTTACAATCAATTTGATATGTATGAAATTAGACCACTGTAAAGTGTCTTGCTCAAGTCTAGCTAAGAAATTTAGTTTTCTTTTTCATGATTATGAGATGTTACTTTTTTTACACTCTATTATGGTAATTTGCATAGAATTAAGCTTATATACATGTATATGTCAGAGCTCCAGATTTGCAAGTCTGCAAATTTTTTTTGGTGAAACAACGTCTTTGCTGTTTTCATTCTCCGCAGAAAACATATGTGTCATGTGATATAATATCTTCTGATTTTATTGTGATCCTAATTAATACATGCTTTTGTACAGGAAATATTACAACACCCCAAAATTTAACTAACTGTAGTTACCCAAATATTCACATACAGGTGTCTCAGCAAAGACACTGTAGTCCCAGTTCAGACTGCAGTCCCAGTTCAGACTGCTCCTAAGGAGCAGTCTGATCAGGGTCTGCAATGTTTGACAGCAGATTTAAAAAATAGTGCTGATGAGACAAAATGGATCAGCTTGAAAGGTCCCATTCTTAAAGACCTTGAGAATCTAAATATTTTGGTCCAAACAAAATCTGAAGCTCTGGTTTGATTCATGATAACAAACTGAAACTATAACATGATATGTTTAACACTGTAGGCCAGTACGGTGAATACTGAAAACAGAGGCATTATTTTGCTGTACACTGAAGGAGCACTATTACAACCATTCCAGTCATTACAGAAACAATATTCCATGTTGTGGTCCTCCATCTCTGTTGGATTCCAGAAGTCGTTCTTTCTCGCTGGCAGACAGTATCCATGACGACGCAGGACAGGCATGCGTAGTCTGTGGTATGCTGATTTCATGAGTTGATCTTCACATTCCCTGATAATCTTGTCTTCACCTGAATAAAAAAAACAGAGAATGAAATAAAAATTCAAAAAATTTGGTAACCTACCATAATTACTATAACTGTCTTGAAAATTGAACAATTTGGTTTATCAATGCAGTAATATGCCCAAAAGATGCAGTTTAAAAGGCAAACAGTGTGGACCCTGATCAGACTGCTCCCTCTGCACTGTTCATTCAGACTGCTCTCTCCCAAATAAACAGAAATTTATGAAAATAAATGGTGAATACTAGTATGGCAATTCTGTCATACAGATGTTCAGAACACAGTAAGTTTACTAGCATCTGCTTTTCATTCTGATATATCACCTGCCTTCAATATAATGATGGTAGATTTACACACATGATACAGGACCGGAAGTTTGACGGCCAGGACCAGGTTGTTCAACACTAACAACATCGTTAGTTAACGAGATGTTAAAATTTCAAATGTTAATATCTAAAATACACCAACATTTTTTGTTGAAAAAATGTGAGAAGCTTCTCACATTTCTTCAACAAAAAATATCGGTGTATTTGGTAATAAAGTCATAAGACACTTCACGAGTTGACCTCTTAACGAGCTCTTTAAGCTAACGATGCTTTGAACAACTGGGCCCAGAAGTATAACAAAGTCTGACTTAATATAATAATTACTTACTCCCTTCATGTATGACCACTTTGACACAGAATTTAGAGAGACCACAACTTTTCCATGGAAACATTCGCCACTCTACGCCATCTGAGCCACACCCGCCCATCCCACTGAAACATCTGTGACACATAATACTTTCACCTGAAATTGATAATACAGCATACTCAGAGCCCTAGATAAGAGGGGTATTTGAAGATAATTGAGGGATAATTTTCTTTATCTCTCATTGAAACCATATGTTGTGACCCCTCATCTGAACCGTCTCCACGAGACGGTTCAGATGAGGGGTCAAACATATGTTTTTATCCAGAATTAACAAAAATTATCCCTAATTATCACCAAATACTCCCTCTTATCTAGGGCTCTGATACTGTACTCTGTGCACTGTCAGAGTACATTAGTGCTTCGACAGTACACACAACATAAAAAGTGAATGGTCAGAAAAAGCCAGTATTACTCAAATTACAAAGTCTAGGACAAAGGATGACTATGAATGCATTTATTGTTTTGTTTTGGATGATACACATACGCCCTAAAGATCAAAGTAAATATATTTTGTTTCCTCTATATTATTTCAGAAAAATGTGGGTTAATAATTTCTGATTTTTTTTTCAATATTCAATATTGCCTATTTTATAGAAAATTTAAATGATATTTAGACAAAATATCTTATTAGATGAAATGACTTTAGTGCTTGAAAATCCCATATTCACTGCTACCGCATGGTTGGGGCATTCATTTCACTGAAATACTATGTTTTATGCCATTTAATCATCATTTTGCTTATCTGCTCAACATTTTTGGTACATTAGTGCTTAAAAATCCCAAAATGTGTGGCTACTGCATGGTTGTTGAATTTATTTCATTGAAAGAATATGTTTGATGCCATGAAATCAACATTTTGCTTGTCTGCTCAACATTTTTTACATATTTATTTACCAGCATGAACTAAAATAACAATAATTATTTATTTTAAAAACAAAATTTTGATTGGTCATTATCAGTATGTAGCCAAAAGCTACTAACTATATTGCTGTTACAAGCTCAGCTTACCATTAAAGAAGTTGGTTTAAACAGTATTTTTTTTTTTTTTTGATATTATACAATGTTATATGTACACAATATATGTTAAAGGATTCGGTCGAAAGCTCTTTGGCTTGTAGAGATCATCTCCTTTAGAAAAGTTATTCTGTTTAATGTTATTTGACAACTGTGAGTTAAAAGAAAATGAAGCTTCATTTAACATCACATATTAGAAACAGACAACATAAACTCTGCAACAAACAAGGTATCCAGTAACAAATTATACCTACCTGATGACTTAGCTTATCTTCCTAGGACTACCCTTGATTATAAAATTTATAGGCAAGCTTTAGCCAAGGGACTCCTAGTACCATTTTTTATGGCTCCGGTATGGCATGGCTGGGATTTGAACTCACGCCCCCCTGTTCCCGAAGCAGATGCTCTACCACTGGGCTATCAGGGGGCTGTTATTTCAATGTGCCATCAATGAAATTATTAATACCCTGGTGTTGAAATAAGCTAGGTTAAATGGTAGCTTAATAACTTGATGTAACTCTGATTTGATTTTTTGATATGTCCCTGTTATTTCAGAAAAAGACAAAATGAAGAAAAAAAAAAAAAAAAATACCCGGAGTGCAATTTTGTTGCTCTACTGACCTCGTTAATACACATTGGCAAACATGGCAAAAACAATAATACCACTCTGACAGCAGCTTGAATACATACACTCATAATTTGGGATTTTTCTACTGGTATTTTAATATCTGAGCTAAAAGCCACAAATCTTAAAAGGATTTTTATCGGTCCTTCTAAAGAGTAAAGACAGAAAAGGACTTATGCCACTGAAAAGAACTTTTTGGGCACCGAAAAGGACTTTAATGCGCCATTTTATGCTGTAAATCATATATTTAAGAACTTGAAATATCATCATGGTATAAATAAACGCTTCAACAATAGTTTTTGCAATGTATTCCACAAAAATATAGCAATTTAACTTACTAGTGAAAGTCGCATAGATAGATGTCACACCAGGGTACAATATTTTTCCCCCATTTATAAAGGGTCCTACTAAAGACAGAAAAGGACTTTTGCCACCGAAAAGAACTTTCGGGCACCGAAAAGGACTTTTTAAATGCCATTTTATGCTACAAATATGATGGAAAATTTTATTGGGTAAAATATCTTATTTCCAAACATAATTTTCTGGAACATTAAAGAGAAAAAAGCCCTTTTCGATGTCTGCAATTTGGCATTAGCAATGTCCTTTTTCGGTACATGTCATCTCGGGTCCGTGGAAACACCCCAAACTTCTACCAAACCACCCCAAACCAGCTTCGCCAGATTCACATCATCCTCAACACATAAATCAATACTGCTCTCATCCATCCCAAACAGTATCCATATAGATTCTATATGCATGTATTCCATATAAATAAAAAGAATACTTCAATAAGTACACGTTTGCCCATGATATGTATACCCCTTTTAATAACTTCGAGTTTAAATATTAACGAAAAATTAATAATCTCAGTATAAAAAGTAAATTATTCTGTACGTTTATGTATGTCATGCATGGTGCGGGGGTGGAGGGGAGGGGGGGGGACCATTTATACCACCCCAAACCTGCAACCCTGGATACAAACTAGAACCCCACCCTTCGCGCAGTGCCACATTAATTTAAAGAATGAAGGGGGTGGAGGGAAGGAAAGAACTAATACTCGCCAACTGACCCGAAATGTTGGTGTCTTGGTGGTGGTGGTGGTGGGGGGGGGGGGGGTCTAGTCTGTATCCAGGGAGGCTGGTTTTGGGTGGTATGAAGGTGGTTTGGGATGTTTTGTGGTGTTTCCACGGACCGTGTCATCTCTCCACTGACCAGAAGTTGAGTCCTTTTCGGTGTTGTAATATTTTTGTGAAATTTCAGGATGTAGATACAAATTATAAAATTATTATTTAAGCAATGATTAATATCATAATGATATAAGAAATATTAAAACATACGTTTTATATGGCATTTAACTGCAAATAAAAAGTCCTTTTTGGTGCCCGAAAGTTCTTTTCGGTGGAGCAAGTCCTTTTCTGTCTTTAGTAGGACCGATTTATAAACACTGTCAACTTAAACGACTAAGGAACTTATATGGCAATACACATTTCCTAAAATCTGCCATAGATGTGCCTAATTATCAATAAATTAAGAAGCGCAGCACCGAAAAGGACACAACCACTGGTCACTGAACATAGATTTCAGGTACTGCCGAACTTCGGTCACCGAAAAGGGCCTTTTTTCGCTAAATATGCTTAAAAATTACTCTCAGAAATATTTATTCCATACTTGAACATTATTTAACATGTGTTTATAGTATTAAATGGAAAATAAAAGTCCTTTTCGGTGGCATAAGTCCTTTTCTGTCTTTATATAGTAGGACCAGATTTTTATATATTCATCATGTCAGATGTCCTGCAGAACTTTGGGAGTTATGTGACGCTCTCAACAGGTCCAGATCAACTGCAGAAATAGGTATTATACCTAGAAGAAGGTATAATAGCTACTTCTGGCTATACAAAAGCGTGTTTTTCGTGTGCATTTAGCTATTTCTCTCATATACACAACGAGTCGCATGCTAGCATTCGATGTGCATATTTCCGGGCCCGATCAAACACCATTTTCAGAAAAAAATCGGCGGAAACTGACCCGCGTGTTTCGTAAGAATACATTGTTTTTAACCCAAAAATGGAATTTCATGTGATTTTCGCCGTTTTCTTCTTTATTTGTTCATTTTAAAAGCAAAAGTTTACTGAAAACAAACTTCTCTGGGTGTTTCGTCAATACCTCCAAGTTGAAGAGCTCCAGCAGCCGGTGATGCTGATAAATTCTAATTTTTATACACCGGTGTCATGACAACTGTATTATTACCACAGTGTCCGAACTCTCTGTACCAGCTCTCCCGGTTTACATAGCTTCGAATCGAGAGTACAAACATTCGCTTATAACCAGTAGTCGGAAATCATTATGTTTTGGGATTTTATCCGGCATGTGCTGCGTCATTTATAGTTATCCAGCTTCGAAAATGTAAAGAGGTAAGTTTAATATAATTGGCTCTTCGGTCTTTTACCTTATTGTTCTGTACAATGTCGTGTATGGGTGGGTAGTAAACGGTACAAAATTCAAGTGGCCCCTGGCATGATTCTAATTCCATTTTCAGCCTTTTCTTACATGTTTTATAAAAAATCTTTAAAATAATCGGAAGGCGTTATCAATTTACCGTTTGTTAGTTTTGATAATAGGATGATAGCTAGGTTTTGCACGACACAAACTCGTGTTAAATTAAGCTGGTCGGAATAAAATTTCGGTGACGGCCATGAGGTTTTCATTGTACAGGGTAATAAAGTAAAAGACCGAAGAGCAAATTATATCAAACTTACCTCTTTACATCTTCGAAGCTGAAAAACTATAAATGACGCAGCAGATTCCGGATAAAATCTCAAAACATAATGATTTCCGACTACTGGTTATAATCGAACTCTGTACCCTCGATTCAACGATATGACAACCGGAGGAGAGGGTACAGTCAGTTCGGATACTGTGATTATGGTGGCACTTATGTGTCATCAAAAGTAACAAATGGGATGTTTTATTGATTGTTTAAACAAGTTGATTAATGTTAACCCGTTAATCTTTCGTTCAGTTTTCCATGCAAACACTTAAGCTAAAGTGCTGTTCTCCGTAGCTATCAAGTTCAGTATAACTTAAAAATGAAAAGAAGAAGAAAATTTGCATGTCATCATAGCTTATTTGAGTCGATTTTTTCTAGTGCACAAACAGAATATTCAGATGTTAACAACTACCAAGACTTTGTCTCAAGGAGCTACAGTTGCTATTTTGTGTTAAACCCCAAATATGATTGATAACAACCACATAAAGTTACCGAAATTTGCCTTTCTGCTGTTGTACACTTCTGAGGCATTGTGAAGATAGACATATATAGATAGATAGATGCGTCCCGAGTTAAAATTGTAACTGCTTGAAAACAGGAGGATGCGGCTAATTTGCATTCGCACGTTGATATTTTCGCGCGGTTTTGCACGTGCGCAAAATTAGTATTTACAGAACATATGCACCTTCAGAATACAATGAAATAAAATGAATTTAATCAAGAACTCCTGATTTAATACCAATAACATTTTCGTGCGGTAAACCCAATACTTAAGATTATTTCTTTTCATTTATCATTAGTACTTTACACATTTTTGTACGAAGGCATGCATTACAGGTATATTCGTTTGCGCAGTTTCTCCCATGAAGAAATCAATATATGCCTTTAAAATTCAATGAAATTCACATCGAAACCTTGTTGTCGTCATAAGATTGAAACTTACACCTATTTAAGCACCAAGCAATTGTTTGCAAAATTAACTTTTATTATTGTTATTATTATAAATGCTTTGTGTGCCACAGCTGCAGGTATGTTAGTATTTTCGTGCTTCTATTTCATGTTATCATTACTGAGTATTATTTTCATTATTGCACTTGTGCGACATAAATATTTGAAAAACATTCTTCTTCAAAATCTGATGAAGGAAAATGACTTTAATAATAATTTCTTGTAATTATAAAATCAAAATCTTAATCAAGGATTTATTTTCAAAATTAAATACAGTGTCAGCTTGGCAGTGACGCACCTGGCCACATGGCGGTAATTTTATTGACTGCGAAAGCAGTCAGTGAATACGGACGCAATACATGTACTTTTTCAAAATTTTCAATTGCGCGAGCTATACGAATGCGCGCCTTTTAAGCATACGAAAGCGCGATGTTTTTTCCCTAAGAAAGTGCGACTTTTTCATTAAACCTCGGATAGTTCAATGTTCCGACATGTATCCCTTCCGATAGCCAGATAAAGTATATTATTTTGAAAAAATATATCTTGCCTGTTGCCTCCCTTTCATCGCGCAGAGGTGGAAGTGGGATACGAGTGTGTTATTATTATTTTTTAAATAGCAAAGTCAGTAAATATTCGTTAACACCATATTAAGATTTCAGCTAAAGTCATCATATGTGTATCAGAGGCTGGGCCTTGAATGAAATTTTAACATGCTTCTGTCCGTGTGTTCCATCGCTTATACATGTATACTCTTGTTGAAAATCTCTTCCAGAGTATCAAAACATTCTCGTTCCCTTTTTGCCTGGCTGATTTAATGCTTAACGTCCACGGTAAACAACTAAGGTCATGTCGGGACGGTGAGTTAACCTAACCACACTATTCCTGGGCAGGCTTAGACCTCCTAAGCGGTTAACCAGTACTAAGTGCACATACTTTCGCCAGTAACTGACAACTGCCCTTCTTGAATCAGCGGAAGGAGAAACGAAAGTATGTGGCCAGACCGGGATTCGAACCCAGGACCTCTGACTTACGAGTCAGGTGCCCTACCGATTGCGCTACCCGGCCCGGCTCCCTTTTTGCAAGAACAGGGATCGTTCAAGATGCGCGAATTTTCAGATATATAGTTTTTCTGCACAGCTTTAAGATTTCCTATGCATTCAAACACAGATAGGTGTGAGTGACTGAACATATCACCAAGCTGGTTGTGGAAGCTGTTGCATCTGTGTGTGATGCATTTACTGTCAATGCCCGGATCTTCAACCTATCTGCGGACCTAGGTAAAGGTCGCGCACACGTAGGCATATTTTCCTGGGAAAAGTCGCTCAAACGTATGCTATAAAAAGTCGCGCAAGCGTAGGACATTTTCAGGTATAGTCGCGCAAACGTGCTGCTCCTCTGAATACATGTTATAATTATCAGTTGAATGAGGAAATACAATACAGCGCAATAAATTTATGCATGAATAAATCTTGAATTATATCAGCGGCATGGACAATTTAATATTATCACGGGATGGCCTCAAACTACAAAGATTGTCAATGTTTACCGAAAGCAAGACGTCCAAAAACGGTTTGAGTCAGGGGTGGGATGGGGTTTCAGTCAAAAGGAGGTTTGGTTAGGTTTCCGCAGACAAGACATTTATTTTTGTTGTTGTTTTTTTGACCCCTGATTTTTGGGGCTGAATTTTATATATTCTGTGATCTCTTAATTCTACTGCGCTTGACCCTTGCACAGTTAAGCCTACACAGAAAAAGACGATTGCTAAATAGCTGCATAGAAATGAAAACAAAACAATAATAATAATAATGCATGTAGAGTGAATAAAAACATGTTATATGCATACAATTCAATTTACATGTTATTCTTTACTCAGATTGTCAAATACAGTTTAGCGCATCCGCAACACATCAACGAAACAGGACAATGTCCTAATAATAAATATACCTTCCCAGCAGGCATATGACTTCACAGTGACGTCGCACTGACATCCCACTGATGTCAGAATGATGCCATACTGTCGCTCTGTCCCAGCTGGATCTAAGGGTTGGGATATTATACAATCACTCAAACATCCCCACTTATCAGTTATTCTACTTCTGATGGCACATTAATACCACCGTAATAACTCAGTTGTCACAACATCGGTGAAAAGAATGTAAAATTTAACAGCATCGCCGGCCGCTGGAGCTCTTCAATTTAAAGGTATTGATGGAAGCTGCATTGAAGTTTAACTCAGTATTTTTTTCGCTTCTAAAAAGCACAAATAAAGACAAAAACAGAGAAAATCATACACTGTTCCATTTGGGGGTGAAAAACAATTTATTCTTACAAAACACGCGGGTCGCTTTCCGCCGAATTTCTTGTGAAAATGGTGTTTGATTGAGCCCAGAAATATGCATAATGAAATCCAGCATGCGACTCGTTGTGTACATGAGAGAAATAGCTAAATGCACACGAAAAGCACGCTTTTGTATAGCCAGAAGTAGCTATTATACCTACTTCTAGGTATAATACCTATTTCTGCAGTTGATCTGGACCTGCTCAATCTGGAATGGATACTAATTTGGCATCATTTGCGGAGCTTAAACATATATGCTTTAGTGACAGAATGTGTCAAAAAGAATAAATAACAAATATCATCAGGATTGCAGGTGTGAACAAATGACTCATTTAAAAACATGGCGGATTTCCTTGTACAAAACTGATTATCATGTCGCGGAAATTTCATTAGGTGGCCGAATAGTCTGGTCAACCTGTAGTTTAAAGGGGCACCTACCATACTGCCATAGTATAGTGAATATGGCAAGGAACAATAAAGTATACTGCGACATTTCGCTAGTTTCTTTTAAATTTACATTCTTCTCACAACAGGTAAATTGTTGACATCAAAACGCCACCTACCGGGCAGGTATTGCAGGTGTGGGTAAAGTCCAATACCGTACTCCGAATGCGAACTGTTTACTGGTTCACCAGGACCTGTGAATCAGGGAAGCTAGTCCATAGCCCTTAATAAGAGAAGTAAACTTAGTAACTGAATCCTCTGCACCCTCAGCAGCAGAAATAAGTGAATCTTCCAGGGAATTCCAATCTCTAATAGTCTGGGGGAAGAAACTGGACTTGTAAATGTCTGTCCCAGCCAGTGGGGTTTGAAATGTTAGGGAATGATGATTCCTGGTACGCTTACTTGGGGGAACAAGGTCATTTATGGGTATACTGGCTGCACCCCTCAGACCTTTGTAAAGGATTATGAGTCTACTATCTTTCCTTCTCTTTTTCAGGGATTCCCACTTAGGGACGAGTCATTTATTATCAGGTGGGGGGGGGGGGTGCATTTTCATATGAGTCGCCAAAATTTTTCCGACCCCCCCCCACCCCCAGTCTCACCAGAATTTTTTCCGACCCCCCCCCCAGATAGGTGACAAAAAAGTTTATGACCCCCCCCCCCCCCCCCCCCCCCCCCACCATCCCAACTCGCTAGCTACCCTTCACACACACACTGTCAAACTGACCTCAATGAAGCCTGCGTTTCAAAGAACATTTTCTTACTCTGACAAGTTGAAGCAAATTTCATAATTACGTGGAATCTG
This sequence comes from Ctena decussata, assembly GCA_963989385.1. NCBI lineage: Eukaryota > Metazoa > Mollusca > Bivalvia > Lucinida > Lucinidae > Ctena > Ctena decussata. The sequence continues at coordinate 21,049,081 of OZ022508.1, forward strand.
AGCGTCTAGAACGTTTACTTTTTCTTGACGATTTAACGGGTCAGTGACAGACATAACGGTAAAATCTCAAAGACCTGCGACTCTTGTATTGAGTACACATGACAATATAACGGTAGAGAGATAGATTTTCCTCCACTGATGGTGTAATCAGTAGCCGGACGTGTCAATCAATTTCTGCCCTTGAAAAGATGTATAAGCTGCTTTTACTAGCTAACAAATTCCGATGAGCTACCTTATTAGATTCAAACATATAAATTTATGGCGATGGTGGATGAATCACAATTTTACGCCCTTCAACATAATTTCAGTCATATCAGGAGGCGCCAAGCAGAGGCTCAGACAAGCTGAACATTCGCGCAGTCTGATCAAAGCCTTTGCTGTTCGCTAACATATATGGATCCTAACAAATCTTCAGACACTACTTGAAGGCTGCACGAGTTCATAGCCTGCCTTGTTTTGCCTTTTATCTTTGCTATTCGGATATACGTGAAGCACATTCTTCTGTGACGGGGATCAAATAAACATGTCGCAACTGCATTTGTGAGAGCAGTCCAATCCAATTCTGAGCAATTGCATTTTATTTTCTTAACTTCTCCCGTATTCACAACTGGTTAGCTATGTGTTCAAGGATGTTGCGAAACGACAAAGAGCTGTTACTAAACGAAAAATAGTCATAACTACCAAAGGACCAGGTCATCAGGTCGTTTGGTAACTATGACTCTTTTTCGTTTTGTATCAGCTCTTTTTCGTTTCGTACAGCTCTTGTATATAGTTAATCAGGAGTGGCATTTTCAGCGGAAGTCCAGATGGTGGATTTTTATGTTCAGATAATTTTTGTTATATATGTACTATATTAAAAGGTATGTTGTTTTCACACCAGCACCGCCTCACTAAAGCTACGAAGTACTTCAGCGTTTTGTTGTTTTTTTTTGTTTTGTTTTTTCGTGTTTTTTTTTCGTTTTTTTACTAGAAGTGACACAAGTAAGACACTTTGACATATATTGCGCCGTTGCTAAAACAGTATTTACGGTGCCAAATTGTCCAAAATGTGAAGAAAATTGTGATTTTTTTTATACATGTAGCTATATAATAAAACCGTTATTGACCTGATATTGGGGAATATGGTTCCTCTGGACGCTGCAAGCTGGCGTCCTTCGATATCCCAGCTCAGAATAATATTTCCCAAAGCTCGAGTCCTCGGGGAATTATTCGGGAAATAGACCTTTTCTTTGAGATTTGATTGCTACAGTATATCATTTCACCTTAAATTTCACCTAATAAATTCGAATGCAAATGGATCCGATCTATACCCGCCATAATACTGACTTTTATGCAAGTCCTTTTCGTTATCATTTATTCGACCCAATTCAATTCTTTATTCACTCTAGGTTAACAAGGGGTTAACAAAGTGTCAGTATGATAATCGGACTGGCATAGCTTGTTGATGATTGTACTTATAAGCGCCACACTGTAAAAAATCCGTAGATATTACAGTAGAATAACTGGAAACCAGCTGCCAGTCCATTTCACGTTATTTTTACGGGAGTCTGTCTGTTGATCATTGTTGGAAATCACGATATGGTAACTGGCCGTACCCGAAAATACCTTCAAAGGTGTTGAAGGGTTATACACCTGCGATAGAAAATCCTTTTATTTTGTCATGCCAATCACATCGATTATCGTGTGTCGCCATACTTAAATTTTGAATGACGCTCGGTTCAAACTAAAGGCTTGCACTAACGATCGATGTTATTGGCAAACGCTTCAATTTTGCTGCAATCAGTGCTCCGCCCCCTGGTCAGCCCTCGCTATACTGTTCGTTGTCAGTCATATACCATACACACTTCATGACCTTGGGAAATGCGCGTGTCCAAAATGTCCGTCGCTAGAAAGTATATTTCTGAGGGTTTTCATAGTTTTATACTCGAAGGTACATGTATGATACGTTTTCGGCCATTTTTACACAGGGTAACAACTTCCGTTGTGACTACCTGTTTGCTTCCCTGCACGACATAGCCCTTCCAAACGGTGTCTTATCGTTAAGGAAAGAAAATGTCGCTAGTGAAATATTTATTAAGGTTGGGAAGAATTAAAACGCGAATGCATTCGGTTAACCAGAAAACTTGCCATAATAGTTATGCAGCCGACGACGAAGCCGCCTATGTTTTATGGTTCACTTTTGCTAGTCGCAGACCAGAGACAAACTGAAGATTGGTCTAAAAGTCTAAGATACACCTTAAAATACTGACCGTTATACATAGTCAGTCAAATTAGAATTATACGGATAGTCTTTCATCTGTATGTGTGTACGTCACCATTTTTTTCGTCGATGATAATTTATATTTTCCCCAGGATTTGTATGTAAATAAAATCAGAAAGACAAAACATTACACCACTAAAAACAACCCCTGTTTACCATACCCCAAACTCCTGAATAAACAGCAAAGACCCAGATCAGACTGCTACAAGGAAGAAACCCTATCCGGCACTATTCCGCATTCACATGGTGCAGGACTTTGCGTGTTATTTATTTTAGTTTTAGATTTCTTATTTTATTTTAGTTTGATAATCAACATCAAGAATAAACTATGTGTTAGTAATAAGCTGCAAAACCCAAGAATAATAGAAAATCTTTTCTTTACAGTCAATCTGCACACATGCGCAGTTTGACCAGGGTACACGCAAAAAATAAACTGAATATTGCACATATTTAGGTGACTGAGTACACTTTAATTTCTTTTTCAATTTTGCCATCGGGTCAAATTTTAAAGGAAAGAATTTGATCCCCAAACAGCCATTTTTTGCATAAAGAGAGACACATTTAAGAAGCGTTTCATCGGCCAAGGTAGCAAAGAAGTAGTCAACACTGAATAAAGCTAATAGCATCGCAAAGGTCTCCAGTAATTAGTATTAGTATTTTTTACCTTACAATAAGTAATTCCGTTTTTTGTGCTAATCCGAGTCTACTCTGGCGTCATGGTGGATATTCTTTATTTTGACACTAATAAGCCACGTCAATTAGTTGTTTCCAGAAGCAATTATCTATTTTGCTTAACAATATTAATATTAACAGTAGTAGTAGTATTTCTCCACAACACATCTGCTAATTCACTCTCTATGAAAACACATGTCGTGGCATCTCAGATACAAATCTAGCGATATGTTTTGTAAAAATGAGATAAATTACATCAGAATTACTATTACTTATTACAGGTCTAAAATTTACAAATGATAGCACGTCTTAATACTAAATTAATGCAAAATTTTAATGGACACTGGGCTGTACCTTTATGCCTTTGATCGTTTGAAGATTACAGTTTCTTTCGTGTTTTAAGTAACTGCTGCCTAATTGAGATTTTATTTTCTTCGGGTAGTAAATATGATTGAACCACTTGACCTCCAACAGATTTCCTAATCAAGACATCAACAATATCTATTGACTTTGGTTGTGATTATTTGAAGAGACGGATGTAAATTTCTTACGACATAATTATGCAAGGCTTCATTTTAATGAAAGCCATGAATTATTATTTTATGGTTACTTAATCTTGGGTGTAAAAATGTCTTGCGAAAAGGTATGAGAAGCATCACTCGCTTTTGCGTACTGATATTTCAATAGATTGTTCATGCGAATGGAGAAGGCTCCGATCAGACTGCGCGAATGGCCAGGCTGATCTAAGTCTTTGCGGTTCGCACTTTCCGTGGTAAAGTTGAAATTATATAGATCTGCTCCGCGATTTCAGAATAGTTTCTGAATGAACACTTTTGTCAATAAAATGTTTGAACCGAACAAAATACGCACATGTACTTTTCATATTTTTAGACAGATCAGTGTCAGGAAAGTCACGTACCACTTGTGAATGACAAGGTTATTTTAGAGTTTTGTAAAACCACTAAAGAGAGAGCCCCGAAATTCAGTGGGTTAGGCTACGGCCTGCTTAGCTGGCGGGTATGGATCTTGCCAAAGTTGAAATCGTTTCTAACCGTAAACGGAAATTTATAGCGTGTACAACCGTTTATTCTCATCCAATCATCGTCCCGATATGCTGAAATACTGTTGAAAGAGACGAAAACACAGTATCATACATTCATCCAACATAAAGAGCTACATGTATACTCATGCACAGCCTGTACAATCGATCGTATCTGTTCGGTTTCTGATGAGATTTTATCATAGCCCTTTCAAGAATATTTCACATATAAAGCCGATCGTTTAGCAAAGGTGGTCGAAAACTCGAGCATGTCTACCGGCCGAGGTTCGAACCCTCAGATTAGAGAGACCTAATGAGTCTGAAGCGCTTTGAAGTTCCAGGCCGCGAAGACCCGTATTCTTTCCTAGACTCTCGTCTATCCTAGTTTCTCATTATTTCTCCCTCTCTCTCTCCCTCTCTCTCGCTCTCTCTCTCTGGCAGGCTGCCAGATATAGACTGAAATATTGTTTCAAAGGGTCATCAACTCCACAATCGTTTGAATGAATCGGTCAGTCGGTCTGTTTTGCTCTACTTGGTATTGTGTTTTCTGCTAAATTGTGAATGACCAGACCAGACTTTGCAATTGTTGTCTGCGCATCCTTATCAGTTCAGTTCAATTCAGTTCTGTTAACGACGTTCCCGAAGTGGCTGAGCGGTACATAACCATAGTTGCACGCACTTGGCGCCGTGTGGCCGTCCAATCATATCCTCATCATTACCTGTACACGTATGGGCGGTACGCTAAGAGCATTGATATTGACAGTTATAATCAGTCCTCGGTAACCGTTATCTTGCGTAAAGGACACCTGCACTTTAGTAGCGCAGAAAACCGTTAGACTGTCAGATTTAGATTGAAAAGACACACATTCCAGTCAGTCCGATTTTGCGCAATTATGAAACGTGCCGTAAATCATGCAGATTAATGGTCTTTAAATTTTGTCAGCATATTTTTGCACTTTCTTTCTGCTTATGGCCATCCAGAATTTTTTTTTTGTCAAATGTTCTCTAAAACTGTTAATAGTAATGGAGAGGGGGGTCTGGGGGCGCAGCCCGCAGGAGTCACAATAGGTTTGCTGATGACAAGGCAACTGGAGAGCTGATATCACAAACGCAGGCATTAAATTTAACCACAACAAAATCATCCGATCGACATGATTTTATAGACACTTGCATACTGTACTACTAGCAAATTAATGAAAAATATCTTCTTTTTTTGACATAAAGCGCTGCAAGTTTTGTGTGTCATTTCTGTAAATGTCTTTTAGCTTGAATTTAAGTTTACAAAAATAGAAGTAATGGGGGATCTGGGGGCGAAGCCCCCCCCCAGAAGCTGAGACATTTTTTAAAATAGAAGACTGATGCAAGAGTTCTGACCCCCTCCCCCCAATATGCTGAAAAAAATGACCCCCCCCCCCTGCTCCGTGGCTTTTTGATTTCTGACCCCCCAGTACATCAACAACAAAAAATCCGACCCCCCCCCCCCTAAATGTACCCCCCCCCCCCACCTGATAATAAATGACTCGCCTCTTAAGTTTCCCCAGAATGCCAGTAATACTCCCAGTTTCATATGTGTAATTTCCCGTTACAAATCTAGCTGCCCTTTTCTGCACCTTCTCAAGTTCATCTTGAAGAAGTATACTTTGAGGGTCCCAAACTGAACTGCCATACTCCAGGACTGGACGCACCAGCCCCTTGTATGCTGACTCTTTAACATCTTGTGGACATGCTGCCAAGTTACGTCTGAGGAAGCCGAGGGTCCTATTAGCCTTTGTTTAAATATTGCTGACATGTGTGTTCCATTTCAAATCATTGGTAATGCTTACATCAAGTGATCAGAGAAACGAAAGTGTCTTCTTATGACAAAAATTTGTTCCATTGGGTTGGCTGCTCCTGCCATAATAAAATAAATCAGCAAAAAGTCAAGGAGTGCAATAGGTTTGCAGTGGCGGGGTATCACGCAGTCGTTTGCGATGCATTTATTTGCAGATGTAGTCACTCTAGAAAGGAAATTTCCTTCTGCATGAGACTCGTATGTTTTCCCTATATTTACCTTACAAATATTCTAAATAAACACAATTATTCTCAACAAAATATGATAAAGAAAACTCAGTAAGAAATGGTCATTAAAACACAACTTCTGTCCTAATTCACTGGTTGTTTAAACGTGTAAAATGTCTTTTGATTTAGTTTACTGTTAAGGATTTTGTGGAAATAAAACTCGATAGATCCTCAGCATCTGACACTAATGACCCTCACCAGCGGGACCATTACGTCAAAATGGCGTCGCACTGACGTCGATGCGACGTCATTACGTCGCATCGACGTCAGTACGGCGTCATTTCAACGTCATGTGCTTGCTGGGTCCTGTCTAATAAGCTCTTGGAGCAGTAAAATATCGGACACTTCATCGCGACCGATGTAGCTGAAGTGCTTATTTCAGAAACATAATTTTAGGAATAGGGATCATGTTTCTGCTATTTTCGAAGAAGATTTATAACATTCCAATGCGAATTGTATATTTAAGAAATATGATCAAAAATCTTCAGAGGAACTTGTGACGAAAAGGCTTCAGTTTTCATTGCACACACTATAAGAAAGGAGCCTTGAAAGGTCGAAGTATTTTGTGTGCGATTCATCTTTAAAGATAAATAATAAATATTTCATTTGTTTTGATAGCATGTTTTCAATAAATAAAATAGGCATGCTTTTATTGTTTAATGAGCTCTTGGAGCAGTATAATATCGCACACTTCATCGCGACTGGTGTAGTTGAAGTGCTTATTTCAGAATCATAATTTTAGGAATTAGTATCATGTTTCTGCCATTTTCGAAATAGATTTGTGACATTCTAATGCGAATTGTACATTTATGAAATAAGATCAAAACCTTCACAGAAACTTATGACGAAAAGGCTTCAGTTTCATTGCACACACTATAAGACAAAACCTTTGAAAGGTCGAGGTATTTGATTCATCTTTAAAGATAAACAATTAATATTTCATTTGTTTTGAAAGCGTGTTTCGGGTTCAGATCAATAATACGCCTATTCCGAAACAGTAAAATCTAGTTTAAATCTAGGTTGAACAACCATTGGAAAAGATTACCAATAAAATTCCAACCAGACTGCTATACTCCATATTCGCAACAAGGCCAGTACCAAAGAAGAATACCAGAACGGATCTCAGAGGCAAACGCCTAACAGCGATCTCGACAACAAGTAACAAGTAATGAGTCCCAGGTGGCGAAATGTCGACGCAGTGCTAGGTTTTACCCATTTCCGTATATATTAAAGGGTCGGCCAATAAGTGATTTGCATGAGACATTAATGGGGTACCTAAAGACCAAAAAGACCCGGAAATGCAAAAAAATAAATAAATAATAATAATAAATAAATAAATAAGAAAAAATAAAATAATAATAATAGAATTCTCCTTAGTAAATAAATAAAATAAAAACAATAAAATAACAATTAAAAAGAAAAAGAAAAAAAGGACCCGGAAATAGCGAAATGACGCGGATAGACATACATAGACCCGAAGGGCGGCAAAACACCTCGGAACATATATTCTACTATGTAATTTGAGTCAAGAAATAGCCTACAAATGTGTTTCCATAGGCATTTAACCTTATCTTTTACTATTTGGATGTAATTAGTTACCATTACCCTTTAATTTCTAAACGGCAGAAAACGAACATTTAAATTTTTTGAGACATATTAAAAGTGAAGACATAATTTCTAAATATCTAAATGTGTTCAGTTAGAACTTTTTCACATTGTAGTCTTCCTTGCTGACTACTCTTCAATTGAGATACGAGTAGTCTCATGTTAACTTTCATGAGGCTCTTTTGTTTTTTGTTTTGTTTTAGCCATGTAGGAGAAAATATGTTGTAGTTGATATTTTAAATATTTTTCATGTGAAATAGCCATCTCCCCCCCCCCCCTCAATCCCCCCCCCCACCACACACACACAACCTACCTCACACATGCCCTCTCTCCCCGGCCTCATTATGATTTCTACAAAAATTAACCGATTCTAAAAATCTCACAACTTGCCCGCGTGTTAAAGTGGCTGTGTATGAGGTACGAGTAGTCTCATGTCAACTTTCATGAGGCTCTTTTGTTTATTTATTTTTTTTTTGTTTGTTTGTTTTAGCCATGTAGAAGAAAATATGTTGTAGTTGAAATTTTAAATATTTTTCATGTGAAATAGCCATCTCCCCCCCCCCCTCCCCCACCACACACACACACACACAACCTACCTCACACATGCCCTCTCTCCCCGGCCTCATTATGATTTCAACAAAAATTAACCGATTCTAAAAATCTCACAACTTGCCCGCGTGTTAAAGTGGCTATGTATGAGAGATATTTATCAATACTGGTAGTGTCTAGATGCCAGTACTTGTTTTAAATTCAATGTTTTGATTGTGTTTATTTTCAGTTTGTTCTTGTAACTTGTAACTCGTAACTAAGGAGTTCCACCCTTGTTAGGGTTACCGTAATTATACGTTGTCTTCTAGAGTGAAAGCCGACTTAAAACTTTTACAGAACGAGGCAGCATGCACTAGTCTAATTGTAACTACCACTGAATGTCTATAAGAACCGAAGGGCAACTTAAATACACCGGGCAGCATCCTCGCGGTATTTTATCACAAAAGTTCAGCCTTCATATGTATAGTCGCTTCACAAACCAGAGCAACTGGATATGAATTCTTTATTATAATGCACTTACAAATATAACGCGACGTCTGATTGGATAACGTCAAAAGTTTGCGACAGTATATTCTGCGATATACTGTCGCAAACCCGACGTCAGTACGTAACGTCGCTTCTCGTTGGTTGACATCTGGTTTTACGTAGCTGAAATCGTTTACTATAAGTGCAACCTAGCACAATTGTAAAAGTGAAAATGTGATATGGGGATAACTGTATTGAAAATTGTCATTTGGGGAGGTAAATCGTCGGTTTTATGGTCGCAAATTGCGTTTTAAGGCTCCTCTGGCGCGTCGCCGTAAAACAAAATTTCCGACCATAAAACCGACGATTTACTTCCCCAAATGACAATTTTGAGTACAGTTATCCCCTAATTCTCAAACTTAGACACCATTTAGACAGCTCGACAATCTTTTTATCTATTTATAGACTCGCGAGTCCTGGTATCCAGTTTGGAGTATGATCGATCTGAATAATGGGATCCATTAAGGAAAGCTGAATATGGAAATTCTGGTAAAGATAAAATCAAAAACATTTACATCGATGACTACTTTTTATGCATGTTACGCTTACTAGTCAAACATGTACATTTTCCACTGATGTTCAAAATACACGCTCATTTTAAACTATTCATTTTTTATGATATGAGGTTCAGCCTAGCGCTGAATGAGACAAAATTTGGTTGGCTTATTCAAATATTGGTACCAAACACTATCTGGTGAAAAAGACCGTCTGCAAAATTGCAATTTTCACAGTTCTCCTTCTGCCTAAATAAAATCCACTACATGTATTTCTTTTTATCTGGTATTACAGGTGTATTTCAACTAAGAACTACACCGTATACTTCTACTTATGTGTGAATGTATCACGCTACAGTAATAATTGCTTGTGAAAACCCTGTGTTTCTATATTGATTGCAGTCAACTAAGGCCTTTGTTTAAAGTCATTTAATTGGATAAAATACCAGTGTAAATATCGATTTAGAACGGCTATGAAATAGCGGTATACCGTGAAATAATGTGCAAAGCTAAGATAATGGTGCCGTATTATGGAAAACTCTGCTGTGGAAGAGTATATGCACGCATGTTTGTCACTATTTTATTCCTTTTCGGGAGCTCATGGGCGTCGGAACAGGGGCGGCAGGAGAGGCGACTGCCACCCCAACATTTTCCGCAAGTATATGATTCTTCATAGCTTAAAAATGAAGGCAAGAAAGAGACACTTGCACACTTGGCAATTTGGCGAGTCACAATAGGTGTCATGTTAGTTCACTTGTTAATTAACTAGGGGCTGAATACAGTATTAACGATTAAAGCTGTCATGGGTGTTAAGAAACACACTTTTGCACCTGATTAACATCACATTATCATTTTTGAGACAAACCAAGGTATCAGTAAAAAAGTCCATTCTCAGATCAAATCTCGCGTGAAAATTTATCTTGCGGCATGTGTGAATAAGAGTCATTCAAATCAACAGTCGCATTCGTACAGCTTGATCAGAGTCTTCCCTTTTCGCTACACCCATGTATGAAAATTGATTCATCTAAACGTGAAAAGTGGAGGCTCTGATATATCTGAACTGATGCGCAGATTGATTTTGATGAGTACAATGTAAGGTACTTTTTCACACGGCGCCTTTCAAACCATTGAAACGAACTTTATGAGGCTATCGGTATTTTACGAAAGGGAACAAAATACCAATAGCCCTTCATGAACCTTAAATGAGTCTGTTTAAACTCATGCTCAGATTCTTCATTTACTTTCGAGCTATCCCACTTAGCTGCACAGTGTATCCAGTATACCCTGTAGATCTGAGGATCGCGGGTGTGAACCGCGGTCGTGCCGGATTAAATTTTCTCTGACCTGACCGGATTGTTACTGGACTGGCCCAGTGTTGTGTTTCATATGGCCTGGCAGTACTAAGTTAAGCATCCGGCGGACACGTTTGTAATTTGAGTACTAACATTCTGGACAGACATGTTCATATCACAGCTTTAACCGTTTTTGACCAATGGACTTGTCAATTCTTATAATTTGAATAGGTAATTTCCAGTTTGCTGTGTTTTGGTACCTGTTTTCATTTTTATTGTATTTTGCATGGGAAGTTTTGTCAGCAAACAGTGTAGACAACGATAAGAAGCTGCATTTAGAGTCATCTGAACTGGGTCTGTGTTTTTTGCATATGTCTCCAACTCTAGTTTCCAGTATAAAACTAATAAGCTAAATCAGTCTGTAAACTTCAAGTTTCTAGAATCTAGGCACAAAATTCATGAACATAAACTTTTAGTTTTCATGGGTTTTTGTAATTCCCGCTGAGTATCGCCATATCGTTTAGACTAAAGTGTTCATTATCTGAAATCAAAAGTTAATTGCCGAATATGTATAGAGAGGTGCCGGGATCGAGTGGTTAAGAGAATTTCGGTTATGCTGCAGAAGACTGTGAGTTCAAATCCGGGCTTGGGTCAACTCACAACTGTAAATCTCTGTCAGCCCACCAGTAAATGGGTACCTTTTCGGAATCAGGGAAGGATAGGGCAGTGAAAGGAGAGAGACGGGCTCTGTCTTCCATATGCTGTGCGCAGGGATACAGTAGCCCTCTAGCCCCCACTGCCCTTAGGACCATTAGGCGATGAGAAATCTTTACTTTTACCATTTCCGGACTCCGAGTCTCGGAGTCCGGTATAAGTCTGTCCTGAGCACCTATAATTTGCCTTCTGTATTTTCACTTTTTAATCAAAATAATAGGTCATTGTCTAAACTAGAATGGAAGACAGTGTCTCGGGGTCCGGTACCGGACTCTGAGTCTCTGAGTCCGGTATCGGACCCTGAGACCGTGGCGCTCCTACGAGGATTGCCTCCGGGTCCAGTAGTATATTTTAATGTCCCAACATGGGCAATATATGTCTCAAATGGAAAAAAACAGTGATCTTTAAATCCTATGAGTAGTCTAGAGATTTCTATCTTGTTTCCGTATATCGCCATATGCAATAGCGGAATTACGTATTACCAAAGGTCATACTAAAACTGACAAAAACTGTAACGAATTACAAAGCGAAGCCACAGTAACTAGCCGTTGGTAGTGTTTATAATAATAAATTGTCCTTGTTTTTAATGTTATTAATTTATCTATTCTAATATATTTGTCTATCTATTTGTTTAATTGTGGTGAGTTTAATGTGAATTAGCACTTTCATTGAAGTAAGCAAACAGCGACTGCAGGCGCATTGGTTGATTGCTTCAACAGACCTGCTTATTGGTCGCCGAGAAGGACATCCTAAAGATGTCTTTTGAAGAAATTCCCTCAGCACCGTATGGTGGTGGTCCGACAAGTCAGCGGACGAACTTTACGATACAACAGAATAGAACAGTTGGTGATACGATTGTCTTCCAGTAGTCCAATATACTAATTAACAACCAAATCATCCAAGAAATATATTCTCGGTAGCTTAAGTCAATGATTTTTCCACTGTCATATCTGTCATATTGCCATCAAGGGGATATTGACCGTTTGGAAAAATTCAAACGTAAAGCATTACGCCAGATTCAGGGCCTTCCGGATAAAAGTAAAAAGTATGCAAAGACCAGGAACTGAAACAATCAAAATCCAAATCCAGCCCTCAAACCATAGTAAAACCCCAAGCTGCATCACTCTGGCTTTGCTGGGTATTTTACCAACTGCGTCAGTAATACATAAAAACGCATTAAACCTATTTATGAATATAGTTAGGAACAAACACTTTGTGGAATATGAGGTGGCTGAAAGGCAACTTGTAATGAAGGGGGATAAAGAGAAAAGTTGGTTTAACCTGATCAAATCTGTCCTGAGCACCTATAATTTGCCTTCCGTATTTTCACTTTTTAATCAACCATTATCTAAACTAGAATGGAAAAGTACCCTTAATCAAGCTATAAATAGTCCTACTGAGACCTCCTGGCAAGAAGAACTTACACGAAAATCATTCTTAAAGTATGTTTATCCAAATTCTCAGAAGGTTGGGACAGTGCATCCTGTCTGGTCCTCTGTTAGTAACAGTATTATTGACAGTAAAAGAGCTCAATTGAAATGCAAGCTTTTAACCGGGACACATATCATGCAAGGCAATAGGCAATACACAGTTGATGCTACATTCAAACTGTGTCATACTGCTCCAGAATGAGAAACTCGACAACAGTTCCTGGCAGAATGCTCAGCTTATGCCTCTGAAAGAGAAACCTACACTGAGAAATTAAGAAATAACCCAGTTCTCTCTTATGAACTTAAAAGTTCACTCAGCTCACTCTAGATGCTTTCTTCTATCTGAACACAGAGGACATTGATGTGCTAGAGTTGTATTCTCGAAAATTTATACTGCAGATTCACAAGAAGAGAATTACAAGACTCAACCGGATTTCACTGTGAAGATTTTGTAAATAGTCAGAGCTGTGCATATAACCTTCACCAGTTAATAAGTGAACAATCAAATAAATAATAAGAGCTCATTTGAAAACCCTTACACCATATGGTGGTGCCTCGACAAAGAAACGGGGGAACTCTAAGAAAACTGAACTGGACATGGCTCACAAAGTCCACATCGGAAAACAATTTGAAGATTTCTTGGCAATAAAACGGTACCAAGATACTGAAAATGTGTAACTCTCCAAAAGAGATTCGCGGTCGTTGGCAGCTGAAAAAGGCAGAGTTTCTAACAGGACATTCAGCGCAGTAGCATCTCTGCTACTATCCATTACTCGCATAGTATGACATATCGGGTATTTTACTTTCTTTGCTGAAGTTTCCATTTCTACTTTCGCTGAAAACCCGATAAATGAACATATAGCAAAAAAACAAAACAAAAAAATTAAGAAGAAAATGTCAGAATAAAAATAGGATTATAAATAATAAAACGCTGCTAAATAGGTGAGCCAAGTTCTAGTCAACTACTGTATTCCACGGATATGGAAAATCCAATGTTTTTATTTGATTCGTGACAAAATTGCATCTGGCAAACGTTTTCTATGTTTTATTCGTCATAAGAAAAAGTTTAATTGGGATATCAGAGATTATTCCGAACTATAAATAGAGAAAAATATAAGAAAACTAAGCACAAAAAGCGGTTGCTACGATGTTTGTTTTCACCTCCGATGCTCGTTGCTATGGGCTGTGACGTCATCCCGTCCGATTCTATCTATCTATCTATCTATCTATCTATCTATCTATCTATCTATTTCCACGTTAGAGGCGGGTATTATGTTTCCCGATGGCCGTTTGTAAAAAAGTATGTAGAAATACAAAATATTGATTTATAGGAAAACAAAACGGTGAAAATTGTTTTTTTTTCTTATCCAAATGTTTTATAGCTCTTTGGGTTATTTAGACGTTATAATGGTTTGAATGCCCCGCCAATATTTCTATTCAGTATTCGTCTACCTTAAGCCACAGGGACGAGAGAGAGTTTGAGAGTTTTGAGAGTTTTTATTGATTGACCAAACCCCTAACCGGGGTACAAGTCAAAAACATACAAACAAAATAAACATGAAACAAACATGAGGAAAGTTTCAAATATACACAATTAAATGAGTGCGCATATGAGAGTTTCTATGACTAGGAGTCCACACGACTAGCTTTAAACTTTCACTTTTAAGTCCATCCATTTACACCGACACACTAAATTCCTCCATGATTCCAGGCTCCCAGACGGGTAATTACTGTAACAGACATTGTAGGTCCAGATCAAGCTGCCCACAAAGGGGCAACCTGACCAGGACCTACCCTGCCTGATATTCCATCAGCATCGCAAAATTCTCCATGGGGAAGGGACCCCTTTACTGAAATTTTGGAACATTTTGAGCATCTGCAGGTCTGGAACCACAGGAGAAATTCAACTTGAGTCTATGCTTTGTAGTTGTCACAACCACAGATAGTTAAATGTTTCTGAAAATCTCTTGAAATGTCTTCAGAATTATTTTACTGAATTTAGCCACTTTAAAAATGGTTTGAGTATCCCTGGAGTTCATAATATCATGAAAGACATTAACATTGGGTCTAGATGTAAGTCCTCTTGGCAAATAGACCTTTCTGGTATCTTCAAAATAGGTACATTCAAGCATGTAATGAAACTCGTCGCCAATTTTATGCAGTCTACACAGCTCACATATTCTGTCATCCCTTTGAGTCCCTCACTTCTTGAACGACCCTCCTATCAAAGCCGGATACCAGCCACGATAATTGACAATCCAAGATGGTGGAAAACTTGTGATTGTTCAGACATGAACTGATATTTTTATGAAAGAAAGACCTAAAACAGGCATGCTTGTGGAATAATATCAGGTATTGATGAACAGACAGATTCAGAATACGTTTCAGTGTTATTTTTACATCGATAAAACAGGAATTAAGAGTTTTGTGTTTTTAGATTGTTTATGATTTTCTCCTTTTAACACATATTTCTTCTTTCTTCCATTTACGCCTTAACCCCCGAAGGGGACACAGACGGTGTACTTATGTACACTCCGGTGTTGCAGGATGAAAGCCTACATATAGCCATGTAGATGTAGTAGGGATCACCAACCTGCACAGGGGATGACTCTCCCTGCACATGGCCTCCAGTCAGTGACCTATAAATACAGTGACTCGCGTCTTCACCTTTCGGTCCAAAGAGGGGTGTCCCGCATGAGACTGCAGCGCCTCCTACCGGAGCGCCATTTTTAATACAAGCTGAAAGAGCT
This sequence comes from Ctena decussata, assembly GCA_963989385.1. NCBI lineage: Eukaryota > Metazoa > Mollusca > Bivalvia > Lucinida > Lucinidae > Ctena > Ctena decussata. The sequence continues at coordinate 21,064,469 of OZ022508.1, forward strand.
TGAATTTCTGTCAAAAGTTAACGGCGTGCATCGCCCATTTTATTGGTGTTTTTATAGTGGAATTATTATGCAACGATACAGTACACCCAACGTGAAGACTTGATCTGACACGCTCTCTCGTGACACTTAAAATCGTGCGGAAGGGATTAAAATCCACGAGATTCTCTCGCAACTCTCACGCATTTCACACTAAACTTCCTCGCGTGTTTGAAAATCGCCACGTTCCACGCAAGAAAATTCCTCGCATCTCGCGTGAAATTCATAGAGTGATGTATGCGAGAAACTTTCTCGCATCACGCGTGGAATTTAGTCCAGGTAGGTACATGTACAGTAAATGCAACTTTCTTAACAAGTACATATACCTTTACAGACAAGGCATATGATTCGCAATGCATTTTTTTTTCGGCGCTGATAACAGTTCAATTAATACATAGTAAGCGTGTGTGAATAACCTAATTGATCGCATCCTCAACGCAAGTATTGTTTGACTGTACGGTATTTACATTTACGAATTAAGGATGGGTTGATAAACAATCATGATCAGCGTAATTTTGTTGCAGTTACGCGGCGAGTTAATTAGTGAGGCTTATGTTTGAAAGAATATTGGTTAGTTAGATGACACAGACACAAGGTGTGCATTGCAGGCGAAGTTGGGCGATAACTTCGCCTTGGGGCTGAAAACTTCGCCCTGGGTTTCCCGAAAAGGGAAGTCCGAGTCGCCCTGTTTTTCTGGGTCGTAAGATCAATAATTCGTCAAAATGACTGGCGCCAGTATATCAAATTTCAACGCCAATTAACAAAGCCCCCTTTCATTTATCAGCGTTAATCCCATCACCGACCCTGATTGAGCTTTGATCTCGATAGGTGTTGCCGACATCAAGTCGGTAAAATTAACACCACAGCAAAGCCAACGGTAGTACAGTTAATCCACCAAGTGACGAGCGAAAGAGCTTTGATCCCGCTACATTTTGCCGACTTAATCTATCCATCTGCTTTGGCGGCAGATGTAAAGCGCATTCTGATCATGGTCTTTATTGATTTCTCACATTATAGAATAAATTTACTTATCTTTCAACTAGGGCGATAACGAGCAGAGTAGATATGACATGACAGTACTCACTTAGGCAGGCTTATAATGATCGTCGCATTCTTCGAAGTTCAAAATGTTAATGCTGGCCATGTAGACAAGTGCAGGACAGCGCATCAGGTTATGATATACATCGTTGTTCATAGAATTTTATGATTGCGAAAGTTCTGCGAACAGTGTAACCCCGACGCCGGGCTGCACTTTTCACAAATGCATTACCCGAGATTTACTCATTCTCGTCGAATCGCAGTCTACGTTGTTGTCACATATTCAGTAAATCGGCATGTCTAAAAAAAATAACTTGTAAAAAAAATTGGCGACCAGTGCGAGTTACGCATTTAGATCAATGCAAACGCGATTGCCGAGCGTAAAAACGGTAGTGCAATGGTTAAAGACGGTAACCATTGCACGTTAATAGGTCAGACACGTTTGTCTAATCCCACTTGTGGATTTCAGCTTCAGATCAAAGGACGCCGCCTCTGACACGAGCAACTCAATGTTTCAGATTGAACCGAGAGGCGGGAGAAGGTATCTTAACCCAGACATACGCTAATAGCAAAGACTCGTATCAGCCTGCGCAATATTGTAATGCGATTGGTGATTCCTGACCGCTGATATTAGCGTCACCGTTACCCTTTGAAAAGCGAATACTTCCGAAGAAGCTTATCGGTCTGCACTTCGCATGTTCCATAAGATACATTTTATGTGGTGCTGGTTATGAGTTCACCGGACTTCCCATGCAGCGACTGTCCGCTGTGACTTAAAATATTTTCTTTGTGTCGGGTAAAATAAGACCTTCTGCCATCTGAATAGATTGTTCATCGAGTTAGCTTTCATCAGACTTAGCGAGTGCGCATGCTAATCTGTGTCGTATGCACACGCCGTTAAGTACCTTTTAAAAGTAGCCTTCGAAGTGGTGAGATCACTTCCACGCGTTTGGCATTGTGGGTGTGCAAACGTCCAAACCAGCCTGCGCAATCTTGTCCTAATGGTCAGATTTTGTTTCAATATACAACTAGTTGTCTCGGAACAAGACTATGCGCTATGTACGGTGTTGGTGTAGAATTAACTTGAGAAAACTCAGACCGGCATTGAACCGACGACCGAAATCACGACTTCTGATCAAAGTTTTTCCGTACAAACGAGCTACGGATCGGCGCAAATTATATAATAGAGGAACAAGACTCGGATCAGCCTGCGTACCCGCGCTATCAGAATCTTGTCTTTTCGCATCAATATCTATGGATGCTGAGAAATATCTAGCCAAGTCGTGCACTCTGAACAGTGTCTGCAGATGCGCAAGCTGTCGGAGACTTCATTGGTACATTCAGTGCCGCAACACACTGATGGTAAGCAAACTTCAAAGACACCGCTAGACACTGATAATCGATCGGTGGCACGTGCAGATTTGTACAGGTGTGTCAGGAAGAAAGATACTTGATGCGTATGCAAAGAAAACTGACATAGATCAGCCTGCAAGTCAACGCAGTCTTATCGGAGTCTTCTGTGTTCACATTAAACATACATGAATGAACAACGATCAGTCTGCGCTGATGTACAAATTTATTACGAACTGGGCCGGGAACAAAGTTACTGACAATGTCATAACTTGTACTTTTAGTTTTGCGTTTTAACTCCGATAGGACATGAAATAATTACAAACGTCCCACTTCGCTTTGATTCTTTTGAAGTCGCTCGGCTTCAGCTGGAAGGCGACTTGATGTCGCTCGTTTTCTGGGGCCCAGTGCACACCCTGCAGACAAAAAAATTCGCTCAGCCGCCACCGATAATAGCCCAATCCATGTCAAAACAGTCACAAAGATCAAAGCGTTTCGATCAGCTTTTGAACTCAAAGATATAGCCGCTAGTGACACGTGCCGAAAGGTTTACTTATTAACCAATATAAACTTTCTAATGTAAGAGCTGTCAAGTTTCCATTAAAAGCGCACGCGACAACAATGACTTGATTAGCAAATGGGCTGTCTCAGAGGTGATTGACGTCCACTTATCCACTCTCTGAAATATGCAAATTTGTAAACCTGTGGGTTTGACAGCTAAAAAAATTACGTCACAGCTGCATCCTCTTAATCAGTTCATTCATGAAATATGGAAAATATGATTTTGCGTCGTGGATCAATAGTCAAAGTGTTTGGATTTTAAAAATGCATCAAAATGAAGGAAAAATAAGAGGTGAGAAGTTTTGTTTTTTATTCCGATCTCCGCGTGGCAAAATCACATTATCTATATGAAAAACGAAACTGATTCTGCTGCGCAGAAAAATTCTCAAAGTATTCGGACTAATAAACATAATATCTGTATTCATATTTAGAGGTGACTGAACGCATTCAGGGCCTTCGCCATAATAAAATGTGAAGACGGTAGCATTTGTTGAAATACGTAAACACAGCACGTTTATAGGTCAGTCTCGTGCCTTGACATCAAAGGACGCCGCTCAGAGCACAAAATGGTGAAAGGAATCTTATTCCTTACGCTGATAGTATTTATTAGGATCAGCCTGCACAGTATTAAATACAATGCGACAAACTGGTATGCTTTATAGCGTGAGCGGCTTATGCTGTCTATTTGTTCGGCTTTTTCGGTTATTTCCGGAATGGCGGAAATTGCCGATCGTAATTTTTGCCGCTAAAAATTTTTGAGTCGGCGCCAAAAAAGACCAGTCGGTTGGAAACCGGAATCACACAACCTTTTTTTTAGGCCCAATATAAAAATATATTAAAATGAATTACCTGTACAACATATAATGACCTGTGAAATTGACAGGAATCGTTAATCCTTTCCACTCGAAAACACGCGTGACGCGTGATTAAGTTTGGCGCCGATAACTCACCTGAGCATACATGGAGTTAATCCTTTCTCTCGAAAGTTGCGTGTCTTGCGTGAAAAGAAATTGTTTTCTCGCGAGTTTAACGTCACGCATCTCGCGAGTGTCTCGCATCTCCCACGCATTTCACACGCAAAAACCCCACTAAACTTTCGCGGAAAAGATTAAAATTTCTCACGAGAGCGTGTCAGATCAAGTCTTCACGTTGTGTGTACTTTAAGGTAAGCCTTGAATTTTATAATGATGTGTTAGAATATAAGTTTTGTGATGATTTTGCTTGGTTTTAGAGTTCATTTTAACAATCTAAATTGAGAAACTTTCGTCATTCGAAAGAAAATGGCGACGACGCCGTAAAAAACATCACTCATTTTACGATGTACTCCGTCATAAATAAGGTTTGAGGTAATATTTTAGCATTAGAAAACGAAAGGGGAAGGACCAAAATGTTGTTTAATATCATATTCATGACAATTATTTACTATTTTGACGGTCTTATGACAGTATAGAAATAGGCTTATTTAGGAAAGTAGCGAAAACCGGCAAATCAGGATGTTCAAAACCCCACTCTCCCGTTTTTTAATAAGGCTCCCAAAATAGCTATTTTTGAGCCTCGCAATGATATTTTTCATAAAGTTGAATGCCTTTTTAATTGTTTGAGTGCTGTTTTATGCAATTTCGTGCCGATTTAATGGGTCAAAATAATCTTAAAATAAACTTGTTTTTCACAGTTTTCGCCATACAACAATGAGTTCAGAGGGTTGGTTAGTTACGCATTGAAGAATTTGTCAGGGACCAAAGTTTCTTATCTCACACCAATAACAATTAACTCCAAAATCAAGCAAAATAATCACAAAACTTACTATTATAATCATCATAAAATTCAAAGCTTACCTTAACGTTGAATAATAATTTGATTACGTAAACATTAATGAAATGGGCGATTCACGTCGATAACTTCTGATAGAAATTCCAACCCACTCAGCTTAATTAAAACCTATGTCACTGACTTACTTCAATTTTCAATGCATGCATATATCAAAATCCTCATCCAAATGCATCATAATAAAAAGTTTCCCGTATATATATTCAAGAGCCCTCCAGCCCGTTTTTTCATGTTTTTTTTCTTTTTTTTTTTCACTACTTCAAGTAGAACTACCGTATAAAAACTTGGCAAGTTTGGTATCAAAATTTCGGAAATTAAGTACACAATTTAATGCAAACGTTTGTAAGAACACATTATTTATACAGATAAAATAAAACAATGATAATATTAAAATATTTCTAGATGCGAAATAAGCGGTCGATAGAATTATCGATTTTTTCAGCCACTCACCTGTCCAGCGGCGCGACAAGCATCTATTGGAAAAATACCTATATTTAACTGGAGATGCGAGTCACTCTATATATAGGTCACTGCTCCAGTTAACGTACCGATCCGAAGGACGGCACACTTGTTAGCATCATCCCTGCAAATGATGCTAGAAAAATGTGTTTGGACGTAAGAAGATTTCGCCTCGGGCGGGGCTGGAACCCACAACCTCTGGCTTCAGAGTCAAGTGCACAAACCACTGAGCCACCGCGCTTTTCTTTTCTGTTTTCTTTCTTTATATACTGTCATACGGCCTTGCAGGCATTCTAGACAGGTGTGCGCTGTCAGTGCTGAAAATAGCATGAGTAAATTAGATAAAAGTAGTGATAGTGAGAGGATATAAGATGAAAGGTTAAAAGCTTGTGAGAGGAAGGTTAAAAACTAATTAAATCACCATGTAACTGGATCTATGGCCGTGCAGCTTGCCAACTTCTTCCTTGAATGCATCAAGGGTTGGCAAGCAGACAACTTATAGGATAGGCAGTGGTCCGTCGTCGTATGTCGTCGTCATCGTCTGTCGTCCGTCAACACTTTTAAAGACAGGACTTCTCTGCCGGGGGGTCTGGTTCCCAGCACTTAACAATGTTACCTGTATAGGTAAAGGTGTGAAAATTTAGTCAACCAATCAGTGGACCAGAATAAACAGTTATGATGATTTTATTGGCTGTTTGGAGGTGTTGACACTGTGAGATCAAGAGACAGAATGACACTGTGGAAGTTAATCCTCCTTATATAGTCCCATCCCTGTCTTTAAACGACATCTCCTCTGAAGCCACAAGGCCGATTGGGCCCAAATTTCATCTGTTGCATCCTTGGGCTAAGGGATTGAAAGTTTGTGTTTTTTATGAAAATCGGCCATTTAGTTTGGTTGCTATGGCAACTTAGAGTTCCCATTGACTTATAATGGGGAAAATTGAAAAATGGCATTTTCTGCCAAGCCATTGCAGATATGTTAATAAAACTTTTATAGAAATGTTCCTTGAGATGTCTTCTATCAGCTATATTTCTAGTTACATCCCTTTGGTTACTTTTTTAAGGCTTTTCTTTTGAGAACCTTAATGTTTGGAATGTCTTGATAAACTTGATAGCAATGTAGACAAGGATGAAATGGTGCAAAAAAAAACCCATTCAGAAACGGGCGTATATTGCCCCGCTTGCGGAGCTCTTGTTTTCAAATGTAAATGGAAAAAAATTAAAAGACGTTTAAACAGAAAATATTAATTCATATACACTAACCAGACTTAGTTACAGATTACAGGACTTTTCTCTCTCACAGTTTTGACAGTCATTGTTTATTTTATTACTTTTCCATTGTTTATTTGATTACTTTTCATTCTTTTGTCTTGTTTCTATTTTGTAATTGTATTTATTAATTAAAAGATACATGTATAAAGTTATTCAAACATTTGCATAAGGAAATAATTGTTATCATTGCTGATTAATTTGCACACAGTCTCCAAACATGATAGTTCACTAATTGCCAATCATAAAATTTGCCCCTACAGAGCCTTAATGTTCAGGTAAACTTTGACAGTGGTGTGCGCTCATCAAGGCATCATCACATGACCACAACAAACCACCATTTTGAAAGAGAAATCTTGCAAACTTTGAAATTTTTCTTAGATTCCTAGGGATAGATTTACAAGCAGAGGGGTATGAGAATTATACCATAAGGTAGTATTCTATTAGAAAAATAAGTTCTTTGTAAAACATTCATTTTTTATTTTTTGTTTTGGAAACAAAGCTTGACGTCCGGGCTAGGGATCTTTCAATTTGAATGGGCGAAAGATGGTGCTATGTGATGATGCCAGTGAAAATTCTGATTACAGCGATATTCACGAACCCATGATTCTTATGGAAACAACTATATAGTCACTTCGTCAAAACTTTCATACCTTTAGCTAGCTTCTGTGGATGGCTGAAGACTGGTTTTCTCGTGACGAGGTTCATGTAGCTTTCACAATGTGCTTGTACAGGGAGCAATAAGTATGAACAATATTGCTTTTGTGTGTGGGGTTGGCCTTGACACTTGATATGGGACCAGGGTTACCCTCCTATACCTGCAGTAAAAATTCTAAATACTAGGACACCTAATCAATTACCGTAACTGTCCTAAATTGAACAGTTTGGATTTTCGATGCAGTCTGATCTAGGTCTGCACTGTTTGCTCAGCTCTATCTTTCCCAATATTTAGAATTATTAAGCTATACAGTTAAAAGCAATAAATATGCTTTTTTACAGTAGGTCACCAAACAGTGAGGATTTATCCAAGATGTTCAAGTAGAAATTGAAGATACATGCATTCAAAGACTACAAATGTCCAAATTTAATTAATAGTTCTAACCAAATATAAGTAGAGGTTTAAACAACTGCATCTTCTTTTCTTTTCAGTTGTTATCCTGCAAATATGAGCAGTCTCCCATCTACCCAGCCACAGGCCCCAGGGACGGCCAAGCGTAAGGAGATCTATAAATATGAAGCGCCATGGTGTGTGTACAGCATGAACTGGAGTATTCGGCCAGACAAGAGGTTTAGACTGGCTCTTGGCAGCTTCGTGGAAGAATATAACAATAAGGTAAGCAGTTTACAACTAAATCTCTATCATGTTTCACTATAGTATTTAATTGATCACAAATATTCATGGCTATAATGGTTAGTTTTAATGGCACTTTGGGGAGCAAATCCTTTCCTGTAAAAGTTGGTCCCAGTTGAGATCAGATAACAGAGCCCTAGATAAGAGGGAGTATTTGGTGATAATCAGGGATAATTAGCTCGCCTGAAAGAAAGTTCAGGAAGAGCTATTGTTGTCACCTTGGCGTCGGCGTCGGGGTCCGGATTGGATGTTTTGGTTAAAGTTTTTTAAAGACCTGTATCTCCTTAACCCATGGATGGATTCTTTTGATACATACTCCGTAATTAGATATTGGTCCAAAGTTTAACAGGGTACCACCCCTACCCCACTCCGTGACCTTGATGTCAAGGTCATGGACTTAGAAAATTGGGAGTTTTTTGGACTGGATGTTTTGGTTAAAGTTTTATAAAGCCCAATATCTCCCTAACCCATGGATGGATTTCTTTGATACTTGCACTGTAGTTAGATATTGGTCCAAAGTTTTCCAAGGTACTACCCCCACCCCCCTCAGTGACCTTGTTGTCAAGGTCATGAACGTAGAAAATTGTCTTTTTATTGATTGGATGTTTTGGTTAAAGTTTTTTAAAGACACATATCTCCTGAATTCACAGATGAATTCTTTTTAGCTCGCCTGAACGAAAGTTCAGGAAGAGCTATTGTTGTCACCCTGGCGTCCGTGTCCGTGTCCGAAATGGATGTTTTGGTTAAAGTTTTTTTATGTGATGGGCAATGCGCTGCAGGCGAGCTATCCTGAACGCGGACAGGTCTTGTTATATTTGCATTGTAGTTAGATATTAGTCCAAAGTTTTACATAGTACTTCCCTGACCCCCACTCAATGACCTTGATGTCAAGGTCAGGGACTTAGGAAATTTAGTCTTTTTAAAGTTTTCTAATTGCGTACTGATTCATAATGCTTGGCAGAGATTTAATTTACACTTGAACTGATGTTAGACACTGTTTTGAGTTTTTACAAAACACCATATACTTACCCCACTGGATGACCTTGAAGTCAAGGTCATCAACTTTGAATTTTGTCTTAAAGATATGGTAAAGTTTTATATTTATGAAGACATAATTTCATAGTGCCACGATGGACTCAGTTGATACTATTACTTGGATAATGGTTCAAGGTTTTCATACATTCTAGCCCCTGCAGCCCCCCACCCCCACCCCTTAGTTCTTTGACCTCAAGCTCATGGACTTTGACATTTCATGTGGATTTTTAGCTCGCCTGAGCACGAAGTGCTCAGGGTGAGCTTTTGGGATACCCTGATGTCCGTCGTACGTCCGTCCGGACGTCCGGACGTCCGGACGTCCGTCCGTCAACTTTTGCTTGTGTACACTCTAGCGGCCACAGTTTTGATCCAATCTTTATGAAACTTTGTCAGAATGTTTATCTCCATAAACTCTAGGCCAAGTTCGAAACTGGGTCATGTCGGGTCAAAAACAAGGTCACTAGGTCAAATCTTAGGAAAACCTTGTGTACGCTCTAGAGGGCACAGTTTTGATCCAAAGTTCATGAAACTTTGTCAGAATGTTTATCCTCATAGTATCTAGGACAAGTTCAAAACTGGGCCACGTCGGGTCTAAAACTAGGTCACTAGGTCAAATCATAGAAAAACCTTGTGTACACTCTAGAGGACACAGTTTTGATCCAATCTTTATGAAACTTTGTCAGAATGTTTACCTCCATAAAATCTAGGCCAAGTTCGAAACTGGGTCATGTCGGGTCAAAAACTAGGTCACTAGGTCAAATCTTAGAAAAACCTTGTGTACGCTCTAGAGGGCACAGTTTTCATCCAAAGTTCATGAAACTTTGTCAGAATGTTTATCCTCATAGTATCTAGGACAAGTTCGAAACTGGGTCACATCGGCTAAAACTAGGTCACTAGGTCAAATCATAGAAAAACCTCGTGTACGCTCTAGAGGACACAGTTTTGATCCAATCTTTATGAAACTTTGTCAGAATGTTTACCTCCATAAAATCTAGGCCAAGTTCGAAACTGGGTCATGTCGGGTCAAAAACTAGGTCACTAGGTCAAATCTTAGGAAAACCTTGTGTACGCTCTAGAGGGCACAGTTTTCATCCAAAGTTCATGAAACTTTGTCAGAATGTTTATCCTCATAGTATCTAGGACAAGTTCGAAACTGGGTCACGTCGGGTCTAAAACTAGGTCACTGTGTCAAATCATAGAAAAACCTTGTGTACGCTCTAGAGGACACAGTTTTGATCCAATCTTTATGAAACTTTGTCAGAATGTTTATCTCCATAAACTCTAGGCCAAGTTCGAAACTGGGTCATGTTGGGACAAAAACTAGGTCACTAGGTCAAATCTTAGAAAAACCTTGTGTACGCTCTAGAAGGCACAGTTTTGATCCAAAGTTCATGAAACTTAATCAGAAAGTTAATCCTTATAATATCTAGGATAAGTTTGAAACTGGATCTTGTCGGGTCAAAAACTAGGTCACTAGGTCATATCATAGAAAAAACCTTGTGTATGCTCTAGAGGACACAGTTTTGATCCAATCTTTATGAAACATTTTCAGAATGTTTATCTCCATGAAATCTAGGACAAGTTCTAAACTGGGTCATGTCGGGTCAAAAACTAGGTCACTAGGTCAAATCTTAGAAAAATCTGGTGTACGCTCTAGAGGGCACAGTTTTCATCCAAAGTTCATGAAACTTTGTCAGAATGTTTATCCTCATAGTATCTAGGACAAGATCAAAACTGGGTCACGTCGGGTCTAAAACTAGGTCACTAGGTCAAATCATAGAAAAACCTTGTGTACGCTCTAGAGGACACAGTTTTGATCCAATCTTTATGAAACTTTGTCCGAATGTTTATCTCCATAAACTCTAGGCCAAGTTTGAAACTGGGTCATGTCGGGTCAAAAACTAGGTCACTAGGTCAAATCTTAGAAAAACCTTGTGTACGCTCTAGAAGGCACAGTTTTGATCCAAAGTTCATGAAACTTAATCAGAAAGTTTATCCTTATAATATCTAGGATAAGTTTGAACCTGGATCACTAGGTCAAATCATAGAAAAAATCTTGTGTATGCTCTAGAGGACACAGTTTTGATCCAATCTTTATGAAACATTGTCAGATCGTTTATCTCTATAAACTCTAGGCCAAGTTCGAAACTGGGTCTTGTTGGGTCAAAAACTAGGTCACTAGGTCAAATCTTAGAAAAGCCTTGTGTACGCTCTAGAAGGCACAGTTTTGATCCAAAGTTCATGAAACTTTGTCAGATTGTTTATCCTCATAATATGTAGGACAAGTTTGAAAACTGGGTCACTAGGTCAAATCATGAAAAACTAGGTCACTAGGTCAAATCATAGAAAAACCTTGTGTACGCTCTAGAGGACACAGTTTTGATCTAATCTTTATGAAACTTTGTCAGAATGTTAACTTCCATAAACTCTCGGCCAAGTTTGAAAGTAGGTCATGTCAGGTCAAAAACAAGGTCACTAGGTCAAATCATAGAAAAACCTTGTATGCGCTCTAGAGGACACAGTTTTGATCCAAAGTTCATGAAACTTTGTCAGAATGTTTATCCTCATAATATGTAGGATAAGTTTGAAACTGGGTCATGTCGGGTCAAAAACTTGGTCACTAGGTCAAATCTTAGAAAAACCTTGTGTACGCTCTAGAAGGCACAGTTTTCATCCAAAGCTCATGAAACTTTGTCAGAATATTCATCCTCATAATATCTAGGACAAGTTCGAAACTGGGTCACGTCAGGTCAAAAACTAGGTCACTAGGTCAAATCATAGAAGGACCTTGTGTACGCTCTAGTTTTGATCCAATCTTTATGAAACATTGTCAGAATGTTTATCTCCATAAACTCTAGGCCAAGTTCGAAACTGGGTCATGTCGAGTCATAAACTAGGTCACTAGGTCAAATCTTAGAAAAACCTTGTGTGCGCTCTAGAAGGCACAGTTTTGATACAAAGTTCATGAAACTTTGTCAGAATGTTTATCCTCATAATATGTTGGACAAGTTTGAAACTGGGTCATGTCGGGTCGAAAACTAGGTCACTAGGTCAAATCATAGAAAAACCTTGTGTACACTCTAGAGGACACAGTTTTGATCTAATCTTTATGAAACTTTGTTAGAATGTTTATCTTCATAAACTCTCGACCAAGTTTGAAAGTAGGTCATGTCGGGTAAAAAACTAGGTCACTAGGTCAAATCTTAGAAAAACATTGTGTAAGCACTAGAAGGCATAGTTTTGATCCAAAGTTCATGAAACTATGTCAAAATGTTTATTGTCCATATATCTAAGCCCCCTATGAAACTGAGTCACGTCGGCTCAAGGTCAAATCTTAGAAAAACTTTGTGTACACCCTAGAGGGCACAGTTTTGATCCAATCTTCATGAAACTCTGTCAGAATGTTTATCTTAATGAAATCTGCGTAAAGTTTGAAACTGGGTCGTGTCGGGTCAAAAACTTGGTCACTAGGTCAAATATAAGAAAGACTTTGTATACGCTCCAGAGGGCACAGTTTTGATCCAATCTCAATGAAACTGTGTCAGAATGTTTATTCTTACAATATCCAGGCCAAGTTTGAAACTGGGTCATGTCGGGTCAAAAACTAGGTCAAATGTTAGTATGGTAAAAACTCTTATAAATCTTCACCAGAGCCAGTGAACGGATTAATGCTCAGGTGAGCGATTCAGGGCCACCATGGCCCTCTTGTTTATTTTAATTTTATTTTAAGACTTATTTCTGAGATAGCTTTTGTTTATAAACGTGTTGTCATTATGGACATGCTTGTCTGAAGTTTTATGCTTAGTAGTCCACACCACCATAGCAACTGTGTGTTGGGCAAGCACCTATTCAGGCGAGCTATGCTGTCAGGCGACAGCTCTTGTTTTTGTTAGTTCTGCATAAAAACATATGTTGTGACCCCTCATCTGAACCGTCTCGGCGAGACGGTTCTGATGAGGGGTCACAACATATAGTTACAATGAGAAATAAGAAAAATTATCCTTAATTATCATTAAATACTCCCTCTTATCTAGAGCTCTGGATAAAAGGCAAAAATTAAAATGAAAGAGTTGCTTCCCCTAAAAGTATCAATTCACCTTAAAAGTTCCATTTAAAGGCTTACTTAAAGCAAACATTTTATCTGAAACTACAGTAGGCTCTCTTTCTCCGAATGCTTAGGGTAAACATGGTAAGAGAGGTATTAGTAGTAGTATGAAACACATGTTTTTTTATAATGATTAATCCACACTTTGTTTGCTGCCCCAAACTCAAATAGGTATTAATATAAATCTTATTGCAATTTTTAGTGTTTGACAAAGTCAAACAATTGACTATTAGTTGTTTTCATTTTGTGACTGTTAAATGTTTGGTTTCAGACAACATTGATGTATTTTAATATGTTTGTATTTAGCCCTTAGTCTGTTGATCCAGTCAACTTATCATAATCTGATTCTCAGCTATTCTGCATCTTCTGTCATTTAAGTGTGTAGAACCTGATTACTTGGCTTTTTCAGGACCAACACAATTAACAAGGACAGAACACCCTGGATCAGCACAACAGGGGTTAAGCTATATGATTAGACAACATCAAAAATATTGTAAATAGTGTGAAGGAGTAGAAGTATATTTGTTTAGATATTCATAGAGGGCCTCAGGGAAGATTGGTTTTGCCAACTGTGTTTTGCCCTCTCAAAATAAAGACATTATTTACTTACTTACTTACCTACTCTTTTATAGGTTCAGATTGTCTCCCTGGATGAAGAGACGTCAGAATTTACGTCAAGAGGAACTTTTGATCATCCATACCCCACAACAAAGATCATGTGGATTCCAGATACGGTATAGAATTTCAGTAAACATACTAACTCCTCAAGCGCCAAAAAGCAGACGACAAAATTTAAGTTTGCAGAATTTCAAAAAATGTTTCCTCCAAGCGATATCATAGCGAGAATTCGAACACTAGAGGGCAAACAATGTAGATCTAGATGGGGTGGCTCATTATGAGCCACCTCATCAGGATCTGCACTGTTTGCAAATTCTGCCATTTTCACTACTGGTGCTTTAAATGTTAAAAGTTCTAACAGATAGCATTTATATGATACAAAAGAAACTGAATGTGATTGTTAGAATATCTGTCTTGATTAAATATTCGAAATGATAAGGGAGCTTAACAAAATCTAACCATAGTAACCTGTCGTCTAAACAGCAGTAAATGCAGGTAGAATTCTTCTTTTGTGTCAGAAAAAATAACTTGTAGGTGACTATTATGTTGATTTCCAATGTTTAATGTATTTTAGAGCACTATGTGAGGTCAAGTTATGGAAGCATTTATTGCTATTTTGCATGTTTGAAGGCATTCTTCCATGTTCTGCTAGCTGGCAGGCCAGATTTTAAGATATAATAGCAGTGCTGGCTTAGAGTTTCTCTGAGGTGGCAGTGTTTAAGGCAGTGGTGTTGCATTAGGGTTCCCTGAACTGTTGGGGCAGATAGTAGTGGTTCTATACAAGGTTTGTTTTCATAAATTAACAGTCATACTTCTTGAAAAATGTTTTCAAAAGCACTTTTTTTCTCAGAAGTACTGTTAACATGTTCTTTTTTGTTACAGAAAGGGGGATTTCCAGACCTGCTAGCCACCAGTGGTGATTATTTGAGAGTCTGGAGAGTAGGGGACACAGAAACTCGCCTTGAATGTCTGCTTAATAATGTAAGTAGTAATTTTGAAAGCATACCAATATTACCAGAGCTGCTCATAATCCCAAAACAGTGAGTAATTGGGTACACATTCTTGGCAAACAATCCTGCCATTTTCACTTTCTCCTCCCTGTGGGAGCAAATTCTTTCCTTTAAGAGTAGACCCAATTTTGGAAGATCTTTCCCACCCAGGGAAGCAAACAGAAGACATAATTGTTCCAATCTGCAAAAATGGTTGCCAGTTTTAGAGGTCTACCAAATTTTGATACAGTTTGTATCTGTACACGACCATCAACTGTGAATAATATTTAACTTCCATTTACATCCAACAATAGAAAAACAATAAATAAATCCCAGTGTTTGGCATTTCTTTACTAGCTCATCTGTTGTTGGGTGTTGTCTAGAACTGCACAAGTGGTGGAGTCCTTTAAAAGCTTTGGAACCAGTTTACTGCTGGTCTATTCCAACAGCATCTTACAGTTCAGTTTCTGATTAGATCTAAGTTTTATGAAATATCAGATCTATGGCAAAACAACTTGAATGATAGACTTAGCTAAAGCATTGCTTATAGAATTGATATGGCTTTGCTGGTGCTACCATTTCTAGTACAAAATTTTACATTTTATGTCATGTATAAACATTCAAAAATAGTCCATATACATAAGGATATTCATGAGCTCGGTTTGCAACAGTCACACTCAGTCTTTAAGGAAAGAAGACAGTCTGTACAAGTCAAACAAGCAGTAGATTATATAAGTCTATTGTATTTGTGATATAAAAAGTGCTGTTAGATACTGAATGATGGCATTTTCATATTACAGAACAAAAATTCTGACTTTTGTGCCCCTCTAACATCATTTGACTGGAATGAGGTTGACGCTAATTTACTGGGAACTTCTAGTATAGACACCACATGTACAATATGGGGCCTTGAGGTAAGATTTTATTGCTAAACATAGGTTTGTGACATGTAAAACTGTTACATCCTCAACATATTTGCATGTGACAAGATAATAGTTTCGGTGTTGACAGCAGCAGCACTCTGACAATAGCATAAATTTTCAGGGATACAGACACCCATTTTCTTAGTGTGAAAGTGCCATTCTGAGAACTCTCCATACATTGATATGAGAAAAACAACTCTCTATCCTTCAGAAAGTCTGAAAGCAGTTTCGTTTTATTTTAAATTTTTGTGTGTACAGTCCTGTCTTTTTATCATCAAGCTACAAGCACCATCTCCTCTGAAATGGAAACACCTCAAACATGCTTTTAATGTTTTATTGGTTTCTTGTTCTGCAAGTAAATTAGCTGACAATAACTAGGACATTTTTTACAATATTGATATTATGATATTTTGTATTACATGTTGTTTCAATTTTTAACTTCAGTTAGTAGTAAGAATAATAGAAACAAAAAACAAAACAAAAAAAAAAACCAACACCACTTGTATTAGCATGTATATGCACAATAAGTCTTCTTTATAATATGAGTTATCATAGCACTATTTTCTATTTTGAATAACACTGTCATGTCACAGATTCCATTGGGACTGAACTACAAAGGTATGAATATAAGGCAAATGAGCATTTAATGAGACTATACTACAAAGGAATATAAGGCATGAGACTAAACTACAAAGGAATATAAGGCATGAGACTCTTACTACAAAGGAATATAAGGCATGAGACTATACTACGAAGGAATATAAAGCATCAGACTAAACTACAAAGGAATATAAGGCATCAGACTAAACTACAAAGGAATATAAGGCAAATGAGCATTTGATGCTCATTTGTTTTATATTCCTTTGTAGTTTAGTCTTATTATAATGCTGTTATAAGCTGGCCCCAGATATACAGTACCGTGTCAAAAGTGAGTCAACTTTTTTTAAAAAATCCATAGACTTACATGTAATTTTCAGTACGCAAGAAAATTAACTGTGTTAAGTCTGCCTGCAGGATTGAACTGAAAATTATACCGTTAGAAATTTAATGATCATGGCAATAAAAACATATTTTACTTAATTTTTTAATGACGCATATTTGAATTGCAGTATTGTAAATGTGGTTGGTCCTGATTTTTGTCCATTTTACAGTGACGTTACCATTGACGTCAATGGAGAATTCGTATTTCTAAATTTTCAGCATTGTATTAATTAATGTCTTTGGCAAACTAAAGACTCTAGGCTGTTGAGTAATTTTTGTATATTGCCTTATTCACCTACCTTTCTGACAGTGTGTATTTTATTGCGATCTGCTGAGCAGACGCAGCGCAATAAATTTTCTTGCACACTGACAAATACACGTAATTCAATGGGATTTTAAAACAGTTGACTCACTTTTGGCACGATGCTGTAGTATAGAGAGACTGAACTGTATTTTTGTTTTCAGACAGGCCAGGTGCTTGGGAGAGTGAATGTGGTATCCGGTCATGTGAAGACACAGTTGATTGCCCATGATAAAGAGGTCTATGACATAGCTTTCAGCAGAGCTGGGGGAGGGAGGGACATGTTTGCTAGTGTTGGTGAGTCGTGTCATAGAGTTTCATTATGTTTTCAGCAGTTCTTGTCCCGCCTGTGACTAGCAGGAGTGAGACATAGGTATTACTGTTCCAGTGTCATAGTTGGCTAACTTCGAAGTTTCCGCATTTACCGCTGCATTGTGATAGTGTGTAGACAAGTGAGACACTGCATTCTATGGAATTTCTTGATAGTAATTTTACTGTAAATAGAGGATCTTACACAAGTGGTCATTTCATATGAAACAAGCCTTTGGCGAGTTTCATAAATTTCGTATGAAATAACCACGAGTAGATCAGCACACACATCGGCATAGCATAGTCTGAGACTGCTGTAGCAGACTTACGGAAGCTATAAAATGTACACTGAGCTCTGGCTTGTCTGAACAAATCATCTGTGCTTTTGTTGATTTATTTGCTAGGAAACTTTGATGTGTATTCCTGTTCATAGTATTCTTTTACCTCATACGTTTCATATTTTTTGTCGGTTTACTAAAATTTCACAAGTTACTGGTATCACTGGAGTGTTGTAACCAATTATAGTAAGTATTCTAAAATTGTAGCTATTTGATGGCTGTGAAAAATGTCATGATTACAAACAGTGCAGACTCTCTATGAGGAGCAGTCTGATCTGGGTCTACACTGTCAATGCACTATTTAGGGTTTGTATGGTATGATACAAATTTAACGTTTCTCTTACCCTGCCTAGGTGCTGATGGTTCGGTGAGGATGTTTGACTTGCGGCACCTAGAACACTCCACTATTATATATGAAGATCCACAACACCATCCTCTACTCAGACTGGGCTGGAACAAACAAGATCCTAACTATCTCGCCACCATGGCCATGGATGCTATGGAGGTATATTACTTTATTTATATGGTAGTCATTAATGAGATAAAAGTTCAATGATTCTTTGTTTCTATCCTTAATTCTAACACAGTGCGCCTATAGAAGCAATGGAAAGTTTATATGTTTTATTCTGCATTATTTTTTATTTATTTTTGAGCATGTGAGTCTAATTGCTGACGTCACTGGCAATTACTGACCTTGTTTTAAGACTTTTGAAACGTTAAATGGTGTAACATCTTTTTTCTTTCTAAAGTTGCCATTATACAGTTGAGAACAGGGCTACAGAAATTTTGAAATCCAAATCGGTCCGTAAGGCCGATGACGTCACACGAACATGTGAAATAGTGGTCAACGAAAACAATTGAATCCCCCACCCACTAATGAAAAAACACGTTTACATGTTCTTAGCGCTTTTATAGCCATAACTAGACAGATAAACATATATACTGCTTGCCTGACACAAAAATGGTCGCTGAAGTAGCCATTTAGTTCCCATGTTCTTACTTATCGTAAAAAATGCGCAGAGAAAAAGTCTTGAAAGTGAAAGTAGGCATGCGATTCGTACCCGTGGCTTATGGGCCAATATTATTGAGCCGGTAACCAGGTGTAATTAATTTGAGTTAATTCCCTTGAAATTTGTATATACTTGCAAAAAAGTACCTTCGACGAATAAAAAAAATACTTTTTTTGCGCTAGCGATGGCGTCAGCTAAAAAACATCTCTAACCAGCCTGCGCATAATCAAGTCAGGTTTAATTATTATTATCTTTGTGCTAGTCAAATTCGTTCCTAATCCGTGCTTTGAAAGTAAACATTGACTTTACTTTGCAAAGCCTTCTTCCGTGCGTCGGCATGTGTATGTGTATAAACGAGGTCGCCACTGGCCAAATTAGGACACGTGCTAATTATCGAAGACTTCTAAAAACATGGCTTCACACCTTGGCAAGACAATCAACGCTTTGTTTGATAACTTTTGACAGCAGTGCATGATTATTGGATAATTACAGACAATAAATGGTATGACACTTGGCTTAAAAATCCAGGTAATTGTGTCATCATACATCCGAAAATTGTGTTTTTTTCGGACCGATTGAGAATATAAGCAGGACCATGAACACGCTGGCAAGAAGGTTTGGAGAATTTGAATGAAGAGAATGCTTTTTCAGTGTTTTTGAGTGTTAGAATTGAAATAGTTCATCTCTATCAGCTCTAGCATTGAATTGGTGAGTAATAATTCACTGTTTGTCGGTCAGTTGTAAGTAGATATATCACTCACGTTCTGCGCTCGTAATATGATCTACTTTACAATTTTAGGCATGCAAATGCCATACCTATAGGGTCGTAATCTGAGTATCTGCATTAGCCTTGGCATCTGTGATAGGTTAGTTGCTTTAAAAGATTAGGTTTAACACAAATAATGTTTCATTTAAAGGCAAGCTTCAGATAGCCATGTTATATTGGCTTCTCACAATTTTTGTTTGCAGGTTATCATATTAGATGTGCGAGTCCCATGTACCCCTGTAGCCAGACTGAACAACCACAGAGCCTGTGTTAATGGTATTGCCTGGGCTCCACACTCTAGTTGCCATATTTGTACTGCAGGTAAGAATTTTATATCCACTCACAGCGAGACTAACTATTAGCATGCTCAAGGACTTCTATGCTTAAGGCGTGAATTTTCCCCATGATTAAAAAGTTATACGTATCACTGACTTTTGCTTTGCATTTATGACTATGACATGTAACTTGCATGACAAATGAATTTTCAAGTGTTTGTGTCTATGTAAAGTACGTTAAACATACGTTGAAGCTTACGTCATTGTTGAGATTAATTGTAAATTTTCCTCAAACTGATCGTTGATATAATGATTATTGAATACATTTCACCCTTTTTTTGACTTACATTACTTACATAACAGACAACACTTAATAGTTTTGACTATATGTATGTGACCTTGACCTCATTTCAAGGTCATGGTATACAATATAATCCTTGAAGATCACAGTGCTACTGTTGACCATTCTTCTTCTTTGGCTTATTGAGTATTGTCCCCCCCCCCCCCCCCCCCTCCCCCACCTGCCCAGGAATAGTGTGGTTAGGTTAATTGACCGTCCCGACATGACCTTAGTTGTTTACCGTGGACGTTAAGCATCAAATCAACCAACCAACCCCCCCCCTCGCGCCTTGTGACCCAGCTTCCCACTCATAAATATTGCGTACTTGCATTGTGTAAGTCAGCTGCATGAAGGAAATGCTGGGTCACGGGGGGGGGGGGGGGGGGGGGAGCATTCTCTTTTGGCCGCTTTCACCGGAAGTATAACTTTGGTTTTGCATGTTTAAATGCCAGTCAGGCGTAACAAGAAGAAAACCATTGCTTTGTATTGTGATATACATGTATTTAGCATGCAGTTATGACAAAACTTTATGGAATGAATTGCTGATTTCAATATTTTTATGACCTCAAAAAATTAGGTGTGCAAAAATCTTGAATTTAGGGTAGGTATGGTCAGCCTGGATTATCTCCCCATGTCTTTGGGTCTGAATCATAAATGATCTAATTTCATACGGGTTACATATTTGTGGAAGCTCTGCTAAGAAAAATTTGCACACTTTATACTTTTGAAAATTCGGACCTGTCATGCCGGTCTAATGGGGAAAATCCTCGCCTTAAGCATAGAAGTCCTTTTAATATGCAGATAACATTTTAAAATACTTTTATCAGTTTTCTCATTTGATTCAGGGTATGATTTGAATCAGAGGCTAAACCTCACAAAAAGTCTGGCTTGATACTTGATTCAGATGGCCTACAGGCCTACTTTATAAATGTGAAACGTAAGAAAACAAGAACACTCTTTGGTGTCTGCACATTTTGCCTACAACACAACAAAGGTAGAATACAAGACATATGTATTGCTTTTTCGTTGTTGATGTCATAAAATTTCTGTTTGTGACTATGCAAGACAGGCAAGATACAGCATTCCACTGAATTCTTTTTCTTTATTTTCATTTTGATATAAAAATTGACATTTGTTTCAGCTGATGATCATCAAGCATTAATCTGGGACATTCAGCAGATGCCAAGAGCAATAGAAGACCCCATCTTAGCCTACACCGCAGCAGGAGAAATTAACCAGATACAGTGGTCGTCAACACAACCAGACTGGATTGCTATCTGTTATAATAACTGCTTAGAAATATTGAGAGTCTGAACTTTGATGTGGCGGTACTGTACAGAGCTCCAGATAAGGTGGGGTTTTTAGGATAATTCTGAGATGTTTCTTATTACTTAATGAAAACATACATTGTGATCCCTCATTACAACCATCTTGGTGGGATGATTGTAATGAGAGGTCACAACATATGTTTTTATGCAGAAATGTTGAAAATTATCCCTAAACTACCCTTTTACCCCTACTGATTAACTTCTACTGTACACCAGACTGGATCTCTTTTTGTTTCGATAGTTGTCTGGAAATAGGTAGTGTAAACTATAACCAGTCTCTTCAGCTAGACTGGATACTACTGTTTAAGCACTCTGACTTCATGGAAATATGAGAAGTATGAAGAGTAACCAGTCTGTACAGCAAACTTGGTAACTAGACATGGAAATTAAGCTGTGACATGCAAAACCAAGTACCTGCTTGATTAAAAAGCTAATTACAAAAGCTACATAAAACTGTAGACCAAAACCAGACATTGTCATATCAAGCTACTTGTTGTCCCAGTTTCCTAGGAAGCACCGAGTTATCAAGTGGTTGGTATGCCCAGCTCAGTATCACTGGATGACTAGTTGAATACCCATCATGGGAGAATGGCCTTTACAGGCTATTAAGTTACATTTCATCGGAAACCATATTCATTATGTTCACCTATTATTAGCTCAAAATGACTGAACTACTGAGTAGAATAAACCTTCTTGCACACTGAATAGAAAATGCCATTCTTTTCATCTGGGATAGAAAATCTTATCTTACCCAGGTGCTCTTACCCAGCTTCGGAAAAAATCACGAGCTGTCAATACATTGGTTGTATAGGAGCTCACATACCTGCGTCATCAAGTGACATTGGTATTTTAGATGATGACATCACGAAGATGGCATAAATGACGTCAGTTTATGCATGCCAGTCGTTGACATAAAGAGCCGAACGGCGGTTGTTGAAAGCGACACCTTCTTTCAAAATCAAATTGAAACCTCTCAAGCACTAGAACTATGCATTTTAAGAAGTTCTGAAGTTAAAACAAAACGTGATGTGCAAGAAAAAGTATCTATCATGGGTGTCTGGTGTGGATAGAAAAATCCGTCACTCCGGAGCACATTTCGGCATCACCCAGCAAGCCTCGTGATGCCAAACAGTGACCCTCGTGAGAGATTTTTCTGTCCACACCACACACCCATGATAGAGTCTTATATTCCATCCTGATTGATTTGGATGAGGTAGGAATGTTGTAGTTGTCCAGTAGTTAAAGAGACTTGTTTCTGAAAAAGAAGATTGTTACGCAGAAGGTTTTACACTCGGTCGACACGGGTGTAGAGCCTTATGCGTCGCCAGGACGGCGGAGGGTGACTTCCGGTTAAAGGGTTATCTACTAGTGTAATACACTGACAAGGAAACTCTAACAACGTTAGAATTTTTTAAGTTTATATATAATGTAAATTCTATATACAACAATACAATTTACAACTGTCACAATTACAATAATATACAACACATATTAGTTCATGTCGCTGGCCCAAGTAAGGTGTTTGTTTCAAATCTGTAATCGATTTGCGTACAATACGCAAATAGATTACCGTATGACGTCAACACCGTACTCGGCTCAGCGCCATGAACTAAAGGAAAACACAAAGAACAAAAAAACGTTAGTTTGAGCTCATACAAAAAAACAAGGCCTTATGTTGGTAGACTTCACTTCGTCGTTCCCTGGATCATGTCATGGGCCAGTCCATATATCCTGAGGAACACCAACTTATAATTACACGTGCACGATTATATACTGGTCGCTCCCTGGATCGTACCAGGGACCAGTCTATATATATTAACACACCTTAGTGGACGAACACTGTCCCACACTTGATGTGACCTTCAGATCTTATCACAGAATCTGGCAAAACTGTGCTAACCACTTCCGCCTACATTTTGTGCTTCCCGCCTCTGCTTGGGAACCTTGCACAAACGGCGTTGTAACTGCCTCTACCCGGGTTGGTATTAACCTGGAGACGTAAATCGAATCTCCAGGTGAGACGTGGCTCTAAGCCCTAACAGCTGACTGCCGGACTTGATGTGCCTAAAAATAACGAACTTACACTTAATACATTGTAACTACATAATAACAATACGTAAGACGTGGGCCTGTCTTGGAAATACCATACAACGCCCTCGGCGAATGCCGAGCATAACGTGCACACGCCAGCCGTGTCACTAGACACGACTCGCGCTCACGATGTAAAGCTAAAAGTGTGCTTACCACTTCCGCCAATGAAGAAACGTAGATCCTACCACGCATGTGCGTCGAAGGATCTGACGTCAAACATTGTCAAGAAGTATACTGACGTCAACAGGCATTACCATGACATACCCCACATAAAACATGAATAATCTAAACATAAAACATGAATAATCTAAACAATGTCCTATTTACATTAAATGGATTGACCAAAATCTAACTCGCATATGTTTTAATTCATTTCTTTAAACTAAGCGTAATACCATTTGCCATAGAATATAATAGCTGAATAAGCATTTCTCACACATTTGGGATCATAACGTTTGATCTGACATCATGACATCAATGATGTTATACCATATGACGCCGTCTAATGAAGGCAAATCAAACGCATGATGACCAAATGCTACCATTATAACTTATGGAAAAAACCCTTAATGCGGTGCATGCTATGGCGTCAATTGACGTCACGAGTATATAAATTAGTTCCATTACAAATCAATCTACTTCTATAGGCCACGTATACGTGAAACTAATATAAAAAGTGCTGACGTCGCAATAACATGAATGCAACTGACGTCACTGGACGTCAAATAGACGCACACCATTGCAACCAACATCAGTGATATAAACTATTTCCGAAATTTACAAAACTTCCTAATATACAAATATTATGCGCAGCATGCTTACTAACAAAATCGGTCGACACATGCGCAGCCTGATCACTGCCAACAAAATCAAATCAGTCGACACATATAATCATACCATATCAATCAGAAGTCACATTTTTCATTCTTAGCCAAACTATTCTAAATAAATATAATAAAATCTTACCCTTCTAGGTCTTAACACAGAATCTGGGCACACAACAATATAACATCCATCAAGAATTAAACAGCCACGTCTAACTTTTCATTAAAAGATAGGCGTATAAATACTATGCGTCTCACATTAAAATCATGCAAAGCGCTTTCCACAATCAAAAGACTCGTGCAGGTATTCACCTTAAAATCATGCAATATGCTGTCCACGAGAGGTATTCACAAACAACCCATGCATAACGTAGTCACAATTTCCGTAAACGTTTTATTACCACAGTTACCCTAAAAACTGTAGCCTTACTGATTGAAAGGATTAAAATAATCTCGACGACATAGCGGACGATTAGATCCATTTCGTAACATAAGTTTCCCCTTAGGGAGAAAAAAACATAACAATGTTTCTTTTCTGAAATAGTACGAAATGCGATCGAATCGTAGGCTATGTCAAAACTGGAAAACTAGCTATATACACAACAACGGTGCGATGCATAACGTGGCCAAACTATCTACTAAGGTAGTCCGCCCCCAAACTATCTTGGCAACTGATCTATCTAATCCCAAAGTCAATCAATTCTCTGTGTCGTACCTGTCGTGCCTCAAATGGAATGGGGAAGTATGGGTAAGTCTGATCGAACACTAGGTGGAAATCGCCACCTTTAAGTGTACCAGGAGTAAAATTAACGCTGTCCTTGACATTACACCTACTTCGCACGACAGATCCCACAGGATCCGTTGCCTCTGCCTCTAACCTACTATCGCCACCGTGTTCTTCCACGTTTTCTTTCTGAATCGACGTTACGTCGTCGGGCTTTACGTTTTCACGTATGAAGTCATATTGGGATACGTCCTCTGACGTACAAATGTTAACTCTTTGGACATTCGGATCACTGTGATCCTCTGATCCAACATTGTCACGTGCATTAACAACTGCAGACGACACGTTCTTTTGACGCTGAACGTACTGCTTTATCATGTTAGCAGGATAAGTATTCACGACGCCCTTGACGTTAATCTTGTAGTTCATTACATTGACTACTTCGACAACTTCATATGGCCCGTTCCATTGAAGTAACAATTTATTGCACTCATTCGGGAGTAGCAAAAGTACTTTGTCTCCGACGTCAAACTTACGCGACCTCGCGCGTTTATCATAATAAGCATTCTGCTTTACGTCCATTTTCCGGACAATATCCTGTGCTAACTTACACGTTCTCTCTAAACGTTCTTTTAGGTCAATAACGTACTGATACGTCAATAACGCACGTTGGTCAGTTTCCTCTACAGACCACAATTCCTTTAATATTTGCATAGGACCCCTAACATTACGCCCATACAACAGTTCAAACGGGGAAAAACCTAACGACTCTTGCGGAACTTCCCTTACTGCGAATAATAATGCTGGGAGATACCTGTCCCAGTCATTCGGACGTTCTACGCACATTTCACGTAATATCTGTTTCAATGTATCATGGAATTTCTCCACGGGTCCTTTACCAGTAGATTGATAAGGAATAGTTGTCAGATCTTGAAGCGACAACAACCTACTAACCTCTCTCATGACGTCAATCGTGATCTTACTATCATGCTCGATTAGCATTTCACTCGGTATTCCTAATCTACTGAACATCTCAACTAACGCTTCGGCTACGCGTCCCGTTTCAATGCCGGGTAACGCTACCGCCTCGGGATATCTCGTCGCATAGTCTATCATTGTTAAAATATAGCGGGATTTCCTGTCAGAACGAGGTTCTATCGGTCCAACTATATCAACAGCGACTCGTTTAAATGGTGTGTCAATCTGTGGCAACTTTCCTAAAGGTACCTTAGTGACACGACCTTTTTGAATAGTCCTTTGACATATGTCACAAGATTTACAAAACCTTGCCACATCACCACAAACTCCAGGCCAAAAGAACTCAGTTAACACTCTATCCATAGTTTTCTTTATGCCCAAATGACCTGACATCAAGGTTTCGTGCGCCAATCTTAACACCTTTTCACGAAAACCTTCAGGGATAATAAGTTGCAAAGTGACCTTGTTTCCCTTAGTAAACTGCCTATACAATAAATCTTTCTTTCGAATAAACTTAGTTTCACCCCGGTTCAATCCACGACTAATAGTCACATTCCCAGATTCCACTCTTTGCCTTATGCCATTCAATTTAGGGTCAACAACTTGGGCCTGCTTTAATGCCTCCTTATCACTAGCAATAATTTGATCAGGAACTTTAAGTTTCCTATAGACCTCTTCACCTTGCTTAGCTTGTGACCTAGTCACTGCCGCCATTGCAAAATGGGACATATCGGGAAGTTTTGACCCGTCAATATTTCCAATAACCAGGTCATACAATGTATCTTCCATGCACAATGCCTCAGTTTTTCCTGTGAAAAATGGACAATCTATGTCAACCATTGCTAAGGGATACCTTTGGGTAGATTCATCAATCAAAGTTACATCAGATTCTCTACCAAGTAACTGATCATTAGAAACCAAGTTTCTACGAACGACACACCCAGTACAACCTGTGTCCCTTAAAACTACAACAGTCTTACCATTAACCGTACCCTGCGCTGTTGGTAATCGCGACCTTAAAAAGTAACAGACACCTTCCCTATCCACGTTATCATTGATTAGTGGACTTTCTTCCTTACTCTTATAGAGACCTTCAATTTCATGAGACCTATTCATTGTAGTTTTACAAAAGCTCATTTGATGTCCGCCACCCCGACCACGTCCGCGGGAATAACCCCGACCACGGCCACGATCTGAATTACTACCCTTCGTCTGTACAGTATCGCTCTTACTCTGTGATCTTTGTGTCTCATCTTTCGGTGCATAACTACTCCCCTTACTTCCGCTATACCCGCTTGCACTTGCACCTACCTCCGCACTATATGCTTGCTTCCTATCGGGATTCTTAAAACATTTATATGTTAAATGTCCCTTACCACAAATACTACATTTTATCTCTGGCTTCGCACTCGGCTTATTATCAGATCTACTCTGAGTTACGCCCTTACTATCACGCTGCCCCTTATTAACACAAGCGTAGACACCGCCACGTGCTTCTGCAAATAGATCTGCTTCCCTAGCCATCTCACCTAGATTCGTGAATGTTTTCGGTTTCAAATGAACATATAGTTCTTTACTACAGGATTCTAAAAACTGATCTCTAGCGAAAAAATCGCAAACAGCTTCGTAAGACTGGTCTACTTTCGCCATTTTTAACCATTTATTAAGATACGACCTAAGTCTACTACTAAACTGAATAAACGTTTCGGACTTTTCAGGCCTATCATAGCGAAATTTCTTCCTAAATCCGCGTTCAGTCATATCAAAATTCTTTAATAACGCATCTTTCAACTTGTCATAATCTGCTGCATCATCTACAGACAATCTATCATAGACATCAAGCGCGCGACCTTTAAGTAATGCGCTTAAATATGCAGCCCAAACGTTTTTATCCCATTTATTCGCCGTCGCGTATTTCTCAAACCTTGATAAGTAACTATCCATTTTGTCCTTACTTTCATCAAAATACGGTAACTTGGGATCTCGCGCATGCGCTAACTTTTCAGACTTCTGTTTTTCTAATTCAACTCTAAACGTTACCTTCTGCAAATCTATCTGATTCTTTAACTCGCGTTGCTGCAATTCAAAACTATACTTCAACTTTTCTAACTCAACTTCGCTCGACAACTTCGCTTCCTTATCGCTTTCGACTTGTGACAACTTAGCTTCCCTATCTTTCTCGGCTTGCCGCTCTATGCTTTCAATTCGCGCCATCTCGATTTCCCTATCCGCCGCAATCTTAGCCAATTCAATTTCCCGATCTTTTTCGGCCTGCGCGATCCTAGCTAACTCAATTTCCCTGTCTTTATCGGCCTGCGCAATTTTAGCTAACTCAATTTCCCTGTCTTTTTCAGCCTGCGCGATCCTCTCTTTCTCCGCCGCGATCTTCTCTTTCTCCGCCGCGATCTTCTCTTTATCAAGTTCCCTTACCGCGTGCCTTTCTGCCCTTTCAGTCTCTTGCTGTTGCTTTACAAATTCCTGCAATGCCTGCCCTTCATAACCTAACTCTTTTCCCGTCTTAACTAACTGATCCATGACGCTTAACGTAATGCTCACGTTAACTTAACTGAAACCGACGTTCACTTATAGTCACACACGTTAACTAAAACGTTAACAATAATAATAACGAACTAATCCAACTAAAACGTTGATTAATTAGTATACTCGCGATCTGGACGTAGCCATTAAAGTTACGTTCATAACAGACCGGAAATGACGTCATAAACTGACGTTGACTTTGCCGAGAATTACTTTTCACTATTAGATGACGTAATTAGATGACGTAAATAACCCACATACAATTACGCCCAACTTGATCTAGCGTATCGGATATACAAACGTAACGTATGTAACGCAACGTATTAACACTGACACGACAACTGTACGTCCTACCTTACAAAACCATATAAGATACCAACGGTAAATCAAACTTAAGATTCCGCTATTAGGTTTAATTCATTGTAACGATATTATATAACGTTACGAGTGACCTACGTTACTAAATCAGGACATAAAATGGACCTCAGTAACGGTTACGACACCACGTACAAACGTTTGAATTAATGAACTAACAGATTGTCATGCAACAGCAGTGCCAAGGTACTCAAACGGACCTTAAAACTAAATATGTATCATCCGTGCCAAGACAATTCAGGTCTATATACCTCAGTTTCCCCACTCAGATATGCAACCTGTTACATTCTATCACAAAATAATGCATGGGCTATCGCACTTCATCACGTAGGGAATAAGGATAGTTGACCTTAATTGAGTGTAGGTTACATTTACTAAGAATTTAGTGGCAAAATTGCTTCCCTAAAATTTACAGCCTTACGTTACCTTAGAAAAGAACAATCAGAAAGTCAATAATAATAAAAAAAAAATGTCTGACAAAATTGTGCCTAGATTCTGTATATATTGTCAATGTCTTACACTGGCAGATATTAACCAGAAGTCAAATCCCGTTACTTCTTGACACCATGTTACGCAGAAGGTTTTACACTCGGTCGACACGGGTGTAGAGCCTTATGCGTCGCCAGGACGGCGGAGGGTGACTTCCGGTTAAAGGGTTATCTACTAGTGTAATACACTGACAAGGAAACTCTAACAACGTTAGAATTTTTTAAGTTTATATATAATGTAAATTCTATATACAACAATACAATTTACAACTGTCACAATTACAATAATATACAACACATATTAGTTCATGTCGCTGGCCCAAGTAAGGTGTTTGTTTCAAATCTGTAATCGATTTGCGTACAATACGCAAATAGATTACCGTATGACGTCAACACCGTACTCGGCTCAGCGCCATGAACTAAAGGAAAACACAAAGAACAAAAAAACGTTAGTTTGAGCTCATACAAAAAAACAAGGCCTTATGTTGGTAGACTTCACT
This sequence comes from Ctena decussata, assembly GCA_963989385.1. Classification (NCBI taxonomy): domain Eukaryota; kingdom Metazoa; phylum Mollusca; class Bivalvia; order Lucinida; family Lucinidae; genus Ctena; species Ctena decussata. Next base: position 21,094,196 of record OZ022508.1, read on the forward strand.
TCGTCGTTCCCTGGATCATGTCATGGGCCAGTCCATATATCCTGAGGAACACCAACTTATAATTACACGTGCACGATTATATACTGGTCGCTCCCTGGATCGTACCAGGGACCAGTCTATATATATTAACACACCTTAGTGGACGAACACTGTCCCACACTTGATGTGACCTTCAGATCTTATCACAGAATCTGGCAAAACTGTGCTAACCACTTCCGCCTACATTTTGTGCTTCCCGCCTCTGCTTGGGAACCTTGCACAAACGGCGTTGTAACTGCCTCTACCCGGGTTGGTATTAACCTGGAGACGTAAATCGAATCTCCAGGTGAGACGTGGCTCTAAGCCCTAACAGCTGACTGCCGGACTTGATGTGCCTAAAAATAACGAACTTACACTTAATACATTGTAACTACATAATAACAATACGTAAGACGTGGGCCTGTCTTGGAAATACCATACAACGCCCTCGGCGAATGCCGAGCATAACGTGCACACGCCAGCCGTGTCACTAGACACGACTCGCGCTCACGATGTAAAGCTAAAAGTGTGCTTACCACTTCCGCCAATGAAGAAACGTAGATCCTACCACGCATGTGCGTCGAAGGATCTGACGTCAAACATTGTCAAGAAGTATACTGACGTCAACAGGCATTACCATGACATACCCCACATAAAACATGAATAATCTAAACATAAAACATGAATAATCTAAACAATGTCCTATTTACATTAAATGGATTGACCAAAATCTAACTCGCATATGTTTTAATTCATTTCTTTAAACTAAGCGTAATACCATTTGCCATAGAATATAATAGCTGAATAAGCATTTCTCACACATTTGGGATCATAACGTTTGATCTGACATCATGACATCAATGATGTTATACCATATGACGCCGTCTAATGAAGGCAAATCAAACGCATGATGACCAAATGCTACCATTATAACTTATGGAAAAAACCCTTAATGCGGTGCATGCTATGGCGTCAATTGACGTCACGAGTATATAAATTAGTTCCATTACAAATCAATCTACTTCTATAGGCCACGTATACGTGAAACTAATATAAAAAGTGCTGACGTCGCAATAACATGAATGCAACTGACGTCACTGGACGTCAAATAGACGCACACCATTGCAACCAACATCAGTGATATAAACTATTTCCGAAATTTACAAAACTTCCTAATATACAAATATTATGCGCAGCATGCTTACTAACAAAATCGGTCGACACATGCGCAGCCTGATCACTGCCAACAAAATCAAATCAGTCGACACATATAATCATACCATATCAATCAGAAGTCACATTTTTCATTCTTAGCCAAACTATTCTAAATAAATATAATAAAATCTTACCCTTCTAGGTCTTAACACAGAATCTGGGCACACAACAATATAACATCCATCAAGAATTAAACAGCCACGTCTAACTTTTCATTAAAAGATAGGCGTATAAATACTATGCGTCTCACATTAAAATCATGCAAAGCGCTTTCCACAATCAAAAGACTCGTGCAGGTATTCACCTTAAAATCATGCAATATGCTGTCCACGAGAGGTATTCACAAACAACCCATGCATAACGTAGTCACAATTTCCGTAAACGTTTTATTACCACAGTTACCCTAAAAACTGTAGCCTTACTGATTGAAAGGATTAAAATAATCTCGACGACATAGCGGACGATTAGATCCATTTCGTAACAAAGATCTAAGTTCAGATTCTTGCATCAGGTCTCAGATTTTCATCAGTAAGAACTAAATATGCCTGAAAATAACATTAGACTATGATAAAATCCTAATGCATCAGAGTTTCAGATAATTTGTAGTTTCGGGCCTTTATGTCCCAGTGGGTAAGAGTGCCGCTTCTTTAAAATCATTAGGTCTCAAACTGCTGTGGATTTGAGCCTTGCTCAGAGCCTTGGTGAGAAAGCCAAGCTCTGCTTTGGGGAAGGCAAAACGGCTTATAACATCTAAACTCTGCTTTTTGCCGACCTCGATCAAAGATCACCTCGATGATATTATTAAGACAGCTGTAAACCTCTAATAGAAAATGCAAAGGGTTTGGTTTTTGTCTAGCCTGCGAAGCAGAAGCGAGACATAGGTATTGCTTTTCTGGTGTCAGCGGCGGCGGCGCCGTAAACTTTCATCAGGTTTTGGCCTTTAGGTCAGTTTCACAAAGCGCTGACAGGCGAAACACCGCATTCCGTGGAATTCTTGTGATGATAATTTGGGACACTTTTGTCATGCTGTTGAAGCATTCACTTATAGGCCTTGATCACATGCCACAGAATGAGGCATCTGATTTGTATCCAACAGTGTTTGTCAAGACCCCTTTCCTTTTATGGGAGGCCAGGCATTAACCCTTTAAGCACCTAAAAGCAGACGACAAAATTTACGTCTGCAAAAATTTCAAAATATGTTTCATCCAAGCTATATCATATTGAAAATTCAAAAACTAGAGGGCAGACAGTGTAGATCTAGATGAGGCGGCTCATTATGAGCCGCCTCATCAGGATCTACGCTGTTTGCAAATTCTGCTATTTTTGTCTCTGGTGCTTAAAGCGTTAATAGATTGAAAACCTGTACACATATTATTTTAAACTATTAAATTGCTAGTCAAAAGACAGACTAGTTTTTAGTACGTGTAAATGAAGAGATGTCATTTTTACGGTGAAAGTGATTCTTCATTGTTACCAAACAGTCATCCTCATTTTATCAGTTATATATCTCTAATAATGCTTTAAGCATGCAGTAGTCTCGTTACTGTCATGTTGTTACAGAGTTTCTGTCTCAAGTTCAGCTGGAGGAAACGTTAGTGTTTCAGGTGCATGGGGCAGAGAAAACTGTTTTTTTTTCTTCTCTGTTTTTTTTTTCTTCTCTGGTTTTCAAAAGCATATGCAGCAATGGATTGATGTCAAATACTATATTAATCCTAATAAATGCCCCTGCTCATATAAATGCCCCCTGCCTTTTGTCCGAAAATAATGTTTTATGAACTTGTCTGAATTCCTGTTTGCTTCCTTGGATGAGGTAGCTTTTTGACATGGGATCTACTCCTAAAGGAAAGAATTAGTTCCTAGGGGAGCAAATTTTTTCTTACCTACGAGACAGAGTTTGTTCTATTTTTAGCGGTGCTGGAAAATTCTGTCTTGCCCATGGGCTGGGACAGCTCACACGAGCTTGAATTCTGTGTACCACTACGCGCTCCTTGAAATACGGTGCGCCCGGCTTGGCGATTCCATACTTTATGCATTATTCTTTCATAGGAATGAATCGCCACATCGATAAAATCCAATCCAAGAAAGGTTATTCATTCTTTAAAATCCCATTATAGCCTGTTTCAAGGTCTTAAAGTCGGAAAAAGATCCAAAATAGTCAATGTTTCACCATGACATACATTGTCGAGGAGGCCGCCATTTTGAAGACGTTACCAACTGACGTTTGAAGTGACGTTTACGTTATGTCACAGTTAACGTCATACACGCGCTTTCTGTAGTCGTCTCAATACAATTTTTTTTTCTTTAATATAAATTCCAATTAGAAAATCTAAAAATGCGGATTTGTCAAGGACCTATTTTTCACAACAGCAGCCATGAGGGTGACACGGTTGTACGGTGACACGGTTGCACTACTTACACTTGTACACGTTCGCATGAAATAGGCCTATTAGTTCGCAGTTCAATTTGAAGTAAATATGCCTATTATCGTAGGTAAGAAAAATAATCAATCATTGGTCTCCGATGCGGACAGGGAAATCCCAACCCTCGGGCACACGGGGTGTGTCGGAAACTCAGCAAGCCTCGTTTCCAACACATCCCGTATGCCCTCGGGTTGGGATTTCCCTGTCTGCATCAGAGACCAATGATAGATTCTATTTTTCCTATAACAGTTGACCCCTACTGAGAAGGGAGGCAAAAAAAATAGTAGGGTTGCTTTCTCTGAAAGTATAGCCATTCACTTTAATACTGTTTATTAGAAGTATTTTGGCAGTAACTGTTTTACTACTCTTAATGCTGTAAAGCCCCCTTGTCATAAAATGCAACACCTCCCGTGGCATTTAATACGATAAATATGGTAATTCATTTAATATGAGCCTTGTAAAAAAATGACTACTAGCCATGTGCATACAGTACATACTCAAATGAGCCTGCACAGCTGCACTGAGCAGAGCTCTTTTCACATTTTGACTTCTCAGAGCTCATAGATTATCTATGTGAAAAAGGAGATACACAGGCTGATGAAGTTTTTTGTTCACATGCTATAAGATACTTTTTCAAACAAAACTAATAACTTATGCACCAGTCATTTGCAACCACGGCCCCCTTCGGGCCGGGGAATAACGGGGATATTGACTTTTGTGTCAAATCCCTGGTAAAGGTCTCCGCCCCCCGCCCCAGGGGATCATATAAATATAAAAATCCATATTCTGACAATGTATTGCGGTAGAGAGGCGCGGTGGTCAAGTGGTTAGAGTGGCTCGGCTATTGTGCAGAAAGTCACCGTAAGGTCGTGAGTTCGCGGCTCACTGTCGCCATACGATGACTGGAAAACTCTCTCTGTCAACCCAGCAGTAAATGGGTACCTTTTTCAAATCAGGGAAGGATAAGGCAGCGAAAGGAAGGGATGGGCTCCGCCTTTCATCAGCTGTGCCCAAGATACAGTGGGTCTCTAACCCCCACTGACCCTACGGCTATTAGGCTATGGGAAACCTTTACCTTTACCTTATTGCGGTAAATTTCGTTAAAAAAAACACTTCACTCTTTTCCCCACTGTTTTGGCGGGAATCAAAAGCCCGGCATTTCCACAGCACTGCCGGGACACCTCTCAGGTAAAAACATGGTACTTAAGCCCCGCTTCCGGCCCCATGGGGGCTGTGGTTGCAAATGACTGATGCATTATCTATCCATTTTGTCAGAGTTCATCCATTCTAATATGAGATCACAGTTTGACATTACAAAGTGTAGTCTTTGAAAACTGCCTCTGTATCACAAATGTCTGCTATATCACTGTTCAGTAGAAATGTGAATTTTAGAATTTTGATGCTGTATTTATTTATTGATGTAAATTCAGTCCAATTGTTAAAATATTTTTATGAACTGAAAACTGGATTAAATTCTTATTTTATAGGTTACATGTAGATTGTGTGTGTTGATATTTTCATGAAATTATGCATTTTATCATGTATAACATGTACGTAATTGAACACCATTATGTATGTACATTTTCATCAGTGTCATTTTGATATAAAAAAGTCATTCTGATATTTGTTATTTCTAGTCTGTATCCTTTCTGTGAAAGATCATTTTTTAGCTGAAGACAAACTGCATAAAATTGAATAAGGGAAAGCAGAACTTCAAATTAGATATTTTAATGTGATAATGGGTCTACATAAAAATTTGGTGCCTATATTAAATTTGGTTTGCTGAGGGGCTTTCAAAATACGAATCAACAGACATTAATACAATCAAAATCAAACTTTATCTTCAGCTCATTAGACTGATTCGCATACAAACTAAAGGTGTAAGGGAAGACGACCATTTTTAAGAAGGGAAACAATTTTTGTGACTTCCTAATTCTATTTGCTTCCCTTGACAGAGAAGTCCTTTCAAAATGGTAGAGTTGCTTTTCTTACCTACGAGACAGAGTTTGTTCTATTTTTAGCGGTGCTGGAAAATTCTGTCTTGCCCATGGGCTGGGACAGCTCACACGAGCTTGAGTTCTGTGTATCACTACTCGCTCAATGAAATGCGATAAGCCTGTCTGGGCGTTTCTATTTCTTATGCATTATTTTTTGAAGGAATGAATTTCCTTCATTCTTTATAAGTCCTTCATTATCTGTTTCTGTGTCTTAAAATCGAAAAAGAAACAACTCCAAAATAGTCAATGTTTCACATAAACACTGTCGAGGGTGCCACCATTTTGAAGACGTTACCAACTGACGTTTGAAATAATGTTGACTTTACGTCACAATACTACTTACGCTTGTACACGTTCGCAAGAAATAAAATAGTTCTTCATTCAATTTGAAATAATTATCATAGGTAAGAAAAATAATCAATCATTGGTCTCCGATGCGAACAGGGAAATCCCAACCCTCGGGCACAAGGGATGTGTCGGAAACTTGGCAAGCCTCATTTCTGACACCCCCCATGTGCCCATGGGTTGGGATATACCTGTCCGCATCGGAGACCAATGATAGATTCTATTTCTCTTGAAGGTGTACCCATTCAGCTTAATACTCACTACATGTGGAAACCATTTTTTTCACCATAAATTTTGCATGTAATACCGTATATAAGGTGATTTTCATGGTGTTCCATTTTTCGCGGTATTTCACGGTCTCTTAGAAACAGCGAATATTAAGATCGCGAATAATTTCCAGTTTCTTACAAAGTGTCCTCTTTAGACACGGTGTTCATATATTTTGTTTCTGTTTGCTTCAGTAGTAGCTGGTATTTTTTTTGAGTCCTTTCATTAACCTGCTGCGGCCCTGCCGCAGGTTAATGAATGAACTGACTCAAGTGAAAAAGAAATGGTTTTGCTTTTTGCGCATGTTGCTACCTGCGAAAATTAAAAACCGGGAACATTTTTGTTCATGTTTTCGACCCTTAACCGCTAAATTTTGAACCCGCGAAAATTACCGCGTATACAGTAGTCATGTACTTCAAAGTCATACCATCAGCATTCACATTTTCATCAATCTGTCATGTAATTAAAACAAGTCTGAGATTTGTTATTTTCAATATCCATCCTGTATTTGGCGGCACCTGTGTTGCACAGCATACCGGCTTAAGCTGCAGCAGATTTGGTTAAGGACAGTTAGTTAACAGATTTATTTCTAAACTGGACTTCAAGTTAAAGTAGATTTACCGGTAATATGTATTCATGCTTTGTGAAGGCTAGCTATCTGACCATCTACCTAGACAAGAGCTTCTCAAGCGCCATAATAGAAGGATGGACAGGCAGACAAACAGGGGAATGACTGCAATGTTATTAAAACATCTAACACATCAAATACTATTAGTGTACCAAAAATCAGCTTCCAGGGTGAATTGATTGATTGATTGATTGATTTGTTGCTTAACGTCCACTGTAAACAACTATGGTCATGTCGCGACGGTCAGTTAACCTAACCACACTATTCCTGGGCAGGCTTAGACCTCCTAAGCGGTTAACCAGTACTAAGTGAACATGCTTTCGCCGGTAACTGACAACTGCCCTTCTTGAAACAATGGAAGGAGAAACGAAAGTATGTGGCCAGACCGGGTTTCGAACCCAGGACCTCTGACTTATGAGTCAGGTGCCCTACCGATTGCGCTACGCGGCCCGGCGCTTCAAGGGTGAAGGAGTTCAGAAGCTGAGAAATGCCAAAGTCAACCAAGGGACATAATCCATAAACTACCTAAACTAGAGTACCATTCTTGGTCATAATATTTTCCCTTGACAATATACACATCACCATAAAGTTTTGTTGAAATATTTCAAACAGTTAAGGAGTTACAGAGTAAAACGGAAATTGAAGCAAGGGTAGATAATTCAGGAAGTAAGTAAGCCAGAGTTGTGTCTCATGCTCATGATACATTGCCCCATTATTATAAACATTCCTACAAAATTTCAGCAAAAAAATATTTCAAAGGGTTAAGGAGTTATGGAGTGAATGGGGCTAGCCTAAAAAACTAATCAAAGGGAGGTTACTTGAAAATTAAGTAAGGGGGAACAACCATTCTTATATGTGACATTGCTATAAAGTTTCATCAAGATATTCCAAATGGTTAGTTATTGAACGCACAAAATTAGTACATGTATATACAAAAAATAGCATAAAGATCTAATCAAAGGGATGCAACTCCAAAACCAAGAAAGGGAGAGCAATCGTTGTTATATGCGATATATCGTCGGACCCTCATAAACATTGCTATGGAGTTTCATCTAGATATCCCCAACAGTTATCTAGTTATGGCGCGCACAAGACTAGTAGGGTAAAAAAATAATCAAAGGGGCATAACTTGGAAACTAAGAGAGGGGGAGCAACCATTGCTGTATGTGACACTTTGCCCCATCCTAATATATCGGCCTACAAAATTTCATGAAGATATCTCAAATGGTTACTGAGATATGGTGCACACAAGAATGTTGACGGATGGACAGACAGCGTCATGTCATAATACGTCCGTTTTTTCAAAATGGGCATATAAAAAGAGCTGTTCACATTGCTGTTGGCTTGTAATGTCTTACAGCTAGTATTAGGGAGGTTAAGATTTTTAACTTGTACGGGTACGTGTACGTCTAGCAATGATTTGTGTGCATACGTCATCAATAATTGCATTCTATCTACCAGTTAGAAGTAAGGTCTAGACGTTAACTACTTCTAGGAGGCCGTTTACACGTAACTTAAAAGCGTGTACTTTGAATTCATTTTTCGGAATGAATTTGTAACTATACATTTTATTTACTTGTATCGAAATTAGGAACATACATCTGAGAAATCATTCAAAGCATTAACTTGGAAATCAGTGAGGCGTGAATAAGATGAATCAAGGTTTGCAGTGAGGGTGGCACGGCAGCATTTATTGTTGTTATGTCCACAGTTGTAAGGATGAACAAATGAATGCTTTCGGGAGTACAGTCCTTTAACAGTATTCCAGTCATGTTGGACCTACTAGGGAATGTGTGAAATAATCCAGATGCTAGAAAAGTAACATGACCTCAGCTGGAATCGAACCCGCGATCTCTGTATCATGAGCCTAACCTAATGTTCTTTTGTAACTTTATTTATTACATGCTCCTCTAGTTGTTTGTATTAACAAAACAGAGTGAATAAATAATTTGAATTTGAACCTCTCGACCACCAGGAGAGGCGGTGGCCTTGTGGTATATGTTACGTTCTGGCCTACTAATCTGGGGTTCGCAGGTTGGACCCCCGCTTCATCGGTTTTTCGAATGAGACATTAAACCGAGGTCCTCGTCTCCGTACGATCTTAGAGTTAGTGGGGCATTAAATCCGAGTTCACTCACTCTTGAAACTAGCAGTTGAAGTAATGATTAATGAGGCAGACATATGTCAACATCATAAAAGGGAATAGCTGAGGAAGGTGGCTGAAAATCGTGGATTGTACACAGCGATACATGCTGCATGATTTGTTTGCAAGTAGGTTTTGTGTAGCTGATGACACGTGTTGCATGCAACAGACATGAAACTTATAGTCTGGGGTATTTTAAACGGTGACACACGTTGCCTCACATGTCATCGTGTAAAAGTAAAAAGTATGCAAAGACCAGGAACTGAAACAATCAAAATCCAAATCCAGCCCTCAAACCATAGTTGGAAACAACTAAGATTACAAATAATCAAGATACAGAGAACATATACTGGACTGTGGGCTGGCTGCGTCTTGTTGAGCATTTACCAGTTACATTAATTATCCACAGCTATTGCGGAGTCGGTCTGGGTGATGAATTGTACTTTTTTAAAAGAACTCGAGAGGTTTTGTGTAGCTGATGAGACGTGTTGCATGCAACAGACATGAAACTTATAGTCTGGGGTGTTTAAACGGTGACACACGTTGCCTCACATGTCATCGTGTAAGTTCACATTAGAAATGTTAAAATGGGGGAAACTGGACTATGGGCTGGCTGCGTCTTGTTGAGCATTTACCAGTTACATTAATTATCCACAGCTATTGCGGAGTCGGTCCGGTGATGAATTGTACTTTTTTAAAAGAACTGGAGAGTGGGTGAGCAGAGGATGTATGCCGATATTTAAATGACGGAGTGGAACTGACCATAATTAGGGAAAATGCGGGGTATAAGATGGTCGCTGGCGGGGATAATGAACAAAAAACCATCATATTAGAGCGGAACTTCCCTGTCAATTTATTTTGTCAGAAAAAAAAACAAGAGCTGTCGCCTGACAGCATAGCTCGTCTGCCCATCTCACAGGCATTTGTTGCTATGGCTTGCACTACATAAAAGTTCATGCAAACATGTCCATATATTGTCAACAGATTATAAACAAAAGCTTAAAAATTCTATATCAGTGACCTTGACTTCAGGGTCACCCAGTAGGATGGGGGTAATATTTTGTGAAAACTCAAGCCAGTACCTAACATCAGTTCAAGTATAAACTAAATCCAGCTCAAGCATCATGGAACAGTATGCTATCAGAATACTTTAATGAAACCCAAAATTGCAAGTGAATGACCTCAAGGTCACTGAATGGGTGGAGTGGGAGGGGTCTCTCTTTATCTTTGGACCAATATCTAACTACAGTGAAAATATCGAAAGAATGCAATCATGAGAAAGGGAGATATACTTAATTGTAAGACTTTAAAGTGAGTGTGACCTAGTTTTTGACCCCTAAGCCCCACCCCAAGTTCTGAACCTAGCTTATAGTGTTATTTAATGAAAAAGTTATGGTATATGATATGATTATGTTCCAAATATGGAAGGGTTCTTGCCAATAGTAACTGTTGCTGAGATATGAACGTTTTAAAAACTTTGTCGTAAAACTTTTAAGTGAGTGTGACCTATTTTTTTATCCCTCTACCCCACCCCCGTGTCTGACCCTGGGGTATAATGCTATGTAGTGGAAGGGTATGCTATGATCTGATTATGTTCCAAAATATGGAATGGTTCTTGCCAGTGGTTCCAGAGATATGGAAGTTTAAAAACTACTTTAAAGTGAGTGTGACCTAATTTTTGATTCCTACGCCCCATCCCAGGGTCTGAACCTGGGGTATAGTGTCATGTAATGAAAGGTTAAGCTGTGATATACTTATGTTCCAAATATCAAAGGGTTCTTGCCAAAGGTTGCTGAGATATGAATGCTTAAAAAACTTTATCGTAAAACTTTAAAGTGAGTGTGACCTAATTTTTTACCCCTATCCCCACCCCAAGGCCTTATCCAGGGGTATGATGTTACAGAATAGAAGGATATGCTACAATATGATTGTATTCCAACTATCAAAGGGTTCAGGCAAGTGGTTGTTGAGATTTGAAAGTTTAAAAAGACTTTGTCGTAAAACTATAAAGTGTGACGACAACGCTCACGCCGACGTCAGGGTGACAACAACATTTCTCTGTACTTTCGTACAGGCGAGCTAAAAAGCTACCGATGCAGCTACAGAGGAGATATGGTCAATAGGAAGACGTGACACACACACATACACGGAAGATACGTCAAGCTTATTACTTTTCGACACTTTATTAAGTATAGCTAAAAGAAAACGCTCTTCTTTTGGTTACACGTACACGTACAAGATACTTATTTCTTAATCTTTGTCAACTACATTTCTAACGTGTACGTGTACGTGTAGCTACCAGTAGCCGTACGCGTACAAGTTCTAAATCTTAACCTCCCTATTGTTACTTCATGTTAGTATTTGTTAACTGCTGACATTTGGTGTTTTGGTGTCCGAGTCCTCAGGCTGCTTGCCTTATACATGTGTAAAGATTCAGTTTTACCAAATTGGCTTTGTATCTTAATTTCAGACAGACTGAAAACTTTCAGTGTTAACTATGTATAATACAAATCTATTCCACAGTGTTGGGAGATTTAGGGCAAAATTACTGGACCAAAAATGTGGTATATGTACAAATCACAGTGACCTACACAAAGTGTGAGATCATTTGCAGTGTTCAGTTATACCAAGTATGATGCATGTCTACTAAGGAGTGCTTATATCTCACACAGGTAGTAAGGGATTAGTTGCAATGTCAGAGTGAGCCACTATTCCAAGTTTGATGCAGATCCATCATTGAGAATCTTTGCCATACTGAATTAATATTTTGGAATCTGCCCTTTAACACCATTTGTTAATCAGCATATATTTCTTATATAAATGCTGACTACAGCTACATGTATTAAAAGAAAACACCTGCACAAACTCAAGCATTAAATATTTCTAATAAACAAGAAACATGTAAATATAAAATTGTGATTTATTGCCAATGTAATACAATAATTTAGAGGACAGTATAATGGAGAAATATACACATACATCATATGAGCCACGACACGAGAAAACCAACAATGTGGCTGTGCATCCAGCGCGGACTCAGATCAGCCTGGGCATCTGCCCAGTCTAATCAGAGCCTTCGCTGTCCGCATGGTGGTAGCTTAGACTCTTAGCTACCATTTTGAGCACTTAAAGAAGAGTCTGATCAGACTGGGCGTACAACCACTTTGTTGGTTTTCTCGTGTCATGGCTCATATATCTCTCTAATATGTCACAACATGGCTACACAATGGCACTCTAAGAGGAAGACTTTTCACAGAACGTTCTGTGAAACGTCTGACATTTTTGCTGTGCTATGACGGAAACCAAATATACCATAAAACCTCTAAATATCGGACAGCCAAATTAATTACCAAAATTGTCCTAAAACTAGAACAGTATGGTTTTACAATGCATCCAAATGATACAGATGGTGTGGCCAAGATGTAAACCCTCATCAAACTGCTCCAGTAGAAGTGATCTGGGTCTGTGCTGTCTGCGCAGACATATCTGTCCCAATACTTGGAATTTTTACTGAAAAATTAGATGTAAATGTACACCGTTTCTTTTCAAAGGAATATCTGAAGGAAACAATAGACAGACAAAATTTCTTAAGGTGGTGATTTATGATAAATGTAAAAATCTGCATAAAACCATAAAAAAGTAACGTATCTCCCTGAAAGTTAGCAGACTTCTTATTTTCATTGTTCTTTACAGTTTAGAATACAAAATAGATGTACATGCTGCTTAAAAAAGTGTTTTTATAAGGAAAGATCAAAGGGTAATTTTCTGCGAATAAATCTGAAAAAATAATATCGTTATTGAAAATTTACGTAATGCTGAAGGTGCAATATTGCATAATGAAGAGCGTCCTAGCAATTATTTATTCCAATTCTTTCTCACATTGTAATGTAGACCAGATGAAAACGGTAGCTTTTTCTCAATGTTCAGCCATGTACAAAGTCAATGTACACTGGATGCATTTATTAAATATAGGGTAGGCAAGCATACCTATGTTAACACCTACAATTTTAATAATACATTACTGACATGATCAGTGGTGTGTAGATGAAATTGTTCAACCTTGTTAAAATAGTATCACCTGTCTCACCTGTGTGTTTTGACAAAAAAATTTGGACAGAGACTGCATCTTTTTTCAACTGCTCAGCCTGATAATGTGTGAAAGAGATGGAAAAAATAATTGCTAGGACACTCTCCATTATGCAACAAGGTACTCTAAGCACTAAGTATATTTTCAATAATGATATTATTTTTTCAGATTCATTCGCAGAAAATTACCCTTCGATCTTCTCTTATAAAAACACTTTTTAACATTAACAAATGCTGAATTTTGGGATTCTAAATTATGAGAAACAACATAAAGAAGGCATCTGCTAAGTTTTGGAAAGATCAGTGTTATTTTGAGTATTTTATGCAGATTTTTGTCTTTGTCCCAAATCAGTGATTATCACCACCTTAAATGCACATCCAGCAAGATGTAGATACACATCGTGTTTTGTCTAAAGAATATTCCCCATTATAAAACCTATTGGACCAAATTTCTTAAATACACATCAACAAATCTGATTCCTACACCCAAACAAAATCATTTAAGTAAGCACCAAAATTCAGGACAGGACCTTACTGTGTGTCCCATCAACTTGACCAAAGCAATTCAAGGAAGCAAGCTATCATAAAGAATAAAGACTGTACTATGAGCTGATACAATAATATGATTAGCTAAAAGAACATCAAAATGGAATGTGACTTACAAAATACTGTATGTGGCTAGTGCATACTTTCATATATATTTCATCTTCATGATCGGACCAGAGCTATGTGGTGTTCCCATGGACAATGCATGGACTCTGCAGAAATTCTGCAGAGTCCATGCATTGTCCATGGGAGCACCACATAGCTCTGAATCAACAGCCACAAAATGACAGCTGCATCTACACTGCTCTGTGGGAAGATTAAGTCTTCCTGTTAAGGTAAATGGGCACACCAACAGAAGAAGTAACTACTTCTCTTTTGCCTCCCCTTTCCAAGGGAGTCAGCTCTTGAAGGAGAGCATTTTCTCCATTTCAGCAAAGTCTTTCCTTTAGGAGACCCCATTTGGGAAAGGCTTTCCACAGTAAGTCACAAAAGTTGCCTCCTTCTGTAAAACTGGCAAAATATGTGGCGGTATACTCATTCACCTTAAAAGATGCACTTAGTGTTTAACTATGTTGGCTGCAATATGCTGAAGGAATGTGAGACTTATGAATATTGAGGTCTTGAAGCAAGAGAGAGTTAAAATATCAGTGCAAAGAGCCATTATTTGCATATACAGTCAACTCTCGATATCTCGAAGTCGAACTTCAGCCCAAACTACTGATATCTCAAAGTAAATTTTCTGGTACCAGAAAATTTACTTTGAGATATCAGTAGTTTGAAATAACAGGAGTTGAAAAGTAAATATATTCTTTGATATAAGAAGATACTTTGAGATATCAGTGTTCGAGATATCGGGAGTTGACTGTATAGAGTATCTTACACTCGTGGTCATTTCATATGAAATTATGAAACAAGCCTTCGACAAGTTTCGTAAATTTCATATGAAGTGACCATAAGTGTAAGGTTCTGTTTATCATATGACCCTTAAAAATGGAATTATATCGCCTTCAAAATGAACATTATTTCAATAAGACAACGCCTTGTTGACACAGACTTTTAATGAGGTTACGTGTTTGCCCCAAAGTGTTATTACACGTGTGGTCATACAATTTTTATGACATGATGTTATCCACTGAATAACAGCGACTTCATATTTATAATAAAGTTCCTTTAAATCTATATTAAAGAACACTTAAGAAAATTTGACTATGACAGAGGCAAGCTGAAGACTCATGGCTAAGCAATATATGGCCAGTATTTCACAATTCTGTGATTTTGAATAGATGTGAAGGAAATTTTGGATTATGCAACATTTTGAAGCCATGCTTTGTCTAATACTAGCTGCAACTCACTATGACCTTTACTTCTTGCAGTAGTGATTTTTGCCTGGTATCTCTAACATTTAACCATATCATACGTTACACTCAACCATACTGGCCTTGGCCTGTACTGCTCAATGGTCCAATACGGTGTGCTCCATTGTCTTTTGACAGTTTTTGTTAGTGAATAAGACTTAATATGAGATAAAATGTATGGAAATTATGGAACACACGACATTTGGGGAGCCATAATCTGACAGCCATACCGTAATGACCCTAAAATTTCGGACACACAAAAGTTGGACAATTACTGTTCCAAAATTCTTAGAAAGTCGCTTTTACATTCGTTAATGCATCCAAATGATGCATAGTGAATGACAAACGTTGTAGCCCCTGATCAAACTGCTCCTTGAGGAGCAGTTTGATCTGGGTCTACAATGTTTGCTTAGACCTGTCTATCCGAATATTTAGGCTCATTACCGTAGCCAAAACAGTGCTATACTGTACAAATTGTAGTCTATGGGACAGATAGGTCTGAGCAAACCGTGCAGACCCAAAGGCGGAGTCTGATCAGGGTCTACAATGCTTGCCATTCCATCTGCACCTTTTTGATGCATTACTGAATTGTAAAACCAACCTGCTGCATGTTTACATATATTATTTTAGCTGTCCCGATTTTATGAATTTTAAGGTAGAACAAAGCATAAGAATGAGGCTGTGGTGTAAGTAGACAAGTGTAACACAATGAGGTAGTTACTGTTGTCTAATACTAATCAATGGGCAATACCATGAGAAAAGATATTTTACAGCACAAACAGTGAAGACTAGAAGCCTGCAAATCTTCACTCTGATCAGTCTTTCTGGATCTCATAAACAAGGAATTTTATGTCAGTTGAGATTTTGCATACTGTAAAACACTTATGTTTGGCTGTCACTTTATTTTGGCTATATTGGCGGAAAAGAAGAAAATCGCCAAATTAAAATGCCGCCAATATAAACTCATGATACTGAAAGAAGAAAAAATATTATTGAGCATATAATCCAATTTCCGCTACTAAAAATATCAAAACTAATACACATCACATATATAAGCGGAAAAGAAGATGCATCGCAACCAACAAGTGGGAGGAAATGGAGTATGAAAATGTTCTCACCATACTAATAAGTATTTTAATTTAATTGATTAAATCAGACAGAAAGAACACAAAATCTGTTTACTTTAAACAATTAACTGCGCAAAATGTAGCATGATTATAATCATAATTGCTATTAATTTAATCACCATGACAATGTAGAGCTCAACAAAAGAGCCAAATACGACGTCAGCAAAAATATTTTGTGTTTGAGAATTCACAAAACCGCCAAAATAAAAATCCGCCAAAAGGTCCATGTTTAAAAACCGCCAAATTTTGCTGCCGCCAAATATAAGTGTTTTACAGTATGTTCAAACTAAGCTCGACAATCCAAGAATTTATAGAAGACTGGTCACTAAACATTGCTGCATATGGAGATTTTGTTTTCACTGTCCACACATTCTGAAAAGCATCCCTTTCCATGGCGCTGCCAAAGTTTCATGATAAGTGTCGTTGAATATGGTACTGAGGTATGAAAACGATTACTACAAGTCAGCTCATTTTACAGCTCCTTTTTCATATTGAGGGGAGGTCAATGAGCTTCACCATTAATATTTCCCATTATGGGTCTGAGCACTCTTTGACATTTTTCACTACTTTAAAAAATTATCAAAAAATATTTGTCAAATCCCCAAAAAAAACAAAAAATGTACCAACAGAAAAAGTTCCCTCCAAATAAAAGACTATTGATTTTACATGTACATGTAAAAATATTCAACTAATATGCATATCTGACAACATAAAAGGCATGTAACCAAGGACAAGACTAAACATTTGAGTGAATGGCAACAATAGAGGGGAGATAAAATTGTGCTCTGATGAAACTGTCCACTTTTTAACTAGCAGTTTCTCTTAAAAAATAAAAAATCTCTTCCAAAGAGCGAATTCTTTCATTTAGGAGAAGTGCCTATTTGAATAGAAAGTCATAAAAATTGTTTCCCTTTGATTTAGTAGCCACAAAGCCATGAGGTATTCTCATTCATCTTAAATGAACTATTTCAGCACTTACAGATCTGTCAAAGCAAACTTATTAGACCCAGATTAGACTGACTGGGTTCTATAGAGCCTCTGCCATTCCAACAGAAATTTTCTCACACACCGGCAATTGTAAGTGAACATATCACTCGCGCTTCGCACTCGTGATATGATCTATTTTACAACTAACCTACAAACAGTGAATTATTACTCAACAATTCACTGGTAGACCTGAACTATTTCTTAAACTGGCCCCGAGGTTATAAAACTTGAGTACATTCTCAAACTCAAAATAAAGCACACTGATTGGCTGCTACCGAGCACATGCTCGGAAGCAAATCAGTGTGCTTTATTTTGAGTTTGAGATTATTCTCAAGTTTTATAACCTGGAACCCAGTTCTAACCACTACAATAATCATATTAGAGAAACAGATCCTTTTAATTAGTTTAGCGGACTAATATAAAGTGAGATTCCCATGATGCTGCTTATTCAGGCATACCAGCAATTTAAAATCAAGAACTGAAACTGATAATCTTCTCCACTTAAACATGCTGTCAGAAGAAAACTTTGTGAAAACATGTCATTCCAGGCTATATGGAAAACACTTTCATTTGATCTTTTGGTTGAGACAGAAAACTGAGATTCACACATAAACTATGCTGCCTATGCAGGAGTTTATTATTATGCACTTACACAAAATAATTAAAAGCAAATAATGAAAATGCATATGGCAATTATGAGTCCAGTCTACAGGTAAATGGAGTATCTGTTGTTTGTTAATCAGAAATACTTTCTATTAATTCTCCATATTATTACAAGTAGTGGCCTCTCATTTATGGAGAAAACAGAATAAACTACATGAACAGTCAACACTCAATATCTCATTTCAAACTATTAATATCTCAAAGTAAATTTTCAAGCCCCACAAAATTAACTTAGAGATACAAGTAGTTCGAAGCAACAGAAGTTAAAATGTAAAGAACACTAGGAAACAGTATCTTGGGCACAGCATGTACAGTTAGCTCTCAATATGTCAAAGCTCATCTCAGACTATTGGTATCTCCGAGTAAATTTTTCTGGACCCAGATTTTTTTTTAAAAAATACAAGTAGTTTGCGACAACAGAAGTTAAAATGTTAAGAACACTAGAAAATATGTCCAAACTATTTTCTTTGATATAATTATTAAGAGGGTACAAGTACTTTGAAATATCAGTGTTTGAGATAATGGGAGTCAATTGTGATGTGACAAGCGATAGCTCTGATCAGACTTCCTTTGCTTGACACCAATGCCACATTGTTGGAAATCACATGATGTGGCTAAAATATATATCATAGCTCTAATAATGACATTTATAGATACATGCATAAAAGGTAAAGGTTTCCCATAGCCTAGTGGCCATAGGGGCAGTGGCCTTTACAGGCCCACTGTATCTTGGGCACAGCTTAATGAAGGGCGGAGCCCATCTCTCTCCTTCCTCTGCTTTATCCTTCCCTGATTTGAAAAAGTATCCATTTACTGCTGGGTTGACAGAGTTTTCCAGCCCCAAGTTGACCCAACTTGGAATTCAAACTCAAAACTTTCTGCATCATAATCCAGTGTCATTTACCACTCAACCATGACACCACTCTTCTGTAGTCTACAGACATAATAAATACACATTATTATAATAGTGACTTGATCTGGCATACTGTATCACGTTGAGTTGATGAGCTCATGCCATCGGATCACCCGAGACGCTTGTGTCTTGGGTGATCCGATGTTATGAGCTCATCTAGGAGACGTGATACAGTACGCCAGATCAAATTACCATTATAATAATTTGTTTATTAAATACCTTAGGAAACAGCCAATTATTTAAAATTGCCAGCGTTAATGCAACGAGTCAAATTCAAGCCTGCGCGGCAAAGGTATGTAGCTTGTGGTGAGACAAACGCTGCAGGCTGAGCAATCGAGATATGCCATTTTGGATGTGTTTCTTGACATTGCATCACTGCTCCTGTTCCTCTGGTTCTCATTTCTACGATGCACGTTAAAAAGTGGTGCACCTGAAGCTGAAACTCAGACAAAGCCAAGTTTTAAGGGATAGTGATACGAATTCAGAAAACGTCAGTTTGATATGGCGTTCTGTATCAGATGGCCAGAAAGCAGGCAGCTCAAAGGGTGTATCATTGATAGGTATATAATAAACACAAGGTCTAGGACATTATAGGTGTTCCAGATCAATCAGACTATTGGACATTTTTTCCTTTTATCTCTCCAGAAACTACAAAGTATGGGTTTTCATTAGCATATATGGTGAAAAACGGAAATGGAAAATTTGATCTTTTTTACTTATTTTTGTGTTGTTTTTTTTGCTTAATTAAAGTGCCGAACAATGAATATCAAGAAAATACAATGTGGACGGTTGTCCCACCAAAGACACAATTATCTTTTTTCATACAGGAAACAAATCTGCATCTTGGAATCAGGGAAGGTTAAGGCAGCAAAAGGAGAGGGATGGGCTCCGCCTGTCATCTGCTGTGCCCAAGACACAGTGGGCCTATAACCCCCACTGCCCCTACGGCTACTAGGCTATGGGAAACATTTACCTTTACCTTTTTTCTTTGCACAGAGCACTGTGATTTTGTACATGTAGCAAATAATTAATTAAATTTGGGAGACATTCTCATGCAACTGAATAGACAAAACAGAAAACAAACACACATAGCTCCAATTAACAAATGAGTTTTGCTAATAATGCTAAGATTATTTTTTCTTCATTTTCCATTAAAACATGTCATACATTACAAATGCTTTGGCATATCTGCCTTGAAATGATCAGAAACTACAAGATATGAGCTGGACACAAGAAAACCAACAAAGTGGCATGGGCCGCATCTGCCCAGTCTGATCAGTGGTTTCGCTGTCCGCATGGAGGTAGCTCAGACCCATAGCTGCCCTTTAAGCACTTAGCGAAGAGTCTGAACAGACTGGGCAGATGCCCAGGCTGATCTGAGTCTGCGCTGGTTGCACAACCACTTTGTTGGTTTTCTCATGTAGCGGCTCATATCTTGGAGAAATAAAAAAAATATATCCCATAATTGTCATCAAGACCCCAACTTATCTGGAGCTTTATAAAAATATTTACTGACATGGTCTAAAACCAATATGAAAGTAAAATATTTGAGCTTTAATAATACATGATTTGCCGTGGTAAACATGGTGACGTGATTAGGGATTATAACACTGGTGAGATTACCTGTATGTGCTTCAATATTGGGACACCTAAAACCAATAATTTTCCATTTGTCTCAAATGGAAAATTAATAGTTTTAGGAGTCCCAATATTTAAGCACATTAGGGTACTCACAATTTCCCACAGTGATACATATGGTGAAATGTATATGGCTTGTGGTATATGATAGTGAAGATGAGGGATCACAACATCTGTTTTTGTATTGAGACTGTTCTAATGAGGGGTCACAACGTATGTTACTGTGCAGAAATGAAAATTATCCCTAAATTATCCTTGTAACCCCTTCTTATCTGTAGCGCTACACAGTAATGTCTTTCTGTTCCCTCAGACCACAGGACTTTGACGTTGCATCCATGGAACAAATACAAAAGCTTCTGAGGCTTAATATAGATTATATAATAATAATTGGTTGTTAAGGGTCTTTGAATGACTTGTATTGATAGAGCATCAATATCCAGTGCTCAGACAAACAGTACATCCTGATGAATTTATAAGATTGGCTTCAAGTGAAAAGGAACGGTAATAATGTGCATATGGTGAATACTCAAATTAGCTGCACATACTATCCAATCTTCAGAGGCCCCAGTATTCATAAATCGTATACTGCAAAAGGGATAGCTCTGATTTGACTGAACAGATGCACAGGTTTATCTGAGTCTTTCCTATGAAAACCTCATTGGGTACCTTTTCACAGGAAGAGACCAATCATATCTTGAGACATAAAGATTAACCAAATTAAGCTGATTAGCATACTGCTCTGAGACTTGGCTACTTAAAGACTTCTTGTGGCATTTTTTTCTCTTGATGTGGCTTGGACTGTAATCTGTCTGCACCGATGAGATTAATGGAACACCGCTTCAAGAGTGCCAAAGTTCCTCCGCAAACTTTTCTGAGCCATCTTCAACACACCGTCGTAACTTGCATTGCCTCCAATAAACCCTGAGGCATGGACAAATATACTATTGGGAATACCTGAGAGGTCAGACAAGGCTGAGTCTCTTAATCCACGCCACTCGTTGGGCAAAGATAATCTGAAAATCAGAGAATATCCAAGTAGAACATTAGTGGACTTTCTCTCTAATAGTAAACTGGTACACTTTCAGGGCAAGCAACTCAAGCATTTGAGCCGCGATGTGACAAAACCAACAATGTGGTCGTGCGTCCAGCGCAGACTCAGATCAGCCTGGGCATCCGCCCAGTCTGATCAGAGTCTTCGCTTTCCGCATGAAGGTGGCTTAGTCCCTCAGCTACCCTTTAAGCGCTTAGCAAAGAGTCTGATCAGACTGGGTGAATGTCCAGGCTGATCTGAGTCTGCGCTGGGCGCACAACCACATTGTTGGTTTTCTCGCGTCGCGGCTCATTTTCATTAAATTTTTGCTTCCCTACTCAATGGGAGTCAACTCTTATAGGAAAGAGCTTGCTTCTCCATGAGAAAATTCTCTCCTGTAAGAGTAGAGCCCCTTTTGTGAGCACTTTGTCTTCTAGAAAGGCAAACAGGAAGTCAAGAAAGTTGTTCTCCTTTGTAAAAATAGATGGAAAACATTAAGAAGTACTCATAGACCATATTACACCTTGCCATATTAATTCCATTTGCCCTAGATATTCAATCAGTTGTGGCATTATGGTCTGGTTTTAATTTCTTTATCATGAAGCCCTTTAACATTTATATGTTAAATGAATTATGAAATTGAGCTTGTTTCAAACAAAATTCCAGTTGTCTGGAATATTACAGCCTTTCATCTCAATGCATTTTTTTTTCAATCATCTTTTAAAATATATTACATATGAGCCGCGACACGACAAAACCAACAATGTGGTTCTGTGCCCAGCGCAGACTCAGAGCAGCCTGGGCATTCACCCAGTTTGACTAGAATCTTTGTTAAGTGTTCAAAACATAGCTAAGGGTCTAAGCTACCTCCATGCGGACATAGAAGACTCTGATCAGACTGGGCGCATGCCCAGGCTGACCTGAATCTGAGCTGGGCGCACAACCACATTGTTGGTTTTCTCGTGTCACGGCTCAATTATGTGTCCAAGATTTTTTTTGATCTTACTGTTTTCCTGTATTTTTTTCTACCTCTGTCTCTGTCTGTCTCTCTCTTCTCTGTCTCTAATGTTACTAATATTTTAATGCAATTAAATGAAACTGATATTATGGGCACACAAGAAAAGAAACCATTAAGTGAGTTATGAGCAAACAACAAAGGAGTTGATGGTTTGGCCCATGACTGGTCTGAACAGCTTTCCTTCTGATCCAGAACTACATTTTTTATCATTTATTTTCAAAATGGGACCATATATTCTTTCTAAAATATTGCAGACTGAATATTACAATATACATTCAAAAATTTCCATAATAATCAGCAAATAGTGTAGACCCTGATCAGACTATAGGAATAGTCTTATAAATATGGGCTTATATTGTTTGCCTCACTATATTTCATAACTGAAATAGCTGTTAGAATATTTATACAAATAGTGTTAAGATGACCCTTTTACGATAAGGATGCTAAGGCTTATTTACCATATTTCTTCAATTATAAGATGGGGCTTTTTCCCTTCCAAAACAATCCCAAAAATCTATCATCAGTCTGTAAACCCATGTCATACCAAAATTTCTTGAAACTGATTAAGATATTTGGTGACCCCAAACCCCCATTTCATAACCCAATTAAGACAGTAAGTTTCTCACCTGTTTTGGAAGCTCCCTACAGCTTGTGGTACACATTGCACTCTCCAGTTGCCACTTTTGTCTCCAAACAGAACATATTTGACAGGTGGAGTAATATTGCCCTCCTCCTCTAAAGCAAACAAATGGTCTTTCCATGGGCAACCTCCATTGGCCAAAGCAATGATTTCACCACTACGATCTACCTGAGTAAATGAGAAAATGATTCTTTAACAGAAAACAAGAGGCTTGGTCATGACAGAGGATACTGATAAACTAAGCCATGCTCTGGACAGGATTTAGAGGATAACTACATTAAAAATTGTCATTTGAGGAGGTGATTTGTCAGTTTTACGGTCAGATATTTTGTGACATGTCAGTGGAGCCATAAAATGAAATAGGCAACCATAAAAATGACCATTTACCTCCTCAAATGACAATTTTCAATACAGTTATCCCCATTCTTTTGCACTTTTTTACATGTTCATTTTTAAAAGTGTAGTGCATGGCACTAAAAATAAGCACTTTCAGCAATGTAAATCCTGACATCAGCCAATGAGAAGCAGCATTTCATAATGACACTGGGTTTGCAGCAGTATAGGGCAGGATATACTGTTGCAATATTTTGACGTAATCCAATCAGCTGTCGTGTTTCATTTGTAAGTGCATTAGAATATTTTATATACAGACTGGCTCATAAAGCCTCATATGGCATTCATTCATTTGTGGCAAATACAAATTTGTAAGCATAATATCTTGTGAGCACTTGTGAAAATTAAGTTCTTGCAATTACATGCAGATACCACCACAAAGTTGGTATAGGAGATAA
Organism: Ctena decussata; assembly: GCA_963989385.1. Lineage (NCBI taxonomy): Eukaryota > Metazoa > Mollusca > Bivalvia > Lucinida > Lucinidae > Ctena > Ctena decussata. The sequence goes on from OZ022508.1 coordinate 21,118,023, forward strand.
CTAGAAAATTGTGTCTGTAAGACACTAATGATGCCCCCGTGCAGTGCCTGTCACAGGACGTGTACATCCCTTAAGCACCTTTTAAGCACAAAATAATTTAATGCTATTTACAAAGAATCCACTGAAAACATTACACAAACTTTATACCCTACAGTGCAAAATGCAGCCCAAAATGACTAAGTTTAAAAGGCCATAATTCCTTCAGAATTATTTTTTTCTTATCAAATACCAACAAGCACATCTTCATTATGTCCACAACAAGTCTACAATGTCTGAACTAGAAAATTGTGTCTGTAAGACACTAATGATGCCCCTGTAAAGCGCCTGTCACAGAACATGTGAACATCTCTAAGGCACCTTTTAAGTGCAAACACCATCTATAATGAATCCACTGAAAACTTTACACACTTTATACCCTATAGTGCAAAAATGTAGCCCAAAATGACTAAGTTTAAAAGGCCATAATCCCATTAATTTTTTTTTATCAAAAGAAAAAACAACAACAACATGCACCTCTTCATCATGTCCACAAGAGGTATACAATGTCTGAAAAACAGCGGCTGAAAACTGTGGGAAGAGTTGACCAAACAAAGTACTTACCCTACAATGCAAACATATGCCTAAAATGACTATGTTCAAAAGGTCATAGTTCTGTCAAAATTTTAGCTAGCGCCAACAAAAGCCCACATGCACATCTTCAATATGTCAACAGCATGTATGCAAGGTTTGAAAAGGATCCATTGAAAACTGTGGGAGTAGTTGATTACACAAACTCCATACCCTACAATGCAAAAATTTGCCGAAAATGACTAAGTCCTAATGGCCGTAATTCTGTCAAAATTAATTCAAGCTCCATCAAAAATCCACATGCACATCTTCAATATGTCCACAACATGTATGCAAAGTTTGAAAAAGATCCATTGAAAACTGTGGGAGGAGTTGATTACACAGTTCTATACCATAAAGTGTGACAAACAGACAGACTGACAGACGGACAGACAGGGGCAAATCTTAATGCCCCCTGACTATCGTCATGGGGGCATAAAAACAGTAGTTGATTACACAAACTCTACACCATAAAGTGTGATGAACAGACAGATGGACAGACAGACGGACGGACAGACAGGGGCAAATCTTTATGCCCCCTTACTATCGTCACGGGGGCATAAAAACAGCAAATGAAAATTGTGGGATGAGTTGATTACACAAAGTACTTACCCTACAATGCAAACATATGCCTAAAATGATTATGTTCAAAAGGCCATAATTCTGTCAAAATTAATTTTACCTCATACAACAACCCACATGCACATCTCCAATATGTCCACAACATGTATGCAAAGTTTGAAAATGATGGACTGAAAACTGAGGGAGGCATTGATTACACAAACTCCATACCCTACAATGTTAAAAATTGCCTAAAAATGACTAAGTTCAAACAGCCGTAATTCTGTCAAATAATTCTAGCTCCAACAAAAACCCCATGCACATCTTCAATATGTCCACCACATGTATGCAAGGTTTGAAAAAGATCCATTGAAAACTGTGGGAGGAGTTGATTACACAAACTACATACCCTACAATGCAAAAATTTGCCTAAAATGACTGAGTTAAAAAGGCCGTAATTCTGTCAAAATTATTTTTAGCTCCAACAAAAATCCACATGCACATCTTCAATATGTCAACAAAAAATATATGCAAAGTTTGAAAACGATCCATTGAAAACTGTGGGAGGAGTTGATTACACAAACTCTATACTGTAAAGTGTGACGAAAGGACGAATGGACAGACAGGGGCAAATCTTAATGCCCCCCGACTATCGTCACAGGTATATAAAAAATATATTAAAGTTGTGACGTAAAACCTTACTACATTCAAACCTGTCTTAAGCAAGGACCCAAGGAAAATCTAAAAGTAGTCTTATTTTTGAACAAGCTGATTGTACAGCTATTATGAATTAGCAATGTCTCAAAAAATTGTCAGCAGAAATACATAGTGCAAATTCTGACCATAAAGATGCTGTCGGAGCACTCTTAAACCTGTCTAAACTGTAACTCCTATTTGGTGAACATTGTTTTTTCATTACCATGTCCCAATATTAAGGTGAATGGGTATACCTCTATGTTTTTCCCTCTACTTTTATAAAGGGAAACAACCTCTGAGGCTTCCTGCTTACTTCTCTGCAGGATAAAGCCCTCTAACAAGAAAATCTACTATTACATAAAAAAATTTGCTCCTAGACGAGCTATACAATGGAAGAAATGAAAATGACAGAGTTGCTTCCACTGAAAGTGTACCCATTCACCTTAAAACCATTTCCATATATTCTGTTATGATAAATTCCTACCTCATATCTTTTATCTATTGCAGCTTCAACAATTTCTCTAGCAGGTAACCATGACGACTTATAGTGGACCACTTTATCAATAAACATATTGCCCACTAGTTCCATAGCTTTATTAAACTGTGTCTGCTCATCAACTCCTGTTTCATTCCAACCAGGGTTCAGTCGTCCCACCTGACTGCTGACTGTTGTTGTGATCTTATACCTGTAACATTCAGTCAAACCTGTCTTAAGATGTCACCCAAGGGGACAAACAATAGACAGATGACCCCTTCAAAAGTTTTTTGCACTTCATTTTGATTCAGGGGACTTTAAGAAGGTGGTTGTTTGACAGATCCCTGAACACACAGACCCCATTAGACAAGTTTGACTGTATATTAAACTACAGAAAGTGAGCAAGGGCTTACATATATCCACGGCCTGTGTCATGGTCTAATCAAATCAAATTTAACCTGAAAGTTTAATGCAGATAATGAATGGAGGGCTAAATGAATGAATGGAAGGATGAAACTGATATATGTCAGAAATATAACAATTAGGGCTGTCACTATATACTGATACATCTGAATACATGTATATCATTATACATGTATATGTCAGCTAAATATCATATCCCAACAATATGTACCACAATAAATTGTATAATCAGACTATGTCTTCTTGCAATCAAAACCTGTGTTGATCCTTTCAATTTATAACAAAGGGAGGTTAACTTCTGGGAGCAAGAACTTTCAGTTTGGCCCCTAGAGAACATAACCAGTTCTGTCACTTCAAAGCAAAATGGCAGCAAAAATGAGCTGGGTCATGTGACTTCTAACAATGTGGCAATTTTGTCATGTGCTAGTCAAATCATCTTTCTCATTTATATAGGATAATCAGAGGCCTCACTGTTGGCTCTATGGCTTGGGTCACTTCCATAGATGGCTGATGTGACAAGTGAAGGCTCCGATCAGCTGAATTTTTTCACCAATATTGAACTGTTTGAAATCACATAATGAGGCTCAAATATGCTTTACATTCATTTAAATTCATTATCCATTGTTACTGTGTAGTTTGGCTATTTGTCCAAGCTTGAACATTTACAGGACTTGAAGATGTATATGGAGACGGTACAAGATAATAAAAGTAATTCAGAGGCTATTATATACGGTATCTTACCTAGGTGTCCCATCAAACTGATCTATTCCATTATCCACAGCATCAATCTCTTCTATAAAATTCTCGTAAACTTTGTCAAAAATGATCTCTGTGACAGGATCATCTTTCTTCAGCTCAAGTATTGTAGACAGAATGTCCTTCCCATAGTAGAGGTACACCAGACCAGCACTGCTCAGCCGTGTGACCCACTTCTTACCAGGACATAGTGAAGACATTGACTCTTTGAATTCTCTGAAGAAATAAAGTGCAGCTGAATATGACATACAAACTGCTGGAAAAGATTTAACCCATTCCATTCGGATACCTCTTTAGGGGTATCTGGGCAAACAGTTTGGATCCAGATCAGGCCCCACAAATGTGGGGGCCTGATCTGAGATCCAAACTGTTTGCTGCCTAGACATCATTTCTACAAGAGTTAGTTAGACTAATATTGTCAAAATATTATTGATTTTTGATGCAGACGACAATTTCAGTAGACAACAACAAGAGCTCCGCAAGCGGGGCAATATACGCCCATTTCTGAATGTTTTTTTGCACCGTTTCATCCTTGTCTACATTGCTATCAAGTTTATCAAGACATTTCAAACATTAAGGTTCTAAAAAGAAAAGCCTTAAAAAAGTAATCAAAGGGATGTGACTTAAAAACAAAAAATAAGGAAGGGGAAGCAATTATTCTTTTATTAGACATACTGTCTCAACCTAATACACATTGCTATTAAGTTTCGTCAAGATATTCCACACGGTTACCTAGTAATGACTTGCCCAAGAATAGCCGTAGAAATTAATCAAAGGGATGTAACTCCATAAATAAGGAAGGGGGAGCAATTATTCTTATATAAGACACACAGCCTCAACCTAATACACATTGCTATAAATTTTCATCAAGATGTTCCATACGGTTGCCTACTTATCGCTTGCATAAGAATAGCCTAAGAAAATATTCAAAGGGAGGTTACTCCACAAATAAGTAAGGGGAGGCAATCATTCTTATATGTGACATATTGTGTCAACCTAAGATACATCACTATCAAGTTTCATCACAATAGTCCAAAGGGTTAGTTAGATATGAGGTGTACATATATAGTCTGACAAAATAATCAAAGGGAGGTAACTCAAAATCTAAGTCAAGGGGAGTAACCATTCTTGTATGAGGCACGTTGTTTTAACCTCATAAACATTGGTATAAAGTTTCATCAATATATTCCAAAGAGTAACCAAGTTATGGAATGCTAAAGAATTGCCATACAAACTGCCATAGTCCAGTTTTTTCAAAGGGCTGTAACTCTGCTAAAAATCATCGGAGCAAAATTTCCGTATAATATGCCCTACTCTACATCGTTGTCTTACTATTTACAACTTTTCAGCTTAATTGGATGAAAACTGTAGGAGGAGTTATCCGGAAACGAACACCCCAAAAATTCTAAGTAAAGGGCTGTAACTCCGCTAAAAATCACTGGAGCGTAGCCTCGAAACGATATGCGCTGGTCCACCTCATAGTCTTACTATATACCAAGTTTCAGCTCGATCGGATGTAAATTGTAGGAGGAGTTATCCGGAAACGAAAAAGTTTACGACGGACGGACGGACGGATGGACGGACAGACGGACGGATGCCAGCGCCATAACAACAATATACGTCCCGTTTTTCAAACGGGCGTATAAAAAATACCCAGAATGCAATGGGTTAAATGTGAATGGAAACACTTTCATTTTATGCCATTTACGATGGGAAACTATTGATTTCCTGTCTGCTTTTCTGGACAACATAACCCTTCTAAAATGAGGTCTACTCTCACATGAGAAATTTGTTCCTTAGAAGCAAGTATTATTTAAGAGTTGTCTACCATGAAGAAGAGAGGCAAAAGTGAAAATTGCGGAGTCAACAGCATACCCTTTCATCTTTATTGTTTGCTCATGTACTCCCATGCAATATTTTCAACAGTTTTTCAGTCATTTTGGGCTGACAGAACAGTGACAATGAAAGGATGAGTCCAACTTATCCCTGTTTAGGAAAGAGTTATTTTCAACAGTTTTTCAGATATTTTGAGCAGACAGAAAAGTGACAATGAAAGGATGAGTCTAACTTATCCCTGTTTAGAAAAGAATTCCACCTCCATAGAGATTCAGACTGAGAAGGCCAGTGCTTTAACTCACTGACACTACATTTAGACTGACTAGGATGCACCTGCAAGCCTGATAACTCACTGTTTGCATATACCCTTAATAGGACTTTTTATGGATGTTGATTTTTGGTGATTTTGGGGTTGTTTGGAAACTTCTGTGTAGAAGTGGCAATCTTTTGTAACACAGACGAATAACAACATTTTACTTAACGAACTAAAATCACTAACTCTTACTCAACAAACTAAAATCACAAGCATTCACAATCTATCCTAAAATATATGAGCCGCGACACGACAAAACCAACAATGTGGTTGTGCGCCCAGTGCAGACTAAGATCAGCCTGGGCATCCGCCCAGTCTGATCAGAGTCTTCGCTGTCCGCATGAAGGTAGCTTAGACCCTTAGCTACCCTTCAGGCGCTTAGCAAAGAGTCTGATCAGATTGGGATGATGTCCAGGCTGATCTGAGTCTGTGCTGGGCGCACAACCACATTGTTCGTTTTGTCGTGTCATGGCTCATATGGTATTAAAATAAACTCTGTTACCTTTGATGATGATCAAATCTTTTCTTGTCAGGATCAAACACGGCTCCCACATCAACAACAATATCACATGTGTTTAACACTGCAGGGTCTCTGGTCCTGGGAAAACAACCATGAGATAGCCATGGAATAAGTAGCCTGTGCATGTCTTTACCAGCCTGCTTACATTTGCAGTCTGGTCATTGATTGATCTTTTGCTTTATGTCCACGGTAAACAGCTATGGTCACGCCGGGACGGTCAGTTAACCTAACCACACTATTCCTGGGCAGGCTTAGACCTCCTAAGCGGTTAACCAGTACTAAGTGCATATATTTTCACCAGTAACTGACAACTGCCCTTCTTGAATCAGCGGAAGGAGAAAGTAAAGGATGTGGCCAGACCGGCAGTCTGGTCAAGGCATAGACATCAAGCTTTTTAAGTTCTATGGGTGCACCCCCATATTTTTCTGCCATTTATTTGGAAAGGAAGCCAATTTTCATGACTTCCTGTTTGCTTTCCTGGGGCTGGGTGATAAAAAAGGTATTTGCTGGAAGTAAACAGTCTGCTTCTAGAGGAGCATATTCAGAAGTTGGGCAAGCTGACAAGTGGTCCTGTAGCTCACCTGAGGCTGTACTGTCAACAGACACAATTTCACTTCACTCATTTGTTACAAAATCTTAATCCAGTGGCTTTAGAGGTTTGCATATTTTAATTTTAGATCTCAGGTATTCTGTGCAAAGATCAAAGAATGACCTTGACCTTTGGAAACCATTATGTCTTATATCATGTACATGTATTCATATAGTTAAATATATTTTCTAATTATTATATCTAGGCTTAAAATTTTTCTATGAAATCCACAGTTTAAGCATTTTCCCAAAGTTGACTTTGTCATAAATTTCCCATAAAGAAGCATAACATACCAAAGTTGACCTTGTCATAAATTAGGTCATGGTCAATAAAGAGTAATCATTTGAACAATGCTACATACAAAGTTTCAAGGTCATTGGCCTTTCGATTTTTAATGGGATTTTACCATATATGGGCATAGCGGCATCCTGGTCATGCAACCAAGACCACTTCAACCAACTTTCGTTCTCCTGTTCCAGGAAGGCTCCATATGAAATATGACTGCCCCCACCCCCCCCCCCCCCCCCCCCATCCCCACCCAGTGGTTTCAGAGCAGAAGATGTTTAAAAAGTGAAGTGTGGACGACGGACTATGACGGATGACAGAGACCTTCCTATACTATAAGTTCACCTTTGGCTCTAGTGAGCACAAAAAACAGAGTTGTTTCTCCAAAAAGTCTACCCATTCACCTAATAAACCCAAAATTGAGTCGTGACACGCCAAAACCAACAAAGTGGCATGTGTACCTAGTGAAGACTCAGATCAGCCCTGGCATCTACCCAGTCTGAGCAGTCTTTGTTGTCTGCATGGAGCTAGCTTAGACACATAGCTACCCTATAGTACACAGCACAGGCTCTGATCAGACTGGTTGGCTGTCCAATCTAATCTGAGTTTTCGCTGTGCGCACATGCCACTCTGTTGCTTTTATCGTGTCATCACAGCACTGTTGTGTATTACTGTCAAGTATAGTGATAAGCAGTTTACCGACATGGCAATCATATAGAAGGTAAAATTTTAGATTTCTATGTTTTAAATAACTGTCAATGTTGTTAATGATATATCGAGTATATGAGCCGCGACACGACAAAACCAACAATGGTTGTGCACCCAGCACAGACTCAGAACAGCCTGGGCATCCGCCCAGTCTGATCAGAGTCTTCGCTGTCTGCATGGAGGTAGCTGAGACCCTTAGCTACCCTTTAAGCACTTGGCGAAGAATCTGATCAAACTTAATAGATGCACATGCTGATCTGAGTCGGCGCTGGGCACACAACCACTTCGTTGGTTTTCTCATGTCGTGGCTCATTTCATTTCAAATGGCAACGTTTTCCTAAAGCATCAACAGACACAGACAGGACTGAAAAGGAAATGATTACCGTATACGTGGTAATTTTCGGGGGTTCAAATTTTCACGGTTTAGGGGCAAAAACATAAACATTAATTATAGCGGTTTTCAATTTTGGCGGTTAGCAACATGCGCAAAAATCAAAATTGCTTTTTTTTCAGTTGAGCTAGTTCTTTCATTAACCTGCAGCCGCAGGTTAATGAAAGAACTGGCTCAAATGAAAAGTATACCAGACTTTACCGAAGCAAACAAACACAAAATATATCGATACTGTGTCTGCTGATGATACTTTGTAAGAAACTGGAAATTATTTCGCGATTTTAATATTCGTGGTTTCTAAGTGACCGCGACATACCACGAAAAATGGAACACCACGAAAATTATCGCGTATACGGTATATTTTTCGGGAAAATGTTTCACATTTAATGCAGGAAAAACATGTTCCTTGGAAAATAAATAATGTATCTATAATCTTAAACTGTTAATCAAGTCAGTATTATTATATTTTGGAATTGCAAAGAAAATGGCATGTGTTACTCAATACAAATCAATACATGTATGTCAGACTTCAATTGAAACAGTTTAATCACTGGTTAAACATCTGATATGATAGTACCAGGTGGCTTTTTGTCCCTACACTTGATAGATTCAGCCAATTTTTTCTCTATGTAAGTGGTGCCCATAAAAAGCACCAGTCCCAATGCAAAAAAAATATCTTTGCAAGTTGAAAATTCCTAACTGCAGGAAGAATTTTGCTAGGGACCATCTAACAAGCATAATTTCACTTGCTTGCATAGAGAACTGGCAGAAATATAGCTATACTTGAATGTAAATATTTTGTATTCAGTATCATGCATGGCCCCTTTCCCACCACTCGAGACTAAATAAAGGTGTTTCTGAAATTCCAAAATTTAGAATACAACATGATTTTTCCCAATTCTATGGGCACCGGAACCCATTCCCAAAATACAGGTAGTGAAAAAATCACTGTTGGTTGGTTGATTTGATGTTTAACGTCCACGGTAAACAACTAAGGTCATGTCGGGACGGTCAGTTAACCTAACCACACTATTCCTGGGCAGGCTTAGACCTCCTAAGCGGTTAACCAGTACTTTGTGCACATACTTTCGCCAGTAACTGACAACTGCCCTTCAAAAAAAAAAAAAAAACTGTACATAACAACCTAGTCTACACAGCTACATGTACAGACAAGATCCTGGCAATTTCTTGTCAATTTATCTAAGGTGTGGCAAATTTATCTAAGGTGTGGCAATGGCCTTGTGGTAATGCAATAGACTACCAATACAGGGGTGGCGGGTTCAATCCTTTGCTTCACCTGTCTTTTGAATGAGATTTTAAACCCAGGTTCCTGTTTTCATATGACTTCCGTGTTGGTTGGGCGTTAAACAACACTCGCTCATTTTCTTATTTTTTCCTAAATACAAATTACCATTGGAGGACCAGGGTTGCATGTTCTGAAAGGGGTTATTATTTAGAGCCTAAAGAGTAGTAAAGCAGCAACTACCAAAGTATTTCTAGTAAACGGTTATAAGGCAGAGCTCTAGATAAGAGGGGTATTTGATGATAATTGAAGGATAATTTTTTTTAGTTCTCACTGAAACCATGTTGTGACCCCTCATTTGAACCGTCTCGTCGAGAACCATGTTGTGACCCCTCATTTGAACCTTCTCGAGACGGTTCAGATGAGGGGTCACATCATATGTTTTTAAGCAGAAAGAACAAAAATTATCCCTTATTATCACCAAATACTCCCTCTTATCTAGAGCTCTGTAAGGTGAATGAATATATATGTACTTTAAAATGAAGCAATTCTACTATTTTCCTTTTTGTCTCCTTTATCAAAAAGGGTTCACTCTTAAAGGAAAGAATTTGCTCCTAGTACTCTTAAAGGAAAGAATTTGCTCCACTAGGAGCAAATTCTTTCCTTTAAGAGTGGACTCCATTTGAAAGAGATGCATACTCCAGAGAAGCAAACAGGAATTCATAATATTGTTCTCCTTTATAAAACTGATGAAAAACATGCAGGGTTGGCAGGTCAATACAACATTATTTTTAGAAAGGAGGCATGGGGTATTCATTAGAGAGGGGCATTTATTAGGATTAATACAGTGCAGGGATCTCCCCAGACCATTAAGGCATGTCGCTTGCAACATGCCTTCCTCTTCAAATCACTTTTGCAACATGCCTTAATTTCCAATGAAAATTTATCAAAGTGCTATTATTTTCATTTCTTAGCCAGTAAAGATGTTTTAAATGCATTAAGGATCATCAATATATTCTTTATAATGTGAATTAAGGCTGATTTTGACAAAACATTGCTATTTTAGGATTTTAAAAATTGATCAACAAGTCAAAATCTGGTAAAAACAACATGCCTTCTCAATTTTTTTAGGAGAACACTGCAGTATATGGAGCCATATCAAGTTACAAATACTCAAGTAAGAATGTTTATATTTTACCTGATAATTTCAGCATCTTTATAGACTGGTAGTTGTTTCAGCATAAAGCAAGCCAAAACCTCATCACAGTGGAAATTACCATTGTGGGTCCCAATACACTTCTTACCCCTTTCCATTGACATATTGCGGCAAAATATTTAAGTCGGACTCAGGAATCTGCAATGCAAGCCAATTTATAAAACTGAATGAAAAAGTTCAAATCAATATTAGTCTTACTTTGACATCCGAAGTTTTTCTTTCTTTTTCAACCTTGTTATCCTTCAGTTGTTTGATATTTTTCACCTTCCTTGAGGAATCTTAGCAAATATCAGTGGGGTAATTTCAAATACCCTACCTGGCTGAGCTACTGACTGAGGAGGTAAACTGTAACCTAGCTGTCAACCATGGCAACTGAAAGCAGTATCACCCAAGTCAATTTAATTAACTTATGTAAAACTGCTGTCAGTTGCCAAAGTTGAAAGCCACTGGCTACTGACAGCAGGATCACCTAAGTCAATTAATCTGGCTGTCAACTATGGCAACTGACAGCAGTATCACCTAGGTCAATTAATCTGGCTGTCAACTATGGCAACTGACAGCAGTATCACCCAAGTCAATTTAAGGTAATAAAAGGTAAATCAAATATCAGAAAGAAAATAAATGAACTAACAGTCCTCTCATCTGTATCAGAAGGAAAACAAAAGAACTAACAGTCCTCTCATCTGTATCAGAAGGAAAACAAATGAACTAACAGTCCTCTCATCTGTGTCAGAAGGAAAACAAATTAACTTATAGTCCTCTTGTCTGTCTCAGAAGGAAAACAAATGAACTAACAGTCCTTTGGCCTGCATCAGAAGGAAAACAAATGAACTTGTCATCTGTATCAGAAGGAAAACCAGAGGACCAATGGTTCTGTAGCTCACCCGAGACCATTCATCCTCAGCAAGCTTATGCTGACATTATTAACTCAGAGGACCATTGGCTCTGAATTGCTGACCTGATCTTATAACAATAGCTTAAAACAGTAGAAGATATAGACTTTATTAGGTGCAGGTCAATGATAATGACAGACCTCTTGGTCAAAACAAAACCAAGATTACCTTTCTGTAAAAAGGAAAAACATCAACCTAGTCTACTTATTCCAAGGGCTTTGATAGTACTGCAGTACCCTATAATACATATGCTACATACTAACTTCCAAGCTGATGTGCATCTCCTTTCTAAGGCCAAAGATTTTTTTTTTAAAGTTTTTATCTGATATGGATACGGCACAGCCATCTTGGTAATCTGATCAACAACACCTGAATATATGACATCTTGAACTAAAAATATAGTCAGCTATTTTTTTCATGAAGAATCCATATATGAAACCTCAAAACACTAACACATGCATCAAAAAGCGTGATGACCTGAGAAACGGATGAATGCATGAACAACCCAAAAGCAATATCCTCTATCATTTTCTTTGAAGTAAAGGGCATATATACTGTATTTTTGTATTTTTAATAATAATTGGACCAAACTGGAAGCTGCAGCTTAGATGTAATACTGATTACTCATATTAAATGCTTTTACTAATAAGCTTTTTCCAAATGTTCTCATGGTGTTCTTTACTGGCATATTTTTGTGGCCACATTGCTTCAAGGCTGTGGATATTAAAAGAGTGGATGAATAACTATCTAATTTAAAATATTAAGACAGTTATGCTACTTACCAGTCTAGAGTCCTTCAAAGTCATTATCCCTGTAATGAATGATGGACAGCCCATCTTCCTTGTGGTCAGTAATGGACTGTCATCTCCTTGATATCGATCTGATACCAACTGGTAGGCAGTTGTCAATGAAACTCCAAACACTTGTGGCCAAAGCCAGCTGTAGTTCCTCATTGTAACAGATCATAGAGCAGTTCCTTCAATTTCAATTTCATCAAAGTCAGATGTACATAGATCTGGCAAATTAGTGGGATGTGGAATAAGCCAAATCCTAATCCAATGGTAATGACATCACAATATCTGCTTTAACACATGAGACAGTCTTATGCAAAATAAGCCCTACTATTATCCAAACCAGTAGGACACCCTGGCACTGGAAGGTATACACAGCGCTATCGTGCCACCCACCCACCCGCAAGGAGTGAAGTCAGGACTCAAACAACTGTACATGTGGTGACAGACTCAGTGTTCCAAAGTCAGCAACCTGGCCCACTGAGCTATGGAGCCCCCCCCCCCCCCCCCCCCCCAATCTCCACCCCAAGACCCCTAGGGCCCTCATTGGTGAAAACTTTGTCATACACAAATGCTTTGTTAGAACTATATGAGCAGATCCTTTTCAAATATTAGTTACAACTACTACAAAGACTTTATTAAAACCTGAGATAACATATGTGAAATTAATGGCTGAACCATTCTCATATGAAATGTTTTTAGACATCTGTATACTGGGTTTGCCTATTGCAAGTCAGAGAGATACAAATTATTGACTGTACTTTGTTTGCAAAATTTGCCTGCTATTAGTCTGCTGATTGGAGGTTATTTGACTACTGTTTGCCAGTTATTTGACTGCTGTTTGTTTGCTACTTATTCTACTTATTTCTTGTTTGCCATATGTGCCAGTTACTTTTCATATTTACCTACTGTATTCCAAATAAGCCTGTTATTTGCCTGCTGTCTGCCTGTTATTTGCCAATTATTTGCCTGCTGTTTGCCTGTTGTTGTTTTTTTTGCCAATTATTTGCCTGCTGTTTACCATATTTTCAGCCTGTTATTTGCCTGTTATTTGCCAATTATTTGCCAGCTGTTTGCCTATTTAGATCAAATGTTTATAATATTTGCCAGTTGTTTGTTATATTTGTCTCTTGTATGCCATTTGTTTGTTACATTTGTCTTTTGTCTGCCAAAGTTGCCTATTATCTGGCTGCTGTTAGCATATCATTTGCCTGCTGCTTGCCAACTATTTGCTTTATTTGCCACTTGTTTGCCACACTTGCCTGCTGTATGGCACATCTGCCATTTCATAAAATGTCCATCCTGCGTATGACAGGTTTTAATCTTGATGACCCTGATAAGCCATCAGCTATGACTGCCATTTTCTTTGGAAGTGACAACTAGTCTGCCTTCAGCATTTTCAGTATGATTGTTCAATTAGATATCTATATTTCTAAAGCACAATATATGAGTTTGTGATCACTCCAATATGCCTCGATAACATCACAAAATGTTCTGCAGTTTGCAAAAATCAGATCCAACAATGACCCAGAGTCACAAGTTGATTGCTGGATTTGTTGCTCACAATCAAATAATGTCTCCATGAAATCAACAAATACTGAAGTGACACAATCTACCTGTATATTAAAGTCACCTAATATGACTAGTTTTGATGATAGATCTACTGCTGGCTTCAGGTAATGACAAATGTCATTTCTGAAATCAATCTGTGAACTTTTTGGATATCTGTAAAGTATAACAGCTTGAAAATTCCCTTTCTGGGTATTTTGCAAGGAAGCCAAAATGAACTCACATGAAGGACACTGCTGTTTTACTACTTTCTGAACTCCAAAATACTCTTTTATGTACAAAGCAATACCATGATATGGCCTGCTTGATGATGCATATTCTTTTTCATCAAGTCGAATAAGTCTAAATCTTTGCAAAGCAAAATGGATATTTTCATCCCTTTTACATAGTCTGGACTCTGCAAAACCAATTACATCTGCTGCCAACACATTTGGTTCGAATCCTACATCCTTATAATGTTTATGCAACGATCTTGCATTATTGAATGCAACCTTGATTTTCCTTGGATCAATTTTATATAAAGGAACATAACAAAGTTCCAAAGCTGCTTCATTTTGAAGCCGTTGCATCTCTGTAGTCACTCTTTCATCTAAAGCCAAAGCAGGTATATTCAGATTCAAAATATACAGATCTTCAAGTTTTTTTACTCTACTAAGAGCAACATAATGAATATGTGGTACCTTCCTAACTGTCTTTTGTGACAAATCAACTATAACTTTGTCTACAGTAGCACCTTGAGCTTTGTGAACAGTTTTTGCTGCAGCTGGTCTTAAAGGGAATTGGATTCTCTGAAATGTTTTGAAGTTGCGTATAAATGTTCGTTCCACATCAAATACTGGAGTCCATTCTTTCTGGATACTAGCATTATATAACCCTCTGCTGAAGAATTTTTCTCGTGTTGACCTACCAATTCGAGTTTCATCAAACAAAATCCATATAATACTTGGACGATTTGTTCCTTCCATTTTGTATTCAATAAATTTTACGACACCTGTGGAGCCATTTGTTAAACCATCTTCTACATTAACATTCACTGTCATCATATAAATCATTCCAACAGCTACTGTCAAGCATTTCGTTAAATTGCCTGTTTTGGAATAATCATCTGGAAGTGAGTCAATAAGCTCCTTGCATCTTTGGGCAGGAATGTTTGCTGAAACAACAGTATCATGACATGGAATCACAACTTTTTCCAAGGGCGTTTGGTTCAAAATTTTCTCATTATGCCTATTCACACCTTCATTTTCAGCAAACAGATGAAGGGCATCTTGTGGATATTCATCAACACCATGGTTAACAATACGTGTCTGCAACATGTTTATGTCATCTTTAGTCATTTCATTCAATCTAAGTGTATTTAGTAAATGGGCAAACTCAAGATCATCTTTTTGCCTCATGATATCAACTAATTCATACATTTTGAAATGTTCAGTCCACAAATTCTGTGCTAGTGAAGATGCTCCCTTTTCCAAGTCAAGGAATATCCACTTATCTCCTACTGGCTTCAGCTGGTACAAATCACCGACAACAATAATACTCAAACCACCAAAAACTGCTTTACTTCCAGTTAATTGCTGAAGTCTTGTGTTTATAAAGCTAAGCATTTGTGTGCCTACCATAGATATTTCATCAATAATTATAACTTTCAGATGCCTATATTTTATTCTCATTGTATTTAACTCATCAGCTGATAAAAGGTCTGAACCCTGATATAATTTTTTGTGGAAAGCAGAACAAATGGTTTGACCACTAATGTTGAAAGCAGCAAAGCCCATATAGGCACAAAGTAGAATTCTTATGTCATCCGGATTTTCTCCCTCTCTTAAATTCAACATTCTATATAAACTTTGATAAAGTGCTCTGATGACTACAGATTTGCCAACACCAGCACCACCTGATAAGAAAGCATATATAGGTTCTTCTTTACATTTTATCCAGTGTACTACATGATTGAAAAATTCTCTCTGTCTTAAATTAAGTCTTCTGAGTAGACATAAGTATTCCTCATCAGGCAGTATAATGCCAGTTGTTTCTACTGGTGGCACAGAGCAAGTGGATTGCAATTCTATACCAATATCATAGTGTCTATGTTCTACAACTCTATCTGGATTAAAATATATGAAACTTTCAGCTTCTCTTTCTCCTTCTTCTTCTGCCTCTCTATTTTCTTGCTCTGCATTTGGTGCAATCTGGTCATAAGCATTTTCCTCCGCTTCAATCATTTGTCTTGCAAGTTCAAGTTCTTCAGTGTGATGTTCATACTCAATTCTTTTAGATTCAAGTGACTCTTTCATTGAGTTATACTGGGCCCCATATGTTTCCAAGCTGCCTATCAGATCTTTCTGTTCATTTCGCCATGGCATGAAAAGCATAAGCTGTTCTCTAAAGTAATTTTCTGCATCCTTTTTCTTATTGTATCTTACATATCTTATGATTCTGGGAACTTTTCTACTCTTATATCTTATCCCATTCTTGGCTACATGAAGAAGGTCTGAACTATTACTATCATTTGTATTGTCCTTTTCTTCAAAACTCTCTTCGTTTTCATCACAAGAACTATTATCACTATCATCATTTTTATCTTCAACCTTTTCTGGCAGTCTGTTTCCTCTGGGAAAAATGACATCAACTTTCGAAACATAGTCTGCTAAGCAAAATTTCTGAAGCTGTCTAGGTCTTTTTGAATACCTCTGTGTTAGATTATCAGATTCTATATCTGTTGATTCAGCAGGTAGTTCATCAAGGACAGATTTAGGTTTCAAGAGAAACACTCGTTCTTCTGGAGTAGACGTGTTTATGAAAACAATGTCCCTTGTGCATTTTGTTAGAGGAATTTGTAAAACCAGGTAAACTGCCTCCTGAGCACTGACTTCAACACAATTTAAGAAGACATTTCCAATGTGTCTGACTTGTTTCTTGAGATCCAAATTTCCTTTTCGAGCCTCTTTTGCTGCTGCATCAAGCTGTGCACCCATTCCTCTTTGAGATTTACTAATATAACCAACAATGTAGGATGCACAACCATATGGTTCAAGAACAATCTGAATGTCAAGGTTTGCCTTCCAAGCAAGAAGGATTTGCTCATTAAACAAATTAATTCTCATTTCACTTGGCTTCCGTTTAAGAAATACTTTCGGAGCATTAAGAGAGCTTCTTATACATTTAATGTAATCATCAAAGTTCATTTTAGCCACTTTGTCCAAAAATTCATCAAACGTCATCTTTACTGTATCTTCTTTAAATTCATTCATTGCTTTTTGAAGTTCTGCATATTTCTTTCTGAACTTTTCAATATCTTCTTCAATTGGATATAACAGCATTGTTCTTTGAAGTGGAGGCAATGGAAATCCAAATCTACATATTGGTTTTCCCTTTTTTCTGCAAGTTTTTGAGTGTTTATGTGTTTGTAACTTAACAAAATTAGCAATTTCTTCATTATCACTATTACATGTAAGATACTGATCAACAAACTGTACTATTTCCTCTTCTGAATTTTTTTCCAGTGTTGGAGCATTTTCTATCCAAACAAGCATGTGGATATGAGGTGAGCCACGCTGTCGAAACTCAACTCTGTAAAAATAATCCTTCAGTTTTCCAACTGGATTACAATTACTTTTAAGAACTGTATTGAGGAATTCCTGCACCCTATGATCAAAGTACCTTGAACAAGTTACTGGATCTTTCTGAACAAGCTTCGTTTTTTTTCTGCCAAGACAAATTCTCTATATCTTTATCTGAATATTCTACACCATCATTCAGTTTTGCCAACATCTTTAAAAGATCTGTCCATCTTGTATCAGCTGCAGATAATGACATAAACCAAGTTGATAAAGAAAGTTGCCTTATCATTGCAAAAATGTCTTTTTTTCTTGCTTCCAAATAAGCAGGTGAATTCCTAAGTTGGCGAAATATATAATAGCCTTCATCAAGTCTGACAAGTCTATCCTTATATGAAGAATCTCTAGCTTCAGCTGCTGTAATTTTCATGCCTCTGTTTTTACATCTTCTAACAGCTAAGTTCACTTTGTCACTAATCTGTTTCATCTGTAGCTTTTTATGTTTGAAAAAAATGTTTGGAACTGATTGTGCAGCTCTTCTATCAATACTTCGTAATTCCCATTTAGCAATATCACTAGAATGAACTGAAACAGATCGTTCCTCTTTACTAGGTGGCCTCTGACCACAAAATATGGATGGAAAGCATAAATATTCTGCATCTTTATCATGATATAAACTCAATGGATGCTGTCCTTCTCCAGGTGCAAATGTAAACACTTGGTCATACTTGTTTTCAATATTTGCATCATCTACTAATGTATCTACATTTCCAACATGATCATTTTCATCTATCTCACTGAATCCATCAGAATCATAGCCATCTGTTTCAATACTGTCACTCAGAACAGTAGAAATATTCTTTTCCTGTTCATGTATTTTATTCCCATTGCCAACAATATCCTTAATTTGCTCTGCAGGCACTTCCAGAAATTCTTTCACTGTGTCCTCTGCACTTTCAGTAACTTCCTGAAACCAACTGTCATCAACTGAAATGCCTGATTTCTTATATAATTCACTATTATTAATTAGCCAGTGTAATGCAGTCAAAACTTTTAATGGTCTTACATTTTCTTTAAAGTCTACTTTTTTGTAGGATAATTTCTTCTTAAGCTGGACAGCAACTGTAAAGTTTTCATCCATAGGCCTTGGCAGACAATTTATGGTAGGCTGGATATCAACTGGCACATTTATAACATTCCCTTTCACAGAATACTGGCCCCCTCGAGGCAGTTCTCTTATCTGCATAAAAGGGATACGTAGTGCTATCAGTCTTTCTTCTAGCTGATGTAAATTCAGTTCTGCAGGCTTCTCTGGCCATTTCATTCCATTTGCTACTGATAGTTTTGGAACTTTACTATCTCTTAATGCACCTAAGCAGGTATGACAAATCCATTCTTCATTGTTAACAGATGTCAAGTTTGTGCAAAAAAGTCTTCTACTCTGTGCTGGAATGTGAGTGTTTTTTAACATAGAAACACTTTTCTTAAACCATGTTTGGTGACAGCTTGTGCAAACAAATAATGGACCAACAGCAATATTTGAATGGAAAATACTGATACATTCTTCAATACCTTTAAAACCTTTCTGATTATATAATTCATACGATTCATGGTCCTTTGACCTTTTCGTGTCATTTTTACACCTCTTAGAGTCATCTAACTCAGCTATCTCTTTCCACTGTCATTTCTGTTGCCTAGTTTCCGGCTGCTTAATTCTTTCACATTCCCGTACAAAAGGATCTTTCCTGGCATTTTGCTTTGATGCAAGCTGATATGTTGCTTCATTGGCTTTAAAGGCAGGATCTTTTCTGGCATTCTGCTTTGATGCAAGCTGATATGTTGCTTCACTGGCTTTAAAGGCAGGATCTTTTCTGGCAGTTTGCTTGAATATACGCTCTTTTGTTTTAAAGGCAGGATCTTTTCTGGCATTCTGCTTTGATGCAAGCTGATATGATGCTTCATTGGCTTTAAAGGCAGGATCTTTTCTGGCATTCTGCTTTGATGCAAGCTGATATGTTGCTTCATTGGCTTTAAAGGCAGGATCTTTTCTGGCATTCTGCTTTGATGCAAGCTGATATGTTGCTTCACTGGCTTTAAAGGCAGGATCTTTTCTGGCAGTTTGCTTGAATTTTCTCTCTTTTGTTTTAAAGGCAGGATCTTTTCTGGCATTCTGCTTTGATGCAAGCTGATATGTTGCTTCATTGGCTTTAAAGGCAGGATCTTTTCTGGCATTCTGCTTTGATGCAAGCTGATATGTTGCTTCAATGGCTTTAAAGGCAGGATCTTTTCTAGCATTCTGCTTTGATGCAAGTTGATATTTTACTTCATTAACTTTAAAGGCAGTTTTTTTTCTGGCAGTTCGCTTTGATATAAGCTCTTTTGCTCCAAAGGCAGGATCCTGTCTTTGTTTCTTTTTGTACAGTGAATTGTACTCGCTACGTTTTTTTCTTTTCTTCACATTTACATTTTCTTTCATTTTACACATACCACTCACGTTACTCTGTGTTTTCTTTGCTTGTCTTAATTTTTGATCTTCAAAATAAGTTTTAAGACCACATTCTAATTGACCTTTAGAGTCCAGTTTTTCATCAACTTTTCCAACAGTGACAGGCAAAAAATCAAACTGCAAACTCATATCTATTCTCATACTATCATAAAAAGCGTACAAATAGGCAACTAGGTCATCCAGACATGAGAGAGCTATCAAAACTGATGAACCATCTACTGATGAGAGTCCATTTTCTCCATGCGAATGAGAATCAAAAAATATATACAAGTCGTTCTTCCTGAATACAGCAGAGCATATAGCTCCAGTGGTTAAAAGACCTGGTGATACACTATTAAAAGCTGACTGAAGGGCACAATGAAGTGTTGGAAAACCATCATTTCCATAACTGTCCACAAGTATGCCACTTATAATAGGCTGTTTTTCCACTGTAAATTTTCCCATGTCAATTTCAAAGATGTTCGGAATTTCTTCCAAGCTTAAGAGTGAGTGAATAAATTTTCCTTCTGCTTTTAATCTAGTTATTATACTTCGATAGAGAAAATCTCCATCACAAAGTATTTTATCTAAAATTGAGCTATTGTTCACATCTATAGAAATTGAATATGATAACATACATAAAGCATTTCCTGTGCACTGAAACCCCCTAGATTGCTCTGAAAATCTTTCATCATTCTGATGGAAGCTGCCCAAAATAATATAACAAGCATTCCCAGAATAAGTTGATGAAGTCAACATCGGATCAGCACATGAAATACCTGTTTCATCACTACCTTCTGCAGGACTTTCCAGTTGAATTTCACAGCTATGTTCTTTTTCTTTATCTGACTTTCTAACAAAGGCAAACTGCAAATTCACATCCAATTCTTCATCAATCCAAGAATGTCCATCAAGAAAAACATCAGGAAAAGCACTAGCAAAAGCTTCGTCAAAGTCATTCTGAATTTTTAAACAATCATTTGTAACAGACTTTGCAATAAAATCAGCCAAAGACTTACTAGGTATCGCCTGATTAGTTTCTGTTTCACTGCCCATACAGGAAGAATTTGACTGTTTATTTACTTTATCTTTAGCGTTTTGTTTAGCGTTTTCTTTAGAGTTTTCTTTAGCGCATTTAGCGAATTTAGCCTGTGCCTGCACGTTGGCAGGACTTCCCCCCTGCACATTGGCAGGACTTTCCCATACTTACCTACAGCTTTCCTCCAATACTTTTGCCGTGGCATGACTCTCTACCTGAAAATAGAAAGAAAAATATATGTGTCTTAAATGTACATATCATATTCCCTCTTAATCAGACTGCTGTTTCAGCAACAGTCTGATAATGTGATTACCATGTAACCCTTCTTATCATACATCCAAGTTCTTCATTTTTTTGCACTTTAGTAGCTGTCATAGATATCCCAGCATTTAGCATCTTCTTTCAATATGTCTGCCATGGAATGACTCTTTACCTGAAAATAGAAAGAAAATATATGTGTCTTAAATGTACATATCATATTCTCCCTAGATACTGAACACAATTTCTCTATCAGACTATTTATTCAGCACAGTTTGATCCCTATAGCAATAGTCAAAATATGAACTTTTATAAAGTTTTCCTATTATATGAATCAGAAAGTAGGGAGGTCTGAAATGCTTATCTACAGACTTGGGTCCAATCCTTTTTCGTATGTCACAATGGAAGAACCCAAAGACCATTAGGGAATTATAGATCTGCCATCTACAAGTTCTACTCTTGCACATATTATTGGTCAGATCTGACAAACGCCACTGTTCTAATTTGCTTAACATTGCATTCATTGTGTTATTTATACACTGAATGAACCAAAAAAAGCCATCAGAGGAGATGGCAAATCCCCCGACCGAAGACCCTATGGGCCTTGGTAAACAGGGTGCACTTCAAATATATTGTCGTTCTAACAGATGCATGATTATTTAACAGTCAGACTAAAACAGTACACTGAAATAACTAAAAAAGTAAGAAAGCAAGAGTTGTCATTACCTGTTCTAAATATCTGTGAAGTATAAAGGGTATTCAAGTTATTGAGTGGACATGAAATCAGACCTACAACTATGAAGGGGAAATAACTCAAACAAGGGCTTCGCAATACGCCCGTTTAAATGTCATAAAGGAGTTACAGAATGAACAAGACTGTTTACAAAAGGATAAACAGACAGACAAACAGAGGCAACCATTCTATAATAAATGAATTCAACATTATATTTAAATATTCAACATTAGTATGTCAAGGGAGATAAACTAAATTAGCAGATATACCATTCTTGGTTGTATTACATTCCCTTGGCATCAACAGTTGAAATGTAACAGAGTAAACAGGATATTTCTGCAAGGGCAGGTAATTCAGTAAGTAAGCCAGAGTTGTGGTTCTTGCTCAGGATACATTGCCTCATTATTATACACATTCCTACAAACGTTTCATTCTAATATTTCAAAGTTTAAGGAGATGTGGAGTGAATGAGAAACACCTAAAATATACTAATCAAAGGGAGGTTACACCAAAATTAAGAAAAGGGGAGCAACCATTCTTATATGTGACACACTGTCTTGTGATCATGCACATTGTTATAAAGTTTCATCATGATATTCCAAACGGTTACTAAGTTATGGTATGCACAAGGTTAATATACACAAAAATAGTCAACAAGAACTAATGAAAGGGATGTAATTCTAAAATGAAGGAAGGGAGAGCAGTCATTGTTGTACGCGACACATCATTGGGCCTTCATACACATTGCTATGAAGTTTCATTAAGTTATCCCAAACGGTTATCTAGTTATGGCGCGCACAAGACTTGCAGGGCAAAAATTAATCAAAGGGGCATAACTTGGAAACTAAGGAAGGGAGAGCAACCACTTCTGTACGCGACACGTTCCCCAACCTGATACATATTCCTACCAAATATCATGAATATATCCTAAACGGTTAATGAGTTATGGCGCGCACAAGAATGTTTACGGACGGACGGACGGACGGACAGCGCCATGACATAATACGTCCGTTTTTTCAAAACGGGCGAATAAAAAGTAAGAGAGCAACATGCGACACATTGTCATGACCTGTTCTTCATAAATGAAGTATCATGAAAATATTCCAAAGGGTATTCAAGATAAACAGCCGATAAGAAAATGTTTACAGATTGACGTATGACAGAGAGACTGACAGACAGACAGATGCCAAGCTCATTGCTACATTCCCCAAACTTTTTGGTTTGGGGATGAATATGAAAGAACTCATTCAGCTGTAAATTTCCGTGTTAGCAATCAAAACTGTGCTATATCAAGAGTAAAATATATAGTTAGCAATCAAAACTGTGCGTTATCAGGAGTAAAATATGTAGTTATATAGGAAAGTCAGTCTTAAATGACCATTTTAATGATTGATCCGTATTGCATCTATTGCATCAACTTTAATGTTTTAACTCTGAAGTTGTTTGAATGGTTTTTACCATATATGGGCATGAGGGCCATCTTTGTCATGTGATACAGACCCCGGGTAGAAAATTTCATTTCCCCATTCCACTGAGACTCCATATGAAATTTGGCTTCAATCGGCCCAGTGGTTTCAGAGAAGAAGATGTTTGAAAATCTTAACGACGGATGGACGGACAAAATGACCTTGACCTTTAGTGACATAATATTTTCATTTGTTCATTTAGTTGACCTTGTATACCAAGTATTGTACCTTAGACTTGAATAGTTTGTGAGAAATCCACTGTTAAAGCCTTTTCCCATATAAAAGCCTAACATACCAAAGTTGACCATGTCATAAATTAGGTCAAGGTTAATGCAAGGTCATCATTTGTATAAACTATGATGGGCTTGCATGCCCGATGCTACATACCAAGTTTCAAGGTCATAGGCCTTTTGGTTCTGGAGAAGAAGATTTTTAAAGGGTTTTTACCATATATGGGCTTGGCGGCCATCTTGGTCATGTGACCAAGATACCCGGAACACACTTTCATTCCCCCGACCTAGGTAGGCTCCATATGAAATATGGCTTCAATCGGCCCGGTGGTTTCAGAGAAGAAGATGTTTGAAAATTTTGAAGACGGATGGATGGACGAAATGACCTTGACCTTTAGTGACATAATATTTTCATTTGTTCATTTAGTTGACCATGTATACCAAGTATTATACCTTAGACTTGAATAGTTTGTGAGAAATCCACTGTTTAAGCCTTTTCCCATACAAAAGCATAACGTACCAAAGTTGACCATGTCATAAATTAGGTCAAGGTCAACGCAAGGTCATCATTTGTATAAACTATGATGGGCTTGCATGCCCGATGCTACATACCAAGTTTCAAGGTCATAGGCCTTTTGGTTCTGGAGAAGAAATTTTTTGAAGGGTTTTTACCATATATGGGCGTGGCGGCCATATTGGTCATGTGACCCAGATACCCGGAACAAACTTTCCTTCCCCCGACCTAGGTAGGCTCCATATTGAATATGGCTTCAATCGGCTCAGTGGTTTCAGAGAAGAAGATGTTTGAAAATGTTGACGACGGACGGACGGACGACGGACGGACGACGGATGCCTGGCTATACTATAAGCTCACCTATGAGCCTTAAGGCTCAGGTGAGCTAACAAATGAGCTAACAGTCCTCTCATCTGTATCAGAAGGGAAACAAATGAACTAATAGTCCTCTCATCCATATCAGAAGGAAAACAAATGAACTAACAGCCCTCTCATCTGTGTCAGAAGGAAAACAAATTAACTTATAGTCCTCTTGTCTGTCTCAGAAGGAAAACAAATGAACTAACAGCTCTCTTGCCTGTATCAGAAGGAAAACAAATGAACTAACAGTCCTCTCATCTGTATCAGAAGGAAAACAAATGAACTAACACAGTCCTCTTGCCAGTATCAGAAGGAAAACAAATGAACTAATAGTCCTCTTGTCTGTATCAGAAGGAAAACAAATGAACTAACAGTCCTCTCATCTGTGTCAGAAGGAAAACAAATGAACTAACACAGACCTCTTGCCTGTATCAGAAGGAAAACAAATGAACTAACAGTCCTCTCATCTGTATCAGAAGGAAAACAAACTAGAAACATAGCAACTAATAGGGCCCCGCCTTTATGAAACTGTTGACGACATTTAAGTCAAATGTGCCCAATCAGAAATAACAATACCAGCTTTCTACTATCATGTTGTTCCTTCATATTCAATATGTTGTTTGAAATTAAGCCTCTGGTCATTAAGATATGGGCAAAATATAAAATCATGATAAAAACTGGGCAACAACTGTGAAGCAGGAAACTGATGTTATCATTCTTGCATTCTGCACACCTTCAGATCATCAGATGATGCTTTATATTTGTACCCTGCTTTATATAAATATCTTCGAAGGCTTTTAAGTTATAGAGCGGACAAGATCTCCGTACCTAAAATAAGAAAGGGTTATAATTCTGTTAAAAATGAAGGTGTAGTTATGGTTCTTTTTCTCTGCACATTGTCTGATGATGTCAATATTTGTACTAAGTTTTGTGAAAATATCTTCAACAGTTTTAAAGTTAGAGAGTGAACACAATTTCTAGACTGTAAACTACAAAGGGGCATAATTCTGTAAAAAATGTAGGCAAAGTTAGGATTCTTGTTCTCTGCACATCGTCTGATGATGCTTTACATTTGTACCAAGTCTTGTGAAATATCTCTAACGGTTTCAAAAGTAAAGAGGAGACATGATTTCTGTACTCAAAATTACAAAATAGGCATAATTCAGTAAAAAATGTAAGCAGAGTTATAATTCTTGTTCTCTGCACATCGTCTGATAATGCTTTACATTTGTACCAAGTCTCGTGAAAATATCTCTAAAGGTTTCTGAGTTATGATGCAGACACAATTTCTCTACTCAAAATTTCAAAGGGCATAATTCAGTAAAAAAATTAGGCAGAGTTATGATTCTTTTTCTCTACATATCGTCTGATGATGCTTTACATTTGTACCATGTCTAGTGAAAATATCTCTAACAGTTTCAGAGTTATAGAGAGGACACGATTTCTGTACTCTAAATTTCAAAGGGGCATAATTCAGTAAAAAATGTAGGCAGAATTATGGTTCTTATTCTCTGCACATCATCTGATAATGCTTTACATTTGTACCAAGTCTCGTGAAAATATCTCTAAAGGTTTCAGAGTTACTGAGAAGACATGAAATAATGATAAACGGACAGACAGACTGATGGATGGACAGACAGACAGACAGACAGACAAGGTGATTACTATAGGGCCTCTGCAGACTTCCTCTGGGGGGGCCCGAATGAACTAACAAATCTCGCAAATGAGCTATCAGTCCTCTCGCTTGTCACTGTGTTCTAGACTTCTGTACAGAGATAGATAGATAGAATAGAATAGAATAGGATAGGATAGGATAGGATAGGATAGGATAGGATAGATAGATAGATAGATAGATAGATAGATAGATTCATACATACACATATAGATACATATGTAGTATGAGGAGAAAAATCTGTAAAGAAAATTCTTTCAAGCGCGCCAACCAGGGATCGATCTCACTATTATAGTTATAGCGAGCACACAACCACTAGGCTAAAAGATCCGTACCAGTTAGACTGGTCAGTTATACACTCTATATACCTATATACATATTTACACATCACTAATTGGCCGTACTACTACTCATACATATACTAGTCAAAAGAAGTTCCGCCGCATTGACTTGAAAATCATTTTGTGAAAAGGTACTATAATTAAAGAAGTGAAAGAGTCATTATTGTACTGACATGCCATTTTTATATTGCCAAACAGACAGGTTTCAAATGTTTAAGGAAAACCGAAAATTTGCGCAACATTCAGTTTTAGTGGGGGTTAATTCTAATTTTCCGACATTTGTCACAAAACAAACTCGCCTTTTCTCTTAGTTTTATTCTCATTTTCCCATCTGTTCCTCATAGACACATTATTTTGGATTCCAAATGTTTCATACACTCAAGAAAAGGGGAATTCAGAACGGATTTAACGATAATCTAGCACTTCTAAATTTCAACGTTAAGACAGAAAGCCAAACATTTCTAAATTTGCAGTGGCATTTCCATAAACATTTCAAAACTGCATGCCTGTCACAATTTTGCAAAAAACTGATGCATTTTTATCTAAGAATGTTGCAAATAAAATTATTTACATGTCCAGGAAAGATAAACTAAAATTTGTGACTGATGAGCCCAAAACCCGACAATCAAACTTCCTATAGTTTTGATTCAAAGGGAGGTAATTTACAGTCTCGTACATTTAAAGATGCGATGTTCGGTATTTTAAAGTTTGCTCAGGTTCTGTTTAGATGTTTCTGAATTGCAGGATTTCTCACGAATTAAATGAGACAAACGTAATGGTACTGCGCCTGCGCGGTGAACGCCTAGTCGCAGTTTCTATTGTTTACTAGTTATGCGAGGTAACTCTTTACATGCAAGCAGAAAACTGTAACGTTTAAACTTTTCCGTGGACAAGTGTTTGGGCAACTAATTAAAAGTAAAATAATTTGAAATTATTACATCTGAAATCGTCAATATCACAATTGAAATAGCGGCGGAACTTGTTTTGACAAGTATACATACATACATTGGCATGCAGGCAGGCAAACAGACACAAACACAGATAGACAGACACACATACAGATACACAGATAGATAGATATTAATCAATAAATATTGTTGGACTATATAAATTAAGTCAGAAAGCCCTTTATCTATCAACACTGTATATAAAAAATCGGGCTGAAACGACCCTCCAAAATTGGGCCAAAACGATCGACCCACCCCTGACATCGGGCCAAAATGACCTAGCCAAAAGGGACTAGGACTGAAACGACCCGGAGTATGAATAGGTAAAGGACAGAAAGGATCCATTACCACAAAATTGCCATCCAATGTTATTAATTAGGTCATTAAACTGCATTTAGGTATGACGAAAACATTGTATTAATATTCAGTGAAATGTTTCTGATGTGAACCCTTGTTTGGTAAATACTGTCTGTGAAAATTACACTGACGCTCCTGAGACGAGAAAGATATGCGACAGAGTCAAGAAAAAGACCACAAAACATTATTCTCACGCTATATAAAAATAGTCCTGAACAAATGATGTTACCAGTTCAACTTTGCTTCACTTACGGGAGGAGCATAGTGGATCCCTGCTAAGGGTCAAGTAGTAGTACTGTACAGAACTATATAAAAAAGGCTACTCAGCCTACTGCCATGACTGAAACAATAGACCCAAAACTTGGAGAAAAAAAAGATGGTGTGGCGAGGTTCTTCTTAAATATCTCAAGTTGAGAATTGATATTTTTCAAATGTAATTATAGCATACGACCAAACCTAGTAAAATCATCATTAGCAGTTTGCAGAATTAAATTTGGTTTGGTTTGTTTCAAGGCCATAATTAGCCGCGCTGACTCACTTGTATAAACTACTATAATTAAGTAAAGTCAAATTAATGACTCACAGTATAATCCTGTAATAGAACGCATATAGTAATTTAGGTACAGATAATAAAACATGCATAAGCATGCACATAAATCCTGTAAAGAATAGCCAGCAGTTAGCAAATTTTTTTTTCCCTTTTTTTAATCAATATTTTCAATTTTTATACACATTTATATGAAATTTGCTGTATGGGCCCATTTATTCGTCTGGAGTACTCAGTTTTCCCTTAACAACATGAAACCATCCATATCAAAATGCTAAGTGTGGCCGGTTCGACCATTACTCAGCACATTGCATTTAGATTGGCAAAACATGACAAAATCAAAGTAAAACATAACATGGCACACTCATACAATGTCAAAAAAGATGGATTTTTCAACATGGAAACTTGTACAACATACGGTTACCAATATATTAAGTGTAGCCGAAACAGCCACTTCTTATATATTTCATGGAAATCGACAAGCTTTTATTCAACATGGAGCAAACATGATACACATTCATATTCCTCAATCAGATGCATTTGCTCTTCCTATAAGTGAGAATAAAGTCTGTGATTCCCATGAATGATGAGAACCAAAAAGCTCTTCGCAGGCCCAACCTTACCTTGACAGCACTGAATCGCAATTGGTTTCATGCCTATAACTATTGGTTATGGCCAACCACAGACCTTACAGTCTTAGAATTTAAATGTTGAAAGCAACCTTGGTTGGAATAACACAACCTCATGCTCCAGCACCAACGCTGCCGCGCTTCCCGCTGTACAGACAGTCCACACTCGCAAGGAAGAGCAACAACGTCATGGTGAACTGTTTATTTTGTTACAGTTAGGCGATCATGTTCTAACTGACTGTAAAATAATCATCCTCAGGGTTTTCCCGGACTCAAGATTGAGAGTCTCAGACCCCCAAAATGGTGTCTGGGACTCCCAGAAAAAATCTGTGCATCCACTGGGACTCTCAAAACAAAATCCAAGTCCCAACTGAAAGTGATGAATTCTTATAAAAATTATATCATTTTTGGCAGAACACAAAGTAATGATTTTCAAAATGAAGTATTTATGAAATTCTGATATTTGATTCGGACATTTTATAACATTTTTCAAAGTACAGGACCCTTTACTTTTGGCATTGAACCCTTAAGACATTGGTATGTGGGTCCCAAAAACTCCTTAAATACAAGGCCAAGGGAAAACCTTGATCCTACAATTGTTGCTTCATTCCTCGGTTAGATGCGTTTGTGCCTCCCACCAGCCAGAATAAAGTCAACAATACACATGTAATCTAACAAGAATAATGATATGAGTATGAAGTATTTTCTCCATTCAATACAGCCCAATTTTGCACTAAAACCTCTTTGTTTGGGAAATGTTTATGTCCGGCTGATCCCATATCAGTGGACGTATGTCTTTTAAATCTTCATCATCTGTTACTAATAGAAGTATTTCCTTGCCAAAGTCTGCAATACCACAGCTTAGGAGCAGAGACTGTCTCAATGTCTCTCTTGGCACATTATAGTTTGGGCATTCAAGTAGAAAATGTTGCACATCTTCTATAGCTCCACATTCACATGTTGGGCTATATCAGATATCCCAACTTTATTTAGGTTTTCTTTCAATTTGCAGTACCCACTTTGGAGCTGCAGTACAACTCTCTGATTCTTAAGGTTGTCAAACTCAATTCTGTTGAGCTTTACAGCAGGTCTGTGTGTAAACAGTTGCCTTCCTTTTTCTGACACTTCCCACCTTCGTTGCCATTTGATGTTAACTGACTCTCTTGCAGCTGATTTGACATCAGACTGACTTGCAACCCCTATGTCACCCGTCACTTCTTCTGCCTCTTTTGCAGCCTTCTTGGCAAGCCTATCTGAGATACACTCGTCACATGCACCCTCTTTCATTTCTGCAGATACATACTTCTGCTATATATTACCAACAGTCTTTTTATCCAGCATCAATAGTTCTTTGGAACAGACTTCCCTCTGATGTTGTTCTTTTGGAAGATCTTGACTCCTTCCGTGAAGGGGTTTGTAAGATCAACCATCGGTCACCCTAATTCAGAACACTGTTTTTATCCTGCTTTTAAACTTCACCTCTTCTGCACTAACACTATGTCTTTTATCATGTCTCACTCAGGGTTCTCACTTGAATTTTAAAAGTAGGAGTCCGGGACTCCTCTTTTTCCAAAAATAGGAGTCCCATCTGAAATGTAGGAGTCCCATCCTGAAAAATTGGAGTCCCACAGATTTCAACATAAAATTTAGCTCCAAAAGCCTTCAGTAAAAATCCCAGCAGCAGTGTAGTATTTAGCCTTAGTTCAGCACTATTCAGTGATGCCCAGTTCACTGCAACATTGTTTACACTAATATAGCTTATTTCAACCATCCCCCCCACCCACCCCCACGCAACTTCGGTGCACCTAACCCCTTCCGCCAACATCAAACGCAGAATACCGTCTAGACATGTACTTTACCTTTCTCAATCTGAGTTTCTGACTGATTGTTAAAGCCAAAATCGAGTTTAATTTACACCTAAATGTGTATCGTCGTTTGATCTGCCGTATATTCTCACATATTTGAGCGATTAACGTTCCTAAACTGTCCGTATAGCACTCGCGGATTTCCCAAAGCGTTATTTATAGATCTATACTGGTACTCGTTCTGCATATCGTGCGCGAGATATGGCGGGAAACAGACTTGCATATCGTGCGCGAGATATGGCGGGAAACAGACTTAAAACGGCGGGAAAGAAATTTAAAGTGCACGAATCGAAGATCTCGAAAGCCAACGGTTTCCAAGAACTGCTCCAATTGGCCTTGCTAAAATATAATATAATTATCTCTGATGATGTATCTAGGAACCTGAAGTTACCAATGGCATTTTCCAAGTTAAAAAACTGCGTTAATACAGAGGTGTTACGTCAATCAAGCACAGCACACGTGCGTAATACAAACAGTCAGGAATTAGGAAAAGAAGATTTTTTTTTTCGCGTGGAAAGTTCCGGGATCCTCTTTATAAGACGGTAGTTGCCCCACATGGGCTCTCATCCCGTTGGCGTGCGTAATAACTTTATTTTTCTGGCAAATGCCACTTTCAGACAAGCTGTCAATTAGTGCGATGTCCGACGTCGTACTACTGGCCAATCATGCGAGGCGGTAGATCAAAGAAGAAACAGTGTTGACTCAGTTTGTTTATTGATTTTTATTAAAAGATCGCCGGATTAAGGTTCGGTTATTAGCGATTAAGAAAGTGTGAAATACTGACACATGCTCTGCTACTGGTGATTACCGACGGTATCGACATACGGTAGTGCGGATTAAAGAGGTGTGAAAATTCCAGGAGGCATTTGCGATGATTTATTGATTATGGGTACAAAGGTATGACAAACGCGTGGCTACTTCACAACTTGTAAAAACTGACATTTTAGGAGATTTTAAAGGAGTACAGCCGGAAAAATAACGCGTCCGCGGGAATCCTCGGAGGGCAACTGTTGGCGTCCGGATCGGGTTTTTCACGTCCCCGAGAACCCTGTCACTATTGCACTTTTTATCTCCTGCAATCTTTCCTTTACCCTTGCACTGACAGCGCAAACTGCACATAATACTCGAAAAAGGGTGCTGCAGTATGAATAGATAGATAGATAGATAGATAGATAGATAGCTAGATCTCATTACCTCTTATGTTTGCGTTACCAGGACTCCAATGGATTTTTACCTGTGTACCATCCTTTTCAAGTGTATTAAGAGCAAGGTTGGGAAAAAGGCGGGGAATACTCATATTTCCCAGGACGGCGGGAAATACTGGTAATTCCCGGGAATTACTGGGAAATTGGTCCCTCACCATCTAGAAAGTTTTAATTATATTTTATAACAGCCATACCACTATACATGCAAAGCAAAACATAATTTAATATCCCTTTATTTAATCATTAAACAAAGATACAGATAAAATATTGTCTAAATCTGCATATGCAATCAAATTATTTTCTTATATGAGCTGTCTGATTCTCTGAAGATGAGTCAACATGTACAGTTGTCCCTGTCTATTGATAAGCTTTTATAACACTCTTAGTTTAAAAGTACATACAGTAATTGTTACCTGTCTGTTGAATCAAAACAATTATTTTTCACACCTTCAGTGGTGTTTGGTCATTACTTACAATAGGAAGCATAGTTAATATGATAGATATTCTCTTTGGGGAAAAAAATAAGACATTACAGTACTTCATCATGTAAACATTAAACTATAATGTCCACACATGATTGTTTTTAAAATAAATCAGGTGACAAACTCTGAGATACATGCAAAAACTGGAGTATGGTTCACACTCTTTTTTAGGAAAGTAGTTGTGAATCTATGCCCAGCTTTGGGACTTTCACAGGGTTCTTTCATATTTTGGTATGACCAAACTTATGAACAGATTAAACTAGTCTGCAGAAAGCTATGGTCTAATAGAAGTGATAAACCAGGGAAAAAATGTTTTACTGCAGGTTTAATATATGGCTTTTTATGAGAACTAAATGATAAAAAGATCTTGTGTTTACAAATACAGTGTTGAAACACTGTTAAGTGATTAAAGAAGGGGTTTTACAGTCTTTCTTTTTTATAAATAAGAATTTTAAAGGCAGTTTTCTTTGAAATTACATTTTATAGCCTTTGAAACAACCAAGAATCATCTGCTGTGCCCTCTGGCATGGACCAGTCCTGGAATTTATAACCTTATTTGCATTATGTGTATTTAAATGATAACAGATATGTGCCATCAACTTAAATTCAATGAACTATGTTAGCATATTTTAGGAAAAACAGCTCTAAAAATTCATATTTCCCAGTATTTCCCACTTTGGCCAAATTTGGAGTATTTCCCAGGACGGGAATTACCGGTAATTACCACTGGGAATTCCCGCCACCGGTATTTCCCAGCCAACCTTGATTAAGAGACTGTTGAATGCCCATAGCATTTTTTTTTTATAACTTTTATTATACCTCTATGATACCTCTATGATGATTGTTGGGCTCTGAAGTAAGGAGATGTCTCCTTTTTAAGCCCGGCGTTGTTTGGGAATCGTTCAGTCACTGGTACTTGATACGCTTTCTTAACTTTTAAATGAGCATCCTTACTAAAAGTACTGATATTAATGTTCATAAGATTCATTGAAATATGCTATCACATATTACTGGTATCAATATTGGTACATTACTTCATGGTTCCAGTATAAACCCAATTTTGACTTGAAATCATTCACATCCTTGGAATTTACAACTTATGACGGTAGAGCATTCCAGTCATTGATGATTCTTTGTGAAAACTGCTGTAACCAGAATGTTGTTTGACAGCGAGGTTTGTCTAATTTGAAATTATGTCCACGTGTGGCTGAGTTTGATACAACTGTGAAAAATCTCTCTGAAGGAATGTCTTCAATTTCATGTACTATCTTGAAAGTCTGTATCATATCTCCCCTTCTTCTACGATGTGCTAACGTTGGTAGTTTCAGTGTTTTAAGTCTTTCAACATATGTCAAATCCTTGAGCCGAGGAACAAGCCTTGTAGCCCTTTTCTGAACCCTTTCAACGCTTTCAATATCCCTTCTTAACTGTGGGTACCAGATTGTATTACCATATTTGATGTGCAGTCTTACTAGTTTCAGTGTTTTAAGTCTTTCAACATATGTCAAATCCTTGAGCCGAGGAACAAGCCTTGTAGCCCTTTTCTGAACCCTTTCAACACATTCAATATCCCTTCTTAACTGTGGGTACCAGATTGTATTACCATATTCGATGTGCGGTCTTACTAGCGCCTTGTACATAAGAACAAACGAGTCCTGTTCAATGAAATCAAATGTTCTGACAATCAAGGAAAGTATACTGTTCGCTTTATTCACTTTTGTGGCAATATGATTACTAAACTTTAAATCTTTTTGGAAGGTTACACCGAGGTCTTTCTCTTCTTCAACAGAATCAATGTCTTCAAAGTGAAGTGTGTACTGATAGACTTGGTTATTACGACCAAAGTGAATAGTTTTACATTTGTCAACATTAAAACATAGTTGCCAAAGATCTGACCACACATAAAGAGCATCAAGGTCCTGTTGAAGTATATCACCATTGGTGTCTTTGTTGTATATCTTTGTATCGTCCGCAAAAATCTTGACTGTACTTTGCACAACTTCAGGCAGGTCGTTAATGTAAATTATAAATAGGATGGGTCCCAGGACAGAGCCCTGGGGAACCCCACTAATAACATCCTTCCAAGACGATACTTACCCTTTAACTGATACATATTGTCTTCTTTCAGTAAGAAAGTCTTTAATCCATGATAGAAATTGCCCCTTGATGCCATAAACTGAAACTTTACGAAGCAGTCTCTGGTGGGGCACACTGTCAAACACCAGGGCTTCCGTTAACGGGCGTATGGCCGTATATTACGCCCAGGATTTGCTCCCGTACGTCTAGAAATGGGACCTCTGGCGTCTGGCATACGCCCGATAATTGTCACATACGGATGTCTGATCTTGGCCCGACGTATAAATAGCGCCACTGTCTTTAAAATTCTAACACGTGTCATAATTAATCGGATTAACGCAGGTGTCAGCCAGATGAAAAGACCGCCTACGGGCCAATCGAGACTGTCCGTATGGAGCACTGAACCAGCTAACACACATGTTGGAGCGCCTACCTGTCAAAAAACGATTATCAAAATAACGCCCACTGGTAGATTCAACCTCTTACGACAGTCTGCAAAACAACTTATCAAATCACGATGACAGAGCTTTTGGGTGAAAGGTGTCCATCTTTTTTTACGATCGCGAGAATGTAACTGACCTAAATGTGTAAAGCGTATGCCGACTTCAAAAGTTTGTGAATGTACACATAACACACGAATACTGAAGCATGTATTGACAAACTCTTTCGGAAGTTATTTACGAACACAACATTCATATGAACGATTGCCCTTACAACGGAAGGTCTTGCCATGACCCATACTGTCGTCAATGGAGTTTTTAGGAATACGAACCTCTTCCGCGAAAAGTGTTCATTCAAAGCGAAGACAAACTGCTAATATTAATATTCGCTATTTCCGACGTGTTATGGTCTACGCTCTGGTAATATATACATTGTTTTGATTAATGTTTTGTTTTTTAAAAAAATACGAATACTGAAACATCCATTTCACTGATTTCCTAGTTGTATCGTCATGCAACCCAGTGCGAAAATAATGCCGTACAGTGCGCACAGAAATAGCGCATTCTGATCAGGGTCTACGCGATTAGATATTCGGTATAATACTAACGGTAGCGTTGATCTGCAATTACCTGTTTGTTTATGGGTCAAGCACGTTTTCTCTTCGATGTAAAGATCAAAGACGCTGCTGCGAGTATATACGCGGCCGTGAGACGGCTAAATGTACCTCAGTACACACACCGATAACTAACAATGATATCAGCCAGCGCAACTAAGCAGTCAGACCGGTCTTTCTTGTTCGCATCTAACATGAATAATAATGAACATCGACCTAGCGACAACTGAGTTTTTCGGTGGAAGCATGTCATCATACGTTCCGTAAGTCACCGTATTTCCGACGCGGCCCATTCGGTGGCAATATGAAAGGGAAAATTATGCAACAGCAAACAGTGCAACCATTGCAACTTAGGCGAGTCTTCAGTTTTTAAAGTGCTCAGGACTTGCGTATTGTTCACAAACAAACAGGAAAGACTCTGATTAGATTGAGCAAATGCTCAAGCTACCCTTCGTAGAACAAAAGTTCACTTCAGTATGGGAGAGAGAGAGAGAGAGAGAGGGGGGTGGGGGGGAGAGAGGAGTTCAAAACAAACAATGCATAAGTCATTCCTAAAAACTTCGGACTTCCAAAAAATTCTCTCAATACGTCCAAATCTGACACCATGGAAGTCTGGACTTCCAAATTTTGACAGTTAGTCAGGTCGGGAACAAGCTTGAATTGATCTACAGTAGATCAATTGGTCCACTTTAGACCAATTGATCTACCAAAATGCACTGAAATATGTGCTTTAAGCTCTTTGCATGCTCATCACTGAAAATTGCAAAATTATTTGATGGCTGAGTTTTTACTTTAGTTCATAGGATTTTATAATTGTAATCAGATAAAAATTTTGTCGTGGAATTTTTAGCAAAAAAGCATTTTTCGATTAATTTAACTGCTAATTTTAGAAATTACTTGTTTTTCTGCTAAATTGTTTGATATGTTAGATCTTTTTTAATAGATTTATTGAATTGAACATTAAAGCTGTCATACTGGTACCAAAAAAGAATGATTTTAGCCATTTATTTTCCTAAAAACTCAGTTTTTAGCATTTAGCGTCTGAAACTATAGTGCACATTCTGACTTGACATTGCATTTAAATAAAGTTTTAAAATCTAGCCTGTTTTATTACAAAATGATTTCTCAGTTATAAAATTGTGGGTTCATACATCATCTACCCAGGTTTGGGCCAAACTATCTAAGTCTTAAAAAGTATGGACAGGAACATGCACAATTTGGATTTATTTTTGTCAGAAGTAGGTTAAATTTTTGCCTCTTGTTCTCTATACATATTGCTGATCAATGCATAATACCAATTTTTCCAAATTTCTTTGGATTTATCATGATAAAATGCGATAATAGAACATGGTGATACAAATTCACTATTCATTGATAGAATCAGAAATGCCATTTTTAACCCATTTCAGTTATTGCTTTTTATATAGTACCAAAATGACAGCTTGCTTGTTGGCTTCAACAAATCAATTGAAGAACCTAGCATAACAAAAAAAATTCAGAAAAAATCAATAAATTTCTAAAATTAGCAGTTAAATTAATCGAAAAATGCTTTTTTGCTAAAAATTCCACGACAAAATTTTTATCTGATTACAATTATAAAATCCTATGAACTAAAGTAAAAACTCAGCCATCAAATAATTTTGCAATTTTCAGTGATGAGCATGCAAAGAGCTTAAAGCACATATTTCAGTGCATTTTGGTAGATCAATTCAAGCTTGTTCCCGACCTGTTAGTGGAAGCCCTGAAACACTTTCGCGAAATCCAGGTAAACAGTGTCCCAGCTCTCATCGTTTTCAACGTAATTTGACCAGTCTTCCATAACATCTAGAAGTTGTAACATGCATGATCGTCCATTGCGAAACCCGAACTGAGAATTAGATACATTACAGGTTAGGGAGAAGCTCAAATGGAGCTATATAGCCCGATCACGCTATATAGCTCGATCGAGGTATAAAAATGAGTGGAAATTAAAGCATTATTGCTTCTGCATTGCACTGAAGCTGAACTGCAGAATTTGATATGAACAACGGTATAAAGGGTGACAAACCTTTTATGATTTTGTAAAAAAATGGAAGTTCCACCGTTGCGTTTTATGCAAATTGAGGAAAATTTAAATATAAGAATATCTTTGAGATGCCCCCTCAAACTGGACAGATATATCCACTTCTTTGTGATGGTTTACATGCCTGCTACGCTGGGATCATCTCAGAGGTATCATTGGACTGCAATTATACTTATAATTTATACTCGAGTAGAAATGTCAGGGGAATGGGAAGAAACATGTTTACATAAACATGTGGTTCTTTCACAAAAACGCAACGGCAGAAAAGACAAATTGCTTTGCATTCCAACATGATTTTCATCAATATTGAAAGCACAGTACTCAAAATTTTGCAGTTATATTCAAAATGGATTCAGGTGAAGAATCTTCAAATTATAATGCAATTTCTATACCTCGATCGGGCTATATAGCTCGATCGGGCTATATAGCTCCATTTGAGCTTCTCCCTAACCTGCATTATCCCAACCAAGCTGTAGGATTCCAACTGCAGACTGGCTGTCACAAAATATAAGTCCTCAATGAGGAACTTGAGGGTTATTTGGATAGCAACAAGCTCACCAAGGAGAATAGAAGCCAATTTTGAAACCGGCTGTATCAATTCTATTTCATCATTGTTGCACAGGTTGCATAAAGCATGAAGTTCGTACCCGCGAAAACTTATGACTCTTCAATCTATTACTTCAAAAAGACGCTCAGTTGAGAGTTTGCAGACTAGTTTATCTATGATAATTTTCCCTCTTATATTTTACCTACTTGTTAGCGCAAATTTGATAGAAGTTGACAAGATCTTGTGAGCGATGACACGCATCCGTTGAAGTGATCGATTTGTGATTCGTACTCGAGACGTTTCGCACAAATTGTTGTTGTTGCTATAATAGGTCTCCGCCGTTGACTTGTCGGCGAACCGTCGATGTCGACGTCACAGGGATTTAGGCCGCGGAGACTGACTAATTTAGACAGGAACCGCGAGTCCCCGTTGTCTTCCACAATTCGGTAGGAGTTTTAAACGTTTATAATGCAGCGTATTGATCAGTTTTCCACTGTGTTGTTCAAACTTAAAAATGTCTAGGTCACTATCAGTGTATGCAGAAGGACCCAGGATCAGACGTGTAAGTACATCTGGATATGATATATCAAGGAGAAGTCTGTGACTCACTTCACACACTTTTCGGGTGAACTGCATTCTGTCACCATTGAAAGCTGGGCACTCCGCAAGAAAGTGTTGGCGGGTTTCCGGGGCAATTTTGCAAAGTTGACATGTATGTATAACAGTATAAGATTCAATACTACACATATTCAATTATTCTGGTGGTTGGAGCGACTATACTTATATGTGATAAAATGCCGCGAGAATGCTGCCCGGTGTATTTCAACTGCCCTTCGATTC
The DNA here is from genome assembly GCA_963989385.1 of Ctena decussata. Taxonomy (NCBI): domain Eukaryota; kingdom Metazoa; phylum Mollusca; class Bivalvia; order Lucinida; family Lucinidae; genus Ctena; species Ctena decussata. The sequence goes on from OZ022508.1 coordinate 21,157,160, forward strand.
TTAAAGACATTCAGTGGTAGTTACAGACTGTTGCATGCTGCCTCGTACTGTAAAAGTTTTTAGTCAGCTCTTCACTCCAGAAGAATACGTATAACTACGGTGACCCTAACAGGTGGAACTCCTTAGTACAAGTTACAAGTTACATGTAGGATCAACGGTATGCTAGTTGAATACTGCCATGTTACTCTGCAAGATGTAGGTGCCAGTGAGCAGACGACATTTCACTTGGGCTCACCTACTGTCGTGGACACTCTCTCTGACTGTCGCCCACACGGGATGTGACTGTCCAATCCTGACTCTATCCGGGTTAATATATTTCAACGTGCTCTTTTTCTGTATATCCTCCCTCCATGTTTCCTCCACTTGTCTGCTAAAAGCATTATAATATCTACCGCCGACATCTATTTGTTTTTAGATGGAGGGTTCTCCATAAGCTCTGAGGGGGAGGAAAAGATTGTATTGTTTAAGCAGATCACGTATCCGGTTGAACCAAAAACTTTCTGTTGGTGCCTTCATGGCAAGCTGCCGGAGACATATCTCCTGCTCTATTCCTTCAATGGTTATCCATCTCCAGAAGAGGCCAAGCATATTCTTGTGCACGACCACCTCTACCGGAGCAACACCAAGCAGGGCTAGGGAGAGGACTGAGTCCTGTCTGGAAGACGCTGTATCTGTTTCAGAGATTTCCTCTGGTACTGAAAGGCCCTGCAACGTACATATCCAGATCCAGATCCAGAACAACAACAATATGGCCCTGAATCGCTCACCAAATGTAAAGTTATTATTTCAGGCAAGAGCACGAGAAAGCAGACCATTGCCATTCTCATGTAATACCAAATTTATGCTGAAGCACCATGCCTATACCTATCAGTGACCTATATAGGTCACTGTACCTACCAAGCAAACTACCCCATCTTCCTTATTTTGCATACTTACCCACCTATACCTACCTACCTCACCGACCTACCTTGGCTGCCTACCTCCTTCATCCCTACCAACCCTACACTAGCCTCCCCAATCTCTACCCTACACTACCCTACCCAACTACCTACATGTACATACCTTCCAACCGACCTACTTATCATTGACCATTAGATTTGTAAAAAAAAAGCTGGCCAGCGACTCATTGTATTAAAGAGATTGAAAAAAAAGACTTTGCAAACTTAGCAAATAGACAATTTTTCGTACTTTTATTCTCTCAAATTTTAATTTTGGTCCCCTTACTTGGCATTTTGCTCTAAAAATATCACTTCCAAAATTGAAAAGATCCAAGAAAGGGCCCTGAGGTTTGTGTATGAAGATTATACCAGCTCATATGACAAGTTGTTGACGAAAGCAAATTTATCTGCCTTGCGTGTCCGACGATTAAGAACAATGGCCATCGATACTTTTAAAAGTTTAAATAATTTAGCCCCACCCGTTCTTTCTGCCCTATTAGTCAAAAAGGATACTACATATAATTCTTTTTTTTATAGATATAACAATATTTTACAGGTATCCCGGGTGAGGACGACAAGACAGGGTAAGAACTTATTTCGCTATGCTGCACCTGTGCTGTGGAACTCTTTACCAAATTATTTTAGATCTACCACAAGTTTTAGTCAATTTAAATCTTTAATTTCTCAGTGGAAAGGGGAAAATTGCACCTGCTCTGTCTGTGATACCAAATTTTAACAGTTTTGCTCCACATCATGGATGCATCATATGCACCTTTTATGTTGTTTTATTGTTCAGCTGCTTTTAACGCTTTATATGCTTTCTTAATTAGCCAACTATATTATATGTGATGCGCAACGCAGCAAAAGGGTCCTAAACGGCAAATTTTCTCATTTTTACTTTTTAGCATTTCTTGATATAGCAATATTTTACCTTTTCAGTGGTACCCTTCTTTTTGCAAAAATCATTTGCTTGACGTCACAATATGAAATTTAGTACTTCCACCCTCTGACCTAACGTTGCATTGTTGATGACGTTTGCGTCGAAAAACGACATTTTTAAAATTGTCTGGTCCTCCATGAGGGCATACATTCGAACAAATGAAGACACAAATCAAAAAGCGTATACGCGCCATCTGCTCAAAGTTTTCCTTGTTCGCCCCATCTCTATACGAATCCTTATAAACCTGCAAATGTAAGACTTCGAAGAGTGTTTGCAAGGTGGTTGGGTGGAGCGAAAATGCCATGAACTTATGACTGGTATCGGGTTCAGGTAGAGCAAGGGCCTGTTGTGCTTGCAGAAGGTGCGGTAGGGGGTTGTTTTGACATTTTTCTATCTCATCTATCTTGTTTCTTCTTTCTCCCACTCTCTGGGAGACGCTCGATATAGACTGAAATACTGTCTCAAAGGGCCGTTAAACCCCAAGCAACCATCCAATCAACCTTGAGTGTTTGCTGTAGACAGACGCATGACGTACGGCACCTATTCTCACGCATTGGTGAAAGTAAGAAGGAAAACAAGAACTCCGCGGAAAGCTATGTCGCACCTGCCATGCACACCAGCGACTGTTCCCAGTAGCGATCTGTTGCGTGTTGCATTATACACTTATGCAATTATTAGTGTCTTCTGATGTGTAATTGGAGGGAAAGAATAATAGTGCATTCCTCACAACATACATTTTCTGAAAACTAGGTATGTTGCCATGCTGACCTTGAAATGAACACAGTAACAAGTTTGGTCAAAATCTGCCTATAGCTTCAAGAGATATATAACAACATGCAAAGTAGTTCTCTGATTATGAAAATGGGGTCTAGGTCACCAAAATCTGATCTCTTTGGCTTGCTCAAGCTCTATATCCATGCATGTTTAGTGAAAATTCAAAATCTATCAACAGGTATAATAGATATTTAATATTTGGTCCTGTGACCTTGAAAACTGGGCCAAGGTCACCATAATATAATCATCTCTTTACCTTAACATAATAAAATATCTATGCGAGTTTGGTAGAATTCAAAATATTATGTCAATGGGTTCAAGAGAAGTTCTCCTGTGACTATGAAATTGGGGCCAAGGTCACCAAAACCTAACCATGTATTAGTACTGTCCTTATGATATATTCTTGCAAGTTTGGAGGAAATCCACCTGGTAGTTGACGTAAAATATGGATAGATGGACATTAAGTCATCAATCCTGTGTCCTTGGAAAAAGGGTCAAGGTCACAAAAACCTAATAAATGCTAGGAATTCTCCCACTGATACATCCATGCAAGTTCTGTGGAAATCCACCCATTGGTTTAGGATATAGGGGGATTTAACGCTAGGGTCGACAAAAAAAAAATTGTCGTATTGTGACCTTGAAAATGGGATCAAGGTCAAATACCAAATAAACTCTAGGAATTATCCCAAAGATATATTCATGCAAGTTTGGTGGAAATCCACCCATTGGTTTAAAATAGAGAGGGGTTTAACTGTAGGATTGGGTCGACAAAAAAAAATTGTCGTATTGTGACCTTGAAAATGGGATCAAGGTCAAATACCAAATAAACTCTAGGAATTATCCCAAAGATATATTCATGCAAGTTTGGTGGAAATCCACCCATTGGTTTAAAATAGAGAGGGGTTTAACTGTAGGATTGAGATGAAGACATGAGGTCATCATGTGACCTTGAAAATGAGGCCAAGGTCATAAAAACCTAATGGATTCTAGTAATTATCCCAATGATGTACCCATGTAAGTTTGGTGAAAATCCACCCACTGGTTTAAGATAGAGAGAGATTTAACGCTAGGGTCAATGTAAATTGTGGACGAATGGACGGACAGAATGACGGAAAACCGGATACCTATATCGCACATTGCTAAAGCAGGTGCAACAAAAATCTGAAAATCCTTCTTGTCCTATGGGTTACATGTTTTCTAGCACCACGACATCGCTAATATCCAAGATGAAGAAGATTTTGTTTTTGCATATTTACTGGGTGCATACATCCAGTACAGGGACTGGGTCAGTAGCAGCTGCACGCTCGACTTCATCTGGCAGCGCTGAAAGGCGAGGACATCTAGGCTCCGTTGCTGGTAGTGGTGATGCAGGACGGGAGATGTGTGTATGGAGTGGGGAAGCTTCCTTCGTCCTGGCTTCTTCGGTGGCATAGTTTGGCCTTCACTCTTAACAGTTTGGTCTTCTCTGTTCGTATTGTTGATACAGTAATGTGTCAATGACTGTTCAGAGTCGGAAAAACGCCCCTGCCGGGCTCGGCTTTTTTACACTACCTCCCAGACCGCGCCCGCCGTGTCTGACCGTAGTATAACGCAACCCTCCGTAGAACGCCGGCCTGTAAACCGTCACAAGCCGAAACGCGTCGTGATTGAATGCGACGAAACGGCTAATATACGCCTTAGCTTGCTGTGAAAACCGTGACAAAACGTGGTAAAACGGGACAAAACGCACAGCAACCGTGACAAAACGCGCACTAAACACAACAAGACGTATTAGGAACTTGAAAGAACCGTCAGGTGCCGGGGTATACACATGTTTCCCGTCCCACTACGGACCCCCTCCAAGTTTTACTACGTTCTGTAACGTACTGTCACGTTTATTTGCGTTCATCCCGTTTTACTACGGCCTATTAGGTTTCTCATCCGCACCGGGACTGCCGTGGCAAATATTTTGACAGTTTAAAAATCTGGCCCGGCATCCACGGCAATCACGGCTTGTCACCTTTGTCCACCCCGTCCCCCTGCGTTGTCTCACGTCCATCCCGTTTTGTCTATGGTGGCCTGAAACGTGATTGCCGTGGCCGCCGGGAACATATTGTAAACGCAGCATTAGATCTATGCCATTGTGTGCGGTGCAAAACTTAGAATTAGATAGCCCAAGTGGCAGAGCGTCCGCTTCTGAGTGTGCAACTCCTTCAATTTTTCGTTAATCACTCTGGAACTTTGCAGGCTTCTTCCTCATGATATGGAAATGTGCATATGACATAGAGGATATGGTCGGATAATATTTTACCATGCTTTTTTCGTTGCCGTCAGGCAACGTCTAACCTAACTATTGACCCACATTTTACGCCATTCCATTGGCCGGTCTATCAAACAGATCGGCCTGTCGCCAATCGTATTGGACTTGACACTCACACGGGTGGTAAACCTAGGAACTACCACGAAATTGTGTAAACGTAATTTCGTTCCCATTTTGATTTTGATTTTATTGTACCAGGACGAACGAATCCTGGGAAAATCGGACAATGAGGTTCCATGTAAATATGTTTTAGTTTCCTCTATAACCTAAGGTTTTACTGAATTTTACTGGAATAGTCCTTTGCTGTCTTCAAATCGTTCTACCCGCACTGAGCATCGGATTTAAGAAAAACGCCAATTCGGGTATCGCTCATTTGTGGGTAATCAAGTAAGTGCCCGGCACTTTATCACTTAATATTTCTCTGGCAACGTTTATCTTTTTTAAAGATATTTCTTGTTTCTTTTTATGAATTTAGTCATTTTGTCAGATCATTAGACATATTGACAGTACACACCTTATGTGCACAACTTCTACAGTTCTCCATAAAGCATTATGAAACTTCGTAGATTTCTTTTGGTTTTGAGAACGGGATGTGAGATTTGGTTGTATTAATTAATTCCTGATCATTGCCTATCTTTTTACTTTTCTTCATTGTCTGTAGGTGTGCATGTGACTAAAATATTACTTGGCGCCGTAGTCGAGTGGTTAGAGTGACTTGGTTATGATGCAGAAAGTCGCCGGAAGGTTGTGAGATCGCCATCCGACGACTCTAATACTCTCGCTCTCTCTCTCTCTCTGTCAACCCAGCTGTAAATGGGTACCGTTTTCGAATCAAGAAAGGATAAGGCAGCGAAAGGAGAGGGGTGGACTCCGCCTTTCATCTGCTGTGCCCAAGACACATTGCCCCCCCCCCCCCCTCCCCCCCCCCCCCCCCCTCTGCTCCTACGGCTGTTAGACTATGGGAAACCTTTACATTTACCTTTTTACCAAATACAAACAAAATGTAAAGACAGTGGGTACATTTTATGTGCAACTCCTCATAATTTTTTAGAACCAATCATTTTGAAACTGTGCAGATGTTTTTAGAGGTGGTCTTAGAGCTTGCATGTGGTTTTATTGAATCTCCAGATGATTTTTTCTTACTTTTCATGCATTTCTAGCTTAGCCATATTTCTAGCCCAAATATTATCAAACTGCATTGACAACGGGTACCGCGTGTGTGTGTATGTCCTCATATTGTTTTGGACATTCTGTATTTTGGGATTGTGCATCCTCTTTCTTTTTTCCAAAGGCGGGGGACATAATTCGCCGAATTTGCTTGTTTTCACTGATGTGTCATCTTAGTGTAAACTGTTTTATTTGTATAAGCAACATGATAGGCAATACAAACGAGAATACAATATACAAAACGGATTCAGAAAGAAGTCATAAGACTTGTTTAAATCTTTTGTTTTGGACATTCTGTATTTTGGGATTTTCATCCTCTTTCTTTTTTCCCAGAGGCGGGGGACATAAATTCACCGAATTTGCTTGTTTTCACTGATGTTTCATCTTGACTTCAACAATATTATGGGTCATCCGGCAGGTATTTGTTTTGGCATATACAATATTGTTTCAGTTAATGGCATATAGGACTCCCCTCCAATCTTTAGAGAATCCAATTTCTATTATTTACGCCGGGCATCAGCCCGGCATACTATATCCCAGCAGGCACATTGCGTTGAAATGGCGTTGTACGGACGTCGATGCGACGGAATAACGTCGCACCGACGTCAGTACGACGTCATTTCGACGTCATGTGCCTGCTGGGATTGAACGTCGATTTTGAGAAGTATATATAGATCTAATACCTCTGGTTTCTTCTAAATTTTGAGGTTACCAGTAGGATTTAACAAGTATTATATTCTCGTTGGAAACAACATCTGGAAAAATATAATAAGACAAAGGCAATATTCACACCTAATTTTGTTGAGGTATCTGCACGAAGTTAAACCACTTTTCCAGACTACAACTGGTTCCGTTTTTTCTCGTTTGGTTCTGTCAGATAGATTTTCCCCATTCAGAGCCCGGCAGAAAAAAGGAAGGTAACAAAAACTATCTAATTTGTAATAAGTCTATGGTTAAATTTTCTTTTTCTAACATCATGGCTAAAGTATTTTTTTATATACGGTTCACAAAAAGAAGGGGATATTCAGGTATGAAAAATTGTAGCATCTACCACAAATGTGATATCCATATGAAGCGCTAAATATTGATAAGATAAATATCTGTTAAGACACTTTTCATGAAAGTTTAGATGATATATCCTGACACGTGATCTGCATACAATTTGTTTCATACAGGGGGTCAGGACTAAAATGTGGTAAATTCGAACAAAAATTTATTCAAAATCTTCAACTAAGCTAACCATTTTATGCACTTTTAAGTTTTGTATGCTAAAAGATTTTTTTTCTTCTTCAAAACTGTTCTGTTGGGAAGAAAGCCAGAAAACAAAATTCGTAAAGGTGCATCGAGTTACCGAAAAATTTAGACGTTTATGGCCTGCACTCATTATTTTGTTGAAAGAGTGTGTAACCCCAATTTTCAGTTTGTTAAATGAAGCATGACGAGTGTTTCTGTGAAAATTTTGTAACCTGAAAACAATCTGTTTCCACACCGGATTCGTGTGAAATTTGGGTGTCGACCCCCTGTCTAAAACGAATGACACGCAGGTCACGTGGCAGGATATACCATCCAAATTGTAATGCAAAATGTCTTATCGAATATTTGTCTGATGGATACTTGCCGTTTCAGATGGATTTGGTATTTTTTCTATTTTATACGATTTTTAATAACTTAATATCCCCTACTTTTTGTGAACAGTATATAAAATATTAAATATTTTAATTCAAAATTGATAACTATTTAAATGTCTAAACAATCGGCAGCGGAATAATTTTTTTCTGAAGGTGTAATTTTAAAAGTAATTTGACCGGTCAGATATGAAATGGATTTATATATATTTATATCTGCACCAACTTGTGATGAACCAGCCACGGGACAGGTGTCAGACAACCGTATGAACTATATTGCAGCAACTAACTTTAAATGGTTGCAGCCAGTTCATATGGTGTGTCGCAGCTTAACAGGCATGGTCATTCCCAGTGTTTCGTTATTTGTTGTTTCTATTCTTTAACAGGCATTATCCTTTCCAGTGATTCGTTGGTAACCAACGAAACACTTGAAGCTATCATGCCTGTTAACCTGTGACACGCCATGAACCATTTAAAGTTAGTTGCTGCAATATATGATCAACAGTTTAAAATCGAACTGCAATTTTCAACCTTTATAATATGCACAATTCCAACTGGCAGTGTGGTAATTAGGGCAAAAAAGTGTTGTGTCTGTAAAATTGGAATTGCGAGAGAGAAGCAATTTGCACGTGCATTTATTCTTTAAGGCCTCCTCACACATAGACGAAAATCCCCCGACGTCAACTTGCGTATACTGGCGAATAGGACCTCAGCAAAATTCGTTTTCATAAGTATCTGTACGTTGTACATCGTTGGTGGTGTTCGAAAAGATGCGTTTGTGAGCTTTTGCGTCCGTTGTGATTAGTTTTGTTCGTCGGAATATTTTCAACATGTTGATAATTTTGTGGCGATTAAAAGTTTCGTCCATCATTCGTTAGAGTTCGTTTCAATACGTTGACCGATCGCAACGTCTTCGCATAGCGTTCGTCAACTGGCGTTAGAGATCGCAGCTCTCAGCTGATTTGCATATCTTGGTCAGCTGATTCGCAAATTAAGCGAAAGAGGACGATCCAAAGACGAATCCAAGCGATAATTTGCGAACTTTTGCGAACTGTAGCGAATATTTGCGTATTGTAACGAATTGAATCCGACGCATGAAAGCAAATTATAACGATAAGTTAACGTTCAGAAATACGAATCAAAACAAAGGGTAAAGACGATAGACGTAGCCATGCGAGTCATAGCGCTCCTAATTTGTTTGGGTAGTTTTTGAGTACTTTAAAATTTTGTGTAGCCATATGCCTGTAGCTCATATATAAAGGAGGTGGTTAGTTTCAAGGTAATTAGTTATTCCTACATCAAAAGGGAAGACAACGCCTGATACTGCAGTATGTTGCTGCTATGACCCATCCGAAGAAGTCTGTATCAGTCGGAGTCTTTTTCCCCGTGTTCACTCTCAAGTTCCAATCCCACAGACTTCTCAGAAGATTGGGTAGGGGACATTTGGGCAGACTGCTGTATATCACCGAAACAAAACATAAAAATGTTCAAAACAAATATAATTAACTGTAAGCAACTTGGGAACAATTTTACTGAGTGTGTATATACCAACATATTTACAAACATTTACTGAAAACCCTTTTCCTTAAACATAGCATTGTAAGTTGTAGACATCAGAATTTTAAAAAAGATGACAAAGTAGGTGTCATTACTGGGCTACAAATACTAAAACCTGCGATTCATAACCATATCAAATAAAAGTAAAAAGTATGCAAAGACCAGGAACTGAAACAATCAAAATCCAAATCCAGCCCTCAAACCATAGTTGGAAACAACTAAGATTACAAATAATCTAGATACAGAATACATGGCCAACCGAGTGAGCAGCTTTTTCCCAAAAGGTGGCCACTCAGCAACCCAAACCGAACCAAAAATAATAAGAACATACATAAGGTAAAACATCACAGAAACTCTGACACCAAAAACAGGCAACAGAGAACCACAACAGAACTACCGCCTTGGAACGGTCAGTAATGAATTACTGGGGGGGGGGGGGCTTAAATCGATTTTACAGGCCCAACAACCTCACCCTCAGTTTCTGAAGTGGTACAAAACATTTAGTTGGTTGTTCGGTTCGCATGATAACCCTCTAACTCGTCAATGAATCGTCACGGTAAACACATAAATCAAATTTCAACACCATGAAGAAGCAAAGACGAGGACTCAACAGATACAACGGGCCGTCTGACAGGTGGAGATCCCTGTCCTGCCAAACAACCCCACTGGAAATCTGAAGCAAAAGAAGGTCACCAGTTGAGCCCCGGTGGACCAAGCAACAGACAAAAAGGCTCCGGTCCCAACCAACTAAAATAAATAGCTTTAGGTCGGGGCCATCATAGAGTCTGACGACCGATCCCCCGGTGTGCAATTAAAGAGTGCAGCAAAGTTATCAACCGTGATTGGGTTAATCACTAAGCATGCAGACTGTCAAAACTACAGATGACTTGAGCTACTCCTAACATATAAGCAGGACATACGATACAAGATCTTGAAAATAGTTTTAACAAGGGTCAGTCACACAGATACCGCTCCTTGTCAGTATAAAATATGACAAGAGACATAACAAAATTATTGAACCCAGAGTTATGGAGACCGTTGTGCATGACAAACGGAATGACGGACAGACGGAATGATAGACAGGCAGACAAATCAGCGACGACATGTATATCGTATCCCTTTGGAAGGCATAAAAAGTAAATCTCTAACACTAAAAACTAACACAGAAGGAATACTGGGTATTTTCTCCTCAGCATTACCAGGCTTTTCATCAGACTGCACCTCTGGTTCCTTATTTTTCTCTGACTCTATAGCAGCAGCCTTCCTAACTCTAGTATCCTCTTCCTCTAGGTGGCCTGTTTTTGACTTTCAAACAACAGTCACAGTAATACTAATTAGTTTATAGCGTCCGTTGACGGCCGGATGCGGAAATACCGTTTTGGAAAAATTCGGAGGCATGCGCCAGTATGCGCTAAGTTGCGCTTACGTTCGTATGTTTGCACTCCTAATCGTTTCTAATCGTTAATGGAAAGGATGGATATTGTTTGCGTGACTCATCGCATTCTAGAGAATTACAGTACTTCGTAAATCATTCGCAAAAAAAAGTTCCCCTACGTTTACTTTCGTAACGATGCAACAAATTTTCAAACAGTTTCGGTCAGAATTCGCTAGAAATTACAAATTTTCCATGTTCGCAGGGCTTCGTTAGATGGATTCGCCTATGTGTGAGGGGGGCTTTAGTCAGTGAAAGTTTACAACTAATTGTATTTGTCTGGTACCGTACTTATGCTGATGTTTGAAGACATGTTAATGGTGTATTCAGGTCAGGCTGCCATTTTCAATAACCTCGATTTGAAAAAGAGCTATTTTCACAAATTTTATTTTTTCTCCGACTCTATGTACTTCCAGTTGCCATGGTTTCAACAACGTGCAGTAGCCAATGCTCTTAAGGTGCAGAGACTGACAATTACGTTTAGTCCTAAGCACCACACCAGTCAATTATATGATACTTTCCTCAGGACAGACACGTTTTCCCTTTGAAATTCATGAAAATATTTAAAAATTTGACCGGCCTAAAATGGTTGCCATGGCAACAGCAATTGTTTAGATATCTCGAGAACCGTATGGCATTTTCACTAATTTTTTCACCAATCTTCATCTTTCGTCGAGAGCTTTAAACCTCGAAACTTTTAGCAAAATAGAAAATTTTTAGTTTCCATCCAATGCTCGATGCTTACAGTCAGCTTCTCTTATAAAAAGCTTTTGTAATATTATACAGTATTATTACATGTATTACTAAATATAGTAACAAATATCTTGGATACGCAGTCCAATAAGCCTCGTGATTCCTTTCCCCATATCGGCCCGCTCGTGCAGAGCCATATCGGCCCGCTCGTGCAGTCATATCAGCCCGCTCATTCGAAAACAAGATGGCGAAACGCAAACTGGAACAGATGTAAATTTATGGCTTGAGCGACTGGATTTATTGATATGGGGGAGAACAGACCGACAGGGACTGCTAAACGGCTGAGAAAGTTTGTAGAGATTGTTTGTAGAGAAATCGAAAATCGTAAACACAATGTGACAGTCTTTAGGCCTACAGACTCAGACAGTGGGAACAATCCTCTTAAATGAAACTGAAATGCATATTGTAAGTTTTTTTCTCTGTCTCTCTTTCTAAGAATTGCTCTCTGTGAAATCCCCTTTAAATCTTTGCATTTCTAACTTTGTTTGAAAATGATTGCATATATGTAGTTTTAATGACGTCATGTTTATTGAAGGACGTCAGCTCGGCGGCAGTGTGTGCGTGCGTACTTTGCAACGTAACATAACGCCAGAAACAGTCGGGTTGGCGTATCGTCCAAAATAGTTCTGTTCGGTTCAATCAGTATAATGATTTATGGGAAAGTGCAGAATACATGTAATAAAAAGGTTACGACATGTCTAGTGTCGCATTGCCAGGCATATCGGCCCGGCCGCTCCATATTGGCCCTCGGGCCTAAAGGCCCTCGGGCCAATATGGAGCTATCCGTATTACCTGGAAGTGTATGTTCTACTGAATGCAAACCGCCAATCAATAATGCTATATCTGCGCCTGACATGGCCTCAGAATATGCCGTGGTGAGATAAGTTATCACTAGAAAAAATAATTCATTATCACGGGGTTAACCAATTCCATGCGGGATACCCCTTGTATCTGGGCAAACAGTTTGGATCCAGATCAGGCCCCACAAACGTGGGGCCTGATCTGAGATCCAAACTGTTTGCTGCCTAGACATCATTTCTACAAGAGTTGGTTAGACCAATATTGTCAAAGTATTCTTGATTTTTGATGCAGACGACAATTTCAGCAGACGACAAAAAATACCCAGAATGCAATGGGTTAATACCAATTTACTTATAGGCCTAGTATGACCGGAAATTACTGAGAATTGCATTTACCCTGTAAAGAAAGGAATGTAATAACTAATTCCCAATAATAATTTCATTTTACTAACATTTTCAAAAATTCATGTCAATCCGTTTGACCAAGGGGTCTTAAATCGTAAAGTAAGATTGAATTTTAAGAGCTTTTCAGAAGTATTGGTCTTTTTTTTTTCAAGACACTACTGTTTCAAGCTTACACATTCTCACCCTGTCCAATCGAAACACCGGTTAAACGGTATAAACTCCGGATAAACGTTATTGTAACACCAGATAACGGCGGATTCGCGCACAAACTATCATGGCGGCGCCCATACCAGGTAAAAATTTTGTTGTTTCTTTGCTTGCAAATAAATGTTTCCGCTGAAATGAAAAGTGAAATCGGTGGAGAAATGATTTATTTTACCATGTATGCTTCGATGCAGAGTGATTTATATCTGATTTCTTCAAACATTCGATCCGGAGTTGGTGCAACAGTTTCGGCCATGGCCACTTTAGCCGATTTGTCTGCAAATCGTTCGTACTTTAGAAAATATGCAGAAGTTATGAACATGTGAGGGGCTTTCGATGATTTTTTTTGGTATATTTAATAGTAAGTTTACCGTTTATAATAAAAAGATGCGTTGAAATTTCGTAATAAGAATTTCATGGCAAAAACAAAAAGTAACACCGGATAATACGGTATGAGAAACTCTGCTATCCAGCCTAGTTAACCTAGTAAAGATGTACTGGTATACCGTCATGTTTTCCTCCATTTCTACAAAAAGAAATGATATTTACGGCTCCTTCTTTACTTCCCTGCACAAATACTGAAGGAAAGAAACTGCTTCTTTGAGAGTTGATCCCCATTGATGTACTTATGCATCTTAAACTGTTCAAGGCTGAGTTATTTTTTAGGCAACTTTTGCATGTATATTGGCTGGTCTGGGAGGGAATTATGGTGAAGGGGTGCGCCTTCATATTCTCCCACCATTTCTACGAAAGGAAACGACTTTTATGACTTGCTGTTTGCTTCCCTTGACAAAGAAGCCCGTCCAGCTGGGGTCTACTCAGAGAGGAGAAATTTCGAGTTAAACCCAAGATGGGAGGCAAAATAGAAAATTATTAAATTGCTTCCCCAAAAAGTATACCATTTACCTCCAGACACTTTTTATGGCTTTCAATGACCATACTGCAAATCCTTGGGAATATTTAGAAAGGACAATGGAACGAAACTGTAGACCCAGAGTAGACTGCTCCTAAGGATCATTCTGACAAGGTATACATTGTCTATTAGCATTCTAAAATTGCTTACCCTGATAGGACTATAAGACTTGTACAAATAAAAAAGGGAAAAGCCTCATATAAATGAATAAGATTTATGTAGGGTTATGGTAAATGAAAAGGTATTTGCACAGGTTCTTGCAAGATGAATGTGTGCATTTCCAGGTAAAGAAACTCCGTGCCATTTTGCCTCTTCAAGGAACAATCTTTAATCTTAAGGGCTATAGGGAAATCTTTTCTTTCAAAGGAGCAAATTTTTCTCTTGATCCCTCCTCATCCGAGGACGCAAGCAGGAAACCACAGGTTTGTACCTGACCTGAACGGTACATGTACGAGACTTATTTATTTCGTCTAAGTACTGTCAAAGGCTGTTCTTTAGGCCTTCTACCCAAGTACTTCGAACCCATGCCGACTACGGCAACTCCGCCTGTTCCTAAGAAGCAAATTTCACGAAACATTGTTAAGCTTGATTTCTCTGAACGGCCCGTTGGATAGGGCTACTCGATTAAGCTGTGCGAACAAAATAAGGTATAAAACAAGCAATATCTGGATCAATATCTGGAAATATTATATGATTTAATTTAAAGATTAACAAATTATATATATCGTATAAGCGTTTGGATCCAGTTATTCCATGTATAAAGGTATACCTGCTTGTGTTCGCACAACAATCGAGTAGTTCTATCCAAGAAATAAAGCATAACATGGTTCTGTCAAACTTCTTTATGAAGAATCGTAGTGGCGCAAATGGTTAAGCAGATGTCTCTGGAAGGCTAAGAATTGCCGTATAGTTAGCATGGGTTCGAATCCTGGCCGCCCCATGGGTACCCCTTTATTTCTCAATATAAAATATAGTGCTACGTTAGTTTTCAAGTATTGTTCATAGTGGCATAGTGGTTATATTTTCTCATGCTGATCCATAAAACACACAAAAACTGCTTTGTACCATTTAAACGAAATTAATCAAAATTAAGAGAAAACTTCACTGGGGATATCTGAAAAACAGGCGAGATGATATTGAACTAATACTGCTAATAAACGTCTGAAGGGTGCAACCAGTATACCCACAAATGAACTTTTTTCTCAAGCAGGCTTACCAGGAAGCATCATTCCTTGGCATTTCAAGCCCCATTGGCTGGGACTGGCATTCAAAAGTTCAGTTTCTTGCCCCAGACTATTACAGATTGGAACTCCCGGGCAGATTCCCTTATATCTGCTGTTGAGTGTGCAGAGATTTTCAGTTACTGAGTTCACTTCTCTTGTAAGGTCTATGAACTAACTTCCGCAATCACAGGTTCTGGTGAATGATTGTCTTTGGACGTATCACCAGTAAGCAATTCTGAATCTGATTCGGAAGCTGGATAGAAGAGCGTTTCTCGTACCGTTTTAACCGGTGTTACTTTTTATTTTGGCCATGAAATTCTTATAACGAAATTTTCAACGTATCTTTTAATTATAAACTGTAAAATTTCTATTAAATGTACCCAAAAATTCATCGAAAGCCCCTCACATGTTCATAACCTCTGCATATTTTCTAAAGTACGAACAGTTTGCAGACAAATCGGCTAAAGTGGCCATGGCCGAAACTGTTGCACCAACTCCGGATCGAATGTTTGAAGAAATCAGATACAAATCACCCTGCATCGAAGCATACATGGTAAAATAAATCATTTCTCCACCGATTTCACTTTTTATTTCAGCGGAAACATTTATTTGCAAGCAAAGAAACAACAAAATTCTTACCTGGTATGGGCGCCGCCATGATAGTTTGTGCGCGAATCCGCCGTTATCCGATGTTACAATAACGTTTATCCGGAGTTTATACCGTTTAACCGGTGTTTCGATTGGACAGGGTGATTCTGGTTTGCTTATCCATGTTGTTACGTGGTATAAAATAATTTAGTCTTGGTGTTGGTAACTAACTTTTTTAAGCAATTGAAATTTGGTGTCGGCGCATTAACGTTAAAATCTCATAAATGGAGTTTGCAATATTCAAGGTATTGTGAAATGAATAGTAGGCCTAAACAAGACTGATCTTATTTTCTATCATATTACGTATAAGTCATTAATGTTTGCAATTGTATAATGCTTTTCTATCATTATTACTTTTCATTCAGTGACTACATCTAGTAGCCCACCCTGCTGAAAGTAGACCATTTTTCTAAGAATTTATTGAAATTTTGAAAACCTAGCTGTTGTTCAGAACCAAATAATAAATTTGAGCCGCGACACGACAAAACCAACAATGTGGATGTGCGCCCAGTGCAGACTCAGATCAGCCTGGGCATCCGCCCAGTCTGATCAGAGTCTTCGCTGTCCGCATGTAGGTAGCTTAGACCCTTAGCTACTCTTTGAGGACTTAACGAAGAGTCTGTTCAAACTAGGTGGATGCCGAGGCTGATCTGAGTCTGCGCCGGGCGCACAACCACTTTGTTTTCTCGCGTCGTGGCTCAATTATAGCTGATGATTGTATAGCAGTGTTGTTTCTCAATCTGGAAACGTAATTTTAACTATAATGTATCTGTTAAGCATTTTCTTGTTAACATTCTATTTCTTTCATCTTATTTTGTGATTTTGCTCTTATTTTGTACTTGGTCAATTAAAGGGGAGACAATCCACACCGTTTATAAGATGATTGAGAACTATCAAAAGCCGTCACTTTGTAGTTCAGGAACGAACATAGCATATTCATAAAACATATCAAAGCAGTTTCATTTACATTACGTAAAGGTAGAAAAATGCTGGCTGAAATTCGGTAAAAATTCTCAATAATTTTCGGTTCATACTGCTTCTTTGCTGTTGACCGATCTGACACTGTGCACAATGGCTGTCGACCGAGAATTTGGCCTAGACCAATATTAATAACTGCAAACGATACTACTGTTAATGGCTGTCGATCGTGCTTATAAATACTGCTGTCGATTGCCTGTCAATAACCACTTTAAATTGCGTGTTTAGCATGTAAGGTACAGTTTAGCTCGGTTCTATATTGCAACTGTAGAGAAATTGGTGTTACACCCGTACTTAAGAGTACACCGCTACTCAGATATGTGACAGGGCTCATGACAAAACAAATTATGGTGGTACATAATTTCAGGTTAATGCCCGGGATTTGTTTTCCATAAAAAAAAACATATGAAGTTGGGATGTCAAGGGAATGATGAGAGTCATAACATATTTTGGTGCTGACATTTTGACATAACTGAATTTTCATCCTCGAAGAATTTGGCTTATATGCAGCGCTCTGTGTCATTATTTAGAAGAGATCAACGAACGGGTTGCATTTTCTAGGCTACCATAAAAGGTAAGTGAAGAAAAAGTTTAGTATTTTTCTCTCGCTTGTGTTAACTCTTTACTACTCTTTCATTCAAGCAGTCACCGTTGATTTGTAGCCCCTGTGCTTGTGAGTCGGGTTTACAGGACAAGGATCCCAGTGTAGGATGGCGTCGCATGAAAAGTTACCTTACTGCATGTGCAAATGAAGACTCAGTTCAGCCTGCGCTTTCATGGAGTCTGATCAGTCTTCCCTTTAACTATACCTATATATAATCTATGAATCGCTATAGGTAATTTATAAACGGAAATATGAAACCTCTGATCAACTGGCAGATATGAGAGTTTACACCCAGCAGGCACATGACGTCGCACTGACGTCGATACGATGCAAAAACTTTGCATCGACGTCATGCGACGTCATTTCGACGTCATATGTCCACAGGGCAGTTCGCAAATGGCTTTAACTCGACGTCCTAACGCATCCCTACGACAATGCATTACAGACGTTAGACACAATTGAATGCAGTAATTTTGACAATATATGAAAATAGGCACTGCCTATAGGCGAGCACATCGCCCTTTTCAACGTGCGGGTGATATGATAAAACCTCTCTAAAGCTGCCACCATGTGAAGTTTTGAACAAAGTGCAGACCCTGATCTGACTACTCAGTGTACTATTCTGGATTCAATTTCACAACGCTTTTATTTGAGCCGCGACATGAGAAAACCAACAATGTGGTTGTGCGCCCAGCACAGACTCAGATCAGCCTGGGCATCCACCCAGTCTGGTCAGACTCTTTGCTAAGTGCTTAAAGGGTAGCTAAGGGACTGAGCTACATCCATGCGGACAGCGAAGACTCTGATCAGACTGGGCGGATGCCCAGGCTGATCTGAGTCTGCGCTGGGCGCACAGCCACATTGTTGGTTTTGTCGTGTCGCGGCTCATTTTTGTCGTATGAAATTTGTAATAATAATATTGAATCTCAACAGCTGCGAACTCCGTCTGACAAAATGATGAAAAACTGCCAGAGAACAGTTTGTCCTCTATAAGCTTTCCCCTCCGGAAAACCGGGCTATATTTTTTTTTCAGTTTCTTCTTTACATTTTACCCAACGCTCAGCCTCCTTGCATTTTGTATACTTACCATGTAGTGATCTACTCACAAAGGCGGTTAACGTTGAGGCCATCTTGTTTTTCTCAAAAGGAACCGTTTGACGTCATTACGTAACGTAGCGACAGAAAGACTGAACGACCTCTTTTTCTTATTGTTTTGTTAATTTCTATTTAAACCCGTCTAATATGGTGTCGTTACGAAAGAAATCCCATTGAAAGTAATGTATTTTTAAGGTAAAAATGTGTCTTACAACCATAGAGCTCCGCTCTTTCAAAGCTTCTAAGGAGCTTTGAATTGCAGGCGCTATATGCGCCTGCATGCGACTGCTCGCTATAATGCCGTCTTCTAAAAAGAAAGGCTTATGTTGATATAACATACTTTCAATGCTGATTCTATGCTGCGTGCCTGCTGGGCAGCTGGTATGGCCCGTCAGATAAAATGAAAGCATATGGATGTGTTCATTGGTGTCAGTGGGCCCCCTTTAAACACATTTTGGTCACCAAATATTTTTTCTTTCCAGATAGTGAAACGTAGACGCCCGATAGTGCTCTACAATGATGGCGGCAAACATGGCATACAACTTTCTTGGGAAGTCCGGTCTGAAAGTCTCAAATATATGCCTAGGAACTATGACTTTTGGGTCATCAGATGGATATATTGACGTACGGTATACACTGAGCTTATCAAACCTGGAATTAATTGTCATTTCAAACACTGAATTTAAATGTTTAAAAATGAATTGTTCGGTCGAGATTTTTCTTTTCAATTTTGAGAATTTATTTGCTATTGCCTCTAGCAACGATTATGCATAGCATACTCTTGCAGCGGGCCACCGTGCCGTAAAGGAATAAAAGTGATGGTTCATAAACATATGGCTTCTCAGGGGCGTAACTAGGGGCAATTTCATAATACGCACAACCATGTTTTATTCTCTACTTCTTGAAGGGAAAGCTAGTATTTCAGCCACTTTGGTAATTGGTATTGAAATCGTGAGTAGTAAGGACAGACACTCTGGCCACGGATTTTCCCATGTATTTTTACATAGACTTTTGGCCTGAAAAAAACTAAGTCCGCAGGGTCGCCTAGTGTAAAAATACATGGCCGTGTCCAGAGATGTCAATCCATGAGTTAACTTATTTAGGCTAGTGAGCCCCTGTTAGGCCCTTTTAAAGCCGTAAAAGTCATGTTCCTAGGCTCGCAGAGTTGTTCTTAGGACGATTCAGCGCCATTTTCCCACAAGAAATAGCCGTGGGATCATGCACGCAACTTTGCGGGACGTTGTAGGAAGTCTGTAGGAACTGTAGAATCCCACAAGAATTCTTTGCGGGATCACGCGACGTCTTTGGCCAGTTGTGACGTTATGTTATAGGAAGTCTGTAGGAACTGTAGGATCCCACAAGAATTCTTTGCGGGATCATGCGACGTCTTTGGCCAGTTGTGACGTTATGTTTGTACGTTTATGACGTCAGTAATTTCTAGCCGAAGTGTACAGGACGTTAGCCTCCACAGAAGCTGCGCTTTTCATTTTTTAAGGGGAAATAGCCACATCCACACATCCACACTGAAATTGTGGAGTTATTGTGGATGATGTGGATTTGATGTGAATTTTTGTGTATGTTTTGTGGAGTTGATGTGGATGATGTGGATTTGATGTGGATGTTTTTGGCTGATGTGGATCCACAATGTGGAGGTTCCACACGTCCACATCTACACATTCGACAATGTGGATGATGTGGATTCGATGTGGATGTTGTGTGGAGCTTATGTGGATGATGTGGATTTGATGTGGATGTTGTGTGGAGCTGATGTGGATCCACAATGTGGAGGTTCCACACGTCCACATCTACACATTCGACAATGTGGATGATGTGGATTCGATGTGGATGTTGTGTGGAGCTTATGTGGATGATGTGGATTCGATGTGGATGTTGTGTGGAGCTTATGTGGATGATGTGGATTGGATGTGGAAGTTTTGTGGATCATGTGGATCCACAATGTGGAGTTTCCACACGTCCACATCTACACATTCGACAAATTAGCTTAGTCTGTGCTTTCCTAGCTTAATTCTCAAGTATGCGAACAGACAGAGATGTTCAGGCACGTGCACTTTAGCGGAAATAAGTTATAAACGCATGAATGGTTGTTTTTCCCGTATTTTTTAGGTTTAGTTGAGTGTTAGATTACAGAGGCAAGCTACTATATACAGCATACGAGAATACTGTAAAGTCACGTCTCTGGTACAGTCAGGTCTTATGAGGCCGAGAGTCTGATATGTATAAAGGCACTGCAGAGCTATATGTCTACGTTAGACTAAGAGTCTAATAACAGGGGCAAGTAACTATGTAGAGCATAATGAGAAAGCCGTTGGGTCACTGTTACACTGAGACACTCAGTAGCATATGTCTGTCAGAAGCAAATCCATGAAGTGCCCTTAGACTGTACATTTACAGCTGTTCATTGAAAAAAGCCAAACAAACTTTAAAACGATAAAAAACGGGAAAAACAACCATTCATGCGTTTATAACTTATTTCCGCTAAAGTGCACGTGCCTGAACATCTCTGTCTGTTCGCATACTTGAGAATTAAGCTAGGAAAGCACAGACTAAGCTAATTTGTCGAATGTGTAGATGTGGACGTGTGGAAACTCCACATTGTGGATCCACATGATCCACAAAACTTCCACATCCAATCCACATCATCCACATAAGCTCCACACAACATCCACATCGAATCCACATCATCCACATAAGCTCCACACAACATCCACATCGAATCCACATCATCCACATTGTCGAATGTGTAGATGTGGACGTGTGGAACCTCCACATTGTGGATCCACATCAGCTCCACACAACATCCACATCAAATCCACATCATCCACATAAGCTCCACACAACATCCACATCGAATCCACATCATCCACATTGTCGAATGTGTAGATGTGGACGTGTGGAACCTCCACATTGTGGATCCACATCAGCCAAAAACATCCACATCAAATCCACATCATCCACATCAACTCCACAAAACATACACAAAAATTCACATCAAATCCACATCATCCACAATAACTCCACAATTTCAGTGTGGATGTGTGGATGTGGCTATTTCCCCTTAAAAAATGAAAAGCGCAGCTTCTGTGGAGGCTAACGTCCTGTACACTTCGGCTAGAAATTACTGACGTCATAAACGTACAAACATAACGTCACAACTGGCCAAAGACGTCGCGTGATCCCGCAAAGAATTCTTGTGGGATCCTACAGTTCCTACAGACTTCCTATAACATAACGTCACAACTGGCCAAAGACGTCGCGTGATCCCGCAAAGAATTCTTGTGGGATTCTACAGTTCCTACAGACTTCCTACAACGTCCCGCAAAGTTGCGTGCATGATCCCACGGCTATTTCTTGTGGGAAAATGGCGCTGAATCGTCCTAAGAACAACTCTGCGAGCCTAGGAACATGACTTTTACGGCTTTAAAAGGGCCTAACAGGGGCTCACTAGCCTAAATAAGTTAACTCATGGATTGACATCTCTGGACACGGCCATGTATTTTTACACTAGGCGACCCTGCGGACTTAGTTTTTTTCAGGCCAAAAGTCTATGTAAAAATACATGGGAAAATCCGTGGCCAGAGTGTCTGTCCTTACTACTATCGTGTCTGATTTATAAATTTTCAGCATGCAAATATGCAGGTGCGTTTTGAAATTTTGTCAATTTTGACAAAATTTCAATACGCACTTGCGTATTTGCCGTATAGGTAGCTACGCCCTTGCTTCTCATCGCTGTTTGTTCAAGCCCTAGCGGTGCACATGTGAGAAAGCCAAAGCCTACGGAAGGTCAGGTGTTTTTTTCCGAACGATCAGGAGCCGTATTTATAAAACAACTTAAGTCGTTGCTATGCTGTTGCTAGGGCTGAATTTCTATAAAGGAGATTCCCTACAACTATGAAATTTGGTCTGGAGGAACAGTCTTACAAAGACTGTTCCTCCTGAGCGAATTTCATAGTTGTAGGGAATCTCCTTCTAAGACATTTAGCCTTAGCAACAGCATAGCAACGACTTAAGTGGCTTTATAAATACGGCCCCAGCTCGACATAAGCGTAATATTCTCGAAAGGCCATAAAACCCATATCAGTAAAAAAAAAAGAAAATATGAGCCGCGACACGAGAAAACCAAAAACGAAGTTGTGCGCCCAACGCAGACTCAGATCAGCCTGAGCACCCACCAAGTCTGATCAGATTCTTCGCTAAGCGCTTAAAGGGTAGCTAAGGGTCTCAGCTACCTCCATGAGGATATCGAAGACTCTGATCAGGCTGGGCGGATGCCCAGACTGATCTGAGTCTGCGCTGGGCGCACAACCATTTTGTTGGTTTTGTCGTGTCGCGGCTCATATATGTACATGTCCTAACAATCCATTTGAAAAAAAATACTAGATCTAGATTTAAATAAATATTATATTGGGGGAAAACAAACAAAAACAATTTGTTGTTTTCTACATGGTTTCAAATTTTCGTGGCAGCCGTATTTGTTGTTTTCATGCATTTCACAGCTTCGTCTGCATCTATGTTGGAGCGAGTTAGCGCGTTCATTGATAGCCGACTGTATTATTGTTTGAAACTCACTTCACTTTCATCGGGTCTCTCTTGATTAGCTGAGAAAGTACAATGTATGCGATGGTCAAGTGAATTAGTGAACATGGGTTTAAAAACGTCCAACCAACACACATTTTCATATTTGTAATTACTCAATGAAAGTGAAGTGAGTTTCAAACAATTATATTTACACTTGCCACTGACTTTCCATAGGTGAACCCTTTAGAGCAACTGGCTTCACACACCAATGAAGGCCAATTGATCATGTGACGTTGTCGTCAAGCGACGTCTTATGTAAACAAGCGTCTTGATTGGTTCTTGCAACGTTCGATTGACGCCAAGGCAGGACGACGGCTGTTTAACGTTTTGGCCGGACACGCCGTTACTAACTTTTCTTCGACCCATGTTTTGCCTTTTCTACACCAAATTACCATGAAAACGGCACAGAGAGGTTCACCAATAAAGTGTAAATGTAAGAATAAAAATTTGATTTTTCAGCGTTCATCGTGTGAAGAAGCCAGTGGTCGTCGCTAAAATTCTACAAGAAGCGCTTCGCGCTTCATGGAATTTTAGCTCCGCCCACTGGCTTCATCACACGTTGAACGCTGAATAATCAAATTTCAATTCTTAAATAAGTAGACTCTCGTTATCTCAAACACTGATATCCCAAAGTAACTTCTTATATCAAAGAATATAGTTTAGACAAATTGCTTGTTTTTCTTTACATTTGAATCACTGTTATCTCAAACTACTGGTTTGTAAAAATAAATTTTCTGGAACCAGAAAATTTATTTGAGATAACAGTAGTTTGAGATAAACGCCAACGTAGAGTTATCGAGAGTTGACTGTAAATATATTTTGCATGGTAGTTTTTCACCAATAAGAGACAGCTTACAGAAGAACAGTCTCACCAAATTATGGACAGATTTGTCGAACTAGGGGGAAACTTTCTGGACACAGCCAACGTCTATAGCTTCGGAAAATCGGAAGAAGTAATCGGCACTTGGTTACAAAAGTAAGTCCTTATGAGGTGTCGTTTTACTATAAATCCCCTTTTTGTGATATCACAAAGTCGTATTTTTGATTCTGTGATATCACATATTCTATTTTGGATATCACTAAATCGATTTTGCGATATCACTAAATCGCATATATTTTGTGATATCACTAATTCGATTTTGTGACATCACAAGTTTCAATCAGTGATGTAACAAAACAGGGAATTTATAGTAAATCGGCACCTCATAAGTCCTTATTACCTTTGCATATAGCACCCAGATAAATGCAAGCCTTTGGGTCAGAATGATTTTTCACATCAGTTACGTTAAAAAAGGATTTAAAACGACTGTCGCTGGGCAGACTACAGACATGAAAATATCAAGGCCGACTAGCTAAACTAGAGCTAGTGAGCAGGGCCTCGCGACCAGAGCCAGCGTCTAATGAATCTTTGAAGCAACGAAAATGCTTTAGTTTTAAAAATTGACCCCTGGTCCCACACAGGGGCATGACCCAGAGGCTTAGCTGTTTCCCACCTCAGGTAATGCTACAGAGATATCATCCAAATATGAAAACAATTTGACATGTGACTGAAACGATGAGCAATCAAAAAAGGTTTAACGCAAAACTTTGACGTAAAAGTTAGTTAACGGGACGAACGAATTGAAGAACGAACGGACGAACGAACAGGCAGAACGAAAACTATATACCCCTGACATACTTCGTATGTCGGGGGTATAAGCTAAGGTCCCACCCATCTGAACGCAATTAAATTTATCGACCATGACTTGATTAAAACTAAACATAGTCTGTTGCTTGAAATCGGCGGATTTCTTTTCAGTGCTGTAGAAGTAGCTGTAAGGTCCTCAAGGCTGGCATGTTTATTATACTATATTCCCAACAACATCATATCAGGATTTGGCAAAAAATGTAACAACCACAGTGAGTTAGTCATGCTCATGATGTCTATCTGGAACACTTAAGCACTTAAAACACGACGGATACTTTAATTCAAGGGATTCGAACTCGGGACTGACGTTTGTGAGATACAAATTTGGGAACAATACACGACCATGTGCATTTTGAACCTGTCAGTGAAAACAAATGAGCCAACACGTATCAAAACTTTGGGTAACCACTTCTATTATTTTCAGACAACAGCGTGACAAAATGATCGTGGCGACGAAAACTAGATTCCCTCTGAGCATCACTGATCAAAATGGGATGGGTCTGAGTAGACGAACCATCGTTCAGAATTGTGAGGGCAGTCTTAAGAGATTACAAACAGACTACATTGATCTGTATCAGGTACGGTGTCAGTGATATTTAACCCATTTATGCCCATTGGATTATTCTGTTCTTATCAAATGGATGAGTCCATTTGTCACTTAAGGGATGTCTGGTTTAGTTTATTTTTTCTATCGCTTTTATTGTATTTAAAGGAGAAATGAAATACTCATTTGTCTCGTGCAGTAGTGTAGACACTGATTTTGCGGCGTCTAATGGTCGGCACTGTTTGCCTATGTCCTATTTATAGGACGCTTAAAAAGCAGACGACAAAATTTACGTCTGCAAAAATTTAAAAATGCCTTGTCCAAGACATGTCGTATTGAGAATTCAAAGACTAGAGGGCAAACTGTGTAGATCTAGCTGAGGCGGCTCATTATGAGCCGCCTCATCAGGATCTACGATGTTTGCAAATTTTGCTATTTCGTCACTGGGGCTTAAAGGGTTAAACTCGGTTCAGTGGATCTACAGTATCCAAATTATGGTAAGTTCTAGAGTTAAAGAGAGACCTACAAAATAGGGCCTTAGAATCCGCTACCGTTACACTACCGCTACAAGTATGTTTATGTAGAACTTGGACGGGACACACGGTGCCAAGTGCGTGCAACTATGGAGCCACTTTGGGAACGTCGTTAGGAGAATTGAACTGAACTGAACTGAAAAATGAATGTTTAATCAAACAGAATGATATAAAGTCAGCAAAAGATACACTCTTGTATTTCAACTATGCAAAGTTGTAGCTGATCTTTGCTATTATATAGGATGCAGTCGCAACTAGTCAGTTCAAACACAACCAACGACCAGTCCATTTGCAATCAATGCTATAGCAAGCCATTTTACTTTTTATTATGGAATGTAGATATCTCATATATTATATCAGATATCTAATATATACTCAGAGGCAATAATATGTATACAGTTTTTGATTTTGAATACTGGGCTTCGTGTAAATGGGTGCATAGACATATTAATAATACCATTTGGCAAACGCCTAGCTCTGCAAAGCACAAACACAAATTGTTTTGCAGTCATTAATAATTGAGTAATGGCCCTTATTTCAAAATCAGTGGTCTCAATCAAAACTCGCTTTGCACATGGCAGATGGCATTTTGCACTTCATGAACATCTAGCACTAATGTCGGTGAGTAAAACCACATCTTCATTTAATCTGAAACTCCCACCAAACGTCTTCAACCATAGAAAGAAATGCTACATGTATCAAATTATCTCCCTTTGAATAAAAATTATAGGGAATCAAATGTTTCTCTATCTTACCTGGAGTTAGAAGTTTCCACTATGAATTTTCGGAAAATTGTTGTTTGGCTTTTTGTCTTTGTGCACACTTGAAAAGAACTTCATAGACTTGTTTATTTGAAAGAAAACTGCAAATAAACGTCCCATAGGAACTCAATGCCTATTCAATACATGTTACCAGAAAACGCCAAAAACATTATTTCTTGGTACAAAAATTTGATACTTTACCCCGATTTTTACACGAGTGTGCGACATGTCCTTACAAATCTTTCATCCCTTTTTAATGTAATGCGTAAAAATGCATAAAATCAATCTCCATTGTCCAGAGTGAATGTTAAAAGGGGAGCTACTCCAGCCACAATGTTGATTCAAATCCCCGGCTTGTTTAAAACCATGTCATTTCCTTATCCTTTGGCCGATTTTACTGAAAATTGTCACAAATTGTGCGAAAATGATTATTTTTATCTAGAGTGCCAAGGTATTATGCAGATATGCAGACATCTGTAGAAACGTCGAGACTGCGTTACCTGAATACTTTCTTTTGCCTCTGAGTATATTATATAAGATATCTTATTTATTATATAAGATATCTTATATATAATATATCTTATATAATGCATAAGATAATATATAAGATGATAATATATTAGATATCTATATAACATATAAGATATAATAATATAATCGATAACATAAGAGATATCTTATATCCCATATAAGATATCTGATATAGGATATAAGATATCTTATGCGGCTTGCCATACAATGCTGAATGAGAAAGTTGCACTATGATTGCCAGAGTCTGATTTGTTACCAACATCCCGCGTTGCGATTTATTTTTTGGGTGAACTGTTATTTCAGTGCATCGCATTTTTCTCTCGCTGTCAGAGGTAAATATGTATCACACCAAATCAAATCAAATGTTTATTCAGTATGATAACCTGTTCATAGGTAAGTGACTGAAGTAAATAAATGCGACTAAATATAACTCCTCTACTTTTGTCTTGTATTTTTTTTCTCATGCCTGTTATATCGTATTATGGTTCGTGGTGAGCTGGGAATTTGGGGTTTATAATCTTATATAATTCTTCCCGTTTGTTATACAGACAGGAAAATAGAGTTGTTCGATAAATTGTTTCAGATGCTATAAGAATATGTGTTTTTTTTGTTTTTTTTTTTTATAAAATTGGGAGATTTTTCTTTATTCCAAAAGTTCTCGCCGTGGCCGGTGTTGCATATTCTCTAATTGGCCACGAACACACTCGGCGACTTGGGCCGTATTCATAAAGGCACTTAAGTCGTTGCTATGCTGTTGCTAAGGCTGCATATCTTTAAGGGAGATTCACTACAACTATGGAATTTGGTCTGGAGGAACAGTCCTTGTAAGACTGTTCCTCCAGAGCAAATTTCATAGTTGTAGGGAATCTCCTTCAAAGAAATTTAGCCTTAGCAAAGCATAGCAACCACTTAAGTCGTTTTATGAATACGGCCCAAGGAGTCTTCTATTTTCTTTTCTATAGTGTATTCCTTCCAAAGGATCTAACTTTTAAGAACTGACGATTTTTTTTCTATATGACATATATTGCAAAAAGGGAAGGCAGTATTACCGTAAGTTTAAAAAAATTGGGACACCGCAAATAGTTTTAGTAACTGTCCTAAAACTGCACCAATTTGGTTTTACAGTGCAGAAATGCGTCCAAACGTTACAGATGGAATGACGTAGATCCTGATTAGACTGCTTATTGTAGGAACAGTCTGATCTGGATTTGCCCTATTTGCTCAGACCTGTCTCACGGTCACAAGATTTTAAATGATCACGGTATTGTACTTATATAGGCACATGCGTGGGACAATGGGACACCAATAGAAGAAACACTACGGACATTTGATGACCTGATTAGAGCTGGAAAGATAAGATATTACGGGTTCAGCAATGTCTGTGGCTGGCAGCTTCAGAAGATCGTAGACACGGCAAAAGAATTTGGCCTTAATAATTGTATCAGTCTGCAGGTTTGTTTTATAGCTTTGTGAAGTTCAGAAGCTACAGACTGGGGAAAACATGCGTGCCAGGCACAGAATCATTTCAGTTAACCACTATTTTGTATTTAGCTAAGGGTTCATTAAAACACACACACGCACCTAAGAGTCCAAAATAGAACAATATGGGTTCACTGGTTCAAATATCTGTGAAACGAGAGGAAAACCTTTTCTCTATAGTACCTACACTGTAAAAAAAATTCTGTAGATTTTACGGTAGAATAACTGGAAACCAGCTGCCAGTCCTTTTCCCGTTATTTTACGGGCTTTTGCCTGTAAGACATTGTTGGAAACCACGACATGGAAGTTTTATGTTAACTTGGCGCACTCGAAAATAACTTTGTATTGTTGAAGGGCTATCACACCAAAAAGACATCTGCTCTATTCTGTCCCACTCTCATTGATGATTCCTGCAATTTTTACGGGCGCCCATAAAAATAACGGTAAAAGGACTGGCAGCTGGTTGCCAGTTATTTTACCGTAAAATCTACCGTTTATTTTTGCAGTGTAGTATAGAATAGAATAGGTATTTGGTTTACAGCAAATACCATTGTTTTTCAACAGACGCAATACGCCTTGGTAGAGTTAGTGAAGTATGTATGTGAAACATTGTTCATTAGTATTAAAATACATCTACAGTAACGTCAATGCACATTAAGTCGTCAGGTTGCGGCATATTTTGTATTACTATGCACAAACGAACAAAGGTATTTGAGAACAGTTTTTTGCAACGGGTACCAGAACTATTAATCTAAACGATTATTTATTTCCATCATTCCTGAAATACGAACTTTTTTCGTGAAAAATCACTGAATGACAGAAGGGTGGACCTGACGACCTTATATGACAGTACATGTTAAGTCGTCATCTTATGTACTGGAATGTCGTCAGTAGGCTCTTAAATTATAACCTTCGTGGATTCTTTAAAAAAAAGAAAAGGAAACTTATTTAATCAATTAATTCGACCTCTTGCAAATAATAAAACGTAGTATAAGGAACAGAACTCTATCATGACGAAGATAATTTAATACATGAGCACTGAAATCGTAGCCGGGGGGGGGGGTGTATCTGTGTTTGTGCATGCATTCCTTTTTATGTACATTTCCTTCTGGTGTTCTAGGAAACATGGGATGCGCTTCTGGGCAGTTTATTCAAATTATGTCTCAGATGAGCTCGCGCATCTGCAACTTGAGTCTGAGACCTCACTGACTTCCTGCATAAGCTTTGGGTCCTTTCTTTGGAACCAGGCCTTGCAGGCATTGCTGAAAATTAGATAATTGGAATAAGAATTTGAATGATTTGAAGGAGAGAGAGAGAGAGAGAGACAGAGAGAGAGAGACAGAGACAGAGAATTTAGACATGCTTGCTGTTATAAAAAGTATCCAATGCTGTTCGAGGATGCTTGCAAGGTGCTACCACCACCCCATACTTCTCAATAGTTCCAACGTAGTTCGTTTTGTGCTATCTGATTGGCTAGAAGAAAAAACTTTAGCCTTCGTAATTTTCAGCATCATAATCTCACAGAGATATTTTTCCCCAAGCTTCTAAAATCAACTATTTACTACTATTTTCCATTTGTTCATGATACAGTTGGAATTTTAAGGCATAAAATATTGTGGACTTTATCGATGTCTATACGCCGGCGAATCGCCCACAAAAAAGCCTTTCGGGCTATATTCAGTTTGCGAGTGATTCGCCGGCGTTTACACATCGATAAATTCCACGGAAATAAAATTCATTCCTATAGTAACATCAATACAGTCGCTTTGGTGAAGTGAAACTTTCTCGCGATTTATAGATCTGTTCGGTATCTAGTGTAAAAGAGTGGAGGCAAGAATACATAAAAATGTCACATTAAGTCGTCAGATGTCTTATTAGGTCGTCAGTGCTCTTTCATGGTAAATATTTTATCTAATCGCATGATTTGGTATAAGGGAAATCACTCTTTCGCTTCTTTTACCATTCTTCTCAAGGCCGAGCACTTGACTATGGCACGTGGCCGAATCGGAAAGTTTTAAAACCAATTCGCCGTTACCCGTTAAATCTGGACTATTCCGTCGCCCACTTTTTGATCAGGGTCGAAAAACAGTACCCCTAAATAACAGCTTATATCTTGCAAATATTAAAAATAATAATAGTTATGGCAAAAGAATATAAAAGCTGAATAACTTTATTTTTAATTTTTGCCGCTCCTCCACTTCTTTGATGACGTAGGCAAAGAGAGCATTGTGAGAAAGGAGAGTGACGACTTAATGAGCCTGACGACTTAACCCGAATTGACGTTACCAGTTGTAAAACCAGTAGTAGCACTGAGTAGATAAATGTCACAGTGAATATAGACAAAGTAGAATTTATCCTTATGTACGAGTAAAATACAAATTGCCTTTCAATTTACAGTCTTTTCGTTGAAGTGTATTTTAAGTA
Organism: Ctena decussata; assembly: GCA_963989385.1. Lineage (NCBI taxonomy): Eukaryota > Metazoa > Mollusca > Bivalvia > Lucinida > Lucinidae > Ctena > Ctena decussata. The sequence continues at coordinate 21,188,070 of OZ022508.1, forward strand.
GGAGAAAGTATTTTAAGTAGGAGAAAGTCCGAGTATCTGTCCATTCCAGGCCCCGAGGTTATAAAACTTTTTTCGTGCTCAACTCAGCTGAGCATGAAATTTTCTCTGCTGATAAATATGAAAATGCCAACTAATGTTGGCATTTTCATATTCATAAGCAGAGAAAATTCCATAATTAGCTCATTTGAGCATAAAAACAACTGTACGTATCAGTAATTTGCTATTTATTGGCAGGTAAAATTTCATGCTCAGCTGAGTTGAGCATGAAAAAAGTTTTATAACCTCGGGGCCAGAAAAATAATGGAGACGAGGCCTCGAAGGGGCCAAGTGCCATTTTTTCAGGAATTGACAGATACTCGGGCTTTCTCCTATACATAAATGCCAGTAAAACCACTGTGTCTCTTTTTCACAGCAACAATATAGCATGCTGATCCGACATTCCGAGTATGAGGCATTTATGGTTTGCAAAAATGAGGGCATAGGTGTTTTACCTTGGAGTCCATTGAAAAGGTGGGTATGCTTTATCAGCCGACGGATGCATTTATGGATGCGACAAAATCATTGAAACGAAGTCATGTTCGGCTCTTGGATACCCAGTTAAATCATGAGCGATCTTTGGTTTGGTGAAATATAAACATCAGCTGCATTGTGAAAAGATCTATCCCAGCAGGCACATTACGTCGAAATGACGTCGTACTGACGTCGATGCGACGTCACTACGTCGCGTCGACGTCAGTACGACGTAATTTCAACGTTATGACGTAACGTCAGATGTTGATGACAATTTCATTTTCAAGACGTCTTTATAATTTTCCCCTGATACAGTATTTCTAATGGACAAGCAAACGCAACGTATTTGGAAGATAAAAAGATCTTCGTTTATGAGACATAAAAATCAATACAACGTCTGGAAATACCAAACAACGTCAGTTTTTACGCTGTAAGACGTTACAACGCACTCGCAATGCAAATTAGTTCTTTCAGCTTTAACTGAAAACCAGAACTCAAAAACCGACAAAATTTTCACCGTCGATGCGAGTGAAGTAATGTAAACTAACGACGGAACGCCAACAAGTTAGGCCTTTCCGTCTAGAACAAAACTCAAGATTTAGCGATTCAAGGAAAAAGTAAACTTCAGTTTTTTGGCACTAAATAGCGGCACCCAACGAAGATCATGGGACCACTAAAGAACAATACGAAGCAGAAGTAGAGTAGAAAATTTATTGGCATACAATACCTATTTTGAATTTTTGAACTGTGAAATCAGACATCGGAATGTATGATCCGATTTAAAGAAATACCAAATTTTTCAAATCTAGCAGTTTTGTCCGCAACGCCAGATACCTTTATTTTGCATACTGGGTGGTATTTTCTGAGGATAAAAATCATTACCAATTCAATATTAAGTAAATTTAAACCAGGCGGACATGAAATGCCTATGCCGAATAGTTCTTTACCAGGAATGTTTTTGGAATTTATTTCTGAGAGCCGATGTAAAATAATAAGCAAATCTAGCGGTTTTGTCCGCAACTATATTTGTACGTTGGTTACGTTTCATTTGAAATCAATGAATGGATGGATGACACGATTTTACGTCCTTTTCAACATTATTTCAGGACGATGAGAGGTTGATAATGAAAGGCTGTGTGCAATGCACCCCGTTTATGTTTAAAAAGATTATCGCCTCAAGCGGGGATCGAACCCGGGACTGCTAGGTCAGTAGGCCAGCGCTTAAACTACTGAGCTACCGCGGCTCCCTATTGGAATCGGGCAAAATCGTAAGTTGTCCTGAAAATTAATATCTTCCGGAAGTATTCTGCTAGCAGTTGCCGCAGTTGACAATTAAATTCATGTACATTTAATGAGTATTTATTTAGGAAATGCGCTGTGCCGTTGCAGTGAACTGGCAACAGAGCTCAAAATCTGACGTTTTCTGACGTTACGATAAGTATCACCAACATCTTACGTTACGTCTATATGCCCACTGAGATAAGACACACTAAGTATGCTGTTTGATTTTGTCAATAGTTTTCATTTTTCTTCTTTAGTGTCTTAGTTATCAAGACCAAGTGGTCTCAAGAATAACGGTAACAGGACACTTCGGCCCACAACCACCTCGGCCCCTAGAAACCTCGGCCCCTAGTCATCTCGGCCCCAAACCATCTCGGCCCCACATAGAAATAAATTCCTGGACACTTCGGCCCCTAGTCACTTCGGCCCCTAGTCATCTCGGCCCCATAGCCCTAGTCACTTCGGCCCTAGTTGGACAAATTTAAATGATTTCTATATTTTTCACTATTTTTGCCCATTGAAATTCACAGTAATTTTCCTCGAGAGTGCCATAGAATCCTGCAAAATTATGAGCTTACTACCCACTCAGTCTTGCGAGTTTTGTTTGGTTGGTTGTTTTGTGTTTATTGGCATTATTTCTGTCTATATCGAGCCGTCTCCCAGAGAGGCGAAGAAAGAAGGGAGATTATAATAGCCGGGAGTAAATAGCCACACTACAGCGATGCGCACATACTGCAAGCACAGAAGCTCCTTGCCCTACTATTATCCAGATTAGTAGGACCGCATGGCACTGAAAGTTACCAAGCACTATCGCCCGGCCGCATCCATCCTCATTCTTGCGGAAACTGTCGTGGATACGTTCGTGCGGATCTTTTGTGTTTCCTTTGACAACCATAGAACGAATAATCACAAATGCGTGGAGGTACGTTTCTCGTTGGTGTGTTTTTTTGCTTCGTATCGTATTTGTTGTATTATTTTTGGTAGGCAGGTAGAACCAATCTTCAATGTTTTACAGGGTAAATGAATGTCTCTTTTTCACATGATTTTCAAATCTAATCTTACTTGTTGTGATGAACTAAGAGGTAGAAACTCTCCGTGCCTTGAAACTTTTTATTTCAGCACAAGCATGTGCTTTCTCTGTAATGACAGATTAAAAACTTGACTTGGGCCAGGTATTTTTTATCTATTTTTCCTTGTTCTCATTTTTACCAATAATTTATTTATTTATATATCTATTTATTTTTGTTTTTTAATGTTAAATACCATGGTTTTCCTTTATTTAATACCAAACATTTTGTCATGCCGACTCTTTGGACTAAAACTGTAAGGCTTTCATATTTTTAGACTGATAGAAAGGATATGACCAAATGCTACATGCGTATAAACTGTAAATTGTTTAATATTCGCAATACCTTCATTTTTGCTAATATTTGCAACGCCTTCAGTTTTGCTAATATTCGCGAATCGGATTCAAGAACCTCGCTAATGTTCGACAAATTAACTTCCAAAGTGACAATTGGATGATCGTGATATCAAGAACTCGCCGATATCTTGAAAGCGATATTACGTTAAAAACTAAAACACGAAACTAAAACGTTAACGCGAGTTACAATAACTGAAGTTTATATGACATCTATCTATCTATCTATCTATCTAATTGTGCTATAATTTTTTCGCGCGATCGTCCCTCTGTCTATATATTCCTTCTGTTTGTCTCTTTAAAAGACATTCACCCTGCCTAACGTCCAGCTAAGCAACGGTATTGATTAAAGGCAGGAGTGGACTATAAAAGGCAAAATTAGCTATCTATTCTCAGTTTTCCAATAGCCACCAAAGGGTAAACATCTACAGTAGCTCCTGTAGATTTATCTCCAATTTGATTGGCTGTTGATTTGTTGGGGTATTTACTTGTGAAATGATTGACAGCTCTTATTAGCTCAGTGACTATGCTGTTTTGTCACATAGGAATTCATGCAAATATGATAAATAATTAGGAAATTGAGACAAAAATCACACAAAATATGATAATTTTTATTTAGAATTTATGTGGATAATTTTTATACATTGAAGAAAAGAAAACATATCAGTATACACAATATATATTTGATTTCATTTTTTATCTTGTTGATATAAATCAAAATCACCGAAAAATAAAAATTTCATCTACCCATTTAGGTAAAAGTTCATCTAGATACATATAAATTTTAAAACGGATGAAGGTGATTTTGTTATTTTCATGTCAAATTCCTGAAAAAAATAGTAAAATTTCATAATGAGAAACTACCAATCATATACTTATTTTTTTTATTTTATCTTTTTAAAGGATGAGACAACTGATCTCCAATATTAAAATAACATTTCACATAAATAAGTTGATTAATTAAGTATTTAATTAATACTGAGCTGACATAGAATTATATACAGCTACTCATGTGGGACCATTTTACTATTAACTTATTTTAGAATATAACAAATGTCTCATAAGTAAAACCTAAAATATTCTACTTTTGCGTTGATGACATTACTCTCAATAAAGTTACAAAGCCTTCAAATTTCATAGTATTTTTTCATGTGCATACAAATCAATATCATAAAAATGAAAACAATTTTATGACAAGGTAACACATTGCCTGAGGGTTATCTCTTATCAGCTATAACAGGACAGTGGTCTAATCTGCACAGTAGCTAAGCCACGCCCACTTACTGCCTCATACAGGTAGCTAATCCTTTACAGGGGGGTGCAGAAATCCTGCCTTTAATCGTGACACGCGACATCGATTAGTGAGTGATAACCTCAGGTGTGATATTTAACGATGAGCAATAAACAAACGCACACGAGCAAGATAAGGCATCTTTAATTATCATGGCTGGATATACGGAAAGAAGAGAATTTATATTTGAGTTTTACAATATGCAAATATATATTGAAATTAACATACATAACCAACAGAATGGTCATTATTATAAACTCTGATAAGTCTGACCTATTGTGTAGACTGATTTCAGTATTGACTATTTCCGCACATGCCTTATGGTCTTTTTTCAAATTAAAGACGCCTTATCTTGTCCATGTACGTTGTTTATTGAGACTCGTTAAATCACACCTACATTGATCGTGTATATCAGTAATCGCTGATCGCTGATTAATTCATACCGCGTATACACCTGGATTTTTTAAAACAGATATTCAGACAGACACGGTCGGATGTACAATGATAGATAGATAGATAGATAAATAGATAGATAGATAGATAGATAGATAGATTCAGTCGGTGTTAAAATGACCCAAAATTGGCAAAAATGTAAATTTGAAAGAGCAAACTTTTGCCAGGCTAAAACGAACCGCACTTAATCTAAATAACTACGGCTATTTCACTCATAATCGCGGAGGTGAGTGATCTATCACATCATGAATTTTCCTTTAATAAATATCATCATAAAGCATATTTAGCAGATCGGCGGTTTCAGGTCCGCACCTCTCGCAACAGACTCCCTTAAGCCCCCGCCCCCCCCCCCCCCCCCCCCCCGGCCGCTCTTAACCTTCTGCTTTGCAGACACTGCGCTGTCTTGTTTTAATTTCTGTTTTCTTGTTTCAAATTCGTTTCTAAATAGCTTGTTTTATTTTCTTTTATAATTTTCTTATATTAATTTCTATTCTGTTTGTTTATTTTAATTCCTGCATGTCTGATTTTCTTGCTTTTGTTCCCTTTCTAAATTTGATTTCATTTCATTCTGTTTTTTTTTTTCTGATAAATATCGGAAAGGTAATGTCCGTTCTGGGATTCCATAGTTAAAACTTGATATTTTTTCTGTCGATGACAGCGCATGTTATGCGAAAAATGTGATAATTTGATTTGATGTGATGGAAATTGTTCCCATCCGATGAAATGCTATTGCAGTGGGAAATTCGATTTACGAATAGGCCGACGGCCAAGGGTAGCAAGGAACACAGTGGACTTAGTACCCTCGGCTTGCGAAGATGGTTGAATTGCTACTTATGATCAGATTAATAATGTTCATTCCTTTTGGGTGTGCTTCTTAGTTACAAAGGATCGCCTTTTCAGCCCCAATGAAATTTATTGAATTTTTAGAGCCGTTTCACGGTAATTTGTGAGCGTTCTTTCAAGATACTGCAAAAGTAATAGCTGTATACATTTAATGATAATGCAAAACAAAGCCTGACATTCCTCTGAAAAGCGTTTCTGATAATATTACACATAAATATACTCAAAAAAATACGAAAATACAACTGGGGCCGAAATGTCTTAGGGGCCGAGATGACTAGGGGCCGAAGTGTCCGTGGGGCCGAGATGACTGGGGCCGAGGTGTCTGGGGCCGAAGTGACTGGGGCCGAGATGGTTTGGGGCCGAAGTGTCTAGGGGCCGAGATGGTTTGGGGCCGAAGTATCTGTAAATCAGAATAACAATCATTTGCCAACCATTTTCATTTCAGCGGTATGCTTACTGGAAAGTTCAAAAGGGGTGAAACTCCTGATAAGGATAGCAGCAGAATAGGCATTTTACATGCCAAAGAGAATAAGCCCGGCAAAGTACCGATGAATCGGTCTTGGGACCAATATGGTCAGGATGATGCCTACTGGACACTGATAGACACCATCAGGGACATTGCTAAAACACATGGTTAGCAGGGCGTAGCTAGGGCCACTTACGCAATACGCACAATCATGTTTTATACTCTTTGAGGGCAATAATAGAGGTCTGTTGGCAGTTAGTATTTAAATTATGTCCAATTAACATTTCAGCATGAAAATACGCAGGTGTGTTGAAATTTTGTCAATTTGACAAAATTTCAATACGCACCTGCGTATTTGCGTAATGGTAGCTACGCCCTTGGTTAGTATTCTTACCGGAATGTTCGTCCAGCTCATTTATGTTTTAGAGCCATTTGTGCTGTTTATCAAGGTTTAAAGGAAAAATATAGGCAATGATAATTTTTCTAAGTTTCATATTGCTCTAGTTTCGGTACAAGAGATTTCTTACGATTGTAGCATTCCAGTAACCCCAAAAACTCCAAATTTTCGTTCGTGTTGTATTCTTTGTTTCCATTGACAACTTTTATAGATTCTATTTCATTCTAATAAAATATTTGATGCCAGGACTGAAGACTATTGTATGTATAAAATTTCAGAGAAGTGTACTTAAACTGTGGTTGACATACAAAATTACAGAGCACGATATATATGAGCCGCGACACGAGAAAACCAACAAAGTGGTTGTGCGCCCAGCGCAGACTCAGATCAGCCTGGGCATCTGCCCAGTCTGACCAGAATCTTCGCTGTCCGCATGGAGCTAGCTTAGACTCTTAACTGCCCTTTCAGCGCAAAGCGTAGACTGATCAGACAGGGCGGATGTCCAGGCTGATCCGAGTCTGCGCTGGGCGCACAACCACTTTGCTGGTTTTGTCATGTCGCAGCTCAATTACGCCAAGGTCATGAAAAGATAATAGAAAGTAGTATATACCAGTGTTTGGTTCTTACTGTTTATCAGATACAAGAACTAAGCGCTAGTGTTTGGCACAAAAAGCAATTACGTTCTGAAATATAGAGCAGGATCATAATGATATCGAAACTATATATAAATACATATATTTTCTTTGAAACCTAGACAAGTCTATTCCACAAGTGGCTCTTCGCTGGCTACTCCAGAAGGAAGAAGTGTCATCTGTTATAATTGGTGTAACATCGATGTCACAACTGGAAGACAACATGGGAGCAGCTACAGGGTGGAAGCTTTCTGACGAAGAGGTACACATCGAGTTTTTTTTAAAATTGAACCTAACCAAAAGTGCTGGTGTAAACAGCGAATTACTTGGGTACTGATCAGCCCAGATATCAGTGCCGCTTGATATCAAATTAAAATATACAATAGCTGATTCAAAAGCGGAGAACATATTCAAAAGAAAGAGCGTGGGCCATACTTTGAAGTTTCGGCTACTCAAGCCTCATTAGTGACACTGGCATGATTTGGTGATAAAAACACAGAAATCATACTGTTATTTCTTAATTTTAATAAGGCAGTCGATTCAAAGACTGATGCGTTTCAAAAAGTTTCAAAATAAATAAAAAGTGGTGATCTAGAATATGAGTCTAAACCAACAACAAATTTCTGATTGCTCAAAATATATCTGATCTTAAAGGACAAAGATAAAATATAACCTGTTCTACGGGAAGCCTTTTACGACCGCCACATGGCACAACACCAGCTGCATTGAAGTCAGATTAACTTTATTTTCATTATCGGTCTACAGATAATTCATTTGAACTCGTTTGTTAGTTGGTGCAACTAGATTCCGGTCATCCTATAAAGAAGTATTGCAAGCAAAATGCAAAGGCGGTGCTATGTCATTGATCCTTCTTAAAAAGATGTAATTTCAACAAAAGTTCTTCTCATATTTTCTGGGTAGATAATAAACTGAGGGACTTTAAAAACGCACCATTGTATATCATGTTATTTTACCCAGAGTTTGCAATATTGGAAAGGTTTGAGCACTCGTGCGGGTTAGCATGGTTGAGTAAAGGGTTATCCTTTGGAAGCAAGGATCACACCAAAGAACTGAAAACTGTCGAGTGTACAAGTTTTCTGGGCCAGACTCGCTAGTTTCGGCCAATGTCTGCAAACGCTTACAGAGAGTGTGCGTAGAAATTTCGAGAAAAATGGAAATTTGGTTACTTTTTCGCATAAAATTTTAACGAATTCACATTATGTCGAATTTTAATGTTTATGCATCTGAAAGAATACCACAAACTGTAAAATATGGTGTACCAAAAGGGTCAAAACTACCGATACCGGTCCACCTGTAAAAATATACAGGTGCACCGCTAAATTTTGGCGGTGCACCTGTAAATTTTAGCAGTGGACCGATAAATTTTATCGGTCCACCGTTAATTTACAGGTCCACCGATATTTTATCGGTCCACCGATATTTAGCATATATCGGTGGACCGATAAAATATACAGGCGCAGCGATAAAACTACAGGTGCACCTATAAAAGTATCGGTGGACCGATAAATTTTATCGGTCCACAGATAAATTTATAGGTCCACCGATAAAATTAGCGGTCCACGTATATATTTTTCATGACCCGTTTTGGCGCTGATCTTACATCTAAAACAGCCAATCAGATGTCCTCTCTAGCTGATTTTAACGCCTAATTGGTCTAGTTGTATCGCTGCTCTTATAAGATGTACGAGCAGCGATAATATCGGTCCACCGCTGAAATTTACCGGTCCACCAATATTTTTACAGGTGCACCTGTAATTTTATCGATGCACCTGTAATTTTATCGATGCACCTATAAGTTCTAAGTATCGGTGGACCGATAAAATATCGGTGGACCTGTAAATTAGCGGTGCACCGACAAAAAAATATATTTACAGGTGTACCCCTAAAATTTAGCGGTGCATCTATACTTTATCATAGGTGGACCGGTATCGGTAGTTTTGACCCTTTTGGTACACAATAGTAAAAACAATGAAAAATGGCAAAGACCCTTGAAAGTGTTTCATCGAAGTTCGAAAATTGGATTTTTGTTTAAAAAAAATAGGGTACAGTTCAAAATTGGGAGATACCCGACTTAAAAGCCGACCAATTGATGGTATATGCCTTCCCAGGTCATGAGAATAAGTCTTATAATATAGTGTACCAGTTCCAAGCAAATTTGAATAATTATTCAAATATTGCCCGTTACCTTCACTTCCGGTTTTTGTGCAAAAAGTTTGAATCTTTGCAAAATGACGATGAAAAGAAAGAAATGTAACCGATAAAAAGAGAACACAAAGCATGAACAATGAATAACCTCTGCTTTTTAGGTCATTGAAATCTGATAAGCAGTTACGAAATTGCAGTAAACTGAAAATCACGCTTCAATCATCATTGGATTAATGCGAATTCATCTCCCCCTTAGGAATATTCTAAAGCCAAATTTTGCATTCATTTTGACAGCTTGTGCTCCCGGTTAAAATTGGAATAAACCAAAATTACAATAGCTGATGGCTGTATGAAAAAAAATCATTTTTCTAGCATATCCAAAGCAACAAATTGGTGCGTTTCTGAAGTCTCTAAGTATAGTTAAAAGCAATATAACTTTAGACCTATTAGTAATTCGTCACGAAACCTGAACAACTAGTCAATGGAGCTTAATCTTAAGAGCAGGCATCACCATCCGACGTTTATCTCAATATGTATGTGAGAACGCAGCCATCAAGAGCAGACACAGTTGACTTTCACATCTTGCATAAGAAATGAAACTAGAGCATGTGAGCAGGGGCTCACGTATACCCCCGGCCAGCGCCACCGCAAAATAAAAACACATTTAATACAAGCAAATGTTAACTAACAGACAGACAGATGGACAATCTATTACAAATCCAGTGAAGGGCCTATAAACAAACACCAAAAGGTTTCATTAAAATAAATGCAAATTATGTTATCAAAAAAAGATACAAATTTAACACAAAATTTCAACGTATGTTTACATAAACTTCTATGTCTGCAACCTTGACCTAAAGTCAGCAGCAGCATCCCAATGATGTCAACTAATCAGTTTAAAGCTAGATGTAAACCTAATAACTTGGCAATCTGAGAAATTTTTTCCATAAATTTTCCCATTTATTGCATTGGAGTGAGAGATGGAAAAAAGAAAAAAAGAAAAAGAAGGCCAAAATAAATCTTAGCATCTTGATTTTCTTCCCACCAATATATATGGCCATTCTCAAGATGTATACAAAATTTGTAGACTGTGGCTCTCATGAGAACAGAGAAATCTGTGACAAAAAGTTAATTGGAGAGAAAGAAAAAATGGACAAACAAAGGGAATGAAAAGCAGGAGGTGGCTGATTCTCTCTTACACAGTACAACTTGTCATACACAACGTTTAAACAAAATTTCAAACTCCTAGCTAAAGTGGTTCCTAAGAAATCTTTGACAGAAATTTTATTGGAGAGAAAGAAAAAATGGACAAACAAAGAGAATGATAAGCAGGAAGAGGCTGATTCTCTCTCACATGATACAACTAGTCATACCCAATGTTTGTACAAAATATCAAAATCCTAGCTGAAGCAGTTCCTGAGAAATCTGTGACAATAATTTAATTGGAGAGAAAGAAAAAATGGACAAACAAAGGTAATGATAAGAGGAAGAGGCTGATTCTCTCTTACACAGTACAATAAGTCACACCCAACATTTGTACCGAATTTCAAAATCCTAGCTAGAGTAGTTCCTGAGAAATCTGTGACAAAAATTTAATTGGAGAGAAAGAAATAATGGACAAACAAATGGACTGATAAGCAAGAAGAGGCTGAATCTCTCTTACATGGTACAACTAGTCATACCCAATGTTTGTACCAAATTTCAAAGTCCTAGCTTTAGTAGTTCCTGAGAAGTCTGTGATAAAAATTAATTTGGAGAGAAAGAAAAAAATGGACAAACTAAGGGACTGATAAGCAGGAGAAGGCTGATTCTCTCTTACACAGTACGACTAGTCATACCCAAGGTTTATACAAAATTTGAAAGTCCTGGCTGTAGAGGTTCCTGAGAAATCTGTGACAAAAATTTAATTGGAGAGAAAGAAAAAGAAAAAATGGACAAACAAAGAGAATGATAAGCAGGAAGAGGCTGATTCTCTCTCACCTGATACAACTAGTCATACCCAATGTTTGTACAAAATATCAAAATCCTAGCTGAAGCAGTTCCTGAGAAATCTGTGACAATAATTTAATTGGAGAGAAAGAAAAAGTTGGACAAACAAAGGTAATGATAAGAGGAAGAGGCTGATTCTCTCTTACACAGTACAACTAGTCACACCCAACATTTGTACCGAATTTCAAAATCCTAGCTAGAGTAGTTCCTGAGAAATCTGTGACAAAAATTTAATTGGAGAGAAAGAAAAAATGGACAAACAAATGGACTGATAAGCAGGAAGAGGCTGAATCTCTCTTACATGGTACAACTAGTCATACCCAATCTTTGTACCAAATTTCAAAGTCCTAGCTTTAGTAGTTCCTGAGAAGTCTGTGATAAAAATTAATTGGGAAAGAAAGAAAAAAATGGACAAACTAAGGGACTGATAAGCAGGAGAAGGCTGATTCTCTCTTACACAGTACGACTAGTCATACCCAAGGTTTATACAAAATTTGGAAGTCCTGGCTGTAGAGGTTCCTGAGAAATCTGTGACAAAAATTTAATTGGAGAGAAAGAAAAAATGGACAAACAGGGGGACTGATAAGCAGGAGAAGGCTGATTCCCGCTTACACAGTACAACTAGTCATACCCAACGTTTATACCACACTTCAAAGTCCTAGATATAGCAGTTCCTGAGAAATCTGGGACAAAAAATTAATTGGAGAGAAAGAAAAAATGGATAAACAAAGGGACTGATAAGCAGGAGAAGGCTGAATCTCTCTTACACGGTACAACTAGTCATACCCAACGTTTGTATCAAATTTCAAAGTCCTAGCTTCAGTGGTTCCTGAGAAATCTGTGACAGAAATTTAATTGGAGAGAAAGAAAAAATGGACAAACAAAGGGACTGATAAGCAGGAGAAGGCTGATTCTCTCTTACACGGTACAACTAGTCATACCCAACGTTTGTACCACATTTCAAAGTCCTAGCTATAGTGGTTCCTGAGAAATCTGTGACAAAAAAATAATTGGAGAGAAAGAAAAAATGGATAAACAAAGGGACTGATAAGCAGGAGAAGGCTGATTCTCTCTTACACGGTACAACAAGTCCTACCCAAAGTTTGTTCCAAATTTCAAAGTCCTAGCTTTAGTGGTTCCTGAGAAATCTGTGACAGTAAAAATGTTAACATACACACACACACACAAACATATTAACGGAAAGACCAAAAACTATATACCCCCTATATACTTCGTATACCGGGGGTATAAACAATTAAGCAAAACAAGATAAGTGAAAATCAAAGAGCCTAGCTCTTTCTCAGCAAATGAACGCGAGCCTGTACATGAAATACACAGCAATTCAAGATCAATAGAAATTTATACCTTAAAAAGTTCCTTTAAGAGCAGAAAACACATTCCAAAGAAGGAACTTGGGCCATACTTCGAAGTTTCGGCTATTCAAGCCTCGTCAGTAACCCTGGCAATATCTGGCGACGAAAGCCAGAAAAAAATCATATCACAATTTCTTAATTGTAATAAGGTAATCCAATCAAGGACTGAAAAGACGATAAACAATGCAATTAGAAAACCAAACCTTGGAACGGTCAGCAATATATCACTCGGAGCTATAACCGGTTTTTCATGCGTATAACTCTAGTTCTGGGTTTTGTTGTGATTAAAAATATACAAAGTAAATTGACAGAAAATTGATCAGGAATTAATATAATCAAATTCCACATTCCGCTCTCAAAACCAAACTGAGTTGTCAGTTACTGGCGGAAGTATGTGCACTTAGTACTGGTTAACCGCTTAGGAGGTCTAAGCCTGCCCAGGAATAGTGTGGTTAGGTTAACTGACCGTCCCGACATGACCTTATTTGTTTACCGTGGACGTTAAGCATCAAATCAACCAACCAACCAAAACCAAAAGGGAAAGAAGCACACACAAAAAATTACTAAAGTTCACGAAAGACACGCACGATAAAACCGAATGAGCAGCTCTTCTCCCAAACAGGTGGTCATTCAGCTACCCTAATTTAAAACAGCAGCAACATCTATTTTCACCTATTTCTTATTTTAAATTACGAAACAAAACAAACAGAAATCAGAATGGGCACCTATTCATATGACCTGAATTCTGGAGACCACAGATTAGCGGACATAGTAGTAGTAGTAACTTTATTCATAAATCCAATAAGCCATAGGCCCATGAGGACAACATTCTCTAAATGACGACAGATAGTACAAAGCATATACTTCGATACATGTACATGTACAATATTCTTGCCACAGATTAAATAGTGATGGATTTTTTTTTACATTGTTCAGCGGAGAAGGTGTCAAAAATTTATCAAAATCCTACCGAAAACGTATGTCCCAATTCTAACGCTTATCAGCCAAATAGTCGATAAAAATTGCCATCCGACGATACTTTCGGCTCACCGTACTATTGCAATAGGAAGCAAGGAATGCGTGCTCGTTAAACTCAAAGCGCACGAGTTACTATAAATACATAACGTAGTAAAATACTTGCGTGTTCATTCACTAAATTAACAAACTTTTATTAAATTTGGGCTAATTTTCGCTATAACGACATGTAACATTGCAGAGTTACAAGTTAAACCAAACAGCCACGGGAGCAATTATTTTTACCTTTTTGTAATGCTTAAGTACCACAAAAAACCCAGAGAAAAGCTGTATGCAAAATAGGTTACCAGAACGATTGAATTACAACAAAAATACAACCGCAACAGAAGCAACGCCTTGCAGTGGTCAGTAATAAATATCACAAGTAAAAAGTTGCTCTAGTATAGAGCAAAGGAGGAAGCGCTGCGGAAAACAATATTTAAGACTTGATAAGCCATTCTTGGTGACTTTGTATAAAATAATGTATCGAGGTTTCAATGAATTAAAGTAGCGATAATATATATTCTTAAATCATTAAAAATGACACGTAACGCTGGATTGTGATTAGCATTGTATTTTGGAACAACACAGCATAAAATAAGGCTATATGCATATGGACAAAAGTTCTGCACAGTCACATTTAATTTCACAAATAGTTTCAAAAACTTTAGCTAAACTATTGCTACCAGTTTTATTTATAGAGCGAAAAAGATATTAATAGTACCGAGTTTAAGACAGACACCCTACATTTACTTTTAAGTTAAAGGACATTTACATTGAATTTGCTGTTTAACTTGTGTGTTCTAGGCAGAAAAAATTCTAAGTGTTATAAAGTTTAACAGAATTTTGCAACCTTCTTTTCTTTTTAAGATTGAGCTCGAGGCTGTCCAATAAATTGCACTCAAAATAATCTAAGAAAATGTCACGTTAAGATTTTGTGTGTGAGTCAAATGACGTTTTTTCAAAACGTTGCGTTATTTGTTTGTTCTGGGACTCTAAAACTTTTATTTATTTATTTATTTTCGTGGTGTTTAGATTAAAGTGGGCATTAAAATTAATAGATTAATAACTGTGAATTTTCTGATGAAAACTACCTAGTTTAAAGGCCCATGCAAAACTTTGTATAATACTAAATTACCTAAGTATGTTTTTGAAAGATATTTAAAGATTTGAATTGATCTCGGCAATGTGTATACCTTTGTGTTTTGGGTTGTTGGGTTTTTTTCCATCATTTTGCAAAGGGGAACAACTTGTGTGACTTCTTGATTGTTTTCCTAGATAATGTAACCTTTCCAAAAGGGAGTCTACTGCTAAAGGAAAAACATGCTCCTCAACGGGCAAGTTCTTCAGTTGATCTCCTCTGTAAAGGGAGACAAAGAATGAAATTGGCATGAGTTGCTTCCCCTGAAAAAGTACCCATTCACCGTTAGCACACTTTATGCGTGACACAGCTCTCACGACAGGACTGTAAACCAGAAAATTTTAGCAAATCTGAGTGTTAGAAAATGTTTCCAAGTTTTGTATTTAGCTTCTCATAATGGTTCTTTGATTGCAAGACTACGACTATTTCACCTAAGTTTTACTTTCAAAAACTTTTTATTCCTGAAGTTTCGGGGGTACATCTTCGGAATTTTCCAGATTTAAAGTCCCATAATGACTGTAATTACTAGGAAAGAAGTGTCCCAGAATCTATAATTGGGTTTAGATGGATACAAGTAAATTTCAAGTCTCATGCTTGGCAAGTCTTGCATGACACCTATCTAATTTGAAAAAGAGCTCGAGCTTTCCTCTTTGGGATTTCAAGGAAATCACTATTTCATCGCCCATTAATTTTCAATTGATACTATATTATTATTGAAAAAAAGATTTTGGACCAGGTCATTACTATAGCCTATTCCTTCATTTGACTGTCTCTTAATGGTTCTGTCCGTAAGCCTAGGCTATGAAAACTGTTTCAGTCTGTCAGTCAGTCATTGCTATTCAGAATGATACAAAATCAGGTTCCGAGGTTACAGTTTCCTACCTCGTACATACAATGATATGTAATTGAAATTGAGTCGTACAATTCTGATAATAGGACATACACCCTGAGGGGTGGGGGTGGGGGAGTGGGGGATAAGGATCAATTCAGCTGAAGGAATTTATCACGTGTCGTAATATTAACAGGAGTTGTGCCCCTTTCCTGTTTCATGGAGCCAATTTCCCAGCATATTCTCAGCAGGCACATGACGTCGAAATGACGTGATGACGTCGCATCAACGTCAGTAAAACACAATCCCGACGCATTGTGCCCGATGGTTGAATGTAGATTTTCTTATCTTTTCCACCCCATTCCATTCCAGATTTCAAACTATGCCCTACTGTTTCTGTGGCTGTTTAGAAATGATAATCATTTTATAATTAAAAACAAAGTAACAAAATAGTTATTAAAGTGCCAAAATGGTGATTAGCTCCATTGAATGAGACTAGATCACAGCCCCGGATCCAGGGGTGGGCTTTGGGGCTTCAGCCCCGCCATCTGGGCCTCTGTGTGATGCAAAATATATAGGCCTTCAGATAATAAGGATATCTGAAGACTGTTTGAGATAATTTATCCTTGTGACTAGAGTAAAATGTATGTTGTGACACCTCATTAGAATCGCCTTGGGGAGGCGATTCAAATGAGACATCACAGCATATATTTCATGGCAAAAAAGACATCAAAAATTCTCATCAAACTGAGCCTTAATTATGTCATATAATTTCAACCTCCCATCTCTGCCCCACGTACACATACATCTTGGCACCTCCCAGCCCCACCAGTTTTCCACAGCTCCACCAGTACATGGTGGTCTGGATCCGAGCCTGTCTAAGATCAACCATGGATGGCTATATAAAAGAAATTCACGCTTCGTGTTCGTGTCCTAATATCAGAGCTATCAACGGTAATGATACGGATAAACCGATGCTAAAAATAAGACAGTTACGCAATAGCTGAGTTCCATCGCATGTCGATGACCGCAAATCTTGTAGGTCATATATGAAAAGAGACTAAAAAATCGAAAGGATACTACAGTTAAAGACGATATGTATATACTATTAAACTTTTCTTTCTCGCTAAATAATTATCATTTTACCCAATACCATGAAGGCTAAACGCTAACTTGATTAAACACTAAGTCTTACAGTGAAAAATATGAAAAAAGTCGTATAGCTGACTTATTTGCAACAATACAATGCGTTTATCAAAGCCGATGATCCTTTCGACATTTAGGACAGAAAAATAGTTCCATGTTTTTATCGCGAAATATAATAAAATAAAAATAGTAAAGACCGAAAAAATATATTTTAATGTTATGTTTCAGGTAATTTGATGTCATAATTGAAATTTTAGTGATAAAAAATGCCAGAAAGTTTACATTTTAAGTCGCTTAGAGCAATAATCAATAAAACAAATCTACACCCAACGCCTTCCCAAACTCATCACAAATAGCACTGCGTTGGTACGCAGCGCAATGAAGGCTTAAACCGGATTTAGCTGCGCATAACCATCGCCGCGTCTTCTGTTCTGGTTCATAAACAAACAAACTATTCGGTTAGTGTGAACTGTGAAAGACTTCTTACCCACCTGGATTTCTATGTCTAGAAGTCTCCGCCGCCAGGTTACTGTTCTAGAATATTAGTCAAGAGGGTCTTATTATCTATACGTTATCTTAAACAACGTATGAATAATAAGACCCCCTTGACAAACAATCTTTGTGTATATTCAGATGTCAACGTTGGACAAGCTTAGCCCAAGAGAAGAGTTCTACCCTTACAGTTCAATTTGGGACATGATGGTCAACGGTCCGGACAGATATAATATCTTTGCTAACTATGCAAAGATGTTTTAAAAGTTACGTGCATATTACGGTTCAAGTAATCTTCAGTGCTCTGCTGAACACATCCTCTGTATAAAACGAATACCTTAAGTATTCAAACATGGTCACAAAAGAAAAGGTCTTTGCTATACATAATGGAGATGAATCGTAGTGCTGGAAATGTGGAACAGTACAAATTTAATTTAATAAGAAACTCAACCACAGAAAACAATTTTGTGATTTTGTGGACGTAGAAAAGCGACATTTCTGTGCGATACTCCTTGTCATTAATTTGATGAGCACTGACTGAAATGCAAAGATATCGTATATATTATACACTTATCTCCCGTTTTCTCAGATACTGATATATCAAAGTACCCTCTTATGTCAATTGATATAGGAATATAGTTTGGACATATTTGCCTATCTTTCTTTACTATCAACTCCTATTATCTCAAACTACTGATGTCTCAAAATAATTTTTCTGGGACCAGAAAATTTACGCTGAGATATCAGTAGTTTGAGATGGATGTATATATATATAACTCCTGTATGGATTAAACATGTATTTGTATTTGGTGTAGTTTTTGTGATTTAAACGTTGTGAGATAGTTGATCTTCTTGAGGCATGGGGCACATGAAAGAAGAGAAATGTAATTTTCAACACCGTACTATCCCCTAAGCATCGGCGTCTACAATTTTTCTTTTGCTCAAAACTACTTTGAATGAGCCAAGAGATTCCAAAAGGCGACAGACTATAAGCTACACAAAATATAAAACAGGGAACCTGGTTATGGCAAACAGTAGCTGCAGGGAAGATGTAAACACTTAAATGCCTGTTTTTTTTCTTCTTTCTATTTCTTTGTATATGTCATATGTTTAACAAATACACATATCTACGCATTCATGTAGCTTTATGTTTCCTTGAGATTGTAGAAACTTTGTTACTCCATGGAGGTAGTCTATATTTGAAAAATGACAAAATGCGATAGAATTACCTAACTGAATGGTTTATCATCATGTGTTGTCTCGCTGACCGTGCCCAGTAAACCTAGTTTGACAATTCCAAGACAACTGAAATTATAACACTGAATCTAAATGAAACTTAAAAACAAATACAAAATTGATAATTAAAAACAACAGTCGCACAAAACAAGCAGACAAGAGATTCAGGTTTTATCGAATCTGTCAAGTACCTGCATTATGCTGTGTAGTTCATCAATTTGAGAGTAAGGAATAACCGGTGAAGTAAAATGCTATGCAATGATCAGTCATAAATACAGTCAAATCCTACATCACATTCCGCTCTCAAATTGAAACCTAAAAGAGTTCCTTCAAGCGCAGAGACCACATTAGAAAGAAGGAACATGGGCCATACTTCGATGTTTCGGCTATTCAAGCCTCATCAGTGACTTCGGCGTGATCTTGTGATGAAAGAAGTGTCTCTAGGTACGGAACCGTATCATGAGACCCTGGGTCTCCAAGTACGAAACCGTAACCCGAAACTACTTAATACATGGTATTGAAAACTAACTACCATACCCGGTTCCCATCCTCATAGTACCTGGAGACCCAGTGTCTCGGGATACGGTACCGTACCTGGAGACAGTTCCGTGATGAAAATCGGAGAAAACATACTGTGATTTTTAAACCTTATAATACAGTCGATTAAAAGACTGATTTATTTCAAAAGGGGGCCCAAATGAATAAAAAACGATGATCTAGAATAAGAGTCTAAACCATTCAAAGTTTTCTGAATTCTCAAAACGTATCCTCTGACCTCAAGGACAAAATAGAATTTAATCTGCACTATGGATGATGTCCGAGCAGACCAAAAGGGAAAGAAAACAAAAAGGGAAAAGAAACGCACGCATAAAAATTCACAAAATTCACGAAAACACGCACGGTGTAACGAATGAGCAGCTCTTTCCCAAACAGGGGGTCATTCAGTTACCTTAATCAAAAACAGCAGCAACATATATTTTTATATTTTACAAAACAATGGTATTATATAACAGAAAGCAGAATGGGCAGCCATTCCAGTGACTAGACTGTTAGAGACCATAGACAAGCGGATATAACAACAAGTAACACTGAGGAAGCACAACAGAAGTACCGCCTTCAAACGGTCAGCAAAAGATTGCTACGATGGCGAAGGGGTGGAAGTGGGGTGTTAAATTAGTTTTACTGGATCCAAACGTCGCCCTCTGCTTCTGCGGTGATTTGAAGTTAGCTGTTTGTTGCGCATGAAGGTTTCCTAACCCATCAATGGATCATCACAGGAAGCAAACACATCACGAATAAGACCTATGATGAATCAGACATGAGGACTCAACAGCAACAACGTATTGCGACACCTGGAGATACATGGGGTATCAAACAACACCATTGAGATACCGCAGAAAACGACAACCATCAGTTGAACCCCGAATAACCTAGCAATAGACGGGATAAGCTTGATATTTTGCTGATGAGGATGACTTAATTTAAGTTTAACTTGTAAGGATGAATAAATTTAAAGTTTAATTGCGAGTCAAGCACTAAGCCTGATTAATGTCAAAACAGCAGGCCAAAATGCCAATTAATGGACAACACGACTGGACTGAAAACAGAGCTTATAGCATTGAATCATACATACTCTCAAAACAGCTTCAACACTTCCTCAAAAGGTATTCAACACAGTTAGCACGAACACCATCAGTGAAACCTTATTAGATCAGTGGACGTGTCCATCCTAATCATTTGGATGAGTCCAATTTAGTTTTAAGGCTTTCCTGTAGATCCTTTTAATTTCATTGTATTTTGGCATAGACATTTCAGTAACAGTGCATACCCACTGTGACGCCATCTGAAATAGATTTGCACTGATTGCATAATTGAGCCGAGACTCGAGAAAACAAACAATGTGGTTGTGCGCCCAGCGCAGACTCAGATCAGCCTGGGCGTCCGCCCAGTCTGATCAGAGTCTTCGCTGTCCACATGGAGGTAGCTCAGACCATTAGCTACCCTTTGAGCACTTAACAAAGATTCTGATCAAACCGGGTGAATACCCAGGCTGAGCTGAGTCTACGCTGGGCGCACAACCACATTGTTGGTTTTCTCGTGTCGCGGCTCGTCATGTCTCCCCAACGGGTGTCCAGTCTTGAAAGGATTAAGCGTGAAGCAGTCCATTAGTTTGCCAATCATAAAGAAGAGTATTTAGATGCACGATGTGTTTATAATCTATTCAACTGCCAAACAACTAACACATGTGCAGAATACTAATTAAATTCAAAAGAATTGCTTCAAGAGTAGAGAACACATTCGAAAAAAGGAAAATGGGCCCTACTTCGAAGTTTCGACTTCTCAGGCATTCATAGGTTCTCTTTCCTTTTGGGCCAGTTCTGACAATGATTTAATAAACCTATTCTAACAGAACTTTCATAGTAATGACCAAATACCCACCGGGGTTCAACTGGTGGTCTTCTTTTGCTCCAGTGGTGTTGTTGACGCCCCAGGGATCTCCAGGTGTCTTAACACGTTTTGGCTGTCGAGTCCTCATCCTTGCATCATCACCACAGGGACCAACCGTAACGCCGGAAAAGCGGTCGAAACGCAGGATTTGCGGTGTTTTCACGCCGGATTGCGGTATTTTTCGTAGGATTCGCCGCCATTTTTGTTGACAGTTTCCGAGGTGGGTTGAAAAAAATCTAGTTATAAAGTAAGGAGATTTTGTGTGAGCATTAGAACTAGCCTATCCGGATCTACATAGATGCCTTTAATCGCCAGATCTTCTGTTGGTACATAGATATTGTTGAAATATGCAATCAGTCAAGGAGAAAATTGTTTTGCATGTTCGGCCAAACGCTCAGACAGCATTTGAAGCCAGAGGGTTCGTACTTTCTTCAGTTTCCTTAATTTTTGACCAACTGGTGGATGAATTTGCATTTTTTTAATATAACTACATAGTAAACAGCCGATTGCTCATGATTTTCTGTCAGAGGAAGCACAGATCGAAACACAATATGCGAAATTCAAAGTAACGCCGGATAAAGTGGCAACTTCTGTTTCTCATCTGGCCAGTATTTTCACAGATGAACACATTTAAAAGGGTAAAACGCAGGTAAAATTCTTATGTTAATACAATTTAGCCTTAAGACCGCTCCTGACCACCCACAAGTAGAACTTGACTAGTCCCACATGTGACCCGAGCTGGCGGTAAGATTACCATTTTATCACTCGGCCAATGAAGCCGCCATATATTGTAAGCTCCAGTGAGGTCAGCTAAGTGGTTATCTGTTTAATAAAAAGCTGTTCACTTACTTGCCACATTTGCAATGAGGCGTTTGGTGTCATTTTTGTGTTGTTATTCCTTTACTGAATGCTACAATATAAGTTTGAAATGTAATTATGTCGGTGACAAATAAAAGTCATTTCACTTTACTTAGTTATCAACTGGAAAATGGGCTAGCATAAGCTTTGGTATTCTGTTGTGGGATTCGCAGAGGGTACCTATTTCCCTATTTTCCTGACAGACTAAGACTACAATATTATCTAAGTTTGCACCAAAATAAATATCTTAATTTCTGATGTCTGTTGTTATCCAAAAATGACCATGTCTCATATACTTGTACCAAGTTGTACTCCCTAAAATATCCTTGTTCCAAGACTTCTTCCAAAATTATTTGGAGATCTCACTGTTAGCTGATGGTTCTCACGATCGCGGTAGCATTGTGCGTCTGGATACTTCAAGTGACCGATATATCTGATTTGACAATCGAGTTGCACACTTGTGAACATTCTGATTGAAACTATGTCCTTCATGTGCAACAGTATTTCTGTATCACTTTTGAGCTTTTACACAGAAATGTGTTATATATTATAACCCCAAAAGCCAATGTTCCTTTTGCAGCTCTATTAAAATCGTGTCTTCATAATACCATTTCTGTCAACATGTTCTCTGAAGTTGTATTTTGGGTCGTTGGTGGCTGTATGTCGCGATGGTGCTAGGTAGCTTCTAGTGCAGGGGCGTGCTACTGAATTGGAATATAGTAGGACAAGGGGTTGTTGTGCTTGCAGCAGACGTGGGAAGGGTGGGCCAGGTTTTTAATGTGTGCGTCTTCTTCTTCGCGTCAGTCCTATCTTTCATTTTCTAATGCATAATCTTTTGGGAGACCGACTGTTCTTGACTGACCGTCGTTATCACCCAACGGTAGTTGTCAGATACTACTAGCGCGAGCTTGTTTGGTACTGGTTAACCGCTTAAAAGGTTTAAGCCTGCCCAGGAACGGTGTTGACGAATGACCTACTGGCTCAACATGACGTAAGCTGTCGACTGAGTAGTAACACCTGACAAACCGTACAAAAAAAGTTTTGGGTCGCGGATAGTTAGTAGCAGAACAGGAACCGAACAAGGCACCAAGCAGAAAAGAAAAGAGGGCTATGTAGCTATATTTTATGGCTATCTTCATGGTATCTGTGCTGAATCAATGTTTAAACATTGTAATGACCTAATATGGCAAAGAAAGAGCTGACTGCCTTGCATTCAAGGCTTATATTATGTTTAGTGACTCGTACTTCATTTTAAATGTTATGTTTCCTGTCGGTGCAATTTGGATTGATTTACTGATTGACTGACTGATTGATGGATTAATACTTGCCAGCCAAAAGACACTGCTGAAGCTAACTCTGCAAATAAAGGTTTCACAACATTAGCATATACCGTAAAATGGAAAATTTTCGCGTCGCCAAATTTTCGCGGATTTGCCCCAAAAACATAAGGATTCATTTTCGCGGTTTTTATTTTTCGCGGATGTGAATATCCACGAAAACAAAAATTGTGTTTGTCCTGTAAAATATTGGCTTGACTGAAAAGACAAGACGTAAAAGGAGTAAAGGTAAAGTAAAGGTTTCCCATAGCCTAATAGCCGTAGGGGCAGTGGGGGTTAGAGACCCACTGTATCTTGGGCACAGCTGATGAAAGGCGGAGTCCATCCCTCTCCTTTCGCTGCCTTATCCTTCCCTGATTCGAAAAAGGTACCCATTTACTGCTGGGTTGACAGAGAGAGTTTTCCAGTCATCATATGGCGACAGTGAGCCGCGCACTCACAACCTTACGGTGACTTTCTGCACAATAGCCGAGCCACTCTAACCACTCGACTACGGCGCCTCTCTAAAAGGAGAGAGAAACGTAAAGAAACTGTAATTACTTTACACTGAACACATTTGATTAGATAGAATCGGCTCCTTTTGGGTGGATACCAATCCTTATTTCACACAAAAAACGTAAGATAACCATTTGTACAAATCAATGTTTAGTACACAGAAACAGTCCACTGAAATATGCGAGCAATTGATAGAATGGCTATTGTTCAGGATAAAAGTAACCGGAACCCACAGTCGGTTAAAAGTAATTCAATTGTACTTGCACAATCAGGGACAAGTGACCGTTAATCAAGTGAAAAAAGTGACAGCAAGTTCAAATTATAATTACCTGCTGATTACCAGCTAACGTAATTGCGCCGAAAATAATAGCTCTATATCTACCTACTTTTAAGGTTTTGTGAGGCGCTTTGAATACGGCAAACCATATGTTTGGACGATTCAAATTTCTTATTACTATTTTGTAGAAACTTGGAAAATATTTTGCGGAGTCCGACCGCGAAATTCCGCGAAAATTAGGCGACGCGAAAATTTTCCATTATACGGTAGTCTTATGCAGCAATGTATAATCTCTGGCATGTCTCCTTTAACTAGAGACTGTGTTTGTGAAAGACTATGCCTTCAATCTTAAGCGTGAACTAAAGGAGCAAAGCTTTACAATGTCTAAATCTGAAAAGGGACACAGTGCTATTAATTTTATGAAAATTTCTCAGAAATTAATCAGAGTATCTACATACTGATTCCAAGCTGTATGCCACATCTCACAATCCCATCTCAAATGGTTCTCTAGATGTTTTGTTAAAATTTTGTTTAATCTAAACATGTAAGTCCAAAAGTCAAAAAAACGCAAGAATATTTTCCTCACCTTTACCAAAATATTTGACACATTTCGGACTAATAATATACCAAAAAAAAAAACACAGCTTCCTAGAAGTTGGGAAATTATCAAATTCAAGCAAGGGGCATCTCTCCTTCATTTTCAAACGAATTTTGCCCAAATGTTAATAAATTCTTCTACATCTGATATTAAAGCTAAATGTTAACATCCTTTCGCAAAGTATTATTCAGATATTATGCTAATAAGATTTCAATTTTATATTGATGAAGGGAGGTAACTCTAAAAGTACAAGTTCGACGGCTGAAAAAATGAGCGTTCCCTTTTTTCATGACCTAAACATATATAAATTGAAGGCTACAAGAGCATTCCTGATGAATGGCAGCGCGAAAGAATGATTCAGAACAACAGTTAGAGTAAGACAAGGATGTCCTTTGTCACCCACCCTGTTCAACATTTTTTCTCGAACTCATCGTGCCTGATGCTCTGGAAGAACATGACGAAAGGTTAGCAAAGGCGGCAGAAATATTACGTATCTGCAGTTTGCAGATGACAAAGACGCTCCAGCTGTGGTAGAGCAGGAACTAGAAGCCCCAGTTGAAAGTCTCGCCAACCGTGCACAAGGTTTAAGATGGAGATCAGTGCTAAGAAGACTAAACGGATGACAAACCGCGCCAATGACATCCAGAGTGAGATCAAGATAAAAGGGCAGAAGCTGGGTACTGTAACACGCTTCATATACCTTAGAGCAGTTGTCTCAGATGATGGGTCTAAACAGGAGGTTCTCTCAAGGATTGAACAGGCCACTTCAGCTTTTATAAAGCTGAAGCCAATTAGGAGAAACAACGGCATATCTCTTGGATCAAAGGTAAAACTTATGCGCTCCCTTGTAATTTTCACATTTTTGTATGCCTGTGAATAGTGGATCTTGACAGCAGAGTCAGAGAAACGCAGGCCTTTGAAATGTGATGCTACTGAAGATTACTAAACATTTCGTACAAGTACCATATAACCCATGAAGAGGTTCGCAGAAAGATCAAAGCAGCCATTGAAGAATATAATGAACTTCTGGCCCTGGTCAAGAAACGGAAACCAAGGTGGTTTGTCCACGTCTCAAGGTCTTCTGGTTTGGCAAAGACGTTTCTACAGGGCGCAATGAAAGAAGAAGAGGTAGACAGAAGAAGAGGTGATGACAATGATATTAAACAGTGGACAAGAATGGATTTCGCCAGCTCAGCTAGTACAGCTGAAAACAGGACAAGGTGGAAAGGGATAGTTTTGAAGTCATCTGTGGTGCCCAAACGACCTTGTAAGGTTAAGGGATAGAATAGAATAGAACCAGATATTTGTAATTATTCACAGCTTGGTGAATATATTTCCGTCACCTGGCCTTTCAACCTAAAAGGAATATGAAACATGCCAGAAGAAGACATGTCTTAAAATAAAAACTGGCGAAAACAAAAATACTCCTGGAAATTTCCACAAAGAAAATATTGAAAATTTATTGTGTCTCTCATGGAATGCTGAAGGGAGCAGTCTTACGCCTAAACTGCATTAACATAAGTATTTTACCTGTGTTTCACCCTTTCAAATATGTTTATCTGTGAAAATTCTGGCCAAATGAGAAACCTGAAGTTACCACATTATCCGGCGTTACTTTGAATTTCGCATATTGTGTCTCAGTCTATGCCTCCTCAGGCAAAAGATCCTATGCAATCGGCTGTTTAAGATGTAGTTTTATTTAAAAATGCTAATTCATCCACCAGTTGGTCAAGAATTTAAGGAAACTGAAGAAAGTACGAACCCTCTGGCTTCAAATGCTGTCTGAGCGTTTGGCCGAACATGCAAAACAATTTTCTCCTTGACTGACTGCATATTTCAACAATATCTATGTACCAACAGAAGATCTGGCGATTAAAGGCATCTATGTAGATCCGGATAGGCTAGTTCTAATGCTCACACAAAATCTCCTTACGTTATAAATAAATAGTTTTTTCAACCCACCTCGGAAACTGTCAACAAAAATGGCGGCGAATCCTACGAAAAATACCACAATCCGGCGTGAAAACACCGCAAATCCTGCGTTTCGACCACTTTTCCGGCGTTACGGTTGGTCCCTGTGATCACGGTCTTTTCTTGATTTTAATTGTTGACCGTGAAGAATCTCTGATGAGTTAGGGGACCTCCATACGAACCGAACTACCAACTAACTGTGTGCACCGCGGCGGAGGGTGAGGGTGAAAGTTTGGGCCCAGTGGGGCCGGTTTGGGCCCCCCAATGGTTGTTGCTGACCGTCCCGGGGCGGTGCTTTCGTTGCGGTTGCATTTGTTTTGTGTTCGGTGCTGTTTGGTTTGCTGTGTTCTCATTTTAACCCTTCTATAATAAAAATAGAAAATAGGTAAAAATAATAGTTAAATGGTTTTCGTATAATTTGCTTGGTCTGGTGTAGCCCTTCTGTTTGTCTAAATTGTTTGGTTCGGTGGAGATGGCTGAGTTGCTACTTATTTGGGAAAGAGCTGCTGACTCGGCTTATCACTTGTAATTAGTTGTTTGTTGGGATGTCTTTGTCAATCTTTCCCTTGATGTTGGGAATGGGGTTTGGGATCTGATTCAGTCAGTTCCTGAAGTGTAGTTACTCCTTAAATTTTCAGAATATTGATAAAATATACAAACTCAAGACGTATATGTTAGTGAAGAAAACCCACTGTTCATGATTGTAAATTATAATAAGTTTGAAACAGTATACTTGATGCACATCTTGACATAATGTTGGCCTATTATCAGCTGCCATATGAAAACTAATACAAAAAGACATTATGAATGTTTAGGGTAAGGTCCATCTTTGCAGAATAATTCAGTTGATCTGATCGCGTAGTATTCTCCTCAAAATCTTCCCACTAGCTGTCTTTGGTATGCTAGAAACAACTTCCACACCACCTCTTAATCTCTTGTATGGTGCAACGTGCTCTGAAAACCAAAGCAATCATGCTATTGTATTCAAGCCCCTGTACCAAATGACTTGACTTTATCATATCAAAAAGCACAAATTAAGCAAAATCACATGTGCTACATATGGGACAAAAAGTTAAGAATAGATTTGATCGGGACCAAAGTGTCTTTTAACCAAGACTCTGAACAGACTGGATTGGGCTTTTGTTTTTTTAACCATGATGGCTAAGTGAAGAGTAAATGATCCCTGTGTAGTTGTTTTTTAGCAGCGACAGAACAAAGAGTTTGATTGCATATGCTTAAAATCTATTTATCCCCACACCGACCACGGTGTTTCTACTGGCATTCCTTCTCTTCCTCCCAGGTGGTTCTTCTGCCAAAGTTCTTTGATAGCACAAATGTATAGTTTCGTGGGCTGTCTTTTCGGTTCGTGACCAAACCTGGAGTGTTCATATTATATATCGGGTCAACAGTTTTGCTACTGAACTCGACTTTATACCCATGGCTATGCAAGACAGGCATATACGATTATAAATCAAGTTCGACATTACGTCCTTTGTTTGAAAACGTAATACACTGATTCATTTGACAAAAAAGAAGACGTAGCAAAACCATCAGTCTTACTTGAACAAAACAAGAATTCCGCGGAATGCGGTGTCTCGCCTGCTAGCGCTTTGTCACAAAAACAGAGCTCAATCAGCAAAGATGTATGCATGAACAAAGTTTCTTGGCTCTAGCCCTAATAATTTCTGAGAAAAAGACCTAAACGTGAAAACTTGACAAAAATTGCAAAGTCAGTCAACCGTAAAATGTAGGTCAAGACTCAATATTGATGATGACGTTGAGCTCTTCTGTTCTAGATGAATGCATGACCAAAGTTTCATGGCTCTAGCCCTTATAGTTTCTGAGAAACAGATCTAAACGCTAAAAATCGACCAAAAATTGCACAGCCAGTCAACTGTAAAATGTAGGTCAAGACTCAATATTGATGATGGCTCTGAGATCTACTCTTCCAGATGTATGCATGAACCAAGTTTCATGGCTCTAACCCTTACAGTTTCTGAGAAAAGGACCTAAATGCAATAACTTGACAAAAAATTGCAAAGTCAGTCAACCATAAAATGTAGGTCAAGACTCAATATTGATGATGGCTTTGAGATCTACTCTTCCAGATGTATGCATGAAGCAAGTTCCATGGCTCTAGCCCTTATAGTTTCCGAGAAAATGACCTAAACGCAAAAACTCGACAAAAGTTTACGCCGACGACGACGCCGACGACACCGGAAAAGCAATACATATGTCTCGCCTCTGCTTTGCAGGCGAGACAAAAATGGATAATTTTATGTTTTGAGCACTTTCAAAATATTTTCGTTTGATCTGGACAGGGGCGGAAGTTGTTGAATGTTGATGACATAATCAAATTGCCGTCAGCACAATCAACTGATAGGATAAAGCCCCGTTCACACGACCAAAGTTTCTTTGTTACAGAAACTTTAACAAAGAAAGTTTGCTAAACAGTTTGCGTTCACACGGAGCAAATTTTTTGTTTAATAAAAATCTGGCATAGAAATTTTGTCAAATAATCTTTGGCAAGGAAATATTTGCTGCTGTGCTCACATGATCAAACATTATTCGCCAAAGTTACCTGGGCAAATAAACATTGCCCGTGTGAACGGCCAACCATGCCACATTTTCTTTGTTAATGATACTTTGTTCAAAATTAAATCGATCTGATTATAGCAAAGTTTTCTGTGTTCATCTCAATAGCAAGTTTCTTTATTACATATTCTGTGGCAAATTTTCTGTTCACACGAACAAATTTTGTTTGTCATATAAATGTGGCATATTTTTTCATTCACACGAGCAAATGTTTCTACGCCAAACCCAATTTGTCACAGAAACTTTGCCCGTGTGAACGAAGCTTAACACGACCTGAACAATGTAAAAATATTGACTGTGATCAGGAACCAACACAATCAAATCCTATATCCCGACCTCGAAAAAGAAAAGTGGCATATGTATAAATATGGATGAGTTGCGATTTTACGTCATTTTAACAGTATTTCAGTCCTATCAGGACAATGGAATGGTGATAGTAAAAGGCTGTTTGCAATTTCCTCTCCAGCCGGATTTGAACCTACGACCACTAGATACAGAGCTACTGGGCCTCCTAGAAATATTAGAACTTAAGTGCGATCATAGATAACTTTGAATGAGCAGATAACTTACTTTCCACAAATTCTTGTATTTCCAATGGCTTGATATCAGTATCCGGTTTTAAGACCACAAACGCTTTAGGCACTTCACCCACCTCCTCTCCCATTTTAAGCCCAACAACTGCAGCATCTTGCACTGAGGGATGAGTGTTGATAAGTGCTTCTAATTCAGCGGGCGCAACCTTCAGAAACAACAGAAAAACAACATGAAGGTGAATGGGTATACCTCAAATTAATTCTGAACACAATGAAGCTTTGAAGGCAAGGAACACCTCAATAGAATATAAACATCAGATTAAGACAATTGAATCATTTCATGAGCTGTAGTGTGATGTGTAACGCATCCCTGGTCCCACTAGCTTCGTTTTCACTGCTTATTTAATATCAATGGACAACCTCCTCAAGCAGGAGAAAATATGAATCAGAATGACACAGTTTAATATAATGTAAAACTCAGAAAATATACTTGTTAGACATTGAACTAAAATGTAGGTATACGGTACATAGCTTACACCGTCTTTTGTAGTTTCACCCATATTCGTGGATGGGCTTCTGCGGCCTAGTAGTTCACAGTGCTGATTCTTAAACATTAGGTCTCAAACCGCTGTAGACTCGAGAATAGACCGGATCACCACTCAGAAAACCACATACTGCCAGCAGATGGTCAGGTGTGTGAATGTGTGTGTGTGTGTGTTTTCCGGAGCTCCAAATTGCGCCTACCATAAAGCTGATCATCAGGATCAGCTTTATATCAATGAGTTATTTTTTGAATGGGCCGAAAAACTCACCTAGAAAATTGAAAGAAAATCAAATTTGAAAAAAAACTTGTACACTCAGAAAAAGCTATCTGAATACATTTAAAGCCACAGTCGCTTGACGTTTTACCCAAGATTTAATGTGATAACCCCTAAAGAATATGACAGTCTAATATATATGCTGTTAATATTTATACTAATTCTGAGTATTTTGGTTCAGAGCATTTTTGAAGAGTGGGATGGAGCAAACTTCAAGCGTAAGTGTCTGGAGCAATTTCCAATACCTACATACTGGCGAAATTATGTGCACTTAATACTGGTTAACCGCTTAGGAGGTCCAAGTGAGTGAGTGAACTCGGGTTTAACGTCCCACCAACAACAAGGTCATACGGAGACGGGACCTCGGTTTAAAGTCTCATCCGTAAGACCGGAGAAGCGGGGGATCGATCTTGCGACCCCTGGATTAGTAGTCCGGAGTGTTATCCACTACACTACAGCCGCTCCTAGGAGGTCTAAGCCTGCTCAGGAATAGTGTGGTTAGGTTAACTGACCGTCCCGACATGACCATAGCAGTTTACCGTGGACGTTAAGCATCAAATCAATCAATCAATCCAATACCTGGAAACCTTTGTATTTAATCAACTCTTTCAGTCTATCGGTGATGGTAAAATAACCGTCTTTGTCCACTTCTCCAATGTCTCCTAAAACAGAGGAAATATTTAATCATTCATTTCTAAACATATGAAACTGAATTTAATCATTCATTTCTAAACATATGAAACTGATTCTTCCATCTTTATTTGAAAAAAGACCATTGGCTTCATAAAAAGGAGTAATTCTTCATAAAAATGCAATTGCTGAAGCATCAATATCTGCGATGTTTATAAAGGTTATTATGTGAAAAGGATCAATTTACTATATCACAATGCGCAGAATCCAGAATATATATATAACGAGGGCCATGAGGCCCTGAATCGCTCACCTGGGCAATTTTCTTATCATGTCTGAAATTGTCAAAATATGAGTCTTGGGTCAAAAGTCAAAGAATGACCATGACCACTTGTACTCATAAATCATCATGTACTCATTAAGACAACCATATATACCATTTTTAGGCCAAAATCTTCAAAACTTTCCACGAAATCTTATGTTTTAGCATTTTCCCATATTTGACCATGCCGCAAAAAAGTTCAAGGTAAACCCAAGGTCACCATTTGAACAATCTTGGTGGTACTCTTGTACTCCATGCTACTTACCAAGTTTCAAGGCCATAGGTGTATTGGTTCTGGAGAAGAAAAATATTAAAGAATTATACCATAAGTGGTAATGGCGGCCATGTTGGTCATGAGACCTGGACCGTTTGAACAAATTTTCATTCAATCAACCCCTGGAGGCTCTATATGAAATGTGTTTACAATTGGCTCTTTGGCTTTTTGAGGAAATGGTTAAAAATGTCAAAATATGAGCGATCTGGATCAAAGGTCAAGAAATGACCTTGACCTCTTGTACTCATAATTCTTCATGACATCATTCAGACAACTGTATATACCAATTTTTAGGCCAAAATCTTCAAAACTTTCCATGAAATCTTATGTTCTAGCATTTTCCCATATTTGACCTTGCTGTAAAAAAAGTCAAGGTCAACACAAGGCCATAATTTGAATAATCTTGATAGTACTCAAGTACCCAATGCTACATACCAAGTCTCAAGGCCATCGGTCAATTGGTTCTGGAGAAGAAGATTTTTAAAGGTTTTTACCATATATGGGCATAGTGGCCATGTTAGTCATGTGACCAGGACCGTTAGAAAATTTTTTCATTCCCTCAACCCCTGAAGGCTCTATATAAAATTTGGTCACAATTGGTTCGGTTGTTTTTGAGGAGATTGTTTGAAATTGTCAAAATATGAGAGTTCTGGGTCAAAGGTCAAAGAATGACCTTGAACTCTTGTACTCTCAAAACATCATTTACTCATTAGGATGAATGTTTATATTAATTTATAGGCTTAAATCTTCAGAACTTTCCATGAAATCTTATGTTCTAGCATTTTCCCATATTTGACCTTGCCGTACAAAAGGTCAAGGTCAACCAAAGGTCATAATTTGAACAATCTTGATAGTACTTGAGTACCCAATGCTACATACCAAGTTTCAAGGCCATCGGACAATTAGTTCTGGAGAAGAAGACTTTGAAGGTTTTTACCATATATGGGCATGGCGGCCATGTTGTTCATGTGACCTGGACCGTATGACTAAATTTTTGTTCCCTCAACCCCTGGAGGCTCTACATGAAATTTGGTTTCAATTGGCCCAGTGGCTGTTGAGGAGATTGTTTGAAATTGTCAAAATATGAGAGTTCTGTGTCAAAGGTCAAACAATGACCTTGACCTCTTGTACTCATAAATCTTCATCTACTCATTAAGATGACTGTAGATACCAATTTTTAGACCAAGATCTTCAACAGTTTCCAAGATATCTAATGTTGTAGCATTTTGCCATATAAAAGCACAAGGAAGCAAATTTGACCTTGGCGTAAAATAGTCAAGGTCGACCCAAGGTCATAATTTGAAAATCTTGGTAGTACTCGCGTACCCGATGCTACATACCAAGTTTCAAGGCCATCGGCCTATTGGTTCTGGAGAAGAAGATTTTTTTAGGTTTTTACCATATATGGGCATGGCGGCCATGTTGGTCATGTGACCAGGACTGTTTGAACAACTTTTCCTTCCCCCTTCCTCTGGAGGCCACATATAAAATTTGGTTACAATTGGCCCAGCAGTTTCAGAGGAGAAGTCGTTTGAAATTGTGGACGGACGGACGGACGGACGACGGACGACGACGGACGACGGAGCCTTACCATCCTATAAGCTCCCCCGGAGCCTCTGGCTCAGGTGAGCTAATAAAAAAGAGGACCAATGGTCCTGTAGCTCACCTAAGATCATACTGTCAACAGACACATTTTGTTACTTCACTCATTTGTTGCAAACCTTAAACCAGTGGTTTTAGAAGAGTGCAGATTTTGACGTCAAACAAATCCAGTACAGCCGTGAAGTTATACTGGTAACAAAACTGTTTAATAAAGGAGGTCACTAGAGCACCTTGTTCTAAATTACATAGAAATAAACATTCTGAACAAAGATTGGATCAAAACTGTGCCCGCTAGAGTGTTCTCAAGGTTTTTCTCATATCTGATTTAGTGACCTACTTTTTGACATGACATGACACACTTACAAACCTGCCCTAGATTTCATAAAAATAAACAGTCTGACTTAGTTTCATGAATTGGATAAAAACAGTGCCCTCTAGAGTGTACACAAGATTTTTGCTAAGGTTTTCTAAGATTTGACGTAGTGACCTAATTTTTTACCTGCACCGCTTTCATCTGAATGGCGCTGCTTCTTACACCTAGGGCTTCTACGTGTACACGGATAAACGGTAACGTTTGGTGTATATGTGGTAAAGTTTTACAAAATTTACATATCGTTTAACCAAACTTGAACACATGGTAGACCGCCAACATAGTGAAATATCTTAGAGTCGTCAGAAGTAGTCTATTTTAATGTACATGTACTTGACAGCGTCCTTGGAAACATCTAAATCTTTATACCTTAATTCTGCGTATTCTTATGCAAACCAATATCAAGTACATATCATCCGAGAATACTGTTTTATCATAATTGGCAACTAGTTTTAGACATTGCTGATCAGAGACAAAAAAAACTTTGCGGACAGCACATGCGGTGTAAATTGAAAAATTCAGCCTACCTGTTTGTCAGAGAATAAGCTTACCAGGAAGGTGAGATTATTGCACTGACAGTAAAAACAGCCCCTGTGACCTTGACCTTAGCCCTAGAATGCTGAAATGAGAACCTGTCAAAGATAATGTCATACTAAACATTTGTGTAAAGTTAATCGAAAATTGGTCCATAAATGAAGGCGCTAGAGTAATGACAAATTTTCTCTAAAAATAGCCACTGTGACCTTGACATTGACCTTAGGACGCTGAAATGCGAGCTTGTTCTAGATATTGTCATACTTAACATTTGTGTACAGTTTTAATCAAAATCCAACCATAAATGAAGGCACTAGAGGGATGACAAAGTTTTTCTAAAAATAGCCACTGTGACCTTGACCCCAGAATGCTGAATCGGAACTTGTCCAAGATATTGTCATACTAATCAAATGTGTTAAATTAAATTGAATTCGGTCCACAAATGAAGGTGCTATAGGGATGACAAAGTTTTTCTTAAAAATAGCCACTGTGACCTTGATCTTGACCTTAGGATGCTGAAACGCAACTTATTCAAGATATTGTCATACTAAACATTTCTGTGAAGTTTTAATCAAAATCAGTCCATAAATGAAGGTGGTAGAGCGATGACAAAAGTTTTCCTAAAAATAGCCACTGTGACCTTGACCTTGACCCCAGAATGCTGAAACGCAAACTTGTCCAAGATATTGTCATACTAATCACTTCTGTGAAATTAAATCGAATTTGGTCCACGAATCAAGACGCTAGAGCGATGACAAAGTCTATGGGAAAATATTTTATCGCTCAAGGGCAAGTAACTCTGAAAAGAATGATCCAACCTGGCTCAAATTCGAACTGGTCCGAGATGTTTTAGCTGTCCTGAATAACTGCAAGTTACAAGAAGTTGCAATCAAAAAAGAAGAAGCTAGGGCCCGGACAACATTTTCCCCATCATAAGTCTAAGGGAAAATATTTTATCGCTTAAGGGCAGGTAACTCTGAAAAGAATGATCCAACCTGGCTAAATTCGAACTGGTCCGAGATGTTTTGACTGTCCTGGATACCTGCAAGTTACAAGAAGTTGCGATCAAAAATGAAGAAGCTAGAGCCCGGACAACATTTTCCCCATTATATATTTCATTGCTCAAGGGCAAGTAACTCTTAAAAGAATGATTCAACCTGGCTGAAATTCGAACTGGTCCGAGATGTTTTGGATGTCCGGGATACCAGTAAGTTACAAGAAGTTGCGGTCAAAAATGACGAAGTTAGGGCCCGGACAACATTTTCCCCATTGTAAGTCAATGGGAAAATATTTTATCGCTCAAGGGCAAGTAACTCTGAAAAGAATGATCCAACCTGGCTCAAATTCGAACTGGTCCGAGATGTTTTGACTGTCCTGGATACCTGCAAGTTACAAGAAGTTGCAATCAAAAATGAAGAAGCTAGGGCCCGGACAACATTCTCACCATTATAAGTCTATGGGACCTTTTTGTTGCCATGGTAACCACAGTTTTCAACTAATCTGTCCCAAAACTATATGCAATCAATCCCCCACCCTAACCATGCTACACATAAAATTTGACCAAGATTGGCCAGTTACTTTAGCAGATATTAATGCTTAAAAGTGTGAACGGACGACGGACGACGGACCAAGCCTATACTATAAGCTCACCTTGTGAGCCTTCGGCTCACGTGAGCTAAAAAGATAAGCAATAAGCAGGAACTAATACAATCAGATCACATATCCCAGCTCCCAAAACTAAAAACGAAAGAAGTATGAACTGACTGCAATTCACGAAAGGCACATGCGATTAACCAAACAAACGACTCTTTCCTAGACAGCTGGGCATTTTGCTACCTAGCTAAAATGACACATAAAACGACTGAACGAGATTATTGATATGGACAACAAGAACAAGTAGCACTGGGGCATCAGAAGTTCAGAAATAAATTACTGGCGAGAGGGGACGAGTTGGGATTTTAGCATTTTACTGATTTCACCGGATTTCAACCTTCGCCCTAAGTTCTGCAATGCTTCATACATGTAGTTACCCAGCTAACAAGAAACGTTACCGCAACGTTTGTGTTTGGTTGTATGAAGGTTTGATAGAGATCAACGTTTAGTAAACGTTGCATGTTCCACGCTCCAGGGTATAGCTGGAGTCAACATTTTATGAACTTTGCTCCAACGTTATATTTTTCCGCCCTAATAAGCGTATCCCATTGGCGATATCATGAATATGTGATATAATGTGTGGGACACATGTCATGAAGAATATTGCATACTTAATGCCCCTTTTTATTCTGAAATGTGTATATCCTTGATTTCGATGGGTACCAACTTATTCCAAATAAGCTGCACGAGCCTTCTTAATTATGTAAATATAGGTAATCTAAAGGTGTCTGGTTAAGATGACAAAAATCTTGAAAGAGACAGAGGGGAAAGGACAGCTCTTATCCGTGATTTTATTTGAATACGATCTCTCTGGACACAACGTTTTCGTTACGTTTTTTTAAACGTTGGCTAAATCCTTTGGAGCACGTGGTAGATAATTTCACCACAGTTTCGTATTTCAAGACTTTCTCAATTCCGAATTGAATTTTGATTAATCGAATTTAATTACTTAGATAATTCAAGTGCGTTTAATAATGCTTATTTTAAAGCAAGCGTGCCAAGAAAACCTACTTTTGAAGTCGAAACTAATAATACAAAACTACCACCTCCTTCTTTCCAAATTTCAAATTTTGAACAAAGGAAGAAATTCTTTTGGATCATAGCCACTGGAATTATTATATTATCACTCTTATTTGAAGGCTGGGGGCTAATCTGCTGAATCCCGATTCTCCAACGATTTACATAGAAGCGGTTACAAAGCGCAACACAAGCGCAGCTCCGGCACTTAAGTCGTAGCACGATCGCAAATGCATTCTAATAAGCGTAGATAAAGCGTAGTTTGAAATCCTTTGCCGTAGTGGCAGCGTATTAGAAGCGCCCTTGAAGTCTGTTAAGCGTGGCAGAAGCGCAGCTAAATCGCGGCAGCATCGTGATTAGCAAAGCGAAATCGTATTAGAAGTGTACTGGCAGCGTACTGGAAATGCACAAGTTCCAAGTTTTGGCAAATGCCTACGCTTCTGCGGCGATTTCGAAAATTTGAAGAAGCGCCATGATCGCCATGAGCGCAGCCAAAGAGACACCCAGTGGAATGGCGGCATTATTACTGAAAGTAAAAAGTATGCAAAGACCAGGAACTGAAACAATCAAAATCCAAATCCAGCCCTCAACCCATAGTTGGAAACAACTAAGATTACAAATAATCAAGATACAGAGAACATATGGCCAACCGAGTGAGCAGCTTGTTCCCAAAAGGTGGCCACTCAGCAACCCAAACCGAACCAAAAATAATAAGAACATACATAAGGTAAAACATCACAGAAACTCTGACACCAAAAACAGGCAACAGAGAACCACAACAGGACTACCGCCTTCCAACGGTCAGTAATGAATTACTGGGGGGCTTAAATCGATTTTACAGGCCCAACCTCACCCTCAGTTTCTGAAGTGGTACAAAACATTTAGTTGGTGGTTCGGTTCGCATGATAACCCTCTAACTCGTCAATGAATCATCACGGTAAACACATAAATCAAATTTCAACACCATGAAGAAGCAAAGACGAGGACTCAACAGATACAACGGGCCGTCTGACAGGTGGAGATCCCTGTCCTGCCAAACGACCCCACTGGAAATCTGAATAACGTATTCTCTTGTCTGCTGTATACCCGTACATATCTTACTTCGAATGCGGCCTGTGTCCTCACGGGATTAACATTTAAGTATTCCTTCAGTTTCAAAGAAATTGGGAGAGCATATTGCTTTCGTTCAGGCCTGAAAATGACTTGTGTAATGCCGATTTCATGAAAAAAATAAAGTATGGTCGGCAGGTAGGTCTATTCTTCTTTTGCCGGGCCGCGTAGCGCAATCGGTAGGGCGTTTGACTTATAAGCCTGAGTGCCTGGGTTCGATACCCGGTCCGGCCACTTACGTTCATTTCTCCTTCCGCTCGTTCAAGAAGGGCAGTTGTCATTACTGGTGAAAGTAAGTGCACTTAGTACTGGTTAACCGCTTAGGAGGTATAAGCCTGCTCAGGAACAGTGTGGTTCGGTTAAATTACCGTCCCGGCATGACCATAGCTGATACCGTGGACGTTAAACAGTATATTTATCACAACAACTATTCCTTTTGCTTACCTGAGCCGTAGGCTTATAGAGAAGCTTATAGTTTAGGCAGGTATCCGTCGTCCGTCCGTCCATCCGTCGTCCAAATTTTCAAACGACATCTTCTCTGAGAGGTTGTCAAAACCTGAGAGGTTGTCAAAATGTTGTGGAAAGGTTCCTGAGAGGTTGGAAAAGGTTGTGGTAAGGTACATGCACCTGAGAGGTTGTCAAAAGATTGTGGCAAGGTACCTGAGAAGTTGTCAAAAGGTTGTAGCAAGGTAGCTGAGAGGTTGTCAAAAGGTAGCAGGAGAGGTTTTTTTGCAACATTACATGAGAACGCTTAGAAATTCCAAAAGAAACCATCCAAATAAACCTACATAAAACCTCAAATCAAAACGTTTTCATAACCAAAACACAACGTTAAACCAACGTTGCAACATAGTTTTTTGCAAAGTTTTATGAAAACGTTTAGAAATCCCCCAAAAAACATAAAAAAAGCCTACATAAAACCAAAAATCATAACGTTTTTATAACCAAAATACAGCCAAGTGTCAAAAGCCTTTCCCCAAAATATTTTTCCATCGACTTTAGTGTATTTACAAGTGTGCAAAAAATAATACTGATAGACTTGTGTTTAAATGTTCATAATAATTTTTGTGTGCTTAAAAACCTAAAAGATTTCTGCAATATAAAGTAATTTTTAGAAAGCCCTAATCCTACTCACAATTAAACTACAAGTGTTTGAACTTAAATATTTTTTTAGAAACGCAGTTTTCTATTGACGTCAATGGTGACGTTGTCTAAAATTTGCTGAAAAAGTACAGGTGTGACCTAAAAAAGCATATTTCTAAAAGAAAAATGATTTAGAGTTCAAATGAAAATTATTAGATGTTGCAAAAATTATTGCTCTTTCTAATCATATAAAATTCAATAGTATACGGTAAGTAGTTTTGCTACAGCAAAATTCCCCGCATACTTAAAAATGCATTGAAGACTATGGGTAATTTGTTTTTGGGGAAAGACTTTTTACACTCGGCTGTATAACGTTGGACCAACGTTGCAACAACGTTATTTTATTAGCTGGGTAATTGTTTGGTCTTCGAGCGTGTTTTCTACTCATCACTGAATTAGCACGGGAAACAAATAAATATCTGATAAAACTATGATGAACAAAGGTGACGACTCGACAGAAACAACTTGTTGCAACACCTGGAGATCAATGGCGGATCTGGGTGACGAACAACTCTAGTGAAACACTGGTAAAACCACCACTTGAACCAACACAATTAACATACACCACGTCAGAAAGAAAATTTAAAGAAACTACGAATCTCATCATAATCATTTAGTATTCAAATGTGCCAAGCTTAAATATTAGCGAGAATCTTGTGACGTTTTGCCTTCTGTGTTTCTCCCTTCTTCTGGTGCCACAGGTTGTGACAGTTTTGTGACGGCGGCGTTCCCTGGATATCTTCAGTTACATATTCACAATACACGTAAATGATCTGCAGGAAAGTCACAAAAGTGTGTCCGGACTTGGAAAAAATGGAAATAAACAAAGTTTGCCTACGTTTTCTGTACGAACTATGCGTGCATAAGACCGCCAAGTTTTCTTGTCTCATAAATTAACATAAACAGACCTGAGTAGAACCATCCATCTTGTATACACTCATCAGTGGCCTTCTGGTTTTTTAGGTACCCTTTCATTGCTTGAGGGCCTTTCATTACCACTTCCCCTTCTTTCCCCGGTGAACATACATCTCCAGTTCCTGGGTCAATTATCTTAAAATTGAAACATTAAATGTCAATTACTTTAAAACATGTTTCTTCCAGGCTACGTCGTATTTAAAATTCAAAGGCTTGAGTACAGTGTAGATCCGCTTTAAGAGACTTCTTATGAGCCGTTTTATCTGGATCTATATCCTTTACAAATTCAATTATTTTTTTATTTTTAGCGCTATATATATATGTTAAAACGCATGAGTACTGGCCCCGAGGTTATAAAACTTGAGTACATTCTCAAACTCAAAATAAAGCACACTGACTGGCTGCTTCCGAGCACATGCTCGGAAGCAGCCAATCAGTGTGTTTAATTCTGAGTTTAAGATTAAGTTTTATAACCTCGGACCCTTGTTTCTTCGCGTCAGCAGCACAGCAATAACCTCTTCTTCCAGCATAAACAAACTTTACTAAGTATTTCATAGTACATGTATATTACTTGTCTAATTCAGTCGTAAACTGATCAAAACATTGCGTAAGCTAGCAATGGATCAAATCAATTTTGTCTCCTATACTTCTTATGAATGATGCAAAAATGCCGTATGTGACGTTTAGTGTTTTCGACACAATTTACATTGAAGCACAATAATCTTTACGACATATATATAAGGAAACAGATATTAAACAGAAAAAACACCAAATGCCCATCTTATCTGATCTTACGGTCAAATTTACATTCCCACCTGACCACAGTGAAAACAGCTATACAGTGACTTTGGAGCGTCAAAGTGTCCAAGGTCAAAATACGAAAATCAAAAGTCCGAATCAACAAGTCATAGAAACACTGCAAACTTAGAAATATTTTAACACATGTACACAGGTACGGACCCCTTATCTCCAATATACTGAGGTGATCAGGAAAAAAGATAAACACTAATAAATATAGCCCAGCTCAGGGCCGGATTATACCTAGAAACAAGTTTCAATTTTAGAAACTCTGTTTCTGAAATAATTTCGGTCCGGAGCTGGACTATAATAAATATGACTCACCTTTGCTAAAGTATTAGGCAGCAAGTGACCTACAGTGCCTTTCTTTGAAGGTGCCGAATCATAATGTGAAGTTGGACTAGTTTCTGTCAAACCATATGCTGAAATATGAACAAAAACCTGTACATGATAATGTTTTTCTCAGATACAAGAAGATTAAAGTCTATAACTATTTGAGCATCTATCACAGGTGCAAAACAGTTTTACAGCAATAAACTTTTAGCATTTAACCCTAATGCCTATTTGTTTAGATAGATGCTTAAATACATGCTTCCATACATGCTTAGTTTGCACTCATTCCTAGCCATTTTCATGCTTGTTTTGCCTAGAAATTTTATTCTTACCAATCAACCGGGTCTACACCGTGAGTAACCAAGTACAAATCCACAATTGCATTGACTCTCAGAAACATTTAAAGGCAGATGCGACACAGCAGTCTTTGAAACGCTGTTTCACACCTGCCTTTAATATTAAGCCAGTCGATGCAATTGTGGATCGACAAACTGTAGAACTAACAAAAGAACGAAAGGAAAATACAGCTTGCAAAATCGGGTTCGACAGTGACAATACTGGTCTTGGGGCCGGATAATGTCTCGCATGTCAATGTTGCATACTGATGTTTATTTTTACTTATATGTTTTTAGGGGTCCATGTCTGTGCATCTTACTATTTCGGATTTGTCAACATCATTATAGTTTACAAGTTCGGACATATGGCTTTGATGGTAATTCGGCGTAAATTATGTTACGTGTTGTTTTTCCATTTGGTGTTGTTAACCGTATTCCTTCCAGTGATCCAAGAAACCAAACGTAAACTAGTGGCTCTACCTTCCCGTTTAAGGTCAGTCTGTTGGTACATTTGGATACATTGTGACAAATAAATGTATGGGTTTTGCAAAATAACGAATCTCTCTTTGGAATATCGGTGTTAACTGATCCCCGTTTAACAATGACATATATGCATGGATAGATCTATCTCATAATGCTTATACTATACTGGAAGAGCAATCGGGTCCTTGATTTCCTATTTCAACACAATATCAAATGAATTAAATGGACAGGAGTCCGTTGAGACCCATGCAGAGCATAACCGTTTCTTTTTATCTAATATTTAACTGATATCTGTACTTGCTTTTCAAGAGATTCCTTAATCAGGTTAAGACTTCTGTTTTGTCAGAATTGCAATTTCAGTCCTGCTGAGAGCGAGCTAATTCAAAATCTAAAGACTTCCTTTGAGAGCAGAGAAACCATTCTACAGAAGTTTAAAGTTAACTGAGAGGCATACGTTCTATCAGTTTATGTAAAAGGGCAACGATCGACAAAACAGATAAAACTAACCTTGGTGTTACACCGTAACAAGCCAAAATATTTGATAAGTCGTATACCCACAACTATATATGACTATTTGCCTTGAAACTGGCCACAGTGAAATTCTAATTCCAGAATATCACTAAATAAGCCCATTGGTCTAAAAGGTCCAGAAAAATATACTGTCATTATACCCTGAAGAAAGTTAATGCCCAGTCTTTGTTCTACTTCGTTTGTGACATGCTCTCCGAGTGGCGCAGCTCCACTAACTAGTGTCTGCAGTGATCTGAGATCAAAATTGTCCACCATCTGTTGTTTTGCCAGGAATAAAGCTAATGGTGGCACAATATGCATGTAGGTCATCTGAAATTACAAAGACACGTGTTTTACGAAAATGTAAGGTCAAAATTTTTCAAGAACTGACACAGTTCAATCCCTCAAGACACCACGTGTTTTACCATTTCACATGCGTTATCAACAGGTAAGTAACAATACTATATGTCTCCAGTTCGAGACCATGAAGTTCAGTTTCACTTATTCTTTTCCAGACGTTCGGAACTAACTCTTCCATCTTTGATAACAGATAGATACATTAATGTTTGACAATAAATTCACCAAACAGAATGAAAATCATAACGAATATTCTCATTTGAATTAGTATCTCCCTTACATGATCTGTATTTGGATTCTTTAGGGTACCTAATAAAAGACAGGCTCGGGATTTGTTTCCTTTACAAATATGCCAAAGCGCAGTATATTAAAAACGTTTTACTAATTAATGTAGATTTTCACCTTGTGTTTCTGAATGCTGTCAAGGAAAGTTAACGGGTCAAATTTGGGCAGCGTCACCAGCTTTGTTCCCTGAGAGATTGATCCAAACTGCACAATTACCAGACCATAAATGTGATAAAAAGGTAGCAAACCTAGAAGGACATCTTCATCAGCCTTAAGTTTCATTGGGCCCCTGAAATGGACAGAGTTGTGAATCTCAGAATATTTTCACCTATTACCTACTGCATACGGATGCAAGACAAACCAGAGGGCCAATGGCCCTATATCGCTCACCTGAGCACTGAGGTTACAGCAACAAAACACCATGCACAACAGCAATAAAAAGCACCATTTATGTGGAGGATAATATCACAAATATTTATGAAAAAAGCTTTATCCCCCTGTAATGGCTTCTCTGAAGAAGATCTTTGGCTGCAATGGCAACCAATCAAAATCAGGTATTTGGGAAATATTCATATGGCTGGTAGAGGACTACTCCAGGAACATTTCTGTAAAGCTTTTGTCAAAATATCTGCAGTAACACAGGAATAAATAGCAAATGTCCAGTTTCCCCATTATAAGTCTATGGAAACTTTAAGTTGCCATAGCAACGAATTCACATGGGCAATGATAATATAAAACATACTTTAGGTAGAGGCTAATGTTATCAATATGTATGCTAAGTATCAGCTTCATCCCCCTCATGGCTTCATTTTTCCCATAATAAGTCAATGGAAACTATAAGTTGCCATAGCAACCAAAGTTCTTATGGGATTGGAAGAAAAAGAATAAAATTTATGTAGAGGCTACTGTCATCAACACATCTGC
Organism: Ctena decussata; assembly: GCA_963989385.1. Classification (NCBI taxonomy): domain Eukaryota; kingdom Metazoa; phylum Mollusca; class Bivalvia; order Lucinida; family Lucinidae; genus Ctena; species Ctena decussata. Next base: position 21,232,274 of record OZ022508.1, read on the forward strand.
ACAATATCAGCTTCATCCCCCATATGGCTTCTGAGCAGAAGATTTTTTTTTTTTCGAAAATTTACCCTATATTTTGCCATGGCAACAAATCAAATTCAGTGATTTGGAGAAATTTCATATGAATCGTAGAGGACTACTCAAGAAACATTTCTGTAGAAAAAAAATCTAAATAACTGCAGTTAGACAGCAAAAATTGCCAATTTCCATTTTCCCCATTATAAGTTAATGGAAACTCTTAGTTGCCATAGCAACCAAACTGCTGGAGCAGTTGCTATGAAAAATAGTAATTCTATAGAGGCTAGTACTAAGGTTCTTTCTGTAAAGTTTGAGCTTTATTGGCCACACAGTTTCTGCGGAGACGATTTTTTAATATTTTTCTATTTTTAAGTATTCGGTTGCAATGGCAACCATTCAAATTGCGCAATTTGCATAAATTTAACACGGCTGGTTAAAGACTACTCAAGGTACATTTCTATGAAAGTTTTGTCAAAATATCTGCAGTGGCATAGCAATAAATGCAAATTTTCCATTTTGCCATTATAAGTCAATGGCAACTTTCAGTTCCCATAGCAACCAAACTGCTGGAGCAATAGCCAAGAAAAACAGTACTTTTATAGAGGCTAGTACTAAGATCCTTCCTGTGAAGTTTGAGCTTTATTGGTTGTATAGTTTCTGAGGAGATGATTTTTGAATATTTTTTCTATTTTTAACCATTCGGTTGCCATGGCAACCAGCCAAATTGTGTAATTTACATGAATTTCATTCAGTTAATAGAGAACTACTCAAGGAACATTTCTGCAAAAGTTTTGTCAAAATGTCTGCAGTGACATAGCAATAAATGCAAATTTTCAATTTTTCCCATACAAGTCAATGGAAAGTTTAAGTTGCCATAGCAACCAAAGTTATGAAGCGATTTGGATAAAAAACAGTATTATTGGTTCCCCCTGCCCATAGATGCTATATATGAAATTTGGTTAAAATGGGCCTTGTAGTTTCAGAGGAGATGTCGTTTGAAAATGTTGACGGACGGACGGACTGACGGACGGACGGACGGACGGACGACGGACGACGGATGCCTGCCTATACTATAAGCTCACATGTGAGCCTTCGGCTCAGGTGAGCTAAAAATAAGGCAAATGCAATCAATAATCTGTCTATGTTTGGATGTGTTCTTCTTTTGTAATATGTATCCGATGCTTTAAACCGTTAATGTTGACAGTAAATAGATAGATTTTCAAACATGCATATAGCAAGATCGGACCGTGCATTGTGCAAATGACAGAAATAAACATGTAATACGTTTACTTGCCATCGTCAAGCTGTGAAGTTGAAAAAATACGGGAAACCAATATAACAGATAATTAAGTTGTAAACATGTAGAATTACTAAAAAACGTCCAACAAATGAGTGGATTTCACCGATCATAGAGAGAACATTAATCTATATACTGGAAATCAGTAACATTGTCAAAAGTTTTATATCCACAAAGACATTAAAAAAATTAAAACATTGCAAAATAGTAATGGTCATCATGACTATTAAAAATAACTGTATAAATTGACCGCTGAAGAGCGTCTGCGTTCACGAATACGTAGGCGTCTTTTACCAGATGTCTGCGGCTTCTGTGTCTCGCGAACTCCGTCGGCAAGCGTTTGCTTTGAGAAGTTTCCAGTTGCCTGCTGACATATTTTTCAAACTTTTGGATTTAGCGATACTGGAGAAAATATAGCTGCCACATTAGTTTACGTGTTACAATACAACTATATCTATCTTAGATCCATTTACCATCGAAGGCGCTACCTTCGGAAACAAAAGAAACAAGATTTCAAGCCAATAGCCAAAAAGCATACATAGAAATAGGCCTTCAAGTTATCATTTTGTTTACCTGATCAGTTGTTGTACATTTGCAGTTATATTACTGTGGGTCAACATGACACCTTTTGGAAGACCAGTAGTACCACTTGAATATGGCAACGTGGCTACATCATTTGAAGGGTCTATATCAATATTCTCTGGAAAATCTTTTCCGTCATCCTCCAGGAGAGATTTAAGTGGCCGACATTTTTCAGCTTCACCGTCTATTGTTATAATGTCCTGTCAAAACAAAAAGTTTGCACTAATTATCATAATAAGAGTGGTTATAGCTGTAGAGTAAGGACAATCCAAATTATGCAGGTACAGTATAAGAAAACAGTATGAACACACGGTGGGTCAGTTTTACCTGTGATACCACGAAACAGTATTTATCTATTACAACCTTTTAGGACGCATTTCGTTATTTTTTTAATGAAAACACATTAGACGTACAATTTGTCTCACATAAAAAGAACCAAAATACAATGCCGACTGGAGAATAACCATTTTAGACCGTCTATCACACCCAATCTGAGATATTGTCAGAGCTCTAGATTTGAGGGGTATTTGATGATAATTGAGTAATAATTTTCTTTATTTCTCATCGAAACCATATGTTGTGACCCCTCATCTGAACCGTCTCGACGAGACGGTTCAGATTAGGGGTCACAACATATGTTTTTGTCAAGAATTAACAAAAATTATCCCTGAATATCACCAAATATTCCCTCTTTTCTAGGGCTCTGTATTGTTTTCTAGTTCAGTTATAACAGATAATGACTAGAGGCATAACGTACTGACCTTGACATTATGAGCAGCATCAGAATCTAGTTTAAGTGCTTCTCTAACTGTTTCCGCCGATGATACCATGGTAACCACTCCAACTGCTTCACTGTGAGATAACTGTCTGGCAAGCTCACCTCAAGACCATACAGAATAAAGAATAAGAGAAAGTGTGACGGTGGTATACAATTCTGTTTCACGTGGCTACAAATACGAGACAAAACCGTTTTGCTGCTAAACTATAAAACAAACAGACGTATATACAGATGAAAATAGGTCATTACGCCTTTCAATCCAGATTTTGTCAAAAAACTATAACGATAGCTCGTATCACCTCTCGTATTTGGCGCATGGACTAATGCACAGTATCCAGATTTTGGATTAAGATCGCGAACAAGCAGCCGAACTCATCCGCATTTACTACAATCGTAATACTTCGGCCAATTCAACGAAGATATCGGAGAGGATGTCCGTGAGAAATGCAACAGACTGCTGTGGAAGTGCCAACCGTTTGCACCAAATGCATTGCATGTACTATGATGAAATACAGATAAACTTTTTACAATCGCCCAACAGTTTAAGTGAAGATAAAATTTCTGAGGGAAGAGCATCTGGAAGCAAGACAACATGAGCAGCGACACGAGAAAACCAACTAAGGGGTTGTGCGCCCAGCGCAGACTCAGATCGGCCTGGGCATCCGCCCAGTCCGTTCAGACTCTTCGCTAAGCGCTTAAAGGTAGCTACGGGTCCAAGCTACCTACATGCGGACAGCGACGACTCTTATCAGACTGGGCGAATGCCCAGTCTGATCTGAGTCTGCGCTGGGCCCACAACGACTTTGTTGGTTTTGTCATGTCGAGGCTCAAATAGCAGATTTAACTGAGTCAGTTCAGTTCAGTTCAATTCTCTTATCTACGTTACCCAAGTGGCTCAACGGTACGTAACCATAGTTGCACACACTTGGCGCCGTGTGTCCGTCCAATAACTGAGTCAATGTTATACCTGCTGTATATATAGGATTTGCTGTACTGACGACGACTCCCAGTGCAGTGCAAGCCAGGAACAGCACACAAAACTCGGGACAATTGGTGGAGAATATTAGAATCACATCTCCTTTCTTGTACCCCATCTTGACCAGGGCACTGGCAACCTTGATGGACATCTCTTTCAACTGAGCTGCCGTGTAGGTACGATTGCTCTGATGGTCAATCTGAAATTCATTTCAAACACAAAGAAGAAGGTTAATATAATTGTAGAACTGCAACGGAGTCAGAAATGGAGTAAGAATGTTTTTACTTTCATTCGGCTTTATTCGGCTTTAGGCGTATAACCTCACTATTGACCTATATTTTTAGTATTTTTATTGACCAATATAAATACACCTGGGATTTTGATATAAATAGCTTACTTTCACTTTCTCTTTTACTTTTAGTTTCATTGACTGTTGGCCCATTTAACCGTGTCGTGATGAATCTAGATATTTTGATCCAAATCGCTTTTTGCCAAAGAACAGTTCGCCTGTTATGTCGCTCATGTAAAATACAAAATCAAAATATAACTTGGCACAGAAATCGAAGACGAAATAAAGTAATTGTTGCTGGCTTTACTTGTTGATGTTGTATTGGAACTGCGACTTTTTTCAGGTTATATGTGGGGCGATCAGCCAACCATGTTATGTGCAACACAGACAGACCCACAGCATTTCCGAAATCAAAACCCCAAGACCAACAAAAAAATATGCATATCAACATGCGCATCCGTACAATCTGATCAGCACATTCGATATATACCTTATACATATTGCAATACACACTTCTATTTAATCTAAGCCGATTGTCTTTTTAAAGATATTTCTTGGTTCCTTTGACTTTAATGAGCCTATGCTTTAACTTTGAAAACTTGAGCTAGCACTAGCTGGGTGGTGGGGGAAGAGGGCGGAGGGCGGCGTATACTGTCTTGCATACAGCACTGCTGTTATACAGAGTCTCAATAAATCGACTCTGATGTTCGTCCCTGTGTGCATTTTTATTCTTTAGGATAATCTTTATAGATTTTAATTTGCAACATTATATGTATGTTGACAGGCCATATTTACATCAAGTACAACATTCAGTATCTCATGTCAAATGTGAAATTTAATACCAGCGACAGACAGACTTTAAACTGGTCTTTTGTAAAATTGTACATGCTTACTCTTACAATAAATTTCTAACACAGTAAGTTTTGTTACCAGTGAAATCTTGTGTGAGCCTTCAATACGGTCATGATCTTGATCTATAGAGTATTGAAGATACTTAAAAATAGTGTTAGTTTTCCTTTCACGGTGTATGGCCATGGATTTTACCGTGCAATTAGTATGCTTATGTTGAAAAAGTTTATGGCCTTTGTAAACTGAAATAAGGTGCCTTCTAAGTCACTTTTTGATTTTATTTCAGACCAGTGTACACACGAGTATATATTATTATTGCATAATATCTAAATTACACAGAAAGTTCGTAAGAAAATCTTCAGTATTTCTAGTCATGTACACTTTGCCAAAATGTTCATTAAATTTTTCTATAATACCAGCTTTGAAACATTACCATACATTTGATAGACAACTATTTAGAAATTTGGCTTACCATACATTCAAGACGTTTGAACTCATCCAGTTTGGAGAACATGTACTCTGCAAAAGACACTTGTGGTACATCCACATCTTTGTGTGGGCTTCTGATCAGCGTTTGCCCAGCTTCCTCCCATATCAAGCTCTTTGATGAGTAAAACTTTTGTTGTGAGGAAAATGCTTGTCTTGCATTGTTTGAATGAGTATTATACTGTCTATCTGAGCATATGAAGAAAGCTGGTTTTCTAAATGGTCTTGAGAAGCTTGAATACTGACAAAAACGTTTACAACTTTGCACAGGCTTATAGAACTGGAAGGTAAGTGTTCTTTGGTAAATGCATAATGTCTTATGAGTAAATACATCCATTTTAAATCTGAAATAAATAAGAAGAAATACAAACGGGGTAGACTCATCACATCACACCAATATAGACAATAAAATATGAAAACTGAAAATTCCACATTTTTAGAAGCTTTATTCTTAGCAAGTGTCATTCAACATTAAAAAAAAAAGAATTTATAAACCCTTAAAGCACCAAAAAATGCAGATGACAAAACTTACGTCTACATAGGTTTGTTTAAGCTATGTCATATGAGAATTCACAGACTAAAGGGCAAACGCTGTACATAGGCTAAGATGATGCAGCTCATGACTGTTAAAGACGTAACGTCAGATGTTAGTGACAATTAGCGTAACGTCAGAAAACGTCAGATTTTGAGCTATGTTGCCAGTTCACTGCGACGGCCAAAGCGCATCTCTTCAAATATGAATGTAACTGCCAACTGCAACTGATAGCAGAATAGATCTATATTCGGAAGATATTAATTTTCGGGACAACTTCGGGACAACTTACGATTTTGCTCGATTTCAATAGGAAGCCGCGGTAGCTCAGTAGCTTAAGTGCCGGCCCGCTGACCTAGCGGTCCGGGGCTCGATTCCCGCTTGAGTCGAAAATCTTTTCAAACATAAACGGGATTCCATTGCACACATCCTTTCATTATCAGCCTCTCATCGTCTTGATATGACAGAAATACTGTTGAAAAGGACGTAAAATTGCAAGTCGTCCATCCATCTATTGATTTCAATTAAACGTAACCAACGTACAAATACAGCTGCGGACAAAACCGCTAGATTTGCTTATTCGTATTTTACATCGGCTCTCAGAAATAATTTCCAAAAACATTCCCGGTAAAGAACTATTCGAAATAGGGATTTCATGTCCGTATGATTCAAATTTACTTTATATTAAATTTTGATATGATTTTTATGCTCAGAAAATACCACCCAGTATACAAAATAAAGAAATCTGGCGTTGCGGACAAAACTGCTAGATTTGGAAAAATTGGCATTTCTTTAAATCGGATAATACATTCCGAAGTCTGATTTCACAGTTAGAAATTTCAAAATAGGTATTGTATGCTAGTAATTTTTCTTCTCTACTTCTGCTTCATATTGTTCTTTAGTGGTCCTTTGATCTTCGTTGGGTGCCGCTTTTTAGTGCCAAAAATCTGAAAGTTACTTTTTTCTTGAATCGCTAAATCTCGAGTTTTCTTGTATACGGAAAGGCTTAACTTGTCGGCGTTCCTACGTTAGTTTACATTACTTCAGTCGCATCTACGGTGAAAATTTTGTCGGTTTTGCAGCTTTAGTTATTAATTTAAGCTGAAATAAGTAATTTGCATTGCGAGTGCGTTGCAACGTCTTACCGCGTAAAAACTGACGTTGCTTGGTATTTCAAGACGGTGTATATATTTTTATGTCTCATAAATGAAGAGTTTCCTTATATCTTCCAAATACTCAATAAATAACCTTTCAAATGGTATAAAATTTATTACGTTTGCTTGATCATTAGAAGCACTGTATCAAGGGAAAATTATAAAGATGGCTTGAAAATGAAATCGTCACCAACATCTGACGTTACGTCAAAGCCAATAAACACAAACCTTGCCAGTCTGTATTATCAAAAGTAAATTCATTATGATATACAACACATCTAACTTCAATAAATTTAATATTCTCGCTCTTGTATTGTGCACGATTGCTAGGAATCTGTTAAAAATCAAAGATTTCGGTACTTTACACCAGTCTGTTAAAACAGCAACTGTTTTTGAACAAGTTTATTTGCCATATCGTTATAAAACTGTAGCCGAATTGCAAGTAGTACAGACGCAGACCAGACCGCTCAATTAAGATTTTTATTTGGATCTACATTTATTGCTCAATAGAGATTTTTCTGTATATCATTTAATGCAATCAAGTTTTTTAAAACAATGACTCTAAAGTAAGGCGAGTTAAAGAATCTGATATAATTGTCTGTCTAGATTTTATCTGGCTTCATTTATAATAGGAAAGAAAATTCTCAAGTACTTACCTTTCCCCTTCTTGAATTGAATTAGTAACCTTTTAGAACTCTGTCCAGAAAGTCAGGAATGCATAGCAAATACACTGTACGTACATACAAATACAGCAAAAATGTAATAAAAGAAGTTATTTAGTTGGTAGTAAATGTAATATACCTAACACTAACTGGGCCAAGGCCATTTTATCCTGCTCTATTTTTATAATATGATATCCTAGCAGTATAGTAAATAGCAATACTGTAGAATACCTTACGCACAGGTTGGGTCAGTGACCTTTCACTGTGAACATCAAGGTAATAATAAAAGATGGGAATTCAATATCAGAACAAAGCGAAAAGACGAAACAAAAGGCCGACGCTGGCGGTCTGGCTCTACTAAGTACTTACAGTATTCCTCAAAATTATTGAGATATTTTTCGCAAAGTGAAAATTAAGCAATAAGAGTTGACAGACAAAGGCATAGGCGTAGTTTGCTTTGTAATAAAACATTTTAAACATACAAGTATCATTCATAACATTGATTTTACAAATCTTAAATTATCTCTCCTTGACTTATAGCGTCCAGAGATTTTTGGTTGACTTAAAAATCATGTATCCCAATCAAATGAAATCATTATTTATGGCAAAGATAATGCCAAAGCAAGCGTTTTTGAATCTGATGTTTAAGTACGGGCGGTTTAAAAAAAGAATTGTTATATGGGCTTGTCAGCTATAAATGCTGCTAGCTATCAAAATTATAGCTCATTTCAAAACTGTGGACAAATTGGAAAAAGGGCATTTTTTTCTAAATGCATTTTTTACTAAATGTATGCTGCTTTGATGAAGTCTTTTAATGTATTTTTATGGAAACTGCAAACAACATATAAGACCTAATTAAACATAAGTTTTGACATGTTTGTCTATATATTTTGCTGTTTTGCATGCCTTCAATTTTCTTCTACTGTTTCAATAGCTAGTCCATGTCTCAGAAATTGGAGTTAGTAATTTTGAATCATGTAGAAGATTTAAGGCACCATTTATAATGTGAATGATGGTGAACTAAGTATAAAATAACATATTCTCATACAGATAATCTATTTCCAGCAACCCTTGTATGACAAACCTAGTTAAAATCAAAAGCGACAGAATTTTACAGTTTTTACCCTAACCCATATTTGCCAAAACTAAGATGCAAGGAAATGTATCTTATTGTCACGTTTGCATATCAAACTTGGAAAATGAGACTTTTTTCTTGAGTTTTACTGATCTGAAATGCTGTTGAAGGCGTATGGCTAGCAGCTGAGTGCCAAAATGTCATTCTAAATAATTTTGAGGAATACTATACATGTTTATGTCAAATGTGTTAATACCTCAAGAAAACTGTAGGAAATGGGATTATATATTAGTTGTATTTAACAAACGGTTTAAGAAGAATGGAAACGATTTTGAGGAAACAACTGTCATTTTTTCATTTTCCTGTACCCTCTCAATTCATAGGGTAAACTAAAGAATTCAGAGCAGATTCTTTCCTTCCTGAAAGGGCTTTGTTGTCAAGGGGTGCAAACAGGAATTCGTCCCCCTTTGTAAAAAGGCAGAAAACAATAGTGTGCCCATACATCTGAATCATATGGTATTTACTTTATATATCTAAACTGCTTGAGGAAACGGAGCAGACCTAGGTCAGGCCGCTCTTTGTAAGCAGTCTGATCATGTTTTGCTGCAAATTTTTTGCATTTTTTTTCTGATAAGATCAGGCGGACCTGGTTGAGCACAAATTCTTAACACACTATACCTATAGATCATGATAGACTGCAGAATATGGTGTTTAATTAGGGTCAGAACTAACTGTAAAACATGTTGGAGTTTATGATAAATATACTTCTAAAATCGCATCAGATATTCCTAATAAAGCAAATGGAACTATCGAAAAAGAATGAGATTGAAGAGGCTACTGGCATATTCAAAGAAAGAAGGATCCATCACAAGAGCACGGGGTCCTGGGTTCGATTCCCTGTTGGGCCACAAAGTTCCATTTCTTTTTCCACTGATTCAAGAAGGGCAGTTGTCAGGTAGTGGTGAAAGTATGTGCACTTAGTACTGCTTCATGGCTTAGGAGGTCTAAACCTACCCTGAATATTGTGGTTAGGTTGAATGGCCGTCCCCGTCATGACCATAGCTGCTTACGGTGGACGTAAAGCAACCAAACAACTACAACAGAAACAGTTTGGGTGTCTGAATAGTTTTGGCAATATGGTAATGCCAGACAAAAATTTTGCACCACACGGTGTCCCATATATATCTGTCTCTTACTGATCATGCTGAGAAGGAAGCATGTGCAAGGCTTGATAAATTATGTACAAAAAGTTGAGAAAAATAACTTTTACCATGCTTGATGTAAAAATTCTGAGTCAGCAGAACATCCCAGGTATTTATTAGCACAATAGTACAGTCAACCATCTCCAGAACGGGCGATACACAATGGGGCTAATTGGCCAGACAATGAGGCTATAAAAAAGATATGATGGAGCTAGGAGAAAGTATGAACGGGGCTACTTTACCTGTATGTTTATTAGAAGTCAATGGAGCTAATCCAGTTGCATTTACCTGTATTTTCTTACAGAAAAGGGCAAGATTAATAAGATTTTCTACTCTGTAATATACAGATCAGACAAAGTAAAATATTAAGCATATTTTGAGTTTGAATTCACTAAAACATTAAAATGCTATAATTACAGTCAGCCCTAGCTATGCATATATATGTCCTGGAACTTGCTATACACAGTTTCTACGTTCAATCAGCACTCCATATATGCATATACATGTCCTGAAACTTTGAAATGCTTTATACAACTTTATACAGCTTTATACAGTTTCTCAGTTCACATTAGTTGTACATTACACTAGGTCAGTTCTTGCCCTGACAACTTATTACTGTACAGGTAAGCGTAGCCCCATTCATAACTTTTCATTTAGCCCCATTCTATACTTTCAGAATTTAAAAATTAGCCCCAGTGTAATGCGGCCTTAAGAACAGACTTTGTGCCATGTTTGATGAGTTTAAGTGGTATTGTTTGAAAGAAATGGACCTGAACACTAGGGTCAACACAACTATATGAGATATGCATACCTCCCGTACCTTAACTTTGGCATATTATGGTAATTAACACAAAACATATATATACGGAATAAAACAGTAAATATTATGGATCTCAAATATAACATAAAATTCAAATTTAAAGGCCCTGTTTCCATCCAGTCTAAGTTAGAAGATAAAATCTACTTTGACCACTTCTCTGGCTTTCATCGCCAGATTGTGTCAGGGTCACTGATGAGCTTGAACATGGAAACTTCGAAGTATGGCCCATGCTCCTTCTTTCTAATGTGTTCTCTGCTCTCAAAGGAACTCTTTAAGATTTTAATGTAACTTAGGGGCTTACCATTCATCAACTAAAAGAATCACCACTTGCTCTATACAACTGGTCCTGAGACTGAAGCTTAAATCAAATAGAAACACACAAAATTAATGTGGTTTAAATTTATTTGCATAGATTTATTTGTATAAGTATATAATACTGCTGTTAAATCAATCAATATGGGAACACATATAACAGGCAAGCAGACAAATTATGTGACATCAAATATATAGAGGATCTTACATAAGTGCTCATGTATTATTGAATTTATTTAACGAGTTGGGGGAAAAGATCAGATGCTAGGCTATGCCGAGCATCGTATCGGTTTTCCCAACGAGTTTAATAAATTCAATACTACAGGAGCACGAATGCAAGATTCTATTTATCATATGACACTAAAATCGCATTTCATGAGCAAATTTTGCACTAAAACGTCACGATTTCGCCACTAGAAAATGCGATGTTTGCATGGACGTCAACGCATAACCTTGCGACGTAATTTGCACATTTAATCCACATGTGGATTATCGTTTTTAATGCATGGCTTTATTACACTCTCAGATGCGACGTCATATGATAAATATACATATGACATAACTTTCTGATATAAAATATAAACATCTGAAGTTTGTAATATCAAGTTTGTAATGTTAAATATAAATTTTACAACAGTATTTAATATATGTAAAAATATAACTAAAGTATGTGATATAACTGACATAAGTGATACAAAATATAAACAAATAACAGAAGTACATGTATGTGATATCAGAATCAATAGCATTATATATTAAAGTAGAAAAAATTGCAGCATAGATTTGTTTTGGTGACGTCCCTGAGTCTCTAGTCACAATCAAAATGATAAAGTCATGACTACATGGTGAATACACTGTATAAAAACTTCAAACCAGCAGTGATTATAATGAATGTTGATTGTTGCTGCATTTGTACCTGATTTTACTAAAAAAATAGAAATTGAATTTCGGTGTGACAGACCTAAACAAGTTTTGCAATACTTTTATTTACTGTTAAATAGGATATTGTAACAGAGTGGTATACATATTCTGAAAATACTGCCTCTTGTTTGCAGGAATAAACTGTAAAATGGTTATATTTGGGAGTGTATATTTTACATGTACAATCTGGCTACACATTATCTTCTTGAATATGCTAATTTTGTTAGATGATAGATATATCTGCATGTATAAAATGATCAGCAACAGCAAACAGGTATGTTCTGCTTGCCTACAATGATCACTAGTTTCTGCTTATATAAAATCATAAGTGTTCTGCATGCATAAGAAAACCATTTTCTGCATATGTAAGCTGACAAGGAAGTAATATTTTTTCTACATGTATAAGATAAAGAGTATATTTCTGCATGCATGCAATATATATTTCCTTCTTGCAGTAGAGAGAACTTCTATCACATATTATAAATATTTCTGTTTTCAATAGATGACAGTAGGTTCTGCAAGCTTCAGATGATAATATGTTGGTTTAAACAATATTTATTTCAAGAAAACGAGCACATACATATGTACAGAATCAATTATCGGGATTTGGTCGAAAGCTCTAGGCTTGTAAAGACCATCTCCCCAAAAAGATCATTTGCTAAGCTGTTGAATGCGAGATTGTTATTTAACAAATAAGAACAATCCACATCTAACTACAATAACAATAAGAATTACAGCGAAATAGTATGTAGCATAAGTAAGGTAATATGATTAATATGTTCTGCATGCATTAGATACTGAGTATTTTATGCATGCATAAGAGGATCAGTATTTGATGCACACGTAATACAATAAATACTGTCCACAAATATGTGTTTTTGTCCCATCTTATGAGACTGATCTAAAATTTTGGGATGATTACAGAACAGCACCCCCCACATTCCAACCCAACTCCATCTTATAACTAAAGAAATAACAGTATTTCATGGATGAGATGCTGATTGTCATGAAAATGATGATTAGGAATTTAGGTATGTAAAAAACAATATATTTGCTGGAAGCTAATATGAGTATGTGTGACAATGACCTCATACATGCACAAGACACTGTAAATTAGCTGTACAATGAATGTAGGTCAATAGGTAATCTACTATAGGTAACATACTGTTTGAGCTGCAACATGGGTTCAGGGAGAAAAGGTCCTGCGAGACTCAGTTAGTAATGCTAGTTGATGAAATTAAAATCTTAAGTGTTCCTTCAAGAGCAGAGAATACATACAGAAGTAGGAACATGGGCCAGACTACGTAGTTTCGGCTAATAAAGCCTCGTCAGTGACCCTGATAATATCTGGTGACGAAACCAGAAAAAAGCATACTGTAATTTCTTAATTTTAATTGGACAGTCGATTAAAAGACTGATTAGTTTCAAAAGGATCCAAATAATATAAAAGACGATGATCTAGAATAATAGTCTAAATCGATCTCAAATTTTAGATTTCTAAGAATCTATCCTCTGATCTCAAAGGATGTAAATAAAATATAATCTGCACTATGGATGATGTACGGGGAGACGTTTTACGGCCGCCACACGGCACAACACCAGCTGCAGTGAGGTAAAATTAAAATCTTAAGTGTTCCTTCAAGAGCAGAGAATACATACAGAAGTAGGAACATGGGCCAGACTACGTAGTTTCGGCTAATAAAGCCTCGTCAGTGACCCTGACAATATCTGGTGACGAAACCAGAAAAAAGCATACTGTAATTTCTTAATTTTAATTGGACAGTCGATTCAAAGACTGATTAGTTTCAAAAGGATCCAAATAATATAAAAGACGATGATCTAGAATAATAGTCTAAATCGATCTCAAATTTTAGATTTCTAAGAATCTATCCTCTGATCTCAAAGGATGTAAATAAAATATAATCTGCACTATGGATGATGTGCGGGGAGATAAAAATATGCAGATGGGGAAGCAAACTGATTTGATACTTTTAGATTTCAGTAAGGCTTTTGACAAAGTTGCACACGAGAAACTAATTTCCAAATTGCACTTCTACGGAATTCGGGGCAAAACTTTAAGTTGGGTTAAAGACTTCCTAGATTCTCGTTCTCAAGCCGTTGTTTTAAACGGAGTAAAATCAGACAAAATAGCAGTATCATCTGGTGTCCCGCAGGGCTCAGTCCTTGGACCCATTCTCTTTCTAGCCTATATAAATGACCTACCTGACCAGGTCAAGTCCAGAGTTAGGCTTTTTGCAGACGATACGGCCATATACCTAGCCATTAGCTCAGAAGGTGAGTCGATTACGCTGCAAAATGACCTTCACCAACTAGAAATATGGGAAAAACAGTGAGACATGAGCTTCAACCCCTCTAAATGCCAGGTCCTACATATCACAAGAGCTAAATGTCCCATCCAGACCAAATACCGACTCCATGAAACTGTCCTAGACTCAGTACCTGCCGCAAAATATCTGGGGGTTACAATCTCAGATGACCTTTCTTGGAGCCCCCACATTGATTCTATCTCCAAGAAAACAAACCAAACACTAAGGTTTTTAAAAAGAAATATTAAGGTCCATAATAAGGACCTAAAATCCACAGCATATACAACACTTGTTCGACCACAGTCGGAGTATGCTTCAACAGTGTGGTCTCCTCATACAGCATCAAACATAACGAAACTTGAAGCGGTACAGCGCAGAGCAGCCCGCTGGGCCACCCGAGATTACCAGCGCACCTCTAGTGTAACACAAATGATAAAGGACCTAAAATGGCGCACTCTAGAACAGCGCCGACTTATCCTCATGTACAAGATCACATATGATCTTGTTGCTATACCTGCAGCGGACTACCTAATTTTAAACACTAGGCAGTCAAGATACAATCACCAACTAGCTTACAGGCAAATTCCTTCTCTCAAAGATTATTACAATTACACATACTTTCCCCGCACAATAGTCCATTGGAACGCCCTCCCATCCTATATCCCTGTTTTACCTACTGTTGCAAAATTCAGTCATGCTGTCTGCCAAGTAGTCCATGTCTCACCGTATATATCAGATGTGCTTTTATCTTTTATCTATACTAATCTCTCTATTTCACTTGTATACTTTTTCTTAACTGTTCACCTCTTTTATCTCAACTAACCCCCTTTTGCACTTGTATACCAAACCCCGTCTGATGTCCTCCTCGGAGGTTACGACGTAATGGAAGAAAGAAATGTAAATCCAAAAATACAATAACTCATGTGTGACACATTACAGCTAAGGTGTCTTCTGTGGATGTAATAAATAACAGTAAAGTTATCTTCTGTAGACGTAAATACAGTGTTTAAATGGTGAATACAAGTAAGTTTATACAATATGTATAATGACATGTGCCCTTTATAAAAATGAGTATTTCTACCCAGTGATAGTTGACATATGCTATACATACAATAGTACCACAAAGATGCAAAAATCAAAACATGAGTCAAAATATGTCAAAATAAGTTATAACAAAAGACACATACAATGAATGAGCAAAATTTTATACAATGAACCATGTTGCGTAAAAACCTGTATCAAGGCATATCTGAACTGTTCATACCTAGCTCAGCATGTAAACATACTGCCTAGTCTAGGTTTGAGCAATTTGCCCATATATACACACATACATGAGAATGCATCTTTCCTATATGCTGTGCAATATAGTTTTCTTATATAATATGTACAATGCGTAATATTATGTTCTCCAAACACCAAAATTCTAAAACAAAATTGTAGATACATGACATGGAAGTCATCTCTTTCCCATTTTAAACATCAAGGTATTTCCGTTCAATGGTGTAGCCAAAATCTGAGTTTCAAGCATTTACTCATGTCTGACTAATTCTCATACTTCATATTTATAGGTAAATGCCATGTTATGAAATTCCAGACTCTAATATGTTGATATGTAAGAGATCTAAAGGGCTAACAAAAAGAATAAATATATAAAAAACCATTTCAAAAGATCA
Source organism: Ctena decussata (assembly GCA_963989385.1). NCBI lineage: Eukaryota > Metazoa > Mollusca > Bivalvia > Lucinida > Lucinidae > Ctena > Ctena decussata. The sequence continues at coordinate 21,248,224 of OZ022508.1, forward strand.
ATAACATATACTTAAACAGCAAAAGCTGACATTGTCTTTGCATCCATGAATAGTATGACATTTATAGTTCTGCTTTGGTAAACTGATAAATGTGCATTAGGTATTACAGACAACATTATTCCATGCAATTTCATCAGCTGATTTATCATCAAGTGATAATCAGTTGGTGTTATTTTTCGAGAAACGGCATAATCCTGTTATTTGACACGCCTATTATTTCCACCTCCTCCCACCATACCCAGCCACTCACTAAATTTGTTTGACTTAATATATATATACAATTTTACTTATGGAATAAAGCAAATTTGCATATTCTAGACCTAATCTGCATAATTAATTACCTCCCTTTAAATAAGGTTTATTCCGTCCGGGCCAAATAACAGGATATTGCCTGAGAAACTGACCATTAAGTCAAGATAATTTTTTATCCTGATGTCCTAAGTATTTTCTTGACATAACATACCATGATTATCAATCTGACTGACATTACAAATCAGGATGCTATAGTTAATACTGTCACAAATATATACCAATGAAAATGCATGTTCAGTCTAACTTAGAATTATCACATTATAAAACAACTTTGAGAAGTATTCACTTTTAATGAGCTGCAAGGTTTAACATATTGACCTTTGCACCACTTTTTGTTCCCTTTTATGGATTGTGGATCTATCTCCATATATCTCCATGGTTTTTGCCATTTTAACAAGAAGAGCAGCTTTTGTGACTTCCAGTACGCTCACATGGTAGATGAAGCCCATATATGATGTTCGGTCAACTCTAACAAGACCTGTCGCCAGACAGGATAGCTCGCCTGAACCTGCTCTTGTTCATCTTTAATTGCTAGTATTTGTTTCTAAGGGATGGGGATTGTGCTGAATAAAATTTCCAACTTATATCTATCATCAAACTAAATATAATTCAAATCCATCCAAGGGTTCAAAAGCTGTAAGATTTCAAAGACTTTGATGTAAAACTTTAACATAAAATTTCTCTAAGTCTGTGACCTTGACTTATAGGTCATGTCCAGGAGTGGGGATACAGTTGAATAAAATTGCTAACCAATATCTATTATCAAAAAAAATATAAACTAGAAATGTTTTTCATAGAAAAACTAATGTCCCCCCACCAGCCCATTTCCCATCCCCTCTAATGAATAAAAAGCCTGAACAAGTAAAATATCTAGACAAGTTCGGAGAAAATCCATCCACTGGTTCTTAAGATATCCTACATAGATGACTATGACCTTGAAAATGAGGTCAAGGTCACCAAAATCAAATCACCTCTTAAACTTGTCCAAATGATTTATCCATGCAAGATTGGTGAAATTCCATCCATTGGTTCAGGAGATATAATGGGTACAAGAAAATGTCATGTAAGTCCTCCAGTGACCTGGAATATGAGATTAAGGTAACCAAAATCTAATCAGCTCTTAAACTTGTCCCAATGATGTATGCATGCAAGTTTGGTGAAATTCCATCCATTGGTTCAGGAAATATAGTGGTTACAAGAAATTATCATCTAAGTCCTCCAGTGACCTTCAAATGAGGTCAAGGTCACCAAAATCTGATCAGCTCTTAAATTTGTCGCAATGATATATCCCTGAAATTTTGGAGAAATTCCATTCATTGGTTCAGGAAATATAGTGGTTACAAGAAATTGTCATCTAAGTCCTCCAATGACCTTGAAAATAAGGTCAAGGTCACCAAAATCTGATCCGCTTTTAAATTTATCGCAATGATATATCCCTGAAATTTTGGAGAAATTCCATTCATTGGTTCAGGAGATATAGTGGGTACAAGAAATTGTCATCTAAGTCCTCCAATGACCTTGAAAATAAGGTCAAGGTCACCAAAATCTGAAAACCTCTTAATTTGTCCCAATGATGTATCCATGCAAATTTGGTGAAATTCCATCTATTGGTTCAAGAGATATCACTGGTACAAGAAATTTTCATCTAAGTCCTCCAGTGACCTTGAAAATGAGGTCAAGGTCACCAAAACCTAATCACCTTTTAAACTTGTCCCAATGATGTATCCATGCCAAATTGGTGAAATTCCATCAATTGGTTCAAGAGATATCGCGCATACAAGTAATTGTCATCTATGTCCTCCAGTGACCTTGAAAATGAGGTCAAGGTCACCAAAATCTAATCAGCTCTTAAACTTGTCCCAATAATGTATCCATGCAAGTTTGGTGAAATTCCATCCATTGGTTCAAGAGATATCACTGGGACAAGAAATTTTCATCTATGTCCTCCAGTGACCTTGAAAATAAGGTCAAGGTCACCAAAATCTAATCAGCTCTTAAACTTGTCCCAATAATGTATCCATGCAAGTTTGGTGAAATTCCATCCATTGGTTCAAGAGATATCGCGCATACAAGAAATCTGTCACAGGGACGCCGACGCCCGGGATCGGCACTGAAAACAATATGTCCCCCCTCACCTTTGGTGGGGGGACATAATCAAATCGATCAAAGGGTTTAGAAACTATGAGATCTTAAAAAACTATATTGTACAACTTTAACATAAAATTGCTAAGTCCCTGACCTTGACCTGTATGTCATGTCCAGGGGTGGGGATGTGGCTGATAAAATATCCAACTAATATCCATCATCAAACCAAATATAATTCAAAAAGATCAAATGGTTTAAAAACTATGACATCTTCTCAAAACTTTAACATAAAACTTTAACATAAATTTGCAAAGTCTGTGACCTTGACCTATAGGTCATATGCAGGGGTGGGGATGTGGTTGAACTAGAGCTAGTGAGCAGGGGCTCACCTATACCCCCGACCAGTGCCACCGCCTAATGAAACCACCGCCTTATGAAACTACTGCCTAATGAAACCCATCTTATACATGGTTTGAACCTAGAAGTAAACTTAGTCACCTATCAAATGGTTCCATCAAAGTATATTACAAATACCAGCAAACAGTACCAACACAAAACTTTAATGTAAACATATAAGTCTGTGCCCATGACCTTGGTCAGCAGCAGCATCCAGGTGATGTCAACTAATCTGCATGAACATAGAAGTAAACTTAGTCATATATCAAAAAGGTTTCATCAAAGGATGTTGGAAATATAAACAAAGAATATAAACTTAATGCAAAACTTTAATGCAAATATACAAGCCTAAGACCCTGACTTTTGGTAAGAAGCTATGAACCTAAAAGTAAACCTAATCAAATATCAAAAGGTTCCATCAAAGGATATTGGAAATACAAAGGAAGAATATAAACTAAACATAAAATTTAAACACATATGTTTAAGTCTGTGATCTTGACCATAGGTCAGCAGCAGCATCCAAATGATGTCAAGTAAATGTATTCTGCATGAACATTTAAGTAAACCAGGTCATATGTCAAAAGGTTTCATTGAAGGATGTTGGAAATATAAGCAAAGAATATAAACTTAACGCAAAACTTTAACGCAAATACACAAGTATGTGACCTTGACCTTTGGTAAACAGCAGCATCCAGATGATGTTAACTACTCTTGTATGAACCTAAAAGTAACCCTAAAAGGTTCCATCAAAGGATATAAGAAATATAAAAGAAGACTATAAACTTAACACAAAGCTTTAAAGCAAATGTTTAAGCCTGTGACCTTGACGATCCAGATGATGATAAGTATTCTGCTTAAACCTGTAAGTACATCTAGGCACACATCAACAGGCTGCATCAAAAGATATTGTATACATAAGCAAAATTAAAAACTTAATACAAAACGTTAATGCAAATGTTTAAGTCTGTGGCCTTGACCTCAGGTCAGCGTTTAAGTCTGTGGCCTTGACCTCAGGTCAGCAGCAGCATCCAGATGATGATAAGTATTCTGCTTGAACCTGTAAGTAAATCTAGGCACATACCAACAGGCTTCATCAAAGGATATTGGAAACATAAGCAAAATTAAAAACTTAACGCAAAACTTTAAAACAAATGTTAACGGATGGAAGTACGGACGGACGAATGGATGGACTGACAGACAAATGGATGAACAGACGGAAAGGCGACACTATATACCCCTCGACATACTTCGTATGTCGGGGTATAACAAAATTTCTGACCAATACCTATCATCATACCATATGTAATTCAAATCGATTAAAGTGTTTAGAAATTCTGAGATCTTAAAAAACTTTAACGTAAAACTTTAACATGAAACGTCTAAGTCCATGACCTTGACCTATAGGTCATGTGCAGGGGTCTGGATGCTGTAGAATAAAATTTCAGACCAATATCTATTATCATACAAAATATAATTCTAATCGATCTAAGAGTTAAGAAAATATGACATCTTAAAAACTTTTACGTATAACTTTAACATGATATTTCTTAGTCAATGACCTTGACCTATAGGTCATGTCTGGGGGGGAAGGGGGGGGATGGTGTTGAATAAAACTTTGGACCAATATCTATTATCATACCAAATATAATTCAAATCGATCAAAGGGTTTAGAAACTATGAGATCTTAAAAACTTAAACGTAAAAACTTCAACATTTTGCTAACGCCGCCAACGCCGAGGCTGCTGATGCCGACACCGGGGGTAGTGCAATAGCTCTTCCTGAACTTCGTTCAGGTGAGTTAAAAAGGAATGAATATCTTCCAATCCGTGCTAATGCCCTCCAATGAGAAGGGTACATAAATGAAAATAGCACATTTGCTGCCCTTGAAGTGTACCAAGTAAGTGAATTCAATAAATGTCAAAAGATATTGAATGACTTTATAAACACTGAGCTGATCTTTTAAAATATAGTTAACAGTCTATAAAATTTAGAAACCGTATAATATCATGTGTATTCATGTATAAATTTCACAACCTTGAACATATATCCACCAGTACAGACATGTCAACCTCAATATTATACACTGCTCAAAATATTTAAAGGCACAGTTAATATTTTCCATAGACATTACTACAACATATACCCAGTTCCACGGCCCATAAATTCGATCGCTAAAGGCCAAGAATTCACCATTCCTTTGCAGGGGTTGTAAGAACAATCACAGTTTTAGACAACAAGAATTTCAATACAACTGATACCCAGATCATTTCCATGGAACAAATTTTGCATTTTTCGATTTTTCTGAAAATGAGGCATTTTTCTGGAAGTCTATAAAATCTCATAAACTTGAGTTCAAAGTGATTTTTTTCAAACAGGTCACCTTGTAAGACATTCAGCCTCATAAGCAAACTGATTGTGTTGATTTTGGTTGTAATTTTCATGCTCTTCCCCTGTTCTGAAATAATGCAATTTTTACCAAAATTTCATTCGTACAAAAAACAGTCCATGGGCATGAGCAGGGCAAATATTGGATCAAAACTTGTGCTGTCTGTAACCTCGACCCTCTTTAAGAAAACTGGCAAAAAAATGGAAAAAATTAACTTTGTCGAGCGAAAGTAAATGGTCCTCAAAGTGGGGATGCATTGCACTGTCGTCTACGGAAAAATATTTGGCGTTCCTTCAAATGTTTTGAGCAGTGTATATATTTTGATACTAAGGCATTTTACAATTCAAACAGAAAACTGTGCATCTTAAAGATGCTAAGGCAAGTTTAACAAGGCACTTTTGAAATCTGCAACATCAATTCCACGCAAAGCAGCCATCTTGCCTGTCTGTGCATTTGTCACAAAACAGAGCTAAACCGAACAACTTCACAAGAGTTTACACTTACAATGCTGCCCTCACTTGAAACTTATATATGTCTGGCTTCTGCTAGCCAAGACAAGACAAAAGTTACAAAAAGGTAATGAAACTGGATTTTAAAAGGATTTTTAGGAACCATTATTGTTGTTATGAGTCTACTGTGTAACAATATTCATTATGATGTTGTTGTGGATATAACACTATCAGTTAACAGGATGACTATATTCAAAATTGTCATTTGGAGAGGTAAATCATTGGTTTTATGATCGGAAATTTTGTTTTATGATGTGCCGTAAAATGCAATTTGGGACCATAAAACCAACAATTTACCTCCCCAAATGACAATTTTTAATAGTTATCCCCATTTTAATGCATACTTTCACTTTTCAAAGAGTAGCAGTTTGCACCCAAAGCAAGAGCTTTCATCAACACAAAAAACAGATGTCAGCCAATCAGAAACTATGTTTCATAATAATATCAGGCTTCTGACAGTATATCACAGAATACACTGTCACAAATTTTGACCCTATCCAATCAGACTTTCTTTTACATTCTGACTGCAGTAGAATTATGGCTCCCCCAAATGCTTAGTTTCATGCAATCATATTTTTCTGCCACAAAAATAATCACTTACAATATAGCACTCTACGAACATAGGGGAAACTGCAGTTTACAGTGGAATCCCTTACTATGCTGTTTGGGGTCTATTTAGTTGATTTGTTCTCTAAGAAATCTTCTTAGAATTTTTCCACTTGCTGTCTTAGGAATACTGGACACAATCTCAACTCCACCTCTTAACCTTTTGTATGGTGCAACATGTTCTGAAAATAAGAAAAGAGTTAAATACAATGCCAAGGTTACTTCTGACACTTTTGAGTTCGATTTCTATCAAAAGAAAAAAACACACACACACACACAAAAAAAAATAATGATAATAAAAAAATAAGTCAATGCCTTAAAATGATTATGTTTGCAGCCTAAATGTCAATAAACTTGCTGAGGTATTCAAATATTAAGTCCCCCTCCACTGGGGCCCAGAAACTAGATGAGCTGCCTGGTCCCGAGGTTATAAAACTTGAGTTCATTCTCAAACTCAAAATAAAGCACACTGATTGGCTGCTTCCGAGCACATGCTCGGAAGCAGCCAATCAGTGTGCTCTATTTTGAGGTTGAGAATATACTCAAGTTTTATAACCTCAAAGCCTGGTGCCTCTGGAGCAGAGCCGCTAGTAGCTGTAGCAGAACCACCATTCGAGCCGCGACACGAGAAAACCAACAATGTGGTTGTGCGCCCAGCGCAGACTCAGATCAGCCTGGGCATCCACCTAGTCTGATCAGACTCTTTGCTAAGCGCTAAATGGGTAGCTGAGAGTCTAAGCTAGCTTCATGCGGACAGCGAAGACTCTGATCAGACTGGGCGGATGCCCAGGCTGATCTGAGTCTGCGCTGGGCGCACAACCACATTGTTGGTTTTGTCGTGTCGCGGCTCATGTCATTTATCTCAGGTTGGATAAAAGTCCTACAAATTCGAAGGCTATGTCTGGAGATAACTGTAATATTATTTACTGGGTTAAACACAACTCAGCAACAATAACAATCAACTATTGATGCTTGACAGCAAGTTCATACTGATGACATGATGACACTGCTGCTGGTGATCATAAATGTGGCCATATCTGAATCAAATTTAAGGAAAACTCCAACAAAAATAAAACAGCTACCTGTAATGTTCTAGTGATTCCCCTACAGAGGTTTAGAAGGGTGCTGCACCCTTCTGCCTTTTGGTCTAACCCTTCTGCCTTTTGGCCTTACCCTTCTGCCCTCCTTTTGTGGAAGGTAATTTCATTTATATTAATGTTATATTTTCACAATATACAGCTTTCTGTGTAAAACAGGCTTTTCATCATGCAAATATTTGTATCTCCCTGCTAAATTAAGGTGTTTATCCTGTTAGAAAGTGTTAATACCCTTATTTAAATCATCTTAGAAAAGAATAGCTTCACACAACCACATTGTTGGTTTTGTCGTGTCGCGGCTCATTTCATTTATCTCAGGTTGGATAAAAGTCCTACAAATTCGAAGGCTAAGTCTGGAGATAACTGTAATATTATCTACTGGGACGTTAAACACAACTCAGCAGCAACAACAATCAACTATTAATGCATGACAGCAAGTTCATACTGATGGCATTATGACACTGCTCTGGTGGTCATAAATGTGGCCACGGCTGAATCACTGCAAAACTTGTGGAACGCTCCAACCAAACTAACAGCTACCTGTTATATTCTTCAGTATTGGAGCACCTAAAATTTGGGACAAATGAAAAATTAATTCCATTTGGGACAAAAGGAAAATTAATTATTTTAGGCATCCCAAAATTAAGGCATACTACAGTATTTGTTCCAGTTCCTCAAAACAGTTCAAAGGCAATTTCTACAACCTGAGGTACTACACTTCTTATGAAACCAGTTATTGTTAATATAGAAATGATAATCACTACCTTAGCCTCCCAGATCATGGCAGACAGGTGAAAAGTGAATCACTTTTCAGTGTTACATTGCAGAGATAGGCTTGTATCACTACCATGCCGAATGAAGGAGGCTAAGGTTGTGATTATCACTTCTACTGTTCATACTGTTTGCAGTTTATATGACATACAGATGTTGCTTCAGTATAACCAAAAACTAGAGCTAATTCCTGCAGATACTTCTTTGGACTTGATAAGTTCTTTATTCTTGTAGACTGCAAAAATGAAGTTAAGTTGCATACTACTTAACTTGTGTTTTTATGCAGTTTATGACAATCAGGTTTTACTCTGTACTTCTGAAACATGGACATGATTTTGATTTGGACTATTATTTTTCCAGAAGGAGGAAATGGTACAGTTAACCAGGAGTGGTTAAGCTGCCTTTCAGAATGACCTATGAAAAGTGATGTAAGTAGTTATCTGGCAACTTTACTCCTGATTTACAATTGTTCCAGTTATCAGAACTTACCTGCTACAAACTCCTCTATCTCCAGTGGTCTAACATCATTTTCTGGTTTTAACACAACAAAGGCCTTTGGTACCTCACCCACGTCCTCTCCCATCTTTAACCCCACCACTGCAGCATCCTGTACAGCAGGGTGGGTGTTTAGTAGGGCCTCCAACTCTGCAGGAGCAACCTTGAAAATTATAAGAAATACTGTAATTAAGGTGAATGGGTACACTTTCATGGGAAGCAACTCCATCAGTTTCATTTCTGACTCCATTTTCAATGCAGATCAAACCTTTGGAGCAAGACTAGACTCCATTTTGGAAGAGCTTGTTCATCCAGTGAAGCAAACTGGAAGTCACAGAGTTGTTTCCCATTCTGAATAGTGGTTAGACATGATGATAATTGAGCTGCGACACGACAAAACCAACAATGTGGTTGTGTGCCCAGCGCAGACTCAGATCAGCCTGGGCATCCGCCTAGTCTGATCAGAGTGTGCGCTTTCCACATGGAGGTAGCTTAGACCCTTAGCTACACTTTAAGTGCCTAGCAAAGAGTCTGATTAGACTGGGTGGATGCCCAGGCTGGTCTGAATCTGCGCTGGGCGCAAAACCACATTGCTGGTTTTCTCTTGTCTCGGCTCATATATCTATACACCTAAAAAGAAATCCTGTAATTAACAGCACAAACCTAGGTTCGAGGTTATAAAACTTGAGAATAATCTCAAACTCAAAATTAAGCACACTGATTGGCAGCTTCCGAACTCAAAGCACACTGATTGTCTGCTTCCGAGCACATGCTCTGAAGCAGCCAATCAGTGTGCTTTATTTTGAGTTTGGGATTATTCTCAAGTTTTATAACCTCGAATCCTGGTCAAACTGCTCCTAATGAAAGTTTGCAATGTTTGCTCATATACTTTTGTTTAAATATTCAGCATAATTATTGCAAACATGATTAAAGTATATACTGATATGTCTCCATGTTTTCCACTATTTTTAAAACTTTTCATTACTTCTTTTTAGCCTCCCTGGACATCAAATCCCTTTATAATTGGTTCTATTCTTAAAGTACTTTCATTGCCAAATTTCCTTCATAAGGACTAAATACTTTCATATAAAAGTTGACCCCAGTGAGAAAGGGGAAGAAAGTGGATTAAGACAAAATAAAGAAGAGTGACAACAAAATAAACCATTCCATACCTACTGCAAGCACAGCAGGCCCTTGTGCTAACGTTACAGCAAATATCACTAAAATATGCCCAAAAACTAAATGGAACAAGTTTTCTCCATCCTGCTATTGCTGATCTTCATGATGCATAAGTTAAGAGATTTACAGTGTATTGTAAGATCAACAATTTCTTCAAAGTTTTAGCAAAATCAAATGAGCAAAGAGGAAGATTTTAATAAATCCAGTTCACCTGAAAGCCTTTGTATTTAATCAGTTCCTTTAGTCTGTCTGTGATGGTGAAATATCCTTCTCTGTCAACTTGACCTAAATCACCTGTTGAAAGAAAATAGTTCTGACTTGATGAGGGATGTTTAACATCCGTTACTTTAAGAGAAATTACTGCTTATTGTGATTTGATAGGCAAATTAGGGGATAACTGTACTAAAAATTGTCATTTTGGGAAGTAAATCGTCGGTTTTATGGTCGGAAATTTTGTTTTACGGCTATGCGCCAGCAGAGCCATAAAACACTATTTGCGACCATAAAACCGATGATTTACCTCCCCAAATGACAATTTTCAATACAGTTATCCCCATTCTAATGCACTTTTCACATTTTCACCCATAAAAGTATGCTACTTTGCACCCATAGCAAGCGCTTTCAGATGCGTTAAACCATACGTCAGCCAATGAGAAGCGACATTTCTTAATGACGTCAGGTTTGCGACAGTATATCGCAGAATATACTGTCGCAAATGTTTGACGTTATCCAATTAGACGTCGCGTTCTGTTTGTAAGTGTATTAGAATGCTGTATCTACTTCGGAGTGTTAAATATTTTTAAATTGAAGGCTGCAAAAAATTATATCAAAAACTTCAAAAAAAGTATCATATTATGATGTTTGTAAATCATATAACGCAACTGCATTTCTTTCATGTCATGTGTGTGTGTAAGAGAGCACGAGCAGGTGTATGTACGAGGGATGATCCAGAAATTTGTGAACACATCCCATAAAATCCAAATGCAATAAGTTGTTTCTTTCAAAACTTTACCAATGCTTCTCTATATATGACTGAATAAATTTTCATAATACCAGGTAAATTCAATGAATATAAGGTTTGGAATCTGTGTTTGAATATACCAGGGCTTGACTGTGTGGCGCGCTCTTGGTTTTTTTTAGGAATAGTGTGGCAATAGACATTAATGTTTATGGATGGGCCTTTTCGGATTCCTTAGTTATTAAAGGTGTCTATGAACTTTTGGATCAACCCTCGTATGTATGTATGTATGTGCGAGGGAGCAATCTACCATTGGTCCACACTTATGAGACCCAAGACCCTTTTTGAGAACTAAGCAAAGAATACAGACATGTACATGTCCTGTATTTCTTCAGATATAAGACAGGATTTTTCCTTTGCAAAACAATCCTGGGGCCGTATTTATAAAACAACTTAAGTGGTTGCTATGCTGTTGCTAAGGTTAAATTTCTTTGAAGGAGATTCCCTACAGCTATGAAATTTGCTCTGGAGGAACAGTCTGAAAAAGACTGTTCCTCCAGAGCAAATTTCATAGTTGTAGGAAATCTCCCTTATAGAAATTAAGCCTTAGCAACAGCATAGCAACAACTTAAGTGCTTTTATAAATACGACCCCAGATAATCTAGACCCATCTCAGAAGCTGGAACTAGATTTTGGGTTTGTTTTAAAACCCATCTCAGAGTAGAATTTCATAAGACTGATTAAGTTATTTGGGGTCATTCTAAATATGGTTAACCCCTTTTTATAAGCCAAATAACTATGGTACATGTAATTAACAGCAAAGTTATAAAGCCTTCATCATCCTTCAAGTTCAGGGACAGATGGTCTGAACGAAGAATTAGATTAAACAAGCAAATTCGGTGAATTTATATCCCCCGCCGAAATGGCCCTGATTTGTTTATGGTTTATTTTAAGTTACATAAAATTTTGTTCACTGGTTACTTAGTTACGGCTGAACTTGTGGATTGTAAATAAAATCAAGGGCAACAACTCTGGGATGAGGCATAAGCTGAAGCTGTTCTTAAACACTTGTCTCAGCATCACTGCACTATGATGATGCATTTTTAATTAGTTTCAAGAAATTTTATTCACTGATACCTAATGGCTAATTTGTGGATTTTAAATCAATTCAAGGGCATTAAATCATGCACTACTAGAGCGATTATGTCAAAACTTGATGTGCTCTGCTGTGTCATGACAATACATAATTATTTTAAGTTTAATGAAATTCCATTCATTGGTTATTTAGTTATGACTCAATTTGTTGATTTTAAACCAATTCAAGGGCAATAACTAGCAATTCCGACAAAACATAAGACACACCAATGTAATATGGTGATGCATATTTGATATAAGTTTCATAGAATTCTATTTATTGATTACTTAGTTATGGCTGAATTTGTCAACCTAAAATTGATTCAGGGGCAATAACTCATGCACTACTGATGCCCTTCAGACAAAACTTTATGTGCATAACTGCCTTATAAAGATACATATTCAGTTTAAGTTTCATGTAGTTTTGATAATTGGTTACTTAGTTATGATTCAATTTATTATTTTTATCCCCCGACCGAAAGGTTCGGGGGATATAGCGTTATCCCCCGACCGAAAGGTTCGGGGGATATAGCGATGAGCCTGGCGTCAGTCCGTCCGTCCGTCCGTCCGTCCGTCCTTCCGTCCGTCCGTAAACACTTTCTTGTCCGCTCTATATCTTGAATACCCTTTGGAATATTTTCATGATACTTCACAGTTATGTAGAACAGGTCATGACGATGTGTCGCGTACAAGAATGGTAACTCTTGCTATTGTACTTTTTGAATTATCTCCCCTTTGGTGATTTTTTGGCAGATTCGTGTCCGCTCTGTAACTTGAATACCCTTTGGAATATTTTCATGATACTTCACAGAAATGTAGAACAGGTCATGACGATGTGTCGCGAATAAGAATGACAACTCTTGCTTTCTTACTTTTTGAGTTATTTCCCCTTGATAGTTTTAGGTGTGATTTTTTGGCAGATTTGTGTCCGCTCTATAACTAGAATACCCTTTGGAATATTCTCATGATACTTCACAGATATGTAGAACAGGTCATGACGGTGTGTCGCAAACAAGAATGACAACTCTTGCTTTCTTACTTTTTGAGTTATTTCCCCTTGATCATTTTAGGTATGATTTCGTGCCCGCTCTATAACTTGAATACCTTTTGGAATATTTTCATGATACTTCACAGATATGTAGAACAGGTCATGGCGATGTGTCGCGAACAAGAAAGACAACTCCTGCTTTCTTACTTTTTGAGTTATTACCCCTTGATGGTTTTAGGTGTGATTTCGTGTCCGCTCTATAACTTGAATACCTTTTGGAATATTTTCATGATACTTCACAGATATGTAGAACAGGTCATGATGATGTGTCGCGAACAAGAATGACAACTCTTGCTTTCTTACTTTTGGAGTTATTTCCCTTTGATGATTTTAAGTGTCCGCTCCATAGCTTGAATACCTTTTGAAATATTTTCATGATAGTTCACAGATATGCAGAACAGGTCATGACAATTTGTCTCATACATGAATGATAACTCTTGCTTTTAGACCTAGTGAATTATTTCACTTTGGTAGTTTGAGCTGCTGTTTGAGTCTCTGCTCCATAACTGTATAACCCTGGCCAGCTCCAGAATTGGAATAACAGTGAACCTTTTAGAATATTGATGATCATGCTGTGATATCTTATCAGTGGTCCTAACTCTCTCTTACCCCTCCACATTCCCGTGCTCCCTCCCGCACCCCCCCCCCCCCCCAAAAAAAAAAAAAAAAATTTTTTCCAGATTTGGATTCTTTGTCCAAATTCACTTACTAGAGAGCTCAAAATTAGGTTTGTAGGGCTTGTACTTTAGAAGTTATTCACACATTTTGAAAGTTGAATGTATCGTATGCTATACATTTGTGTATATGGTGGCTGTTTGAGATATTACCTCTTTTTAGCAGTCAAGCATACTGTTTTAGTCTGAGTGTTAGATAATCATGCATCTGTTAACAGTAAATGTCAATCAGAAGCATAAAAGAACGACAATATATTACTAATATGTGTTTTGAAGTGCACCTGTTTTACCAAGGCCAATGGGGGTCTTCGGTCGGGGGATTTGCCATCTCCTCTGATGGCTATTTTTAAGTCCATTAAAGGGCAATAACTCATGCACTACTGAAGCCAGTCTGACGAAACTTCACGTGCATCAGCTATTATAGTGATATATACTTATTTTAAGTTTCATGAAGTTCCGTCCAGTGGTTACTTAGTTATGGCTCCGGACGGACGGACTGATGGAAGGACGGACAGACTGACATGGAGAAAACCATATCCCTCCGCCTTTGGCAGGGGATAATAAAAATGAGTTATCATTGAAAGCAATGAACACATTCCATGAGAGTGAAAACAGAGTCTACGTTTTAGGCAATATTAGTTAGTTTTAGCTGTTTAGGACTGATCAGACTATACATGCTGATAATATACTGAGCAAAAGTGAAAACGCTACATTATATACTAACACCATGATACTTTTTTGCCTGGATATAAACATTTTATTCGTGCAAATCATTCAGCAAAATAATGTCTATAAAAATCTGAATTTGATGCTCTTCATAGCAGAGTTATTTTACTTGATCCAATTTTAGCATATTTTGTACTACACCAAATATGCGCATGCACAGATGCACATTTCCTTGCTGATCTGAAGAGTTACATCCAGAGTGATAGAAAAAGCAACAAATGACTCACAATTGCTATTTAGAAAAACTAGGAAATTGGAGCTTTATTTTTCAAAATTGTAAATTATCTCCCTTTGCATTAAAACTATAGCAAATTTCAATTTTTAATTGTTCTTTGGTTTATGAATTTTTGGGGCAAATTTTTGCTTGCTCTTCTAGTGCAATAGATCGTACACTTTACCTATTGTTAATTTAAGCAAAATTGTGACAATATGTGAGGAAACCACAAATTAATTTCTTATTGGAATTTCCATTATTCACTGTTTCTTATTGTGTTTTCGAAGAAATAGCAACGTTTCAACACTAATTTTCAAAGACATGAAATCACAAATTGATGTGTACTTTCTCTTGTGATATGTTTGGTACACTAGTTGTTTACCTAAGGTAAAATAAGGACACTTTTTTCATGAACTCCCTTTTTTAATCAAGTTTAAAGTGCCCGTTCGACTGTTCAGTATTTGCACAGCAGAAAATCGGACCCCTGCTCATCCCGAAATGTGTTCATTTTATCTGAAACGGCTTTTACAGCTAGCCACTGGTGTGGTGGTCTTACACATGCATTTAGCTTTAAAATACGTTCCTATTCATGGACCGTTTCTGGTTCCACAAAACAGAAAATTTGAAGACAAATTGCTTGTAGCGTTTTCACTTTTGTTCAGTATATATGTATTTCTTAGTTATTGATGATGGTGTAGGAAAAATACTCATGTTAATTTTTTTACAAAAAAGAAAGAACTTTCACGACTTTGTTTCCCTAAGTCTTCCAAAGAAGGGGTCAACTCTTAAAGGGAAAAACTTGCTCCTAAGGGGGTAAATTCTTTCCTCTATAAGCTGACTCCACTAAGAAGGCATGCAGAGTTGCTTCCCCTGAAAGTCGACCATTCACCTAAAGACTCATAAATACTGCCTTTTTTCTTTCTTTTCATTTCTCGGCACAAGTACTTCACCAAAAGTCCAGCTGCATACAACGTACAGATTAAATATGACAAGATTTCCAGGAAATGTCAAAATACCGTACTTATCATATTAAACGTCCCAGGGGTATTGCATTGTATGAAAGGGGCGGGTTTTTTTTTAGAGCATAAATTGTAGTAAATCAGCCACTACCAAAATACCTCTAATAAACAATATTAAGGCAAATGGGTATACCTGCAGAGGAAACAATTCAGCTATATTCCTTTTTTACTTCCCTTCTCACTAGGGGTCAACTCTTAGAGGTAAGAATTGCTCCACGAGGAGGAAATTCTTTCTTTTAAGAGTAGACTCCCATTTAACTAGAAAATGTGTTTATGAAACACTATACCCCCAACCTTATGCTTGCCTCTAAAGAAGATTTATATCCCCTAATGTTTAAGTCAGAAAGTGGTTATTATCGGTTCCTCTACATTTTAGCTTGTAACTGTATGCCAAATATATAAGGAACATAGCTTGGTGGTTCTTCAGATATTATGTTCACAAAGTTATTTATATCTTCGTATTCAAAATGCCAATGTCTGAAAATGGGATAAATTCTACCAAAAATTTATGAAATAGGCTCAAAAGTTAATCAGATTGTCTACAACTTGATCTACATCTTAGACAATGTCTTCCAGCAAAAAATCATGATCCTCAAATCAGTGGTTCTCGAGACATTTTGTTCACAAGGTTCCATAGGCTTACAATGCACTAAATCAAAAAAGGGGCATAACTCTGTCAAAAATTCACGATTTCTTTTCAAAAGTTAATCAGGTCATCTACACCTTAGGCATTGTCATCCTGCAATATCTGATGATCCTATCATCAGGGGTTCCTGAGATATTTTGTTCACAAGGTTCCATAGGCTCGCAATGCACAAAGTCGATAAGGGGCATAACTCGGTCAAAAATTCACGAATTCTTTTCAAAAGTTTATCAGGTCATCCACAACTTGGGCAATGTCATCTTGCAAAAAATCATGATCCTGGCATCAGGGGTTCTTGAGATATTTTGTTCACAAGGTTCCATAGACTAAGTCGAAAAAGGGGCATAACTCTGAAAATACGTGACCAGCGGAAAAAAGAAAAAATACGGATCTGCTTATTTTTCGTATACATGCAACATATAAAACTTCAAGATCCTAGCATAAGCAGTTCTTGAGTTTCCCAGTTGCCAAAAAGTGTTACAGATGGACAGACGGATGGACAGGCCCAAACCAATATGCCCCCTCAACTTCTCTGAATTTGGGGGCATAAAAAGGCTACCTCACCCAGAGAAGCAAACAGGGATTCATGCAAGTTAATGAAACATTATTTTTGGTAAAGAAGTAGGGGGCGTTTATTAGAGCAGAGGCATTTATTAGGATTGGTACAATACCAACCTGAGTAAAACCATCCATCTTCTATACAACAATCTGTAGCTTGCTGATTCTTCAAATAGCCCTTCATAACCTGGGGCCCTTTCAGTAGTAATTCCCCTTCCTCTCCTGGCTGACATACTCTTCCGCTCACTGGATCAACTATCTTAAGAAGAAATATGAGGTCCAGGGGCCGTATTCATAAAACGACTTAAGTGGTCGCTATGCTGTTGCCAAGGCTGAATTTCTGTGAAGGAGATTCCCTACAACTATGAAATTTGCTCTGG
This sequence comes from Ctena decussata, assembly GCA_963989385.1. Lineage (NCBI taxonomy): Eukaryota > Metazoa > Mollusca > Bivalvia > Lucinida > Lucinidae > Ctena > Ctena decussata. The sequence goes on from OZ022508.1 coordinate 21,265,414, forward strand.
AGGAACAGTCTGTTAAAGACTGCTCCTCCAGAGCAAATTTTATAGTTGTAGGGAATCTCCTTCAAAGAAATTTTGCCTTAGCAACAGCATAGCAACGACATAATTTGTTTTATAAATACAGCCCCAAGTGACCAAGAATCTTTCTTACCTGACTCTCTTTACCATGGCTCAATGGTCAATTATCTTTTTATATACGTACTTTTTAAAGTTTTTATCCTTTAATTTTCAAGAAACAGAAACTAAGGTGGTTTGGTCAAGTCTCAATTTTAGGTCTTGTGATTTAGCAAAGACGATTCTACATGGCACAGTGAAAGGAAAAAGAAGAAGAGGTAGACAGAAGAGGTGAGAAGACAATATTAAGAAATGGACAGGGATAGACAATGACAGCTCAATTAGGGCAGCTGAAAACAGGACAAGGTGGAAAGGTATTGTTTCGAAGTCATCTGAGCTGCCCCAGTGACCTTGCAAGGTTATCAGATAGAATAGAATAGAATCCTTAAATTTTATCAATTTTTTAAAAATAAATATTCATAGTGCTGAGATGCATACATGTATAAGCCCTGCTCCCAATGAGATGTGTGTGTATAGGCTGATAACTTGTGACGTGGCCCTTATTAGGAATACCTAAAAAGGGGATCACAACAAAGGTTTTACTGCAGATAAAGAAAATGTTATCTCAGAATTACATTCAAAACCCCACTCATTTTGAACTGTCAATACCGGTAATGATAAACAGACAGTCATAACCATACTCTCATACTTTGAAAATTATGTAATCTGAAAGAGTGTGAAATCAAACAGGACTAGATCTAATCCATAGACAGTATCAGCATCAAAATAACATTCAATAGAAATATACATGATTGTTGTAGGCCCCCAGGCAGAGGTCACAGCTTACGGTTTTACTGAGAAAAAAGAAAATTACCCAGAACCAACATAAAAAAAACAAACTAGAGCAAGTGAGCAGGGGCTCATGTATACCCTCGGCCAGCACCACCGCCTATAGGAAATAAACTTTACATGCCTATGTAGGCACATATCACTAGGCTACATCTCAAGATTTCACAATAATCAAAAGAAAACAAATTTATTGTTCACTTTTAACACAAATGGTTATATAAATTTCAAAGTCTATGACCCTGACCTACAATCAGCAGCAGCAGTCAGATGATGTCAACAAAACTGTCTCAACCTCGCAGTAAAGCAAGTCACACATCAACAGGTCCCATTCAAGTATATCAAAAATATAAGCAAACAGATACAACTTAATACAAAACTTTAACACTAATGTTATATAAATTTCCAAGTCTGTGACCTTGCCCTTAGGTACCAATATGTGTCCATCCTGTAGTAACACTAAGCACATCTGAACAAATTTCAATGGAAGCTGTCAAAAAAATAGAGCAAAAGCAAAACCTTAACACAAAACTTTAACACAACTGCTGTACAAATTTCTAAGTCTGAGACCTTGACCTTAGGCCTGCAGAAGCATCCAGGTGGTGCAAACTGATCAGTATCCATTCTGTAGTACCACTAAGCACATATCAACAAGTTCCAGTAAAGACTTTCATGAAAACAGAGCAAAAGCAAAAAACCTTAACACAAAACTTTAACACAACTGTTATACAAATTTCTTAGTCTGTGACCTTGACCTTTGGCCAGCAGCAACATCAAGGTGATGCACACTGATCAGTATCCATCCTGTAGTAACCCTAAGCACCTATGAACAAGCTCTGGATAACAGAAGCAAAAGAATAAAAACTTAACGCAAAACATTAACGAAATGCTATACAAATTTCTAACTCTGTGACCTTGACCTTTGGCCAGCAGCAGCATCAAGGTGATACACACTGATCAGTATCCATCCTGTAGTAACACTAGGCAATTATGAACAAGCTCTGGATAACAGAAACAAAAGAAAACCAGAGGACCATTGGTCCTGTAGCTCACCTGAGTCCATTCATCCTTAGCACTCAAGAGTAAGAAACACTAAAGTCTATTGTACAATTTGGCCTAATTTCAACTTTGACTGAGTTGTTATGCTTGTCCTAGCTAATATTAGCAAGTTTGATGAAGTTACAATAAAAAAAACATGTTTGTTAAACTTTTTGCCTAAATATTGCAGTAACACAGAAATAAATGCCAATTTGCACTTTTCCCAATACAAGTCTATGGAAACTTTAAAATGCCATAGCAATGAAACCATGTGGGCAACAATAGTAATAAACAATATTTAGGTAGTGGCTAATGTCATGAACATGTATGCGAAGAATCAGCTTCATCCCCCTATATGGTTTTTGAGGAAAAAGATTTTTGAATATTTTTTCAAAAATATTTCCTTAATATTGCCATGGCAACAAATTATATTCGGGGATTTGGACAAAATTAATACGAATCATAGAGGACTACTCAAGCAACATTTCTGTGGATAAAAAATCCAAAATAACTGCAGGGAGATAGCAAAAATTGCAGCTTTCCATTTTTCCCATTATATTTTAATGGAACCTATAAGTTGCCATCCCAACCTAACTGCTGAAGCAATTGCCACACAAAACAGTAATTCTATAGAGGCTTGTACAAAGATCCGTTCTGTAAAATAAGAGCTTTATCGGCCACATAGTTTCTGCAAAAATGATTTTTGAATATTTTTTCTATTTTTAACTATTCCGTTGCCATGGCAACCAGCCAAATTGTGCAATTTACATAAATTTCATGTGATTGATAGAGGACTACTCAAGGAACATTTCTGTAAAAGTTTTGTCAAAATATCTGCAGTGACATAGCAATATATGCAAATTTTCAATTTTCCCATTACAAGTTAATGGCAACTATAAGTTGCCATAGCAACCAAACTGCTGGAGCAATTGCCAAGAAAACCAGTATTTTTATAGAGGGTAGTACCAAGATCCTTTGTGTGAAGTTTGAGGTTTATTGGTTGAATAGTTTCTGCAAAAATGATTTTTGAATATCTTTTCTATTTTTAACTATTCCGTTGCCATGGCAACCAGCCAAATTGTGCAATTTACATAAATTTCATGTGATTGATAGAGGACTACTCAAGGAACATTTCTGTAAAAGTTTTGTCAAAATATCTGCAGTGACATAGCAATATATGCAAATTTTCAATTTTCCCATTACAAGTTAATGGCAACTTTAAGTTGCCATAGCAGCCAAACCACTAGAGTAATTGCCAAGAAAAACAGTAGTATTATAGAGGGTAGTACCAAGATCCTTTGTGTGAAGTTTGAGCTTTATTGGTTCCATAGTTTCTGAGAAGATGATTTTTGAATATCTTTTCTATTTTTAACTATTCAGTTGCCATGGCAACCAGCCAAACTGTGCAATTTACATAAATTTCATGTGGTTGATAGAGGACTACTCAAGGAACATTTCTGTAAAAGTTTTGTCAAAATATCTGCAGTGACATAGCAATAAATGCAAATTTTCAATTTTTCCCATACAAGTCAATGGAAACTTTAAGTTGCCATAGCAACCAAAGTTCTGAAGCGATTTAAATAAAATACAGTATTATTGGTTCCCCCTGCCTATAGATGCTATATATGAAATTTGGTAACAATGGGCCTTGTAGTTTCAGAGGAGATGTCGTTTGAAAATGTTGACGGACGACGTACGACGGACGACGTACGGACGGACGACGGATGCCTGCCTATACTATAAGCTCACCTGTGAGCCTTCGGCTCAGGTGAGCTAAAAACTAAATGCAAAAATTTAACGCAAATGTTAACTTACGTACGGATGAACGGACGGACGAACAGATGGAAAGACACAAACTATATACCTCTCGACATACTTCGTATGCCGGGGGTATAACAAGAGCTCCGCAAGCGGCGCATAATAAGCCCATTTAAGTGTCATGAAGGAGTTACAGAATGAACAAAATTTGCAAAAGGATGGGCCGGCAGAAAAACAGGGGCAATAACTCTATAATTAATGACTGCAACATTATCTAAACATTTAACACATCAAATATTACCAGTTTACCAAAAATCAGCTTCCAAGGTGGAGCAGCTCAGAAGCTGAGAATTGCCAAAGTCAAACAAAGAAGATAATTCAAAAAGTAAGTTAACTAGAGTTACCATTCTTGGCCTAATACATTCCCCTGACAATATACACATCATCATCAAGTTTCAATAAGATATTTTAAACTGTTAAGGAGTTGCAGAGTAAATGGGAAATTTATGAATGGGCAGATAATTCAGAGATTAAGTAAGCCTGAGTTGTGGTTCTTGCTCTGGATACATTGCCCCATTATTATACACATTTCTACAAGTCAAAGTTTCATTAAAATGTTTCAAAAGGTTAAGGGGTTATGGCGTGAATGGGAATAGCCTAATATACTAATCAAAGGGAAGCTACTCAAAAATTAAGTAAGGGGGACCAACTTTTCTTATATCTAACATATGGTCTTGTGATCATGCACATTAATAAAAAGTTTCATCAAAAACTTTGAAAGTGTTACCAAGTTATACAAGGCCGTCGTCGCCGGTCCGGCAGGTCCGGCGAGCGCCGGACCACTTTTTTGGCCGAGTATGCTATCTGCTGTACCACTTTTTTTCTTTTCAGCCGATTTTTCTTTCGGGCTTACCTGTGATTTTAGTAAAGCGCATCATCAAAAGTGCCGCAATTTATCGATCAAATTATCAATGACGCTCGTTGCTCGTGTCATCAATAAACCTGGCCAAGGTGTGAAAACATGCAGTCACACACCGTGCAAAAGAATGCAGTTATTATAATGACACCTGCTTGATTAATTTCATAATTGTTATAGGATTATTTTCAGTGGACGATTTATCAAAGACATGATAAACTCTTTGATCCAGAATGTATTAAAGAACTTCTTCGTTTTGTTTTTTGTATATCAACAATGGTATGAAAACAAAATACAGCGGCATGTTTTTTCTCGACGCAACAGAAGAAATTTTAATCCCTCGACGTATTTTTCTAATTATTCTAAATCAAAGAACATTTCGGGCGCCAAAGTATATAAAACATTTTGAATGTACATGTATGAGCATTCTAAGTCCTGAGACTGTACCGAAAGTTCCATGTTAATGTTGTTATTCCATTATTGATATACAAGTGCGACCTGTTCCAAATCAGCCCAAGACTTTTCAGTTCCCACAACGTACATTTGGTGTAAAAAAAAAGCCGGAGTAGAGAAGTTTTCAGCCGTCATGGTTTGACAGCAGGCCGTGGCTAGCCAATAACAAAAAAAAACAAACAAAAAAAAAACTATATAGTGGGGATTATATCTGTATCAGGCTTAATTTTGCTTGAACGCAGAAATTGATGCCAGCGCCTGATGAGACTCGCAGAGGGGTCGAAATAGTTGTCAAAGATCTTCTTGAGTCTTACGTTTGTTCTTTTTCGTATTTAACTAGCAAAACTTCGTGACCAAAACGACTGAAATTTGGCCACAAACGTATCCAAATATGCATCTAAAACGCACATAGAGACGCCCATAAATCAAAAAAATTTCTCGGGGGAGGTCCCCCGAACCCCCCTTACGAGAGGGGGAAATCCCCATACCGTGCTCTCCCCCCTCCTGCCTTCGGCACTCGCTGATATCCCCCGCCGGACCAGTTTTCACTACACGGCGACGGGCCTGTTATAGTATGCACAAGATAAGTAAACACAAAAATAGCTTTAAAAACTTATCAAAGGGACATATGGTCTTGTGATTGTGCACATTAATATAAAGTTTCATCAAAAACTTTGAAGGTGTTACCAAGTTATAGTATGCACAAGATAATTAAACACAAAAATAGCTTTAAAAACTTATCAAAGGGACATAGCTCTAAAACAAAGTAAGGAAGAGCAATCATTGTTGTACACGACACGTCGTTGGGACTTCATACACATTGCTATAAATTTCATCAAGATATCCCAAATGGTTATCTAGTTATGGCGCGCACAAGACTAGTCGGGGAAAAAACATCAAAGGGGCATAATTTTGAAACTAAGAAGTGGGGAGCAACCATTAATCCTATATGTGACACGCTCCCCCAACCTAATACATATTCCTACAAAATTTCATGAAGATATCCCAAACAGTTCCTGAGTTATGGCACGCACAAGAATGTTAATGGACAGATGGACTGACAGAGGACAGATGAAAAGCGCCACGCCATAATACGTCATTTTTTTTTTCAAAACGGGCGTATAACAAAACCTACCGAAAAAATTCCAAATATTGGAACAGATAGGTCTGAGCAAACAGTGCTGACCCAGATCAGACTGCAGTCACGGTCTACACTGTTTTCATTCCATTTTCATTTCATTTTTTGGATGCATAACAGCACTGTAAAACCTTAACTTTTCATTTTGGGACAATTACGGTATAATTTAGGTGTCCAATTTTTTAGAACTTTTATGGTATGTACCTTTGCTAGAGTGCTAGGAAGCAGTTTTCCCACAGTTCCTTTGTTTGACGGTGCTGAATCATAGTGTGACGCTGGACTAGTTTCTGTAAGACCATAGGCTAGCAGGGAAAAATACAAAATAAGAAGTAAATTAATAGACCTTTTTCACATTGTTATCTCCCCTTGTCTCGCAGCCCGTGATTTGGCGAGATTTTGCGTTACTTTACACTCGTGGGGCACACCTTCGATACAGCAACACATTTTCATAGGCGTTTTGATAATAATCTAATAATATATATAAATTAAATGATTAAAACAAGAGATTTAATACATTTTGATTTCAAAACCAAACTTGAAAAAAAAAAATAACAGTAACAATAACATAGAAAATATTAGAAATGCACAAAAATAAATGTTCCAATCAGAGTGTCATGCATCGGTAATCATTTCATATACATATCTATGATCTATTTACATATCTATGATCTATTATTTCTAGCTTTCTTTCTTTTCCTCAAAGTTTCTTACATGTTTTGATATGTTCATACTTCTGTTTTCATATAATCAACTGCTTTCTTACACCTTTAATTTCAGAAGTAATTTTCTTACTAATATTGTTCGTTGGTTGGTTGGTTGGTTGATTTGATGCTTAACGTCCACGGTAAACAACTAAGGTCATGTCGGGACGGTCAGTTAACCTAACCACACTATTTCTGGGCAGGCTTAGACCTCCTAAGCGGTTAACCAGTACTAAGTGCACATACTTTCGCCAGTAACTGACAACTACCCTTCTTGAATCAGCGGAAGGAGAAACGAAAGTATGTGGCCAGACCGGGATTCGAACCCAGGACCTCTGACTTACGAGTCAGGTGCCCTACCGATTGTGCTACCAGGCCCGGCTAATATTGTTCGTAAAAAAAAAATTGTTCGTAAAAAAAAAAGTTTTGTATTTTTCATTATGCAGCAAGGCATTTCGTAATGATCATAACAGTTATGAATTCATGGTAAATCTTAAATAGATGTTTTGCATATCTTTTAATTTATCTATTTATTTATTTAGCTATTTATCCATAATGAAATCAAATTAGTTTAGAGGAAATAAGGTTCCGGATTCCGATTTTCTGAATTGTAGCAAATAGCCAATTTTACTTTCCTGTTTCTCGAAATGTGAAAATTAAATGCTTTTCGGTGCTTTAAGATATGTCCTTTGCATTTATAACAATAACGATAATAATAATAATAATGATAATTATTATTATAGTAAAAAATATTATTCTTTTTTTTCTTATTTTTTTTTCTGCAACAATGACATCTACTGTCTACAAACATGAAAATTTGTAGCTTTCACATGTGTTTTAAATACATGTATTAATAATAATAAAAATAAAAGTTATCATTATTTTTATTTCTATTACTTGTATTGCATTAACATTTGTACTTGCAAATAAACTTGTTCTGGATAAATGAGTATGATTTGCCGCCCGGTATGCAATGAAATTAGTGGTTGGTTGTTTGTTTGTTTTTGGTTTAACGGCCCTGTGAAACAGTATTTCAGTCTATATCAGGCCGTCTCCCAGAGAGGGGGAGAGAGAAAAGATAGACGAGAAAAAATCCAAACAACCCCCACCCGCACCTACTGCAAGCACAGTAGGCTCTTTCCCTACTTTTATTCAAATAAGTAGGATGCCCCGGCATTGGAACTTACAACCAGCACCATCCACCGACCACCACCCCCGCAATGAAATTAAAATCGTCAACGTCAATGTATACCATGGTCTGTTGATTGAGTTAATTGTTTTAAATACACCCTCAGATAATTTAAGTTATTAATGGACAGACTTCGGACGCCTGGTGGTGAGGCAATGGATATGCTGTGCCTCTTCGGATGCGCAGGTACGACTAATTGAAATAACAACAAACAATTAGAGTAATTTATGAGACAAGACAATTATTACGGGATTATTTAATCATTTAAATATTGATTTCCTTTATGTATTTAGTAAAATCTTCTAACCACACATATGATTTTCTGATTGTTCAGACTTCATTTAAAGAAATGGAGGGTAATTGTCCGGTAATAGCTAAAATAAATTAGGAATAAATATTTTTTTGCGGTATGCCTTTCACTTTACATAATATTTGTGACAAGCCTTTCTGATCTTTGTTCGATAAGATTACGGAAAATAAAAATATGAAATAAAGAATCATCAGGACGAAAAAAAAATCAGATAAAAATGATTAAAACAATTAATTTTCGTTGCTTACATAGAAAGTCTCAATGCTTTAATATCCAACTGCCCCATACGTCTAAAGTCTCGCCGATTATCGGGAAATATCGCGTTACCTAAGCGGATTACGCATGCGCAGAAACAATGTGAAAAAGGTCTATTTGAAGCAAGAAAACTAGTTGTTTCAAGAACTCTTTATGGATCATATCTGTTAACTCCACACAATGGAGTTGTAGGACTTCCATTCTAAAAGTACATGTAATTGAACATTTTGTATCAAAATTATATTATGTTGACCTTATTATTTGCCATCTTGAGCAAAAGAAACTACCAACTATTAATGCATCAAAAATACTATAGAACCTTACTACAAGACTACTCATTACCATATTCTGGATATAATACTATCATATAGTTGCATTAACTCTTTAAGGGCCAAAAAGCAGACAAAAAAATTTACGTCTGCAGAATTTCAAAAAATGCCTTGTCCAAGATATTTCATATTGAGAATTCAAGGACTAGAGGGCAAACAGTGTAGATCCTGATGAGGCGGCTCATTATGAGCCGCTTCATCAGGATCTACACTGTTTGCAAATTCTGCTTTTGTCATCTCTGGCGCTTAAAGTGTTAAATGCTCATTTGCATTAGCAATCATATGCACATGTAGGTCATGTAATTTGTAATACTGATTTTTAGCCTATCAACTGCATGTTTTTAATAGACCCGCATATTACACCTTGTGCATATTCAAGCCAAGCATGGTAAGAAAGACGGACATTCAGCCAAACAGCTTTATGTGTAGATGGTAAGGATCTATGTTCTTGAGTCAGCAGCAGCCACAATTACATATTCTTTAGTTGTTTAGTCCCAGTTTACTGGTATAATGCTACACTATCCTACAGACCCAAAAGTAGCAAAATAAATGGACTTTCTTTTATACTTTTCAATGAATTATAGAGATTTCTCGACGAAATCAAAACTGATAATCTCACTGTTTCAAACAGTGAAATTATCACTTTTGATTTCACTGTTTTCAAAAATAGGATTTTGTGAAATAGTCTTATGTATTTGTTGATTTATTGACTAAACCTTATACTGCCTGACATAGATTATGTCAAGCATGTTTGCATGTCATTACGACGTTAATGACGTCACTAAATGCGCCAACGTAACATTATGAGCACAGGTGACGCCAGGCGGCCTAAGTCTCTGGTAGGCATTCTTTCTAAGCAAATATTTTGAGATCCGTATCAAAATGAAATGATAAGCTATTTTTCAGTATCATACCCAGTAAACACGCTGGAAGCATCAAATATGGCGAAAAACGGCTAGAAAAAGGTTGTGTCTCTGTCGTGATGGCTACTGCATTGGATTAACCTAAATTATTGCATTTTTAAAGCATAAAAGAAACAGAAAATTTGACTATTTCACTGTAAGATTGATTTTATTTCACTCATGAACACCAAAAGTGGTATTTCACTTCAGGCTTGCCACTTGTGAAAATACTGCTTTTGGTGATCATTCGGTGAAACAAAAATCGATCTTACACTGAATAAGTCAAATATCCTCTATATAGTGTACTGATGATACTGGGAACAGTGAAGACTACGAGGTAGCCATTGTGTTTTGAGCTGCACTAGTACCTTTTGTAAAGGTTAAATTTCAGTGCTCCAGATAAGAAGCAGTAACAGGGATAATCTAGGTATAACTTTCCATATTTCTCCATATTAAAAACATGTTGTGACCATTCATTAGACTCATCTCTGCAAGACAGTTCTAGTGAGGGGCTTACATTGTACGTTGTTGTTGAGAAATAAGAAAAATTACCTCAGAATTATTCTCAAAACTCTATCATATCTGGAACATTTTGACCTGCCAGACTGACATGATTATGATACCTTGAACAAGGTCAACATCTAGCCTCTGTTCCACTTCAGTTGTCACATGGCTTCCAAGAGGAGCTGCAGCACTCACCAGTGTCTTCAGTGACCGCAGGTCAAACTTATCCACAAGAGGCTGTTTAGCCAAGAACAGGGCCAGTGGTGGTACTATATGCATGTACGTCATCTTAAACAAAGGTATAGAATTTTTAAAAATTCAGAGCTCCAGATAAGAAGGGGTCACTGGGAAAATTCTGAGACAATTTATCTTACTTCACCATGGAAACATATGTTGTTACCCCTCACTAGAACCATCTTGATGAGACGGTTCTAATGTAGGGTGGCAACTTATGTTTCTTTGGAGAAATGTCGAAAATTATCCCTAAATTATCTCTGTTACCCCTTCTTATCTGGAGCACTGAAATTGACACTGGAAATTAAAAAAAAAAACAAAAAAACAAGGATTCTGTGCAATGCTGTGTCTCATCTGTCCTCGAACAGAAGCTCCTGCATTACTAATAGAGCCATTGGAGACCATTTAATAAAAGTTTACACTGCCACTGCTGGAAAAGCATTACCTTTGTCTCTCTCTCTGCTGGCCACAGGTGAGACAAAGAATGTTACAGAGTTTGTTCATTCTAAAATATATTATGGAATTTAAAGGTAAATGTATGAAGATTCAATACTGATTTGTCGAAAGAGCTGCTTCATAAAAGTGGGTGAGTTTTAATGTAGCTGAATGGAGACACTTCTATGCCTTTTGTGTTTTTTTGCCATTTTTGACAGAAACAACTCCAGAGACTTCCTGTTTGCCTCCTTAGGCAATAAAACCCGTCAGGATACTTTTGTTGGTATCTATATTTGAGGAAGTCATCCTCTTTTTATATTCATAGTAAAAGACTATTCATGGGTATTAATGTTTGCCCAAACATGCTGAGTATGTACATTGCCAACATTAATATACAGCAAAAATTTGTACAACTGCAGTTTGAATTATAGCTAAAACTCAGTATTCTGTTTTAAAAAATGTAAACAAATTCCAACCTTGTGCTTTTGTATACTCTCCAGGAAAGTGAGTGGTTCAAATTTTGGCAGAAGTATCAGTCTGGTACCACAGCTGAGGGCTCCAAACTGGACCACAATCAGGCCATATATATGGTAGAAAGGCAATAATCCCAGGAGGACATCCTCACCAGCGCCAATATTCATAGGACCCCTGTATGAAATGTTGGACATAAAACTTATCAAATACAGAAAATCAGATGAAGTGCTTTTGTTGGTCACATCCCTAATGTAAATTTGAAATGCATTATGCCTTGTTGCAATCTGTAGATTAATTTTCATTGAAACAGTATGGCCATGTAGTGCAGTTGGTAGCACATCTGACTCAACAGCCAGAGTTCCCAGGTTCCATACCCAGTCCAGCCACTTTTGTGGAGATTTAAGTTTTCCCCTTTCGCCAAAGAAAGGCAGTTGTCAGTTACTGGCAAAAATATGTGCACTTAGTACTAGCCAATTGCTTAGGAGGTCTAAGCCTGCCCAGGAATAGTGTGGTTGGGTTAACTGACCGTCCTGACATGACCATAGCTGTTTACCCTGGACGTATTTATTAAGCAACAACAACAATTAATTGAAATATGCCACTCTCTGCCAACACTATATGGAAAGAGTATTTCCTAGTGTACGATATGAATGTTTTCCTAAATTAAACAAAAAGATCTTTTACACTACAACATGGCAATATGGATCTAGATTTTGGGGTTGTTTCAGAGGGTTAGAACCCTGTCTTATAACCAAATAAATATGATAGACTTTGTGATATACATTTGAGCCACAAAAATGGTAGACCTTGTAATACAGTCAACTGTCGATATCTCAAACAATGATATCTCAAAGTACCCTCTGATATCAAATAATATAGATTGGACATATTTTCTGTTTTTATTTATGTTTCAGCTTCTGTTATCATAAACTACTGATATCTCAAAGAAAATTCTCTGGGAGAATTTACTTTAAGATATCAATACATGTAGTTTGGTATGAAATTCAACTCTGAGATATCAAGAGTTGACTGTATACAGCTGAGCCACAAGTGGTCCTTTCTGCATATGCATGAACTGAAAAAGAGAAAGTATTTACAGACTGGAAGATTTTAAATTAGTTCAGAAATTACAAAAACAATCCTTTCCTCTTTTCTGAAATTTTACATGCCCTCATATTGGAATTTTGGAATAGCCCTTACTCAAGCTGCTGCAGGTTTGCTATGATATTACTGTGTGTCAACATAACACCTTTCGGAAGGCCTGTGGTCCCACTAGAATATGGCAGTGTGGCTACATCATTCAGTGAGTCAATATCAACATTCTCTGGAAAATCCTTCCCATCATCCGCCAGGAGAGATTTAAAGGGCCGACATTTCTCTGCTTCTCCATCTATTGTTATGATGTCCTGCAAAGAAAATTTATCTTGGTGATTGAATGAGTCACCTCACCAATAAATCTGTCCCAACACATCACAAACTACTCATAACAAGACCAGCCTGCATACATGAACTGTCTACTCAGGATAATCTGACAATTGCTTTCTATATATGAGCCGCAACACGACAAAACCAACAATGTGCTTGTGCGCCCAGCACAGACTCAGATCAGCCTGGGCATTCGCCCAGTCTGATCAGAGTCTTCGCTGTCCGCATGGAGGTAGTTGAGGCCCTGAGCTACCCTTTAAGCGCTTAGCTAAGAGTCTGATCGGACTTCGTAGATGCCCAGGCTGATCTGAGTCTGCACTGGACGCACAACCACATTGTTGGTTTTCTCGTGTCGCGGCTCATATGGCGTAAAGTTACAATGCCATGTTTTCCTGCCATTTTTTCAAAAGCAGACAACTGTTTTCTGGCCTTCTGTTTGCCTCCCGGGACAATGTAGCCTTTCCTAAATTAGACCTACCGTAATGACTCTAAATATTCAGACACACAGGTCTGAGCAAACATTGTAGACCCAGATCAAACTGCTCCTCAAGGAGCAGTTTGATCAGAGTCTTCAATGTTTGCCATCCACTAAGCATCATTTGGATGCACTAATGTGTGTAAAATCCACTTTCTAAGAATTTTTTAACAATAATTGTCCAACTTTTGGGTGTCCGAAATTTTAGGGTCATTACGGTAAAGGAAAGAATCTGTTCCAAGGGAAGTAAATTCTTTTTTTTTTTGTTTTTTTTTTTGTAAGACTTGGTCTCCATTAAGAAGGACATCTTCTGTGGCTTCCTGTTTGCTTCCCTTTACAAAAAAAATCCTTCTAAAAAGGGGACTAAATACTCTTAAAGGGAAAAACGCATCTCAGAGGAGAATTTTATTTTCTTTACTAGTTGAACCCCATGGGAATTTTGGGAAAGGAGGCAAAATGAAAATGGCAGAGTTCTTTCCCCTTAAAGTGTATCAATTCACCTTAAGCTGTTAGAGATTTTGACGCCCAAAATTTGATAGGCCTGGCATCATTAGGGATCATACTATATAGGCAGGCTGCTTCACTAATTCATATTTTGACAGAATGCCTCAGATCAAGTTTGGTCTGAGCCATTTCATATACATGTACAAGGATAAACGTGTTGAGACTGTTGCCAGAACCATGTTTTATACCTACTTACTAAAATGTTAACAGAGGACAATAATGAATTAAGAAGAATTATCTCTGAGTTCTATTTAATTCTCAATAGCTATAGCAACCATAAAATGGCGAAACGAAAAAGCGCAAACACTGACTGATATTTTTTTCCTATTTTTTTTTAATAAATGACAAACTGGCAAAAATATGTAGATGCATGGATTTAAACACACGGTTCACTTTGATGGCAATGTATACCATTTAAGGTCATATTCATTTAACTGTGATAGAACAATCTGAAATACTGACCTTCACCTTCTGAGCTGCAACAGAGTCAAGTTCAAGGGCTTTTTTCACATTTTCTACCAATGATACCATGGTAAACACACCTTTTGCTTCACTGTGAGTTAACTGTGTAGCAAGTTCCTCTGGAGCAAACATATATAATATGCATATCTAATTACTAAAAAGCTCTTTGAATAATTAGAAACACTTTTTCAGAAAATGTCAGTCTGTTTGAATCTAGAGGATGTGTACACCTCCATGTTTTTCCTCCATTTTAGCAAAAGGGCACAAGTTTTGCTTCCCTGGGAAACACAGTAATTTAAAAGTGGGGTCTATTCTTAAAGGAAAGAATCTGCTCCTGTTCAAAAGGGGAGCAAATTCTTTCCTATGCGGTGAGCCTCCACCGATAAGCGAGGCAAATATGAAAATGGCTGAGTTGTTTTCCCTGAACCTGTATCCATTGACCTTAAACCTAAGTAACAGAATGCTAATTTCTTGGCCCAGGTGTTGGCTAAGGATTTGGGAAATCTTAAAGTAGTTATAAAATTTATTGTGGTAATATTTTTTGCGAAAAATTGTGAGGAGCTTATACACTACAAAAACTCCTCACGTATTTTTCGGCAGAAGATGGCTCTTTTTTTTTTTTTTTTTTTTTGCATACAGTATATAAGTTTGAATTTAAAGGTAGGTTCCTGTACTTTGGAATGCATCATAATTTTGATGATTTTTTATCCAAGTTGTTGGAAAACACTTATAAAGAGGAAATTAATAAGTTTCACAAAAAAGTGTAAATCAAAAAATCGTAGAAAAGTCGTTTTGCAAGGGATTTCCTAACTCTGCTTCGCACACAAGTTAGCGCTATTTTTAGTTCGCGCCAAAAATAGATAACATAGCTGACGTCATGCTGCATTGCTTTTCGAGATAGTTTTAACCCATCCGCCATGCCAGGACCTCTGGAAGAGCTCATGGGCAAGAGGAAATTAACCGTTGGCAAATGACATCAGAAACTACGCACTTATAGACATACATGTATATACATATTTATTTTTAGAACTGGAATTCCAACAAAAGAAAATAAACCAAAGGGAAAACGACTATTTTCTACAACATCTGACGATTTTCTCAGTAGCAACAGTTTCAGAAAAATGAGAGAATTCAGTACTACCCATAAAAAGACAAAATTATTTTGTGAACATAATTGTTATTGCAAGGCCAGGAACCTACCTTTAACGTCTAGTTAAAACTACTGATAGTGTTGGTTTTGAACAAAAGGACCCTGATTTTTCTCATCTAGATACACTGAAGACACCAGGGAAAAATCTAGCTTGCTTTCTATTTTAGCTTGAAAACAATTATAATTATACTGTTACAAGTGACACATGAACAGTACCCCATTGCTGTAATGTTATGAGATATATAGAGGATCTTACACAAGTGGTCATTTCATATGAAACTTATGAAACTCGCCGAAGGCTGGTTTCATAAATTTCATATGAAATGACCACGAGTATAAGATTCTGTTTATCATATGACCCTTTAAATTGGGTTTTAACGCATTCAAACCGAACATTGTTTCAATAAGAAAACCCTTTGTTGACATGGAGGTTGTCTTTAACTTTAAGTGTACCCAACAAAGTGTTTTTACTTTTGTTATTTTTATGACATGATGTTATCCTCTGAAT
Source organism: Ctena decussata (assembly GCA_963989385.1). Classification (NCBI taxonomy): domain Eukaryota; kingdom Metazoa; phylum Mollusca; class Bivalvia; order Lucinida; family Lucinidae; genus Ctena; species Ctena decussata. The sequence goes on from OZ022508.1 coordinate 21,281,471, forward strand.
AATGACGTCATATGATGATAAAGGCACCGCAGGCACTGCATGATACCCCGCCACTGCTGGAAATCATAACTTATTTTTTTTAGATATATAATAGCTATATAGCTACAGAACTGGGATAGACAGAGATATGATGTCCTTACTGTAAATAGATATTAATAATGTGGGGCATTCTGACCAGTGTAGATTTAGATCAGACTGTAAAGCATTTTGTTGAGCTGAGCAACTCCGTTTCTCATTCTATGATGTTAATATTTCATTCCGATATTCCATATAGTATAGGAACTACAGGTCAAAAAACATATTTCAGACCTATCAAGGGCAGATAACTCATGAACTGGAAAAGTGAGAGTAAGAGTCCGTTGTCACAATATGTAACCTTTGATGTTAAAAATATCTGTGAAATTTCACTCAGATATTTCATATAATATAGGAACAACAGGCAAAAAAAAAAACATTTTTCAGATCAATCAAGGGCAGATAACTCTTGAACTGGAAAGGTAAGAGTGGCGGTTCTTAGTCTAAATATGTAACCTTTGATGTGAAACATATCTGTGAAGTTTCATTCAGATATTAAATAAAGTAAAGGAACTACAGGTAACAATCAATCAGATCAATCAAGGGCAGATAAGTCACAAACTGGAAAAGTAAGAGTGACGGTCTTTAGTCACAATATGTAACCTTCGATGTTAAACATATCTGTGAAGTTTCATTCAGATATCACAAACATTAAAGGAATAACAGGCCAGAAACCATATTCCAATATGAACAAGGGCAGTAACTCTGTTAAAAATGGATGAATTTTGCCCATTAACAAGCCCATACCACTCATCTCGGATAACAATATGTATGCAAAATTTGAAAAAAAATCTGTGAATGCCTTTTATCAATAAAGGGATTGAACTGAAAGAACATGATCGTATAATTTGTGTTAAATTTGTACCTGGAGTATAAATAGGATTTGCCGTACTCACAACCACACCAAGAACAGAGCAGGCCATGAACACTACAGAATATTCAACACAGTTGGTGGCAAATATTAGAATAACATCCCCTTTCTGGTACCCCATCTTGACAAGGGCACTGGCAACTTTGATGGACATCTCTTTCAACTGAGCTGCTGTGTAGGTACGATCGCTGATGTGGTCAACCTGCAATGGTGAAAATGGAAACAAGCATGATAAAGTTTCCTTTTAAAAGGAAAGGCTTGCCGAGTTTTTACTGACATCGCACTGCAATGTAAGCGCCTGGCATCGACGTCATTTTGATGTTATGTGCCCGCTGGGTTAATACCAATGGAAGGGGAATTACGAGAACTAGCGTATGAGGACTAAACAAAAAGAAATTTAGCCTAATTATGAAGTTGTCGTACACTTCTCGTTACAATTTATTTTTTAACTAAATCCCCTCTTAGGCCAGCGATTCTGCAGTGTTTGGATTCCATGTCAAGAAATTCCAGGACAACCAAAATGACGTCATAATCACAGACAAACTGCTTTCCAGTGAATTCTTGAAAACGGTGGAAGTAATCAACAGAAATGCATAGACAACACGCCTTTGATAACTTTACTTGGCGATGGATCTTGATATTCTGTCTCAGCTGCTTCAGTAATTGACCTCGCATTCCCCACTATTTACCTGTCCCTAAACAGGTGGTTAACATGCAAACACTTTATGAATCCCGAATGACTGAAGCGATCACTTTGTCATCTGAAGGCATACCCATTGCCTTCTTTGGAGACATGGCGAGGCATTGTGGCATGTTTCCATAGTTTCGGGTGTTGGTTCGGTTCTGGCTGAGAGAGATAAACCAGTGGCTCATCCAGTGTCTAAAAACTGTCAATGAATCCCTCGGAGAGGTTAAAATCTCAACGGTTCTGAAATTGTCCACTCTTTTCGTTACCTGTATTCCTACAAGAGGTTTCAAGGACAGACTATTCATAAATGGACAGACGGTATTGTATTAGATGTTGAATTCAGTACATTACACCGCTGCTTGCCATCGACATGGCCTTTACAATGAATACATGTTACCTATACACCGGCGTTACCATATTTTGCATATATTAACACGGCCACTGTGCATATTAGCCACTCACACACACAGATAGATGGGATACTTTATTTGGTAAAAGGTGATGAGTGATGAGGAAAATCTCCAGAAGCGCCTAGTAGTTGAGTTTAAACATTAAAATTTGAAGGTTGATTTTTTCTGCTTTGACAGGTTTTCCAGATACACAAATCTCCAGACGCATCAGCGCAGTCTGATCAATCCATCCTCAGACTATTCATAAATGGACAGACGGTATTGTATTAGATGTTGAATTGAGTACATTACACCGCTGCTTGCCATCGACATGGCCTTTACAATGAATACATGTTACCTATACACCGGCGTTACCATATTTTGCATATATTAACACGGCCACTGTGCATATTAGCCACTCACACACACAGATAGATGGGATACTTTATTTGGTAAAAGGTGATGAGTGATGAGGAAAATCTCCAGAAGCGCCTAGTAGTTGAGTTTAAACATTAAAATTTGAAGGTTGATTTTTTCTGCTTTGACAGGTTTTCCAGATACACAAATCTCCAGACGCATCAGCGCAGTCTGATCAATCCATCCTCAGCATGACGTATTCCTGGATCATGGAGAATATGAATACCGAAAAAGAAAGACCATGATCAGTCTGCACGGATGCATCAGCTCGAGCGTGGTGGCTGCTCTACGTAGTTACATTACACAATACCCTACGGCCTTTTCTCGCCCAAACGCCGCTGTATGCTAAAAACAGCAAGCTTTTTGGAAAAGCTAATTCTTATACGATAAGTGTCATGTGTACGGAAAGTGCCGACCGTTGGCGACAATGCGATCAAAAATAGAATAAAATGCCAGCTGTTATTTTTAGCAGATGCGGTAAACCAGCTATGGATATAAATAGACTAAGTCGGACGAGTTCTCCGCTTGTTGCAATGAAACGTTCGTATATGTGAAGATCAACATGAACAAAAGCAGTCTCAAACCGGAACGAGCTTTTCAATCTATATGGCTTGCGGCCTTTGGGCCGCAAGCCAATAAAACAGCAATACAGACTCTATGGTACTTTGAATCACCAAGACAGTTCACAGCCCATAATTAAAAATTACAAAGTATATATTTTTATACCTGCAGACAGTAAACCTATATACATGTGAGTAAACCATGCTTTGCAAGGGTTTGATCAGCATATATGTGGCTGGATTTGCATCTGAATTTCCTTGATTCTGTGATATTATGATAGATGTCCTGTTGACGTGCTTTGTGTACAATATATACATGTACCATTATTCGAAATTACATTGTTACATCATACTTGCAAATGTAGACACTAGACAGAAAACCTTTATACATGTACGCAGTAAACCATGCTTTGCAACTGGGGTTTCAGCAAGAATGTGGCTGGATTTTAAACTTTTTTAGTTTTGTTTGCATCTAAAGTTCCTTGATTCTGTGATGTTATGATAGGTGTTCTGTTGGAATGACCTTCCTGTGATATAAATTTTCATCTACAAAATGCTCACAGACTAAATGTTCTAAACTTTTGAACAGCAAAAGTCTCTTACAAAAATGCCTTAACACAAAGAATTTTGATCCAGATCAGGGGTCATATTTATAAAACGACTTAAGGCATTGCTATGCTGTTAAAGGCTATATTTCTATGAAGGAGATTCCCTACAACTATGAAATTTGCTCTGGAGGAACAGTCTGTTCCTCCAGAGCAAATTTCATAGTTGTAGGGAATCTCCTTCATAGAAATTCAGCCCTAGCAACAGCATAGCAACCACTTAAGTCATTTTATAAATATGGCCCAAGACTGCTCCGAGCAGTCTGATTTGAGTCTACACTCTTTGCAATTCACCAGCTACATAATTTTCAAGAAAACATGGCTGCAAAAACATCATTTATTCTATTTTCTGAACGCTTAAGTACAGGAAATTTTAGAACATTTTCCTTAAAAACACTCACCATACATTCCAAGTGTTTATACTCATCAAGTTTAGAGAACATGTACTCCCCAAAAGACACCTGAGGAACATTCACATCCTTGTGTGGGCTTCTGATCAGGGTCTGTCCATTCTCTTCCCATATGAGGTCTTGTGACGAGTGATATCGCTGGGATATGTACCAGTCAGTCTTCTTTGTACCACCCAGCAACTGTAGTTTTCTTTCTGAGCAAGCATAAATACGATTAAAAGCATTTTTTGACAGGTTTGAGGTACATGAGTAATATTTTTGACATTTCCCTGGGTGAAAAAAGCGGATAATGTCTCCCACAGGCTTGAATCTGACGGCTTTCTGGACAAATTTTGAAGTGTTGTGTGACAGTGAAGTCATTTCTTTAGTGAACAACAGGATCTGAAATTGACAGAAAAGGAAATCATGACCAGCATAAGGTCAAACAAATTAATACTTTAAACCTTAAAGCACCAGAAAAGCAGACAACAAAATCTGTTTGAAGTCCCTATATGGAAGGCAGTCATTATACTTTCAAGACACCCACATGCATTTGGACAAGAGCCTTTCAATACCACCAGCGCTGTGAGAGTCCAGCTCCTGTAAGGCGCTCTTTGTTGTCTTCTGACAACTCTTGTATGCTTATATTTTAAACATACTTCAATAGAACCTTTTGCAATGCTACTAGGTTTACTTCTAGGTTAAAACAGATTAGTTGTCTGCAAAATTTAAAAAAATGTTTTCTCCAAGCTAGATTATAACTTGAGAAGTCAAAGAACAGAGGGCAAACATTGTAGATCCAGATGAGGCTGCTCAAATGAGCCACCTCATCTGGCTCGACACTGTTTGTAGTATAACTAACTATGTTATGCAAAAAGGTGTTTATAAATTAAATTGATGTAACTCCGCGACTGGTTCCAGGAATTTCAAAAATAGCCATCAGAGGAGATGGCAAATCCCCCGACCGAAGACCCCCATGGGCCTTGGTAAAAAGGGTACACTTCACAACACATATTAGTAATATATTGTCGTTCTTTTATGCTTCTGATTGACATTAACTGTTAACAGATGCATGATTATCTAACACTCAGACTAAAACAGTATGCTTGACTGCTAAAAAGAGGTAATATCTCAAACAGCCACCATATACACAAATGTATAGCATATGATACATTCAACTTTCAAAATGTGTGAATAACTTCTAAAGTACAAGCCCTACAAACCTAATTTTGAGCTCTCTAGTAAGTGAATTTGGACAAAGAATCCAAATCTGGAAAATTTTTTTTTTTTTTGGGGGGGGGGGGGGGGGGGAGGGTGCGTTAGGGGGCACAGGAATGTGGAGGGGTAAGAGAGAGTTAAGAACACTGATAAGATATCACAGCATGATCATCAATATTCTAAAAGGTTCACAGTTATTCAAATTCTGGAGCTCGCCAGGGTTATACAGTTATGGAGCAGAGACTCAAACAGCAGCTCAAACTACCAAAGGGAAATAATTCACTAGGTCTAAAAGCAAGAGTTATCATTCATGTATGAGACAAATTGTCATGACCTGTTCTGCATATCTGTGAAGTATCATGAAAATATTTCAAAAGGTATTCAAGCTATGGAGCGGACACTTAAAATCATCAAAGGGAAATAACTCCAAAAGTAAGAAAGCAAGAGTTGTCATTCTTGTTCGCGACACATCATCATGACCTGTTCTACATATCTGTGAAGTATCATGAAAATATTCCAAAAGGTATTCAAGTTATAGAGCGGACAAGAAATCACACCTAAAACCATCAAGGGGTAATAACTCAAAAAGTAAGAAAGCAGGAGGTGTCTTACTTGTTCGCAACACATCGTCATGACCTGTTCTACATATCTGTGAAGTATCATGAGAATATTCCAAAAGGTATTCAAGTTATAGAGCAGGCACGAAATCATAACTAAAATGATCAAGGGGAAATAACTCAAAAAGTAAGAAAGCAAGAGTTGTCATTCTTGTTTGTGACAGACCGTCATGACCTGTTCTACGTATCTGTGAAGTATCATGAAAATATTACAAAGGGTATTCTAGTTATAGAGCGGATACGAATCTGCCAAAAAATCACACCTAAAACTATCAAGGGGAAATAACTCAAAAAGTAAGAAAGCAAGAGTTGTCATTCTTGTTCGCGACACATCGTCATGACCTGTTCTACATTTCTGAGAAGTATCATGAAAATATTCCAAAGGGTATTCAAGTTACAGAGCGGACACGAATCTGCCAAAAAATCACCAAAGGGGAGATAATTCAAAAAGTACATTAGCAAGAGTTACCATTCTTGTACGCGACACATCGTCATGACCTGTTCTACATAACTGTGAAGTATCATGAAAATATTCCAAAGGGTATTCAAGATATAGAGCGGACAAGAAAGTGTTTACGGACGGACGGACGGACGGACGGACGCCAGGCTCATCGCTATATCCCCCGAACCTTTCGGTCGGGGGATAAAAAGGGACAAAATGAAAAAAAAGTACCCTATAAATGTATCTAAATATTTGGACATCTAAAAACCATTAATCTTTCATTTGCAGCAAATGGAAAAGGAATGGTTTGCAGTGTCCCAATACTTAAGCACTTTAAGGTACCAGTAAACCAAGATACAAGCTCTTTATTACGAGTTTCGGCCCTCATAGGAGCACACATAGTGGTACAGAATGAGCAACCAAACAAATCAAGGAAAGAATTCCAAATGACAGAATGTGAGCAAAATAAGAGATACAAAATAAGCATATCTCCTAACAGATGATACATTACCATATATATGATACAATTAGGATAAACACATACTAGCCCTAAAACAGTCTCAGTGATATGATATATTAACTTATACCTTAAAAATTCCCCAAGATGTAAATCATTCACTGCCTAGGCATGTCAGTGCAGTGGTACCATCATAGAGACCCATAGCAGGTAGACTGGTGCATGCCCCATCTATATAGTGCCCACCAAACACAAAGAAATGAAGCAATCCAGGGCATACTGCAAGTACCCTCTAGAGTCACCCCACCCAATGTGTCAAGTGCACACCACCTCAAAATAGCAGCCCGCAGCCACGGATAGACTGACACCAAGTTGCTCACGCAGTTTCTGTTTACAACTTGGTGCCAAACCACCGAGCACCCTGCGAGCCTTCATAATTCCACATGTACCCACAACCAGTTGTGTGGTTTTTGCTCTAGTGCCCGTAGATTCCTCATGGTCCATATTCCATATATTGTATAGTCTTCTAATGCCAACAGTAAATGCTCTGACCAGACTGCACAATTGTGCAGGCTGGTTTGAGTCTTTGCTGGTCACATGTGCATTAAGCAATAAGCATCCTTGTGCTTGATTACTGGGACATCTAGAACCATTAATTTTCTATTTGGCACAAATGGAAAACGAATGGTCTTATATAGGTGTCACAATAAGCATTAGGGCAACTTCTCACTTATTCATATTCCCACTTGTATGATGCTGTCTATATTTGAATGAATTTAACAAGCTGCTTTTCAGTCACCACACCTTCAAAACATGCGCATCCTTTTATTTTCCAAAATCAAAGTATTTCAATTTATTCCTGCTGAAACTGCATTCACTTTTGAAGTTTTGATGCAATTTTTGATAACCAACCATTCACAATTTTTGGGAAATGTTTTTGCTTTGCAATCACCATATTTACGAAAAATTTGAAAACCAGCCACATTATGCACTGATTTGAAGCCTAAAGTGCATATGTGTACTGTGTAGTAACATTAAAAAGGATTGAATTACATTGCTATTTCAAACCACAACTTACCTTGTTGTTTTGTTAAAATGTGGTAATTATGGAGATCAGCAATGATGTTTTAAATTTGTGTGAAGTTGCTCATACTGAGCACTTATTAGATCAAGATAATGTGCACCACACTGACATATATATATTTTTTAACAATTTACCAGAAAGCTGCTTTGATCAAAAGCCCTGGTCATGCTCTCAGAGGGTTAAGTCCAGTCTCGGGTTCAATTCCATCCTCTCTAGGAGGAAATCTTTTCAACAGTAAAAAGGAGCCCTATTGCATACATGTAGCTTTTCATTATCACCCTTCCATTGTTCTGATGTGACTGAAATACTGTTGAAAAAAACAACTAAAATCATCCATAACTAGATCATCAATTGCTTCAGGCCACATTGGGGCATTTATTTTGAGTAAGCAAAATCAACAGCATATCTTTAGGATCACTGATGGCAGGACAAAGTGAGTCAGAGTTTACTCTAACTGACCAGTATCAGTGTACATGTAAGTCATACAATGTTTGTAAACAAAACACTATTTTTTGCAATGACTCATCCTGAAATCAAAAGAAGGTTTTCATAACTAGGCGAAGTTGTCAACAGCACTGCAATACCTGATAAAAAGCTTTTGAGGCCTTTAAAACATCTGTCATCTGCTGTCAATCCAGCTGACAAGCTGAAAGTAGTTGACAGTTGATTGGTTACCAAAATTAGTAACAGGTGCTCGTTTTAAAATCGAAAGGAAACAATTCTAGTTTCCGAAAATTCCGTTCTGAACCACTTTTTTCTTTTAAAACCCAACCAATACCCTGCTTTTCTCCATTCATGCGAGAAAAAATTCATTCTGGTTTATTTACAGCCTCTAATCACGTATTATCACAACTTATAGAGAAAAAAATGATAAAAATTGGTAATATTTATTTTTAGAACAGTATATCTAAAAATAACTGAAGATAACAAATCCTTTCGACCCGTAGCTGTCATTTTACACGAGACGACTGATCAGTTGTGTAGTGTATTCGGGTCATTAACAGAGAAAAAAGAAGACACTTCAAGTTTTGGTTTTATAAGTTTATTTCTCATGATCTTTGTTACTGGATAAAGAATTCAACAGTGCCAATGACAGAGTATAAGCTAGTGGTAGTTGGAGGTGAGTAGCATGTGGGATTTTCGTTCAGCAACCTGTTAATTGCTTCATAACAATGCACCCCACCCACTTTTAGTGTACTGATTTACAGTATGCTCAGATAAAAGAGTCGGATTATTGTAACCTTACTGTGAGAAAAGGTGCTGTCAGGTGCTTCCAGGCAGAGACGTCACATTTGCCTGGTTTGATCAGTCTTGACACACGTTTTTCTCAAATTTACTCTGATATGAATATAGGCACTGCCCATGAGCGAGCACATCGCTCTTTACCGTGTGTTGGTGGTAAAGAAAAATCTCTCTATGGCTGCTCTCATGTTAACTCTTTAATTTCGTACAAAATGTGTGGTCGAAGTGTAAACCCTGATCTGACTACTCAAGAGGCTTTATTAGCTGAAACTACGTAGTCTGGCCCATGTTCCTTCTTCTGAATGTAGTATCTGCTCTTGAAGGAAGTCTGAGAGATTTTAATTTTACCTCACTGCAGCTGGTGTTGTGCCGTGTGTCAGCTGTAAAACGTCTCCCCGTACATCATCCATAGTGCAGACTATGTTTTATTTTCGTCCTTTGAGATCAGAGGATATATCCTGAGAAATCTGAAATTTTAGATTGGTTTATACTCATATTCTTTACCGTCGTTTTATATATTTTTAGACCCTTTTTGATACTAATCAGTCTTTGAATCGTCTGTCCAGTTAAGATTAATAAATTACAGTATACTTTTCTCTTCTTTTGTTGCCAGATATTGTCAGGGTCACTGAAGAGGCTTTATTAGCCGCAGTCTGGCCCATGTTCCTTCTTCTGAATGTACTCTCTGCTCTTGAAGGAACTCTTTGAGACTTAAATCATTATACAATTCTGGATTCAATTTCACAACGCTTTTTTTGTCGTATGAAATTCGAAAAAAAATTATTGCAACCCAACAGCTGCCAAATCCGTCTGACAAACTGTTCAGAAATTTCAGAGCTGTTTTACCTCGGAATTTTTTCAGTTTCTTCTCTGCTGCACTTTCTAATTCCTTTAAATTTCATCCAGTGCCCATCCTCCTTGCACTTTGTGTACCATCTACTCACAGAAGCGGTAAAAGTTGATGCCATCTTGTTTTTCTCAAACCAAACATTTGACGTCATTACGTAACATAGCGACAGAAAGACTATACAACATTTATTTATTATTGTTTTGTTGATTTCTACGCATGTATTCAAACCAGTCTAATTTGGATAATAACTTCCATTTTGGTGTTGTTATGAAATTCCATTGAAAGTAATGTATTCTCTAGTTAAGAATATGCCTTACCAACCTTCTACCATAGAGCTCCCTCTCTTTCAAAGCTCATACAGAGCTTTGAATTTGCAGGTGCTACGTGCCTGCAAAGCGAGTGCTTGTTATTAAAGCGAGAGCTCGCTAAGTACTATTGAAGCAAATTAAAAGTTCTCCCCAAATTTATCAGTCAGTCCAAAAGAACTACCCCAATGAGTGTCTGGAAATGATGCACCCAAGTAAGGCTGAAATGACCCACTCTTGAAATTGGGTCAAAATTACTTGGCGCAGAAACAGCACCAATTCTCACTGTTTACAAAGAGACAGAGGTGGCACGATATAAGGAGGAATAACTTCCACAGTCATTCTCTATGGACGGATACTCAGCGCCAGGTGTGTGCATCTATGGTTACGTAATGCTGAACCACTTAGGGAACTTCATTACGAGACTTGAAACAGAACAGTGGCATTCTGTCTCTTGGTTACATAGTGTCAACACCTCTTGTCAGTCAATGAATTTATTATACCGTATTCTACCTAATTAGCGCACATGCCTCTATAAGCGCACGCCGTGGCAATTTGTGAGGCATATGACTATTAATGCACATATTTTTACTGGTTTAACCCTTTGCTTTCTCGTTTACAAGAGCTGAAAATGCAATAGAATATTTAAGTTTTTACTTCTGAATCTTCTCTATCCTTTTACATGTATATCCATACGAATTTAAAGGTTAAGCATCAGAGAAAAGCTGCTTATAAGCAGCTTTTCTCTGATGCTTTACCTTTAAATTCGTTCCCTTCAATATATAATAACCTATTAAATGTGCGCTTATATGAAAGAAAGTTTACTACAAGTATTTGCCGCCATTTTGAAAAAGTTAAGCGCACAGGGCGCTAATAAGGTCGATTACGGTAACTGGTAATTCTGGTCCTTCTGGTCCACTGATTTGTTGAAAAAATATTCTAATCTTTACCTGTACAGTTATAGTGTTGGGTATCAGCCCTCTCTCCCCCTGGCGGCAGAGAACTCCTATCTTTAAGTCACAGAAGGGTACCTATAAAACTAGAAACGAAACGGTAAAAAAATGCAACAAGACATAAAGACACGAAACAAAATATAATGAAACGGAATAGAAATAAAACGAAATTGAACAGAATCTAAAAAAATACCACAAAAGTGTCACAATAAAAATTCGTATTAATGCAAAAGGAAGACTAAAAAGCAGTATGTTTATCCATATACCCTGCTATATGAAGTAACTGGGTATTTGTAAGATTTATATTTTGCCAAACTGAGTAACTTGTATTTACATACCGGTACACTTTTGGGTGTTGATTTGGTCTAAGAGTGTTTTGGACTTGGCGTTTACTTAATTAAATAAATAATGTTAATTTTATTGTTTTTGCTGTGGCATGTAATATGATCTTTTCCACTCTTTTTTGGGTCTGCCAGCTCCATACCTATGACACAGGTTCATGAAAATTAACCCATTCCATTCAAGATACCCCTTTAGGGGTATCTTGGCAAACAGTTTGGATCCAGATCAGGCCCAACAAACGTGGGGCCTGATCTGAGATCCAAACTGTTTGCTGCCTAGACATCATTTCTACAAGAGTTAGTTAGACCAGTATTATAAAAATATTTTTGATGCAGACGACAATTTCAGCAGACGGCAAAAATACCCAGTATGCAATGGGTTAACGATTTCAGAAATTGTCCCCTGGTTCCCAGAAACTTATTAAGTTTTCCGTCCCTTGGTTAGTTTTCCGTCCCTTGGTTTCATTGTTGTCATGTTCAGGATCCCATTGCCCCGCACCCATGCCCAAATTTTCTGTCCCCTTACAAACCACAAAATGAACCTTTAAGGTAAAGGCAAGAGGCAGAGTGTGACATTTTTGGAATTTATATTTTCTTCAGCCCAATTTTTTTTCTTCAAACAATATTGAAGTTTAAAACTGGTTAGAAGCCTCTCCCCAACCCCTTACCACGCCCTGTATCTGTCCTGCAAATTTGACAACAGACTAACATCTAACCTAATCTAGTGAGTAGTCTGGTATATTCCATAACATTGTAAGGTTTCGACTTCAGATTTATTTTGCTTCATTTGATTTCTATTCCATTTCATTGTGTTCCGTTGCGTTTGTTTTTGTTTCATTGCATTTTGTTCCATTTCGGTTCTGTTTCTAGTTTTAAAGGTACCTGTCACCGACTTCAGTACTCAGGTATTCAGTGGCATAGCCAGGGAAACTGCAGTCTTCAACTTTTCAAAGTTCAACAATTTTCGAAGTTCAAAGCTATAAAAAGGAATAATCTAATATTCTATAACCGTTCAGTTTCAAAGGTATCTTCTATTTCATTTAGCATACTTATTTGGCTATTATGTAAGATGAAGGGTTGTATTCCAGAATTATCAGAAACCTGTAAATTAGTCAATAGCTTAAATTTGCTACATCTTTAGGGTTTTCCTCCCAAAATTTCAAAAAATGTGTCGTCCAAGGGATATCATATTGAGAATTCGAACACTAGAGGGCAAACAGTGTAGATTCAGATGAGGTGGCTCATCATCTGGATCTACTATTCCATTCTATTTCTATTCTATCCCATAACCTTACTAGGTCGTTGGGGCATCACAGATGGCTTCAAAACAATCCCTTCCCACCTTGTCCTGTCTTCAGCTGCCCTAGTTGCGCTGGCAAAATCCATTCCTGTCCACTCCTTGATATTGTCTTCCCACCTCTTCTTCTGTCTACCTCCTCTTCTTTTTCCTTTCAATGTGCCCTGAAGAATTGCCTTTGCTAAACCAGAAGACCTTGAGACGTGGCCAAACCACTTTAGTTTCCGATTCTTGACCAGCATCAGGAGTTCATCACAATCTCCAATGGCTGCTTGAATCTTCCTGCGAACCTCCTCATTGGTTATATGGTCCTTGTACGAAATGTTCAGTAACCTTCGGTAGCATCTCGTCTCAAAGGCCTGCGTTCTTTTCTCTAACTCTGCTGTCAAGGTCCACGATTCACAGGCATACAGAAATATAGAAATGACAAGGGAGCGCATAAGTTTCACCTTTGATCCAAGAGATATGTTGTTATCTCTCCAAATTGGTTTCAGCTTGGTAAGAGCTGAAGTGGCTTGTGCAATCCTTGAGAGAACCTCCTGTTTTGAGCCATCATCTGAGACAACTGCTCCAAGGTATTTGTATCTGGATCTACACTATTTACCAATTCAACAATTTTAATTTTTGGCACTTTAAGGGTTAAAACTGGAGTTCAACAAACATTGTGATGAAACCAGAAAAGTGAGTTTAACACAACTTTTGTTGGAACTCCAGTTTATCTGGCGCCCTGCTCCCCAGGGAGCACTAGACTGAAGATTGTCTAATGTGAATCAATAGTTAAGTCCTCCTGTACCATTGGTTGTGTTAATGTTTTTGTTAACCATTTGTGAAGCTGTTAATCGATAAATCTTCATGAATCTTAAGCTCCCCCCCCCCTCCCCCCAAACCAATTTTACAAAAGGACACAACTTTTTTGAGTCGTTGTTTTAATGAATAATGGATCAATCCAAAATCAATGGAGCAAATGCTTTCCTTTAAGAGTTGATCCCCACTGCCCAGTGAGTAGGGAGCCAAAAGATAAAACAGCAGAGTCGCCTCCCTGAATTTGTATCCTTTCACCCTAAGTGACACTTTCATTTTGAAAGTCTGTTGCTGTACTCAGAGCTTCAGATAAGAAGGGGTACTGAAGATAATTCAAAGATAATTTTTCTTATTTCTCAACGAAAACATATGTTGTGACCCCTCATTAGAACCGTCTCTATGAGACGGTTCTAATGGTGAGTCACAAAATATGTTTTTATGGAGAAATGTGAATAATTATCTCAAAATTATCTCTGTTACCCCTTCATATCTGGAGCACTGTGCTGGTCTTGAACATGGGCAAGTAAGCCATAGCTTCTGTTTTCAGTTTGAAATTTGAACAAGTGTTCTGGTCTTATCTTGGTAATAGTTAATTGTAAATTATTGGCAAACAGTACAGTCCCTGATCAGACTCCTACTTAGGACTAATTAGGAGCAGTTTGACATGGTACTACCAGAGCTCTTCTAGATAAGAGGGGTATTTGATGATTCATTGAAACCTTATGTTGTGACCACTCATCTTAACCATCTCGTCGAGACGGTTCAGATGAGAGGTCACAACATATGCTTTTATGTAGAATTAACAAAAATTATCCCTAATTATCACCAAATACAAAAATTATCCCTAATTAGCACCAAAAACATATGTTTTAATACAGAATTAACAAAAATTATCCCTAATTATCACCAAATACCCCCTCTTATCTACTAGAGCTCTGTACTACAGTTTTCTCTGCTTTAATCTGTCCAAATATTTAGGGTAACCCTGGCACTGTCATTACATTAGCACTGATATTTACATGCAAAACACATTAAAAGAAGATGTGAAAGCTGATTTGGTTTATATCAAGCATTCTTCAGATAAAATTGCTTTCAGTTTGTGAGAAAGGAACATTTATTTCTATGTTTGAATGAACAAGATTTAGAAATTGCAAAAAAAATCTGATTCCTCAAGATATTCAGTGTAAACCTGTCATTGTCATGCTTCAAGCCTGGTACAACTTTTTAGTGGATTTTATGTGTTAGACCGGCCATTTCAGACTGGAAACCCTTTCTAGGGACATATGCAAATCCTGCAGATCTGGTTTAGATGCGGAGGAATGTGATATCTGATCAAAAACATGCACCCCTAAAACTGGAAATGGATGCACCCAAATGATAAGGATGGACAGACAAGTTCACAAGACAAACAAGGGTTAAAATTAAAATCAAAGGACCTTTGTGAGCATTTTGCTTGCCAGAGTGAAAAAATCTCTGGTAGGATAATCTTGGCTTTCTAAAGCTCACATTAACACACTGGATAGGCGACAATCGAAAATGCTTGTGCAGTCGACGAATGCAGATCAGAACCCGTTAGAAACAGCGTTTTTGAATGCAAATTGTCGCCAGTTTGCAGTGGAAGAAGCTGTTTCTTATGGTTTTGATCCGTGTTAATTGATTGTTTAGAGCGTTTTCAATTGCCACCTATATGGTGTAATTAAGTGTCTTGCATATTTTTTCTTGCATACCAGATAAGGATATCTGCGTGCTTGTTACGAAATGGATCTAATCGTCCACTATGTTGTCGAGATTATTTTTATCCTTTCAATCAGTAAGGCTACAGTTTTTAGGGTAACTGTGGTAATAAATCGTTTACGGAAATTGTGACTATGTTATGCATGGGTTGTTTGTGAATACCTCTCGTGGACAGCATATTGCATGATTTTAAGGTGAATACCTGCACGAGTCTTTTGATTGTGGACAGCGTGTTGCATGATTTTAATGTGAGTACCTGCACGCTTATATTCGATTTGCATGATTTTAATGTGAGACGCATAGTATTTATACGCCTATCTTTTAATGAAAAGTTAGACGTGGCTGTTTAATTCTTGATGGATGTTATATTGTTGTGTGCCCAGATTCTGTGTTAAGACCTAGAAGGGTAAGATTTTATTATATTTATTTAGAATAATTTGGCTAAGAATGAAAAATGTGACTTCTGATTGATATGGTATGATTATATGTGTCGACTGATTTGATTTTGTTGGCAGTGATCAGGCTGCGCATGTGTCGACCGATTTTGTTAGTAAGCATGCTGCGCATGATATTTGTATATTAGGAAGTTTTGTAAATTTCGGAAATAGTTTATATCACTGATGTTGGTTGCAATGGTGTGCGTCTATTTGACGTCCAGTGACGTCAGTTGCATTCATGTTATTCATGTGACGTCAGTTGCATTCATGTTATTGCGACGTCAGCACTTTTTATATTAGTTTCACGTATACGTGGCCTATAGAAGTAGATTGATTTGTAATGGAACTAATTTATATACTCGTGACGTCAATTGACGCCATAGCATGCACCGCATTAAGGGTTTTTTCCATAAGTTATAATGGTAGCATTTGGTCATCATGCGTTTGATTTGCCTTCATTAGACGGCGTCATATGGTATAACATCATTGATGTCATGATGTCAGATCAAACGTTATGATCCCAAATGTGTGAGAAACGCTTATTCAGCTATTATATTCTATGGCAAATGGTATTACGCTTAGTTTAAAGAAATGAATTAAAACATATGCGAGTTAGATTTTGGTCAATCAATAGTTAGATTTTGGTCAATCAATTTAATGTAAATAGGACATTGTTTAGATTCTTCATGTTTTATGTTTAGATTATTCATGTTTTATGTGGGGTATGTCATGGTAATGCCTGTTGACGTCAGTATACTTCTTGACAATGTATGACGTCAGATCCTTTGACGCACATGCGTGGTAGGATCTACGTTTCTTCATTGGCGGAAGTGGTAAGCACACTTTTAGCTTTACATCGTGAGCGCGAGTCGTATCTAGTGACACGGCTGGCGTGTGCACGTTATGCTCGGCATTCGCCGAGGGCGTTGTATGGTATTTCCAAGACAGGCCCAAGTCTTACGTATTGTTATTATGTAGTTACAATGCATTAAGTGTAAGTTCGTTATTTTAGGCACATCAAGTCCGGCAGTCAGCTGTTAGGGCTTAGAGCCACGTCTCACCTGGAGATTCGATAAACGTCTCCAGGTTAATACCAACCCGGGTAGAGGCAGTTACCACGCCGTTTGTGCATGGTTCCCAAGCAGAGGCGGGAAGCACAAAATGTAGTCGGAAGTGGTTAGCACAGTTTTGCCAGATTCTGTGATAAGATCTGAAGGTCACATCAAGTGTGGGACAGTGTTCGTCCACTAAGGTGTTTTAATATATATAGACTGGTCCCTGGTACGATCCAGGGAGCGACCAGTATATAATCGTGCACGTGTTAATAAGAGTTGGTGTTCCTCATGATATATGGACTGGCCCATGACATGATCCAGGGAACGACGAATTGAAGTCTACCAACATAAGGCCTTGTTTTTTGTATGAGCTCAAACTAACGTTTTTTGTCCTTTGTGTTTTCCTTTAGTTCATGGCGCTGAGCCGAGTACGGTGTTGACGTCAGACGGTAATCTATTTGCGTATTGTACGCAAATCGATTACAGATTTGAAACAAACACCTTACTTGGGCCAGCGACATGAACTGATATGTGTTGTATATTATTGTAATTGTGACAGTTGTAAATTGTATTGTTGTATATAAAATTTACATTATATATAAACTTAAAAAAATTCTAACGTTGTTAGAGTTTCCCTGTTAGTGTATTACACTAGTAGATAACCCTTTAACCGGAAGTCACCCTCCGCCGTCCTGGCGACGCATAAGGCTCTACACCCGTGTCGACCGAGTGTAAAACCTTCTGCGTAACATGGTGTCAGAAGTGGGATTTGACTTCTGGTTAATATCTGCCAGTGTAAGACATTGACAATATATACAGAATCTAGGCACAATTTTGTCAGACATTTTTTTTTTATTATTGACTTTCTGATTGTTCTTTTCTAAGGTGACGTAAGGATGTTTGTAAGGCTGTGAATTTTAGGGAAGCAATTTTGCCACTAAATTCTTGTAAATGTAACCTACACTCAATTAAGGTCAACTATCCTTATTCCCTGCGTGATGAAGTGCGATAGCCCATGCATTAATTTGTGATAGAATGTAACAGGTTGCATATCTGAGTGGGGAAACTGAGGTATATAGACCTGAATTGTCTTGGCACGGATAATACATATTTAGTTTTAAGGTCCGTTTGAGTACCTTGGCACTGCTGTTGCATGACAATCTGTTAGTTCATTAATTCAAACGTTTGTACGTTCTGTCGTAACCGTTACTGAGGTCCATTTTATGTCCTGATTTAGTAACGTAGGTTACTCGTAACGTAATATAATATCGTTACAATTAAACCTAATAGCGGAATCTTAAATTTGATTTACCGTTGGTATCTTATAAGGTTTTGTAATGTAGGACGTACAGTTGTCGTGTCAGTGTTAATACGTTGCGTTACATACGTTACGTTTGTATATCCGATACGCTAGATCAAGTTGGGCGTAATTGTATGTGGGTTATTTACGTCATCTAATTACGTCATCTAATAGTGAAAAGTAATTCTCGGCAAAGTCAACGTCAGTTTATGACGTCATTTCCGGTCTGTTATCAACGTAACTTTAATAGCTACGTCTAGATCGCGTGTATACTAATTAATCAACGTTTTAGTTGAATTAGTTCGTTATTATTATTGTTAACGTTTTAGTTAACGTGTGTGACTATAAGTGAACGTCGGTTTCAGTTAAATTAACGTGAGCATTACGTTAAGCGTCATGGATCAGTTAGTTAAGACCGGAAGGGAGTTAGGTTATGAAGGGCAGGCATTGCAGGAATTTGTAAAGCAACAGCAAGAGACTGAGAGGGCAGAAAGGCACGCGGTAAGGGCACTTGATAAAGAAAAGATTGCGCAGGCCGATAAAGACAGGGAAATTGAGTTAGCTAAAATTGCACAGGCCGATAAAGACAGGGAAATCGAGTTAGCTAGGATCGCGCAGGCCGAAAAAGATAGGCAAATTGAATTGGCTAGGATCGCGACGGAAGAAGCTAAGATTGCAGCGGATAGGGCGACGGAAGAAGCTAAGATTGCGGCGGATAGGGAAATCGAGATGGCGCGGATTGAAAGTATAGAGCGGCAAGCCGAGAAAGATAGGGAAGCTAAGTTGTCTCAAGTCGAAAGCGATAAGGAAGCGAAGTTGTCGAGCGAAGTTGAGTTAGAAAAGTTGAAGTACAGTTTTGAATTGCAGCAACGCGAGTTAAAGAATCAGATAGATTTGCAGAAGGTAACGTTTAGAGTTGAATTAGAAAAACAGAAGGCTGAAAAGTTAGCGCATGCGCGAGATCCCAAATTACCGTATTTTGATGAAAGTAAGGACAAAATGGATAGTTACTTATCAAGGTTTGAGAAAT
This sequence comes from Ctena decussata, assembly GCA_963989385.1. NCBI lineage: Eukaryota > Metazoa > Mollusca > Bivalvia > Lucinida > Lucinidae > Ctena > Ctena decussata. Next base: position 21,300,628 of record OZ022508.1, read on the forward strand.
ACGCGACGGCGAATAAATGGGATAAAAACGTTTGGGCTGCATATTTAAGCGCATTACTTAAAGGTCGCGCGCTTGATGTCTATGATAGATTGTCTGTAGATGATGCAGCGGATTATGACAAGTTGAAAGATGCGTTGTTAAAGAATTTTGATATGACTGAACGCGGATTTAGGAAGAAATTTCGCTATGATAGGCCTGAAAAGTCCGAAACGTTTATTCAGTTTAGTAGTAGACTTAGGTCGTATCTTAATAAATGGTTAAAAATGGCGAAAGTAGACCAGTCTTACGAAGCTGTTTGCGATTTTTTCGCTAGAGATCAGTTTTTAGAATCCTGTAGTAAAGAACTTTATGTTCATTTGAAACCGAAAACATTCACGAATCTAGGTGAGATGGCTAGGGAAGCAGATTTATTTGCAGAAGCACGTGGCGGTGTCTACGCTTGTGTTAATAAGGGGCAGCGTGATATTAAGGGCGTAACTCAGAGTAGATCTGATAATAAGCCGAGTGCGAAGCCAGAGATAAAATGTAGTATTTGTGGTAAGGGACATTTAACATATAAATGTTTTAAGAATCCCGATAGGAAGCAAGCATATAGTGCGGAGGTAGGTGCAAGTGCAAGCGGGTATAGCGGAAGTAAGGGGAGTAGTTATGCACCGAAAGATGAGACACAAAGATCACAGAGTAAGAGCGATACTGTACAGACGAAGGGTAGTAATTCAGATCGTGGCCGTGGTCGGGGTTATTCCCGCGGACGTGGTCGGGGTGGCGGACATCAAATGAGCTTTTGTAAAACTACAATGAATAGGTCTCATGAAATTGAAGGTCTCTATAAGAGTAAGGAAGAAAGTCCACTAATCAATGATAACGTGGATAAGGAAGGTGTCTGTTACTTTTTAAGGCCGCGATTACCAACAGCGCAGGGTACGGTTAATGGTAAGACTGTTGTAATTTTAAGGGACACAGGTTGTACTGGGTGTGTCGTTCGTAGAAACTTGGTTTCTAATGATCAGTTACTTGGTAGAGAATCTGATGTAACTTTGATTGATGAATCTACTCAAAGGTATCCCTTAGCAATGGTTGACATAGATTGTCCATTTTTCACAGGAAAAACTGAGGCATTGTGCATGGAAGATACATTGTATGACCTGGTTATTGGAAATATTGACGGGTCAAAACTTCCCGATATGTCCCATTTTGCAATGGCGGCAGTGACTAGGTCACAAGCTAAGCAAGGTGAAGAGGTCTATAGGAAACTTAAAGTTCCTGATCAAATTATTGCTAGTGATAAGGAGGCATTGAAGCAGGCCCAAGTTGTTGACCCTAAATTGAATGGCATAAGGCAAAGAGTGGAATCTGGGAATGTGACTATTAGTCGTGGATTGAACCGGGGTGAAACTAAGTTTATTCGAAAGAAAGATTTATTGTATAGGGAGTTTACTAAGGGAAACAAGGTCACTTTGCAACTTATTATCCCTGAAGGTTTTCGTGAAAAGGTGTTAAGATTGGCGCACGAAACCTTGATGTCAGGTCATTTGGGCATAAAGAAAACTATGGATAGAGTTTTAACTGAGTTCTTTTGGCCCGGAATTTGTGGTGATGTGGCAAGGCTTTGTAAATCTTGTGACATATGTCAAAGGACTATTCAAAAAGGTCGTGTCACTAAGGTACCTTTAGGAAAGTTGCCACAGATTGACACACCATTTAAACGAGTCGCTGTTGATATAGTTGGACCGATAGAACCTCGTTCTGACAGGAAATCCCGCTATGTTTTAACAATGATAGACTATGCGACGAGATATCCCGAGGCGGTAGCGTTACCCGGCATTGAAACGGAACGCGTAGCCGAAGCGTTAGTTGAGATGTTCAGTAGATTAGGAATACCGAGTGAAATGCTAATCGAGCATGATAGTAAGATCACGATTGACGTCATGAGAGAGGTTAGTAGGTTGTTGTCGCTTCAAGATCTGACAACTATTCCTTATCAATCTACTGGTAAAGGACCCGTGGAGAAATTCCATGATACATTGAAACAGATATTACGTGAAATGTGCGTAGAACGTCCGAATGACTGGGACAGGTATCTCCCAGCATTATTATTCGCAGTAAGGGAAGTTCCGCAAGAGTCGTTAGGTTTTTCCCCGTTTGAACTGTTGTATGGGCGTAATGTTAGGGGTCCTATGCCAATATTAAAGGAATTGTGGTCTGTAGAGGAAACTGACCAGCGTGCGTTATTGACGTATCAGTACGTTATTGATCTAAAAGAACGTTTAGAGAGAACGTGTAAGTTAGCACAGGATATTGTCCGGAAAATGGACGTAAAGCAGAATGCTTATTATGATAAACGCGCGAGGTCGCGTAAGTTTGACGTCGGAGTCAAAGTACTTTTGCTACTCCCGAATGAGTGCAATAAATTGTTACTTCAATGGAACGGGCCATATGAAGTTGTCGAAGTAGTCAATGCAATGAACTACAAGATTAACGTCAAGGGCGTCGTGAATACTTATCCTGCTAACATGATTAAGCAGTACGTTCAACGTCAAAAGAACGTGTCGTCTGCAGTTGTTAATGCACGTGACAATGTTGGATCAGGGGATCACAGTGATCCGAATGTCCAAAGAGTTAACATTTGTACGTCAGAGGACGTATCCCAATATGACTTCATACGTGAAAACGTAAAGCCCGACGACGTAACGTCGATTCAGAAAGCAAACATGGAAGAACACGGTGGCGATAGTAGATTAGAGGCAAAGGCAACGGATCCTGTGGGATCTGTCGTGCGAAGTAGGTGTAATGTCAAAGACAACGTTAATTTTACGTCTGATACAATTAAAGGTGGCGATTTCCACCTAGTGTTCGATCAGACTTACCCATACTTCCCCATTCCATTTGAGGCACGACAGGTACGACACAGAGAATTGATTGACTTTGGGATTAGATAGATCAGTTGCCAAGATAATTTGGGGGCGGACTACCTTAGTAGATAGTTTGGCCACGTTATGCATCGCACCGTTGTTGTGTATATAGCTAGTTTTCCAGTTTTGACATAGCCTACGATTCGATCGCATTTCGTACTATTACAGAAAAGAAACATTGTTATGTTTTTTTCTCCCTAAGGGGAAACCTATGTTACGAAATGGATCTAATCGTCCACTATGTCGTCGAGATTATTTTTATCCTTTCAATCAGTAAGGCTACAGTTTTTAGGGTAACTGTGGTAATAAATCGTTTACGGAAATTGTGACTACGTTATGCATGGGTTGTTTGTGAATACCTCTCGTGGACAGCATATTGCATGATTTTAAGGTGAATACCTGCACGAGTCTTTTGATTGTGGACAGCGTGTTGCATGATTTTAATGTGAGTACCTGCACGCTTATATTCGATTTGCATGATTTTAATGTGAGACGCATAGTATTTATACGCCTATCTTTTAATGAAAAGTTAGACGTGGCTGTTTAATTCTTGATGGATGTTATATTGTTGTGTGCCCAGATTCTGTGTTAAGACCTAGAAGGGTAAGATTTTATTATATTTATTTAGAATAATTTGGCTAAGAATGAAAAATGTGACTTCTGATTGATATGGTATGATTATATGTGTCGACTGATTTGATTTTGTTGGCAGTGATCAGGCTGCGCATGTGTCGACCGATTTTGTTAGTAAGCATGCTGCGCATGATATTTGTATATTAGGAAGTTTTGTAAATTTCGGAAATAGTTTATATCACTGATGTTGGTTGCAATGGTGTGCGTCTATTTGACGTCCAGTGACGTCAGTTGCATTCATGTTATTCATGTGACGTCAGTTGCATTCATGTTATTGCGACGTCAGCACTTTTTATATTAGTTTCACGTATACGTGGCCTATAGAAGTAGATTGATTTGTAATGGAACTAATTTATATACTCGTGACGTCAATTGACGCCATAGCATGCACCGCATTAAGGGTTTTTTCCATAAGTTATAATGGTAGCATTTGGTCATCATGCGTTTGATTTGCCTTCATTAGACGGCGTCATATGGTATAACATCATTGATGTCATGATGTCAGATCAAACGTTATGATCCCAAATGTGTGAGAAACGCTTATTCAGCTATTATATTCTATGGCAAATGGTATTACGCTTAGTTTAAAGAAATGAATTAAAACATATGCGAGTTAGATTTTGGTCAATCAATAGTTAGATTTTGGTCAATCAATTTAATGTAAATAGGACATTGTTTAGATTCTTCATGTTTTATGTTTAGATTATTCATGTTTTATGTGGGGTATGTCATGGTAATGCCTGTTGACGTCAGTATACTTCTTGACAATGTATGACGTCAGATCCTTTGACGCACATGCGTGGTAGGATCTACGTTTCTTCATTGGCGGAAGTGGTAAGCACACTTTTAGCTTTACATCGTGAGCGCGAGTCGTATCTAGTGACACGGCTGGCGTGTGCACGTTATGCTCGGCATTTGCCGAGGGCGTTGTATGGTATTTCCAAGACAGGCCCAAGTCTTACGTATTGTTATTATGTAGTTACAATGCATTAAGTGTAAGTTCGTTATTTTAGGCACATCAAGTCCGGCAGTCAGCTGTTAGGGCTTAGAGCCACGTCTCACCTGGAGATTCGATAAACGTCTCCAGGTTAATACCAACCCGGGTAGAGGCAGTTACCACGCCGTTTGTGCATGGTTCCCAAGCAGAGGCGGGAAGCACAAAATGTAGTCGGAAGTGGTTAGCACAGTTTTGCCAGATTCTGTGATAAGATCTGAAGGTCACATCAAGTGTGGGACAGTGTTCGTCCACTAAGGTGTTTTAATATATATAGACTGGTCCCTGGTACGATCCAGGGAGCGACCAGTATATAATCGTGCACGTGTTAATAAGAGTTGGTGTTCCTCATGATATATGGACTGGCCCATGACATGATCCAGGGAACGACGAATTGAAGTCTACCAACATAAGGCCTTGTTTTTTTGTATGAGCTCAAACTAACGTTTTTTGTCCTTTGTGTTTTCCTTTAGTTCATGGCGCTGAGCCGAGTACGGTGTTGACGTCAGACGGTAATCTATTTGCGTATTGTACGCAAATCGATTACAGATTTGAAACAAACACCTTACTTGGGCCAGCGACATGAACTGATATGTGTTGTATATTATTGTAATTGTGACAGTTGTAAATTGTATTGTTGTATATAAAATTTACATTATATATAAACTTAAAAAAATTCTAACGTTGTTAGAGTTTCCCTGTTAGTGTATTACACTAGTAGATAACCCTTTAACCGGAAGTCACCCTCCGCCGTCCTGGCGACGCATAAGGCTCTACACCCGTGTCGACCGAGTGTAAAACCTTCTGCGTAACAGTGCTTCGAATCACCTATACATACAAATCTTATCTCACCCATGTTATCTCACCCAGGACTGGATAAAAATCACGAGCAGTAAATGCATTGGTTGATTAGGAGCTCACGTACCTGCGTCGTCAAGTGACGTTAGCTTTAAAGATGATGATGTCATGAAGACGGCAAAAATGAAGTCAGTTTATGCACGCCAGTCATTGACATAAAGAGCCCAATGGCGGTCGTTGAAGCGGGGCCTTCTTTCAAAATCAAATAGAAACCTCTCAAGTGCTAGAGTTATGCATTTGAACAAGTCCTAAAGTTAAAACAAAATGTGGTGCGCAAGAAAAAGTATCTATCATGGGTATTTGGTGCGGATAGAAAACTCTGTCACTCGGGATCACTGTTTGGCATTATTCGGCAAGCCTCGCGATACCGAACAGTGACCCTCGTGACAGATTTTTCTATCCACACCTCATACCCTTGAAAGATACTTATAATCACTCCTGGTAAACCAGCAATTCCATTCCTGCTTGGAAATTGAAATTTCAAGCTTCTGCTATTAAAGTAGGGCAAAACACAAGAAAAAGTTGTTTACAATCAATCACTCAATCAATTGTTTAATCAATATCTATGAAAAGGATATTTGCTCACAATTTTTGCTTGAATTATAAGAATCAGAGCTCCAGATAAGAAGCGATAACAAGGATTATTTAGAGATAATTTTTCATATTTTTCAATGAAAACATAATTATTATGTTTTGACCCCTCAATCTGAGAGGTCACAACATATGTTTTTATGGAAGAATAGAGGTAATTACCCCTTAATTATCCCTGTTACCCCTTCTAGATCCGGAGCACTGTGAAGTTATCAAAAAATGCCTGAAAGTAGCCAGACTGAAGTATCTGTTAAAATGCTTGAACTTTTTATTTTGATTAACAGACAGCTAATTAAGTTGGAACTTGAATAGCATTGTTATATGTTTTGGACATGATTTGCAGAGTTTGAAGTTTATTTCCAGGTAGGGATGGAATAATAAGAATCTACTGGGTATATGATATGAAGTTTATTTCCAGGTAGGGATGGAATAATAAGAATCTACTGGGTATATGATATGAAGTTTATTTCCAGGTAGGGATGGAATAATAAGAATCTACTGGGTATATGATATGAAGTTTATTTCCAGGTAGGGACGGAATAATAAGAATCTATTGGGTATATGATATGAAGTTTATTTCCAGGTAAGGATGGAATAATAAGAATACTGACTGGGTATATGATATGAAGTTTATTTCCAGGTAGGGATGGAATAATAAGAATCTACTGGGTATATGATATGAAGTTTATTTCCAGGTAGGGATGGAATAATAAGAATCTACTGGGTATCTGATATGAAGTTTATTACCAGGTAGGGATGGAATAATAAGAATCTACTGGGTATATGATACTGTTCGTATACTCTGTGTTGTCATTTTCTTCATTTGGTTTGTTAGATGTGACACTTGGCAAACAAAAAAACAACAAAAAAAACAAAAAAAACAACATTACTTGATGTTTAGTGTCTCATGTTTGTGTTCTTTTTGTTTCCAGCTGGTGGTGTTGGTAAAAGTGCCCTCACGATACAGCTTATACAGAATCAGTAAGTGTTGATTACTATAAAACAAGAGACACCTAAAAAAATTACTTTAATTGTCCAAAAATATAACAGTTTGGGATGAGCACATAGAGGATATTTGACTTTTTCATTTTTATTTCACCGAATGAGCACCAAAAGCAGTATTTTCACAAGTGGCGAAGCCACGAGTGTGAAAATACCACTTTTGGTGTTCATGAGTGAAATAAAAATTCATCCTACACTGAAAAAGTCAAATTTTCTATTTCTCTTATGCTTGAAAATCGAAATAATTCTGTTTATTCAAGAGCATCAGCCATCACGACAGAAAAAAAACTTTTTTCTAGCCGTTTTGCATCAAATTTGGTGCTTCTAGCATGTATATTGGGTATGATATTGGTTGTAAACAAAGTTTTGCAACTGAAAAGTAACTTCAAATATCATTTTTATAAACAGAATTAAAAACATGCCAAGAAAGAATGCCTACAGGAGACTGAAGCAGCCTGATGTCGCGTGCAGTAATAATGTTACGTGGGCGCTTTAAGTGACGTCATTAACGTCGTAATGATGTGCGAACATGTGTGACATAATTGTTGTCAAGCCAGATAAGATTTAGCCAATTAATCAACAAAAAACTTAGGCGATTTCACAAAAATCCTATTTTGGAAACAGTGAAATCGAAAGTGATAATTTCACTGTTTGAAACAATGAGATTATCAGTTACGATTTCACCGAGAAATCTCTATAATTCATTGGAAAGTATAAAAGAAATCCTAAAGATGCAAATGGAGTTGCAAATGATGTAGATCCTGATTAAACTACTGCTACAGGAGCAGTTGGATTTGGGTTTCAGTGCTCCAGATAAGAAGGGGTAACAGAGATAATTTAGGGATAATTATACATATTTCTCCACAAAAACATATTTTGTGACCCATCATTAGAACCGTCTTGTCGAGACGGTTCTAATGAGGGGTCACAACATATGTTTTCATTGAGAAATAAGAAAAATTATCTTTGAATTATCCTCAGTACCCCCTCTTATCTGGAGCTCTGGGTTTGCACTGCTCATTTAGACCTATTTGTCCCAATCCTTTGAGTTTTTACGGTAGTTCTGGTGAAATTGGGAATTGAATTTTTACAAAGGATTTTCAGCAAAGGAAACATTTTAATGGCTTCCAAAACTCATGCTTCTCAGAATTTTTTACATGTTTACGGGGCTAATGCCATGCAAAACATAAAAGAGTGAAATATTTTGGTAGATGGGTAACTAACTACTTATACACTAAACACTAGGGCTGGTAGTAACAGACATTGTCAACACTTTCTACTCTTCCCCTCTTACTGCCATAGATATTGGACTGTGGCACCACATTGCTATTGGTACTGAGTGTTAGCCAATCTCAGATAACTTATAACACAGCCGGAAAAGACTCCAGCAAAGAAGTTCCCTGTTGGAAATCAATACCTCATAGCAAACTGGGGATCAGCTAAATTTCCTGTAATATTGGATAATATGGCTGAAATCTGATTGTTCTGGATAAAATTTCTCTATCAATATTAATTATTCATCCTCCAGTAGAACTACCGAAGTGCCATGCCTTAGATTATTACCATAAAAATTGTAAATATTGGGACTCGATGGTCTGAGCAAACAGTGCAGACCCAGATCAGACTGCTCAGTCTGATCAGGATCTGCACTGTTGGCCATTTTAACATAGCCCAATTTACATTTACCCACTGCGTTTAGGTCCCCTCCATATATTGAAGCTTTGTGACTTTCATGGAAAACTTTGATGTTTACTGTGACGTGTAAAGTTTAATCTTACATAAGTTTAATAATATCTTGACATTTATTAGTGACAGTAATATAATTAATTAGGTCTATCTTGTCAAATACCTGGAGCTCTAAATATCTGGAAAGTTTGAACTCATTGAAAAGGGGCTGCCTTTTTTGATGGCAAAGCATTTAGATTTTTAACCAAAACAGCTTAAGTGGTCTAATAGTTTACACAGGCTAAAGAGATCTCCACTTTGAGGCAAAGTTTTCTTGAGAAGAGTTAAATAAGTTTTCCTGTTAAAACTTTGACTTTATCTGGGGCAAATGAATAGGCTTTCAATTAGCATGATTAGTGAGATCTTATTGCATTAATTAATGTAGACTGATCAGAAGACAGTGTGGATAGCGCTGTAACACAGTAGGTTAAGCAGTGGCTTGCTTAGCCAGCAGTTCTGGGCCCAGTTGTTCAAAACTAAGGACGTCGTTAGTTAACGAGACGTTAAAATTTCAAACGCTAACATGTCGAATATACGTGAATAATTTTAGTTGAAAAAATGTGAGAAGCTTTTGCTTTGCAAAAGATTCTCACATATTTTCAACAAAAAATATCAGTGTATTTGGCTATAAAGTTGCAAAACACTTAACGAGTTGACCCTTTAACGAGCTCGTTAGGCTAACAATGCTTTGAACAACTGGGCCCTGGTTTGAATGTTTGGGTCATGCTGAGGTTGGAAATCTTTCCAATCAAAATTGAGGTTCCATTGCACAAAGTCTTCCATTATCACCCTTTCTTTGGCTCATTATAACCGAAATACAATTGGAAGGTGGTAAAATAGACTGTCTCCAGTCGTTATGTTTTATATTTTACAAGCCAAGAAGAGAAATAACTCAGTCAGGAATAAATTTTACACAACATTATTGTAGAGTTATCTGAGAAACACAAATGGTTGGCCATCAGAATAAAAAAGAGCCACATTAAGACTTGTACCATTTGAATACATATAACCATTTAGCCGGGGAGCCAGGCTAGTGGTAAAACCTTGAGAGTGAATAGTGTTTCTTTGAAGCTGTCTGACATGGGCCCACACTGCTCAAATATTCAGAAAAGATATGGTTTAACATATCAGTAAAAAATATAAAAGATAATTCAGGAGCTTATTTGTTCCCACCATGTCGTGCATTTCAGCACGTATGAAAGGTTTTGTTGTGTCATGCAAACTGGATTAATAAAACCTGCATGGTAGCCCACAGGTTTGGCATGTAATTTAAGAGCAAGAAATTTCAGTTAGAAAAGAGAAAGAAATCCTATCTTCTTTGTTTCTTTTTCAGCTCCTAACTTAGTCTTTGTTTCTTTACATTTCAGTTTTGTAGAAGAATATGATCCCACAATAGGTAAGTTCTCCATTTCATCAACACAGTAGATATTTCAAGATTACCTCCCCTAACCAATATTATTCTGTAAGGGAGACAACTATGTTACATAGGGATATTGACGGATGTAGGAAAGGGATGTAATTACATCCCTTTCCTATATCCGTCAATATCCCTATGTACACTTGGCTCATTCTGAATAAAAAAAGCTTTAACTGCAAATCTGGGCACTGGGGAAACTTCTCCATGTTACGTAACTTTTGATGTGATCACATATACTTGGTCGAAGACTCAGATCATTTCTAGCAGTGAACAGGGTGCCCTTGGACACAGCCTTTTATTAACACCCTCCCAACAGCTCCATATGACTGAAATATTTTGAAAGGGCCATAAAACCGAAACTAGATTGTTGGGGTTGTTTGGAAAAGGAAAAAAAAAATTTGAGACTGATTTAGATATTTGGGATCACTCTAAAGAGAGGAAAAGCCCTATTTTTAAGCCGAATAAATAGGTAATTCAAGTTTAAAGTACATAATATTATTACCCTACATTTGAACTGTCTGGCAACTATATGTAGAAATAAGAAGAAAACTTATCCTTTTATTATCAGCAAATTATCTCTGTATTAGCAGGATGTGATTCTGTGCTGACATCATTTTGATGCCAGCTAGCATGTTACTTAACTCTTTAAGCACAAAAAAGCAGACAACAAAATTTACATCAGCAAAAATTCAAAAAATGCCTTGTCCAAGGCATTTCATATTGAGAATTCAAAGACTAGAGGGCAAACAGTGTAGATCTAGATGAGGCGGCTAATTATGAGCTGCCTCATCAGGATCTTCACTGTTTGCAAATTCTGCTGTCTTATACCCCCATTCCACTGGATGACGCTTTGACTGCGCTCTTGGCGATCATGGCGCTTCTCCAAAATTTTTGAAATCGCAGCAGAAGCGTAGGCATTTGCAAAAACTTGGAACTTGTGCGCTTCCAGTACGCTGCCAGTACGCTTCTAATACGATCTTGCCACGCTAGTCACGATGCTGCCGCGACTTAGCTGCGCTTCTGCCACGCTCAACGGACTTCGAGGGCGCTTCTAATACGCTTCTACTACGGCAAAGAATTTCAAGCTACGCTTATTACGATGCATTTGCGATCGTGCTACGACCTAAGCGCCGGAGCTGCGCTCATGCTGCGCTTGTGTTGCGCTTTGTAACCGCTTCTATGTAAATCGGTGGAGAATCGGATTCAGCAGAAGTTAGCCACCAGCCTTCAAACAATATTGATAATATAAAAATGCCAGTGGCTATGGCCCAGCTGGTAATCATGAACTAGTGACTTCGAACAACTCGTCTTGTTCTTCTTGCTGTTCAGACTCAACTGGGGCCTCTGCTCGGCGTTCTAAAGGGCGCCTATCTGGCTCAGTTTAGAATACAAGAGCCTGCCCCCCTATCAAAAGCAGAAGGCGAAATCCACACCCAGGCCTGGTCAGGAGACAATGTTCACGCAGCCTTTACCGCAGGAGAGGGTATTCCAACTCCTGCTCCGGGCAGCCTGCATCTTGAATGAACCGTGAGAATCGAGTTATGAAACGTCGTGGAAACGCGGCGTTTTCATGCCCAGATCGCCATAAGAGCAGAGGAAACGTAGATAAAGCGCCAAGAGCGCAGTGGAAGCGTCGTGGTTGCGCTATTCATAAATGATAGAGTCGCAGCGGAAGCAGCAAGAGCGCAACGGGAGCGCAAAGAGCGTAGCAGAAGCGTAGCTGGGTCGCAGACGAATCTCATGGCGCTGTCGGCACGATCCCGCTGCGCTGGTGCTGCGTTGCTCCCGCTGCTGCTGCGCTCATGAATTTCGAGCTACGTTCTTACTACGCTTTCGTTGCGCTTTGAGTCCACGGTGCTTCCGCTACGTAAATTTTGAGCAGAGTCAAAACAAGCGCCGTGACTTGGCGATCATGCCGCTTCTGATACGCTTTCACTGCGACCTAGAAGCTTCTCCTGCGCTGCTGCCGCTTCTGCTACGATTCATGGCGCTTTGTCCAAAATTTCGGAGCGCAGTGGAAGCGCCGTCCAGTGGAATGGGGGTATTAGTCACTGGTGCTTAAAGTGTTATTTTATCACCTTGCAGGTAAAAGATTGAGGCAGAAATACCTGTCAGCAATCCGTGATGCCTCAGACCAGAGCAGTCTGATCATGGTCTGCTCTGTTTGTCATTTAACCAGCAATGACGTATCACCAGAAAGTATTGTAATTATTTTGTTATAAGAGAGGGACAGAATACAGAATAATCCCAAATATGTTAATTCAAGTCATGTTCATTAATGTGCTATAAGAATTAAGATGGGGTTTACTCATCATGCTCATCAACAACAATCCCAAAACTCTAGATCCATCTTAACAGAAATCTAGATCCATCTTAAAAGATGGATCTAGATTTTTGGGGTTGTTTTGGAAAGGAAAATGCCCAATCTTATAGCTGAATAAATATGGCGAAATCAGTTTGTGTAAATTATGAGGCTTTTTGTCTTTCTTTCAGCTAGCTGAAGTGAGGCATATATTGGTGGTTGCAGCTTTGGAGGCATTAACTCTTTAAACACCAGTGACGAAATTAGCAGAATTTGTAACCAGCATAGATCCTGATGATGCAGCTCATAATGAACTGCCTAATCTAGATCTACACTGTTTGCCCTTTAGACTTCGAATTATCAATATGAAATGTCTTCGACAAGGCATTTCCTGAATTTTTGCAGACGTAAATTTTGTCGTCTGCTTTTTGGTGCTTAAGGTGGCGATAATCACTGATTTGGGACAAAGACAAAAATCTGCATAAAATACTCAAAATAACACTGATCTTTCCAAAACTTAGCAGATGCCTTCTGTATGTTGTTTCTCATAATTTAGAATCCCAAAATGCAGCATCTGTTAATGTTAAAAAGTGTTTTTATAAGAGAAGATCAAAGGGTAATTTTCTGCGAATAAATCTGAAAAAATAATATCATTATTGAAAATATACTTAGTGCTTAGAGTACCTTGTTGCATAATGGAGAGTGTCCTAGCAATTATTTTTTCAAACTCTTTCACACATTATCAGGCTGAGCAGATGAAAAAAGATGCAGTCTGTGTCCAAATTTTTTTGTCAAAACACACAGGTGAGTCAGGTGATACTATTTTAACAAGGTTGAACAATTTCATCTACACACCACTGATCATGTCAGTAATGTATTGGTGTTAACATATGTATGCTTGCCTTACCTATATCTAATAAATGCGTCCAATGTACATTAACTTTGTACATGTTGAACATTTGAGAAAAAGCTACCGTTTTCATCTGGTCTACATTACAATTTGAGAAAGAGTTGGAATAAATAATTCCTAGGACGCTCTTCATTATGCAATAATGCACCTTCAGCACTACGTAAATTTTCAATAACGATATTTATTTTTCAGATTTATTCGCTGAAAATTACCCTTTGATCTTTCCTTATAAAAACACTTTTTTAAGCAGCATGTACGTCTATTTTGAATTCTAAACTGTAAAGAACAACAAAAATAAGAAGTCTGCTAACTTTCAGGGAGATACGTTACTTTTTTATGGTTTTATGCAGATTTTTACATTTACCATGAATCACCACCTTAAAGAGTCTTTTCTGGTTTAGCTTTATTTTGTGACAATATGCAGACAGGCGAGACACTGTCTTCTGTGCAATTTGTGTTACTGTTCCAAACCCAGCCAGAGTTCTATTTTAGCAAAAATGTTTGGGTTACATATTTTCATATTTCTCCAAGAAAATGTTTATATTGCTTTACCGTATTCATCGATTGTAAGATGGGGATTCCTGAAGAACCCAAAATATCTAAATCAGACATATATAATTCTTACTTTATGACATCAAGCAGTCTTATAGATTGAGACAGATCACAGACAGATGTTTGTGTGTATGTGGAGAAATAAGAAAAAATAATGATTTGTTGCCTGGAAATTTGGCCTCTGTTGAAGCCAGCTTTGTATTACATATAATATGAATCATTATTATTGTCTATAATTGTATACTAGCTCAACCTAAACAGAAGCCAATATGATATCTGTTTTAGAAATATTAGCCAAAACCCACAGCAAGCTGCAGGCTTATTAGTTGGATGTATAACATTTCTCAGCCACACAGGAGATATGTTATTATATACAAAATACAATATTGATGAGTCATAATCCGTCTTGCCACAGTCAACAGAAGCTATAATGTGTTTTAAGTACTTTGTTAGGGGTTAAGTCATTAAGAACATTTTGAGGTTAAAAAATAAACCTTGGTATAAACCTTGGTATATGTTGGTATGTGACCTATATTTTGCTGTGTTTTGGAGGTCTCCTAAAAACAGAAAATGAATAAATGAAAAAAAAATAAAATAAAGACAAAATAGAAAGTTTTAATACTTGGCATAGCCACTATTTCCATTCTCCCGCAATGTAGGCCAACAAAATATTGGGCAAACTGATTTGAGCCGCGACACGTGAAAACCAACAATGTGGTTGTGCGACCAGCCCAGCCTCAGATCAGCCTGGGCATCCGCCCAGTCTGATCAGAGTCTTGGCTTTGCGCTTAGATGGTAGCTAAGGGTCTAAGCTACCACCATGCGGACAGCGGAGACTCTGATCAGACTGGGTGGATGCCCAGGCTGATCTGTGTCTGCGCTGGGTGCACAACCACTTTGTTGGTTTTCTCACGTCGCAGCTCATATGGCTCTGATGGCATATAGTTGAAAATCCAATCTGATAAGGATAGGGGCTTGGGTAGCTGGGTTAAGAGCTGGCCTGCTGATCAAGCGGTCTGGGTTTGATTCCTGCTGAAAGCAGGAAATTGGGGTTTCATTGCACACAGCCTTTCATTATCACCCTTCCAACTGAAATATTGTTGAAAAGGACGCAAAATCTGAAGTCATCCCTTCCCAACTGATGTTTATTTGAGGCAAATTTTTTAACCCTTTTCTGAGTTCTGAGTCAAGTATTGTAATGGAAAAAGAATTTGCTGATGTGATCTTGAATGTAATTTGTTTTCAAGTTGTTTTTATATATAAATAAAAGTGACCTCACACAGTGACATTGAATGGATATTGGATACTTAACATTTTGGCGAGGTCTGCTGACAACCGGTTGTCACCAGACCTTTTGGACCAAAATCGTCTGCTGACAACCGGTTGTCACCAGACTTTTTGGACCAAAAACGTCTGCTGACAACCGGCTATACAATTTCCATTAAATGGTTTTAAATTGGGTTTAATTTAACTGAATTTGTTTTAATATACTATAAATATGTTATAAATGTTATAATATGTTATAAATATAACATAAACATGAAAAAGCTTCTCAAATAGTTGAGGCAAATTACCATTTTTACTTGCATGATTCTTGCACTCTTGTCATTGTGTTACATATATATGTGGTCTGTTCGTACTTTATGTATGGATAATGGAAACCAATAATGAAGTTGAATATCTACACCATTATAAGCCTATGTAAAACATGTGACCCCCAGGGCAGGGCATCTGACCCCACAGCCATAATTTGAACAAACTTGGTAGTGGACAACTAGGTGATGCCACATACCAATTACCAAGGCTCTGCATCCAGTGGTTTTAGGCAAGAAGATTTTAAAAGCCTTTGTAAAAACGTGACACCCAGGGCAGGGCTCAGCCTAGAGGGCGATTTGGGAGAAATAGCCTCCCTAAGCTGGTTGACTTCTCCCTACTTTGAGCTGAGGGAGAAGTGAAAATACATAGAATATACAGGGAAATCCAAAATTTGGGCCAAAACTTCTCCCTCAAGTCCTGAAAATGTCGCAAAATTTATCCCTGTCTGAAAGTTTTAGGCTCACCCCTGCAGGGTGAGGCCATTTTGGCCCCGGGACCATAATTTGAGCAAACTTGGTAGAGGAGCACCAGGTGATGATACTTACCAAATATCAAGGCTCAAGGCCTTACGTTTTTAGACAAGAAGATTTTCAAAGTTATTCCAAAAATCTTAGTATTTCAACTCATTTGACCTAGTTATGCTATGGACTAGAACCATTTGAATAATTTTCAAAGAGGGACATATAAGGTTGGTTCCTGCCAAGTCTGGTCAAGTTTAGGAGACAATGTCCTTTGAAGCAAATAGTTGATGACAAACAAGAGGGCCATGGTGGCCCTGAATCGCTCACCTGAGCATTAATCAGTTCACTGGCTCTGGTGAAGATTTATAAGAGTTTTTACCATACATGGAAGTGGCGGCCACCTTGGTCATGTGACCAAGATCATTTGACAAACTTTCAATCCCTTGACCCATGTGCAGGCTCCATATGAAATTTGAGTTTAGTCTGCCCAGTGGTTTCAGAGATGTTTGAAAATGTTTATGGATGGATGACAGAGGCAGCTAACACCAATACTGTAAGGCTCAGGTGAGCTGAAAATGGCAGAGTCGCTTCTCGGAAAAGTTCCCGTTCATGTTGAGTTCCTTCTCCGAAAAGTTCCCATTCATGTTGAGTTCCTTTGATGGATTTGAACTAGACTGAACTAAGCAAAGACAGATGATAGAATGGTAGCATCATTATCTCACTGTGGAGAAACTAATGTATTCCAAGGAGTTTGTGGCTGGCATCATTGCAATGTTAGTTCTGATTCTTGCAGCATAACTTAATTTAGATTTGACCTAGTGACCTAGCTTTTGACCCGACATGACCCAGTTTCAAACTTGACCTAGATTTTATGGAGATAAACATTCTGACAAAGTTTCATGAAGATTGGATCAAAACTGTGCCCTCTAGGGTGTGCACGACCTAGTGACCTAGTTTTTGACCTGACATGAACCAGTTTCAAACTTGGCCTGGATATCTTAAGGATAAACATTCTGACAAAGGTTCATAAAGATTGGATCAAAACTGTGCCCTCTAGAGTGTACACAAGGTCGTTCTTATATCTGACCTAGTGACGTAGTTTTTGACGTGACATGATCTACTTACAAACTTGGCCTAAATATTGTGACGATAAACATTCTGACAAAGTTTTAAAAAGATTGGATCAAAAATGTGTCCTCTAGAGCGTACACAAGGTTTTCCTAATATTTGACCTAGTTTTTGACCCAACATGACCCAGTTTCAAACTTGGCCTGGATATTGTAAGAATAAACATTCTGACAGAGTTTCATGAAGATTGGATCAAAACTGTGCCTAGGGCACAGTTTTGTCCACACGTCCGTCCACACGTCCTGTACGTCCGTCTGCACAGTCCGTCCACACGTACGACGGACATCACGGTATCCCAAAAGCTCACCCTGAGCACTTCGTGCTCAGGTGAGCTAAAAAGGCCCAACTCACGACATGATTGACTATCACAATAGCTCACCTTGAACTAGAAAATTCATTGTGTCTGTAAGACAAGAATCAGATGCCCCATTGCGGTGCCTGTCATAAAGCTGTATACATCACAAAATTGTCTATTATCAACAAATACTATTTAAATGACATACATATTGGCATTTTGTTTTCAATGTTTTAATATGCAAATGCTCTAAACATTCTATTGAAATCTGTGAAAGAGTTGAATACACAAGCTCTATCCCTAAAGCACAAAAAAGGTGCTGTCAATGACTAAGTTCAAAAGGCTGTAATTCTGTTGAAATTAATTTTACCCCCATCAAAAAGCCACATGCACATCTTCATCATGTCCACAGCATGTGTGCAAAGTTTGAAAAAGATCCATTGAAAACTGTGGGAGGAGTTGATTACATATACTCTATACCCTAAAGTGTGATGAATGGACGGATGGACAGACAGATGGACTGGAGCAAATCTGAATGCCCCTGACTGTCGTCACGGGGGAATAACCCCCATTCCCCCCACTCCCCCCTGAATTCATAAGTTTCAGTTTATTTTACTGACATCAGATGAAGCAGAAATCTCTTCCAGCATAGACCACGGCTGATCAATTCTAGAACCCGGATATGATAGGGTAAGGATGATGGGGTCTTGAAATGAATTAGGGCCATAACGTCTACTCCCAAAACGTCTACTCCCAAAACGTCTACTCCCAAAACGTCTACTCCCATTTATATCTCCAGATGGTTTATTTGAAGTACAACCACAAAGAGATGAATAAGGAATATGAACTGTGCATTGCTAACTCAAAGCCAACAAAAATTTCAGCAAGTTCTAAGTTATACCGGTATTTTCCTCAGACTGGAAACAAAATATGGGTGACCACATATTCCACTGTTTCAACAATTTACAAAGAATTTCCTATTTGCCTTAACTTTGAGAAAATATGTTATATTTATAACATATTAATATAAATTCAGCTATAGGAAACCTAATTAAAAACAATTTAATAGAAAATATATGGCCGGTTGTCAGCAGACGTTTTTAGCCCAAAAAGTCTGGTGACAACCGGTTGTCAGCAGACGGTTTTGGTCCAAAAAGTCTGGTGACAACCGGTTGTCAGCAGACACTTCCTAACATTTTCCAAACAACTTATTTCAGATAAAGTAGGACAATATCCCAATACATGGGAGCATTTTGGAAGTTTTTTTTTTATATGATTATATTATTATTAATATTTTAGCCTTTTGACTGAGTTGTAAAGAGTCTGATCCTGGTTTTGGAGCGATCCTGTTTGTATCTAAGCTATAAGCTGAGTCATCTCTGCCCCAATATTTCATATGAGGGGATAATAGGACATGAGGTGTATGGATATACCGTGTTTTTGTACAGTGTTTACGAAGGGACACAACTTTTATGACTTTCTCATTACTTCCTTAGATAACCCATAAACACTACCAAAGAGGGGTCTACTCTAAAAGGAAAGAATTTGCTCCTAGAGGAGCAAATTCTTGCTTTTAGAGTTTACCCCTGTTGAGAAGTGAAGGAAAAATGAAAATGGCAGAGTTGCTTCCCCTGAAATCATACTTGTTCACCTTGAGAATTATGTACCTTTCTAAATGAATAGCCACTTAATAGTGATAAAAGGGTAGTAATTTAATGTTGATAAGTGTTTAAAGGCACTTTTATGTCCAAAGCAAGATTAAATGCTTTACTTATTCAATTCATTTGAAAATAATTTGACC
The DNA here is from genome assembly GCA_963989385.1 of Ctena decussata. Lineage (NCBI taxonomy): Eukaryota > Metazoa > Mollusca > Bivalvia > Lucinida > Lucinidae > Ctena > Ctena decussata. The sequence continues at coordinate 21,319,805 of OZ022508.1, forward strand.
CGTTTGAAAAAAAAAGCTGTTAAAATGTTAGCATAAGCAAGAATAAAGGGTCACGATAGAGTTCAAAATGAACAGTGATAGACACGCATGTCTCCTTTCATTCCGATCAGCGGTGATGTACATTTTAAGTATCAGGCTGACACATTTTCTTTCAAAAACAATGGTTCTGCTTGAAGGATTTCGAAAAGTCTTTCTGAATAATAGCAGTCTTAATAGATCCTAAGTATTTGGGCCCCTTGACCTTGATAGTTTGAAATTATTATACCCCGCCACACGTTAGTGGCGGGGTATTATGTTTTCACATTGGCCGTCCGTTTGTCCATCCGTGTGTCCGTCCGTAGTACATACGTCTGCCTGTCTGTCTGTCTGTCTGTCTGCACTTTGTTTTATTAACGGATTTCCTTCAAATTTTGCATATGCATTTGTATCAAGAATGTCTCGCTTGGGATTGTTAATGGTTTCTGGCCTCTAGTTCCTTTACTACATGGAGTATGGTGATGAAACTTAACAAACATGATCGAAGTAACAAAAGCTTTGTATGAGCACAGAAATGTTATCATCAGGGGTTATCTGCCCCTGCCCTGGGGCTATATACATGTATAAAATCATGAAAAATTCCATATAAAACAGAGTTTGAAGCAGTTTTTCTGAAACTTACAGTAAATGATCAGAGTGGTAAAAACTTCCAGTGATGCTCAAATTTACCCCCATGGGAGTTATCTCCCCCTGTCCCCGGGCTATACATATGCATAAAATGATGATAAAATCAATATAAATTCATGTGAAACAGATTTTCAGAAATTTGCATCTGATGATAGACATTATAATAAAAGCTTCTTGTGATGATTGAAATTTGACCCTTTAGGGTTTATCTGCCCCTGCCCCATGGCCACATGTTTAAAATTACTAAAGTTGTATTTGATTAGAGTGATAAGTGATTTATTTGAAGCCAGAGTAATGAAGTGTCCTGTCATGACAAAGACTTTTATCCGTGTTCATTGGGGTTAGGCTGCCCTGGGGTTATACAAAGAAAAAATAAATCTAGAAAAATCGGTGTGTGAAAAAGGTTTGTAGTGGCGGGGTATTATGCAGTCGTTTGCGATGCTTTTATTGAGTGTTAGAAAAAAGCTGGAGAAATGCAGTGTTCTCCCCAGAAATTTCAGAAGGCATGCCATTTTTAACACAAAAAGCAGATTTTGACTTGTAGATCAATTTTTAAAATCCTTAATATTACGCTTTGTCAAAATAAGCCTAAATTTACATTATAAATAATTTATTGATGATCCTTAATGCATTTTAAACAGTTTTACTGGCTAAGAAATGAAAGTTGTAGAATTTTTATAAATTTTCATCGGAAATTAAGGCATGTTGCAAAGGTAACTTGATAAGGAAGGCATGTTGCAAGCGACATGCCTTAATGGTCTGGGGAGAACACTGAAATGGCATATGGTGCAGATCCTGATCAGTAAAGGAACAGCCTGTTTTAGTTGATAATATTACGAAGTCAAAAGAAATAGTTTTAGGAGAATTACCATATTTGTTACTTATAGATGCTGGTTTACCCTCCCAAAACAACCCCAAAATCTAGATATGTCTTACAAGACAGATCTAGATTTATGGGATTGTTTTGGAAAGGGGGAAGAACACATAGAATGCAAGAAAAGCACATTTTGTAGTCATTTCAGAAGGGAGAAATTTGTATAACTGACTAATAACAGTAAGGACTACATCTTGATGTTATGATATTGTCATATAAACCCCCTTCATGTAACTTTTCTGTGGCCACATTTTAGACTTTGGCCCAGCTTGAGCGCTAACTATCAAGACTATAGTTTGCTGTTCCAATAGCCATTTTTTCGCTAAAAATATTCAGCCAATCATTGCCGTTGATACAAAAATATCGGTTTCCAGTATTTTTGTTTTTATAGTGGTGTCCGGGAACCAACAAACAATAGTCCAACCAGACAGAGAGCTTGGGCGGACCAGACATGCACAGTGGAATAATGGTGGTAGTCACGTGGTATGACCAGAGAGAGTTTGCACGAAATTATGGTCAAACTATAGACAATATAGTTGTCGCTCAAACTCAGCCTTTGTCTATTAGAAGTGACTATGGGTCCAGTGGTTATGCACTAGGATCCCATGTTCAATCTCCAGCCCCTCTGATTCAGACTGATTCCCAAACACCAAGTTAGACTTTAATAAGAGGATAAAATATTCTTTTCCGTGTTTTAACGTTTGCCAAGCCCGAGTGTATTAACGTGTTGCAACCCGAACCGCGCAGCGGTGAGGGCTGCAACATGTTAATACATGAGGGCTTGGGCAAACGTTAAAACACAGGAAGAGAATGTTTCATAGTCATTGTTATATACCTTCTTACGGACGCCATCTTGATTCCAGAGCTCTGCAGACGACACAAAAGTGGGTTTTAATGGTGTTTAAGCCCTGGGGCACCCGTGTTTTAACAGTGTTGAAGCCCTGTGTCAGCGATTCTGTTGCATTGCGACAATTAAAAATAGAAGGAAACCAACATACAATGCTGTTGATTACAACTCAGCTGTTTTCTATAGTAGAGTCTTATTAGGTATAATATAACAATGTGAGTTCACTCGATCAGTTGCTCTTTTCGTATCTTCTGTCATATTTAATTCTAATCTGACTGTATATTTTCAGAGGATTCTTACAGAAAGCAAGTGGTAATAGATGGTGAAACATGTCTGTTAGATATCCTTGACACAGCTGGTCAGGAGGAGTACAGGTATTACAATCTTCGTCATTGCCAGAGAAGGAAGGGTAATGGGAATAATTTAGGGATAATTTTCCTTGTTTCTCAATGAAACATATGTTTATGTTGAGAAATGAAAAAAATATCTAAGATTTATCCTTGGCTATAACAATATTTATTATTTCAAGAATCTGTCTCAATAATGACCAGGATTTTGTCAGAAGCTTGTAAAGGATCAGTTACTGAATTACTGTTCAATGTGAAAATTACCCTTAACCCTTCAAGCGCCAAAAGCAGACGACAAAATTTACGTCTGCAAAAATTTCAAAATATGTTACATCCAAGCTATATCATATTGAAAATTCAAAAACTAGAGGGCAAACAGTGTAGATCTAGATGAGGTGGCTCATTATGAGCCACCTCATCAGGATCTGCACTGTTTGCAAATTCTGCCATTTTCATCACTGGTGCTTTAAGTGTTAAACCCCACTTATCTCAAAGTCCAAGGGAGAATAAATAAGTTTTGTATATGGTATTATTGTATGGGGTCAGAGATAAGATGTGAAAATTATTCACAGCCCTGAAGCTGGGAAGAAGTAATTTTTGCATCTGACCTTGAGGATCAAATTCTTTTCTTTAAGAGTTGACCCCCATGGAGGAGTGAAGTAAGAAAAAAAACGAAAAAAAAAAAAAAAACGGCATAGCTGCTTTCTCTGAAAGTCTCACTATACAGTTATATACTTAGATTAAATATGGGTGGGGTTTTCTACTTCATGAACCAGAGATAGATATTAGGAAAATAAAATTCTTTCAAATGTTAAGTGATCTATCAGCTACTATTCTACAGCAATTGATGAAAGTTTCTGGAAGAGATAAAAAATTAACATTATAGATTTGTATATGTTGGAACATCCATCTCCTTACCTAACTTGTCCAACTATTTACTTGTATGGACTCTATCACAGGTCTTCTAGTCTGGTCAGATTTGTTGATCCTATCTGGAGTCTTAGCTCAGAATGACAAATGAACCACAACACAACAAAACCAACAAAGTGGCATGTGTGCAAGCGAAGACTCGGGTAGTCTGGGCATCTGCCAAGTCTGATCAGAGGGTCCACTGTGCGCTTAAAGGGTAACTAAGGATCTAACCTACCTACATGCAGACATCGAAGACTCTGATCAGACTGGGCTGATGCCCAGGCTGATCAGAGTCTTGGTGGTGCACATGCCACTTTGTTGGTTTTGTTGTTTCGTGGCTCAAATGTTTTCTAGACCCATTCTGATCTGGTTCTTTCCTGTTTAATCTGCTATTTATGACCAAAAACTAAGGAAATTGATGGTAATGAGTGATCAATTATCAGAAGCTGTATAAGGAAAGCAATTCACCAAGCCATTCAATAAGTTAAGGATATTACCCTGGGGCTGTATACGTAATGAAATGTCTTGGTAAATGAAGTAACCAGATTTACCATATAAGCACACAATGTACTCAAATCCTTTCTCCTAGGACTGCTACAACTACTACCTACTGCTTCAGACTGTAACAATGCATACTAAATTCATATTTCCATACCTACATGATGATTTGGGATGAAATTAAACTCACTCAAACTGTCCACCTATGACCATGATATACTTATATTTTACATTCACTGACGTGTATATGATTGAAATCATGATACTTGTAGCCATGAGAGTCAAACTCCCATAAGGCATACACCATTGTCTCTTGTAAACTCTTGTATATTCTTGGACTGAGAATACGAAATTGAGCCGCGACATGACAAAACCAACAATGTGGTTGTGCGCCCAGCGCAGACTCAGATCAGCCTGGGCATCTGCCCAGTCTGATCAGAGTCTTCGTTGTCCGCATGGAGGTAGCTTAGTCCCTTAGCTATCCTTTGAGCTTTTAACGAAGAGTCTGGTAAAATTGGGTGGCTGCCCAGGCTGATCTGAGTCTTCCCTGGGCGCACAACCACATTATTGGTTTTGTCGTGTCGCGGCTCAATTGTACATTCTCAGAATGAGAATGTATTCTGAGAATGTAGGTGGAGAGAATGGGGTATGGTTTGGGGGGAATAGAGAGAACTGTGACTGGAACAGGGGTGAAACCTTCTTGGTCTTAGTGGTAACACTTAAATCACCCAAAGTGTAAAAAAGCCAGATTTGCAAACAGTGTAGATCAAGATGAGGTGGCTCATAATGAGCCACCTCATCTAGGTCCACAGTCTTTGCAATCTAGTCTTTGATTTGTTAGTATCAGATGTAAATTTTGTAGTCCTTATTTGGCGGTTTAAGGATAAATAACTACATATGAGCCGCGACACGAGAAAACCAACAATGTGGTTGTGCGCCCACCGCAGACTCAGATCAGCCTGGGCATCCGCCCAGTCTGATCAGAGTCTTCGCTGGAGGTAGCTTAGACCCTAAGCTACCCTTTAAGGGCTTAGCACATGGTCTGATCAGACTGGGCGGCTGCCCAGGCTGATTTGAGTCTGCACTGGGCACACAACCACTTTGTTGGTTTTCTCGTGTCGCGGCTCATATGTATATTACATCATAAATAGCTTCATCAAATGATGATTTATTTCAGTGCCATGCGAGACCAGTACATGAGGACTGGGGAAGGGTTTCTCTGTGTGTTTGCTATAAATAATGCCAAATCTTTTGAAGACATTAACCAGTACAGGGAACAGGTAGGTGGTAGGAAACTGATGCTGTTTGATATTAAAGTGATTACATCTGTGGTGATGGCCATTTTCTAAAATTTTACAGTCCTTTGAAATTATTTGTAAAAGTAGAATAAACTTATGTTACCACCCTAAATCTGTTTGCTACAGCTGAAAAGAGCATGGAAAAATGAAACCTCTGTGAAAACAGTTAATTTTTAGCTCACTAGAGCCGAAGGCTCCGGGGGAGCTTATAGGATAGGCAGTTGTCTGTCGTCGTATGTCGTCGTCAGTCAACACTTTTAAACATCTCCTCTGCAGCCACGGGGCCGATTGGGCCCAAATTTCATCTATAGCATCCTTGGGCTGGGGGATTGAAAGTTTGTGTTTTTTTATGAAAATCTGCCTTTCAGTTTGGTTGCTATGGCAACTTAGAGTTCCCATAGACTTATAATGGGGAAAATTGAAAAATGACATTTTCTGCCAGGCCATTGCAGATATGTTGACAAAACTTTTATAGAAATGTTCCTTGAGAAGTCTTCTATCAGCTGTATGTTTTTTGGCCCTATGCCCCTTTTATTGGTTGCCATGGAAACCAAAATGAAAAAAAAAATGGAAAAAAATACTTAAAAATTATCTCCTCTGCAACCACTGGGCCGATAAGGCCCAGATTTCATCTGTAGTATCCTTAGGCTGGGGTGTTGAAAGTTTGTGTTTTTTTTTAAAATGAGCTCTTTCGTTTGGTTGCTATGGCAACTTAGAGTTCCCATAGACTTATAATGGGGAAAATTGAAAAATGGCATTTACTGCCAGGCCATTGCAGATATGTTGACAAAACTTTTATAGAAATATTCCATAAGAAGTCTTCTATTAGCTTTATTGTTTTTGACCCACTGCTCCTTTTACTGGTTGTCATGGAAACCAAAATGCAAAAATAATGGAAAAAAAAAATACTTACAAAATTACCTCCTCAGAAGCCACTGGGCCAATAGGCCCAGATTTCATCTGTAGTATCCTTAGGCTGGGGAGTTGAAAGTTTGTGTTTTTTATGAAAATGGGCTCTTTCGTTTGGTTGCTATGGCAACTTTGAGTTGCATTGACTTATAATGGGGAAAATTGAAAAATGGCATTTACTGCAATCAAAATATGGAAAATAGTTATGTATTTTGTTATCAACTCAACAGACTGTCAGACTGAGACTTTGTAGTTGTATATTTATACCCCCGCTTTGAAAAAGTGGGGGGTATACTGCTTTACATCTGTCCGTAGTTCCGTCCGTCCTTCCGTCCTTCCGTAATTCCGTAACACTTTTTTTTCGTCAAAGATCTTTCAAGAACCGTATAAGATAGAAACTTCATATTTGGTATACAGGATGACAACAACAAGTTGTATCGTGGGATAGAGAACGGGCCCTCTCCTGCTTGTTCTTCCCTGTATTTGTTCACTTTTCTTTCTCTCCACTTTTTTTCGTCAAAGATATCTCCGCAACTGTATAAGATAGAAAGTTGATACTTGGTATACAGTTTAACAATGACAAATTATATCATGGGATAGAGAACCGGCCTTCTCCTATTTGTTCTTCCCTGTATTTGTTCACTTTTCTCTCTCTCCATGCATTCAGTTATGTAATTTTTCGTAAAGGATTTCTCAGCAACTGTTCAAGGTGTGAGGTTTATATTTGTTATATGATTTGACAATGACTTGTTGTATCGTGGGATTGAGAATGGGCCTTCTCCTGCTTGTTCTTACTTGTATTTGTTCACTTTTCTTTCTCTCCACACTTTTTCGTCAAAGATATCTCCGCAACAGTATAAGTTAGAAAGTTTATATTTGGTATACAGATCAGCAACTACAAGTTGTATTGTGGGATAGAGAACTGGCTTTCTCCTATTTGTTCTTTCCTGTATTTGTTCATTTTTCTTTCTCTCCATGCATTCAGTACGGTAATTTTTCGTAAAAGAATTTTCAGGAACTGTTCAAGGTGGAAGGCATATATTTGTTATATGAGTTGACAATGACTTGTTGTATTGTGGGATTGAGAATTGGCCTTCTCATCTTTGTTTTTCCCAGTATTTGTTCTTTTTTCTCTCTCTCCACACTTTTTTATCAAAGGTATCTCAGCAGTATTATCAGATAGAAAGTTTACATATCATGGTATACAGGTTGATAACAACAAGTTGTATCATGGGTTTTAGAATCGGCCTCCTCTTTGTTTCTCCCTGTATTTGTTCCTTTTTCTTTCTCCCTAAACTTTTTTGTCAAAGAGATCTCCGCAACAGTATAAGATAGAAAGTTGATATTTGGTATACAGGTTGACAATGACAAGTTGTATCATGGGATAGAGAACAGGCCTTCTCATTTTTGTTCTTCCCTACATTTGTTCACTTTTCTTTCCCTCAATGCATTTGGTACTGTTATTTTTTGTGAAAGATTTCTCAGCAACTGTGCAGGATCATATTTGGTAAATGACTTGAAAATGACTTATGACACTTTTCAAAGCTGTTCAGCATAGACTGCTCATACATGTTAGATTTGTTTTCTTTCATGTTTTGTTTTCTCCATACAGGCCATATACATTGGAAGCGCTACAGCGGGGGTATAGTCAGATTTTCTGACAGTTCTAGTTTGTATTAGCCTGTACAAATGTGACAGCAGTTTTGATAGCTTTGGTTGGTTGGTTGATTTGATGCTTAACGTCCATGGTAACAACTAAGGTCATGTCGGGACGGTCAGTTAACCTAACCACACTATTCCTGGGCAGGCTTAGACCTCCTAAGCAGTTAACCAGTACTAAGTGCACATACTTTCGCCAGTAACTGACAACTGCCCGGCTTGAATCAGCGGAAGGAGAAACGAAAGTATGTGGCCAGACCGGGATTCGAACCCAGGACCTCTGACTTACGAGTCAGGTGCCCTACCGATTGCGCTACCCGGCCCAGTTTTGATAGCAATTTTGAGCTAGAGATCTGGTGAGCTTTGTGGCCTGTGGGCCTCTTGTTTGTTTGCTCTCAGGTGAGCTATCCTGTATGCCGACAGGTATTTCTATGAGACATTCTTGACACAATTTTCCAAAAATTTATTACCAAAGGAGTTGGATTAAATTATTTTTAAGGAATAAAATTTGATACAAACGTCAACCTTTACATTTAACAACAGGAAAGAACGTTTAATTTTTAGCCGTTATCCAAAGCTAACATACATTAAAAAGCATGTGAGAAAAACTCTGATGCATAGATAGAAGATCTTACACAAGTAGTCATTTCATATGAAATTTATGAACCGAGCCTTTGGCAAGTTTCATAAATTTCATATGAAATGACCACGAGTGTAAGATTCTGTTTGTTATATGACCCTTGAAAATTGGACTTTATCCCCTTCAAAATCAACAGTATTTCATTAAGAAAACCCATTGTTGATATAGTTCTTGTCAATGATGTTACATGTACATGCCAGAATGTTATTACATGTGTGGGCATACGATTTTTAGCACACCTGAAAGAAGTTCAGGAAGAGCTATTTCACTGTCCCTGGCGTGGGCATTGGTGTCGGCGACAGCGTTAGCAAAATGTTAAAGTTTTACGTTAAAGTTTTTAAGATATCATAATTTCTAAACCCTTTGATGGATTTGAATTATATTTGGTATAATGATAGATATTTGTCTGAAATTTCATTCAGCACCATCCCAACCCCTGGTCATGACCTATAGAACAAGGTCACGGACTTGGAAATTTTATGTTAAAGTTTTACGTTAAAATGTTTAAGATCTCATAGTCTCTAAACTCTTTGATTGTTTTGAACTATATTTGGTGTAGAGATAGATATTGCTCTGAAATTTTATTCAGCATCGCCCCCATCCAAAGTTCAAATGATGGCTCTAGTTTGAAATTTGACCCTTCTACTCAGGTGGGCGATTTAGTACTGGTTAACCTCTTAGGAGGTCTAAGCCTGCCCAGGAATAGTGTGGTTAGGTTAACTGACAGTTCCGACTTGACCTAAGCTGTTTACCGTGGACGTTAAGCAAAAAATAAAAAAAAAATGGCCCTCTTGTCATGCAATACCACCCCAACCCGACTTGAGGACTGAGGTCAAGGTCTTATAAATGTTTTGTTGCCGGGGGCATACAGAGTTTCAGTTATGCGTACGTGCATATGTTATTACGTACATCCGTCTGTACATCCATCTGTACGTCCATATGTATGTGATCCTGTAAGACTTGGGTTAACATTTTTGTAAGAGGTAGATTTCAGGATTCCTCATATTGTAGCAACTCGAAACTTTGTGTGAGGATTTATATCTATAAGTACAACAGGAATGCACAAGAATCAGGGCATAATGATTCATACGTCATGGTCCACTGACTTCTGGCTTAGGCCAATTTTGCAAGGTTAAGATTTTTGTAAGAGGTAGATTTTTAGGGTTCCTATTACTGTAGCAACTTGACATTTTGTATGAGGGTTAGTATCTATAAGTACAACAGGAATAGACAAGAATCAGGTCATGGTGAGCCATATGTCATGGTCAACTGACTTCAGACTTAGGCCAATTTTGCAAGGTTAAAATTTTTGTTCGAGGTAGATTATTGTAGCTTCTTGAAATTTTTTATGAGGATTTATATCGAATATACAAGAATCAGGTCATGAAGATCCATATGTCATGGTCAACTGACTTTGGACTTATGCTATTTCTTAAGGTTAAGATTTTTGTAACAGGTAGATTTTAGTGTTCCTGTTATTGTAGCAGCTTGAAATTTTGTATGAGGATTTATATCTATAAGTACAAAAGGAATGTACAAGAATCTGGTCATGATGATCCATATATCATGGTCCACTGATGCGCCAGTACCTTTATCAAGGTGCTATCTTACTCAAGGTAATAGGCGGGGGCATCCATGTACTACAGACACATTTCTAGTTGGTTAAAGTTTCCTAAAGGCACAGTGTTTTCTTAGTGTGTGGCCAGATTCAGTTGATAGATAGAATTCAATTAGATGCTGGTCCAGAGTTTTACACTGTTTCAGTCCCACCTCTTTCATTGACCTTCAGGTCAAGGTCACAGGCTGAAGATTTATAGTTTCACAGTGCCTTGATGGAAAGTTATACCCAGACTAATGACAGATACTGCTCCAGAGTTTTACATGGTAGCGGCATCACCTTCCTAATTGACCTTGAAGGTCAAGATCACATTCTTAGAATTTTGTGTTCATGATGGGCAAGCACCAGTCCAGGCGAGCTATGCTGTCTGGCAACAGCTTTCGTTATGACAGGACGTTATTCACTGAATAACAAAGACGTCATATGATACGAGGGTCATACAATAAGTCTTGCAAACATCATCATTACTGCTTTATTAATTGAGGTAGGATAATCAAATTACACCATTAACATCTTACGTATATAATACACATATGTGCTAAAAATCAAACATGTGACATTCCTTTCTCAGATATGGAAGGGTTTCGAATGCAAAGGTGTAAGTGATTCCGCCAGGGAAATTGCACAAACATGACTTCTTATACAACAGGTGAGGGGAAGAAAATACCTGCATATATGGTTATAATACTTTCAAATTACAAGAATTCAGTAATCGCCTTACATTTAAGAACTCAAATAAGAGACAGGTATCATTTTACATTTCCAAACAAAAGTGTTGCTAGGCAATAAGAGAATATTACAGAAGTTTAGCAGAATTCTAGTTTTTGACGTTTACCTCTGGTTTCAAAAGGCTGCAAATGATATTAAACAAGGCTCGAGGCTTATATTTTCTCTAATACCTACATTTCAGCATCTAGGGACTACTCTTTGATAAATTAATGGCAGTTTAGGAAACACTTCATCTGCTGTGAAAGCCTCTTCTTGATATACTCATTTTATATGATATTTTAGCTGCACGAAAAACATGGTGATCTTCCTTTGAACAATAATAATATGAGCCACGACACGAGAAAACCAACAATGTGGTTGTGCGCCCAGCGCAGACTTATATCAGCCTGGACAACCACCTAGTCTGATCAGACTGGGTGGATGCCCAGGCTGATCTGAGTCTGCGCTGGGCGCACAAGGCGGATGCCCAGGCTGATCTGAGGTGGATGCCCAGGCTGATCTGAGTCTGCGCTGGGCGCACAACCACTTTGTTGGTTTTCTCATGTCGTGGCTCATTTTGTATGATATTGTAGCTGCGCAAAAAACATGGTGATCTTCCTTTGAACAATAATAATATCTTGACTGACGGCAATATCATAAGCTTGGTACCATGTACATACTTCAGTATTATTTTCTGTATCTCCCAGCAATCTTCAGATATTTATAAGCGTTCTGAACTAAGCTAGGTAGAAGCCACTGCCGCACCCATAATGGTAGTATTCTTCAGTTGCTTAGCAACGCCATTTGCAAGATCACGACGATTCTGGAAATAGTTGACTGGAAAGAAGGGAAGATGCAATGTAGGAATGTGGATTGCTTGATTCCTTTATAATTATCAATTGTCTGAAACTTGGCCATTTGCAGGACTTATTGGTTGACCCTTGTAAAAAATAATAATATGATAGCAAACTGTGGTATAAAGGAAAAGGTTGAAGTTTTTTCTAGGCCTTTGTTGGTATTTTTTTATGGAACATCAAATGGACTTACTTATTGAAAAACAAGAAAAATCTTTAAAAAAAAAGATAATCGGCGCAGATTAAATGAACGTGTGTTTTTATCTCCCGACCGAAAGGTTCGGGGGATATAGCGATGAGCCTGGCGTCCGTCCGTCCGTCCGTCCGTAAACACTTTCTTGTCCGCTCTATATCTTGAATACCCTTTGGAATATTTTCATGATACTTCACAGTTATGTAGAACAGGTCATGACGATGTGTCGCGTACAAGAGTGGTAACTCTTGCTATTGTACTTTTTGAATTATCTCCCCTTTGGTGATTTTTTGGCAAATTCGTGTCCGCTCTGTAACTTGAATACCCTTTGGAATATTTTCATGATACTTCACAGAAATGTAGAACAGGTCATGACGATGTGTCGTGAACAAGAATGACAACTCTTGCTTTCTTACTTTTTGAGTTATTTCCCCTTGATAGTTTTAGGTGTAATTTTTTTGGCAGATTCGTGTCCGCTCTAGAACTAGAATACCCTTTGGAATATTCTCATGATACTTCACAGATATGTAGAACAGGTCATGACGGTGTGTCGCGAACAAGAATGACAACTCTTGCTTTCTTACTTTTTGAGTTATTTCCCCTTGATCATTTTAGGTATGATTTCGTGTCCGCTCTATAACTTGAATATCTTTTGGAATATTTTCATGATACTTCACAGATACAGTCAAACCTGCTTATGTGGTCACCTCTATTAAGGGGTCACCTGCCTTTAACAGCCACCATTTCCGGGTCCCTAGAACCAAAATACAGTGCAAATGAACCTGTATTAAGGGGCCACCTGTCTTAAGCAGCCAATTTTTGGCCTTCCCTTGGGTGACCCCTTAAGACAGGTTTTACTGTATGTAGAACAGGTCATGACGATGTGTCGCGAACAAGAAAGACAACTCCTGCTTTCTTACTTTTTGAGTTATTACCCCTTGATGGTTTTAGGTGTGATTTTGTGTCCGCTCTATAACTTGAATACCTTTTGGAATATTTTCATGATACTTCACAGATATGCAGAACAGGTCATGATGATGTGTCGCGAACAAGAATGACAACTCTTGCTTTCTTACTTTTGGAGTTATTTCCCTTTGATGATTTTAAGTGTCCGCTCCATAGCTTGAATACCTTTTGAAATATTTTCATGATACTTCACAGATATGCAGAACAGGTCATGACAATTTGTCTCATACATGAATGATAACTCTTGCTTTTAGACCTAGTGAATTATTTCCCTTTGGTAGTTTGAGCTGCTGTTTGAGTCTCTGCTCCATAACTGTATACCCTTGCCAGCTCCAGAATTTGAATAACAGTGAACCTTTTAGAATATTGATGATCATGCTGTGATATCTTATCAGTGTTCCTAAATCTCTCTTACCCCTCCACATTCCCGTGCCCCCTCCCGCACCCCCCCCCCCCCCCCCCCCCTAAAAAATAATTTTTTTTTCCAGATTTGGACTCTTTGTCCAAATTCACTTACTAGAGAGCTCAAAATTAGGTTTGTAGGGCTTGTACTTTTGAAGTTATTCACACATTTTGAAAGTTGTATGTATCATATGCTATACATTTGTGTATATGGTGGCTGTTTGAGATATTACCTCTTTTTAGCAGTCAAGCATACTGTTTTAGTCTGAGTGTTAGATAATCATGCATCTGTTAACAGTTAATGTCAATCAGAAGCATAAAAGAATGACAATATATTACTAATATGTGTTTTGAAGTGCACCCTTTTTACCAAGGCCTATGGGGGTCTTCGGTCGGGGGATTTGCCATCTCCTCTGATGGCTATTTTTGTTATATGTCTCTAGTTGAAGATTTGACAATATCTTTCATGAATAAGTAAGCTATGTCGGTAGGCACCCACAGCCGTAATTTTGACACTGGGTAGCGACGACGACCTATCTCAAAATTTGGAATTCCAAAATGGACCGCGGTCAATCTTGAAATTGACCTGATTTCAAAATAGTTATCAACATGTTGCACTGTTTGTGTGTAGTAAACCGAAAGTAGAAATCTAAAGTAGATCTACGACGAAAAAAAGGAAGTTTTGAATATCTGCATCTGTTTTTGATAACATTTCTTTTGTAAAATTACTAACAAGAGAAACATTTTGAATTAATATAAGACAGAGTGCTAGTATTCACAGTGCAGTACGATGAGAAAAAACGAAGATTAAATATTCATTGACCTTTGATATTATTGGCTAAATTTTGACATACGCGTTATTTGACCAATGGAATCTTGTGAAATGTGGAACGATATCAATATTATATGAGGCTGTGCCTCGAAAAAATGTAAATGACCATAATGTGCTGAATCATTGTCACATGCAGATCAGTATTTCACAAGATTGGACAGCTCGTCAGTATTGCCTTTTTCATTGAAATGTCTTTGAAAAAAGATGCCTTACAGTGTTTTGTCAAAGAAGGGAGACAACATTTCATAAACTAATGTGAAAATGTTTTTCTTTGTTATCTTTTATCTTTGGAATTCCAGCATGACATGGTGACAAACAAATATAAAATGAATAGAATAATGATACATGCATTCATGCGTATTAGGAGAAAGGCCGAACAGTTATTTTGCTACAGGTATAGTTACCAGTAACCTATCAGCAGGTGACCCGGATAGAAATTTGTTAAAAGCCACACTTGTCATATTTGAACAAGGGAGACAACATTTTATGAGCTTATGTTGTAATATTTTGCCGTGTTATTTTTATTATCATCTTCCGAATTTCGGCGTTACGTTGTATCAAACATATATAATACAATATGTAGAATAATTTCCACCACATTCATGATTTAATAATATAAAATATTTGTATCTTTAAGGTGGTGATTTATGGTAAATGTAAAAATCTGCATAAAACCATAAAAAAGTAATGTATCTCCCTGAAAGTTAGCAGACTTCTTATTTTTGTTGTTCTTTACAGTTTAGAATACAAAATAGACGTACATGCTTCTTAAAAAAGTGTTTTTATAAGGAAAGATCAAAGGGTAATTTTCTGCGCAATAATCAAAAAAACTAACATCGTTATTGAAAATTTAGGTAGTTCTGAAGGTGCATTATTGCATAATAAAGAGCGAGCTAGCAATTATTTATACCAACTCTTTCTCAAATTGTAATGTAGACCAGATGAAAACGGTAGCTTTTTTCTCAAATGTTCAACACGTACAAGGTAATGTACACTGGATGCATTTATTAAATATAGGGTAGGCAAGCATACCTATGTAACACCTACAGTATAAATAATACATTACTTACATGATCACTGATGTGTAGATGAAATTGTTCAACCTTGTTAAAATAGTCTCACCTGTTTCACCTGTGTGTTTTGACAAAAAAATTTGGACACAGACCTCATCTTTTTTCATCTGCTCAGCCTGCTAATGTGTGAAAGAGTTTGAAAAAATAATTGCTAGCTCGCTCTCCATTATGCAACAAGGAACTCTCAGCACTAAGTATATTTTCAATAACAATATTATTTTTTCAGATTATTGCGCACAAAATTACCCTTTGATCTTTCCTTATAAAAACAATTTTTAACTTTAAAAAATGCTGCATTTTGGGAGTCTGAATTGTCAGAAACAACATAAAGAAGCAATATGCTAAGTTTTGGAAAGATCAGTGGTATTTTGAGTGTTTTATGCAGATTTTTGTCTTTGCTCCAAATCAGTGATTATCACCACCTTAATCAAATATAGAATCTGTTCAGTTTCATCACTGTACACCAATGTGTTTTAAAGTAAATTTTATACATGTCTAAATATTGCAACAGTTATGTCAGAAGTATATACATAAATTGACAAAATTGGGTGCACCCTTGGGTGCTTTCTAGCGCTACCTTGGAAACGCTAAAGCCAGCTTTTCCTGAACCTCTGGATAAGTTGCACTCAAGTTTTGCATTGTACTCTTGCTAAGGGTACAATATCATACACCAGTATCACTGTGTGGTTGCTTAGTCCTGGTAGGCGGTGATTTTTTCTGACAGTGGTCCCGGATTTTTTCCAAATTGTCAATGATTTTTTCTCCGTGACATCATAATAGAAAACTTATGCGACAAAAGTGTGAAGTTTGTCAATTAAACCATTAGTTTTACAAATCTAAGCGTATTCCTGGTAGATCTTAAGCAGATTATATACAATACAAAGTTTAACGTTGTCAACAGACAAATTAAACCCGGAAATTTTCATTTAGAGTACAGCTCGATGAACTGTCCGATATGTCTATGTCTTCAAAGTTTAATTACCATAGGGAAAAGCTATTTTTAATCATAAATCGGTGTTAGAAAACATATTACCGTAATCGCCCCATTTACCGCACATGCCCCTATAACCGCACACCAAGGCCATTTCCGGAAAAAAATTCACAAGCGCACACTGCTTTTACCTTTTGAAACTCACAAAATGCATCAAGTTCAACTTACCATTACTGTTTCAACAGCGACAGTTTTCAGTTTTATTTTCCCGACGCAATGTGCAAAGAGAGCAACTCTATCGGTCTAGATGTCAATCGGGCATCCTCGCCGATGTTTACAAAGTTGGCTGAAGTGAGTGCGAACAGCGGACTCGGATCAGCTTACACATCTGCGCCGTCTGATTAGCGTATTCTCTCTCTGCATCAACAACAGGAATGTACATGCTGATCCGAGGAGGATCGAGCTTACGAAGTTATGAGGTTGCGAGGGTGCGAGGGTGAACTGATTCTTTGCCTTTTGTACATGCGAAAAGACGCCATTTCTCAGAGCAATTATTGTCGTATATAGCGATAATGTGCACGTGCGCCAAAGTGCGACTGGGAAAGATACATGAACGACAGATGAGAAACCCGGGTTGCAAAAGAAATAAATTGTCATAACGACAAACTCTTGTTTCCTGACAAAATCAGTCTGACTACATGCGCAAACTGAATGAAGCGACCAGCCTGCGCATATGTATGGTCTGCGCATTTAAACAAAGTTCGCAGTAGCGATGGGATAGGTTTATCATTGGCATAGCCCTTGGGCCTCAAAAGAACCCCAGGACACATCCGATCAGCAAACACCCGCATCATACAATGCATTTGCAAACATTGACCAGTCTAAGAAATCTCCAGGATTCACCGATAGTTTGTTAAGATGCGCAGACTGGTCTATGGCTTTGCTGTTTGCGCATGTAATACGGTACCTTTCTCATGACACGTTGCCAATATTTCTGCACCCTTGGACGTAATACAGGACAGACAGAAATAAGGAAGATCAAAAGGACCGCATCTTCCAGAATTAGAATGTGTGTGTTATTAATAGAAGCCTGTGAATTTAAGGCAGACCCCTTGCGGTGAATGATTAGCCAGAGCACTGGCAAACTTACCTGACGTGTTTAAACAATCACATATAAGTCATCGTAAATGTGTTGAAATACGTTCCTTTCTTTCGGAATATTTATTTGGAATAGTGAAGAAGGAGAAGGAGAATGAAATACATGCATAATGAGGACATATTTAATTCTGAGAGGTATGAGATATAATTTGCGACTTGACATGAGATTTTTTTTCTCTCGGAAATTGGCAATCAAATGGTTCAAACACTAAATATTTTTCAAGACACTTCGAACACCCCGATCAGTATTTATTTTTAACTGTTCGAACTAAATGAGAATTTACCGTATCGATTTTCCTTAACATCTCTACGTTTGTTGTTTTTTCGTTCTGAGTGTGCGGTTATTAGAAACGCTTTAAACCACACCTTTTTGTTGCAATTTTGAAAAAGTTAAGCGCACCGTGCGGTAAATGGGGCGATTACGGTATATTACTTTTTGACACTTTACAATAATATAAATGGGTCTGTCAGCTGATTTTAATTTTTCATAAGTCCCGGATTTTTTCCTACAAGTCCCGGATTTGCTCCTACAATAGATTTTAAGCGCCTGATTTTTTCTGACAACGCAAACTACAAAATGAGTAGTCAGTATGCTACTTTATTGCTTACAGATGGAATAGAAAGATTTAAACATGTCCCAAACTTTTATTGTGGTGCATAAATGGGAGACGAAATACTTGTTGGTCATTAAAGGACCAGCCTTTTCATTATATACTACAGACCATTCTATTGCTCCATATATAAAAATGTACAATGGAATATCATGTAGTAAAGACCTGAGTAACCTTAGTGAGATTAAAACAATATTTAGTGGCCTTCCCAACGCAGGCGAGATTGCTGTACTAACTCTACCAACTGAACTGCGTGGCCAAATGGTCGTCCAATGCCAGGATAGCTCAGTTGGCAGAGCTGTCCTGATCATTGCCTAACCTTTTACTCAGTAGTACCGAGAAGGTTGAAGATTCCAGTTCCGCCGCGGCCAGGGTGTTTTTCTCGCATAGGCGGCGTAGAAGATTTACGTTTTCTTCAAAATTGTGCGTGTGTGCCAGCGTGCATACCTCTGTGTGTGTGCATGTGTGTGTGTGATTCCATTTTAGCATCAATCTTTCCATTTGCACTATCCTTGGTGTACAACAGCAGCTACCTGTTCCTCAATATCTAGTAGTTTATGTTAGACTTGATAATTCTGAAAGCAGTTCACATTTCCAGCCGGTGCTGGAGCACCGGTGCTCAGTAGATTAAACGCTGGCTTGCTGATCTAGCAGTCCGGGTTTCGATCCCCACCTGAGGTGAGAATCCTGTCAAACGTAAACGGGGTTCCATTGCACACAGCCTTTCATTATCACCCTCCTATCGTCCTGATATGATTGACTGATTGATTGATTTGTTGCTTAACGTCCACGGTAAACGGCCATTGTACATGTCCGGATGGTCAGTTAGCCTAACCACACTATTCCTGGGCAGGCTTAGACCTCCTAAGAGGTTAACCAGTACTAAGTGCACATACTTTCGACAGTAACTGACAACTGCCCTTCTTGAATCAGCGGAAGGAGAAACGAGAGTATGTGGCCAGACCGGGTATCGAACCCAGGACCTCTGACTTATAAGTCAGGTGCCCTACCGATTGCACTACGCGGCCCGGCCGCCCTGATATGACTGAAATACTGTTGAACATAAAATCGGACGTAAAATCACAAGTCACCCATCCATCCAGCCAGTACTTCTCTTGAGGGCCTGTACAGTTTTGTATACTGCACTGCAAAACTTGAATAGTAAAAGTTCTGAAAAGTCAGATCCTTTGAAAGCAAGGATGACCCCAAAGAAATGAAAAAAGCAGATTCGGTTTAACTGCGGCTGTTCATGACCAGTCATGAAATGTGCAACTCTGGCCATGCCCCTAGCAGCGGCTACTGTATTATTAGAATGAGTCGATATGAAATTAGTGATTCCAAAGGACCAGAACTTATACAATCTACACCATTACTGAATACCTAGACACGAGTTTGGGCCACCACATGGTACCTAACACCGGTTTCAGTGAAGTTTCGATAAAATGTGCAAACCCAGCCATGCCCCTAGCAGCAGCTGGGCTACTCTATTTTCAGAATGACTCGAAATGAAATCATTGATTCAAAAGGACTAGAAATTATATAATCTGCACTATGATGGAGTACGTGGAGACTTAACAGCCGCCGCACAGCACCTCCAGCATCCTGTGAAGTTAAATAAGATTTAACATGTTAGAGTTTTTGGAAGCAAGAAATGGTCCGAAGAATGAAAAAAGCAGACTCTGTTTATTGAGTCTGCTCTTGAAAAGAGGACTCAAGTAAACAAAGACTTCTGATGTTATGTCTTTTACGTATTCCTTGCTTCTAAAGAGTCCATATTTTCGATTTCATCATCATGATAAGGCATACATGACATAGATGCTTTTGATGTTCGTTCGGTGAAGTTAAATTAGTTCCTACACTGAAAAAAATCTAATTGCTGTTACTATACTGCTAGTTTTAGACTCTGAAATGCAGTATAAGTGGTAGGAAAAAATCTGGGACGCTGTAGGAAAAAATCCGGGACATTAAAGCTGTTGTAGGAAAAAATCATTGACAGTTGCATTAATTTTCGTCCTTGGTTTGCGAGGCTATTTCACAACGAAAAAGGAGCAGCTGTAGTGTACTGGATAACACTCCAGACTACCAATCCAGGGGTCGCAAGATCAATCCCCCGCTTCTCCGGTCTTTCGGATGAGACTTTAAACCGAGGTCCCGTCTCCATATGACCTCGTTGTTGGTGGGACATTAAACCCGAGTTCACTCACTCACTCACTCACAACGAAAAATATGACAAACGACTAAATACGCCTATAAAATGCTCAAGCAAACAGCCTTATTGCGGAAGATCCCAAGAAAGTGTTGAAAATGCTCCGTCACGCTTATGAGACATAAATTTTCAGAAAAAATCGTTGACGATTGTCAGAAAAAATCACCGCCTACCGGGACTAAGCAACCACCCAGTGAGTATGGGTTGGTGAAGGATTTCTATGATAACGGTGTGAATTTTCCCCATAATTAAAAAGTTGTAGGGATCACTCACTTTTGCCTTGCATTTAAGACTAACATTTTTCTTGCATCATTTTCTTACATCATTTTTGAACTCTTCACAGTTTACTCAATATTTTTTTTCTGTATGCATTTTTAGCTCACCTGAGCCGAAGGCTCACAGGTGAGCTTATAGTATAGGCAGGCATCCGTCATCCGTCCGTCTTCCGTCCGTCGTCCGTCAATATTTTCAAAAGACATCTCCTCTGAAATTACAAGGCCCATTGTTACCAAATTTCATATATAGCATCTATAGGCAGGGGGAACTAATAATAATGTTTTTTATCCAAATCGCTTCAGAACTTTGGTTGCTATGGCAACTTAAAGTTTCCATTGACTTGTATGGGAAAAATTGAAAATTTGCATTTATTGCTATGTCACTGCAGATATTTTGACAAAACTTTTACAGAAATGTTCCTTGAGTAGTCCTCTATCAACCACATGAAATTTATGTAAATTGCACAATTAGGCTGGTTGCCATGGCAACCGAAAGGTTAAAAATAGAAAAGATATTCAAAAATCATCTCCTCAGAAACTATACAACCAATAACGCTCAAACTTCACAGAAAGGATCTAGATACTACCGTCTATAAAAATACTGTTTTTTTTTTGGCAATTGCTCCAGCAGTTTGGTTGCTATGGCAACTTAAAGTTGCCATTGACTTATAATGGGAAAATTGAAAATATGCATTTATTGCTATGTGACTGCAGATATTTTGACAAAACTTTTACAGAAATGTTCCTTGAGTAGTCGTCTATCAACCACATGAAATTTATGTAAATTGCACAATTAGGCTGGTTGCCATGGCAACCCAAAGGTTAAAAATAGAAAAGAGATTCAAAAATCATCTCCTCAGAAACTATAAAACCAATAAAGCTCAAACTTCACAGAAAGGATCTAGGTACTACACAACTTAAAGTTGCCATTGACTTATAATGGGAAAATTGAAAATTTGCATTTATTGCTATGTGACTGCAGATATTTTGACAAAGCTTTTACAGAAATGTTCCTTGAGTAGTCGTCTATCAACCACATGAAATATATGTAAATTGCACAATTAGGCTGGTTGCCATGGCAACCCAAAGGTTAAAAATAGAAAAGATATTCAAAAATCATCTCCTCAGAAACTATACAACCAATAAAGCTCAAACTTCACAGAAAGGATCTAGGTACTACCGTCTATGAAAAGACTGTTTTTCTTGGCAATTGCTCCGGCAGTTTGGTTGCTATGGCAACTTAAAGTTGCCATTGACATATAATGGGAAAATTGAAAATTTGCATTTATTGCTATGTAACTGCAGATATTTTGACAACACTTTTACAGAAATGTTCCTTGAGTAGTCCTCTATCAACCACATGAAATTTATGTAAATTGCACAATTTGACTGATTGCCAATGCAACCGAATTGTTAAAAATAGAAAAAATATTAAAATATCATTTTTGCAGAAACTATGTGGCCGATAAAGCTCAAACTTTACAGAACGGATCTTTGTACAAGCTTCTATATAATTACAGTTTTTTTTATGGCAATTGCTTCAGAGGTTAGGTTGGTATGGCAACTTATAGTTTCCATTGAAATATAATGGGGAAAAATGGAAAGCTGCAGTGTTTGCTATCTCCCTGCAGTTATTTTTGGATTTTTTATCTACAGAAATGTTGCTTGAGTAGTCCTATGATTCCTATTAATTTTGTCCAAATTGCAGAATTCGATTTGTTGCCATGGCAATATTAATGAAATATTTTTGAAAAAAATATTTAAAAGTCTTTTCCTCAAAAACCATATAGGGGGATGAAGCTGATTCTTTGCATACATGTTCATGACATTAGCCGCTACGTAAATATTGTTTTTTTATTATTGTTGCCCACATGGTTTCATTACTATGGCATTTTAAAGTTTCCATAGACTTGTATTGGGAAAAGTGCAAATTGGCATTTATTTCTGTGTTACTGCAATATTTAGGCAAAAAGTTTTACAAATATGTTTTTTTTTTATTGTAACTTCATCAAACTTGCTAATATTTACTAGGAAAAGCATAATAACTCAGTCAAAGTTGAAATTTGGCCGAATTGTACAACTTACTTCAGTGTTTCTTACTCTTGAGTGCTAAGGATGAATGGACTCAGGTGAGCTACAGGACCAATGGTCCTCTGGTGTTTAAAATGTAGTGCAGAGAGTGTAGGATGCAATTATATGGTGGGTTTTATGATTTTAGCTGACCCGAACGAACGAACAAGAACTATTGCTTTACTGTCGACGTTGGCGGCAGTGTCAGCGGCAGCAAAATGTTAAAGTTCTTAAGAGAAGGGCAAGGTGCTGTCAGGCAAGCTATCCTGGACCCAGACAGGCCATATATTTAATAGTTCCCCAATACCACAGGGTATAATCGATTCCTCCAATTTTCGCTTCCTGCAGAGACTGCCCGTCATATTTGGCTTCCCCCGAGACTGTCCGCAAACTCTTCCTTCCTGCAGAGACTACTGTCCTCGTAAAATGGCTTCCTACCGAGACTGTCCGCGTGACTCTGCTTCCTGCCGAGAGGCCTCGTCAGGAAGCAGAATCACGCGGACAGTCTCTGCAGGAAGCCATTTATCATGTACAGAAGTCTTGGCAGGAAGCAAGAGTTCGCGGACAGTCTCGGCAGAAGCCAGATATGATGTACAGTCTCTGCAGGAAGTGAAAATTGGCGGAATCAATTATACCCTGTGCAATACCTTTGGTGTTCTAGATATCCATGAATACGCTGTTGCTGTGAAACTGGGGGAGGTTTATATGAGAAAACTTGCAAACCCTCAGCAAAGACAAAAATACCAGTTTAAAGTACCGGTACTTACTGTATAAATCCAAATAAACACCCCTGCTCTTATAAATGCCCCCGACCTCTTTTCCAAAAATAATGCTATATTAACTTGCATGAATTCCAATTTGAATCTCTGGATGAGGTAGCTCTTTGACATGGAGTCTACTCTGAAAGGAAAATAATTTACTCCTAGAGGAGGAAAACTTACCTTTAAGAGTTGACCCCTACTGAAAAAGGACACAAAAATAGTAGAGTTGCTGCCTCCGCAAACAAATCCATTCCTTTAAATTCTGTTTATTTGGATATTTTGGCAGTGGCTGATTTACTACATTTTAGGCTCTAACTAACGCAACCCCCACCCTTTTGTAAAATTCCAAGCCCCTTGGGCATTTCATTAGGATTAATATGGTACAAGTATGCATTCTCTGCGCTACATTGTATGAAGACTGCAGTCAGAAGTAATAAAGATGTCGTCTTGGAAATGTAACCATGAAGCAGATCGTTATACTGGAATTCTGGTATTCCCAGTGAGGTGAAAAACTACATGAACATACATATACCCAAAGATAGCTGTTAACCCATTCCATGTGGGATACCCCTTTAAGGGCATCTGGGCAAACAGTTTGGATCCAGATCAGGCCCCACAAACGTGGGGCCTGATTTGAGATCCAAACTGTTTGCTGCCTAGACATCATTTCTACAAGTGTTAGTTAGACCAATATTGTCAAAATATTCTTTATTTTTGATGCAGATGACAATTCCAGCAAACGACAAAAAATACCCAGAATGCAATGGGTTAAGGTAGTTGAGGGTCTGTATATGTCATATCCTCGAAGTCAGTTATCAATGCAATTTTAAGTCAAATTTTTGCTGCCATCAGTATGTTTTAAGCAGCAGACAAAGATTTTAAGCAAAAAAAATCAATAGATAGTTAACAAAAATATGGCCATTAATCAAAAAACCTCACACAGACTTTCAGTTCTACAAGGGTGGCATTGGTTGCTTTAGCGAGTGAACATTTGGCCATATAGGTGGGCACAGGGTATAATCGATTCCGCTAATTTTCGCTTCCTGCAGAGACTGTACATTATATTTGGCTTCCACCTAGACTGTCCCCAGTCTCTTGCTTCCTGCCGAGACTTCTGTACATGATAAATGACTTCCTGCAGAGACTGTCCACGTGATTCTGCTTCCTGCTGAGAGCCTCGGCAGGAAGCAGAGTCACGCGGACAGTCTTGGCAGGAAGCCATTTTTCGAGGACAGTAGGCCCTGCAGGAAGCAAGAGTTTGCGGACAGTCTCGGCGGAAGCCAAATAGGATGGACAGTCTCTGCAGGAAGCGAAAATTGGCGGACTGGTTTATACCCTGTGGTGGACAAACTGAGAAAAGCAGCCATCACATAATCAGCTTCATCACTCTCATTCAAAAGCAGTGAAGTTGTTGATAAGAGGATAAAAATATTCTTTTCCGTATTTTAACGTTTGCCAAGCCCGAGTGTATTAACATGCTGCAGCCTGAACCAAGCAGGGGTGAGGGCTGCAACATGTTAATATACGAGGGCTTGGGCAAACGTTAAAGCACAGGAAAAGAATGCTTTATCGTCATTGTTATTTGCCTTCTTTGACTAAGAAAGCATTTGAGAGTTTTACAATACAATTAGCTGGCTTTTGTCTTATAGGGCCCGGTTGATCAGAACTAACGGCATCGTTAGTTAACGTTTCGTTAAAATTTTAAACGTTAATATCTCAAATACGCCAATATTTTTTGTTGAAAAAATGTAAGACGCTTTTGCAATGCAAAAGCTTCTTCCATTTTTTCAACAAAAAATACCAGCGTATTTGGTTACAAAGTTGCAAAACACTTAACGAGTTGACCTCTTAACGAGCTCGTTAGGCTAATGATGCTTTGAACAACTGGGCCCTGGGGCCGTAATTATAAAACGACTTAAGTGGTTGCTATGCTGTTGCTAGGGCTGAATTTCTATGAAGAAGATTCCGTATAGCTACGAAATTTGCTCTAAAGGAACAGTCTATAAAGACTGTTCCTCCAGAGCAAATTTCATAGTTGTACGGATTCTCCTTCATAGAAATGTAGCCTTAGCAACAGCATAGCAACAACTTAAGTCGTTTTATAAATACGGCCCCTGGTGACTAGAAACAGGAGTCGTAGGTATTCCAGCATTAACACTAGCATGAGATTTTACGTTTTCTTGATTTATTAAATATAAACACTTATTCTAACACAGTGCGCCTATAGAGAAGCCTTAGAAAGTTTCCGTGTTTTATTCTGCAACAATGTTTCGGAGTGCATGAGTCAAATTGCTGACGTCACTGGCAATTACTGATGTAAATTTGTGACATTTTGAGACATTAGACTGTGTAACATCTCTTTTTCTTTCTAAAATCACCATAAAAGCGTACATTTACCTTAGTTACGGTTAAAAATATTGGCGGGTGTATAAACATGCTGGCAGGAAGGTTGGGAGAGTTTGAATGAAAAGGATGATTTTTTCAGCGGTTTTGAGTGTTAGAATCGAAGTAGTTCAGCTATAGCATTGAGATGTCTGCACTCATGATATGATATCATGATCTACTTTACAACTGACCTCCAAACAGTGAATTATTACTCAACAATTCACAGCTAGCTCTGATCTATTTCTAAATAATGCTAGGCTTATTTAATGGTCTATGGTCATCTGCACAGGGTATAATCGATTCCACTAATTTTTGCTTCCTGCAGAGACTGTACATCATATTTGGCTTCTGCCAAGACTGTACGCGAACTCTTGCTTCCTGCCAAGACTTCTGTACATGATAAATGACTTTCTGCAGAGACTGTCCGCGTGATTCTGCTTCTTGCCGAGGCTCTCAGCAGGAAGCAGAATCACGCGGACAGTCTTGGCAGGAAGCCATTTTTCGAGGACAGTAGTCTCTGCAGGAAGCAAGAGTTCGTGGACAGTCTTGGTGGAAGCCAAATATGACGGACAGTCTCTGCAGGAAGGGAAAATTGGCGGAATTGATTATACCCTGTGATCTGTTACTCTGAATGAAATTTTATTCATAATTCATCAGTGCCCAGTGTTCCATGATATGGACCTTTGCAAACAGTGTAGACCAGATCTGATGCTGCTGAATTCAGCATCTGATTTAGGTTTACACTGTGCCTTCTGAAAGCAGTTTTCTTTTGTGCACAAACACCCCTTATGTAATAAATAGACTTATCCCTTTCCTGGGATGGAAGTCTGCTTTGGATTATATGGCATAAATTGGCTAAATGAGCTGCAAAATATATTTTCATGCCCCCACCATCGGCATGGCTGGGGGCATATAGTGTTTCGGTCGTGCGTACGAGGTGGGTATGTTATAACGTACGTATGTCCATGATCCTGTCAGACTCAGGTTAAGATCTTTGTCAGAGGTAGATTTCAGGGTTCCTTTCAAATGTAGCAACTTGAAATTTTGTATGAGAATTTATATGAACATGTACAACAGGAAAATACAAGAATGAAGGTATGATGATCCATATGTCACGGTCCACTGACTTCTGAAGTCGGCCAGAATTTGCAAGGTTAAAATCTTTATCAGAGGTAGATTTTAGGGTTCCTAATATTGTAGCAACATGAAATTTTGTTTTAGGATTTATATACAACAGGAATTATACAAGAATGAAGGTATGATAACTCATAAGTCATGGTCCACTGACTTCGGACTTAGGCCAATTTTGCAAGGTGAAGATTATTGTAAGAGGTAGATTTTAGGGTTTCCATTAGCAAATTGAAATTTTGTATCAGGTTTATATCTATAAGGACAACAGGAATGTACAAGAATCGGGTCATGATAACTCATATGTCACGATCCACTGACTTCAGACTTTAACTGATTTTGCAAGGTTAAGATTTTTGTGAGAGGTAGATTTTAGGGTTCCTATTATTGTAACAATTTGAAATTTTGTATGAGGGTTTATATCTGTAAGTACAACAGGAATGCACAAGAATCAGGTCATGAAGAGCCATATGTCATGGTCCACTGACTTCGGACTTAGGCTAATTTTGGAAGGTTTAGGCTAATTTTGGAAGGTTTAGATTTTTGTAAGTGGTAGATTTTAGGGTTCCTGTCATTGTAGCAACTTGAATTTTGTATGAGGCTTTATATCTATAAGTACAACAGGAATGTACAAGAATCTGATCATGAACATCTGTATGTCATGGTTCACTGACTTTGGACTTGGGCTAATTTTGCAAGGTCAAGATTTTTTCAAGTGGTAGATTTCAGGATTCCTATGATTGTAGCGACTTGAAACTTTGTATGAGGATTTATATTAAAAAGTACAACAGGAATATATGAGCCGCGACACGAGAAAACCAACAGTGTTGTTTTGCATCCAGGGCAGACTCAGATCAGCCTGGGCATCCACCCAGTCTGATCAGAGTCTTCGCTGTGTGCATGGAAGTAGCTTAGACCCTTAGCTACCATTGCCAGGCTGATCTGAGTTTGCGCTGGGCGCACAACCACGTTGTTGGTTTTGTCGTGTCCCGGCTCATATTAGAAGCAGGTCATGATGATCCATATATCACTTTGTCTGACTAGGTTCTGTAGTACACAGTATTTTCTATTATGGACGTACAGTGACTCTGAAACTATATCCAGGGCTGCAGTTTGCATCACATTTCAGATATCGGTCGACGTGTGATCTATGGCCTTTATATTATACAAGTCTACTTCTATGAACCTAGTTATCCTTCATGTGCCAGTACCTTAATCAAGGTGCCATCTTACCCAAGGCACTAGACAGGGGCATCCATGTACTGTGGACATATTTCTAGTTATTTTTTTATTTTCAGATCAAAAGAGTAAAAGACGCAGATGAAGTACCTATGGTTTGTAAGTATAGCCTCTAGATTAAAGCAATTATGTATCCAAAATGCAATTTCCGTAAGACTTATCTCATGTGAAAAGCCGGGCTGCATAGGGCAGTCGGTAGGGCACCTGACTCATAAGTCAGAGGTCCTGGGTTCGAAACCTGGTCTGGCCACATACTTTCGTTTCTCCTTCTGCTGATTTAAGAAGGGCAGTTGTCAGTTACTGGTGAAAGTATGTGCACTTAGTACTGGTTAACCGCTTAGGAGGTCTAAGCCTGCCCAGGAATAGTATGGTTAGGTTAATTGACCATCCCGACATGACCATAGCTGTTTACCGTGGACGTTAAGCATCAAAATCAATCAATCAATCAATCAATCAATCTTCAGGTTCACCTTCAGATCTTGTGACCACGTATGTGTGAACCTTTTCGTATTTAATAACCAGGGGCCGTATTTATAAAATGACTTATGTGGTTGCTATAATTCTGCTAAGGCTAAATTTCTTTGAAGGAGATTCCCTACAACTATGAAATTTGCTCTGGAGGAACAGTCTGAAAAAGACTGTTCCTTCAGAGCAAATTTCATAGTTGTAGGAAATCTTCTTTATAGAAATTGAGCCTTAGCAACACCATAGCAAAGACTTCAGTGCTTTTATAAATACGACCTCAGATCTTAAAATGTTACTTCTGTTATCATTTGTAAAATTGTTATACAAATAAAGTCTGAAGGAAATAATTCTGACAAGCGGAAGCAGACAAGATTTTAGTGAGCTTGACTCCATTTTCAAGGTCACAGAAGACTTTTTAATGCTCTCGAATGTATTGACATTTTTAGGCCAAACTTGACAGCTAATATCAACATAGCAAAGTCAAGGCATGATGAAATAACTGGGTGTTAATGCACTGCTGGGGGAAAAGAGGGGATGGGACATTTGTTTTTCGCTTGAAAACATTTCTAGTTGACATCGGCCGCAGGCTGCAACAAACATTTAACACCTCATTCCTATGATTGAATCTTGTATTCTATGTTAGTGAACAGAATGGTGGAGCAAACAGTCACTGATGGTGTTGAGACCATTACACAGAAATCTCAGGCATGTTTTCAGATTATTAAAAGCTCATGTTTGGCAAAGTCTCATTTGAGACTAAATAATTTGTAAACTAGCCTGAGATTTTTACATTTGAGGGTCAACTTAGTAATAAATGCTGAAAATCTGAACTTTCAACAATTTTATTTCAGTGGTAGGGAACAAAGTAGATTTACAGTCTAGAGCAGTTGACACGCGGCAAGCCAAAGTAGTCGCCGATAGTTATCTGATTCCATATGTAGAAACATCAGCAAAAACAAGACAGGGTGTAGATGATGCATTTTATACTCTTGTTAGAGAAATTAGAAAATTTGTAAGTATATTACATTTTTATTTGGTCCAGTTACCAATATGATGTTCTCTAGGACGCTCAGGGGGATGAATCCATATTTGCACGCTCCTGGCTCCGAGTCTGTCCATCACCTCTCCAATTCGGAGAAGTGAGAGGGAGATTATTATTAAACAGTATATTTATTACTTCTGCTGGCTTACACTAGAGGCTGACATTTATGGTGATAATGTAGAGTTTTGTAGGTTTTCTTTGAAGTCAAGGTGTAAGGTGGATGCCATTTTACAGTTATCCCCATTCTAATGCACTTTTCCACATTTTCACCTTTCATAATGTACTAGTTTGCACCCATTTCAAGCACTGTCAGCAACATAAAACCAAACGCCAGCCAATGAGAAGAGACATTACTTAATGACATCAGGTTTGCTACAGTATATCGCAGAATATACTGTCGCAAATTTTTGACGTTATCCAATCAGACGTCGCGTTATATTTGTAAGTGCATTAGAATTGGAGTTTGATGTAGATGAAAACAGTAAACACATTTTAACCATTTTAGTAAATATTCTTGTAATACTGTAAAACACTTATATTTGGCGGCAGCAAAATTTGGCGGTTTTTAAATATGGACATTTTGGCGGATTTTTATTTTGGCGGTTTTGTGATTCTCAAGAACAAAATATTTCTTCTGACGTCGTATTTGGCTCTTTATTCGAGCTCTATATTGTCATGGTGATTAAAAAATAACAGTTATTATTATGGTCATGTTACAGTTTGGGTAGATAATTGTTTAAAGTAAACAGACTTTGTGTTCCTTCTGATTTAATCAACTTAAATGAAATACTAATTAGTATGGTGAGAACATTTTCATACTCCCACTTGTTGTTTGCGAAACATCTTCTTTTGCGCTTATTCGATATATGTGATGTGTATTAGCTTTGATATTTTGGTAGAGGAAATACGATCATGTGCTCAATAATATTTTTGCTTCTTTCGGTATCATGAGTTTATATTGGCGGCATTTTAATTTGGCGATTTTCTTCTTTTCCGCCAATATCGCCAAAATAAAGTGACCGCCAAATATAAGTGTTTTACAGTAAATAAGATAACAAAGCATGTTTTTGATATTGATACTAAGTTCTCACCATTTCTACTTGCATATGAAGGCCTGGTGAAACCAAATCTGGTATTTTTGTTTCATTGGTGCAGTCTTTGTTTCCAGAGTATGAAGAACTGATTCTGGTTGAATATGCTATAACTAATATCTTACATTTCTTTCGTGTATTGCAGAAAGACAGAAAAGGAAAGAAGATAGGGAAAAAGAATCGAATGAGATGTTGCTTAATATAACACTGCTGTATATTGTTACATTATTAATTCATTTTTAGTCTGTTATGTAATATATGTATGACTGAATGTTGTTTTTTTTTATGGGAAATACAGAGAATTGTCAGATAAGTAGGTCGTACCATCAGAGAAGGAGTCTTATTGTTCATGCAAAAACTAGATTTAGATCAGCAGGGGCATTATGTATTTTCAGATCAGACCACATACTGTATTTATCTGGTTATAAAACAACAGCTTTTCCATTCCAAAACATCGCAAAAAATCTAGATCCATCTTATAAGATGGATCTAGATATTTGGGATTGTTTTGTAAGGGGATAAAACATCATAAGCTGAATTACACAGGATTGATTTACACATTTGGGGGCATTTATGGAAGGGTGAAACTCCATGTTATAGCTGAATTTTTACAGTAGGTTGCAAAGTGAACATAGAATCTGATTAGACAGTTTGGATATATAGGCTGATGGTAGTTTCTGCTATCTGAAATTACTGTTAAACTGAATGGGAGCACCTCCATGGTTCTCTGCCATTGTACAAAGAGGAACAACTTTTGTGACTTCCTGTTTTGCTTTCCTGGAGGACAAATCCCTTCCAATAGAGGATCTACTCTAATAGGAAAGAATTTGCTCCTATAGGAGCAAATTCTTTCCTTTAAGAGTTGATCCTCATTGACAAGGGGCAAAACTGAAAATTGTAGAGTTGCTCCCCTGTAAAGTGTATCCATTGCCTTAAGGCAACTCTTCTTGTGGTATGACCCAAGAACAGAAATTAGTGCTGCTTTGTTATCAACATATGAGCCGCGACGCGACAAAACCAACAATGTGGTTGTGCGCCCAGCGCAGACTCAGATCAGCCTGGGCATCCGCCCAGTCTGACCAGAGTCTTCGCTGTCCACATGGAGGTAGCTGAGACCCTTAGCTACCCTTGAAGCGCTTGACGAAGAATCTAACAAGATTTAATGGCTGCCCAGGCTGATCTGAGTATGCGCTGGGCGCACATCCACTTTGTTGGTTTTCACGCGTTGCGGCTCATATAGATAACGCATCTAGACTAGTTGCCTCCTCTGTAGTTGAATACATAAACAGGTAAAGAGTAACACCAAAACCAGAGAATCCTACTCAAGCCTTTGTGCATGCGTGAAATTTTTAAATTGCAGCAGATTGAGAAATGCATCAAGGCTGATTAAATATTTGGGGCAATGGCAACATGTCAAAGTGTATTTCTAGTAAATAATATGCCTGTATGTCAGCAATGGTGTTGTCCTTTACCTGTCCCTGTATTGTAGCAATATCAAGGGCAGGCAACCCAGTCTAAGAATGCATTTTACCATAATAAAGCAAAATGTAAGAACACCTTACATAATTACTGTAACTAGCCATAAAATTTGTACTATTTGGTAATATCTCAAAAATCTCATGGCTGAATTGCCAGTGTAGACCCAGATCAGTCAGCTCCTGTGGGTCTACACTGTATGCATAGGCTGCCCTGTCACAGCATTTAGGGTTATTCTTGTAGTACACTACAGTCCTTGTCTTGTGGTTAGTCCTGATTTTTTTTAGAATGGTTGTTTTTGTGATTTAATGTTAAATGAAATAAGCGAGAAATTGAATTTGCAGTTCTCATAATGGTTCTTCAAAATTGATAAGGGCCATAAGCCCTTCTCATGGTAGTTTTATCTTTGGGGGATTATTTTGCCTGTCATAGTTTGGCTTGGAGTTAAAAGAAAGGGATAGCAATTGTTCATGTTTGAGAAATTATTTTAGAGAAACTTTATATACTTTTTATGGAACTTTTATAACCAGTCAAGAGCTTCAGTAAACTTGGAATTTTGATGAAGTTATGGAATAATACTTTTCTCTCCTGTGACTACCAGAAAATGAGACATAGGTGTTGCTATGTCGGCATTGACCATGGCTTTCTTGGCACTGGCATTGGCTTTGACAGCTCAAATCATATGTTTTCAGGCCCCCAGGTTATAAAACTTTTTCCATGCTCAACTCTGCTGAGCATGAAATTTAACCTGCTAATAAATAGCAAATTACTGATAAGTACAGTTGTTTTCTTGCTCAGTTTAGCTGAGTAAGAAATTTTGTATGCTTATGAATATGAAAATGCCAACATTAGTTGGCATTTTCATATTCATCAGCAGAGAAAATTCCATGCTCAGCTGAGTTGAGCATGGAAAAAGTTTTATAAACTCGGAGCCAGGTTTAGCTCTGTTTTTTATACGCCCGTTTTGAAAAAACGGACGTATTATGTCATGGCGCTGTCCGTCCGTCCGTCCGTCCGTCCGTCTGTCCGTCCGTCCGTCCGTAAACATTCTTGTGCGCGCCATAACTCAATAACCGTTTGGGATATCTTCATGAAATTTTGTAGGCATATGTATTAGGTAGGGGGAACGTGTCGCCTACAAGAATGGTTGCTCCCCTTTCCTTGGTTTCAAAGTTATGCCCCTTTGATTGTTTTTTGCCCTACAGGTCTTGTGCGCGCCAGAACTAGATAACTGTTTGGGATATCTTCATGAAACTTCATAGCAATGTGTATGAAGTCCCAACGATGTGTCGCGTACAAAAATGGTTGCTCTCCCTTTCTTCGTTTCTGAGTTACATCCCTTTTATTAGTTCTTTTCGGCTGTTTTTGTGTATACTTATGTTGTGCATACATTAACTCAGTTACTGTTTGGAATATCATGATGAAACTTTATAGCAATGTGCATGATCACAAGATAATATGTCGCATATAAGAATGGTTGCTCCCCTTGTCTTAATTTTGGAGTAACCTCCCTTTCCTCCGTCCATAAACACTCTTGTGTGCGCCATAACTCAGTAACCATTTGGGATATCTTCATGAAATTTTGTAGGCATATGTAGTAGGTAGGGGGAATTTATTGCATACAAGAATGGTTGCTCACCCTTCCTTAGTTTCCAAGTTATGCCCCTTTGATTGTTTTTTTTTTTCCTGCAGGTCTTGTGTGCGCCATAACTAGATAACTGTTTGGGATATCTTCATGAAACTTCATAGAAATGTGTATGAAGTCCCAACGATATGTGGCGTACAACAATGGTTGCTCTCCCTTTCTTCATTACTGAGTTACATCCCTTTTATTAGTTCTTTTCGGCTATTTTTGTGTATACTTATGTTGTGCATACATTAACTCAGTAACTGTTTGGAATATCATGATGAAACTTTACAGCAATGTGCATGATCACAAGATGATATGTCACATATAAGAATGGTTGCTCCCCCTTTCTTAATTTTGGAGTAACCTCCCTTTGATCATTATTTTTAGGCATTTCCATTCACTCCATAACTCCTTAACCCTTTGATATATTAGAATGAAACTTTGTAGGAATGTGTGTAATAATGGGGCAATGAATCCTGAGCAAGAACCATGACTGGCTTGCTTACTGGATTGTCTGCCCATGCATAAATTTCCTGTTTACTCTGTAACTCCTTAACCGTTTAGAATATTTTAACACAACTTTATCAAGATGTGTATATTGACAAGGGAATGTATTAGAACCAAGAATGGTATATCTAGTATATTTAGTATATGAATTATCTCCCTTGTTTGATGTGTTTAATATTTAAATAATGTTGCCATCATTAATTAAAGTGTGGTTTCCCCTGTTTGTCTGTCTGTCTGTCCTTTTGTAAACAATCTTGTTCATTCTATAATTCCTTTATGACATTAAAACGGGCGTATTATGCGCCGCTTGCGAAGCCCTTGTTTACACTGGGCAGACAAATGAGACACAGCATTATGTGGAATTCTAGTTTCTGATTCCTCCATAGAAACATACTGCGAGTCCTCATTTATAGAACTGCCTTGATAGAGGAATTTTAACAAGGGGTCACAACATGTACTTTTATAGAGAATTAACAGGCATTATCTTCAATGACTGTTAATAGCTCATCTTTTGTCAAGCTCTTCAGCCATTGGATTTATTATTGTGAAGTTAACTAGACTTTGCCAAAGTTTGTTTTACACCCCACCAATAGAAAAACAAAATTGCACATTCATACCTCTGTTTTGTCCTAAACTTTTTCATTCTATAGCAGTAATATGAGAGAAGGTGCATTTTGGTACATGTAATTGAAAATAGCTCATCTTCTGTAAAGCTCTGCAGCCATTGGATTTATTGTTGTGAAGTTAACAAGACTTTGCCAAAGTTAGTTTAACACCCCACCAATGTAAAAACAAAATTGCACATTTGCACCTGTTTATTCCAAAACACTTTCACTCATATAGCAGTAACATGAGAGAAGGTGCATTTTGATACATGTAATTGAAAAGACCCAGATCAGCCTGTACTGTAAAAATTCTAAATAATGAGACAGAAACGTCTGAGCAAACAGTGTAGACCCAGAATAGACTGCTCCAAAAATAGCAGTCTGATCAGGGTGAACATTGTTTGCAATTCCATCTGCATCTTTTGGATTGTAAAACCCAACTGTTCCATTTTCAGGACAATTACGGTATGTATTTTACGTGTCCAAGGCCCATTTTTGCAGAGTAGTTAGCTTAACAAAGTTGTAAGTCGAGGATTTGTTAAGTCTTACCGTACTCACAAAGTCATTTGCGATAATATTTTTGAAAAAAAAAATGCGAGGAGCTTTTGCACTGGCAAAAAGTTGCTGCATTTTATGTATATGTTTGAAAATTTAACAAATTTATTAACTAATGACACACACAATCAATTGCAGTAATATTTTTGCCCCAAAAATGTGAAGAGCTTTTGCACTGCAAAAGCTCATTACATTTTTTTGGCAAAAAAGTTGCAGGTTTTTACGTATAATTACGTATGAAAATTTAACATTTTGTTGACTTATGACATCGTTAGTTTTGAACAACTGGGCCCTGGTGTTAGAAGTTTTAGGGTTGTTCTTACCTGTTCCCATCAATATCTACGAGTCTAAATCTGTAGCATCTGTATAATGAAAACTCCAGACTAAATGCTTAGATGTGAAGGTTGAGCTGTGTCTTAGAGTTTTGCCTATGTTGCCTGGCATCATTTCTCATCACATCTTATTTGATATTAAGACCTGGCCCTGAGGTTATAAAACTTGAGTACATTCTCAAACTCAAAATAAAGCACACTGATTGGCTGCTTCCGAGCACATGCTCGGAAGCAGCCAATCAGTGTGCTTTATTTTGAGTTTGAGATTATTCTCAAGTTTTATAACCTCGAACCCTGCTCAAGTCAGTAGGAGAGTTCCTGTGATTATCTTTGTCATGTTTTGTCGGTTGCTATTAAGTCCCCTGTTAAATGGAGTGAGTTGTATCCCCTGCTTGAACAAGCATCTTGTGTTGAATGTTTTTCTGTTTTGACATATGTCACGTACGTAGCATTGCCATAATCATTTACTTTTTCTAAATATTTTGATAAAATCAGATTCAATCAAGACCAGTCATAATTAAGACTGTTTGTAAATTCAGACTGTATTACAGTCTTGCTTATGGTCATCAAGACCAGTCATAATTCAGACTATTTGTAAATTCAGACTGTTTTACAAACAGTCTTGCTTATGGTCATGCCAGTTGAGTTTCGGACAAGCATGGACAGTACAAATGATTGTTCATTAAATAGACATGCATGACATGTATCATGACTGGCATTGATCAGATCTGCTCACAGTGGAATGTATGGGGTGGTACTGAAGATAATCCATGTATCCCTTATAGGACTACCCGAGAAGACTTAAGGTAAATGGGTACACTTTCAGGAGAAGCAACTCTGCCATTTTCTGTTTTACCTCCCTTTCCAATTGGGGTTAAATCTTAAAGAGAAGACTTTGCTCCCCTAGAAGAAAATTCTTTTCTTTAAGAGTTTAAGAGTAGACACCACTTTGGAATGGCTACATCATCCAGGGAAGCAAACAGGAAGTCACGAAAGTTGTTTCTCTTTGTACAGAAATCGCTGAGAAATATGGAGGTGTATCCATTCACCTTAATTCTGGGACTACTGTTTAACATGGTGTCACTTATTTGTAATGCCAAAGGATTCTTTACTTTTGTTTTCATTGAACTCGGGGTCGGAGGTTATAAAACTTAAGTATAATCTCAAACTCAAAATAAAGCACACTTATTGGCTGCTTCTGAGCACATGCTCGGAAGCAGCCGATCAGTGTGCTTTATTTTGAGTTTGAGAATGTACTCAAGTTTTATAAACTCCGTGCCAGTTTATTTACTTTTTTTTTTTTTCGATATGCCCTTGACTTTATCCCCTGCTAATAAAATGATAGTATAGATTTATATGTATTTTTCATGGTTTATGAATTGATTTTTCTATTTCATAGTTTTAATATCTGTCAGTAGATTTTGAATTTTATTTTAAGGGAACAGTTACACTGTGAGAGAAAGCAGTTATGTCATTTTCAATTATTCCTCCATACTCAGTGGAGGTCTATTCTTAAAGGGAAGTATGTGATTTCCTAGAAGCAGATTCTTTCCTTTAAGAATAGATTTCATTTTGAAAGTGCTAATACATCCATATAAGCAAAAAGGAAGTCACAAAAGTTAGCTCCCTTAAAAAAATGGTGGAAAAACATGGCAGTATATCCATTCACCATAATATCTATCCTTGATCAGTAGATCTAAGTGTTTCTAAACTGGCCAAATATGGAATTAGCATCTCTGTGAAAAAAGGAACCATGTCACTCATATCAGCCAGCACATATGTGTCGAATTACCAGTCTTTGCTGTGTAAATTCCGCCAGATTAATGATTGTTGTTGCAGACAGAGTAGACTTGCATCAAACTTTACAGATGTGCCAGCTTACATTAGTCTTCATGATTATACTTCCATAAGGTATATCCAGTAAAGTTCCAATGAAAACACAGTCTTGTAAGGCATATGCATGTTTGTTTGTATGCTCAATCTAATTGTGTGGTACAGTTGCAATGAGAAGTACTCATTTCATTCAAAAAGAAATTGGTATTTTTGATTTTCAGAAGCAAATAGCATCAGTGCAGTTGCTTTTTTTTTTAGTTTTTTTTTTGCATGTGCAGCTAAGACATTCATTAAGACAGGTTTTAGGAGTTCCGCTGTCACAAAGTTATCATTATTGGTATCATGGCTTACATGTACCCTAACATTGGAATGCTCCATTGCTCAAAATATTAGCTGCTGTGATCATGCTGCTTTCAAATGAGCTAAGGCAGCTTGCTTATCCCACAGGGACTCGGGTCATACGGTTGGCTCTTTGAGCTACTGAAATACGTATCAGGATGTACCGGGTGGTTAACCACCCGGTACATCCTGATACGTATTTCAGTGGCTCAAAGAGCCAACCGTATGACCCGAGTCCCTGTGGCTTATCCATGCAGTTTGATGATGGTTGTTTTTATACAAATGAGAGATAAAGGAGAATCTCTGCATTTTAGTATTCCTTTGAATATTTCCCAGCATGCACAGTGTTGGAATAGCATCCTACCAGTGCACATGCAACATCATGGTTTTAGGGTATCCCAAGCATGAATGTTTTGAGGGAACGCTGGGATTTTGAACAGAGAAAAAAAAACTGGAAAAAAAAAAATCAAACAGCAACAACAAAAAAAGAACCTTATCAGAGGGGACAGTGAGCTAGCAGGTTTGAGTTATGCCACCTTAATGCTTTGCTTAATGGCACTTTATAGTGTATGAATAAAATAGATTAACATGAACTATGATATAAAATATAATAGTTGCTTATCATATATAAAAATGCAGTAAGACTGTAACTGGTCTATGAATTGGTAAAGTCTGTCTACAGTGCTCCAGATAAGGAGGGGTATTGAGGATAATTCAGAATCTGATATCATTTTTCTTATTTCTGAACGAAAACATGTTGTGACCCCACAGTAGAACTGTTGCACCGAGACAGTTCTAATGAGGGGTCACAACATGTTTTGATGGAGAAATATGGAACCTTTTTCCTGAGTTATCTCTGTTCGCCCTTCTTATCTGGAGCATTCTATCTAGACCCTTTGTTTCACACCCTAATACAGTCAAACCTGCTTATGTGGTCACCTGTTTTAAGGGATCACCTGTCTTAAGCAGCCACTTTTTCTGGGTCCCTTGAACCAAAATACAGTGAAAACAAACCTGTATTAAGGGGTCACCTGTCTTAAGCAGCCACTTTTTGTCCTTCCCTTGGGTGACCCCTTAAGACAGGTTTGACTGTATTCCTAATGGTACAGACATTGGGTGTGCAAACAACAAAGGCTCTGACCAGATGCTGGTAGTTATCATATTTCTTCGGGTAGAATATGGGGGTTTCCCTTTCAGAGCAATCCCAAAAATCTAGATCTGTCTTACAAGACAGATCTAGATTATTGGGACTGTTTTGGAAGAGAAGAACCCATCTTACAGCAGAATTACCCAAGACTGGGTTCGGGGTAATAAAACTTGAGAATAATCTCCATCTTAAAATAAAGCATACTGATTGGCTGCTTCCGAGCATGTGCTTGGAAGCAGCCAATCAATGTGCTTTATTTTGAGTTTGAGAATGTACTCAAGTTTTATAACCTCTGGTTGGACGGACACATGGCGCCAAGTGTGTGCAACTATGGTTACATACCGTTGAGCCACTTGGGTAACGTCGATAAGAGAATTGAACTGAACTGAACTATAACCTCTGGGCCTGGTTTACTGATATCGGGCAAATTTGGAAGGGGAAACCCCAAAGACTGGTTTACTGATAACGGTCAAATTTGGAAGGGGAAACCCCAAAGACTGGTTTACTGATATCGGGCAAATTTGGAAGGGGGAACCCCAAAGACTGGTTTACTGATATCGGGCAAATTTGGAAGGGGAAACCCCCAAAGACTGGTTTACTGATATCGGGCAAATTTGGAAGGGGAAACCCCAAAGACTGGTTTACTGATAACGGTCAAATTTGGAAGGGGAAACCCCAAAGACTGGTTTTCTGATATCGGGCAAATTTGGAAGAAATATGGTAGTGATTGCTGTAAGCAGAATGAGTGTCTCAGCATAAATTATACAAATGGCCATGCTTTCTGTAATAATGAAATGATAAATCCATGGTTATTAGTTTGTGTCATGTCTGTATATTTGTCAGTCTTTTCTATTATTGACATTTTATATAAAATATAAGTTCATTAAATTTTTATTATGAACCCTTCATTATTGTTAATAAATAGTAAAAAAACACTACTACATAAATGTCGTCAGTTTTCTGTTCAAATCTAATCCTGTTGATAATTACAGTCCAAAAAATTTGCTTGCCTTGCAGAAACTCCTGATAGGTTTTTAGCTCACCAGAGCCGAAGGCTCCGGGGGAGCTTATAGGATAGGCAGTTGTCCGTCGTCGTCGTCGTCTGTCGTCTGTCCGTCAACACTTTTAAACAACATCTCCTCTGAAGCCACTAGGCCGATTGGGTCCAAATTTCATCTGTAGCATTCTTGGGCTGGGGGATTGAAAGTTTGTGTTTTTATGAAAATCTGCCTGTTGCTTTGGTTGCTATGGCAACTTAGAGTTCCCATAGACTTATAATGGGAAAAATTGAAAAATGACATTTTCTGCCAGGCCATTGCAGGTATGTAGACAAAACTTGTATAGAAATATTCCTTGAGAAGTCTTCTATCAGCTGTATGTTTTTTGGCCCAGTGCCCCTTTTATTGGTTGCCATGGAAACCAAAATGGAAAAAAAATGGAAAAAATACTTAAAAATTATCTCCTCTGTAACCACTGGGCCGATAAGGCCCAGATTTTATCTGTAGTATCCTTAGGCTGGGGGATTGAAAGTTTGTGTTTTTTATGAAAATCTGCTGTTTAGTTTGGTTGCTACGGCAACTTAGAGTTCCCATAGACTTATAATGGGGAAAATTGAATAATGGCATTTACTGCCTAGCCATTGCAGATGTGTTGACAAAACTTTTATAGAAATGTTCCATAAGAAGTCTTCTATTAGCTTTATTGTTTTTGGACCCACTGCTCCTTTTACTGGTTGTCATGGAAATCAAAATGCAAAAATAAAGGAAAAAAAAAAAAACACTTGCAAAATTATCTCCTCAGAAGCCACTGGGCCAATAAGGCCCAGATTTCATCTTTAGTATCCTTAGGCTGGGGGGTTGACAGTTTGTGTTTTTGATGAAAATCAGCTCTTTCGTTTGGTTGCTATGGCAACTTAGAGTTGCATTGACTTATAATGGGGAAAATTGAAAAATGGCATTTACTGCAATCAAAATATGGAAAATAGTTATATATTTTGTTATCAACTCAGCAGACTGTCAGACTGAGACTTTGTAGTTGTATATTTTGTATTAGCCTGTACAAATGTGACAGTAATTTTGATAGCAATTTTGAGCTAGAGATCTGGTGAGCTTTGTGGCCCGTGGGCCTCTTGTTTTAGGATAATTCAGAGATAATTTTCTTTATTTCTCAATGAAAACATATACTCGAAAAAAATATTAAAGGGTCAAACTTTTACCCCGCGATTTCTGGAACATTTCAAACATTTGGTAAAATAAATCATTTCCACCTTCCATTTCATTCATTTTACAAGTTTTATACACATGAAGTTTGAAAATATAGCCTATATCTGGACCAAGTCCAGGCTTCAATTCACACTACCCTCAAAATCATAGTTTTTTGAAGTCCATAGGGAACAAATTCACCAAAATTTTCAATTTCGCCAATTCATGAATTTTTTGAAAAATTGCTCAATAGTCATCAAGTTTAATCATTTTTAAGGTCAGCAAGCTATAAGAAGTTTAAAACTCATAGCAATTTTAGAAGTTATTCCCGACCAAACTGACACACTATCAATTCTCTATGGGAATTCAAACAACTTTCGTTGTAGGGGTAGTTTGACTTAAAGCTTGACCTTGGCCAAGACAAAGGCTATAGGTTCAAGCTTCATGTGTATAAAACTTTTAAAATGAATAAAATGGAAGGTAGAAATGATTAATTTTACCAAATGTTTGAAATTTTCCAGAAATCGCACGGTAAAAGTTTGACCCTTTAATATTTTTTTATGCCCCCGTGACGATAGTCAGGGGGCATTAAGATTTGCTCCTGTCTGTCCGTCCGTCCGTCAGTCTGTCCGTCCGTTCGTCACACTTTACGGTATAGAGTTTGTGTAATCAACTCCTCCCACAGTTTTCAGTGGATCTTTTTCAAACATCACATACATGTTGTGGACATAATGAAGATGTGCATGTGGGATTTTGTTGGAGCTAGAATTAATTTTGACAGAATTACGGCCTTTTGAACTTAGTCATTTTAGGCAAATTTTTGCATTGTAGGGTATGCAGTTTGTGTAATCAACTCCTCCCACAGTTTTCAATGGATCTTTTTCAAACTTTGCATACATGTTGTGGACATATTGAAGATGTGCATGTGGGTTTTTGTTGAAGCTAGAATTAATTTTGACAGAATTACAGCCTTTTGAACTTAGTCATTTTAGGCAAATTTTTGCATTGTAGGGTATGTAGTTTGTGTAATCAACTCCTCCCACAGTTTTCAATCGATCTTTTTCAAACCTTGCATACATGTTGTGGACATATTGAAGATGTGCATGTGGGTTTTTGATGGAACTAGAATTGATTTTGACAGAATTACGGCCTTTTGTACTTAGTCATTTTAGGCAAATTTTTACATTTGTAG
The DNA here is from genome assembly GCA_963989385.1 of Ctena decussata. Classification (NCBI taxonomy): domain Eukaryota; kingdom Metazoa; phylum Mollusca; class Bivalvia; order Lucinida; family Lucinidae; genus Ctena; species Ctena decussata. The sequence continues at coordinate 21,362,277 of OZ022508.1, forward strand.
GGTGAGGAGTTTGTGTAATCAACTTCTCCCTCAGTTTTCAATCGATCTTTTCCAAACCTTGCATACATGTTATGGACATATTGGAGATGTGCATGTGGGTTTTTGTTGGAGCTAGAATTGATTTTGACAGAATTATAGCCTTTTGAACTTAGTCATTTTAGGCATATGTTTGCATTGTAGGGTAAGTACTTTGTGTAATCAACTCCTCCCACAATTTTCATTGGCTGTTTTTCAGACATTGGAGACTTGTTGTGGACACAGTGAAGATGTGCATGTTGGTTATGATAGGAAAAAAATAATTCTGAAGGAATTATGACCTTTTAAACTTAGTCATTTTGGGCTGCATTTTGCACTATAGGGTATAAAGTTTGTGAAATGTTTTCAGTGGATTCTTTGTAAATAGCATTTGTGCTTTAAAGGTGCTTTAGGGATGTACACATATCCTGTGACAGGCGCCTCACGGGGGCATCATTAGTGTCTTACAGACACAATTTTCTAGTTTGAGTATATTTTGATGCTGGAAAGTTAATTAAACTTAGTCTATGGTTCCACACTGGGACCACTTTTCACTGAAATATAAACAGCATATCATGACCAGGCATCGTACCAAATTTAAAAGAATCTGAAAGTGAAGGAGGACTCGCACTGACCATACTTATTCAGAATTACAAGTAGACATACCTCACCCAAAACAGGGCAACTGTAGAACCCCTTAAATAATGCAGTCACTCATCATAGTAAAACAGCCTGGTAATGTAAGTCTGATGAAAGAAAATGCAGCACAGGGTTTTTTCAGACTCGAAAAATATCACGAAAATGTTCAAGTTGGGTGAACAAAGTATTTTCAGACTCAAAAAGGAGAATAATTGCTTAAAAGAATCCAATACCTAATAATATGCACACCTTCAATCAATAAGACATCCTACCAAGTTTCAAACCTGTAGGAGTTGCGGGGATGATTTCTTGGGACTGGTGTGAGTCAAAGAGCCACAAGAATGCATCAGAGCATAAATCTAATCACAGAATTACACAGAATTTTTCCCTAAACCCAAAACAAATTGCAACAAAGCTTTTTTTGCATTTTTGTTGAGAACTAACATTCACATATAACATATCAAAAGAAGGATAAAATCGGATAATGCAAAATATATTTTTTCTGCATCTTTACAAGCGCCTTTTTAGTTCTTAAATATACCAATTATTTGTAATGTTTTATATGACATAACATTATTGCTGTGAGTTTTATTTCTAAGAACCTATTCTGCCTCTGCCAGAATTGAATATAGAAGCCTAAGATTGAATTTGGCACATTTTTTATTAAATCTAAAGCCATATAGGTCTAAAATTTGTATAAATTACCCCACCCACTTTATTCTGCCTTAAAATCTGAAGTGAATTTTTGAAGGTCCGTAACCGAACTGCAACGAGAAATATGTCATACTGATGACTTAGCTTGCCATAAACATGCTTCAATTTAGAATACTGATTTCTGAAGGCATGAGAAGCCCGAAATAAAGGCACAAAGAGCAGAATACTACATGCATAAAAACACAAACAATGCAACATACTTATGAATAGTCTTTGTAAATCTCCTCGGCAGGATTTATGAAGGGGACCGCTAAACATTGCTATGTACTAAATATGTAAGGTCTGGGCCTCATGGTTTCAGGGAAGATTATTTTTGAAAGAGTTTTCCCCATTATAAGGCTATGGGAGCTAATGACCCCTGGGGTGGGCCAATTTGACTCCAGGGGCATGGTTGGCAGGATTTATGTACGTGACAACTAAACATTGCTAAATACTAAATAAGATCTGGGCCTCATGGTATCAGAGAAGAAGATTTTTGAAGGTTCTTTAGCGATATAGCTCTATATAAACAAATGAGCCCCTGGATGGGACCAGTTTGGACTCAAGGGGCTTGATTGGCAGGAGTTATTTAGGGGACACTAAACATTGCTTATATAAGATCTGGACCTCATAAGTTGAGAGAAGAAGATTTTTTTAAGTTTTTCTCATTATAAGTCTATGTGAGCGAATGATTGATCCGGGGGTGGGGGGATATTTTCAGTTTTTCCCATTATAAGTCTATGGAAGCCAATGATTGATCCCGTGTGTGTGTGGGGGGGGGGGGGGGGGGGGGGGGGGGGGGGGAGGGAGGGAGGGAGGGCAATTTGGATCCCAGGGGCATGGTTGGCAAGATTCATGTACGTGACCACTAACCATTACTAACCATTGCTACATACAAAATATGTAAGCTCTGGGCCTCATGGTTTCAGAGAAATTTGTTTTGAAGGTTCTCAGCTATATAAGTAGCCCTATATTAACAAATGACCACTGGGGTGGGGCCAGTTTGGACCACATGGATATGGTTGGCAGGATTTATGCAGGGGACCACTAAACATTGCTACATACTAAATGTTTAAACTTTAAGCTCTGGGCCGCATGGTTTCAGAGAAGATTTTTTTAAGCTTTTCACTTCATAAGACTATTTGAGCTGATGCCCCTGGGGCATGGCCAATTTGGACCATAGGGGCATGGTTGTCATGTTTTTTATGTAGGTGACCCCTAACCATTGCTACATACTAAATATGTAAGCTCTGGGCCTCATGGTCTCATGTAGGGGACCACTAAACACTGCTACTTTCTAAATATATCAGATCTGGGCCTCATGGTTTCAGAGAAAAAGATTTTTTAAGTTTTTCTCGTCATAAGTCTGTGGGAGCTAATGATCCCTGGGGGTGGCAAATTTGGACCCCAGAGGCATGGTTGGCAGGATTTATGTACGTGACCACTAACCATTGCTACATACTAAATATGTAAGCTCTGGACCTCATGGTTTCATAGTAGAAAACTTTTGAAGGTTTAGCGATATAGCCCTATATAAACCAATGGGCCCCTAGGGTGGACCAGTTTGGACCCCAGGGGATGGACTGACAGGAGTGATGTAGGGGACCACAAAACATTGCTTAATACTAAAGATATAAGCTCTGGGCCTCATGGTTTCAGAGAAGAAGATTTTTTTTAAGTTTTTCCCATGATAATGTCTATGGGAGCTTTATAATGCCATGGCAACCAGAGTTCCAATCTGATCTGCCCTTTAACTTCATGCACTCAGTCCCCCACCCCAAAAATGCTACACACAAAATTTGATCAAGATTGGGCAGATGGTGGTCTAGGAGGCATGTTTTAAAGTGTGAAAGACGACGACGGACTACCGACCAAGGCTATACTATAAGCTCTTCTTGATATGTGAGCTAAAACCTTAAAGAACATCCCATAGTTTAACATGAAATTTCCAATTTCATGACCTTGACCTCAAGGTCACTGAGGGGGCAAGGGTGTAGAACGTAAGAGCATTATCTAGCATAAGTGAAAGTATTAACATAGGCTATCAATGGGTTAAAGAGATATGTTTAAATAACCTATAACACCCAAAAGGTGGACATGGACGCAGGTGCAAACGGGGAGGCCGACGCCGGGGTGACAACAATAGCCCTTCCTAAAGGTCGTTCAGGCGAGCTAAAACTATGACTTCTTTCCAGAAGAGTGGGCGGGGTAGGGAGGTGGCTGTTAGGCGGGAAGGAGGTATAATTTGTAAATTTTGAACCAGAAAAGTAAACATTTTACCGTTTGTGAATGCTAAAATGTCATGGAGGTCACCACCTAATATCTCAAAGCATGTCCAAGTTATCTGCATATTTAACCCTCTAGTGGATTATCCTTTCAACACATGAAGCATTTAGCCGGGCTATATAGTGCAGTCGGTAGCGCGTCTGACTCAAGAGCAAGAGGTCCTGTGTTCGATACACGACCCGGCTTACTTCCGTTTCTCCTTCCGCTGATTCAAAAAGGACAGTTGTCAGTTACTGGCGAAAGTATGTGCACTTAGTACTGCTTAACCGCATAGGAGGTCTAAGCCGGCCAAAGAATAGTGTCGTAAGGTTAACTGAACGTCCCGACATGACCATGGCTGTTTACCGTGGACATGAAGCAACAAAACAACACTCTCAGCTGTCCCATTATTTGATAAAAAGGAGTTACATCAAGCTCTTCATTTAAAAACATTGACTCTGCGTACTATCTTCATTACCATCCATATTGTCCATCTGAATAGAGGTTATGGTAAAAGCAAAATTTGCACTGGTGGGTGGGGTAAACCAATAGTAATATACTATGTGATCGACCGGTAATGCATAATCTGCAAATTTAATGGTAGACAAAAGCTAAAGAACAGTATATAACTGCTTTATCAGTGACTTCTATGGATTTAACTTGTTTAGAAATGATGTTTAGAAGTGGCTTTCCGACCAAAAGTAGCTGTGCAGTGGTTTAAATCCTTCGAAAACAAGACATATGAAAAAAATCAAGTTTCGCATTCTCAGATTTTGTCCTACTTTTAGTATGTTAAAAATGTAGGTCTTAGGAGCTAATTACTGTAAAGAAACCTTTTGTTGCAATTAGTTTTAGGTTCCCCCACAATTTGACTGGACTAAGTGTGCCCGACTTGTGATCGAAGGGTCCCGAGTTTGATCCTCACCAGGACCTTAGCAAGTCACATATCCACAGCTCAGCTTGCATATATGTATATAGTCTTAATAAGTAGCAATAAAAGCTCTACAGTTGTTAGTAAAAAGAAGCGACTATACTGACCTACATGTGTCACACTCAAAGCAATTTGAAGATTATGTGAATTTTTTGCTTCTTTTTGTCATAGAACAGCTAGATTTATCTATCACTCAAAATTAGTGTAATTTTAAAGACCTAATGTGTTGTGTACTGCAGCTTTCAACATATTCCTGCTTATTTAGTTCTCAAAGGCGTCACACTTCATGACTGCATGCATCTTGTCACTCCAGACTGCATGCCAAGAAACCAGGTCCCGAGGTTATAGACTTTTTTTCGTGCTCAACTCAGCTGAGCATGAAATTTTCTCTGCTGATAAATCTGAAAATGACAACTAATGTTTTCATTCTAAACTGAGCATGAAAACAACTGTAAAGTTACTTAGTAATTTGCTATTTATCAGCTGGTAAAATTTCATGCTCAGCTGAGTTGAGCATGAAAAATGTTTTGTTACCTCGGGGCCAGGTCATTATAGTCATGAAGACTTGCTTTTCAAAAACAAAACACACTTTGCAGATTTCATCATACTTGGGCTTTAACTGATCGTACAGCTGCCTCATTGTATCAGTACATAAATATATATCTGATAATTCAAGGTTACATGCCACGGAACTCGACATTTTTCGCCACAGTAGATCATGGTGGCAACCCAGCAGGCACATGGCACCAAATGACGTAGTACTAAGGTCGTTGCGACGTCATTACGTCGCATCATCGTCAATACGACGTCATTTGTGCGAGTCATGTACCTGCTAGGAATGGCCTATTTTCCGGGTCCCTATAAAACTAGAAACGGAACCAAAACGAAACGAAACGAAACGCAACGAAACGAAACGAAACGCAACGGAACGAAACGAAACGAAACAAAACGCAACGGAACGAAATGAAACGAAACGAAATAGAAATAAAACGAAATGGAGCAAAATCTGAAAAATACCATGAAAGTATCACAATAGTACAGCACCACATATTAATGCAAAAGGAAGACTAAAAAAGCCCCATGTTTATCCCTATACATTGCTATATGAAGTTACCAAGTTACTGGGTATTTGTTAGATCAAATACATTACTTTTAAACAGATACTTGGCTGAATTGTTTAATTTGATAAACTGACATACGATTTTGGGGCCTCATTTGGTCTTTGGGTGTTTTGGTCTGGGCATTTTCTTTATTATCTTTGTAGTTTTTCATTGTTATTTAAAGATAATTAATATTTATTTTTACTTTTTTTTTGTTGTGGAGCGTCGTATGAGCTTTTCTACATTTTTCGGGCTACCAGCTCAATACATATGACCCAGGTTCCTGAAATAGTGTTCTTGCCTCGGTCCCCAAAAATTATTTTTATGTGCAACAATCAAATATGAAAACATCATCATCATCATCAGCCAAGTATCTGTTTAAAAGTTAATGTATTTGATCTAACAAATACCCAGTAACTTGGTAACTTCATATAGCAATGTATAGGGATAAACATGGGGCTTTTATAGTCTTCCTTTTGCATTAATATGTGGTGCCGTTCTATTGTGATACTTTCATGGTATTTTTCAGGTTTTGCTCCATTTCGTTTTATTTCTATTTCGTTTCGTTTCGTTCCGTTGCGTTTTGTTTCGTTTCGTTGCGTTTCGTTCCGTTGCGTTTCGTTCCGTTCCGTTGCGTTTCGTTTCGTTTCGTTGCGTTTCGTTTCGTTTCGTTTTGGTTCCGTTTCTAGTTTTATAGGGACCCCTATTTTCCTATGTGCTACCTTGGAATCGCCAGTTTGCGTTTGGTGAGCGATGATTTAGATATTTTGTTTATGGTAATTCTAATAACCAAAACAAGCATAGCTAGTCTAGTCTGTTCTAATACCCAAATCAAGCAAAGGTAGACTAGTCTAGTCTAGTCTACACAGTAACCTTGCAAGTTCAATGGGGCACCACAGATGACTACAACAATCCCTTCCCACCGAGTCCTGTTTTCAGCTGCCCCAGTTCACAGGGTATAATCGATTCCGCCAATTTTTGCTTCCTGCAGAGACTGTCCGTCATATTTGGCTTCCGCCGAGACTGTCCGCGAACTCTTGCTTCCTGCAGAGACTACTGTCCTCGAGAAATGGCTTCCTGCCGAGACTGTCCGCGTGACTCTGCTTCCTGCCGAGAGCCTCGGCAGGAAGCAGAATCACGCGGACAGTCTCTGCAGGAAGCCATTTATCATGTACAGAAGTCTCGGCAGGAAGCAAGATTTCGCGGACATCTCGGCAGAAGCCAGATATGATGTACAGTCGCTGCAGGAAGCGAAAATTGGCGGAATCGATTATGCCCTGTGCAGTTGTGTTAGCCCCCACTTGTGTTAGCGAAGTCCACTCCTGTCCACTCCTTAATATTGTCTTCCCACATTTTCTTATGTCTTCGTATTTTCATTTTATTTACAGGCCTGGATCAATACACTGTTTGACAGCTGGATATACTGATCCTAATAAAAGCTGTGCGATCAGGGTCTGCAATCATCGACAGCTCGATAATGATTGTTTTCTAATAAGTCTAAAGAAGGCGAAGGTCGTAAAGACCCTTACCGACCTACAGCGTTTGAGTAGAATCTGGGAAGACTAAGATCAGATTGTGCAGGCACGTAGGAAGATCTGAGTCATCGCTGTTTAGTCCTTTCTGCTACAAAATGTACATTGCGGCGGCATGGCACGGTTTACCGGTCGTTTACACGTTTATTGTCTAACAGTCTATCAGCCAATCAAAATTCAGATTTTATTATACTTTTATATCATAGAAATAAAACGTAAAATTTTAAGCCACAAAACGACAAAACCAACAAAGTGGCATGTGCGCCCAGCGAAGACTCAGATCAGCCTGGGCATCGCCCAGATTGATCAGTCTTCGCTGTACGCTTCGCTGTCCGCACAGAGTTAGCGTAGATCCTTAGCTGTCCTTTAAGCGCACAGCCAAGACTCTGATCAAGCTGGGCGATGCCAAGGCTGATCTGAGTCTTCGCTTGGTGCACATGCCACTGTTGGTTTTGTCATGTTGCGACTCAAAGTATTTAAATTTGCGTCTTTATTATTACTTTTACGAAAACTGAAACAGAACAGAACTTCGTTAAGTACTACTTTCCTTGAAGACGTCAAAGGCTGAAAACGTCTTGTCACGATGGAACGATTTCTTTTGTTGCTGGGCCTGGTATTGCTGGCTACCTTTGGGACCAGGGCGGATGATGAAACTGATGCAGCACCGGGTGAGGTAAGTTTGTCCAATTGCACACTGTAAAAATTCTCGCAGATTTAACGGTATTTAAAGACCTGGCAACTGGCTACCAGGCCCTTCCTCGTAAAAAAAACGGGATAGTATTGTAACTTTTAATATGATAAATGTCTCCGTCTTTAATTCCTTATGATCAGTAGGTATTTTGTGTGCGCAACTTTCTTATATCTTACAGTTTTTAACCACTCAGCCTGAAACTATACAGGCTTTTTCTACGTGGACGGTTTCAAGATTAGCATGTCTTTATTTATTATTATTATTTTTTTTTTTTGGGGGGGGGGGGGGAGGGTGGGGGGGGGGGTGGAATCTGTTTACTTTTTTGTTACTGTTTGTGTTTTGAACTCTATAGTAATTTATATAAACAGTAGGTACCTTGTGTATGAGGACAGTTAAAACCAATCTTGTTGAAGCTTTATAATGGTCTGAAATTTACTTAACATGTACTTGAGCATTTTCTTTTTGTTTCGGACCTGAGTTCTTACAGCTCCTCATCTTCACTATCACCATGTGCTCTGAAATGGCAACATAATTTAACCCCTTTTACGTTAATGCAATTTAATGCATTTTAAATTTAAAGAGTAACTTCACTTCAGGAACTGACTGAATCAGATCCCAAACCCTATCCCCAACATCAAAGGGAAAGATTGACAAAGACATCACAACAAACAGTAAATTACAAGTGATAAGCCGAGTCAGCAGCTCTTTCCCAAATAGGTGGCAACTCTGCTATCTTTACTGAACTAAATAATTTAGACCAACAGAAGGGTTACAACAGACAAAGCAAATTATACAAAAAACATTTAACAACTCAATTTACCTATTTTCTATTTGTATTAAAGTAGGGTTAAAATGAGAACACAATAAATTATAAACAGCACCGAACATAAAACAAATGCAACTTCATATCGATATTTGACAATTTTTAAGTGCTTCGTAAATTTGACGACTGTGGAAATCAGCTTACGAAAACTTATCGTAAACTGCAACGGGAGTATCATTTTGCTATTTTGGAAAATAAAAGCACATTCACAATTTTCGCAATTTGAAGGCATGGTGATTGTGAAGATAATCAGCCGTAATATAGCCCAGCGGGCACATGACGTCGAAATGACGTCGTACTGACGTCGATGCGACGTCATTGCGTCGCATCGACGTCGGTACGACATCATTTCAACGTCATGTGCCTGCTGGGAGGCTAGTCCAAGCATAGACAGTGGGTACCTTGTTTTACAACTCTTCATAGAGTTTAATGCCGGTGTTTTTAAAGCTGTGCGCGTGTTTTTGTCTTGGTCTGAGTATTTGCGTCTGGCATGGATATAATCCTCAATGCAACTGCTGTCACTATTGTCTAGAATTTTAAACTCAGTTTTTGCGCTGTAGCACACTGGGTACCTAGTCCAGTCATGTCTATCTATGTGATAGACTAGACTGGACTAGGTACCCAGTGTGCCTTGCGAAGTCGTTGGGACACTTCATATGACTGTACGACAATCCCTTTCCATTTAGTGCTGTCTTCACTTGTACTAGTTGAGCTAGCAAAGTCTCTGTCCACTCCTTAATATTGTCTTCCCACCTCTTCTTCTGTCTACCTCTTCTTCTTTTTCTTTCACTGTGCCCTGCAGAACTGCCCTAGCTAAGCCAGAAGACATTGAGACGTGGCGAAACTACCTCAGTTTCCGTTTCTTGACCAAGGGTTAGTTCGTCATATTCTCCAATGGCTTCTTTCTGCGAACATCCTCATTAGTGATGTTGTCCTTGTACGAGATTTATTTATTCACAATTTCATGACATAAAAATACATACATGAGCCAATGGATTGGACGTAGGCACTGCCTATATTTGTCCTCTCCAGTTGGTGTAGCAGTGCAGATACATATATTTGATGTCATGAATATTTTAAAAAGTGCTATGCAAGAATTCTGTGACTAAAGTGTACATACATATAAACTAGAACTAATTGATATAAACATGAGTATAACTTAACATTTTAGCAAGAAGTAATATCAATGTTATAACTACCTATACATAGTCCTATACGAGTTTAAAAACCAAGCCCTCTGGACGCACAACGTTGAATCAACACTAACACTTTTGTTTTGAAACGTCATGACGCTGAATCACCGCCGATTCAATGTCGATTAAACGCCGCGCGCCTGCTGGGGCCTGCCTTGTACGAGATGTTCAGTAGCCTCCGATAGCATCTTATCTCATAGGCATGCGTTCTTTTCTCTAACTCTGCTGTCAAGGTTCAAGACTGAAAGGCATACAGAAATATGGATATGACAAGGAACCTTATCAGTTTCACTTTGGATCCAAGCGATATGTTTTTTATCTCTTTATATTGGCTTCACTTTGTCAGAGCTGAAGTGGCTTTGCAATCCTTGAGAGAACATTGAGAATCAACATCTGAAACCGCCTAATTATTTGTACATTGGAGACAGGAAATACAATAATAAATTAATGAGCCGCGAGACGACAAAACCAACAAAGCGGTTGTGTGCCTAGCCCAGTCTCAGATCAGCCTGGGCATCCGCCTAGTCTGGCCAGACTCTTCGGTAAGCACTTAAAAGATAGATAAGGGTCAAAGATACCTCCATGCGGACAGCCAAGACTCTGATCAGACTGGGCAGATGCCCAGGCTGATCTGAGTCTGCGCTGAGCGCACAACCACTTTGTTGGTTTTGTCGTGTCGCGGCTCATTTATAAATATTTAACTGACACGTTTGCGGCATAATTGCCGTAGTTCAAATTCTGATTTATTCAATGTCAGTATAATACATTATTCAAACTGCAGTTGTGGTGCACAAACCGAAAACGTCTGTCATTTCTTCTTTGAATGTCCTCTTTACACGCAACCAAGAAATACATCGCTTGAACAATTAAATCCAAACTACATAGTTACATTATATTTATTATTAATGGCAATATTTTGCTAGCTTATGACAGTAATTAAAATGTTACACTTGCAGTTTAACATTTTGTCAAGAACACACGTAGGTTCAGCTGAATACTGCGTTGCATTGTTTTCACCCATTCTTGTTTTGTTTGCTGTTTTGGAGGACGCTTGCGCTGTTTAGGGTCACTTTATCACATTTATCACTTTTGTTTATTTCCACTTTTTTCATTACTCTTACTTTTCATGGTTTCCTTTCTTTTGTTATAAATGTGTGTAATTTATGTTTTGACAGTATAATCTGTTAATCATTCGCCATTGTATTCTTAGAATATTATAGTTTAAATGTTAAGGAGAAGACGATCTAATTTGCCATAACGTGTGTCTGATCCTTTTGTAATTTATGCAATATAATATGTTTAGTCTAATCTAATTTGAGAGAACCTCCAGTTTTGAGTCTTCCTCGGAGACGATTGTTCCGAGACATTTGAAGCTTGTAACTGTTTCAAGCTTCTGTCGTTTAACCTTGATCTCCCTCTGGAAGCCATTTGCACTGTTTGTCACCAGTTTGGTCTTCTCAGCACTTCTCCATTTTATATATTGTGCAGGTTTTGCCGAGACTTTCAACTAGGTCTTCTGGTTCCTGCTCTTCCTTAGCAAGAGCGTCTATGTCATCGGCAAACCGCAGATTGGTAATAGTTCTGTTGCCTATGCTAACATTTCCATCATGGTCTTTCAACGCATCAGACATAATCCTTTCGGGAATAAAATGTTGAAGAGGGTGAATGAGAGAAGGCATCCTTACCTAACTCCAATTGTTGTTCTAAACCATTCCCCTGTGCTGCCATGTATACCTGAACTGCACTTATAGCCTTGTCATAGAGGTGCTCAATGGCTAGATTTGCATTTGCATTGATATTGTACTTCCGCATGGCGGCTAATAAGGCTGCATTCCGCATGGTGGCTCATAAGGCTGCATGATTTGCATTGATATTGTACTTCCGCATGGTGGCTCTTGAGGTTGCATGCCATACCCCGTCTAATAGTGTTATTTTTTTTCTTTATGGTTGTTGTTGTTGTCTTTTAAATGTATGAATAAATGGTAGAATTCTGCTGATGTGGGTACCTTGTTTACGCAAATTCTCATTTTATAAAGTTTTATACAAATCAATTTGAATCTTTTTAGGTGTTATCGTTATGGTCTGATTTGGAGATAATTAATCCTCTGTTTAATATTTCTTACCTTTTTTGCATTGAATTTAGTTATTTTTCGGGCTTGGATGCTAGCTAAGTGCATGGACAGTGGGTACCCTGTGTAGGCTGTGAGCGCAGTTTTGAACTTAGTCATTTTCGGGCTGAAATGCTATCGGAGTGCATAGACAGTGGATATCTTTGGACAGAGTTTATAACATTTAAACAAGTCAGTCACTGACGTTGATTCAACGTTGTTACAAGGTGTACTGTACACCGCCTTGTTCATTAGCCATTTTTACAAAGAGACTTCTGTTGATTTCTCTAGCCAACAAAGCAATTCCGAAATGGGAGCAATTTTTAAAGACAAGAATTTGCTCCTAGGGAGCTAGATCTTTCCTCTAAATGTTGATTCCCATTTAGAAAGGACGCAAACACAAAAACGACAGAGCTACTTCCCCTGAAAGTACATGTACCGTAATCGACCTTATTAGCGCCCTGTGCGCTTAACTTTTTCAAAATGGCGGCAAATACTTGTAGTAAACTTTCTTTCATATAAGCGCAGATTTTAATAGGTTATTATATATTGAAGGGAACGAATTTAAAGGTAAAGCATCAGAGAAAAGCTGCTTATAAGCAGCTTTTCTCTGATGCTTAACCTTTAAAATCGTATGGATATACATGTAGAAGGATAGAGAAGATTTAGGAGTAAAAACTTAAATATTCTATTGCATTTTCAGCTCTTGTAAACGAGAAAGCAAAGGGATAAACCAGCAAAAATATGTGCATTAATAGTCCTATGCCTCTCAAATTGCCACGGCGTGCGCTTATAGAGGCATGTGCGCTAATTAGGTAGAATACGGTAAACCCATTAAACTTTACTTTCTGTGCTGGGGAGCAAATCTTTCCTTGATTCCCATTTAGAAAGAAAGCAAAATGAAAACGACAGAGCTACTTTCCCTGAAAGTACATGCATACCCATTGAACTTAACTTTCTGTGCCTGAAAAAGAAAGTGTATTTTTGCCTGTTTGTATTTCATCTAATATTTCTTTTCAGCGGACAGAACCTGTGAAAGAACCTGCAGCAAAAATACTAGCAAAATTGTCGGAAAGGCGCAGATATTTAAATCAGGCCAAAGCCGAACTTTTAGCAGAAATTCGAGATGGTGAAGAAGCTCCAGAAGAAAGGGAAGCATTGAAAGCAACACTACGAGGGATGATGGCGGAATATGCACAACTGATAGCATATGTCATTGAAATATTTACCTAGTAGTTACCTAATATGGGACTGTGCATCTGCGCAAACTAATAAGAAACTCTGGTCTCGTCTTGATCAGTTTGCACAGGTAATCTGAATAGTTTAAAAACGGTTGAACTTGAACAGATGCGCAGATGATTAGGGAATGTGCAGACTGACTTTTTTCTTTGCTGTTCCCATATTGCATAGTCAAATATAAAACCATAATTATTTTCAAAAATCAAATAAATCGCAGTTTTAATATCAATATGGTAAAAAATGCCCAATTTCGTTTGCTTAAAGGTAGGTTCCTGTACTAGCGATAACAATTATGTTCACAAAATAATTTCGTCTTTTTCTGAGCAGTATTGAATTCTCTTATTTTTCTGAATTTGTTGCAACTGAGAAACTCGTCAGATGTTGACAAAAATAGTCGTTTCCCTTTTGGTTTATTTTCTTTCGTTGGAATTCCAGTTCTAAAAATAACTATGTTTATTATGTCTATAAGATGCCATTCTCCAAAGGTCAATTTTCCCTTGTCGTGAGCTCTCCTAAAGGTCCTGGCATGGTGGATGGGTTAAAACTATCCCAAAATGCAATGCACCATGACCTCAGCTGCGTTATCTATTTTTGGCGCGAGCTAAAAATAGCGCTAACTGGTGTGCGAAGCAGAGTTAGGAAATCCCTTGCAAAACAACTTTTCTAATATTTTTTTGATTTACACTTTTTAGTGAAACTTATTCATTCCCTTTCATAAGTGCTTTCCAACAACTTGGATGAAAGATCATCAAAATTATGATGCATTCCAATGTACAGGAACCTACCTTTAAGTTGTCAGTGTTAAATTATCTATTGTTGATAGCAAAGGGTATTTACGTCATGTAGGCGTGTTTATTGCATTTGAATATGGGTGCATGACGTTTGGTCGAAGCTCATTTCGTCGACACGACGGTTGGTCGAATACGACATTTGGACGACACGACGATTGGACGACACGACGTTTAGGCGAAATAAAATGTCAGGTACGACATTTGGTCGAAATGGTAACCATCCTTTTTTTTAGTATCACGGAAAAAATCAAAAGAAAAGTAATTTTACCGTTAAGATCATGCGATATAAGTAATCCGGTCAACATTTGCCGAGCGTACCTGTTTATTTTTATTTATTTATTTATTTATTTATTTATTTTATTTTTTTTTTCACGTCATACACCTGAACAATTATAGTGCTTTAACGGTAATGTAATGAACATACGGAAAAGTATCGAACGTTTTCGATTTTTTCGCCATTGCTATTGATGCGTTCAAAATGACTTTGCCTTCATTAAAGATTTACTCCCTTTATAATTATAACAAAAATGATTTGCTGAACTATTTCATGCAATACCTCTGACATGGTCTAACTATACATTTGAAATAGAGTTTGGATAAAAGTATTTGAAAAAAAAAGTGACTTTAAACAAAAAATGAGATATTTTTAAACAATCGCGGACCGCGGCTGAAATCGCATTATTGGACAAAAATAATTTATTGATACGACACAATCACGTGGACGAATAAGAAAAATACCTGTACATGATCACATGACACACGTGGTCAAAATCGATATTCTTACAGGCCGTGAGGAAATAGGTAATTTGCATTTTAATTGAAGCTTGTTTTTCATCCCACATTTATCGAAAAAAAAATACATGCATTTTCTCAAAACGTGTACGGTTAATTATGAGACTATTACATATTACCTAACGAAATTTCGTTAAAATATTTGTTTCTGAAAACATGAAATAAACGAGGGAGACAATCTTTAATCATTATTCGAGGTGGTAGAAAAATGACACTCAAGGGGTATGCATAAAAGATTAGGAAGTTCAAAGTGAAAAATGATGCAGGGGCCAAAATATTCCTTCGTCAGCTATATCCGGAGGATGATAATTTGTCCTTTAACAGCTAGAGCCTTCGTGGTCTTGATTTGGAGGTACAAAGCACCAAATTTCATAAAAGCAAGCACTCTACAACCGGCAAACAGATCTCGATGAAAGTTCGACGAATTCAACATGAATTCGACGAAAAATCGACGAAATGTCGTAGTCACACAAACGTCGTGTCGTCTTTAGAAACGTCGTGGCGTCCAAATGTCGTATTCGACGAAACGTCGTGTCGACAAATGACTTTCGACCGAATGTCACGGAAGCCCACACACACACCCTGCTCTGTCAGGATCCATGGACAATACATCTGCCAAAGGAACTTTTTAAAGAAAATAAAACAAAACAATCAATGTTTACATGAAAACAGTTTTGACTGACGCAGAGGAAAAGAAATTTATCCAACAGCTGGACAGCTTAATTTCGGACAACAGTCAGGGTGCTTTGCGTTCTTGTCCACTGTATTGGTACATCCTGCGGGAGGATTTGGTAATAGCCCGCACCTGCAGAATAAAGCAGAAACATAATATGAGCCGCGATGCGAGAAAACCAACAATGTGGTTGTGCGCCCAGCGCAGACTCAGATCAGCCTGGACATCCGCTAAGTTTGACAAGACTCTTCGTTAAGTTCTCAAAGGGTAGCTAAGGGTCTAAGCTACCTCCATGCGGACAGCGAAGACTCTGATCAGACTGGGCGGATGCCCAGGCTGATCTGAGTCTGCGGTGGGCGCACAACCACATTGTTGGTTTTGTCGTGTCGCGGCTCAAAATTTATCATAAAGTAAATTTGAGCCACGACACGACAAAACCAACATTGTGGTTGTTCATCCAGCGCTGACTCTGATCAGACTGGGTGGATGCTATCCGAATGGAGGTAGCTTAGACCCTTAGCTACCCTTTGAGCGCTTAGCGAAGGGTCTCATCAAACTGGGCGGCTGCCCAGGCTGATCTGAGTCTGCGCTGGGCGACAGCCACTTTGTTGGTTTTCTCGTGCCGTGGCCCATTAACGCACCATAGAAAAGTACGCTATATAGCATGTTCATCTTCATGCTAATCTTTGGCTCAAGTTGTGCACATGCCACTGCTATGGATAATAATGAAATAATGTAGTAATGATGAAAAATAGTAATGATGATTACCAAAGCCATTAAATTATTACCAAGACAGACAATGATGAAAAAACGGCATATCGATGTCGTAAATTACATATATAGACAACTTCGGCTTAAATCATACTGTTTTGGATAGGGTCGAGACAGCGGGAAAATTCGAACATACCATTGCAAACAGTGAAAATCCAGATGAGACGGCTCAAAATATCACTGCCCGAATTAGTCTGCTGTCCGAATTTACCTGACTCGACCCTATTGCAAATGAAGATTATAATACCTGTGTACAACGGGGAAGAAAATGTGGTTTAAAAAAATAGGGTAACATTGTGTTTTCCGGTGTAAAATATGAAGCCAACAAAGAAAACGTTGTAGTGTTTGGACATGCATGTGGCAGAATGCTTCATCTTTTCTCTTCACGGAAATGCCCGTTTCATCCCAACCAGTTTAAGGACATTCATTTGCTGCCTTCAAACTGCATTGAAATTCAAAACTCAACAGTAACGTGATTTACTTTTTTTCACTTTTGTGCTTACTGCAAGGAATTTAATCGAAGAAGAAAAAAAACTTTCCTTCCTTTGTTTCCTTTGTGCGACTGAAGCTGTCACCAATGACAAAATGAAAACACCAACATACAGACGGAAATAAACCAGCTCTAACGAAAAACGCCAAGAAAGATAAAGAAATAACCAACAACGTCTGAAAAGATGTCCTTGGATGATAATCAGAGAAGTTGATAGGATAACCAGAACCATTACGAAATTCTATAGCCAAATAGTAATTTCAAGGACTGGCCATCAAGCCGAACTCTATATGAACAGAACAAATTATTATACTCGATATAAAATATAATACCCTCGACATCTCGAACACTGATATCTCAAAATACCCTCTTATATGAATGAATATAGTTTGGACACGTTTGCTATTTTTTTCCTTCACATTTAAACTCCTGTTTTCTCAAACTAGATCTACTGACATCTCAAAGTAAATTTTCTGGTAGGTACCAGAAAATTTAATTTGAGATGTCAGCAATTTTGGATGAACTTCGACAAAGTATATACCATATTTTTAAATCCACTATGCTATCAAATTCAGGGCATGCGCACGTTGCTTTTTACAATGTTAGCCTTGCAGACGGTTTCTATATGCAGTACAAGCTTACAACAAGTTTACTCGTGACCACAAGGTTAATATCTATTTATCTATTTATTTATTTATTTATTTATACATTGTTTTGATAGGGTAACACAATTAGCTTGTTAGCTATTCTAGCTTGCGGTCCTCTGTAAGTAACCCTATAAACATATATACATAATAATAAAAAACCATCATCACAAAGTTCACAAAATGGGTGCAAACAAGAATACTGAAAAATATTGGTAAATGTATATAAAATTTGATGAGAAGCAGTGTCTTAAGACGCAAGTTAAAAGTCACGTTCTATCCAAATTAAAAACAGCATCAAACGCAGACATAAAGATTAGGAAAAAAATGACATGAACTCAAATTCAACATTTACTAAGAGCGTATAAAACGTTTGCATGTTTGCATAATATAGTAACTTTAAAATAATGTCGCAAGCACACAAATTAAGATAAAAATACCCGAGGCATCCATAACCATTCATGTTACAGAAGCAATCCGTACAGCCACTGCCCCAGTGATCACCGATCTCTACCGGCTGGACAAGTACCTGGAACAATGATAGGGCATGTATGTATTTAGTCAAGAATTAGACACGTTTAAAAAAATAAACATTGCAAAAGGGAAGGTGTGCTATGGTGCAAGGGAAAATGGCCTATCAATTTGGAGACACAAAGCTTAGGAACGAAGAAGTGCAAGACAATAAATTTACAAAGCTCAGGAACGAAGAAGTGCAGTAACATAAATTCACAAAGCTTAGGAATGAAGAAGTGCAATAACATAAATTCACAAAGCTTAGGAACGAAGAAGTGCAAAAACATAAATTCACAAAGCTTAGGAACGAAGAAGTGCAGTAACATAAATTTACAAAGCTTAGGAACGAAGAAGTGCAATAACATAAATTCACAAAGCTTAGGAACGAAGAAGTGCAGAAACATAAATTCACAAAGCTTAGGAACGAAGAAGTGCAATAACATAAATTCACAAAGCTTAGGAACGAAGAAGTCCAATAACATAAATTCACAAAGCTTAGGAATGAAGAAGTGCAGTAACATAAATTCACAAAGCTTAGGAACGAAGAAGTGCAATAACATAAATTCACAAAGTTTAGGAACGAAGAAGTCCAATAACATAAATTCACAAAGCTTAGGAATGAAGAAGTGCAGTAACATAAATTCACAAAGCATATGAACGAAGAAGCGCAATAACATAATTTCACAAAGCTTAGGAACGAAGAAGTGCAGTAACATAAATTTACAAAGCTTAGGAACGAAGAAGTGCAATAATATATATTTACAAAGCTTAGGAACGAAGAAGTGCAATAACATAGATTCACAAAGCTTAGGAACGAAGAAGCGCAATAACATAAATTAACAAAGTTTAGGAACGAAGAAGTGCAATAACATTAAATTCACAAATCTTAGGAATGAAGAAGCGCAATAACATAAATTCACAAAGCTTAGGAACGAAGAAGCGCAATAACATAGATTCACAAAGCTTAGCAACGAAGAAGCGCAATAACATAGATTCACAAAGCTTAGGAACGAAGAAGTGCAATAACATAAATTCACAAAGTTTAGGAACGAAGAAGTCCAATAACATAAATTCACAAAGCTTAGGAATGAAGAAGTGCAGTAACATAAATTCACAAAGCATATGAACGAAGAAGCGCAATAACATAAATTCACAAAGCTTAGGAACGAAGAAGTGCAGTAACATAAATTTACAAAGCTTAGGAACGAAGAAGTGCAATAATATATATTTACAAAGCTTAGGAACGAAGAAGTGCAATAACATAGATTCACAAAGCTTAGGAACGAAGAAGCGCAATAACATAAATTAACAAAGTTTAGGAACGAAGAAGTGCAATAACATAAAATTCACAAATCTTAGGAATGAAGAAACGCAATAACATAAATTCACAAAGCTTAGGAACGAAGAAGCGCAATAACATAGATTCACAAAGCTTAGGAACGAAGAAGCGCAATAACATAAATTAACAAAGTTTAGGAACGAAGAAGTGCAATAACATTAACTTCACAAATCTTAGGAATGAAGAAGCGCAATAACATAAATTCACAAAGCTTAGGAACGAAGAAGCGCAATAACATAGATTCACAAAGCTTAGCAACGAAGAAGCGCAATAACATAGATTCACAAAGCTTAGGAACGAAGAAGTGCAATAACAAATTCACAAAGCTTAGGAACGAAGAAGCGCAATAGCAAATTCACAAAGCTTAGGAACGAAGAAGCGCAATAACATAAATTCACAAAGCTTAGGAACGAAGAAGCGCAATAACATAGATTCACAAAGCTTAGGAACGAAGAAGCGCAATAACAGAGGTTCACAAAGCTTAGGAACGAAGAAGTGCAATAACAAATTCACAAAGCTTAGGAACGAAGAAGCGCAATAACATTAATTCACAAAGCTTAGGAACGAAGAAGTGCAATAACAAATTCACAAAGCTTAGGAACGAAGAAGCGCAATAACATAAATTCACAAAGCTTAGGAATGAAGAAGCGCAATAACATAAATTCACAAAGCTTAGGAACGAAGAAGTGCAGTAACATAAATTTACAAAGCTTAGGAACGAAGAAGTGCAATAACATAAATTCACAAAGCTTAGGAACGAAGAAGTGCAATAACATAAATTCACAAAGTTTAGGAACGAAGAAGCGCAATAACATAAATTCACAAAGCTTAGGAACGAAGAAGTGCAATAACAAATTCACAAAGCTTAGGAACGAAGAAGTGCAATAACATTAATTCACAAAGCTTAAGAACGAAGAAGCGCAATAACATAAATTCACAAAGCTTAGGAAATGAAGAAGTGCAATAATATTTAAGGAATAACAGATTAGGCAATTCTTTAAGACCTCGGATCCCCTGCTAGCTGACAGCACTAAAATACATGAGACGCCATTTTACTGAACTATGTGGTACAAGCTGATGTTAAGCCTGCATCAGGTTGAATCGAATGTCATCGGTAGCTAGGCTATGCGTTTGTGGCAATGTGGCAATGTTTTGGCCTTGTAAAAAAGCGTGCAAACTCACACTTACATTATTCAAATGAGCTGCGACGCGAGAAAAACCAACAAGGTGGTTGTGCGCCCAGCGCAGTCTCAGATCAGAATGGACATCCGCCCAGTCTGATCAGAGTCTTCGCTGTCCGCATGGAAGTAGCTTAGACCCTTAGCTACCATTTGAGCACTTAACGAAGAGTCTGATCGAACTGGGCGGATGCCCAGGCTGATCGGACTCTGCGCTGAGCTCACAACCACATTGTTGGTTTTCTCGTGTCGCGGCTCAAATATAATACAAAACTTACCGCGATGGAAAAACGCCTGTCCATAAACATACCCTACTAAAAGTAGAAATATCAAAAATTTCATAAATTTACCCATTTTAATGCATATATGTTGACTTTAATGTCACTTTGTTCATATCAGTGCAAAATGAGGCCATTTGTCTGTCACAACCTAAGATAAGCCATACAAGAGATTTTTTCAACGCAAATATTGTGTAACTAAAAACTATTTTGAAAATGATATTTAGCAAATAAAGAAATCTTATATTAAAAGTGGCCAAAGTATCAAAATAGAAGTCTGAACTCATAAACGACACAAACATTGACAAATCCGAAAACTTTAGATACACAGACATGGATCCCAAAACGTGCTTGCGAATAGTAAGCATCATGACACCTTCCAGTTACAGTACACGCGCCATATCTGTTGACTTGTCAGTGAAAATGAAATTCCGGTAACAAAAATCCATAGTAGTCCGGGTGCCGGGACGAGAACCCTAAAAAATGGTCCGCACAAATGTTTGATGCAGATTCTTATCATTTAGGATATCCTTAACCAAAATCTAAACGATGCCACCTTGGCATCCTTGGGGAAATTAAAATATCAAGATGGCGTCCAAGATGGCCGCCAAGGAATGAAATCTTCAATATCTTCCAAAGTATGTGGGTTAGTATGCGTAGGCCGTGATCATCAAGTCGGAGGTAGCCAATTTAGAAACGGCCACATTGTTGGGATCAACGATCCCAACAATGTGGCCGTTTCTAAATATCTCCCATATTTCTGTACAATAACCCTGTGACAACAGTTTACTAGTGAGTAGCTTCCCTCTATCAACAAAGCAGAGGATCCCCTAACCGAAAGCAACGTTGCAGATTAAACTCTATAGCAGTGAACTTACGAAATAAATAAATGAGGCTTTGACTGTTCTGATGGGTGAAGGGAGGCGGGTCCGTGTTCCTAAGATATCGCGTAATCTGTTATTCCTGAGACGTATTTTGCACACGTCCATAAAATTTCTCACTATATTACGATGGCCGAACTGGCTCACTTTTCATTTCCATATTTCACAGTTCCGAATTCCTACTTCTGAATTCCGAATTCCGAAATTCGTAGAACAAGCTGGGTGCATAATAATTCTTACTTATTTCATATCGTCAAACCTTCAAATGAAATGATTGATACAAATAAGATTCAAAATACAAAATGACTCTTTAGAACTTAAATTCATTTAAAAGGTTATGAAAGAAAATTTACCCCAAGATAAAGCGGGGGATATTTCAATAGAAAACTTATTCTTTTTCATAAGAAACTTACATCACAGTCCCTGGATACCCCCATTTTTAGCGAGAAATACTTTCTAAAGAACAAGATCGTCACTTATGCCTTTAGTATAAAGGAGACCCGGTAACTCAGTAGGTTAAGCAGTGGTCTGCTGATCTAGCGATCCCGGGTTCGAGCCCTGCTGAAGGTGGGAATCTTTTCAATCGTAAACGGGGTTCCATTGCACATAGCCTTTCATTATCACCCATCCGTCGTCCTGATACGTCTGAAATACTGTTAAAAAGGACGTAAAATCGCGTAATCCTTCTATCATGTGGTATATATAAGCTTCAGCATTATATCTGTCTGTTCCGTTAAAAATGAGGAGTTCCGGTAGCTCAGTAGGTTAAGCGATGGCCTGCTGATCTAGCGGTCCCGGGTTCGAGCCCCGCTGGAGGTGGGAATCTATTCAATCATAAACGGGGTTACATTGCGCACAGCCTTTCATTAGCATCCTCCCGTCGTCTTGATATGGCTGAAATACTGTTGAAAAGGATGCAAAACCGCAAGTCATCCATCAGTTGCTAAAACACGTTAATCATCTATTCAGTTATCCCTTTCCAAACAACACTAGGGACCTAACAACTAGGAAAAGAAGAATCAGATCAGTCAGAGCACATGTGCAGGCTGACTTGAGTATTGATTGTGCTCAAATGGCTTTAAAGGTAGGTTCCTGTACTTTGGAATGCATCATAATTTTGGCGATCTTTCATCCAAGTTGTTGGAAAGCACTTATAAAAGGGAATGAATAAGTTTCACTAAAAGGTGTAAATAAAAAAAATATTAGAAAAGTTGTTTTGCAAGGGATTTCCTAACTCTGCTTCGCACACCAGTTAGCGCTATTTTTAGTTCGTGCCAAAAATAGATAACGCAGCTGACGTCATGCTGCATTGGATTTTGGGATAGTTTTAACCCAGCCGCCATGCCAGGGTGCCAGGACTTCTAGGAGATCTCACGGCAAGGGAAAATTGACCTTTGGAGAATGGCATCAGAAATCACGCACTTATAGACATGATAAACATAGTTATTTTTAGAACTGGAATTCCAACGAAAGAAAATAAACAAAAAGGGAAAACGACTTTTTTCTTCAACATCTGACGAGTTTCTCAGTGGCAACAAATTCAGAAAAATAAGAGAATTCAATATTGATCAGAAAAAGAAAAATTATTTTGTGGACATAATTGTTATCGCTAGTACAGGAACCTACCTTTAAGGTCCCTTTACACGCCACACTGGTCATTCATTGTCTTACTGAGTAAAATTATTTGGTTCAGATGGTTTCTTTTTATATTATTTAATCCTTTTTTTTCTATTTCTATTTTAACAAACATAAATCATTTCACTTAAAGCGTTTGTAAGTTACGAATTTCGGGATTTGGTTTAAACATATTTTATTTCAGTCAAATGTACATATATAATCACAAATTACAAACAAGCAGTTTAAGGATTTGAACGAAAGCTATTAAAAGCTTATATAGTTCATCTCCTTCAAAGAGCTGTGAATTTTATAAGGCGTTTTTACATCTACATATGAACAACAATGTAGCATTTACACTATTTCCATAAATACATATTTAAAAAAAAACATGAAAGAAATATAACTGAATAAATAATTAAACGATTCAACTAGTACAGGAATTTTCTGATAATCGCAAAGTTTGGAATGTTTGGCCTCTTTATAACGACATTCACAACAACGAAAAATCTCATTTATTCTTATGCATTAATAGTCAATGCTATGTGCACTATCTATCAGGAGATCAGATTCCGTGTTGTAGCAGATTCACATAGTTTTACATCAAAATCTCTCCGACCAATTACATCGATATAAAGAGAGCCGACTGTGCAATGCACAATATATATGTATGTACTTTTAAGGTAAACATTTACCTAACAAAGCCAAATTCAGAAAAATAAAGACAATGACGAAAATAATTAAACAGACAAATAAACAGACATGGGGAAAAAAAATCTATCCGACGAACAACATCCCCAAACCCTTTCTGAAACATTACACAATTGTTACAATATCCTAAACAATAATGATGACAATGCTCCTTCGATTTAATTGTATTGGTTTTTAAACTGATAATACTTAAAATCTATTAGTTTTTTTTTCTATGAATTTTTGAACAACTGAAAAAATACTTAAATTATTCTCAAGACAAAATGACTCATCACCATATAATATTATCTTAAGAGTGACTTCAGGCAAGAATTGTAATGAGTCTAACATTACGGTCCTTTGATCATGGTACAGAGGACAGGTGAAGAAAAAATGATAAGCATTTTCAACAGCGCCGCAAGTGCAATGAGAAGAGTCAGTTATATTTTTCGAATATAAGTCGCTGTTTAACGCACTGCAATTTGTCCTTATTATAAGGACAAATTTCGGGATTTCGGAATTCAGAATTCGGAATTCAATTTTTTTTTTTTTTTTTTTTTTTTTTTTTTGAAAAAAGGTATGGAAAAGAAAAGTGGGCCGATTGGGCCATCGTATAATGCACACACGACTGAATTCGTTTCAAAACGAATTCTAAACAAAAGCGGACAAATAAGAGATACAACTTAAACCTATAACCTCCAGAATAGCAGTACCCAAAGGATATTTGATTTTACAATCAAGGAATGATACTTCTAAAAAGACAACAGTTTTGGTGTACCACTTCTTTTCCGGACGTTCCTCTGCTGCATTTATGATCATAGCGTTTAGCTATGAAGGAGCGCGATTCCCCGGCGTGGAACGAGATAATCTGATTCGATGCTCAATACATGTAGGCGTTGGCACGGCAACAAGACCAAAAGTGATATTGTAAAACATCGCAAGACGAGCAACATAGCGGCGATTTTAAAGGGACTCTCAGCATCTCAGTAACATTGTCGTACAAGTATTATACGTGTCACCAATCTGGCAGCCCTTCTTAGCAACACTTCCAATTTTGATTGTTCTGTCTGGTGAAAGGACCCCTCTAACTGGGGTCGGATTAGAGTTTTATAGGCTAATTATTCTACGGACGGATTTTAAGTTTTAATATTTCTTTTATTTGTATACTAATTTGGGTGTTCCAGCTATAAGGTCTTTTGATATAAAGTCATTGGCCAAAAGCATTTCATCAAATTCCGAATTCCTTTTGACTTCCACGTCCAAGAAAATTTACTACGCTGCTTCTGTTCATGCAGTTTTAAGAAACTGTACTGATAGAAAGCGAGATTACTCGAGCTATTTATATTTTATGTTCCATTGTTGTTCTTTGTCCGACATCAAAGTTGTAGCTCTCTGAAACCTAGTAGTGTTATTATTCGGTTTATTTTTGGCGACGTCGCCACTGAAGTCAATGTAAAAATGTTCTTCGAAAATTTTGATGATCTTTAAACAGCATCATTTTCACGCTGGTCTGGCATTCAACACAGTCAACGAAGACAACGTACTATAAAACTCGATTTATTCGCATTCTACTTACACTAATTTCAAACTATCATTCTTACGGACCCGGCAGTTTGTTAGACCCCTTAGTCAGACCAGATTTTCAAAGAAATTCCGTCTAGTATAAATGCAGTGCTTGAATAAGGTTTTTCACCAATTCGTTGTCTGCTCGTTGTAGCCCAAAAATTGTTTTCAAGTATTTCTTGAATATGCATATCAATTCAGTAAAACTTTTGGTTCCTATTTCAAGAGTAGGGGGTCGGACGGTCCGTGAGACTATACTTCTGAAACAAACTTATCCTGATCAGCAGAACAAGCAGGTTCCTTGTACGTTGTCTTCGTTGCCTGTGTTGAATGCCAGACCAGTGTGATTTTCATAATATTGTATTGTATCAAGTTTATTAAATTATATTTCAGTGTAGAATATCGTGCTTTATTTTTAATTAGGTTTCATAATGATAACTTTTGTTTTTAACCCACAATAAATTTAAAAGTAAACTTTGAAATGCATGCGAGTCAGTGGGAATTCGGAATTTGATGAAATATTTGTGACCACTGACTGTACTTATCCCAGGATACAGCCTCCAGGATCTAGCCTACCTAAGGCCTATTATAATAAATAGTGGAGACCGGGGATGAAAGTGTCACTTTTTGAATTTCAGTGACTCTACGCTATATTGTTGGATTTAAACTTGAAAATAAAGCGCCATTTGTGCCATCTTATGTAAACATTGAAGTTCTGAAGGCCTGCACCCGGGTGAGTCTCTAAAGACGGCTAGCGGATGGCACAATCTACCACGTTTACGGGGTTGGTTGTGCCAGGCCCCGAGGTTGGTTGTGACATCCAAAATGAGGCTTTTGCAAATTGTTTTATGCCTCAAAATATTGGCTGCAATATATTTGTTAATTTTCTTTTTCGAAAATAATAAAAAATCATCAGTATTGCTTACGCTTACAAATAGTTGAAATGTCAGTAAACATTCAAATTATAAAAGAAATTAAAGCTGGCCAACACGATCAGAACTGTATATAATAATTTTTTTCATGCTGATAGAAAGAAAGGCGCCTTTAAAGGCCCTATTGCTCTATCAGCATGAAAATTTTTATCATGAGATATCGCTGCAAGCTTCTCAGTATAGTTTCCTCAGTGTATATGACCGTGATTAGCCATCTTTAAACAAGTAAAACATCCTTGACTTTCACATAAGAAGGGCTTAGAAACTTATTTGGGTCATTTTAGTTGGCAACTAAAATGACCTACTTTTCGATTTCATAAGGTTGAATAAAATGGTAAAAATACAATGTAAAGCGTGGAGCCCCAATCACTATCCCGCCTATGTTTATATAGCATTGCTAGACGAGAAACCAGAACAGGAAAAAAAATTGTGGAGCGATTTTTTTTTCAAAAGCTTGTTTTCTCTACTTTTTGCCAGTTATATGTCTCAATATATACACATCAACCCACATTTTATTACCAAACGTGAAGGCTGAAACGCCTTTTACAATGATTTGTACCACTGATAGGACTAGGGAGGCTTTAAGCGCTCCTACAAAAGATCTAGGCCTAATTATTTGTTTGATACGCTTTCACATTGTTAATTAGATATTGAATTAACAATCAGTTTGAGCCTTTGCTTCATACATAAATAAGACTTCTCTGGAAAATTATTAAAATATTGTTTTTCACTCTTGACTACCAAAATCAATAGTTGTTTGAGTCATCTCCCTTAGCTAGAATTGTGTCCCCTTTGCTAGAGGGGAAAATGGCCTTTTACCATAAACGTAAAAATACGTATCGAATTTCAGTAGACTGTATTTACCTCATAAAACCCATTATACTACTAGTTTATTATGTTTTTGTCAACGTTTTGAAATAAGATATTTTGCGCATATTTGCAGATTACAGAATTTATCTTTGTTATTTTTTGACTTTCGTAGAAAACGTGACGAGCTTGTAGGAATGTGGTAAAAATGTATTTTTAGAACCACGTGAAGTCTAATGCTGTTTGTTGCTGTTGAAGAATGCCCTCTGCCTCTACTAAAGCCGACGTTCAGACCTCCCAGGAGGTCTTGGACCCAATCAAAAAGGTCCTTAATGTTGTGGACAAAAAGGTCCGGAACTTGGAGAAGAGAAAGGTAATTTAAAAAGTCTATTTTGTCACAAAATCACATGAAAACGAATTCTACATCGATGTGTCAGAATTTTAGTGATGACGCAGCTTCCTAAATAGAAAATTTCGTTAATATGCCATGTAAAAGTGACAGGAATTTCTCTTTAAAATGTTAGGAAACATGTTTGGTAAGTGACGAAGTGTTTCTTGTAGTTGATGAGGCTTCTGAAGATCCAGTATCAGCATTTAACTTTGGATGGAAAAAATGATGAAAAATCCAAGATGGCGGCCTCCATTGAAAGGCTGACAGAAAAGTGATTTTAGTGGGCTTTGCTTTATAGCCTGTTTACCTTATATGTGTCTTCATCTGCATACAGTATGTGTTCAGCATTGTTACTCTTAGGGTTCTAATATGAAATAGGTGTTACCTAAATGCGTGCAAAAGCAGATTTTTTTCTTTTACAAAGCTGAGGGCATATAATCTGCAGCCATTTAACTTCTAATTAGTTCAGGACCCGGTTTATCAAAGTTTTCATGGTTAGCGACTTATCTTTTAGTAATTGTGCGGGGTGGGGAGGCGGTTGAAAACACTGAAATTTTAGAGAACAAGAAAACATGCTAAAGTAATAATAACGATATTAATAATAATCTTTATTTATAGTCGCTTATTTTTTATCAACAACTAACATAAGCTCTGTAGAGCTTTTATTGCGACTTATTAAGACTAGATCTATATACATTTATACAAGCTGAGCTGTGGATACGTGACTTGCTCAAGGTCACAACGCAAGGGTCCTGGTGAGGATCGAACTCGGAATCGTTCGATCATGAGTCGGGCACACTACCAACCGCGCCACTGCTTTTAGGGAAGAGCAGAGATAAATGAAAGCAATTATATTCTGACCTGGAGACCTACGTTTCAAGTTTTTTTTTTAAATGGCACTGGTATGCAAACGGCCGATGTTTCTCTTCCAGAGTATCCCTTTTTGATAGTTCTTTGCTAATAATCCCGATATCTCTGTTTTGCACATTGTCGTTGATTGTTGCAGTAAGTTCGACCTTTTGCTTCAAGCTGGTTTTCATCAAAATATCGGTAAAATATTAAACAAATAGAGAAATAGTAATAAATAGAAAACAAATAAAAACTATGACCGAATTTCATCACAACGTTCTCGATTCCTCGAAAAATGAAATCAAATTAGATCCAGTTGCTGGATAAGTTGGTTGTTTTGGGTTTGAGACAGTATTTCAGTCTATATCGAGCAGTTTCCCACAGGGAGAGAGAAAAAAATGATATTAAGCAAGAGGGAAAAATATCCAAATCCGCACCTACAAACAGAGTTGGCACTTGCCCTACTTTTATCCAAATGTGTAGGACCCCCAGCACTGAAACTCATCGCCCGATCGATGTGTCCGATGTGTAGGTCCCCAGAATGGGGGTGTCATCTTACAAAGAGTGCATATCCTGCAGGAACACAACGGTAATTCAACGTTGTGTACCTGATGTGTAGGCTCCTAGAATGGAAGTGTCATGCATGCAAAGAGATAATTATCCTGTAGGCACATAACGTTGATTCAATGTTGTAGGTCCGATTTGTCCGATGCATGGGATGTCATCTTTCAAAGGGTACATATCCAGCAGACACACAACGCTGATTCAATGTTGTAGGTCCGATTTGTAGGCTCCCAGAATCGGGACGTCATGTATACAAAGGGGTACCTTGCAGGCACACAAACGTTGAATCAGTGTTTAATCAACGTCGTTCAACGTCGATAGCCCGATGTGTAGGCTCCTGGAAATCCAAGAATGTTTCGTCCAACAGATTGTCAAATCGGGCCACAAGTTTTATGAAAAGTCCTTAGATGATGGTGCGTTGCCCGCGTTGTCTTATGACGTCATCATGTCGTGACATACTTCAAAACAATGGTCAATGCTGTGTTTGTGAACATACTTTGACGATGCCAACGGGAAAATGAAGCAAGTTTTTAAAGGAAAATGTAGATGTATCGCTACCAAGCTTTGGATAATTTACAACTATAGATACTGGATGACATTTGAATGGCTAAAGGTTCTTGCTCTGCATGGAAGTCATTGCACATCGAGGTATTTGGTTCTAGTCACGAATTTCCGTGTCCTTCGTTTTCCACATCGACCATGTGGTCTTTAAAATAGTCGCTTTTCCGAAATATCGAGGTCAATTCTAACGATGGCGGCCATCATATGAATCCAATCGAATCCACGCACGACATTAATTGCATGTGATTTGTGACGTAGTGTCCCCTATTGTTTGTTTATTTATCCTTTTGCTGATACACAGCTAAATCAGTTACCGTTTACTTATTTGGACTTCTAAGTTGCATTGACCGCATTTAAAAATAGAACACAAAGAAATAAATGTTGAAGAAAACTTTTTTGGTCACTCTCTCAGAAGCGGGACTTCGTCAAGGAAGGGCATGTGATCGAGCATGGTTCTCGGCTCAGTGTTACCTTGCATTACAGAAACGGGACAAATCCAATGTAAACAGCTTAAGGGCGCAGCCATATTTGTCCAAAAGTTTTAAGCTGGAAGGTGTTGGATTTTCTCTTTGTGGAAGTAGCTTTTTTAATGATGCATGTTATCTATAGGCGTGCAGCAGCACGGACGCGCTTCGCGCGTCCGCGCGCGTGAGCTTCGCTCACGCGCGTTGCTTTTGCACGTATGACAATTTTAGGGACATATCAAGTGTGAATTCCAATCAGTAAGTGGTGTTAGAACTCGACCATAAACTGAAAAGTAAGCAAAAAATGAAAATTCCTGGATTGCTCAGTCATTACTGAGGTTTGACCCTGGGCTTGCTACATAACTCTACAGCGCAGGTTCGAGTCATGTTATATGCACTAGAAGTTACACAGGTACAGTCAGAACAGTCAACAGATCTGCGAAAATGGATCTCACTAACTCTTCTTGACGCTTATTAGTGAGATTGGCAAAAATAACTTTTGAATTCGCCTTTAGCAGAACTATTCATGAGTAATTGCTAACAATGTGAATATTAACTTATGTAACTTTGCTATTTGAAGTCCGATTTTCATGAAAATTTCACCAAAATGTAGCACTAGATAAGAAATTGGGAAAATTTTATTTTGGGAAATTCCATTTCTAAACTGGGTTTAAATAGGGGCCGATATTTGGCCCCATATTTGGCCTAGGAAAATCCCTGAATCAGATCTATTGTTATCATTTGATAGCTTATTAATCAGTTCAGTCAATGGACTATCACAGATCTACATGTTGATTTGCACCTGCTTAGAGCACAATGGATCATGTTCTTCGTTATCACTAGTAGACATGATCATAACTGAGATATGATTGGCTCAACTTTTGATCTCATGTATAAGTAGTTGATTTTATAGATTGTTGTCAGGCACCACTTTAGACGGTCAGTTTGTTGATACAACCTGCAGAGAACACACACAATCATAAATATCATTATCAATCAACAGAATTACAAGTATACAACATTTTATCACCTGCCTGTTGATTTACCCAGCCAACTTTTTCCTGCTGAGAACAAGATCGTATAGATTTTCAGTTGACAGTAAGTTGGATGGTATAAGTCAGGGGTCGGTTGTTTAAAACTAACTATGTTGTTAACGCTTCTTTAAAATTTCAAATGTTAATATCTCAAATATGTCAATATCTTTTGTTGAAAATATGTGAGAAACTTTTGCACTGCAAAAGCTTCTCACATTTTTTCAATAAAAATTATTAATGTATTTGATTATTAAGTCGTTAAACACTTAACAAGTTGACCTCTTAACAAGCTTGTTAGCCTAAATATTGCTTTAAGCAACCAGACCCAGGTTGTTATGCTTTGGTTTCCATGGCAGTCTGAAAATGGTTGAGATAAATCTGGTGTGAGTACCAATCATTAGGAGGTGTTAGAAAACAGACACTGAAAAGAAAGCAAAAATGAAGCTCAGTCCTTACTGAGGTTTGTCCTCTGCCTTTGCTTGAACAATAATCCTCACAAGAAAAGTATGATGCAAAGACACAACTTGAAAAACAGGGATGAGAATTTTCCACATATCTGTGATTTCCGCAGGTTTTGGTTGTCTCTAGCCATTCCTGAGGTTTAGGTTATCAAGGAGAAAATTAGGGGGAGAGGAGATCCCCTTCCAAACCATGTGTTTCATTTATTCGTATTAAAAAGTTGTCCCGCCCAAAATATTCTCTGGAAACAAATAGAAATAAGTGATTTCTAAGTCTGTTGCTGAATCTAATAGTTTCAAAGTTTTTCATTCAATCAGATATATAGCCCTCTTGGATTATGCTTAAAGATGGTGGTCACAATCCAATTCCAACTGAAAATGTGTTGATAAAAGTATGGAAGTCTACAAAAAATGGAGATTTCGACAAAGAATGATGTTGAAAAACAAAAGAAATCAATATACATGTGAAGAAGTTAGTGTCTTTCAAATGTCATATCATGGCTTAAGCGGATTGTTGAACAAAAGTGATTGTTGGTGACAACTTTCATAAAAACTGACATTGCCGGCCAGGTTGAAATGCTAGTTTTTAATCACTTCCCAAGCATCTGAAATTTGTTACTTTCTTCCTGCGCTAGGTATGGTGACCCCATGCCCTCTGGCCCCTCACAAGGCCTCTGCCCTTGACCCACAAGGGACCAAGGTGCCCCCTTTGACCTCTGGCATATTTTCCTCTTTTCTCACAAAAGTCCATTCGTATCCCTTTAAAAATAATAAGAACAACAAAGTTTAAATTCAGTATCATGTTTGGAAAATAAAATGTCATCTCTGTTCCGGACTCACAAATCTGAGACAATAATTGAAAAGATGGCAGGCAAGTGCAGTCATATTGCATTTGCATGAAACCAGACAAGGGAATGCTTTACACATTCTTTGATTTCGTAATACAAAGTCCATCCAGAATGTTTCTGCATTAGCAGTTAAGTAACTGAGTTCACCTTGTATATTTGCAATGCCTGTAAAAATTACAGATTTTTTATAAGATAGCTAATTTTGTTTGCCAGGGAAATGGCTTATTCTATTTCTAATGCAGTAGCCCAAAATTGCTTGGGCCTAAGTCATAGTTTTGAAATATAATGGCATGATTGCCAATGGAAGTTCTAACAGCTGACCAAAAGCAATAGTGTGGTATTGTAAAACTTAAAAAGGCAATGAGGATAATTCAGAGATAACTTTTCATTTTGTTATTTCTCAATGAAAACGTGTTGTGACCTCTCATTAGAACCATCATAGCATTGTGACGCCCCATTAGAATCCACTCAAATGGGTAATGAGGGGTCACAATGTATGTTTTTGTTGAGAAATTAGAAAACTTACATTGGAGTTATTCTCAAAAGGAAGTGTCTGCTGACAACCGGTTGTCACCAGACTTTTTGGGCCAAAACCGTCTGCTGACAACCAGCCATATATTTTCTATTTTATGGCTTTTAATTAGGTTTCCTTTAGCTGAATTTATATTAATATGTTATAAATATAACATAAATTTTCTCATAGTTAAGGCAAATGACTGTTTTTACTAGCATATTTGTATTTTTATGCCCCCAACTTCGGAGAAGTTGAGGGGGCATATTGGTTTGGGCCTGTCCGTCCGTCTGTCCGTCTGTCCGTCTGTCCGTCCGTAACACTTTTAAGCAGCTTGGAAACTCAAGAACCCCTAATGCTAGGATCTTGAAATTTTATATGTGGCATCTACATGAAAAATAAGCAGACACGTATTTTTTCTTTTTTCCACTGGTCATGTATTTCTAGAGTTATGCCCCTTTTTGACTTAGTGCATTGTAAGCCTATGGAACCTTGTTAGCAAAATATTTCAAGAACCCCTGATGCTAGGATCATGATTTTTTGCAGGAGAACATTGCCTATGAAGTAGATGAACTGATTAACTTTTGAAAAAATATCGTGAATTTTTGACCGAGTTATGCCCCTTTTTCAACTTAGTGCATTGTAAGCCTATGGAACCTTGTTAGCAAAATATCTCGAGAACTCCTGATGCTAGGATCATGATATTTTGCAGAAGAACATTGCCTATGAAGTAGATGAACTGATTAACTTTTGAAAAAATATCGTGAATTTTTGACCGAGTTATGCCCCTTTTCAACTTAGTGCATTGTAAGCCTATGGAACCTTGTTAGCAAAATATCTCAAGAACCCCTGATGCTAGGATCACGATATTTTGCAGGAAGACATTGCCAAAGGTGTAGATGACCTGATTAACTTTTGAAAAAAATATCGTGAATTTTTTACCGAGTTATGCCCCTTTTTCAACTTAGTGCATTGTAAGCCTATGGAACCTTGTTAGCAAAATATCTCGAGAACTCCTGATGCTAGGATCATGATATTTTGCAGAAGGACATTGCCTATGAAGTAGATGAACTGATTAACTTTTGAAAAAATATCGTGAATTTTTGACCGAGTTATGCCCCTTTTCAACTTAGTGCATTGTAAGCCTATGGAACCTTGTTAGCAAAATATCTCAAGAACCCCTGATGCTAGGATCACGATATTTTGCAGGAAGACATTGCCAAAGGTGTAGATGACCTGATTAACTTTTGGAAAAATATCGTGAATTTTTGACCGAGTTATGCCCCTTTTTCAGCTTGGTGCATTTAAGCTTATGGAACCTTGTTAACAAAATATCTTGAGAGCCCCTGATGCTAGGATCATGATTTTTTGCAGGAAGACATTGTCCAAGGTGTAGATGACCCATTCAACTGTTGAAAACCATTTGTTAATTTTTGACTGAGTTAAGCCCCTTTTTTGACTTAGTGCATTGAAGCCGGTGGTATAAAAGAACCTATATATACGGTCAAGAACCGTTAGAGATAGGGAGTTGAAATTTTATGTGTGGCATGTACATGAAAAGTAAGCGAGCTTGTGAACAAAACATCCAAAGAACTGCTCAAGCTTTGTTCCTTGTATTTGGCATACAGTTACAGACTAAGATGTAGATGAACCGGTTAATACACCTTTCTGACTTATAAATTATGGGATGAACCCCCTTAGAGGCAAGCATATGGTTGGGGGCATAGTGTTTCATAAACACATTTTCTAGTTTGGCATTGTGTTACTCACAGATGAGGACTATTTGTACTTCGATGTATGGAAACAAAATAATGTTGCCTTTAAATTTAGTCCTTATTTATTGCCTGTTTTTGTTTGTGATATATTATCTAACTAACATTGTCGCTCTGTGCATGATAATAATAGTATGTGGTCTGTCTCCCATTACAATTAAATCCTAGAATTAAGGTGCGAAAATCAAGCTTTGATATTTAACAAAGGTGTTGTGTTTGTTTAGCAGTGGCTTCTTAATGCATTTACCAAATTTGGTGCATCATATTTTATTCATATGATCTTTACTTATCCTCTGACAGTTTGTATTGGATTCTTTTCAAACTTTGTACACATGCTGTGGACATAGTGAACAGGGATCTCCCCAGACCATTAAGGCATGTCGCTTGCAACATGCCTTCCTCTTCAAATTGCCTTTGCAACATGCCTTAATTTCCAATGAAAATCTATTAAAGTGCTGTTATTTTCATTTTTTAGCCAGTAAAGTTGTTTTAAATGCATTAAGAATCACCAATATATTATTCATAATGTAAATTTAGGCTTATTTTGACAAAACATTGCTATACTAAGGATTTTACAAATTGATCAACGAGTCAAAATCTGATTTTTGTGCTAAAAGCGACATGCCTTCTGAAATTTCTGGGGAGATCCCTGAGTGAAGATGTG
Source organism: Ctena decussata (assembly GCA_963989385.1). Lineage (NCBI taxonomy): Eukaryota > Metazoa > Mollusca > Bivalvia > Lucinida > Lucinidae > Ctena > Ctena decussata. The sequence continues at coordinate 21,397,578 of OZ022508.1, forward strand.
CATGTGGCTTTTTGATGGCTTGAATTTTATTCTGACCTAATTATGGCCTATTGAACTTTGGGCAGCCTATTTGCCTTAAAAATATGGAGTTTGTGCAATCAACTCCTCTTACAGTTTTCACTTGGTCTTTTTCAAACTTTATGCACATGTTACAGACATTATAAATTAAAATGTGCATATGGCATTTTGATTTAGAATAGATTAATTTTGACAGAATGACTGCCTTTTGAACTTAGTCATTTTTGGCAGCCTTTTTGTATTACAGTATATGGAGTTTGTGTAATCAACTACTTGTGTAGTTGTCTGTGGATTCTTTTCAAACTTTGTACACATGTTGTGGACACAATCAAAATGTGCAAGTAGCTTTTGGATGGAGATAAAATAAATTTTGACAGAATTATGGCCTTTTAAACTTAGTCATTGACAGCACCTTTTTGTGCTTTAGAGATGGAGCTTGTGTATTCAACTCTTTCACAGATTTCAATAGAACAAAATGGCAGTATGTATGTTGTTTAAGGTGAGGTGGGAGTAATTGACAAAACACATGATTTTATTCATACTTCCTTATATTGTACATTTTCAGTCCCTCTTTCAGAAAATGTAATAAAAAAGGGGGGTCGCCGATGTTGTTTTTAAGATATCTGACCTCGAAAACGTCAATTTTTCCACTTTTCCGACCCGACGTTATAATGGCGTTCTATGGAAAATGCACTTTTTTGCTCGTACCTCTTGGATAAAAACCTTCATTCTGAGAAAACAAAACACATTTTTTTCTTTAAAAACTAACACAGTATGACTCAATGATAGAAGTTCACATTAAAGCAATAAAAATAGTAGGTCGCCGACTTAACTTTCGAGTTAAAGTGCATTAAATGCCCGGTCTGCCGTCTCTTTTGACTGAAATGTTGACGTTGCGCATGGTGACGTTAACGTAACTTAACTTTTCGCGCCACATATCAACTCTCGCTTTTTGTAGGCTACCGGCAAAATTGGCTGGAACTTTCATCACTCATGATTGTCATTGTCTGGAAAGTGCAGGATGAAGGCAGATGTAATACGTTTCTCTAAATCTCTGCATAATCCGTCTTAACTAAGTATTTTTAATTTAAAAAAATCGAAAGCATTGCCATTATGTCCTCCCATACAGTTGACGGGCACCCGAGACAGTTGACGGGCACCCGAGTTGGGGCGGGCTTCCACGTGTTATGACATTTGAACAATTCCCTTGTCCACTTGGCTTTTGTACAGTGTAAGCGAGTCAAGTTTTCCAGTACCTGACCCGACCCAAGAAAGGGCCTATAATATTCTGCATGGTAACCTAGCGGCCCAACGACTGGACTTCGTCGACTCACTCTCCCTCTCTCTCTCTCTCTCTCTGTAAAAATGATAGGCAGCTTTGATTCACTTTAGCGTCCAGGAGATACTTTGATACACACTTGAAACAAAACAGAAATAAGAAATGAAAAACAGAAAAGTGAAAGAAAGGCAAGGAAAAAGAAACGCCACATTGTTTTTAGCTTATTGACAGAACAGATGTTGAATTATCGTATCAACGTCGATTAAAGATTCTGACGACATTGCCTCGACGTTGATAAGGCTGCCTGGCGGTGTTCAAATGCTAGGGACAGTCTAAGATTTTTTTATATAACTGATATTTGGCCTAGCTTTTGCTGATTAGTATTTAAAGTGTGGGTGGTATGATAACGACTGTCTATGGCTGCTACCATGTTAACTGCTAAGTAGGCTACGTGGTGGAAGTGTAGACAGTGATCTGACTATTCATTGTACGATTCTGGATTCAATTTCACGAGGCTTTGTTATTGCAACTCAACAGCTGCGCACTCCATCTAACAAACTAATGAGGAACTGTCAGAGAACAGCTTTCTCCCCACTGAAAACTAGATATATTTTTTCAGTTTCTTCTCTACGGCACTTTCTAACTCAAAAGCTGCGAACTCTGTCTCCGTTAAGAAACTGTCAAATATTCCACAAGTAGTCTTCCGCACGGAAAACTAACTATCTTTTTGAGTTTCTCCTCTACGGCACTTTCTACTTCCTTTAAATTTCGCCCAGCGCTCAGCCTCCTTGCATTTTGTGAGCAGACCATGAAGTGATCACAGACGCGGCTAACGTTGACGCCATCTTGTTTTTATCAAATGGAACGTTCGACGTCATTACGTAACGTAATGACGGAAGCTGCCGCACGGCGGCGCTGAATTACTCCCACCTCACCTTAAATTGTATTTGTTGATAATAGACAATTTTGAGGTGTATACAGGTGTGTGACAGGCACCACATGGGTGCATCATTCTTGTCTTACAGACACAATTGTCTAGTTTGTTTTTAACTCACCTGTGCCATAGGCTCAAGGTGAGTTATTGTGATCAGTCAATGACCAACATCCATCTTCCTTTGTCGGTCATCAACAATTTGCTTTAGATGAGAACTTCTCCAAAACCGCTAGGCCTAGGGCTTTGATATTGAAACTCATCTGCTTCAGAACCACTGGGCTCAGATGCTTTATGTTAGGTATGAAGCATTGTCTAGTAGACCGTTACCAAGTTTGTTCAAGTGGAGACCCTAGGGTCCAAAATTGCCCTGCAGCAGAGGGTTTTGGGTTCCAAAATAAAATAATCTTCTCCAGAAGTGCCAGAATCAGATGCTTGAATTTTGGTGTGTAGCTTTGCCTAGTGGTCATGTACTAACTTTTTTCAAATGGTGGCCCTAGGGCCCCAAATGGCCTGCCTCAGGGGGTCCTGGGTAAGGCTGGGTTTGAATCATAGAAATACATATGAAAATATTCAAAAATCTTCTTCGGAACCACTGGGCTCAGATGACTGATATTTTGGTAGGTAGCATTGTCTAGGGGTCTTTTACCACGTTTATTTAAATGGTAGCCTCAGGGTCCAAAATGGCCCTGCCCCATTAGGTCCTACGTTTGAACCATAGAAATGCATAAGAAAATGTTCAAAAATCTTTTTAGCTCACCTGAGCCACAGGCTCAAGATGAGCTACATGTATTGTGATCAGTCAATCATGCCTGAGTTTTTTGTCATCAACAATTTGCTTCATAGGTTTTTGGAATAACTTTGAAAATCTTCTTGTCTGAAACCATATGGCCTTGAGCCTTGATATTAGGTAAGTATCATCACCAGATGATCCTCTACCAAGTTTATTCAAATTATGGTCCTAGGGCCTTAATGGCCTCACCCTGGGGGTCAGGTTTATAGAGAAAACATAAAAAATCTTGCCTAAAACCACTAGATGCAGAGCCTTGGTAATTGGTATGTAGCATCACCTAGTTGTCCACTACCAAGTTTGTTCAAATAATGGCCCTGGGGTCAGATGCCCTGCCCTGGGGTCACATGTTTTACAAAGGCTTATAATGGTGTAGATATTTAACTTCATTATTGTTTTCCACTATCCACACATAAAGTACAAACAGTCCACATATTTATGTAACACAATGACAAGAGTGCAAGAATCATGCAAGTAAAAATGGTCATTTGCCTTAACTATGAGAAGCTTTATCATGTTTATGTTATATCTATAAAATATTTATAACTTATTAAAACAAATTCAGTTAAATTAAACTCTATTTAAAACCATTTAATAGAACTTATATAGCCGGTTGTCAGCAGACGTTTTTGGTCCAAAAAGTCTGGTGACAACCGGTTGTCAGCAGACGGTTTTGGTCCAAAAAGTCTGGTGACAACCGGTTGTCAGCAGACCTCGCCTTCTCAAAAATGCTATCTTTCCAAGGGCTAGAGCTGCTTTATTATCATAATGTCCTTATAATTTCAGTTGAAGCTCGACTCCTACAAAGAAAAGCAAGAGTCTGGAGAATGCCTAGAAAAAGATCAACAGGTTTGTATTGTATGTCTTCAGTGATACGACAGGGTTTTTCCTCCCAAGATAACCCCAAGATAATTTTCTAAATGAAAAAAATCAAGATCCATCTTATAACAAGGACCCAGCTGGTCCTTGTTATAAGATGGATCTTGATTTTTGTCATTTAGAAATTAGATGAGGAAAACTAGTCTTATTGCTAAATTTTTCAAGACTGATTTAGATGCTTGGGATTATTCTAGAGATAGAAAAAATCTGTTTTATAGCCAAATATTTACACTTGCCACTGACTTCCCATAGGTAAACTGTATAGGGCAACTGGCTTCATACGCCAATGAACGACAGTTGATCATGTGACGTTGTTGTCAAGCGACGTCTAAGGTAAACAAACGTCATGATTGGTCCAAGTAACATTCGATTGACATCACGTTATGGCGACGGCTGTTTAACGTTATGGCCAAATTCGTCGTTTCTGTCTTTTCTTCAACGCATATTTTGCATATTCTACATTAAATTACCACGAAAACAGCACAGAAAAACTCTTGAAATAAAGTGTAAATATAAGAATAAAAATTTGATTTTTCAGCGTTCATCGTGTGATGAAGCCAGTGGGTGGAGCTAAAATTCCATGAAGCGCAAAGCCCTTCTTGTAGAATTTTAGCGACGACCACTGGCTTCTTCACAAGAATTTCAATTCTTAAATAAAAAGTACACTACTACAGTAAATTCTGGGTTTAGAGATTTAGATTCAATGGTACTTGTCCATGTTAAGAAAGAAAAACAATTATTCAAACCTTATCTTCAGATATTAATGTTAAAAGATTACAGGGATACAGACAAGGGGTCGCCCACTCCCCCACTGCGAGTAAAAAATCGGATGGGCGCCTAAAATTAATATGACAGTCGCCCAGCATGCCATCGTCAGCTGTCAGCGAGTGTCTGGCGTGTTTTCGCCATGGAGTAAAATCTGCCACCTCAAAGGGCATTGCAAACTTCCGCGCCGATATATGCGTTGGATATTCAATGTTCCGTCATTCTTTTGTGTTGGATTTTATTCACTATTGAAAAACAACATGGCCGCCTCCTCCGATTCAGTGATTGACAGCAAAATATCTTGACCATTAATTTAGTAAATTTTTTGCGCATAATGTGGTGATACATCGCTGGTGTTTCACACCTGGTAGCTAAAAAGAAGCAATACCCTGAAGAAAGGAGGGTTTACTACAAAGCCTACGGAAACAATGCAAATCTCGCACAGATTCTGAATAAAAAAATCTCATGTTTCTGGCGTTTTAAATGTGGGCCCCTAAATTTCTGGCTGGGCGACTAATTTTCAGTTTTTAGGGGCCCAGTTTGCTTCTATGAAAAATGAGTTAGTCTGTATCCCTGGGTTATGTGATGATTGCTTGATAATCTTGGAGCCAAGACAATTTTGTCATCAGAAGAGCAATTCTCTCGTTTAAGAGCTGACCCCCTTTTCTAATACTTATCTAGTTTGACTAGTCAGACAGTCTTTATGGGTCACTCAGTAGAACAGCCGGGCTGCGTAGCGCAATCGGTAGGGCACCTGACTCATAAGTCAGAGGTCCTGGATTCAATACCTGGTCTGGGCACATACTTCCATTTCTCCTTCCCCTGATTCAAGAAGGGCACTTGTCAGTTATTGGCGAAAGTATGTGCACCTAGTACTGGTTAACCGTTAGGAGGTCTAAACCTGACCAGGAGCAGTGTGGTTACCGTTAGGTTAACTGACCATCTCGACATGGCCATAGCTGTTTACCGTGGATGTAAAGCAACAAATCAATCCATCAATCACTCAGTGGAACAGGAAAAATGGCTGCTCAATTTATATAGGCTCACTGGATCTACATTTTGTTTCAAGGGCCCCAGAAAAGGTGGCTTTTGAAGGCAGGTGACCCCATAATAGAGACAACCATGTAAGAAGATTTCACTGTATATCATTAATTTTACTTTTCAGGTTGCAGTTGACCGCTATGGAGAAGTCATTCAGAACCTGGAGTTTGCTCGAGACCTCCAGAAACAGTTTAACATGATCAGTGTTGATGTAAGTAGGAGTCACCTGTCTACAGATTTACCTATTTTAGAATTGAAACTTGAATTTTCGCTTTTCTTGGGATAATGAAGCTGGTGAGAGAAGTTTTGATCCCTGCAAAAATTTTAGTCATGACAACTAGCTTCATCACTCCAGTCAACTTGCAAATGCAAAATTTCAGTTCATAAAGTTACAGTTAATCATATGCCATATATGCTTCATACTACAATTGGTAACATGAAAATACATTGAGGGCCTCATGGAAGATTAGCTATTACATGTATTTTTGTATGTGCTAAATGTTGTTACCCTCTTTAAATAAAGTCTTTACTTACTTACTTACTTACATAAAATTAGAAGCAAGATATTTTCGATAGTAATTTTATCATCTGCTTTTTTGGTACCTTCGCATATGCAATGCCCAGCTCCTCCGTCTTTTCGGATGGGGCGTTAAACCAGAGTTGTGTCTTTGTATGACCTATATGTTGGTTGGACGTTAAACCCAAGTTCGCTCACCCAAGTTTTGTGAAAATTGAGTTCAAAGAAAAATATAGATAACTTAACCATTAGTTCTATGATGTAGCTTTTTGCCTTCACTTAATACGCTTGCAAAAGAAGGACTACTAACCCTTCAAGCGCCAAAAAGCAGACGACAAAATTTACGTCTGCAAAAATTTCAAATTATATTTCATCCAAGCTATATCGTATTGAAAATTCAAAAACTAGAGGGCAAACAGTGTAGATCTAGATGAGGTGGCTCATTATGAGCCACCTCATCAGGATCTGCACTGTTTGCAGATTCTGCCATTTTCATCACTGGCGCTTTAAGTGCTTATCTTGAAATCTGTCTATTCCCTATTTCAGTCTGAGAAGGTGATGAAGAAACAAGCGAAGCGTGACAAAATGGAGCGCCAAGTTCAGGAGTGTAAACGTGTGAGGGAAATCTTACAGTTTCAGGGTCTCCTTGACAGTCTCGGGTCCGACAATGTACGACAAGACTTCCAAACTGGCAAACATGGTGCAATTGTGAGTATGAGCTCTACATTCAGGGTTGCCACTGTTGGAGAAATTGTAGTGCGCCTTCTGTCGTCGGAGTCTGTGATCAGGTTAAGCAATGTTAAGAATTGCGTCTAACTCTATGTTCAAGTATGTTTCTTACAGTACAGCAGCTATATTCATCATACTTGGTACATACCGTAATCAACCCTTTTAGCGCACTGTGCGCTTAACTTTTTCAAAATGGCGGCAAATACTTGTAGTAAATTTCCTTATAAGTGCATATTGCAAGGATTTATTATACATTGAAGGAAACAAATTTAATGACCAAGCATAGGAGAAAAGCTGCTTATGGTCACACAAGCTTTGCTAAAATGAAAAATGAAAGATTCTGTAGCATTTTCCAGCTCTTGTATACTAGCAAATAAAGGTGTAAATCAGTAAAAATATGTGCGCTTATAGTCATATGCCTCATAAATTACCATGTGTACGCTTATAGGGGCATGTGCGATAATTGGGTTGAATACGGTACATGTATATACATCCATATGACTGCAGCAGCTGCATCACACAATTGTTTGTCCTTGACCTATATGTCACAGTTGACTGACTTTGCTGTTTGGCACTGTTTTTAAGGCAAACTTTTTAGTTTTGAAGATACCTTTGAGACAAGAGAGTTGATGCTTGGCTAAATGGCATATCCCTATAATTGCAGCAGCTGCAAAGCATCTATGCTGACTCCTGTGCCCTTGACCTTTATTCATGGGACCAATGATTTTGTCTTATATTTCCATCACTTTGATGGATTAACATGATACATGACATAATGGACCAGTCTGACATTGCGAATGTCCTCATACTATTTATAGATCACTGTGACCTACATTTCATTGATTGTGAGAATCAGGCACTCAGGAGGCACACTTTGTTGTCTTCTGACAACTCTTGTTTTAGTGACCTTCTTTTGTGCCGATCAAAAAATGTCATGTCAAGTTTTCACATCAGTCCTTTATCTTCTACAAGCCTGAGACCTTAGAATAGAATCCCCATTAGTGCCAACCAGGGCTCGGGAAAACAGGATTTCTTTAGGTCCCAGACCGAAATTCAGAAATTGGGACCGATTGGAAACAGCCCAAAGCCCCCAAAAATCGGTCCCATACTGGCCCAATTCTTAGGAAATTTTCTCTGATTCTGTCAGATACACTTACCTAGCTCAGATGTCAATCTGTTAATTACACATGACTAATCCAATAATCACCTGAGATCTCGTAGTTCATCGCGTTATCTAGAATCTCTCGAGATTACAGTGGTCGTGTGAAAGTAATTAGCTTCGGGCGCTATTACTGAAGTTAAAGACTCTTTGATATGTTATACAGTGGAATCTCGGTACATGTAGTTCGAATGCTGATTTTCGAAACTACCGGATTTTTTGAAGTTGAAACATGGTCCCGATCGTAAGCCCATTAATTCTATGCAAAAACACTTCCGCAAATTCTAATTTCTATTATTCGAAAAATCGGAAAATTCGGTACAGATGGAGTAAATTTACTACAAAAATCCCTCTATTATTCAAAATCAAAATGCATGCTCCAATTTCATGTTGGAAAATAACACCTATTATCATAGATGGGATAAATATTTACAGCCTCAGGTCATCAAGGCCACTTGTACAGGTAATTATCGCTTCACGACCACTAACCTTTTGATGGCTCAGTCTACTGTTGAGCAAAAGGTGTCGGTCTAATTGCATAATCAGGGATACAGACTAGCGGTCGCCCACTCGCCCACTGCGAGTAAAAAATCGGGTGGGCGCCTAAAATTGAAATGATAGTCGCCCAGTTTGCGATCATAAGCTGTCGGCGAGTGTCTGGCGTGTTTTCGGCTTGGAGTAAAATCCGCCACCTCTAAGGGTATTGCTAACTTCCGGGCCGATATCGGCTATGAATATTCGGTGTTCCGTCATACTTGTGTGTTGGATTTTACTCACTATCGAGAAACAACATGGCCGCCTCCTCGTAAAGGAAGATAGATAGATAGATGGATTGGATTTGTCAGCTAAAAATCTTAACCGTTTATAGATTTTTCGCGCGTAATATGGCGATACATCGCTGGTGTTTCACACCCGGTTGCTAAAATGAAACAAAACCATGAAGAAAGGAGGGTTTACTACAAAGCCTACGGAAACGGCGCAATTCTCGCGCAGATTCTGAATAAAAGATTCCCATGTTTTAAATGTGGGCCCCTAAATTTCTGGCTGGGCGACTAAGTTTCAGTTTTTAGGGGCCCAGCTTGCTCCTGTGAAAAATGAGTTAGTCTGTATCCCTGATAATTGACGGGGATTATCTTGTTTGAAGTTTGTAAATTTAAAGGCTAAATGTGATGTCTTTTGTAACCAGCAGAGGCTTGGACTCAGGGGCGGATCCAGGAATTTTGGATAGGGGTTCAAATTAGCTGAAAGGGGGGTTCGATTTATGTAATTTGGCCAATTTGTCCTGAAATTCCCCATGAAAATAAGATAATTTGGGCTGAGAAGGAGGTTCGTTTGAACCCCCCGAACCCCCTCTGGATCCGCCACTGGGACTAGCATGCGCATCCGAAGTTTCGTTTCAAACGGTTTCAGGGCTCGAAATTTACACTCGTCCGCTCGTATTTACAAGTAGCTGATCGGTAAGGACGAGTGGAAATTGTCACTGACTTGCCCTGCCGGACGAGTAGGTTTTTCCTCCATGAAAATTGTCTAATCATGCCGTTCAGGAAATGCACTTTACAAATTGATCAAATTACAGCAAACAAATATTGACTGTAACGCAAAAGCATGAAATCCCGCATCGTGTAATCTAAAAATGAAAACGGAAATGGCAAACTGTAAATAAACGGTGCGCCTGCGCATATAGAACATCGACCCGATGAGGATTCGCACCAACGCGGTTTCGCCTAAGTTGTTTGCGCTCTATAACTGCACGATTACAAATGCATAATCCAACTCAAATAGTTGTATAGGACATTATTTTCACGTCCTCTCTTGAATAAAGCAGAAAAAAATCTACTTTGGTGCAGAAATCTTTATTAATGAAACCTCTTTGGTAAAACCTGAATTGGGACGAAACCATATACCTACGGAAAGTACCGGAAATAACCGAGTGAAAATGAAACTGAAAGTAGAATACATTCGAGAGAAAAATGAGTGATATCAGACAGTTTTTAAGGACGAGTAGATTTTTGAAAGGACGAGTAAAAAATTGAAAGCACTTGCCCTGCAGGACAAGTATGTTCACAAAAAAATTTCGAGCCCTGGGTTTGCGCACGGATCATAAGGTTTGCACACGGCACTAAACAGAGTCTAGCTACACTGCTTGTCCCGGAGTCTTATGGTCCCTGTAATTATACTCTCAGCCATATCAGGTTGTCTCACCTGTCAATCAAGTATGATGTCTTCTATCACGTCCGCTCTGCCTATGAACACGTTCTAGTCTTGTATTTGCTTTTACATGCGTAGTTAAATGTCTTAAAATGTTTGAAACCAAGAACTCCACTAAACACAACAATGTACCACAATTGTACGGAAATCGGGATTAATTCATAGGACTTTGCTTATTGTCATTAGTTTTCGTGACAGGTATCAAATTTTTTTCCTATGGAAATTAGTTAGGTGATGACCTCATCGGCTGGACCGATTCATTTTTCAATATTTCCCGAGCCCTGGTGCCAACACTAAATGCACTCACCTTTTCACAAAACAAGGTCACAGTCACATAATTGTAAAGAAAAAGGACACATTTTCAAGGTCTATCTTGTATTTTATCTTTCATAAGCCTGGGGTCTTGGAATGCCCAACATTGCATGCACCAAGGCATGCCAAGCCATAGTTACAATAATCTACATGAAAACAAAAAGGCAACATGCTTTCTATCTTGGTTGTGTACTGAGCTTCCAAAAGCCTCAGACCTTAGTTACAATCTTCATCAGTGCATGCAACCAGCTACTCCAGGTTACTTACCACATAGGACTGTCCATAAAGCGTTATCATTTGTTGCAAAAGATTTTGATGTTTGGATCCTCTGTGTAACAGCATTCATTCACAGTGATTTTGATGTACTTCGACAAGTAGGATCTTTTAGTACATGGGTACAGTGTGATTAAGCAAAACTACTTCTTTTCTGATAGGTGTTAACAGAGGAAAACCTGGACCAGTTAGATGAATTGTACAAACTGATCTGTCCGACAAGAGAAGGTGAACTGAATTACCACGAGTCTTTGTCACGTGCGGCAGACCACATCGTCAGCCTGATGGATGGGAAAGACAAGGCGGTAGTTGGAACAACATACAAGGAATTGAAGGAACTTCTAGACCTCATTGCGGAGTGTGGATATTTCGAGCACGCTCAACAAGGCGATGAAGAGACGAAGGAAGAAGTAACAGAACAGGAATTTGAGGTTGTGCTTCATGAGGACGTCCCTGATCCAGAATCAGAATTAGTACAGTCATCTTTACCACCCGAAATCCTCCAGGAACCAGAAGTTGGCGTTATCCCACAGACAGCTCAGTTATCCTCAGACGATGAGGCAAGTCTCGATGTTCAAACACAAGTAAGTTTTCAGCCTAAATATCACCAACTACTCTAGCTTATTTAGACCTCTGCATCTTGTAACTTATTAGCTGAAGACAGTGCTCCAGATAAGAAGGGGTAACAGAGATAATTTAGGGATAATTATCCATATTTCTCCATTAAAACATATATTGTTGCCCATCATTAGAACCGTCTCGTCGAGACGGTTCTAATGAGGGGTCACAACATATGTTTTCTTTGAGAAATAAGAAAAATTATCTTCGATTTATCTTGATTACTCCCTCTTATCTGGAGCTCTGTCAGAAGATTAGCTTATTAGCTGAAGATGAGGCACAGTTTATGGGCAGAAATTTCTGTTTCTTCCCGACATTGATGTCAAAGATGAGATCTCCCAGCATATACTTAATGGTGACAATATGAACAGCTAGGCCTTTTCCAAATTGGTCTTGCTGATAAATCTGACTGCTCGGTGTCTATGGTTTCGATGACATTTTAATAATGGTATTAAAAGATGAACACATGATGTCAGCGACTCAGCATTAACTTCAAGGATACTTTATGCATGCACAATAGCTAGTCAAAAACACACCTCATCAAAAGGCAAAATTCTCCAAAAAATACTACTCAGGTCATTTAAAAATCTTGCAAGTTATGATTCCCAGGTAGTTGACATTTTTACAATAGCTTTTTTTCGTCCTCATGTATTTTTTTTTGCCTGCAAAAAAGAGAGGTCTTAGGGGTATATGAACAATATATGACATCATTTGTATTATCTATTTTAAAGCAGGTAGGGAATCTTCCCGCAGAGGCAGATTCATTTTTCTCGGCAAACACACAAACAGTTCAGCAGCAACAAGAAGCAGCAATGGCATCTCATGCAGCGGTATTCCAGCGGCAACGGCCGTTCCAGGAAATTGTCTCCGAAGTACAGGGAAGCTTTAATTTTCTCCAGGAGTCCACAATCGACATGGAATGTAAGAGAGAATTTTGTAAGCTATTTTATTATATTTACCTATATTTTTATAATGAGTTTTAGTGCTCCAGATGAGGGGTAACAAGAAATATTTAGGGATAATTTTCCATATTTGTCCATAAAACATATCTTGTGCCACTCATGAGAACCTTTCTCACCGAGACAGCTCTATTGAGGGGTCACAATATATGTTTCCAATGAGAATTAAGAAGAATTATCTTAGAATTATCCTCAATACTGCTTCTTATCTGGAGCCCTGGAGTTTACAGTTTTTCTCCTAACCGGAGTTTCCCAAAACAGACATTATCTGTTTATTTTCTCATAAATTCAAAATCTCTCCCTTTTTGATCTGTAAAAAGATATGGAAAATTGGGAAAAATCGGGGAAAAATCTGGGAAAAGTTGAGTAAATTTGAAGTTGAAAGTTCTCACAGGAGGACCAGATGATACTTACGGAAACTTTGGCATTTATTTTTGGGAACTTATGCATTTATTTCCAGGAAACAAAAAAAGTAACAGATAAGTTTTATTCTGATGTTTTTCTAGTGCAGCATTCAATATGTTGTGTTTGTCATTGTCAAAGTGGGCTGCTTTTGAAGGAAGCACTTTGCTGTCAGAGAGAGCAAATTCTTTCCTTTAAGAGTAAGCCCCTTAGAAAAGGGATTCAGCTTCCAGGTATGTAAATGCTGTTTCCCTTCCCTTTTAAAAATGGCCAGCAGGCCATACAAGTATATCTATTAAATTCAGAAATGAGCCATGACATGACAAAACCAAAAAGCGGCATGTGCCCCATTCAAAGACTTGGATCAGCCTGGGCATCCTCCCAGTCTGATCAGAGTCATTGCTTTGCACTTAAGGGTACCTAAGGGTCTAAGCTACCTTCATGTCGACAGCAAACACTGATCAGACTGGGCAAATGCCCAAGTTGATCCGAGTCATTGCGTGGTGCACATGCCACTTGGTTGGTTTTGTCATGTCACGGCTCACATGTTGATGTTTCTTCTTATTGCAGCTCCTCACATGGACCCAGCAGTAGTGGCAGCCCATCCCATGCCGACAGCCTCATCCATGGCCCGACCCCCATCCACACATACCCCAGAATCCCTTTCACAGTCAGGCTTTGGGGCATCATCATACGGAGAACAACAGACTTTAGATTCCGACCCACAAAGTGTTGATCCATCAATAATTTCACAACAAACTGTCACGACAGTTCAGTCACAAGACTTCACAAACTCTAGTTTCGGACAGAGTGCGCGGACACAAACAATTCAGTCGGATAATATGTTTTCAAATGCAGTGTCGGACAGTAGTTCTGGAACAATGTCACACAAAGTGTTAGGCCAGAGCGGAACTGATTCAAGTTTATCACAATATGAAATTCCTCCATCAATACCCTTACCCCCAGGACATGAATCTTCTCAGGTATGCAGAGCTCTAGATAAGAGGGGTATTTGATGATAATTGAGGGATAATTTTCTTTATTTCTCTTTCAAACCATATGTTGTGACCCCTCATCTGAACCGTCTCGTTGAGACGGTTCAGATGAGGGGTCACAACATATGTTTTTATCCAGAATTAACAAAAATTATCCCTAATTATCACCAAATACTCCCCCTTATCTAGGGCTCTGGGTATGTATGGTTTTGAAAGCTTATGGAAGCAGGAAGCCTGCAGTGCCAAGAAGGGGTAACAGTGATTGCACAGGGATAACTTTCCATATTTCTGCTTAAAAAAATCCCCCATTAGAACTGTCTCAGCGAGATGTTTCAAATGAGGGATCGCAACAAAAGATAAGAAGAAATATCTTAGAATTATCCTCAAGTGGAGCACTTAGGATTGATAGAGGGATGTGTATATATGAGCTTCCAAATTTATATATGGCACCTTAAAGGAAACAGAAATTTCTGTGAAAAAAGAATGAAGGTTTAAACTAATGTAAGAGTCAGGCTTCCCACGGAAAGACACTGGCAATAATATTGTCAGGGATACAGACTAGCGGTCGCCCACTGCGAGTAGAAAATCAGCTTGGTGGCTAAAAGTAAAATGACAGTCGCCCAGCTTGCGATCGCCAGCTGTCAGCATGTGTCTGGCATGTTTTCGGCTTGGAGTAAAATCTGCCACCTCAAAGCGCATTGCTAACTTCCACGCTGATATCTGCTTTGAATATTCGGCATTCGGTCATACTTGTGTGTTAGATTTTACTCACTGTCGAGAAAAAACATGGCCACCTCCATTTGAGCGCTAAAAATCTTGACTGTGTGTGATTTTTTTTTTGCAATATGTGGGGATACATCGCTGGTGTTTCACACTCGGTTGCTAAAAGGAAGCAAATCCCTGAAGAAAGGAGGATTTACTACAAAGCCTACGGAAACTGCGCAATTCTCCCATAGATTTTGAATGAAAAATTCTCAGATTTTAAATGTGGGCCCCTAAATTCCTTGCTGGGCGACTAATTTTCAGTTTTTAGGAACCCACCTTGCTCCCATGAAAAATGAGTTAGTCTGTATCTCTGATTGTGAGTCTTGTACATTCTTTTATTGTTACTTACACAGAATACTAGACAAATTGGGGTTCCAAAATATTCCTTGAGATGAGTTCTCTTCCTTCTCTTTGAAAGTATATTTTTGTGGTCCCTGGTCTCTGACAGTCACTGTGAAGCAGTTTCATGTGGATCAAAGTATGCTTTTATGGGTTGTAAAAAAATTAATGTGGAATTATCAAAGTCTCATATTTGTTTGACTGATGTTGGGGTAAAGGATAGCTGAAGGTGTGTGCAAACATGAAAGAATCAGCCTGTGCATCATTTTGCACAAACAAGCTGGCTGGTTTGAGTGTCCACTGTGCACACCTAGCTTCAGGTAGTTTACCTGTGATAGTAATATATAAATGTACTGTGGATTTGTATGTGCCGAAATAGCAAACTCTGCAAAATTTCAAAAATGTTTAGTCCAAGCTACATCATATTGAGAATCAAAAGAATAGAGGGCAAACAGTGTAGATCTAGATGAGATTGCTCATGGTGACAGCCTCATCTGGATCTAGACTGTTTGTTAGTTCAATTTCCTTCTTTTTTTTGGCTCTTTAAGTGTAAAACAACCTTTGCTGACTTACTGCATTACATTAGCTTTATTATCACTAACAGGATAGCCAACAGTCCCAAGGGGAGAAGAAGCCTGCATCATTTCACATGAATCCTAATGCCAATGTATTCCAGTCCCAGCTGTACTCTGAGAATCAGGGCGGAGCAGAGGAAGAGGACAACACAGATGACAAATCAAATGACACATCCAGTTTTCAAGGTAATATAAGCCTACTTGTCTGGGCGAGAAATTTTTAAATGGATAAAAACATTTTGGCAGGCCAATTTCATAAAATAATATCTTCCAACCTTGAAAGAGATGAATTGGCGAGACTCAAGTATTCATTTGTTCATCTACTTGTCAGGTATATTTCTCGTCTCATGACCTTTCTGCTGAGTATTGATTATTCTTCTAGTTACCATGTTTACTTTCACTTTCGGCGAGATGTGTTTCGTGTCGCCTTAGTGCAGAAAGAACCGCTTAGGAGTTCTAAGCCTGCCCAGGAATAGTGTGGTTAGGTTAACTGACCATCCCGACATGACCATAGCTGTTTACCATGGATGTTAAGCATCAAATCAATCAATGTTTGTTTATGTTAATAACTTCCTTTTGTGCATTTCCCTGACAGTATTTTGATAGTATATACATGTAGTGAATAATTCCCTGACCTTAAGCCATAAATGATTTAAGGAGACAGTATACAGCAGTAGTTCAGCCATTCAGTGAAGACTGGGATCATCATGCACACACGTGCAGTCTGATCAGTCTGCTCTGACTTATATTGAATATTTTGAATAATAAGATAATAGAAAATCCAGTTTCTATTTACAACATAGTCAGTCATAAAACAATGTACAAGTCCTTTCCTTTGATGTGTGCCTGTGGTAAATGTGTTTTATGTTAATTGTTCTAGGACACCCTTTTTCTACATGATTGTATAAAATAAATATTGACACAGAGGTGGCGGCTTCTACCTTTTACTGAGCACCCGGTGTCACTTATGCCTGGCCGAGTTACAAATTAACCTCTCCTTGACAACAGTACTGCATTCTGGTTGTTTTGAAGGGACAGCCCCCTCCACCATACTTCCCACAGGCACACACCCTCCTGCTCCACTTACAGGCAAATAATTGTGGTACATGTATTTGTTTCTTTTTAGGTGGCACCTTTACCAACAGTAGCAGTAATTACCAACAGTCTCGCGATAACCAGAGAGGGGGTCGAGGTGGCTTTCGAGGTGGTGATAGAGATCGGGGAGAGAGGGGTGGTCGCGGGAGAGGGGGCAGCGGTGGTATGAGTAATGGCTATTCCAGAGGCGGTGGCCGAGGAGGAGACAGAAATTATAGCAGTAAGAACTTTGCAAATGTAGTCTATGTAAGATATAGAGGACCATAAAAGAGCTGTTATTTGAAATGTTTATTTTCTTTTGCAATGTCCCAGGAGTATGTAATCATCAGATAGATTTTCCATCTACACATGTTTGGTTAGACCTATTGTCTAGTCGGTCATTTGTAAATACAGTGAACCTGTATACAGGGGTCACCCAATAACAAAAAATGGCTGCTTTCAACAGGGGACCCCTTCACTAAACCCAGCACACACAAGGTCATCTCCATCCAGTGGAACGTAAATAGTAGAATATGTGAGATTGTTATACAGGATCATTTTCTCTGTATTTTATCTCAGCTAACCCCAAAAGGTTGTTGCCAAAGACCGCTATGGACAAGTTAGACTGTAAAATGTATGGACAAGTTAGACTGTAAAATGATGTTTATGCAATAATGTATAATCATGCCCGTAATGAAGTTTTGAAGGAAAAAAAAAAAAAAAAAATGAAATGATTAAAAAAAAATGAAATGATTAATCATGTTTCCAAGGTAACTGGTGTTCCTTGCTCTATTGAATGTCAATACCTGCGTTGCAGGTAATTACCAAGGAGGTTATAACCAGAGAAATGATTACAGATCTGAGGGTTACCAAGGTTACGGCAGTGGTGGCTACAACAGGGATAGAGAAGGTGGCTTCAAGAGAGGAGGTGGTCCACCAAGAGGGGGCAGTAGAGGAGGTATGGGGGCTGATACATAAAAAGTGTAGAGGCGGGGGCAGGGGCAGGAGCATATTTGTTGAAACAGACCTTGTTTATCTGATGCTGTGAAAGCAGTGTTTTTCTACCATTGTTTTATTGGGACTGTCATTTAGGACTTCGTGTTTGCTTTGTTTGGAAAAGGTAGGCCTTCGTAGATGGGATCTATCATAGAATAGAATTTGCTCCTCTTGCAAATGTTTTCCTTGAAAAGTTTACTCGTATTGGTTAGGGAGGTAAAATGAAAATGGCAGAGTTACTTCCCTTGAAAGTGAACCCATTTTAGCTTAATATATAGGGCCCGTTTGTACAAAGCATTGTTAGCTTAACAAGCTTGTTAATGGGTCAACTCGTTAAGTGTTTTATGACTTTACAACCAAATACACTGAAATTTTTTTTTGAAAAAATGTGAGATGCTTTTGCAATGCAAAAGCTTCTCACATTTTTCAACAAGAAAAATGTTGGCATATTTGAGATATGAGCATTTGAAATTTTAACGAAAGTTAGCTAAGATGTTGTTAGTTTTGAATAACTGGGTCCATGTGTATACTGCAATAGTGACAGAATTTCAAGAGTGATAACTCATAAATGCAAGATATCTTGATATTTTAAAAGTCCTAAAGCTTTGTTTTTCAAAGAATTTCACTGCTGCTATGTTTTAACCCAAATTCATTTATTTAATCCAGAAATAGTTGATTCTCAGCTGTCTAGCTGGTAACATATACAGTGCTCCAGATAAGAAGGGGTAACACAGATAATTTAGGGATAATTATCCATATTTCTCAACAAAAACATATTTTGTGACCCATCATTAGAACTGTCTCATCGAGACGGTTCTAATGAGGGGTCACAACATATGTTTTCGTTGAGAAATAAGAAAAATTATCTTTGAATTATCCTCAATACCCCCTCTTATCTGGAGCTCTGCATATAGTAGGAAACAGTTTTGCTATTTTCATTTTACCACCCTTTCTAATGGAAGCCAACATTTAAGGAAAGAAGGTTTTCCAGGAGGAGCATATTCTTTCCTTTAAGAGACCTCATTCATGGAGGGCTTTTTCTTCCAGGGAAAATACAGGAAGACAGAAGAAACGTCTCTCTTTGAGAAATGCTGTAATGACCCTAAAATTTTGGACACCTGAAAGTCGGACTATCATTGTTCGAAAATTCTGAGAAAGTGGATTTTACACACGCTAATACATCCAAATGATGCTTAGTGAGTGACAAACATTGTAGACCCTGATCAAACTGCTTCAGAAGCAGTTTGATATGGGTCAACAATAATTGTTTCTACCTGTCATGTCTGAATATTTAGGGTCCTTATGGTATTTGGGAAAGATATAGACCTTAACAAATAGATATTATTTTTCCATAATGTTGCGGAAGAGTTTTTGTAGGTCAACAGTCTTTATTGTTACATGTATAACAGTGAAGTAAACATTCTAAATTTATAACACCAGGTTTTGACTAAAATGATGATGTAACCAGTATAGACCCTGATCAGGGATTACACTGCTATTCCACCCTAATATATTATTAATTTTGTGGGGTGGGGGGCAGGATTATGGAAACTCATTTTATACATGATTTTCTTGAGGAAAAGGCTGTGTGAAATTATAGAACAATTACCATAGCTAAACAAGCCTATGATCTCTTTTCTCATTTAGGTCCAAGGGGAGGTTTTTCCAGAGGAGGAGGTCGTGGGGGCAGTGACCGGCCAGGAACTGGAAGTAGAGGCTTCGGGCGACCAAACTTTAACCAACAGCAGACAGCATGAGCAGACGACACAATGACTGTTAAATGAGCTACATTATGGGTTAATTGGTGTCTTATCCCATGAATAATAAGCAAAGACGGGGTTTTGCTTGTTCTTTTATGGCAGATGGCACCTCACCCATAATACATTAAAATTCAGAAATCACCCACTCAATTTTAACTGTGCACCATTTTCATTAAGTTTATATGTGTTCCGTTATGTTACTGTACAAATGTTGACATTTGTGTTTTCTGTTTTTCATTATGACTGGCTTGTTTGCTTTGGCAAAAATGATTTGAAGATAGCTTTGTAAGACACCTATGCAACAGTTACACAGTTACAATTAATATCATATTAAAACCTCAGAGATGTGGGTGTGGTGTGGTTTAAGGATATTTCTGTGGTAATTACTCTTTTGCTTCATAAAAACATACGTTGTGGGCCCATTATTAAAGTTGCAAGGTCTGCAAATCTGACCCCCTTCAATCCATTAAAATAACATCACATTCTACCAAGAACATAAATTTCAGCGTGCCAGCCAACTCCTAGTAACTATTTTTCGCAAGCATGTATTAAAAATGATGTTCAAACATTGTTTATTTGTAAAAAAATTTCAAAAAGCTATAACTTGTAATTAGCAAAGTATTCCTATTTTGAACCCCTAACTTTGCTTGAAAGGATTTCAACTGAGTGTTCTGGTTCTAAAAATGGATACTGAGATGAGTAGCACCACCCAAACAGGCTAAAACAAGGGTCACAAAGGATTTAATGTGCATAACAGGACTTATCAGAAAAGATTATAACCACTGCAGGGAATTATTGTCTGGAAGCCAATAAATATAAAATCTGGAAAGAATGCTCCTAAATGGGCAATTTCTGCCAATATTGATTTGTTTTCTATTTTTATTCGATGAAAGCATGCTCAAATACTGTTTTCCTCAAAAAATGGTTCAGGGGCAAAAATACATTAAACTTGCATAACTTGCATCTTTAAAACCTCCATAGTGTTGCAGTTTTGCTGAGGGCTGAAAACAGTTTATTTTATGGCGGTAACATGGAAAAAATCTCAACTTGATTCCAAAACCACACCTTACATGGAGTTCATACAGCACCTGATTTAATTTTAAAGAATATTGATTTTTTTTTTCTTTGTATGTATTAGAAAGAACATTTGCCATATCTGGGCATCTAAGTTCATGTTACGGGTTGCTACAATATAAATTTAAAGTGTATGGATACTCCACTGTAGGATGGTTTCCAATTCTACAAAGAACTTATTGATACGCTTATAAGGTTGTTCCTCCAACATGTAAAAAAATGTGTTATATGGCAATATGTGAACATATTTATGCCCATCTGAGTTGGGTTTTCCCTCCAACATCTAAAAAACACCTCAATCTCTCCTAGGAGACATTTGTAAACTTCGGGTGTTGTTTCTTAAGAGAAAAACTCGTAGCAGAATTACACTAGGCTGATTTAGTTATAAGTATCATTCTGGAGGCCATCTTATAGCCAAGTAAACACAATAGTGTTTATTTTTTCTGCTTTGGGACTATTTGCAAGGAAAGAATCTGCTCTATGAGAGCAAAGTTTTTCTTTTCTAAGTCTTCCCTTTCAAAGTGGCCCCTAAAATAAGGGAGGCAAAATTTTGATTCCATAATAAGCTCCCTTGGTGGTGTATTCATATAACTGAAGATAAAATTTTTGATCAATAATTTAGAAGTATTCTGTTATTCTCTCAGTGCACAGTAGCAATATTTGTTTTGATTTTTTGGTCAGTTTATTTTTTTTCATCAAGTACTGCTTAAAGTTTCTTGAAGTACATTTATGTTGTTTTGCTCAAGTTTTCCTTGTATATATGTTTTTTGGCAGAAAGCTTTTAACCCTTTTGTATCTTTTCATGATTTTTTGGCATTCTTTTACAGACAGCCTATTAATGAAACGCATAGAAGTAAATATAATAGTAAATACAAAGTCAACTCTAGGTATCTTGACAGTCATCTCCAACTACTGATATTTCAAAGTAAATTTTCTGGTCCCAGAAAAGATACTATAACATACCAGTAGTTTGAAATATCCAGAGTTGAATTGTAAAGAAAAATAGGGAATGTGTCTAAACCATATTCTTTGATATAAGAGGGCATTGTACTTTGAGATATTTTTGTTTGAGATGTACAAAAAAAAGAGAAGAACCAACTGCGCTTTCCTTGTTAACATCTTTTATAGTGCTAAGTTATCCACTGAAAAAGAGAAAATTATGTTGATTTCTTTCTTTGATCAGTTTCCTGTTGTTGTTGTTTCCATTCTCATGATGATGTTTTGCAGGAGGCTTAGCAAATGAATCCATAGTTGCACTCTCCTGGCATCAAGTTGTCGATTTCAGTTTTCTGATTTTGAAAGACCTTGTTTAAGACATATCCATACATTCAAGTGCTACAAGGGAGGGAATAAAAGTTAAGAATGGAAGTGGAGCTCATGACTCAATTTGATATTTTGAATGCTTGCTTCCTTTATCCAAAAAAAAAAAAAAGAGTATGCTTTGAAAAAGCAAGAAATATTTCTTGCTGGGAAATTTTCTGGAATTAAGGTTTAAGAATTATTGGCTAAGACTTTTCGGATTCAGAATTCATGTTAAGGATCTTTGGTTTGATAAAAGTCATTAAAGATATTTTGTTATAATTTTATTTCAGTGAAACTTCATTCTTGCGAAGTTTTACAGAAATGAAACTTTTGTAAACATTTTGAAATATGAACATTGCTAAAGAGAGATTATTTTGTATCTTTCTACAGAAGTTCAATGCAAGCTTGAATTCTAATTATGTGTTGTTTAAATGGGTTGTCATATCATCTACAGTTTTTGTTAAGCCTTTGTGGTATACAGAAAGCATATTTTGGTGTAAAAACCTCCATTACAGTTATTCTTGAGTGGAAATACTAATTTATAATTGAGGAAGAGATTACATGAGTGAGCAGATATGCCAATGTCGCAGATGCTGACATAATATATACTTGCAAGCTGGAGTGCTGCCCGCTATACTTACTTTATTACGTGTGCGAGATAATCATGAATACTATTTACTAGAAATACCAAAAAAAGAGAAAAAAAATGCAGAAAAAGTGTGAAAAAAAAGAGACTTTAATTTTGATGTGTGTTGTGGGAAAAGTCACTTGTTTGGAGGCACGGAAAGATTGGGTAGGCTTTTAGAGGCAGAGAGTATTTAAGTGACAAGAACTTATAATTATGAGTCATTTTCAGGGCTCCAGATAAGAGGGGGTATTAAGGATAATTCAGAGATAATTTTTCTTATTTCTCGACGAAAACATATGTTGTGACCCCTCATTAGAACCGTCTCGGCGAGACGGTTCTAATGAGGGGTCACAACATATGTTTTTATGGAAAAATATGGGAAATTATCCCTAAATTGTCCCTTTACCCCTTCTTATCTGGAGTACTGAATCTTATATTCACCAGTCAAGGTCAGAGTTGGCAGTGAGAAACTGTCAGGAATTAACCTCAGGGTGGGGTGGGTAGAAGCAAAGAGCAATTTTCAGCAGCAATTAACTCAAAGATATGACTAACAGACATCTAGTCAGAGCAACTATAGAGAGGATTTAATATATCAACCCCTTGCCTGGTGAATATGAAGTCGTGGCTAAAGTGACAACCTAACTTGGGCTATAGTATGAAGCAGTTTGAGCAACAGAAAATGCAGAGCTGAAGAGCTCCAGGTGAACAGGGGATATTGAGGATAATGCAAAGATAATTTTGCTTATTTCTCAACAAAACATACATTGTGACCCCTCGTTAGAACTGTTTTGCCGAGATGGTTCTATTTAGAGGTCACAAAATAAGTTTTGATGGAGATATATGGAAAATAATCCCTTATTTATTCCTGTCACCCCTTCTTATCTGGAGCACTTAGAGCGTCAGGCTTGCTGAAGTTCTTGGGTAGAACTTTGATATTTATTGACAAAACTACAGGGTAGTAAAGCTGTCCCACACAGTTTAAGGTGCAATGATACACTCCCAAGGGAGATAAGTTTGACAAGTAGTCTCCCTTTTCAATGGTGGCTACTCTTAAAGGAAAGAATTTGCTCTCAGAGAGAGGAAATTCTTTTCTTAAAGGTAGCCCCCATTAGAGAATGAATTCTCCTAGGGAAGCATATACTATGCTTTTAAAGTCATCTTCTGTGTAAAATGGGTGACAAGACTGTGAAGTGTATCCTTAGACCTTTATCACAGAATTAAATGACAGGAGAATAATAATTTGTTTGAGAAAATCTGAAGTTTCTTTGTTTGAGAAAATCTGAAGTTTCTATCGAAAGAAATTCAGTTTGTAATGTCATTGAAAAAATTGGCAGGTCATGGCATGCACTGTCTGCCATGCTCCGATAACAATGTTGTCATAGATCTGTTACCTTAGCAACTTAAGAATTAACAACTGTTATGCTTGGTAGTACCTTGGCAGAATGTTGTCTTGATGACGTCACTTTGACATCAATATGACCTCTTCGTTGGTGTGCTGACAGATCTGTGTCATTGGCATCGGGAGCATGGCAGACAGTGAATGCCATGCCAGCTTATTTTTCAATGACATTGCAAACTGAAATTCTTTCAACAGCTTCAGATTTTAGATTTTCTCCAACAAATAACCTCTCTCAATTCGTTTAATTCTGTGTTCATTATGTTTTGAGGAATAAAAAAAAAGTTTTTTTTTTTCATTCTCCAGACTTCGGCTTTTCAGAGCAAAACATAAATAGTAGCTATATTTAGCTTCAAAAAGATTGGAACAAACTGCTTCATACGAGGAAAGGGCTCCAAATTTCATCTGAACAAATTTTGCGCCCTTTCCATAATATACAGATTATTGATAACTTCTTGAGTGCAAACTTTTGCATTTTTTTTGTGAAATTAGACAATGTTTACTGCCATAATAATGTGCTAGACTGATAACCTCATTCATAGAACGAAGAGATAAGTTCCAGAGAAAAATAAAATTTTGTGGATTCATCATGTTTGTGTAAAATCTAGTGTGATTATCGCTGTGTAAAATTTTATTTCATTTCTAAGATTTTGTGTTTTGCTATGTGTGAAACAGAAGATTTTTAAAGAGAAATACTCAAGAACAAAAGAAGCTTTTTGAAGAAACGGGAAGTGCTAGACAGAGCTCCAGATAAGAAGGGGTAACATGGATAATTCAGAGATCATTTTTCTTATTTATGAATGAAAACATGTTATGACCCCTCATTAGAACTGTCTCAGTGAGACGGTTCTAATGAGGGGTCACAACATGTTTTTATGGTAAAATAAGGAAAATTATCTCTGAATTATCCCTGAAACCCATTCATATCTGGAGCTCTATGCTATATATACACATGTGCAGTTTGTTATCTTAGCAGCTGCATTATGCGAAAGCCTGTCATAAGGCACATGAAATGTGTTTGCCTTGATCAGCATATGCACTTGTTGCATGTGCAGTTTTCCTTAGGTGGGTACACCTCAAGTGGTTTTCTGCTATTTTTACAAGGGAAACAATATTTGCTATTTCCAGTTTACCTCCCTGTAGGACACAGTCCATCCAGAGGGGATAGGGGTTATATCTTAGAGGAGCTTCGGAGTTGATCTCCAATTAGAAGGGAGAACAAAGTGAAAATGACACCTGCTTCTCCAGAAAGTGTACCGGTACTTCCAGAAGAAGCAACTCATCTTTTTGTCTCTTTTCTCAACGGGGGCAAACCCCAAAAGGAAAGAATAGGCTCACCAGAGCAAATTCTTTCCTTTAGCAGACAACATTTTGGAAGGGCTTCCTGTCCAGGGAAGCAAACCGGAAGTCGCTAAAGATATTTCCCCCCTTTGAAGAAATGGCAGAAAACAGAAATAAAGATAAACCCATTCACCATATGCAGTCTGATCTTGTAGAATTGTTTCCGGTGCTACACCAGCCCACAGGGGCCAGCTGCACTCCAGATAAGAAGGGGTAACAGAGATAATTAAAGGATAATTTTCTTTATGTCTCCAAAACAGGCACATTGTGACCCCTCATTAGAACCATCTCACAGAGACAGTTCTAATGAGGGGCCAAAACATGTTTTCATTGAGATATAAGAAAAATTGTCTTTGAATTTTCCTCATTAATCGCTCTCTGTAGTTTTGGGCCAAGCTAGGTTTACAATATGCCATTAGCCCTTTCAGCACCAAAAAGCAGA
Organism: Ctena decussata; assembly: GCA_963989385.1. Classification (NCBI taxonomy): domain Eukaryota; kingdom Metazoa; phylum Mollusca; class Bivalvia; order Lucinida; family Lucinidae; genus Ctena; species Ctena decussata. The sequence continues at coordinate 21,423,145 of OZ022508.1, forward strand.
TGACAAAATTTACGTCTGCAAAATTAAAAAAAAATTTGGTCCAAGCCACATCATATTGAGAATTCAGACACTAAAGGGCAAACAGTGTAGATCTAGATGAGCCGCCTCGTCAGGATTTACGCTGTTTGCAAATTTGGCTGTTTTCGTCTCATGCGCTTAAAGTGTTAGGGTGCTCCTACTACTAATTCAGTTTAAAAGTGTTTAGATCACTGTATTCACTCTAACATGGACATGTTTTCGAGCACTGAAATGTTTTGGGTGAAAAACAGCGTATGAGTTGCTTCCAAGTGTGATTCCTCAAACTCTTCCGGGTCACATCGACTATTTGGACAAGGACAAGTCATCAGTCTATTGAAATATATAAGAAATCTTAAAGACTTCTCCTAGGAGAAGGTCAACACTCTTGCCACCAAAACAGTCAGGCTGTTGCAGGATGGTCATGCTAACTTATATGTCATTCATCAGAACCAGTCTACCAGCGACATTGTAATGATTGTGCCTAAACTTTAGTTCATATAGCCCCAATCACTCTGGAATTGCCAAAGGATGTATAGTGTGCAACAATAAGGAAATAAGGAATCAAGTTCTGGAAGACATTGAAAAATTTTCCTTTAACTACTGAATATTGTTGATACGTCAGGAGTTGGTCCAGGAAACATTTGAAAACGCTACTAGATAAACATGCAAAACTTGCAATTACAAACAAATGTAGCTGTAACTAACTATAGAAGGATGATGGATATAGTGGTCATAAGAAGAGGTCAAGCATATTACTTAATAAGCTTTTAGGTCAGGAGTCGACCTAGGGAACATTTGAAAATGATACTAGATAAACATGCAACTACAAGCACATCATAGAAGGATGATGGATATAGAAGTCATAAGATAAGTAGAGGTCAAGCATGTTACTTAATAAACTCTTCTGTTATTCCAGAAAACTGGACACACTGGGCTTGACTGATGCCAGAGTTGGAAAGATAGACAGATAAGTTGGGAAATGTAGAGTAGTGGGAAATTCCCTTGCAGTGCTGGAACTTAGTGAGGCAATCTAAATACACGAATGCTCTATTATTAAAGCAAAGACTCTGAACAGCGCACAACCTCAAATGCGATTATAGTGTGAACATTAGTAGAGAAGAATACAGTATATAACAGAGTGATACACTACAGTGAGACTACTTGGGACTCAGAACCAACCAACTTGTAACTGAGAAAACCAGAGCTTAAAATAAATCCCCATCTGCAGTGCAAGGGACCATGCCAGAAGTCAGAGGTTTTGGGAAACAGAGGAGATCTGCCAAACTTCTCTGAATGCTTGACAGCAACAAACAAAATACTGCTCTAGAAAAGCAACACTGTGTTCCTTTACTTCTGTGACTCAAAAACAAAGAGAGTTAACGCGACTAACCATAGAAAATGGATGACATGTTTTTGAGAACCAAACAGTTTTGATGAAAAACAATGGACAGGCCAAATAAACTGCTTCCCAATTTGATTATCTAACTCCCCTAGGTTGCATCGTTCCATTCAGGAAGACTCGACTGTTTCGCGGAAATTAGCCAGAAATTTGAAAGGCTTCTCACTTGTGGGCAGAACTTTTGGTGCCAAAAATGTCATGATATTGAAGGACAGTCAAACTGCTTTTGGATGCTTTCCTCAAATGCTGTACAGGCTGCAGATTTATTAAATATTGCAGCAAAAGAGTACCAAACAGGCCATTCAGGATCTTTCTAAGCATCAATAGCATCAACAAAGGTCTCCAAAAAAGTGCTTGTAAATACAAGTAGATGTTTCACAAGGGTGGACTATTAATGTAGTGCTTTTACCATAACACATTTTGGCGGTTACAGGGGTGGGTTGCGAAGTCATCTTCAGGATTCTGAGAACAACCCAACCTTCAGCAGCTATGGCATATTGTAAAGGTGGACTGGCTTATGTGGATTATATTAACTCTTAAATGGCAGAATTTGCAAACAGTGCAGATCCTGATGAGGTGGCTCATAATGCCACCTCATCTAGATCTATATTGTTTGCCTTCTAGTTTTTGAATTTTCAATATGATATAGCTTGTATGAAACATATTTTGAAATTTTTGCAGAAGTAAATTTTGTCGTCTGCTTTTTGGAGCATTAAGAGTTAAACTAAGTGCTTTTGCTCAGTTAGAATATGGAGATGAGTATTATTGAAGAACAGATAAGTTGCTAGTCAGCATAATAAATATGAATTTAACTGATTAACTTTGTTTTCCAAAACATTGGAAAGATTAGTCTAGTTTTTGATGTACACACTAATGATGTCTTTCGCTAATGAGACATTAAAATTTCAAAACACTGTCATTTTTTGCTGAAAAAATGTGAGGAGCTTTTGCAGTGCAAAAGCTTCTCGCATTTTTTCGCAAAAATATTAGTGCACGTCATTTTATGCATATTAAAAGACTTGACAAACCATTGGATAATGACTGTCAGGCTACCAATGCTTTGAACGGCCGGCCCTGGTGTGCAAATCCAGAAGTGAATAGAGTAGAGTAGCGAGTAGTTACTACTTCAGCCGTATAAGGCATACACACAACCAGTCAACCATATATTTAAAAATTATCTTCATATTCATGAGCAAACTAAGTAATTTAAGATGTGAATTGTGAAAGATGGCAAAGGCTGATCAGGGTGTGTCACCCGTGTGCAGTTCTTATATGCTTGGAGACAGGTTATTTCATGATGCGGCTCTAGAGTAATCATTTGAGATGCACGGGAACACCTACTTGTCTTTCTGCCATGTTTTCCAAGGGAGACATTTTTTGTGACTTCCTGTATGCTTTTATGGAAGACAAAACCCTTCTATAGAAGGGTCTGCTCTGAAAATGATTTTCTCTTGATGAGGAGCCTTCTTTTGGAAGGGCTTTGTCATTCAGAAAAGCAAACAGGAAGACACAAAAGTTATTCCCCTTTGTGAAAAATGTCAGAAAATTTCCAGGTGTACCAGTTTGAAATGGAAACAAGATAATAAAAATTCTAAATATTGGGACAGATAGATTTGAGTAAAATGCTAACAAATCGGTTTGAGCAAGCATTGCAGATCCTGATCAGACTGCTCCTTAGGAGCAGTCTGATCAGGAGCTACACTGTTTGCCATTCCATCTGCATCATTTAGAGAACCTGTTCATTTTTGGGACAGTAACATAGAATATTTTAGGTGTCCCAATTTTTAGAATTTTGAGGTTACAAATCATGCTTACACCTTTAATTTATTAGGCTTACTGAGGCATTTCAGCAGTGTGCAGTATTGACTGTATACTTTTCTAAAGCCTTGAGTTATCAATAAACTAATAATGAGCAAAGTCAGTGTTTTCTGGTTTAGTCTTAACTCCTTTATGATACCAGACTATAAGTTGTTTTCGTCCAAGGTAAACAGTTAGGGTCATGTCTGGATGGTCATTTACCCTAACCACACTATTCCTGGGCAGGCATAGACCTCCTAAGCAGTTAACCAGCAATAAGTGCATATTCTTTTGCGAGTAACAAACACCTGCCCTTCCTGAATCAGCGGAACAAGAAACAAAAGTGTTGCCAAACTGGATATCGAACCCGGAACCTCTAGCTCTCGAGTCGGAAGCCCTACCGACTGCTCTATGTGGTCCTCAGACTATAGGACCCAAGCAATTCCATTCTGTTGGCAGAAGATTTAGAGCACATAGGACTAGTCTCAAGTTGTGTATGCTCAACGTGGCTTCCTCTTTTCTCCACTGAGAAATGACATATACTGTCAAAGGGCTGAAAAGAAAAATATTATCCACCATAACTAATCATGACCCCAGATTGAGATGAGGTGGCTCCTTAAGTGATTGTGGGTTAAAAGTAAGTAGATAAGTGGCTCATGAACTAAAATCATCCTTCATAGAAGGATGCATGTCGTGCTGCAATAGTGGAAGAGCCCCAGAAGCTCAGTAGGTTAAGTGCTGGCCTACCGATCTAGTGCTTCTAGGGTCGAGCCCTGCTGGAGGCGGAAACCTTTTCAATCCTAAAGGGGTTCCATTGCACACAGCTTTTCATTGTCACCCTTCCATTGTACTGATGACTGAAAGGATGTAAAATCGCAAGTCACCGGGCCGCATAGTGCAATTCGTAGGGCACCTGACTCATAAGTACAGTACACGCAACGTGAAGACTTGATCTGACACGCTCTCGCGTGACACTTAAAATCGCGAGGAAGGGATTAAAATCCACGAGATTCTCTCGCAACTCTCACGCATTTCACACTAAACTTCCTCGCGTGTTTGAAAATCGCCACGTTCCACGCAAGAAAATTCCTCGCATCTCGCGTGAAATTCATAGAGTGATGTATGCGAGAAACTGTCTCGCATCACGCGTGGAATTTTGTCGAGGTAGGTACATGTACAGTAAATGCAAGTTTCTTTTCAAGTACAGACAAGGCATATGATTCGCAATGCATTTTTTTCGGCGCTGATAACGGTTCAATTAATACATAGTAAGCGTGCGTGAATAACCTAACTTATCGCATCCTCAACGCAAGTATTGTTTGACCGTATGGTATTTACATTTACGAATTAAGGATGGGTTGGTAAACAATCATGATCAGCGTAATTTTGTTGCAGTTACGCGGCGAGTTCATTAGTGAGGCTTATGTTTGAAAGAATATTGTTAATAGGTTAGTTAGATGACACAGACAAAAAATTTTGCTCAGCCGCCACCGATAATAGCCCAATCCAAGTCAAAACAGTCACAAAGATCAAAGCGTTTCGATCAGCTTTTGAACTCAAAGATATAGCCGCTAGTGGCACGTGCCGAAAGGTTTACTTATTAACCAATATAAACTTTCTGATGTAAGAGCTGTCAAGTTTCCATTAAAAGCGCACGCGACAACAATGATTTGATTAGCAAATGGGCTGTCTTAGAGGTGATTGACGTCCACTTATCCACTCTCTGAAATATGCAAATTTGTAAACCTGTTGGTTTGACAGCTAAAAAAATTACGTCACAGCTGCATCCTCTTAATCAGTTCATTCATGAAATATGGAAAATATGATTTTGCGTCGTGGATCAATAGTCAAAGTGTTTGGATTTTAAAAATGCATCAAAATGAAGGAAAAATAAGAGGTGAGAAGTTTGATTTTTATTCCGATCTCCGCGTGGCAAAATCACATTATCTACATGAAAAACGAAACTGATTCTGCTGCGCGGAAAAATTCTCAAAGTATTCGGACTAATAAACATAATTTAGAGGTGACTGAACGCATTCAGGGCCTTCGCCATAAATGTGAAGACGGTAGCATTTGTTGAAATACGTAAACACAGCACGTTTATAGGTCAGTCTCGTGCCTTGACATCAAAGGACGCCGCTCAGAGCACAAAATGGTGAAAGGAATCTTATTCCATACGCTGATAGTAAATATTAGGATCAGCCTGCGCATTATTAAATACAATGCGACAAACTGGTATGCTTTACGCGTCATAGCGAGAGCGGTTTACGCTGTCTATTTGTTCGGCACTTTCGGTTATTTCCGGAATGGCGGAAATTGCCGATCGTAATTTTTGCCGCTAAAAATTTTGAGTCGGCGCCAAAAAAGACCAGTCGGTTGGAAACCGGAATCACACAACTTTTTTTTAGGCCCAATGTAAAAATATAAATGAATTACCTGTACAACATATAATGACCTGTGAAATTGACAGGAATCGTTAATCCTTTCCACTCGAAAACACGCGTCACGCGTGATTAAGTTTGGCGCTGATGACTCACCTGAGCATACATGGAGTTAATCCTTTCTCTCTAAAGTTGCGTGTCTCGCGTGAAAAGAAATTGTTTTCTCGCGAGTTTAACGTCACGCATCTCGCGAGTGTCTCACATCTCCCACGCGTTTCACACGCAAAAACCCCACTAAACTTTCGCGGAAAAGATTAAAATTTCTCGAGAGAGCGTGTCAGATCAAGTCTTCACGTTGCGTGTACTGTAAGGTCCTGGGTTCAAAACCCGGTCTGGCCACATACTTTCGTTTCTCCTTCCGCTGATTTAAGAAAGGCAGCTGTCAGTTACTGATGAAAGTATGTTCACTTAGTACTGGTTAACCGCTTAGGAGGTCTAAGCCTGCCCAGGAATAGTGTGGTTAGGTTAACTGACAATCCCGACATGACCATAGCTGTTTACCGTGGACGTTAAGCATCAAATCAAAAAAAAAAAAAAAAAAAAAAAATTGCAAGTCATTCATGCAGTAGTGAAAAGGATGTAGTGATATTTTTCAGCTTTGTTTACTATTCTCAAGTCTGCAGAGGAGATCCTCCAACAGACACCTAAATGCCATCTAGTCTCTGAATATGATAAGCTTCCACAAAACATTGTAGAATTGTAGAATTCTGCTACAGCTGGTGTGGGGGGTGAGGATTCACATTGAACAGACTCATTTAAATAGTCTGCTGTTTTTGTTTCTTTGAGTATTCTTTGCTTCCAAAGGATCTAACATTTCAGAACTTATTTATTGGCACAAAGTTTCATCTTCGTATTACTCAACCTGTTTAGTGCACTGCGCATAAGTTTTTCAAAATGGCAGCGGAATGTAAAATAAAATTTCCTCCCAATTAAGTCCACATTTCAAAGAATGATTAGGTATAAAACCATGAATTTGATGCTAAAAGCATCAGATAGTCGGGGAAGGATGAAGAAGGTTTGCAAATGAAACATAAGATTTTATAGTCTATTCTATTCAGCTTTTGAAACCAAAGCAAAAATTACTTTAAATGGGTGCGCCTGCAATCACCTGCCCCTGTGTGCGCTTATTAAGGCATGTGCTGTAGTTTGGTCGAATACGGTATACATGAAAATTTTGTCAATAAAGAACACAGCATGAACATCTTCTCAAGTCATGACTCACCTGCCTAATTTCAAATAAACGCAAGGATGTAGCAGGAGTTGCCAGTACAACTTCTCAGCAAGGGCCATAGGTCTATAAAGAACAGTCTCATCAAATATCCCACACCACATGGGCACTTCATAGCCTTTAATTCTGATAAATCATCCATTCTACCATTGGAGCCAAGAAATGACAGAGTTGTATCCAACTCTGTTATAATGCATGGTATTATAAACGCACTGCCGAATACATGTACAAGGGAATTCAAAGACAACAAAATCTGGTGTAGTTTCACACATGGTTTATTTGCATCATGATGATCAATAAGAAAAAGCAATATACACATTTGATTCTAAATTGCACAAAATGTTGTTTCACCCTTAAAGTGCCAAAAAAATGAAATGAGTTGAATTGGCAAACAGTGTAGGTCCAAATGAGGAGGCTCAAATTGAGCCGCCTCATCTGGATCCACACTGTCTGCCATCTAGTCTTAGAATTCTGAATATGATATAGCTTGGATGAAACGTTTTTGAAATTTGCACGCGTAAATTTTGTCATCTGCTTTTTTGGCATTTTAAGGATTAAGTATTTAGGATCATTTAAGATAAATGACTTTCATGCTGTGAGTTATGTAAAACAAAGGTGTTTTATGAATTTGTAAACAGACAAGACTAGCAAATATGGAATCTGACAACATTGTATTAATGATGTGAGTATAAAAATTTTGGTTTTTCGTTTACCAGTTTATTGCCAAGTGACCCATGAAAAGGAATTTGAAAAACAGGGTAGCCAATGATCAGATGCTGCAGTACAGATTCACTGTTTTCATTAAATACCAGAATTTCTGAAGAAAAAAATAAAATTCAACATCACAAAATTATCTTTTTAAAGCTCCATCGAAAAACGAGAATTATATGTCAACATTAACTGAAGGCTCTCTTCAGTTGTTTATTGTTGTTTATGAATAACAATGCCTTTTAATGGTCTTCGCCAGTACTTAGGCATTACTGAACAAATCTTTGGTATAAAGGGTGTAAATGTGCCTGTTTCAGTTTTGTTTCCCTCCTCAGCAGGGGTCAACTCTTGACGGACAGACTTTGCTTCTCTAGGAGCAAATTTTGTCTTTAACCCTGAATGCACCAAAAAGCGGACGACAAAATTCATGTCTGCAGAATTTCAAAAAAATGTTTCGTCCAAGCGATATCATATTGAGAATTCGAACACTAGAGGGCAAACAGTGCAGATTCAGATGAGGTGGCTCATTACGAGCCACCTCATCTGGATCTACACTGTTTGCCAATTCAACAATTTTACTTTTTGAGGCTTTAAGGGCTAAGAGCAGACCTCTTTTATTCCAGGAAAGCAAACAGGAAGTTGTTCCCTTTGTAAAAATCCTTGTTCCTTAGGTTGCTGAGAACCACAAAGCTGCGAAAACAAAATTCCCTGACTTTTCCCTGACCAAGTTTCATTTTTCCCTGACCAAAACATCATTTTTGCCAAAACGTTAACATGTCTAATTGTGTGTACTGTATTTAAGAAAGTTTTGTCCGGATACCATTTACTAATGACACTTTTCAAGACAAAGTTAGCGGCTGATTAAACGTTGTGCTGAGTATATATATATTTTGAAAAAAAAAAATCATTAACCCAAATTCAGAGAAACTGCTAAAAACAATAGAATGAAAATACAAGGCTTAAGCACTGCTTAAGCCTTGTATTTCAGTGCTTAAGCCTTGTATTTCCATTGTTGTTTTTTTTTTGTTGTTGTTTTTTATTGCCCAGACATCAACCTGTAAATTCAAAATTCCCTGACTTTTTCCTGACTTCTGCTCTATTTTCAAATTTCAATGACCCATTACAAAATTCCCTGACTTTTCCCTGACCTTGAAAAAAAGTCATATTTCACTGGCTTTTCCCTGACCGTGGGAGCCCTGGTATGAGTGATGTTTATGAATTCAATAGAACATGTTAAATGGTGAATGAATTGTCTGCCTGCAGGTTCCTTAAATGACAGATGACATTTATGAATTACAAAATGTACCCAATTTTTGTTCAAAATACATACCAGTATTTTTGTCCTGGTTCTGTTAATTACCATATCATATACATATTAAAAGAAAATACCTGTCTTAAATGAAAAAACAACAACAAACTAACATGGTCCTTAATCAGTCACCCGATAAAATATGGTCCATATACTAAGGCTATGAATAAAATGCAACATGTCAACTTTGTATTTTGTTAGGTTTACTAGTTTATCAAAGTTTAATATGGCAGAATATCAGAGGTAACACTTGATATGCGGAGGTAAATTGTCTTGGTCATCATACTGCTTATCCAGTTAGATCACTGGCAGTCAGAAGAAAACAATGCTTACGTTATAGGAGCTTGTGGACTGTGAAATATGGGTCAAATTCATAACTGGTTCTTCCCTATTAACATACTGAAACAAGGGCTTCGCAAGTGGTGCATAATACGCCCGTTTAAATGTCATAAAGGAGTTACAGAATGAACAAGATTGTTTACAAAGGGATAGACAGGCAGATAAACAGGGGCAACCACTCTGTCATTAATGACTGCAACATTATTTAAATATTTAACATCTAATACTATTAGTATACCAATTATCAGCTTCCTAGGTAAAGTGGCTCAGAAGTTCAGTAATGCCAAAAGTCAAACAAGACAAGGGAGATAAACTAAATATACTAGAAATACCATTCTTAGTTCTACTACATTCCCTTGACAATTATACAAGGTGTTAAAATATTTTAAAGGGTTAAGGAGTTAGAGTAAACAGGATATTTATGCAAGGGCAGATAATTCAGTAAACAAGAGTTGTGGTTCTTGCTGAAGATAAATTGCCCCATTATTATACACATTCCTACAGTTTCATTCTAATATTTCAAAAGGTTAAGGAGATAGGAAGTGAATGAGAAACGCCTAAAAAATACTAATCAAAGGAAAGTTACTCCAAAATAAAGAGGAGGGAGCAACTATTCTTATATGCCTCACATTGTCTTGTGAGCATGCACATTGCTATAAAGTTTCATCATGATATTCCAAACGGTTACCAAGTTAAGGTATGCACAAGCTACATATACACAAAAATAGCCTATAGGAAGTACAGGAAGGGATGTAACTCTAAAATGAAGAAAGGGAAAGCAACCATTGTTGTAGGCGACACATTGTTGGGACTTCATACACATTGCTGTGAAGTTTCATGAAGATATCCCAAATGGTTATCTAGTTATGGCGCGCACAAGACTTGCAGGGAAAAAATAATCAAAGGGGCATAACTTGGAAACCAAGGAATGGGGAGCAACCCTTCTTGTACGCGACATAGTCCCTATCTACTACATATGCCTACAAAATTTCATGAAGATATCCCAAACGGTTACTGAGCTATGGTTCGCACAAGAATGTTTACGGACAGACGGATGGATGGACAGCGCCACAACATAATACGTTCGTTTTTTTCAAAACGGGCCTATAAAAACACTATCTGCGGTGTCAAAATTTCGTGCTTTAAGGAAAATGACATACAATGTATTTGACACATACTTATATTTGCAACCACGATATACCGTGGTTACAGATCAAAAAGAAAATTTGATGTAAATTTGTGACAAGTTTTCTTACTTTTCTATTTCACTATACATTGAGGCATCCATTAGAATTGCCTCAGCAAGGCGATTCTAGTGGAATGCCAAAATGTATAGTTCAATGGAAAGATATAGAAAAATAAAAAAAATATTCCATCCTTCTGTTTATCTGAACCCCTGTTATGCTGTGCCTATGTATATGTATTAAATGTGGCAATATTGACTGTCTTATATTTATGCTCTTTGCCTTAACCACCAAATATAGCCAAAATTCAGTAACCACCAAAATTAAGTGTTTTACAGTATATCAGCTTGTGTTTTTCTGACTAAACTGTCAGATTAATACTAGAAGTATTAATATGAAAAATTTTCTGAGGCCTCTAGATAAAAGAGAATGTCTGACAATGCTCTTGGATGTTTGTTGAAAATATGTTAGTACTTTCACTCCATCCCACCCCACACCTACATACTAACCCTTAATGCACCAAAAAGCAGACAACAAAATTTACGTCTGTAGAATTTCAAAAAATGTTTCGTCCAAGCTATATCATATTGAGAATTCAAAGACTGGAAGGCAAACAGTGTAGTTCCAAATAAGGTGGCTCCTTATGAGCCACCTCATCTGGATCTACACTATTTGCAAATTTAACTTTTTCATTTTTGGCACTTTAAGGGCTAACGTCAAAGCCTTTTTGTTCTCACGTTAAAAGAATGAACCCTACATGCGCAATATGAAGGGTTGAGCTACATTTACAGGATTTTCGAACTGATTTAAGAAATCCATTATTTGCATATTGTTTTTGCATGTTGAGGGCTCACATAAAAAGATCACTACAGAATTGTCATGTATCTACTTTATCTAGAGCTCCAGAATTCACACACTTTTATATGAATGAACACTTTATCAGGGCTCAGCCTAGAGGGCGATTTGGGAGAAATAGTCTCTCTAAGCTGGCTGACTTCTCCCTATTTTGAGCTGAGGGAGAAGTGAAAATATATAGAACATATAGGGAAATCCAAAATTTGGACCAAAACTTCTCCCTAAAGTCCAGATAATGTCGCAAAACTTCTCCCTGTCTGAAAGCTCTAGGCTGACCCCAGCTTTATCTAACACAAATGAAACATATCACATTCCTAAATATCATTATTCTATCACACTATCTAATAATCACATCCAGTTTTACTACACAGACACATAGGCCTTTCCTTTTACACAGATGAGTTGAGTTCATAAACCATTATGTATTGCACATATATCATAATGTCAGCACTCCAGATAAGAAAGGGTAACAGGGATAATTTAGGGATAATTTTTATATGTCTCCATGAAAACATATGTTGTAACCTTTCATTAAAACTGTCTCACCGCAACGTTCTAATGAGGAGTATAGTCCGTTTGATCCCAAATGCAAACGGCATCCCCTATATTTTCTCAAAATTGGTGAGAAGTAGAAGATTTTCGAATTGCTCATTCATAATTTTCATCCTTTACACAACAAAATCATAATTTTGCAGAAATGTGAGGTTTTGCATAAAAAAAGTTTCTATACAAAAACAGGACCTAAAATATGTCATTTTCACCTCTTAATTACAAGGGAGTAAAAGTTGGCTGTTGGACTTCCCGTTTACTTTTACGTGTTAGAGCATGTGACCAATGTATGCTATCCCTAGAACAAAATTTGCATAGTTAATTGAAATTTTATTCTGAATCTACTTCTTCTCCTATTTGTTTCACCCATATATTATCAAATTTTAAAACATATAATTTTTGCTCGCAAAATAATATTATACATGTAGTTCAATATTGATTTACAACATAGTATCACCTGCCTAGTGATAACATGCGTTACGCGTGCGGACAGGTGAATACATTTTACTATTTCATTCATATACGCCCACACCTGTAGTAAACAACGAGTTTACGCTATTGCCTATCAACAATATTTTGGCTGTTTTACCAAGCATACAACGCCCTTTAGTGAAACTGCTCAGTTTTTGCATTACTGTCAATGGAAAATATTTTACAAAAGCATCCAAAAATTTGGACTTTCCGTATTCTGTTATGTATAGTTATAGGAATCATTAGGACATTAGAACATTTGATGGAACTTCCATCGTTTTCGAGAAAATAAGCAAAACCCCATTTGCACTAGGGAGCAAACGGACTATAACATCATATGTTTCTGTTGGGAAATAAGAAAATGTCATAATTATCCTCAAACCCCCATCCAATTTTAACTGGAGCCCTGATAACGTATTGCACTTTTCTGTATTCGCAAGATAATTCCACCATTGTGGAAATCCAGCATCTCACTCCAATATACGAAACTGATTTCCTATATGGAAACAAAGTAACAAAAATCAGCTAAACTATGCTGCAGACATAAATTCAGAAACAGAAAATTCCAAATCGAGCAGGTTTGTCATTTTTGTTCTTGGTACTTATTCTTTATAGGCATATAAGATAAAATGTTCCAGAAAGCAGAGTAACCATGTTGCCCTGTTTTACTATTCACTTCCATTTTTTTTCAATATCAAACCATTTTTTTTTGCGATTTTTTAATCAGTTCTGGTCATCAAAAATTACAACTGATTATTCTCTGATAATAAAATTTTTTTTGTTTTCTTTCATGCCACATCAGAGATTTGCTTTCACATACATAAAACAAGAGGGCCAAGAGGCCCTGATTCGCTCACCTGAGCAAAAAGGTCAAAGGTCAAACTAGGGTCATCATTTGAACAAACTTGATAGTTTGCAACCATTTCCAAATGGTTCTGAACAAGAAGATTTTTGAATATTTTTCTATGTATTGCTATGGTTCAAACCCAGGACCGCCTGGGGGCCATTTTGAACCAGGGGGCCATCATTTGACTAATCTTGGTAAATAACCACTAGGCAATGCTACATACTTAATTTCAAGGGTCTGAGCCAAGTGATTCTGAAGAAGAAGACTTTTGAATATTTTTCTATGTATTTCTATGGTTCAAACCCAGGGCCCCCTGGAGGGGGGCCATTTTTGACCCTGGCCCCATCATTTGAACAAACTTGGTATAGGACCACTAGGCAATGAATCATACCAAATTTCAAGCATCTGCACTAAGGGGTTCTGGAGAAGAAGAATTTTTAAGTACATTTTAATTTCGAACCCAAGACTCCGTGCCCCAGGGCCATTTTGGATCCGAGGGGCACCATTTACACAAACTTTGTAGGAGTCCACCAGGTAATGCATCATACCAAATTTCAAGCATCTGAGCCAAATGGTTCTGAAGAAGAAGATTTTTGAATGTTTTTCTATGTATTTCTAAGGTTCAAACCAAGACCCCTGGGTCAGGGCCATTTTGGACCCTGGGGTCATCATCTGAACAAACTTGGTAGAGGACACTAGGCAATGCTACATACCAAATTTCAAGCATCTGAGCCAAATCGTTCTGAAGAAGAAGACTTTTGAATATTTTTCTATGTATTTCTATGGTTCAAACCTTGAACTCCCTGCCATGGGGCCATTTTGGACCCGTGGGCAACCATTTGAATAAACTTGGTAAAGGACTACCAGGCAATGCTAAATACCAAATTTCAAGCATCTAAGCCTTGCAGTTCTGAAGAAGAAGATTTTTGAATATTTTCTTTGCATTTCTATGGTTCAAACCTTGGACTCCCTGCCCCGGGGCCATATTGGACCCTGGGGCCATCATTTCAACAAAATTGGTAAAGGACTGTTAGGCAATGCTATAAACCAAATTTCAAGCATCAGAGCAGCGCGGTTCTGGAGAAGAAGATTTTTGAATATTTTTCTATGTATTTCTATGGTTCAAATCTGGGACTCCCAGCCCCGGGGCCATTTTGAACCCTGGGGCCACCATTTGAACAAACTTGGTAGAGGACCACTAGGCAATGCTACATACCAAATTTCAAGCATCTGAGCTAAGCAGTTCTGGTGAAGAAGATTTTTAAGTATATTTTAGTTTCGAACCCAAGACCCCCTGCCCAAGGGCCATTTTGGACCCTGGGATCATCATTTGAACAAACTTGGTAGAGGACTACTAGGCAATGCTACATACAAAATTTCAAGCATCTGAGCAAAGCAGTTATGGAGAAGAAGATTTTTAAGTATATTTTAGTTTTGAACCCAAGACCCCCTGCCCCAGGGCCATTTTGGACCCTGGGGCCACCATTTGAACAAACTTGGTAGAGGACCACTAGGCAATGCTATATACCAAATTTCAAGCATCTGAGCCAAGCAGTTCTGGTGAAGAAGATTTTTAAGTATATTTTAGTTTCGAACCCAAGACCACCTGCCCTGGGGCCATTTTGAACCCTGGGGCCATCATTTGAATAAACTTGGTAGAGGACCACTAGGCAATGCAACATACCAATTTTCAAGCATCTGAGCAAAGCAGTTCTGGAGAAGAAGATTTTTAAGTATATTTTAGTTTCGAACCCAAGACCCCCTGCCCCAGGGCCATTTTGGACCCTGGGGCCACCATTTGAACAAACTTGGTAGAGGTCCACTAGACAATGCTTCATACCAAATATCAAAGCTCTAGGCCTAGCGGTTTCAGAGAAGATGTCATTTAAAGCAAATTGTTGACGACGCACGACACACGACGCACGACGGACACTGGGTGATCACAATAGCTCACCCTGAGCCTATGGCTCAGTTGAGCTAAAAACATATTTTGTGGCCCCTTTACATTACTGAGGCAGAATATGCTTTATATCTATACGTAAGATATTATGATGTCAGAATTACCAAACTAAGCTCCTACACTGCTGTTTTGAAGCTCTGAATGAAACAGAGCCTGATCACATGACTGAATAGCCATCCAATGAAATCTCTGAGCACATGACCGAACAATCATCAAATGAAATCTCTCAACACAGGATTAGCCATCCAATGAAATCACTTAACATATGACTTAACAGCCATTCAATGAAATTTCTGAACACATGAATAGCCATCCAATGAAATTTCTGAACACATGAATAGACATCCACTAGAATCTCTAAACACATGACTAAACAGCCATCCAATGAAATTGTTGAGCACTTCCTCACACAAATACACATATAATTTACTATGCATATTCCTCCAGTGGTTCTGTGCAATACTATTAGCATATTGTTTAAAGATTTAACTTGGTATTTTTCTTCTTCAAGATTAACAACACGGATCCACTCAATCCGACTAGAATTACTCATCACATTCAAGCAGCAGCTCTATTTATCACATTTTATCTTTCCGCTTAACGTTTTGGTCCACAAGAACTCTTCTGCCGTTTGTTATTACCCTAGGTATATCTCGTCTTTGTGGGGTTGGGGTTTTACTCACACGAACAGTTTCAAACACAGGCTGTAAAAGAAGAACAAAAGTGTTATGGCTTTAGAGTGATTATTTATGGTGAATGGAACCATTTAAGGAAAAAACACCAAGTACTGCAATAAGAGTAAGGGTGAGCAAGGTTTGTGAACCTGTGCGGTCAATAATCCACTCACTACAGCTCATGGATTATCTCTTCATACAGGCAGACAAACATCTCTATATTACACATCAATGAAATACCAATTTTACTCTATACCAATATAGCCCATCATTTCAAATTTGAGCAGTCTAATCCACTATTATGGCTGAAAAACTTAATTGCCGTAAATATCAATAATTTACATACCTCATCGTCATAATTATCTCTAGTAACAGAAATACTATGTGTTGGTGATGCCCCTGTCTCAGAGGAATAAGAAGAAGAACTATCCGTGCTGATCTTTCTCAGGCTGAGGGCATCTCCTCGTGGTCCAAGCATCAAGCTTTGAATATGCTCACAAACTCTCTTAAATCGCCTTGCTGGCCCTGGAACAAAAATATCTATATTATTCAGAAGTTATAATTTTAGTTTAACAATTTAAGGCATTGGAATAAATGTATGAATGGGAATTATTAGCTTTGCAAAGTCAGGAAATCTTGCAAAATTGCATCAATTTATTGCCTCCCTTTATAGTTGGCCTACCAACGTCATCCTTGCATCTGTTTAATGACACCACAGAACACACACACACATACTGTGGAATATTAATAGCCTGTCCCATGAATACAGTATAAATGAATCTTTAATAGTCAATTTTGTTTATCCTATATATTTGATAATAAGATTGGATTTTCCCTTAAAACAAAAAAACAAATCTAGATCTATTTTCTCATAGTTATGAGATTTCAAACAACAACAAGAGGGTCCAGTTTCTTGTATCACAGACCTAGAATCTGGGACTCTTTCAGAAGGGAAAAATCCAACTTACAGCAGAAACATACAAAACTGGTTAAGATATTTGGGGTCATGCTAGAAATCCAAAACCTCAAACTTATAACTGAATTATTAATAAATCTGAAGTTATCATATTTTTTTTCCATATTCAGACAGCTTTTGGGAGTAAACATTATTTGGAGTCAGACTGCTGTTTATCAACAGTCTGATCAGGGTCTGCACTGTTTACAATAAGTCCTAGTCAGAACAACCAGGGTTCGAGGTTATAAAACTTGAGAATAATCTCAAACTCAAAATAAAGCACACTGATTGGCTGCTTCCGAGCATGTGCTCGGAATCAGCCAATCAGTGTGCTTTATTTTGAGTTTGAGAATGTACTCAAGTTTTATAACCTCGGGGCCAGACTGGTCCAAATGCAAAATTGGAAGAGTCAGATAAGGTAAGTTTGCTCACCTGAGATCTGAGTAAATGTAAGACAATACATATTTATCTCCCTTGTTGCTGGAGAGGCATGTGCTGGAGTTATGTCCACCTGAAACCTCACATTCCTTGAGAACATGGAAGAACTACCCCCACGCCGGTACTCTGCTCTAAAGGTGGTTGGGGACACAACACTGTGGCATAGATCTGGAGTCTGTAATGAACAAGAGCATCTTCTTAGGGCATTTTTTGTTGAAGACATTATGAGATTAGGTTTGACCTTGATCATAAAAAAGCAAACCTATATAATGCAAGTTTGTAACATAGTTGCCCTAGGTCCCATCTGTCTGGAAAATGAATCTGACAGTGAATTTTTTAAACAAGTTTTCATTTCCATATTGCATTAATTTATGAGGACAGACCATCAAAAGATAGCATGAAAATTAGGTGCTTACCATATTGAATGTAATATTTGGACTCCCAAAACATTCGATTTTCAAAGTTGGTCAAATCTATATGTCCAATTAGGCTATGCTTACAGTTATGATGAAAAGTCAGTCTTATAATGGGTCTAAAGATTCGGCCAAATATTTAGAGTGACTGCATTGACACTTAAACACTAGTCAAATTTTCAAACAGTGTAGATCCAGATGAGGTGGCTCATCATGAGCCACTTCATCTGGATCTACAGTGTTTGCCCTCTAGTCTTTGAATTCCCAGTATGATATGGCTTATATGAAATTTTTGTTGTCTGCTTTTTTGGCCCAATTACGTTACTTACAGAGAGGAATGCATGTACAAGGTCAGCCTTTATTTCACTGAGAGGTTTGTCTCGGATCATCACAAAATGGTGTTCCTCGCGCTCCGTTCCTAATATTGCACCAAACCACGACTTCTTGGACATTCTGAAATGAGTATAAAACACATCTTTGAAGTACAAGTACTACACATCAGTCAAGCAGAAGACATAAACAAAATGTAAATGCCAAGTATAGGAGATACAATGTAATTTAATTTTAACCTCCTTGTACAAAATGTAAATGCCAAGTATAGGAAATACAATGTTATTTAATTTTAACCTCCTTGTACAAAATGTAAATGCCAAGTATAGGAGACACAATGTTATTTAATTTTAACCTACTTGTAAGATTTCGTATCTCATTTACCCCAAAAGCAGCATCAACTTCAGTTATACCAGAAGTCCTTATCTTAGAAGACCTATGAAACAAGCATTATTGCATCTAGTACAGCATGTACATTATTAGTTATCTTTGTCATGACAAAATTTACCTGGGCCCAGTTGTTCAAAGCATCGTTAGCCTAACTACCTCGTTAAGAGGCCAACTCTTAAGTGTTTTGAGACTTTATCCACAAATTCACTGATATTCTTGTTGAAAATACGTGCTGCAAAAGCTGCTCACATTTTTTCAACAAAACTTTTGGAGTATTTGAGATATTAATGGTTGAAATTTAAACGTCTCATTTACTAATGATGTCGCTAGTTTTGAACAACTGGACCCTGATGTTCTGTACAGAGTATAACATGAAATCTTTTCAGACATAGCTTTTAGCAATTCACAGACTAATTACTGTAGTGTCAGTGAGTGAGTGAGTGAACTCGGGTTTAACGTTCCACTAACAACGAGGTCATACGGAGACCGGACCTCGGTTTAAAGTCTCATCCGAAAGACCGGAGAAGCGGGGGATCGATCTTGCGACCCCTGGATTGGTAGTCGGGAGTGTTATCCACTACACTACAGCCGCTCCTACTAATTACTGTAAAAATGCAAAAAATTGGAACACCTAAATATAAATGGTGAGGGGAAAGAGAAAGAGGGTTAAACAGAAAAAGAGTTGGGAAAACAATATTAAGGAGTGGACAGGAATAGATTTAGCTAGTTCAATTAGGGCAGCTGAAGACAGGACAAGGTGGAAACAAATTGTTGAAGAGTCATCTGTGGTGCCCCAATGACCTCACAAGGTTATGGGATAGACTAGACTAGACTAAAATTGAACAGTTTGGTTTTTCACTGCAGTAAAGCGTCTATAAGATGCAGATGGAATGGCAAATCAGTGAAGACCTTGATCAGACTGCTCCTTCAAGAGCTAGGTCTGTAATATTTCCTCAAGCCTATCGGTCCCAATATTTAGAATTTTTAATGGAGATGACATGTTATTTACAAACACTTACTCAGGGGAGGAGTCTGGCGTCATGGATACAGACTCTTCACTAGGCACTGAAATAATAGCAACATACATAAACCTTTAATTCATCATCTCAAACAGAAATGAGTCACAACACAAGAAAACCAACAAAGTGGTTATGCGCCCAGTGCAGACTCAGATCAGCCTGGGCATCTGCCCAGTCTGATCAGAGTCTTCCCTGCCCGCAGGAGCTAGCTTTGACCCTTAGCTACCTTTTAAGCACTTACCAAAGAGTCTGATCAGACTGGGGGTATGCCCAGGCTGACCTGAGTCTGCACTGGACGCACAACCACTTTATAGGTTTTCCAGTGTCACGGCTCAAATCATGATGACAGTAAGATGGACCGCCAATGTTTTGTTCATTATATTTCTTCTACGTTCTAACGGAAAAATCTTATGTAATACCGTAATCGACCTTATCAGCGCACATGCCCCAACAAGCGCACATCATGGGAATTTCTGAGGCATATGATTATTAGCGCACATATTTTTACTGATGTATCTCTTTGATTGCTTTGCAAGTGCTGAAAACACTATAAAATCTTCCAGTCTTCACTTACAAAGCTTCTCCAGTCTACACGACTATATGCAGGTTTTCTCTGAAGCTTCAAACATTAAATTCTGTTACTTTCTATGAATAATAATTCTCTGAAATGTGGGCTTATTAGGAAGAAAGTCTGCTGCAAGTATTTAATGCCATTTTGAAAAGGTTAAGTGCACAGTGCGCTAAAAGAGTCGAATACAGTACATGTAATATCTCCAGCCTGATTTCTCCCATTTTCAAAATTGAGTTTGTCCATTTCCCCTTTAAAAAGACATTTCAGAATCATGTCTCCAAACAGTGTCTGATCTGAGTCTGTTTCATCATTTGCCCAAGCATGTCTGTATGAAGGTATACTGTAAATGTTTATCATGTTTCCAAATCTTCAGAGCACTAAAGGGAGAGCATTCAATGATAATCTTAAGACATGTTTTCTTTAATACCACTTTAAATATTTGTTGTGGCATATCCGAAACATAATTATGTTTTAAATGAGAAATAGAAATTATCCGAGGAGTAGCATCCAGTATTCCCCTTATCCAGCTTCAAAATTTATTTTCACTCTTGTAAAACTTAAAACTCATGTGCAAAGATAGTAGTTTATAGTTTATAGTGTGCAGATAATGTATTTTAGCTGTTAACACTTAAATAGCCAATTATGAAAATAGCTGAATTTGCAAAGAGTGTATATCCGGATAAGGTGGCTCATAATGAGCAACCTCATCTGGATCTACTCTGTTTTCCCTCTATACGATTCTAAAAATGATATAGCCTGGAAGAAACAACTTTTGAAATTTTGCGGCGGTGAATTTTCTCGTTCTCCATTCTTGATGCTTTTAGGATTTACCAAGGATAATGTAGCTTGAAGACAATTGACGTGTCGCCATCTGTCAGTCAAAATATGCATTCATCAGTCAAATTAGGTAAAAACCTTGGACAAGAACCTTGATCTTTGTTTCTTTTGTAAAATACTCCCACAAATGTGAAAGGCAGAGCTATAAGGGCATTAGGTCAATTCCATTTGATAAACAGCTGACCAACAGACTTGAAAGTGAAAAGATGTGGCAAACAATCTGCACTGGCATCTGTGCTGGGGAGGACAACATAGGCTTTAGATGTATTTTGTATAGTCATGCTAAAACGAATGCATTATAATTATAGAAACTGAAAAAAAGACATGCTTGTAATTTTGATGCTTGTTAATGAACAAAGAAAACATTATTCTGGCTATGAGTTTAACATAACAGTATAAACATGCCCTTGTTAATTCAAAATAATACTACCCGTATTAAATACTGTGCAAGAAATCTCCCACCCCCAATTGCCCACTGTGCAGATGCTATTTCACTGAAGTCATTTCATCCTATTTTTTTTTTTTTTTTGCATAATTATCTAGGTATTAATATTCATACAGGAGCCAATATTAAACTTAGAAATAAACTCTACTCACCAAACCAAACTAGCCAATCAGCAATCAGTATATGGGTCACATGCTCAAAAGTTGCATATTCATATTTAATTCACCTGGTAATAATGGCTCCCTAGGGGCCAAAAGCCCATTGCAGTAGGGATGTGGTATACCTTGTAACTTTCTTCGATGAAACCTCGGTGATCCCAGGAAGCTATTTTTAATCGTGTGAAGGCGTGACTTCCAAGGCGTGGTTTGTATATTTGGTGATGACGGAGGTGTTGCGGAAGGACTGTGGACAGGAGTACCTCGGTGTTTCGGACTTGGAATCGGGGAGCTGTTTGAACTTGACAGGCTAGCCTTTCTGCTGAAATAAAAAGATATTTCATAAATGTATATATAAAATACTGAATATTCCAACTGAAAAAACAAGTAGCCCAAAGGGCAACAATTGCTCACCTGAGAGACATTGTAAACCTATAGGGATTTTTAAGATGCTCAAGGGCAGCTAACTCCACAGTCAGTGGTCCAATCAGGCTGAAAATTAAACTCATCCAAAACATTATGTATGCTCTCATTTAATATATGCAAGTTTAAAAAGTATCCGATCAAGAGCACAATAGACAGAGCTGTCAAGGGCAGCTAACTTCGTAGTGGTTGGCCTGATCTGGCCAAAATTTGAACTTGTTTAAGATATTATGCATTTCCTCATTACCTGCAAGTTTGAAAAGGATCGGATCAGTAGAAACCAAGAAAAAGTGGCGAGATTGATTTTTTGGATGCTCAGGGCAGGTCCTCCATAGTCAGTGGTGGGATCTAGCCGAAATGCTAACTAATCCAAGCTTTTATGCATATCCTCATTACCTGCAAGTATGAAGAGGATCCGATGAAAAATGAAAATGTGATGACATTGTTTTCTCCATTATAAGACAATGAGATTTTTTTCAAACACTCAAGGGCAGCTAACTCCGTAGTCTGTGCTCGAATCCGGCCAAATTTCAAACTCATCCAAGCTCTTATGTATGTCATCATTACCTGCAAGTATGATAAGGATCTAATCAAAAACCTTGATTGCAGCACCCTGAAAGTCAAACTTGCTCGAGATATTGTCATGCCCTACATTTGTGTGAATTTACTTTAAAATCCGTTGAGAAATGTAGGTGCTAGAGCGATGACAAAGTTTTTCTAAAAATAGCCACAGTGACCTTGACCTTGGGCACAGCATCCTGAAAGTCGAACTTGCTTGAGATATTGTCATACCCAACATTTGTGTCAAGTTATTTCAAAATCCATGGAGAAATGAAGGTGCTAGGGCGATGACAAAGTTTTTCTAAAAATAGCCACAGTGACCTTGACCTTGGGCACAGCACCCTGAAAGTCGAACTTGCTCGAGACATTGTCATGCCCTACATTTGTGTGAATTTATTTTAAAATCCATTGAGAAATGTAGGTGCTATAGCGCTGACAAAGTTTTTCTAAAATTAGCCACAGTGACCTTGACCTTGGACGCAGCACCCTGGAAGTCAAACTTGTTTGAGCTATTGTCATGCCCTACATTTGTGTGAAGTTATTTTAAAATCCGTTGAGAAATGTAGGCGCTACAGCGATGACCAAGTTGTTCTAAAAATAGCCACAGTGACCTTGACCTTGGGTGCAGCACCCTGAAAGTCAAACTTGCTCGAGATATAGTCATGCCCTACATTTGTGTGAAGTTATTCTAAAATCTGCTGAGAAATGTAGGTGCTAGAACGCTGACAAAGTTTTTCTAAAAATAGTCACAGTGTCCTTGACCTTGGGCACAGCATCCTGAAAGTCGAACTTGCTCGAGATATTGTCATGCCCTACATTTGTGTGATGTTATTTTAAAATCCATTGAGAAATGTAGGTGCTAGAGCGCTGACAAAGTTTTTCTAAAAATAGCCACAGTGACCTTGACCTTGGGCGCAGCATCCTGAAAGTTGAACTTGCTCGAAATATTGTCATGCCCTACATTTGTGTGAAGTTATTTTAAAATCCGTTGAGAAATGTAGGCAATAGAGCGATGACAAAGTTTTTCTAAAAATATGTGATGACGTTGTTTTCTCCATTATAACACTATGGGATTTTTTTCAAACGCTCAAGGGCAGCTAACTCCATAGTCTGTGCTCGAATCCGGCCAAATTTCCAATTCATCCAAGCTCTTATGTATGTCATCATTACCTGCAAGTATGATAAGGATCTAAGCAAAAACAGTTGAGAAAACGTGATGACGCCATTTTCCCCATTATAACCCTATGGGATTTTTTTCAAACGCTCAAGGGCAGCTAACTCCGTAGTCTGTGCTTGAATCCGGCTAAATTTCGAACTCATCCAAGCTCTTGTGTATGTCATTATTACCTGCAAGTATGATAAGGATCTGATCGAAAACAGTCGAGAAAACGTGATGACGCCATTTTCCCCATTATAACCCTATGGGGGCTATCTGTTGCCATGGAAACCAGAGTTCTGAGCTGATCGGCACCAAAACCTAATGCAGCCTTTCCCCCACCCAAATGATGCTTCAGATAAAATTTGATTGCGATCGGCCAACTGGTCTCTGAGATATTTATGTTTGAAAGTGTTGATGCACCCACCCACCCACCCACGCACGCACGCACGGACGACGGCTCGACTCCCATCCTATAAGCTCACCTCTGAGCCTTCGGCTCAGGTGAGCTAAAAAGTGAAATACCGGAAACCTATTCTGAGAACAGTGAGATAAAAATTAACTTGCCATATTTTTTTGGCTATAATACCAGGCCCAGAGGTAATAAAACTTGAGTACATTCTCAAACTCAAAATAAAGCACACTGATTGGCTGCTTCCGAGCTTTTATGACCTCAAACCCAGGCTTTTTCTCTCAAAACATACCCCCAGTATGTAAATCAGTCTTGTGTATGTTGCTAGATTTTCGGGACTTCTTTGGAAAGGAAAACTTTCAATCTTATAACAGAATAAATGTGATGTTAACCCATTGCATTCTGGGTATTTTTTGTCGTCTGCTGAAATTGTCGTCTGCACCAAAAATCAAGAATACTTTGACAATATTGGTCTAACTAACTTTTGTAGAAATGATGTCTAAGCAGCAAACGGTTTGGATCTCAGATCAGGCCCCACATTTGTGGGGCCTGATCTGGATCCAAAGTCCAAACTGTTTGCCCAGATACCCCTAAAGGGGTATCCCGCATGGAATGGGTTAAGGTGTATGGATACACTTTCATGGGAGATTTCTCTGTTCTAAAAGTAACTGTCTCCCTCCTTCTAAATGTACAATATGAAGTTGCTCTCACTCAGAAAATTCTTTTCGTTAAGAGCAGCCCCTATCAGAGACACAATAACTATGTGGTTGAAGATGTCTCACTTTTAACAAGAATTCCATGGCCTGTCAATTCACAAAACAGAGCTAAACCTAGTTTATGCTGCCACTGACAATTGTTGTTGTTGTTGTTTTATTGTTTTATGTCCACGCTAAACAGCTATGGTCATGTCGGGACGGTCAGTTAATCTAACCACACTGTTCCTAGGCAGGCTTAGACCTCCTAAGCGGTTAACTAGTACTAAGCACTTACTTTTGTCAGTTACTGACAACTGCCCTTCTTGAATCAGTGGAAGGGGAAACGAAAGTAAGTGGCTGGCCTGGGTATTTAACCCGGGACCTCTGGTTCTTGAGTCGGACGCACTACCGACTGCGCTACACAGCCCGGCACCACTGACAAGGACACAAGAAAAGTAAAACCTATGTCTTGTTTCTGCTTATCCCAGGCAAGATAAAAATGATCGCTAAACCGTACACCTTAAAAGAAATAAACAATATGTATGTAATGTAATTAAAATCTCTGAGAGCCATCAGTACATTATTCTATGTCTACAGAATTTTTTTTTTTAAACTTTTTTTTTTTTTTACATCATATCCTCCTACTCTAGGCTATGATCAGCGGGACTTCTAACATATGAAAATGGTGGACATTCTTACTAGTAAAAATAGCAAAGCAAACAAATATAATCATCATTTGAAGCAACCATAATTTATAAATCTTAATGATTGCCATTCTAATAGTGCCTCATCTCATTTTTCCTTTTTTAAATAAATATTATGTACATGTAAGGAAGTATAAAAGAATTTAAATTTTTAAACAGACTATGAATTGCTACAAGTAATAAACAGAAGAAAATAATTTATTTAAATAACATGCACTAAAACAATTTACTGATCCTAAACTGAAGGAATAAAATGTTGCATATAACACATGAGCCGCTACATGACAAAACCAACAAAGTGGCATGTGTGCCCAGCAAAAACTCAGATCAGCCTGGGCTTTGGCCCCAAGTCTGATCAGCGTCTTTGCTGTGCACTTAAAGGGTAGCTAAGGGTCTAAGCTATCTCCATGCCAACAGCTTAGACTCTTATCCTCCCAGTCTGATATGATTTTTGGAGTAGCACACTTGCCACTTTGTTGGTTTTGTCATGTGGTGGCTCAATTATTTCATATTCATTTAACAATAAAGGCACCAAGTCCAAATACTCTGGATAAGATGTGGTTTTGAGGATAGTTCTGAGATAATTTTTTTTATTTCTCAATAAAAACAATATTGTAACCTGTCTTGATGTGACAGCTTTAATTCGGGTTGCAACATATTCGTTTGGAAAAATATGGAAAATTATTTCTGAATTTCCTGATATCCCTTCTTATCCAGAACACTGACCGACACAATGAAAAACAAATTACTGATCCTCTGAATGAACAACCAACTGACTTTAGAAAGAGTTGTTGCAAACATCCTCGTTTTATTAGATAACAAGAGCTTCGCAAGTGGCGCATGATACACCCGTTTCAGTGTCTGACATTAAGGTGTTACAGAATGAACAAGATTGTTTATAGAAGGATGGACAGGCAGACCAACAGGGGAAACAACTCTGTAATTATTAACTGCAATATTATTAAAACTTCAAACACACCAAATACTATTAGTATACCAAAAATCAGCTTCCAGGGTGAAGCAGCTCAAAAGTTGAGAAATGACAGAGTCAAACAAGGGAGATAGTTCATGTGAAGCAGCACAGAAGTTGAGAAATGCCAGAGTCAAACAAGGGAGATAATTCATAAATTAAGTAAACTACAGTACCTGATTCTTGGTCATAAAACATTCCCTTGACAATATACAAATCACCATAAAGTTTTGTTAAAATATTTCCAACGGTTAAGAAGTTACAGAGTAAGCGCGAAAATGATGCAAGGGCAGATAATTCAGGAAGTAAGTAAGCCAGAGTTGTGGTTCATGCCAATGATACATTGCCCAATTACTATACACATTTTCACTAAAATATTTCAAAGGGTTAAGCAGTTATGGAGTGAATCTGGGGATGGGGATAGCCTAAAATAACTAATCAAAGGGAGGTTACTCCAGAAATAAGTAAGGGGAAACAACCTTTCTTATATGTGACACACCGTCTTTTGATCATGCACACTGCTATAAAGTTTCATCAAGATATTACAAATGGTTACTATTAAAGTTATCAAATGCACAAGATTTGTATCGACAAAAATTGCATAAAAAAATTAATCAAAGGGGTGCAACTCCAAAACGAATAAAGGAGAGCAACCATTTGTTATATGTAACACATTGTCGGACTCTCATACACATTGCTATGAAGTTTCATCAAGATATCCCAAACGGTTATCTAGTTATGGCGCGTACAAGACTAGTAGCGTCAAAAACAAGCAAATTCGGTGAATTTATATCCCCTGCCAAAGTGGCCCTGATTTGTTTATAGTTTATTTTAAGTTACATAAAATTTCCTTCACTGGTTACTTAGTAACGGCTGAACTTAAAATCAAGGGCAATAACTCTGGGATAAGTGAGGCTGAAGCTGAAGCTGTTCTGAAACACTTGTCTCAGCATCGCTGCACTATGATGATATATTTTTAATTCAGTTTCAAGAAATTTTGTTCACAGATATCTTAGTTATGGCTAATTTGTGGATTCCAAATCAATTCAAGGGCATTAAATCATGCACTACTGGAGCAATTATGACAAAACTTAATGTGCCCTGCTGTCATGACAATACATGATCATTTTAAGTTTCATGAAATTCTATTCATTGGTTACTTAGTTATGACTCAATTTGTTGATTTTAAACCAATTCAAGGGCAATAACTCATTGCTTACTGAAGCAATTCTGACAAAAAATAAGATGCACCAATGTGATGTGGTGATACATATCTAGTATAAGTTTCATAGAATTCTATTCATTGATTACTTAGTTATGGCTGGATTTGTCAACCTTAAATTGATTCAAGGGCAATAACTCATGCACTACTGATGCCCTTCTGATGAAACTTTATGTGCATAACCGCGTTATAGTGATACATACTCAGTTAAAGTTTCATGAAGTTTTGATGATTGGGTACTTAGTTATGAATCATTTTATTAATTTTAAGTCCATTATAGGGCAATGACTCATGCACTACTGAGGCCAGTTTGACGAAACTTCACGTGCATCAGGGCGTTATAGTGATATATACTTATTTTAAGTTTCATGAAATTCCATCCAGTAGTTACTTAGTTATGGCTCCTAACTGACGGACAGAAGGATGGACGGATGGAAGGAAGGACGGACAGACAGACATGGAGAAAACTATATCCCTCCGCCTTTGGCGGGGGATAATAATCAAAGGAGCATAACTTGGAAACTAAGAAAGGGGAAGCAACCATTACTGTACGAGACAGTTTGCCCCAGGCTAATATATATGCCTACGAAATTTCATGAAGAGATCTCAAAAGGTTACTGCGACATGGTGCCCACAAGAATGCTGATGGATGGACGGACAGACGGACAGCGCCATGCCATAATACGTCCCTTTTGAAATAATATATCCAATTTTTCAAAATGGGCATATAAAAATGAACACAAACACAAAATTAGAGCACCTTATAGTAGTAGAGATTATGGAGAGAAGAACATGACTGCAAGGTCTGATGTATGTAGATACAATCGTTTGAGAGTAATGGACTTAAAAGCTTGGACAAATACAAATTCTGGAGTTAAAATATCGGAGTTAGCAGAGTACTAAACATGGTAAGTATAATCTGAGAGAAATTGGAGAAATGGACTTATTTCACAGTGCATTATAAGCCCTGATAGCTCAGTGGGTTAAGCGCTGGCCTGCCAATCTAGCACTCTCAGGTTCGAGGACACAAACTTTGCAAGCTGACCTGTAAAAGTGTTACTTCTTTATTATTTTATGCAGAGTACAGCTTTGACATTGCATTCAAATCGTTCTCTTGCAAGGCCATTTGAACCAAATGCCAAGCCGTTTTTAATGAAATAAAAAGAACGATATTTAAAAAGAACTGTCCGTGAACAGGACTGCTTGCCTGACATCACCTTCCCCATCAGATAAAAAAACTGTCAAACTTAAACCTAAAACATCCAGAAAGAAGACACAGACGCCGATGCTTGGGTGACAACAATACCTCTTCCTGAACTTTAGTTCAGGTGAGCTAAAAATGCCACATATCTGGATTTAGCATATTAAAGATTGAAGCAGACAGAGTTGAAATTGAGAGTCACACTACATGTATAACTTTCCTAGCACATATAAATGACAGACAATAGTGTTTATGGTAAATAGCAAAAGAGTAAGGCTACAATACAGTGACAATACAACACTGTTACAACTTACACTTTTTGTATTGCAAGGGCTCGCCGTGATGCTACAGGAGAACCCTCACTAATACTGCCTAGAGATAGTCTGCTAATACAAGCAAGACAAGGCTGTTAATATCACGTTTTCAGAGCCCTAGGTAAGCCATATTTTGAAGAATGAAATTATCTTCTTATTTCTCCATAAAACATATGAAATAATTTGAAATTTAAGTAAACTTGTCTTGTTGTTCACCTGGGGTCATATTTATAAAACCACTTAAGACGTTGCTATGCTGTTGCTATGCTGTTGCTAAGGCTAACTTTCTATGAAGGAGATTCCCTACAACTATGAAATTTGCTCTGGAGGAACAGTCTTTTTCAGACTGTTCCTCAAGAGCAAATTTCATAGATGTAGGGAATCTCCTTCATAGAAATTCAGCGTTAGCAACAGCATAGCAACCACTTAAGTTGTTTTATAAATACAGCCCTTGCTGTTACTCTTGCAGCTATGGATGACATCATAATGACATCACATTCACATAAAACAACACAATTGTGTCACTGTGACATCATTATGGTGTCATGGTGAGGGTACTATGATGTCACCATACTAGTCACGAATAACTGTCAGTGAGGTGAACAATATAATATCTTTCTAACAAATAGCCAATTGCCAAACATTTTTTTTTATTGAGAAATAAGCAAAATATCCAAATTTTATGGCTTACCTAGGCCTTCAGCTCTCAGATTTGATCAAAAGGACCACTTTGCAGGAAATACTAGATGGGAAAAAGTTAACAATGGACCCTAGACAAAATTCTATCCCTGAATATTATAACTTTACATACTACTACATGACCTCTTTTAACAAATTCTGAATAGGACATGATTCAGAATTTCAGGCCAGAAGCCAAAACTTCACACACTGTCAAAATATTCATAGCAGAAAGAATTTTGTCCAGAAGGTTCTTCTGCAGTGGAAAAGACTTTGGCAAAACTGCTACCAAGTCAATTTTGTATGAATATTAGAGATCCAGATATGGCTGATTTTGATGATAATTTTTGGATAATTTTTCTTCTTGCAGATCGGATAAGGATATGGGCATGTTTCCCCTGTACCTACAAATCTTACCTCATCCATGTCATCTCACCCAGGACCGTATAAAAATCATGAGCATCCAATGCATTGGTTGTACTGGAGGTCATGTATCTGTGTCATCGAGCAATGTTGGCATTTTTGGATGATAACGTCACGAAGACGGTAAATATGACATCAGTTTATGCACGCCAGACGTTGACGTACTGAACCAAATTGTGGTTGTTGAAAGTGGCACTTTCAAAATCAAATAGAAACCTCTCAAGCACTAAAATTATGTATTTTAACAAGTTCTGAAGATAAAACAAAACGTGATGTGCAAGAAAAAGTATCTTTCATGGGTGTGAGGTGTGGATAGAAAAATCTGTCACTCGGGATCACTGTTTGGCATAACTCAGCAAGCCTCGTGATGCCGAACAGTGACCATCGTGACAGATTTTTCTATCCACACCTTACACCCATGAAAGATACTTATATCATTATCCCATTATGCCCTTCTTTAGAATTACCATGCAAAATTACCATCAAAACTTCACCTTATCAGAATTCCAATAAAACAGAAAGGGACAGTAATGCTGACATATTATTGGCTGATTTTTTTCTTCTTTTTTTTTTTCCCCCGATATTTTTACCAAAATTGAGATTCACTCAAATTTGGTAAAAATACAAGAAAAAATAAAACAACATAGATAAAATCGAAAAAAAAAAATCACCAAGCTAAAGATCTAAATTTTCATTAAAAGTTATGGCAAAGTCTTCGCTCTTCGCATGACTAAAGTCCCTTTCTGTCCATTATAAATTATACACAGAACATGGGCACCACCAGGGGAAATATCAAATACCCACATCTCGGGCTGCGGTTCTTCTTTAGGGGGCTCAGAAGGCTTAGCCTCTGTTTTTACTCTGAAAAATGGTGTGTGTTACTATGCAGTTATATCACCAGTGCGACGATAAAAAATGCCTTATGTTATCAACAAAGCCTCGGATCAGCATGAGCATCTACAGAGTCTTGGCTCATACCCACAACTATATAAATATTGGCTGCATTTAAATCAAAGCAAACCTTTTACAAAGGTTCCCGTACATGTGAATTTTACACCTTTTGAAGTCTCAAAAATGGTCAAATTGGTTTTTCACCCTTAAGCATAAACACAACTGAAGTAAATCCATTCTTGTTGCAAGATTCATCTTCTGCTTCTCCGGTCCTTTGGATGAGACTTTACACCAACGTCTCGTCTCGGTATGACCTAGTTGTTGGTGGGACATTAAACCCAAGTTCACTCACTCACTCATTCTTGTTGAAATGAGCTTTGCTACTGCAAGATATATAAAATCAGCAACGCATCTGCGTTTGTGCTCACAAGGCAACATATCTCGCACTCTAAAATAATGTGACAAAATAAGAACTTCTGTTCCATTTCTGCCGTAACCCTTAATGCGCCAAAAGGCAGACGACAAAATTTACGTCTGCAGAACTTCAAACAATGTTTCGTCCAAGCGATATCATATTGAGAATTCGAACACTAGAGGGCAAACAGTGTAGATTCAGATGAGGTGGCTCATTATGAGCCACCTCATCTGGATCTACACTGTTTGCAAATTTAACTATTTTAATCTTTGGCGCTTTAAGAGTTAATATGTGTCCCCAAACTCCCCGTAACAGGCAAACTTTCCTCTCCTGTTCCAGACCCAGTTATGCTCATATGATGTGAGTCATTAAACGTAAGACGCCTTAACCCATTGCATTCTGGGTAGTTTTTGCCGTCTGCTGAAATTGTCGTCTGCATCAAAAATCAAGAAAATTCAGACAATATTGGTCTAACTAACTCTTGCAGAAATGATGTCTAAGCAACAAGCAGTTTGGATCTCAGATCAGGCCCCACCTTTGTGGGGCCTGATCTGGATCCAAACTGTTTGTCCAGATACCCCTAAAGGAGTATCCGGAATGGAATGGGTTAATTAAGCTTACCTTGGTTGACCATTGAGCTGTACTGCATCTATTCTTTTTCTTGGAGGATCAGCTGAAAGCGCAGTTCAGAGATCAAGATGGGACATTGTTTGAGCCAGAGCTCCAGATAAGGTGGGGTATTGAGTATAATTCAAAGGTAATTTTTCTTATTTCTCAATGAAAACATATTGTGACCCCTCATTAGAACCGTCTCGATGAGATGGTTCTAATGAGGGGTCACAATACAAGCCAACTTCGATATCTCGAATTCCAAGGGAATGGAGAACCCACTTTGAGGTTTCCGAAGTTCGAGATAGGCAAATTGTGACGTCACCAAAATTTTTGTTCTATACATGTACAATGTCTTAACTTTCGTAGAGTCAGTATTTCTACAAAACGTGTGCAGCACGAACGTAGTAAAACTGTTTCTACTGAAAACGGGATTGTTACTAATAGCCCGCATCAAAGAGCGCCGCTCAATACTGTTCAATCAATTAAATTTCAAAGGCGCCTAATTGACCGAACTTTTCAATCGAACGCACCTGACCTGTGACGTATACGCGGTTCAAGGTCAATTAACTTACACACGAAAACAGCTGATCAACAGAACAATGTCTGCATCGTTTCACGCAATCATTGGATAATTATTAGATAATTTGGAATAATTGATTGAATTCGATCAATTAAAGACAATTGTTCGGTAAATCGTTCTTTTTCATTGTTATTGTTCGATGTTTGTACCAATTTGCTTTAAGACAAAATAAAAGGCCACCGGCCAAGTGTCACCCGACGTTTGAAATGTGTCACAAACTGCAGCCCTTTATTCCGTTTCAGAGTAACTGTATGGCCAAAACCAGAAAATATGTGTACAACAGAATCTGGTAAGGAAATAATAATTTAAGCATAAGCAAAGACATATACCCAATTACTGGGCCTCTATGAGGTTATAAAATACTTAAGTTCAGGACTGGGCGTATGTGTGTAAAATCAGGTTACTGAAATTTTAGGCCCTTACAGAATGCCTAAACATCAAGACCATATACCCAATAACAAAATAACAAGGGCCATAATCCTCTTACTATGAATCTGATGAAAAATGAACATTGCATTTATGAAGATTCAGCCCATTAATATGAATAGTTCTTGAGTTATCCTTTTACCTTTAAGTGAATGTCTATTATCTATGAAAGGGGAATAACTCGGTCACTAATAAATTTAGCATATCCTAACAATAATCAGAATACTCAATTTACCAAATGCTAATAGCATACTAAATTTCAGCTCTCTCGGTCAAACGGTTCAAAAGTTGGAAACTTGCCAAAAACGACAAAGGGCCATAACTTTGTAAAATATTGGGCAATTGAAATTCCAAAATCACATGCACATCTTCAGATCATGATGAAACATTCTGCACAATTTCCAGTTGATCTGATAAAAGATGTGGCAGGAGTTGCGGGGACAAGGTCTGAGTCAGCAAGGGCCGTAACTCCATCAAAAATGGCCGAAACAAAACTCAAAAACCACATGCACATCTTCATATCATAAAAATACAATCTGTAAAATTTCAAATCAATCCGATGAAAGACGTAGGAGGAGTTGCGGGGACAAGATTTTGGACGAACAAAACTCAAAAACCACATGCACATCTTCATATCATAAAAATACAATCTGTAAAATTTCAAATCAATCCGATGAAAGACGTAGGAGGAGTTGCGGGGACAAGATTTTGGACGGACGGACGGACGGAAGGACAGATGGACGGACGGACTGACACACGGATGGACGAGGGTCATTTCTATAGTCCCCCTCTGCCTACGTCGGGTGACAAATATGCAGGTTTTTCATTACCGCAAAACGTCTACACAAAATGGCCGTCATTTTCTTTCCGTCGTTTCGGCGATCTTTTTCTAAATACACATTTTGACTTCGACACAAACAGTGGTAAAACACATGGAAAGTGTCGGAGGGGAATCAAAAATCACTTCGATACAGCAGTGTTTTCGTTATAAACGAGTTTGACACAACAGAGGTCGAAATGCAATATTATATAGGTGGGAATGTTCGGGAATGGGAGATCACTCCGACACTAGCAGGGTTTTCGAGATAAGCAAGTTTGACACAACGAAGTTGGCCTGTACATGTTTCTATGGAGAAATATGGAAAATTATCCCTAAATTATCCCTGTTACCCCTTCTTATCTACAGCTCTGTTGAGCTGCAACACGACAAAACCAACAAAGTGGCAAATGCGCCTAGCGAAGACTCAGATCAGCCTGGGCACCTGCCCAGTCTGATAGGAGTCTTTGCTGTCAGCTTGTCGGTAGCTTGGACCCTTAGCTACCTTTTAAGCACACAGCCAAGACTCAGCTCATACTGGGTGGATGCCCAAGCTGATCTGAGTCTTCGTTGGGTGCACATGCCACTTTGTTGGTTTTGTCGTATGGCGGCTCATATTTTCTTATTTCTCCAATAAATCTCTTGCTTCACTCATTAGAGTCTCTTAAATAAAGTAATTCTAAGAACTCTTATAACATGTACATTTATGGAGGGAAAAACATCTGTGGGATGCTTTCCCAGTTTTACCAAGAAGGCATGTTATAAAGAGAGAAAAGAAGATAACAAAATTTAGAAGTTTCATGTTCATCCTGAAAATATTTAGTTTATCCCCTACGGACTGAGTTATTGTGAAGAAAGCAATGAAAGCCTTGAAAGAAGAGGAATGGGCTCTTCTTTTCATGATCATGCTGTAGTTAAGATACAGTTAGCCACAAACACCCACAGACACAAGGCTACAGGAAACCTTTAAATTTAACGCTTTGGGCAATATGCTTTTCATGACTTAACCCTTGTCATGCTGAAAGTAAAAAGTATGCAAAGACCAGGAACCCTGATCTATCCGGTTATGAAGGGTAGGTCACTTTGAGAGCCTGTCAGGCATACTACACATCAAGTAAACCCCACCAATTGCGGTTGTCCAATGAAGGAGGGAATCAGCTTTCTGAAAGAGCAGGATTTTACCCACAGCTTTGGCATTTGAGATTTGTAAACACCAAAAATATGTCAAAATCTTCCGATTTTTTCAATCATCAGATTTTAAAATGACACCCTTTATCGGTTGATCATGATTTTCTCGAAACTAGACTTCATCCATCTAAATTCTTTCTCTTGATCAATGTTCAGCAAGAACACCGGGTCCCAGACAAGCAATCAGTTTCTGCCTACAAAGCATACATTAAAAGCTCATATATTGTATATATATATTTTTTTTAAAGTGTCTATAGCAGTTCCCGGCTTATCACGTGACCTCCAAATATGGAGATCACGTGACCTTTGTGACTTCTGGGAATGGCAGACGCACATCTCGCTGGCAACTGGGGAAAATATCAGCCAAATCGTTCAGAGTTTGTAGAAGTTATGGCTTCTGAGGAAGGAGTATCCCCATTTAAGGGTCACCTGAATTAAATATTCAGCATGACAAGGGTTAAAAAGAGTTCAGAAAATTCCACTGCAAGTGAACTTACCTGATTCCGACCGATGCCGTATTTCTACAGCATCTTCTACACAAGGATTCCTGAGTTTTCTATCTAACAATAAAAAATACACTACTTTTTCTGTGTTATGCCTGCAAAATAGAGAAAAAATAAACCACTTTAAAAACAATATTACAGAGCTCTAGATAAGAGGGGTATTTGATGACAACTGAGGGATAATTTTCTTTATTTTTCATTGAAACTATATGTTGTGACCCCTCATCTGAACCGTCTTGTTGAGACGGTTCAGATGAGGGGTCACAACATATGTTTTTATCCAGAATTAACAAAGTTATCCCTTATTATCACCAAATACTCCCTCTTATCTAGGGATCTGATATTATGATTTAAGATGTAATATTTGTTTGAGACTGTGACTCTTCAGGTTATGCAAATTTCACTATTGCACCAGCAATGATCCAGCATACCCTGCCAGTATCATATGATGTGCATACCTTATTGTGTTATTGTTTAACGTCCACGGTAAACAGCTATGGTCATGTCGGGATGGTCAGTTTACCTAACCACACTATTCCTGGGCAGGCTTAGACCTCCTAAGTGGTTAACCAGTACTAAGTGCACATACTTTCAACAGTAACTGACAACTGCCCTTCTTGAATCAGCGTAAGGAGAAATACCTTGCATACCTTGTAGTTGTGTGTGATGTCAATGTGACACCATCATTATGTCACTGTTACATCATTACGGGTAATGTCATAGTGGATCTTGATGAAAAGAACACAGTTCTTTCAGATGAGATGCCTCATACCAAAGCTTTCTGAACATCTCCTACATGTACTAGATCACCAATGAGGTTGCTCAAAGAAAGCTCTAAACATAAGAAAGTCCTCACCATGGTCAAGATAGGAACACTAGGGTGGCTTGACCACATCTCAAGTCTTCTGCTTAGCAAAGACAACAGTAAAAGGAAGATTTTAAATCTTGCTTGATTTTTTTCAATATGCAGTTCTTTTTTAGTTTTTCTGGAATCTGGTCCCAGTTGTCCATCAATAGCTTAACAAAGTTGGTAAACCATGCAGGATTCACTAAATCATACAGTACTCACAAAATCATTTGAGTAATATTTTAGCTGAAAACTGTGAGGAGATTCTACACTGCAAAAGCTCCTCACATTTTTTTTGGCCAAAAACAGTACAGATTTTGCATATAATACGTTGAAAATTTAACGTCTCGTCAACTAATAACTTTGTACCCAAAACCACTGCAATTTTTTGATGAAAAATAAGAGTGCAAAAGCTCCTCACATTTTTCAGCAAAAAATATTACCACAGTTAATACTGAAAGTACTGTCAGACTTAACCAATTCTCAATTAACAAAGCCAACGATGCTTTGAACAACTAGGCCTAGGCCAAACATATTCATCAATTCAGCAACTTACCTACAATTTAAAAGTTCTTCTATTAATCTGTCTTTATCTTTAAAACATTGTAATGAGTTCATAGTGGATAAAACATCGGGGTCTAAATCTTCTACTGTTGGTATAACTGATGTCTGCAACAAATGTTAACAATATGCATCTTTAACCCTTAGGTCTGATTTCATGTCAAACTAGCATTAAGAACACCAAAATTTTACACTGCCCCTTACAGTAAAATAAAACCATGAATTTGTTAATCTGAGTTGCAACTGTGATGTGAAATCAGGGTTCGAGGCTATAAAACTTGAGAATAATCTCAAACTCAAAGTAAAGCACACTGATTGGCTGCTTCCAAGCATGTGCTTGGAAGCAGCCAATCAGTTTGCTTTATTTTGAGTTTGAGAATGTACTCAAGTTTCATAACCTCTGGGCCAGGCCTTGGAGTGCCAAAATATAAAAAAAAAGCTGAACTTGAAAACATTGTAGACGCAGATGAAGTATTATCTGGGTTTACACTGCTTGCCTCCTTATTCTCAATATGATACAGTTTGGACCAAAGATCTTTTATGAATTTTGCAGACGTTAATTTTGTCTTCCGCCTTATTAGCACTTTAAGGGTTAAATTTCAATATGTCATAGGAAAAATGAGCTGATGACAAATTTGTTTTAAATGTTTTTGTTTGTTTTTTCTTATTTTTTAAAGAATGTAGGGCTTAGCACTACATTTAAATTTTCCCTTGAACTGTTAAGAACTTCTTTCTGCAAAAAATATTTGGAACAGTCATCTGCTGAGGGTGGATATGACATATAGCTCAAAATCCTCTCCTCTGGTATATTCTACAACCAAGAGTGAAAATAGTCAAACTTACAAGCAGCACAGATCCAGGAGAGGCAGCTCTAGATCTACAGTTTGCCCTCTAGCATTTGAGTTCTCATTATGATATAGCTTGGATGAAACATTTTTTTAAATTTTGAAGACAAATATTTTATCTTTTGTTTTTTTGTCACTTTAAGGGTTAATTTGTTGAAAAAGAATTATGGTAAATGTATTATTACATAAAATACATGTACTCTAAAATACCAACTATTTGTTCAATTTGGTAGCTTAACCCTTTTTTGACCTGTGGACTTGTACATCCTTATTATTTG
Source organism: Ctena decussata (assembly GCA_963989385.1). NCBI lineage: Eukaryota > Metazoa > Mollusca > Bivalvia > Lucinida > Lucinidae > Ctena > Ctena decussata. Next base: position 21,461,199 of record OZ022508.1, read on the forward strand.
GAGGACTCCATTTCAAGTTTCAGGGGTTTCTAGTGGACGATCTCAGTTTCATTGAAATTTGCACAGTAATTCACGGAAGCAAATAGTATAGTCCCTGATCAGACGCCGCATTCTGCGGCGTCTGAACTGGGTCTGCACTGTTTGCATAATTATGTCCCCAAAACGGGTTTCCAATCTTAAAAGGGTTAATTAGAACCAGCATGAAAACCAACACAGAACTGTTTGATTTTTGCAACAGTTATAATAATACTATCTACATTTTCTGTCTTAAAACTGGTTCAATCCTGACGGGGTCAAGGCCACCTGATTCAAGATTTGACTGCACGTGCAACTGCCTTTTTATTGATTACCACATCACAATGAAAATAAGTTTTGTTTAGATATAAGATTGTGATAAGACTTATGGCAGAATGACAAATTAATAACAGGCATCTGCTGCAAAACCTTACACTGTAGACAATATAAAATACTAATATCTTGTGTTTTTTTTGCTTCAAAATTCTGATAACAGAGCATTGAAATTCTTTTTCTTTTGTTTGCCATGGCAACAATTCTAACTGTACAACGTCTGACTACTCAGCTTTTAATTTTATTTATGTTACAAACTTTTTATAGAAAACTGAAAATAGCAATCAGAAGAGATGACGCCTTATCTTAAAGATTGATAATCATCTGGACATGATTAATCCCTAAAATTCCTTGTCAAAACCTACAATATTAGGTTTTTATCTCAAGCCTAGATATATGGAGTCTGCTTTCCAATTTTAATCATAAATACCAAAAGAATGTTCTATTAAAGGTTGATTTCCTTGAAAACCTGATGTCAAAATTACCATTAAATTGTCTTATTTTAGAATTCAAATATCGTTCAGCTGAAATAGGAGATGAAATTTCTTGTTGCCAGTACAAGTCTTGTTTTTTTAAGTTTATATAGCAACCTAACATATATCAAGTTATTTCATTTCCAACTTTATTGTACTCATTTCAAGAAAGACAATCTCCCAGTAGCAAACATTTTTCATAGCCAGTAAATTTTTGTGACTTTTGGGACTCCAGAACATGATCAAGTCTTTTGTAGGTATGTGGCTGATGAAACTGTGCAGACCCAGACACATCTTAAATCAGGTACCAAGGTTATAAAATGTTTTTCGTACTCAATTCAGCTGACATGAAATTTTCTCTGCTGATAAATATGAAAATGCCAACTAATGTTGGCATTTTCATATTCATAAGCAGAGAAAATTTCCTACTCAGCTAAACTGAGCAAGAAAACAACTGTACTTAATTATCAATAGTTCGCTATTTATTAGCAGTTAAATTTCATGATCAGGTGAGTTGAGCATGAAAAAAGTTTTATAACCTTGGGACCTGTCTTGGTGAATTGTGCTTGAAGATGGGTTTTCTCTCCGAAAGCAATCCCAAAAATATAGTCCGGATTTTTAGGATTATTTTGGAGGGAAAAATGCAGTCTTATAACTGAATAAATATGGGTAATGGAAAACTGCATGGAGTTTCCCAGCCTTAACATTTTGACCCTTTTCTGACCAGTGGACCTGTCAACCTTTATCATTTGGATGAGTCCATTTGTAGTTTTAGGGGTTTTGAGTGATATTTCGTTTTTATTGTATTTTGCATATAAATTCCTGTAAGCATTTTGCGGCGTCGGAACTAGGTCTACACTGTTTGCATATGTCTGCAAAACAGGTATCGGGTCTAAAAAGGGTTAAGAACACCTCAGCATGATCTACATACCCTTAAATTTGATTCTTTTATAAATGCACAAAATTATATTTTAAACTTGCATGAATTAGCTCGGAAGATTCTTTTGTAAGAGGAAAATATTATAATTTTATCAATGCTCAAAGAAGGCATTCCAGAGTGTATTGTATGGCATATATAAGTCTCCATAGATAATATTTAATAATCTTTTTATATATAAACATTTACATATATAAAACCAAAAGCATGCAAAACAGTGACTTAAAACAAAGAAAAAATGTTTCCATGGAGACATTCGTAATATTTCACACTGTACAATTTCAATTAACAATATTTACATGACAAAAAGTATAAAATGATCTAACTACCTGTACAATTTGAACAACTGGTAATTCTAATTCTAGCTGACCTGGGCTATCCCTACAACAAACAGAACGTAAAAACATGTATAACAAAATAAAAATGTGTCCATATACACAACATAATTATACAAGTAAATGTACATCATGTGCATAGCCTTGGCTGCTCACATCTTTATTTTCTTAATTTGGATCTATCCCTTCAAGTGCCAAAAAGCAGACAACAAAATTTTATTTCTGCAAAAATTTCAACATATGTTTCATCCAAGCTATATCATACTGAAAATTCAAAAACAAGAGGTCCATGATGGACCTAAATCGCTCACCTGAGTTAAGATGAATTAACATGGAAGATCATCTATTTGATGACGGTTAAACTGGAGCAGTTTTGCACTTTCCAATATATTATTCTGACAAAGTTTCATGAAGATTGGATCAAAACTGTGCCCTCTAGAATGTACACAATGTTTTTCTAAGATCTGACCTGGCTATCTAGTTTTCGATCAGACAGTATTCAGTTTCAAACTTGGCCTAAATTTCATGAAGATAAACATTCTGACAATGTTTCATGAAGATTCAATGCAAAATAAAACGACAGTAGTGTACACAAGGTTTTTCTAAGATTTGCCCTAGTGACCTAGTTTTTGACCCGACAAGACCCAGTTTCAAACTTGGTCTAGATTTCATAAAGATAAACATTCTTACAAAGTTTCATGAAGATTGAAGAAAAATTGTGCCCTCTAGAGTGTTCACAAGGTTTTCCTAAGATTTGACCTAGTGACCTAGTTTTTGACACAACATAACCCTTTTTCGTAATTTGCCTAGATTTTATAAAGATAAACATTCTGACAAAGTTTCAAGAAGATTAGATCAAAACTGTGCCCTCTTGAGTGTTAACAAGGTATTTCTAAGATCTGACCTAGTAACCTAGTTTTTGACCTTATGTAACCCAGTTTTAAAATTCATCTAGACTTTATGAAGATTAATATTCTGACAAAGTTTCATGAAAATTGGATCAAAACTGTGCCCTCTAGAGTGTACACAAGGTTTTACTAAGATTTGACCTAGTGACCTAGTTTTTAATCCGACATGACCTCGTTTCAAATTTGGCCTGCATTTCATTTAGATTATCATTCTGACAAAGTTTCATGAAGGTTGGATCAAAACTGTGCCCTCTAGAGTGTACACAAGGTTTTACTAAGATTTGACCTAGTGACCTACTTTTTGACCCGACATGACCTAGTTTCAAATTTGGCCTAAAGTTTATCAAGATAATCATTCTGACAAAGGTTCATGAGGGTTGGATCAAAACTGTGCCCTCTATGTCATTTAAAGATTTATTTCTATTTTTAGCTCTGGTGGCCATCTTGTTCAGTGGAGTGGAACCGTTTTAGCAATTTTGGTTCAGGGCCATGAGTCAAACATTTCTGTGAAATTATTTTGAAATCGGTCCACTGGCTTGGGAGGAGATGTCGTTTAAAGGTTTTTCTATTTTTAGCTTTGGTGGCCATTTTGTTCAGTGGAGCGGAACCGTTTTTGCAATTTTGGTTCAGGGCCATGAGTCGAACATTTCTGTGAAATTATTTTGAAATCAGTCCACTGGCTTGGGAGGAGATGTCGTTTAAAGGTTTTTCTATTTTTAGCTCTGGTGGCCATTTTCTTCAGCGGAGCCGAACCGTTTTAGCAATTTTGGTTCAGGGCCATGAGTCGAACATTTCTGTGAAATTATTTTGAAATCGGTCCACTGGCTTGGGAGGAGATGTCGTTTAAAGGTTTTTCTATTTTAAGCTCTGGCCGCCATTTTGTTCAGCGGAGCGGAACCGTTTTAGCAATTTTGGTTCAGGGCCATGAGTCGAACATTTCTGTGAAATTATTTTGAAATCGGTCCACTGGCTTGGGAAGAGATGTCGTTTAAAGGTTTTTCTATTTTTAGCTCTGGCGGCCATTTTGTTCAGCGGAGCGGAACCATTTTAGCAATTTTGGTGCAGGGCCATGAGTCAAACATTTCTGTGAAATTATTTTGAAATCGGTCCACTGGCTTGGGAGGAGATGTCGTTTAAAGGTTTTTCTATTTTTAGCTCTGGCGGCCATTTTGTTCAGCGGAGCGGAACCGTTTTAGCAATTTTGGTTCAGGGCCATGAGTCGAACATTTCTGTGAAATTATTTTGAAATCGGTCCACTGGCTTGGGAGGAGATGTCGTTTAAAGGTTTTTCTATTTTTAGCTCTGGCGGCCATTTTGTTCAGCGGAGCGGAACCATTTTAGCAATTTTGGTACAAGGCTATAAGAGGAACATTTGTGTGAAATTATTTTGGAATTGGCCTACTGGTCTAGGAGGAGATGTCGTTTAAAGAAATTGTTGACGACGGACGGACGGACAGACGGACGGACGGACGGACGGACGACGGACAAATTTCGATCACAATAGCTCACCTTGAGCACTTCGTGCTCAGGTGAGCTAACTAGAGGGCAAACAGTGTAGATCTAGATGAGGTGGCTCATCATGAGCCACCTCATCAGGATCTGCACTGTTTGCAAATTCTGCCATTTTCATCACTGGCGCTTTAAGTGATAAATGGTGGTTATGACCCAAAGTATCTAAATCAGTATTGTATTAATTCTTCTATAAATTATTTTGTTTTCTCTTCAAAAAACCCACCAAAAATCTGGATCTGTGGATCAACAATTTTGAAGTTGTTTGGGAACGAAAAAAACGTTTTATATAAACTACACCTACTGTGCTTAAGTATTGGGGCACCTAAAATTTTTGGGTGTCCCAATATATATGCACATTACGGTAATAACTAACACGTTTCTTACCAACTTCAGAGCACCACCATATAAATAATAACGGCAATGTAAGTAGCCAACCCAGCTCAGTACAGAAAACAACAATCACTTTTACTTTATCTGAATAACATATATCTGTGAATGTATTACAACATTTCCACAATGGGCTGTCTCGTTGACGCTTGTGATTTCATGCAAAATGAAACTGCCTTGTTGTGTATGGTGAAATGTTTATTCTGTAACCATGTTAATTTATCCCCAAAATCTGCTCTCATAGTTCAAAGAAAAATTTAATTAGCCAACATGGTTTACAGAATTTGTATGACAGGAACACTTTTGGCAATGAAAATTATGAAGGAAAGAAATGCTGAAATTAAATATTTTATAATAGTCAGTCTGGAGATTTCTGCAACTGTATCAAGCTCATTTGAAATGGCTGGTTACACATGTCAAAATGAAGGTATGGTAAACCATGACATAGTTTTACCACAAGATGGCAATGCAGGCCAAAAAATGAAGTAAGATGGAAAATATAACATTATTTCACTGTAGCATGATGGCTGATCATGACAATGGCTATATGAAAATGCAGCCCTAATATGCATTTCTGACACAAAACTGATTGAAAACTCAGCATGAATGTTGTTCTAAAAGTAATAGCAGACTGGTCTAAATATAACCAAGCAACTCTGTTGTTTAAATATCCTCACCAAAGTGAGGGATTTTGGCTTGTGTAGAGTTTAAGTTCCAAAAAAAAATCTTTCACTGATTACCCAGTTCCAACTTAACTTGTGGATTTCAAATTAATTCAAGGGCAATTACTCATGCATTAGGGAAGACATTCTGATAAACTTTTAACAAGTTCATCACTGCACTATGCTGATACCCTTTATAGTAGAGCAGACGGAGCCCCAAAAGTGCTCTCCTTAAGGACTTTACTGGTAAGGTTCTGCAAACATCAAGTGTTATATACTAAATTGTTTGTCAGCATGTCTAGTGTATGGATCCGGCTGATGACATCGCCGCAGCTGAGTACTAACAGAGTTATGGCCCTTGAAACTTACGTACCCATAAACAGCAAAATTACACAATTTTTTGTCGGTGTACGTCAAACATGTCCATTTATTTCAACTAAAGACAAGTGTTTGTCATTTTCCGGTAGTACGTACGTAAAACAAATGGAATGAACTAAACATAGAAGCTTTTAACGAATATGGCTTATCGAACAGTGTTTGTCCGTGCGTCTGTTTATTAATTACCGTTGATTACCAAAGGTTGACAATTTTTGACATCAATATTAGAATTTGTCTGTTTTATTACCACGACAATAAATATGTCAAGTCTTATGCAGAAATTAATTTACAAGGTATTTCATTGTTGAATTAATTATCTAGATATATTTCAACATGTACAAAAGGTCAAGGTCACGGTCAAACAGAAAACGTACATAAATGATGAAAATCTAATTAGTTACTACTTTAAGACCAGCTAAATGGGCTAAATGCTTGGAAAACAGTATATATGTGTAACTTCTATTACCTCGCACTCATTTAGATAATATGTGCTCTATGTATTTATTTTTCCATCCGTCCGTACGTCGGTTTGTCAATAGCATGTGTTGACCACTGTTTTGGCAGTCAACTTCTCAAAAATGACAAGCTTAACAGTGGTCAAAACTAGCCGCTAATTATACAAGCGGTGTAGTTGCATACTCTTGTGTCATTTTCAGTCCAATCCGGTACTTTAAGATTGTCTTCAGGCCGTCTGTCCTTGTCAGTTCATCCATTTGTTCCTCCGTCGGTCCATCTGTCGGTTGAAATTGATCGAATGATACATTAATAAAAGCTAGTAGATTTTTAAGCTACAATATATCCCTCTCCTTTTATGAGATACTTTTTCAACATGTTCTTTTTTTTTTTTGAAAGCCCAACGTCTACAAAGTATTTCCCTGCTTTCTGCTGCCTGAGTATTGGGCAGTTTGGCTTATCTCCCATGTAATATACGTGACCGTATCATTTTAATGACATTTGCATATTCTCATCCAAATACACACAATAACAGACATAGATCTTAGTTTTGTGGAAAATATGCTTGGAAGCCTCTGAATTAAATCAATATTGTCTTCTGAAGCGTTAGAAATCGTACTGTTGTCTACGTTACCAAGAATTGACAAACTACTTAATCTGATCAGAATGAGCATGTAAGTACAATCAATGAAGAACACAAATGCATTTATATATCGTTAAATAAAAACAAACGCTATCAAACTTGCAAAACTTTGCACTGTCATATACGTTACCGAATATGAGTAACAATGAAATGCATCCAAAATGGTATTTTGCGCTACAGAAACTGTTATTGCTAAAGTGGTCTTTTAGCATTCTATGGTGGAGCTTTATTATGAATAAAGTAATTAAATGGTTGCCTAGAGGACTTGGAGTAGTCTGAAACCGTATCACTGCCACACAAGGAGCTACTGATCAAAGGACTTTTAAAGTGTGTGTACACTTTTTTATATATGAATGAAGGGGTAGAAGATAATTTAACGATAATTTTGTGATTTTGCTCTCTCTCAATCCTCCATAAAATGATATACTGTGAATGTACATTAGAACTGTCTCCCAGTTTTTATGGGCAATCAGGATAACTATTTTCAGAATTTGTTACCACATTCTCTCTCCTATACTAGTCTCGCTTAACGTATATTACATTAAATATTGTAAGACTGATAATATATAATGTGTTACTGTCGTGTTTGAACTCTGAATTACACCAATGCCATTTTTAGTCAAAGGCACATCAATTACTTAAAACTGTCGCCAGACAGTTTTCAGTTTCATGACTTGAGTGTATAGATTTAATATTACAAGTAGAAACAAGAAAAGTAACTCACAGCATGCCCATAAATATTTTATGCGTGAAACACATTTCAAAAGAGTTGATGTCATAATCTTGTTATTATCTCCAGTTTATTCTACATTTTTAAAAAGGTTAGAGTAAAATATTATACTACACATTTAGGTTGTATGGTTATCAAATGATATTATTTTTTCTATAAATGTAACAGTGAATAAAATCTAGGGCGCTTATACAGCTTTAGTGAGGAAACTACATAAATCTGAATAATCTCAGCTTTAGTGAGCAAACTAGATACACCTGATTAATCTTTTTTTTTTTTGTTTCATGTTTTTTGTCACTATTTTAACTTATTTCCCTATTTATGTGTCAATATTATTTCACACATTAAGGTGACTACGAAACTGCACTAGAATTCATGCAACAACTCTGAAAAGTTTCTATCTCGTAGTCTACACAAGATAAATCACACTTACCTTTTCTTTATTAAAGCTGTGCTAGAATTATACCCTAAAAGGGTTGAAAGTATATTCTATTTTCCAATTCTGTCTTCGTTATTTTTTCATGTGCTGTAAATCTTGTTCTTTATGATAACATAAATCACAGTCTCATAAGCTGTGTTACTATTTATGTTAGTTACATCAATTTGATTAATATCAATTCCGTAAGATACTCTTAGAGTGTCATACTTTGAGAATTTTTTGGAATCTCAACATGTAAGCGCCATTTCAAATCATTATAATGTTTTTGAATATTGCATTAAAATTATATTACACGCATTAAACAGTTTCTGTATGGTAAACTACAAAATTTAATGAAACCACTTTTTTCTACTATAAAGCTTGTCCCTACACCTAAATAGTAATATACTAATAATAATGAAATTTATCAATTTTAATTTTGTCTTGAATAGTTTTATTTGTCTTAAATTCGTATCTAATGGTAACATAGATTACAGCCTTATAAACTGTAGAATAATTAAGCATAATGATAAAAGTTTAATATTTAAAAATGATTTTACATCACTTAATATAAAAATAAATAATTACATTGATTTATAAATAGATTACTGACTTTCGTTTTTTATTTTAAAAAATAGTAATTTTTGTAAACTTTCTATTGGTAACGTATTTAACAGTCCGAACTCTCAGTCGCCCCACTAAGTAGGCAGCCAGAAAGAGGCAAATATTCTGCATATGTAGGACGCTTAGAAAAATAAGGTCCACACAACTTTGTCGGGTGGCCGGGCAACATCCTACTGGCCTGGCCTACATTTATTTAGCGGCTGCTATAACTAGGATACAGGTTCTAATGCATTTGAGTGAGTGGGTAATTTTTCTTTTTATTCTGTTTTAAGACAAACTGTTCTTTTGCAATGTCTTGAATCTTGAAGATGTCAAAACTATGCCAGTAGTTCATCAAAACATCAATGAATATGTATACGCTTGCGAAGAAAAATTAGAAAGTAACAAAGTGTTGCATACAGTATGGTCACTTGAAATGTAAATAACAAATAAATAAGTTATACGGTAAACAATCACTTATTTACAACATCTGGAGATATATTTTGCATTTCCATTACTAGTTAGAAGTGTTGCGAAAAAATGATATGTTATAAAATATTGTGAACATGTCCTCTGCGTAAGTAGGTTTGTAGAAGTACTGTCTGTATAATACTGTTTCAAGTAAATTAATCTAAGCTCACTGAAGCGTGAAGGATTGCTAGAAGTAATTTTATTTGCACTAGCATAGATGTGTAGCCCTATAATGTCACGTATATTATGTTACAATATGACCTAACCTTACTTTTTTGAACCGCAAGAGCCTGAAAGATTTCCAGTTTTGCAATGCATATTTAGATGGGTGGGGTATTTACTCATGTTTCTCAGAGTTTCTTTGTCTCTGTACTGACATCTTGAATTCTGATAATCTATACATAAAGCAAAGGTTCTAGACTTGCTATTCTATTGCAAATATTGTTTCAAAATCTTGACTGATGGACTCAACATTAAAAATTGTAAACCTGAAATTTAAAAAAATATTTTCAAAACAAATTTCAACGTAAACGCGATATCACAACGCCACAAAATGAAAACTAAAGTTAATAATAAGTACCGCATATACGGTAAATAAGCTACAAACTGAATACAAATGAAGAATCGTACAAAGTACCATCTCATGAATGATTTTTTTACTCTTTTCCATTTAAGTATCATTTTACCCAATTAAATGGGTGGGGTAATTCAAGGGGAGATAACTCGCTTAGTACTCAGAATCAGAGGTGTCATCAGCCGGTTTTGTAAACTAGAGATTCTAACGATTAATCTGATATATAACCCAAGATGTTTGCAGAACCTTACCAGTAGCACCTTCTCATAGGCTGCCTATCTGCCGTACTATTAATTAGTTACAACTTATTTGTGGATTTTAAATCGATGCAAGGGAAATAACTCATGTATAAGCCAAACTATGGACGGTGACAAAACTTGCGTTTGCAATTGATTTAAAGTGGTGAACCAGTGTTACTGTGTTACATATTTAAGTTTCATGAAATACTTTAAGTGGACACTTTGCTATGGCTCTGGATACATGGATGGATGGAAAGATGGACTGATGGATATGGACAGAACTATATGTCTCCAACTTCTGAAGGGAATACTAATAAGTGTATGCAGGTTATACTAAACATCATCAGTTTTGAAAGGTGAACTGAAAGAGTGCAAGCATTATGGCTGACAATCACAAATGGCTGTCTAACAGATATCCAGAAGTTTCCAGACTGATAGTGTTTACAAAATTTAGATAAACAATAACATCATTGCATTTTCTATATTCTGTGAATCTGAAAATATTTCTGGTAAGTTTTGGCAGCTGCCAGTGATGCACCATGAATATCACTGTTGTGAGGCTTGATGTAGGGTCTTCTGGAATCTATCAATATTTTTATAAGGCTTAGAGCATCATAAATGAAAATAATTGAATTTGCAAACATGGAAGATCTAGATGAGGTGGCTCATAATGAGCTACCTCAGCTGGATCTATACTGCTTGCCCTCTGGTCTTTGAATTCTCAATAAGTTTAGCTTGGACAAAACATTTTTTTAAATTCTTGCAGATGTCAATTAATTTTTGCTGTCTGATTTTTATAACTTATAGAAATGATAGTTCTATTTATATTTTCAGATTTACACAGATTTACAGTGGCACAATGTAGATAAAGAAATAGTTTCTTTGCTACCATGACAATGCAAAATATCTATATACTGTGATCAGACGGCATTCCCACAAGGTCAAGGTCATTTATACCTGTACAATTTGAATTATGGGTAGTTCTAGTTCTGGTTCATTTTTGGATCCTCTAAAACAGCAACAAATGTTTGGTAATACGACAGCTTCAAATAAATTCAAATTTAAGCGTGAAAATTTTGATATTTCAATGGAATGATACCATGTCAGGGGAAGCAACTCTGCCATTCTCACCTCAAAACCTTTCCAAAGTCGTAAAGGAAAGCATATATAAAATTCTTCCCTTTTAGAATTGACCCTTTCAGGAAGGTGTCCCAGAAAGCAAACAGGAAGTCACAAAAGTTTCCCTATAATAGAAATGGTTGAAAAACAAGGGAGGTGATTCTGACATGGAAATAATTATCCTGTCTCATAACATGCTTTTCTTAAAGGAAAGAATCGGCTCTCTACAGATACAGCAAGTTTGTTCTTTTCATATCTGACCCCCTCGAGAAAGGACCCAAAATAAATTGGCATAGTTTCTCTCTCTAAAAAGTTTTACTGGTCAAATGGGAACAGATAAAGGCATTTTTAAATTTGATAAATCATCTGAATAAAACCTCAAGCCTCTGAGCTTTATATAGTATTTAAGTGAGTCATTACACATCAATAAAGTCCACAAAGCAAAATTACTTCTATAATAATGAATATATGAGCCTAATCATTTTCAAAACACCAGTAGCTCCATGAGCTAAGGTTAAAATAGCTTCAATATTTTGAAGTCACTGTACTTTAAAGGCAAAATTCTCGTCACCTGATATCAGACTAATTATTCAGACAAACTGGAGAAAAAGTCTTACACAAATTGTTGATACTCACATAATAACCCATGGATGGTGGTGTATTTCTTCTAACTGCAATAATAACAATAAAACATAATTATTATATCTGGTTATATCATGTGATGTCAGTCATTCAGTGGATAGTGTTGTGTCATAAAAATTGTAAGATCACAATTGTAATAAGTTGCATACAAGTAACCTCATTGACAACAACCATTTCAACAATGTGTTTTCTTATTGAAACAATTTTCATTTTGAAGGGGATAAATATAAAGAGAATCAATTCATATGATTTCACCACTCGTGTAAAAATATCTAATTATTCCCCCCCCTCCCCCCCACCCCACCCCCTCCATAACAAACCAAATCATCAAGATATCAAGATCCATCTTACAAGACAGACCTAGATTTTTGTTTTTGTTTGGGAAGGAGGAAAACATCTTGCAGCAGAATCAGTACAACTGATTTACATAACAGGGATCATTTTAGAGGGGGAACCAGTACTCCAGATAAGAAGGGGTAACAGGGATAATTTAGGGATAATTTTCCTTATTTTTTTCCATTAAAACGTATGTTGCGAGATGGTTCTAATGAGGAGTCACAACATATGCCACTAAAATGTATGTTGTGACCCCTCATTAGAACCGTCTCGTGAAGACGGTTCTAATGAGGGGCACATCATATGTTTTCCGTATGTTGTGACCCCTCATTAGAACCATCTCGTGAAGATGGTTCTAATGAGGGGCACATCATATGTTTTCGTTGAGAAATAAGAAAAATTATTTTTGAATTATCCTCAATACCCCTCTTATCTGGAGCACTGCAGAACCCTTTGTCTTACAGCTGATGAGCCAGGACATGACAAAACCAACAAAGTGGCATGTGTGCCCAGTGAAGACTCAGAGTCTTTGCTGTCGGCATGGAGCTTGGACTCTAAGCTACCCTTTAAGTGCAAGCCAAGACTCTGTTCAGACAGGGTGGATGCCCAGGCTGATCTTAGTCTTTGTTGATGCAAATACCACCTTTGTCGGCTTTGTTGTGTTGCGGCTCAAATACGGTATACACTTACTCAGACAAGCGTATTTATACAACCGAATACAGATTTACCCTAATTATTCAAATCACTTTAATTCTATGAAAGAGATCTTGAATCAGTATGGCCCATAATATTATCAGGACCTATACTGTTAACATTCAAAATAGGGATTTCTAAAAACAAATAAAATTACATTATAATTTAAATCAATGGGATAGGACTGACTCTCATAGCTTTAAACACTGAAATCTCAAAGTACATGTACCTCTTATTTCAAAGTAAATTTATGAGGAGACTGGACACATTTTCAACAATTCTTTACATTTTGCAATTCCTCAGACAAACACAAACATTTTCTTAAATAGTCCATTCTCAATTCTAATTCACTTATGAATGTAAATGTGACGTCTGACTGAATAATGTCAAAAATTTGAGACCATATATTCTGCAATATACTGTTGGAAATGCGACAGAAATGTTGCTTCTTACTTTCTGGTTGACATCTGGTAGTGTAATACATTGTGAAAGATGAACATGTGAAAGAGTACATTAGAATGTTGATAACTGTATTGAAAATTTCCATTTTGGAAGGTAAATCTTGATTTTATGGTTGCAAATTATGTTTAAGGCTCCACTGATGTGCTGCCATGAAACAAAGTTTGCAACCACAAAATCGATGACTGACCTCCCCAAATGTCAAACTAAGTATAGTTATCCCCTAAAAAAAATTTTGTGCTATTGATGAGTTCTGGTGTCTTACCGTTAATCTTTTATCTGGATCCACCTCCACCATTCCACGGAGTAAATTTTGACAATCAGGAGGTACAAAATGTGGAATGTGAAATACCCCTTTCTTGACTTTTTCCAGCAGCTGTCGTAGATTGTCGTCATCAAATGGAAGTGCACCCTGCCGATAATAACATGAAAATTATCAACAACTGTCTTTGGTTTAAACATATTTATTTCTCTTTTTTCATAACATATATATATTACAACATACAAAATATACTAGGATTGGAACGAAAGCAACTTGCTTATTTAGTTCTTCTCCTAACTGTCTTTGACAAAAATGCAAATTTTAAAGTGAATGGGTACACTTTCAGAGGAATGCAGCATTGTTGTTGTTGTTGTTTTGGGTTTAATGGCCCTTTGAGACAGTATTTTAGTCTACATTGGATTGTCTACCAGAGATAGGGAGACAGAAGACAGAAATAATAGACGAGAGAAAAACTGTCCAGACAGCCCCCACCTGCACCTACTGCTAGTATAGTTGGCCCTTGCCCTGCTATTATTGAAATCGGTAGGACGCCCGGCACTGGAAGTTACACGCAGCACCATCCCACCACCCTCACGAATGCAGCATTACAGAATCATTTTCAGACTTATTTACATATCAAATGCTAATAGTGTACCAAATTTCAGCTCTACAGGTCAAACGGTCCAAAGTTGGAAAAATGCCAAAGTTGACCATTTCCTCTATTTTGCCTCCCTTCTCAATGGGGGTCAACTTTTAAAGGAAAGAATTTGCTCCTTCCAGGAGCAAATTCTTTCCTTTAAGAGTAAACCATTACTAGACCCTTTAAGAGTACACTTCTTGCCATCCAGGAAAGCCAACAGGATGTCCAAGAAGTTGTTTTTCTTTGTGAAAATGGTGGGAAAAATGGATGCCTATCCAGTCATCTCAAAACAGAACTGCGGAAGTAATCAGCATAGAACCTGGTGTAGCAATATATACTAGCAAGTGCCTTAACACTTTAAGCACCAGTGACGAAAATAGCATAATTTGCAAACAGCACATATCCTGATGAGGCGGCTCCTTATGAGCTGCCTCATGTAGATCTACACTTTTTTGCCCTCTAATCTTTAAATTCTCGATATGAAATGTCTTGGACAAGGCATTTTTTTAATTTTTGCAGACGTAAATTTTGTCGTCTGCTTTTTGGTGCTTAAAGAGTTAAGCTGGATTTGGGTAACTATACTGCAGTTCTTTTTTTTCTTTTTTTTTAACTGTGACTATGATATAAAATTTATGGGGCAAAAATGCAGAAATTCTCAGGAATCACATCAGGACACAGAAACCAAGCAGCTCTGCACAGCCAATAATGTCACATCTTACACCCACTATAGTAATATCGCTTCATATGAATAATAGGCATTAGAGCAGTGTCTAATTGTAGGCTTAATTACACCACAAGATTCTCTCACTGCAAAAATTTGGTTGTGTCTCAGGAAAACCTGCGTTATCATATGTGGGACTATCAAAGACATAATCTGCCTATACAATCTGATCAAACTGTATTGTTTCATACCATACGATCCGCAAGAACTAAAGATGAGATATCACTCACCAAATTCTGCATATATTCTAACCCTGACAGCTCCAAAAAAAGCAGACAACAAAATGTACATCTGCAGAATTTCAGAAATATTTTGACCAGGCAATTCAGAAATGTTTTGGCCAAGCATTTCAGAAATGTTTTGGCCAAGCAATTCAGAAATAATTGGCCAAACATTTCAGAACTGTATTGTTCATTCAAAAATTAGAGGGCAAACAACATAGATCCAGATAAGGCGGCTCATTATGAGCCGTCTCATCTAGATCTACTGTTTTTTGCAAATTTAACTATTTTAATTTCCGGTGCTTTTGGTGCCGAAATTTTTTTCTTAGAATACAGCTCATTAAATTTTCGCTAATGGGTGCACCAAGGAGAGACATAAAACTTTGATGTAACAAAATGTCACCGTACAGAATAATCCTTAAATCCCACTTAACCATATATATAGCAGCTAAGTGGTGCAAATTTGTCACCTCACATCGTAAGCTTCTAATTCAAACCATATATTCAGGGTGAACTTCTGCTAATGACTGCAATTTACAATACTGCAGATGGAAAATACTGTTGTTGCTTTTATATCTCTCCAGAAAAAAAAAACGAATGAGGTCTGGCAGTGTTTGAGCGTATCCCTGTGCCAACTAAACAAGAAGACTGATATGGTTTCAGTTGTTAAAAAAAATGGGTCATTAGCTAAAGAAAAAGTATGTTTTTAAATGCTCTTTATGCAAAAACTGCCATTTTTTTTTCTTTAAAAAATGGGAGGAGCTTTTGCATTGTAGACCACTGTCATCTGGTTTGACGTCTAAAATGCTTTCTTTTGTTGCAAAGTAGTACACTTGGACAGATGAGAATGCGAAAAATGTATTTATGAGGTAGACTGTCGATTTTATGGTCACAAATTTATTTTTATAGCAATGGGTCAGCAGAGCTGTGAAATGCAATTTTGTGCCCATAAAAGCAATGAGAGACCTGCCCTAATCACAATTTTGAGTACAGTTCCCCAAAATTTACCCGCCAATGAAGACTATTATTTATGTTACTTACCACTAATAATGCATATAAAATAACACCACTACTCCAAACATCAGCTTTTCTCCCATCATATTTCTCTCCCTTGAAAAGAAAAAAAAATACATTGATTGATTGATTTGTTTTACGTCCACGGTAAACAGCTATGGTCATGTCAGGACGGTCAGTTAACCTAACCACTCTATTCCTGGGCAGGCTTAGACCTCCTAAGCGGTTAACCAGTACTAAGTGCATATTCTTTCGCCAGTAACTGACAACTGCCCTTCTTGAATCAGCGGAAGGAGAAACAAAAGTATGTGGCCAGACCAGGTATCGAATCCAGGACCTCTGACATATGAGTCAGGTGCCCAACCAATTGCGCTACACGGCCCGACCAAAAAAAAAAAATTTATATACAATTATACACACATATAAAAAGAGGATCTTACAGGAGTGGTCATTTGATATGAAATTTATGAAATGAGCGTTCAGAGAGTTTCATAAAGGACCTCTGACAGTTGTAATGTAAATTTGCCTATAAAAAATGGGAAAAATGAACTTTCCGTAGACTTCAAAATTTTTATTGAAATGTGTCGCCCTGAACTTTCCACGATTGGCAGAAAAATAATTTTTCAATTATATCGCACACAGACTTAGATTTTTGGTGTAAAAAGCAAGTTTTTACAATTGAATGTATGGAAAATAGGAAAAGTTCTATAAAGATGCTTTCCTCCCGTGCCTCAGCAAGCCACTTTGCATGCACGTGTGTACTATCAATATACACATTATATATGAGTGGCAAGCTGAGGGGGGGGGGGGGGAAAGGGAAAGATAGTCTATAGCTGAAAAACTGAAAAGTGGGTGGGGTTATTAGACCCTCAGTGTCTAAAAATAAGGCTAACATACTTTTTATTTACATATATTTGCATACTATGGGCAGCTATAGTGATTTACTTCAATTTAAGCTTATTTAACAAATAAAATCCAGTAAATAAGAAAAAGCAAAAAATATACGTATTTAGCATGACTGAAAATTTCACTCACCCTTCTTGCGAGAATCAGTAAGAGATAGTGTGCAGATGTGATAATTGTTCAAAATTAATATCTAAACCTCTTAATAATGGATAAGTCTACCCATTAGTGCGAAAATTTTCATCATCAGCTTCTCAGGAAAGCTGCAGTAATTTGTCGAAAAATAGGCAAATTTGCATGGAAACTGTCAGAGGTCCTTTCATATGAAATGACCATGAGAGTAAGATTCTGTTTATCATATGACCCTTTAAAATGAGATTTTAATGCCTTCAAACTGAACATTATTTCATAAAATAACGCAGTGTTGACAAGGGCGTTGTCAATGACGTTACGTATGCACGCCAAAGTGTTATTACATGTGCTGTCATACGATTTTTATGACACACCGTTATCCACTGAATTACAGAGAGGTCATGATAAACTGTATATATACATCTCTGATGTTCACAGAAGCAGCTAACTTTTAAAAGGAAAAACTTGCAACAGCAGAAGGGCAGATGACTCCAACTACAAATCAGTCATGCAAACTGCTAATACAGTTGCCATATCCAGTAGGTCCTACAATGTATGTCAAATTTATTCAATACTTTGAAACAAATATTCAGGTACCTTCATACCTGATCATCTAAAAGGCATAAAAAAATCTTCCTTTTAACAGTTTGTTACGTTGAACACTATTTTTCATATATTACAAAAACAAAACATGTAGCAACAGTTTACTCATGTGTTTACAACATAAAGGAAAGGGAAGGGGGGTGGATGAGTGTGTGTGTGTGTGTGTTTTGTTTGGGGGGGGGGGGCAAATATTTTCACATGCAAGAAAGCAAGAACAATAATTTATGATAATCCATGCAAAATTTAAAATCATGCTATTCATCTACACATTCCATTCTTTCATTCTTTCTCCCTTCCTCCCAATCCCAACCTCACATGTGATTCTGTGATCTGGGGACAGTCACTGAATGTGATAGAGAAACTCATATCAAGTTACTGTGGTTATAATGTGTATTTGAGCCGCGACACGACAAAACCAACACTGTGGTTGTGCGCCCAGCGCAGACTCAGATCAGCCTGGGCATCCGCCCAGTCTGATCAGAGTCTTCGCTGTCCGCATGAAGATAGCTTAGACCCTTAGCTACCCTATAAGCGCTTAGCGAAGAGTCTGATCAGACTGGACGGATGTCCAGCTTGATCTGAGTCTGCACTGGGCGCACAACCACATTGTTGGTTTTCTCGTGTCACGGCTCATTTCTCCATAACAGAACACACTGTTGCCTCTCAGTAAGAAGTACTAGTAAGGAGCCACAACACACTTCTGTTACAGTGAATTTACAGAAAGTGTTACAATCCCTTTTCTTACCTACGAGACAGAGTTTGTTCTATTTTTAGCAGTGCTGGAAAATTCTGTCTTGCCCATGGGCTGGGACAACTCACATGAGCTTGAATTCTGTGTACCACTACGCGCTCCTTGAAATACGGTGCGCTCAGCTTGGCGATTCCATATTTTATGCATTACTCTTTCATAGGAATGAATTGCCACATCGATAAAATCCAACCCAAGAAAGGTTATTCATTCTTTATAATCCCATTATAGCCTATTTCAAAACTTAAAGTCGGAAAAAGATCCAAAATAGTCAATGTTTCACTGTGATAAACACTGTCGAGGAGGCCGCCATTTTGAATACGTTACCAACTGACGTTTGAAATGACGTTGACGTTACGTCACAATTAACGTCATACACGCGCTTTCTGTAAACGTCTCAATACAAATTTTGTTCTTTAATATAAATTTCAATTAGAAAATCTAAAACTGCGGATTTGTCAAGGACCTATTTTTTACTTGTCTGTGGGTGACATGGTTGTACTACTTACATTTGTACACGTTCGCATGATGCATGAACTGGCCTATAAGTTTCCCGTTCAATTTGAAGTAAATATTATCGTAGGTAAGAAAAATAATCAATCATTGGTCTCCGATGCGGACAGGGAAATCCCAACCCTCGGGCACACGGGGTGTGTCGGAAACTCGGCAAACCTCGTTTCGGACACACCCCGTATGCCCTGGGATTTCCCTGTCCGCATCGGAGACCAATGATAGATTCTATTTATCTGGGGTCTGTATTTCTTAATAACACTGTATTTACGTTGTCATTAGATGGGGATTTTTCCTCTCTAGATTGATACCAAGTATTAAAACAAGCCTTGCATAATTATGTTATAAGATCATTTTCCCTTCTAAAAAACAATCCCAAAAATAAAATCTAGATCCATCTTATAAGATGGATCAAACAAATATGGTAAAACAATTCAAAGACAATATAAAAATGGTGATACAAAGCAAACACTTAGGAAAGACTAAGAACTCCATGCGCATTTGGGCAATGGTGCCTCAGTAAACAGTTTAGATCCAATAACTCACCCTGGTCAGGGTCACCGTCTGCCGAGCTTGACATTAAACTACTTACAATTTTAGACAACATTTTCTGATAGGACAAAGAGACTACAGTGAACTGAAGAGGAAAAAGTCTTTTACAACAAGAGGCCCAAATGGGCCTGATATCGCTCACCTGGCTATTGTGCAAACGGGACCATTCTGATACAAAATTGGTCCAATTCCACTGAGAATTTCTCATTTTCACATTTTGCTACTTTTAGTAACAGAGGCCAACTTGCCTGGTCTTTATATATTTACTTTTGAAACACCTCAATGCAAGAATCATTTTGCCACAAATTTCATCAAAATCCATTCAGGGGTTTCTGAGATATTGCCAGTTTCATGTTTTGTGCTATTTTTAGTAACGGCAGATAGTGGCCATCTTGGATTGCTAAAATGCAAAAAATCGAAAAGCCTTCATGCAAGGACCATTTTGACACAAATTTGGTCCAATTTCATTGAGATTTTCTGATTTTCACATTTTTTCTATTTTTAGTAACAGAGGCCAATATGACTGGTCTTATAGTTAGATATTTTTGAAACATCTCAATGCAAGAATCATTTTGACACAATTTCGTCAAAATCCATTCAGCGGTTACTGAGATATTGTCATTTTTATGTTTTGTGCTATTTTTAGTAACAGCAAATGGCGGCCATCTTGGAATGCCAAAATTCAAAAAATCGAAAAAGCTTAATGAAAGGACCATTCTGACACAAAATTAATCCAACTCCATTGAGATTTTCTAATTTTCACATTTTTCTATTTTTAGTAACAGAGGCCAATATGAATGGTCTACAGTTAGATATTTTTGAAACATCTCAATGCAAGAATCATTTTGACACAAATTTCGTCAAAATCCATTCAGCGGTTACTGAGATATTGTCATTTTCATGTTTTGTGCTATTTTTAGTAACGGCAGATGGTGGCCATCATGGATGCCAAATTGCAATTAATCAAAACAACTTCATGCAAGGAACATTCTGACACAAAATTGGTCCAATTCCATTCAAGGGTTCTTGAGTAAGGGACCGACCATTTGATATTCTGGGGGGGGGGGGGGGGGGGGGGGGGGGGGGGGGGCCTGGTATATTTATCAAAAAAAATTCCTGTCTTTGGATATGCAAGAAAAAAATAACCTGGCTCATAAGGGGGTTCAAAAAAATAATCTGGCCTCAAAAGTAAGAGAAAAAAATAACCTGTTTCCACCCAAAATTAAAAAAAAAAAAATATTGTCTGCAGATAATTCCATTGAAATTGAGTTTTTATAATGTCTCTGGTTTCTGGGGGCTGCGCCCCCCAGACCCCATATTTATAGTAATATTTTAAAATTATCTACCAATTGGTTTACACCAGCGGGCACACAAGTGCATACATTTACAAAAACATCCTATACAACATTCACATACATGTATTATTGATCTGCCACATTACTAAGTAAATGTTTCCACTAAAACTGAACTGCAAAAGAGTCACTAGCTTATGGGAGACAAAACCATTATGGCAAAATAAACACTCTAAAAGGCAAAAGTCCTAATATAAAAACCCTTATTTTTATCATCATTCTAGTTTTTCTCTATTGTTTCCAGTCTTAAAATTGCCATTGAAATTGGGAAATTGCTTTAGCTTCTGGGGGGCGTTGCCCCCCAGACCCCCCTTTGATAACTTCTTAGCGCATAACTTTCAGCCATTTTATTAATTGCCATTCATGCATAATGTGACTATCAGTAAGTATTTATCAAACTTTCTAAAGTACAAATAAAGCATGTTTGGGCATATATTGGGATAGAAAAAAAAATCAAATTCCTAATGTTAGCCCTACAACTTTGCCAAAATAGCCCTAAATTTTGGCCAAAATATCCCTAATTTAAGGCCTAATTTTTTGCCAAACTCATACAGGGATGTTTGTATCTGTACCTTAGATGAAAAGAGTAACATGCTCCAGGCACTGGTTTGCAAAAGCAAGCTAAGCCATGCCCTTGGCCTGGTTAAAGACAGCACCATGTTCTTTTTGTGAGAAAAAAAGGTGAAAAAAATACTGATGTGGGTAAAATAAAAGGATATTAAGGTCAAGTAAACAAGGATCTGATGGTTCAGCTATAAAATTAAAACAAAAAAAAAATAACCTGGTTTCAGTTAGTTTGTAAAAAAAATAAATTAGCTTCCACAAGGTGAAAAAAAAGAAATTGTTTCCAGAGGCCAGTGAAATAAAATGTTGTGTCTCCATCAAGAATACCAGGCCCCCCCAGAATATCAAATGGTCGGTCCCTAATTGTCATTTTTATGTTTGTGCTATTTTTAGTAACAACAGATGGCGGCCATCTTGGAATGCCAAATTGCAATTAATCGAAACGGCTTCATGCAAGGAACATTCTGACACAAAATTGGTCCAATTCCATTCAAGGGTTCTTGAGTAATTGTCATTTTTATGTTTGTGCTATTTTTAGTAACGTCCCCCATGGTGGCCATCTTGGATAGTCAACTGGCACAAATTGAAATAATTCCATTCAAGAACCAATTCTGACCAAATCTGGTCAGAATTGGTTGCATTTTCTTTAGATATTGACATTTGAGCCAAATCGGCCTTGTAAATGCTAAGTAGGTCACTGTGACCTAATTCCGCTATAGATTTTTTTTATTTTTACAGGTCCCACTTATGTTCCATGCAAACTTTCAACCAAATATACCAAATGGTTCTGGAGAAGAAGTTGATTTTGTTGTTTTTGCTATTTTTAGTAACAGCAGCCATCTTGGATTCTTGACCTGACCCAATTTTACAATTTTGAAACCCTGCAGTCTGGTCATGCTCCATGTGAAATTTGAGATTCATGGGCTCAGTGGTTTTAGAGAAGAAGTTGTTTGAAGTTGTTTAAATAGGTCATTTTTTGACATTGGCATTTGAGCAAAATTACACATGTAAACAGAAAGTAGGTCACTGTGACAAAACTCCGCTACAGATTTTTTTCATTTTTATAATTTTGAATACCAAGGTTTCACTGATGTTCCATGCCAAAATTCAGACAAATATACCCAGTGGTTCTGGAGAAGAAGTTCATTTTGTTGTTTTTGCTATTTTTAGTAACAGCGGCCATCTTGGATTTTCAACCTGACCCAATTTTACAATTCTGAGACCCTGGAGTCAGGTGATGCTCCATGTGAAATTTGAAAACCATGGGACCAGTGGTTTTACAGAAGAAGATGTTTGAATATTTGTTTTTAGGTGTTGACGGACAAATTCCGTGACCACGCACGACGGACGCATTGGTATGACAATAGCTCACTATGGCCCTTCGGGCCAGGTGAGCTAAAAATCACTCCTTTTCAAAAACTAAAGACATTACTTTTCCAAATGTATTGTATGCAAAAACTGGTAACTTTTACTACCCCCCCCCCCCCCCCCCCCCCCTCCCACCCCCCAACAAAAACAGAGCTTTTGTACTAGAAGCTTCTCACATTTTGTCTGCAAAACATGTTAGTATAAGTTGTACTTGAATTTTTGTATGTACATGTACTATTCTTGACTAATGACTTGACTGTTAAGCTAATGATGCTTTGAAGAATGGAGCCCAGATGAGTTAGGATAAAGGTATAAAGGTCACCCAATACACAGGGTAAGTACAGTAAAATGAAATGTATACTTTTTTTGAAAAATAAGAAATAACATTCACAACAAACAAAAATACACATGGAACTTGATAATTCATGTTTCTGACCAACTCAAACAAATTTAACTCGGGAGAGCTGATGAAAAGTGGCTTAATACATTAATAAGTTCTTGATAGGTTCCCTGAAGCCAGAAGTTTTGGAACTATTTTCTTTGTGATTGTTTCCGATTTAGTCAACAAGATAAAGGTGAGTTGGAATTTTTTCAACAAAAAAAGTTAGCACACTTCATTTTATGGTTTATGAAATTTCATTTTTATTGCAACATTCCATTTTTATCAGGTGTAGAATAATTTGTAACATGCTGAACTGAGTTTTTTTTCTAAATTCCAGTCTTAATGGAACTGATAGGACAAAATCTTAGACAAAAAATTCTGTTATCAGTCAATTATTGCATGCACTAAAAGCAGATAAACAAAATAGCCATCAGAGGAGATGGCAAATCCCCCGACCGAAGACCCCCATGGGCCTTGGTAAAAAGGGTGCACTTCAAAACACATATTAGTAACATATTGTCCTTCTTTTATGCTTCTGATTGACATTAACTGTTAACAGATGCATGATTATCTAACACTCAGACTAAAACAGTATGCTTGACTGCTAAAAAGAGGTAATATCTCAAACAGCCACCATATACACAAATGTATAGCATACGATACATTCAACTTTCAAAATGTGTGAATAACTTCTAAAGTACAAGCCCTACAAATCTAATTTTGAGCTCTCTAGTAAGTGAATTTGGACAAAGAATCCAAATCTGGAAAAAAAATTTTTTTTTTTTTTTTTTGGGGGGGGGGGGGGGTGCAGGAGGGGTCACGGGAATGTGAAGGGGTAAGAGAGAGTTAGGAACACTGATATGATATCACAGCATGATCATCAATATTCTAAAAGGTACACGGTTATTCAAATTCTGGAGCTGGCCAGGGTTATACAGTTATGGAGCAGAGACTCAAACAGCAGCTCAAACTACCAAAGGGAAATAATTCACTGAGTCTAAAAGCAAGAGTTATCATTCATGTATGAGACAAATTGTCATGACCTGTTCTGCATATCTGTGAAGTATCATGAAAATATTTCAAAAGGTACTCAAGCTATGGAGCGGACACCTAAAATCATCAAAGGGAAATAACTCCAAAAGTAAGAAAGCAAGAGTTGTCATTCTTATTCGTGACAAATCATCATGACCTGTTCTACATATCTGTGAAGTATCATGAAAATATTCCAAAAGTTATTCAAGTTATAGAGCGGACACCAAATCAGACCTAAAACCATCAAGGGGAAATAACTCAAAAAGTAAGAAAGCAGGAGTTGTCATTCTTGTTCGCGACACATCGTCATGACCTGTTCTACATATCTGTGAAGTATCATGAAAATATTCCAAAAGGTATTCAAGTTAAAGAGCGGACACGAAATCATACCTAAAATGATCAAGGGGAAATAACTCAAAAAGTAAGAAAGCAAGGGTTGTCATTCTTTTTCGCGACACACAGTCATGAACTGTTCTACATAGCTGTGAAGTATCATGAGAATATTCCATAGGGTATTCTAGTTATAGAGCGGACACGAATCTGCCAAAAAATCACACCTAAAACTATCAAGGGGAAATAACTCAAAAAGTAAGACAGCAAGAGTTGTCATTCTTGTTCGCGACACATCGTCATGACCTGTTCTACATTTCTGTGAAGTATCATGAAAATATTCCAAAGGGTATTCAAGTTACAGAGCGGACACGAATCTGCCAAAAAATCACCAAAGGGGAGATAATTCAAAAAGTACAATAGCAAGAGTTACCATTCTTGTACGCGACACATCGTCATGACCTGTTCTACATAACTGTGAAGTATCATGAAAATATTCCAAAGGGTATTCAAGATATAGAGCGGACAAGAAAGTGTTTACGGACGGACGGACGGACAGACGGACGCCAGGCTCATCGCTATATCCCCCGAACCTTTCGGTCGGGGGATAAATATCCCCCGAACCTTTCGGTCGGGGGATAAAAAGGGTGCACTTCAAAACACATATTAGTAATATATTGTCCTTCTTTTATGCTTCTGATTGACATTAACTGTTAACAGATGCATGATCATCTAACACTCAGACTAAAACAGTATGCTTGACTGCTAAAAAGAGGTAATATCTCAAACAGCCACCATATACACAAATGTATAGCATACGATACATTCAACTTTCGAAATGTGTGAATAACTTCTAAAGTACAAGCCCTACAAATCTAATTTTGAGCTCTCTAGTAAGTGAATTTGGGCAAAGATTCCAAATCTGGGATTTTTTTTTTTTTTTTTTTTTTTTTTTGGGGGGGGGGGGGGGGGTGCGGGAGGGGTCACGGGAATGTGGAGGGGTAAGAGAGAGTTAGGAACACTGATAAGATATCACAGCATGATCATCAATATTCTAAAAGGTACACGGTTATTCAAATTCTGGAGCTGGCCAGGGTTATACAGTTATGGAGCAGAGACTCAAATAGCAGCTCAAACTACCAAAGGGAAATAATTCACTGAGTCTAAAAGCAAGAGTTATCATTCATGTATGAGACACATTGTCATGACCTGTTCTGCATATCTGTGAAGTATCATGAAAATATTTCAAAAGGTATTCAAGCTATGGAGCGGACACCTAAAATCATCAAAGGGAAATAACTCCAAAAGTAAGAAAGCAAGAGTTGTCATTCTTATTCGCGACACATCATCATGACCTGTTCTACATATCTGTGAAGTATCATGAAAATATTCCAAAAGGTATTCAAGTTATAGAGCGGACACGAAATCAGACCTAAAACCATCAAGGGGAAATAACTCAAAAAGTAAGAAAGCAGGAGTTGTCATTCTTGTTCGCGACACACCGTCATGACCTGTTCTACATATCTGTGAAGTATCATGAAAATATTCCGAAAGGTATTCAAGTT
The DNA here is from genome assembly GCA_963989385.1 of Ctena decussata. NCBI lineage: Eukaryota > Metazoa > Mollusca > Bivalvia > Lucinida > Lucinidae > Ctena > Ctena decussata. The sequence continues at coordinate 21,487,418 of OZ022508.1, forward strand.
ATAGAGCGGACACGAAATCATACCTAAAATGATCAAGGGGAAATAACTCAAAAAGTAAGAAAGCAAGAGTTGTCATTCTTTTTCGCGACACACCGTCATGACCTGTTCTACATATCTGTGAAGTATCATGAGAATATTCCAAAGGGTATTCAAGTTACAGAGCGGACACGAATCTGCCAAAAAATCACCAAAGGGGAGATAATTCAAAAAGTACAATAGCAAGAGTTACCATTCTTGTACGCGACACATCGTCATGACCTGTTCTACATAACTGTGAAGTATCATGAAAATATTCCAAAGGGTATTCAAGATATAGAGCGGACAAGAAAGTGTTTACGGACGGACGGACGGACAGACGGACGGACGGACGGACGGACGGACGCCAGGCTCATCGCTATATCCCCCGACCTTTCGGTCGGGGGATAAAAATGCATAACAAGAGGGCCATGGTGGCCCTGAATCGCTCACCTGAGCATTAATCAGTTCACTGGCTCTGGTGAAGATTTATAAGAGTTTTTACCATACATGGGAATAGCGGCCACCTTGGTCATGTGACCAAGATCATTTGAAGAACTTTCAATCCTTTGACCCATGTGCAGGCTCCATATGAAATTTGATCTGCCCAGTGGTTTCAGAGATGTTTGAAAATGTCTATGGATGGATGAAAACGGCAGCTAACACCAATACTGTAAGGGTCGATCAGGTGAGCTGAAAAGGGCAGAGTCGCTTCTCCGAAAAGTTCCCGTTCATGTTGAGTTCCTTTGATGGATTTCAACTAGACTTAACTAGGCAAACACAGATGATAGAATGGTAGCATCATTATCTCACTGTGGTGAAACTAATGTATTCCAAGGAGTTTGTGGCTGGCATCATTGCAATGTTAGTTCTGATTCTTGCAACATAACTTAATTTAAATTTGACCTAGTGACCTAGCTTTTGACCCGACATGACCCAGTTTCAAACCGGATATTGTAAGAATAAACATTCTGACAAAGTTTCATTGAGATTGGATCAAAACTGTGCCCTCTGGAGTGTATACAAGGTCGTTCTTATATTTGACCTAGTGACCTAGTTTTTGATCCGACACAAACCAGTTTCAAACTTACCTAGATTTCATAAAGGTAAACATTCTGACAGAGTTTCATGAAGATTGGATCAAAACTGTGCCCTCTAGGGTGTACACAAAGTTTTTCTTAGATTTGACCTAGTGACCTAGTTTCTGATCTGACGTGACTCAGTTTCATAAGGGGCATATATATATGGACAATAATTATTTTGACATAGTTTCATGAAGATTGGATCAAAACTGTTCCTTCTAGTGTATACACGAGGTTTTTCTAAGATTTGACCTAGTGACCTAGTTTTTGACCTGACATAACCTACTTTCAAACTTGGCCTAGAGTTTATGGAGATAAACATTCTGACAAAGTTTCATAAAGATTGGATCAAAACTGTGTCCTCTAGAGCATACACACGGTTTTTCTATGATTTGACCAAGTGACCTAGTTTTTGACCCTACATGACCCAGTTTCAAATTTGTCCTTCATATTATGAGGATAAACATTCTGATAAAGTTTCATGAACTTTGGATCGAAACTGTGCCTTCTACAGCGTACACAAGGTTTTTCTAAGATTTGACCTAGTGACCTAGTTTTTGACCCGACATGACGCAATTTCGAACTTGGCCTAGAGTTTATGGAGATAAACATTCTGACAATGTTTTATAAAGATTGGATCAAAACTGTGTTCTCTAGAGCGTACACAATGTTTTCTATGATTTGACCTAGTGACCTAGTTTTTGACCCAACATTACCCAGTTTCGTACTTGTCCTAGATATTATAAAGATAAACATTCTGACAAAGTTTCATGAACTTTGGATGAAAACTGTGCCTTCTAGAGTGTACACAAGGTTTTTCTAAGATTTGACCTAGTGACCTAGTTTTTGACCCTACATGACCCAGTTTCAAACTTGGCCTAGAGTTTATGGAGATATATATTCTGACAATGTTTCATATAGATTGGATCAAAACTGTGTCCTCTAGAGCGTACACAAGGTTTTTCTATGATTTGACCTAGTGACCTAGTTTTTGACCCGACGTGACCCAGTTTCAAACTTGTCCTAGATATTATGAGGATAAACATTCTGACTAAGTTTAATGAATTTTGGATGAAAACTGTGCCTTCTACAGCGTACACAAGGTTTTTCTAAGATTTGACCTAGTGACCTAGTTTTTGACCCGACTTGACCCAGTTTCGAACTTGTCCTAGATATTATAAAGATAAACATTCTGACAAAGTTTCATGAACTTTGGATGAAAACTGTGCCTTCTAGAGTGTACACAAGGTTTTTCTAAGATTTGACCTAGTGACCTAGTTTTTGACCCGACATGACCCAGTTTCGAACTTGGCCTAGAGTTTATGGTGATAAACATTCTGACAAAGTTTCAGAAAGATTGGATCAAAACTGTGCCCGCTAGAGTGTACACAAGCAAAAGTTGACGGACGGACGTCCGGACGTCCGGACGTACGACGGACGACGGACATCAGGGTATCCCAAAAGCTCACCCTGAGCACTTCGTGCTCAGGCGAGCTAAAAAATAAATCATCAGAGCACTGTGTCTCACCTGTCTGCTTACTGTGACAAAACAGACTTAACCCTTTAAGTGCCAAATAGCAGACGAAAAAATTTACGCCTGCAAAATTTCATAAAATGTTTAGTCCAAGTTATATGACATTGAGAACTGAAAGACTAGAGGGCAAACAGTGTAGATCTACTAGAGGAGGTGGCTCATCATGAGGTGCCTCATAAGCATCTACCCTGTTTGCAAGTTCTGCTATTTATGTCTCTGGTGCCTATAGTGTTAAACCATAAAATTTGATAAAAATTTATGCCAGAAAAGCAATGTCTGTCTAACTTTCTGCTAGTTTAAGGCAAGGGACTGACAAAAACATTAATTTGGTGAAAACAGTTGCTGTATAAAAATCTCATACATCAGGGGTTTTATTAACCATAAGTCCGTTGGTCCTGGACCAGTAATTTTTGGGCATGACCAGTTGATGTCTTTGGTTGCAAGTCCTGCAGACCAACTGATTTTGCAATTAAATGAACACACATGATAACAAAGAATAGCCGAAACATCGGGAGGACACTTAAATTGTGGATAAGTTGGTCCTGAGGACCACCAGTCATTCAGTCCTTAGTGAAATCCCTGTACATGTACAAAACTTTTAAAATATCATCGAGATCATACACTGGCATAAACAAAAACAGCAAATTTTACAAAAAAGCCATTAAACTACACATACTACACAAAGTCTACTTGATGTTAGGGATCACACTGTCTGGGCAAAAAAGAACTGGGGTCGTATTTATAAAACGACTTAAGTGGTTGCTATGCTGTTGCTAGGGCTAAATTTCTATGAAGGAGATTCCCTACAACTATGAAATTTGCTCTGGGGGAACAGTCTGAAAAAGACTGTTCCTCCAGAGCAAATTTCATAGCTGTAGGGCATCTCCTTTATAATAATTCAGCCTTAGCAATAGCATAGCAACCACTTAAGTCGTTTTATAAATATGACCCCAGCAAAACAATGCAAGATGATTCCATCAGCCAAATCTTTGAACATTAAGACAGTTGATTTTTGTCACAACATGGAAAAAACTAAAAGTCAACTTTCTGAAGCAATATTCATAAGCCACACATAAACAAAAATATCTGCCATGTGTTTCACACAAACAGACTAAAGAAGAACACATGCGGTGACAGACGACATCCAAGTCTTACCCTTATCACCTCGGGACACGCATAGTGTGGCGATCTAATTAAATAACATATATTGTTAAAGATATATGACTACATGTACATGAACAAAAACTAGAAAATATATATGATGTTGTTAAAAGTGAATAGTAGAGACAGGCCATACATAGGGTCATGTACATAAATATAAACTTAACACCTTAAGCACTAGTGACGAAAATAGCATAATTCGCAAACAGCGTAGATCCAGATGAGGTGGCTCATAATGAGCTGCCTCATCTAGATCTACACTGTTTTCCCTCTAGTCTTTGAATTCTCAATATGAAATGTCTTGGACAAGGCATTTTTTTTAATTTTTGCAGACGTAAATTTTGTCGTCTGCTTTTTGGTGCTTAAAGAGTTAATGTTCCTGATAGTGCTAGGATATCTGATATAGCTAGAAATGCATACAGATTAAGTATATGAATATGCATATAACAAGAAAATATGTGTTTCTGCCACTAAGTATACTTTAAAATCTTCTGATTCATAGTAAATACCAACATTCATGTTTTGTTTGTCCAGCAATGTTTGTTTCATGAGGCCACTTGGTACAAGACCATAACATGTACAGTACAGTGGACCTCCTAGACCAACAAAACAGGGCCTTAGAAACAGCTACTTCACTTTAGTGTAGCGGAGCAGAACCCAACATAAGGAGACTCAAGACTATGGACCTCCCATCTTCCATCATGAATAAATAAGTCAGCACACAGACATGTAGTTACCTGGATTAAAAAATTCTTTACCTTTATCAATGTACATGTATATATTTGTTTAAACCTTAAACATAATGTAGGGAGGCAATTTACACTTACAGAGCTAGTTCCAAATAATCCAAGTGCTTTTTAATCAAACTAATACAAGTGCAACATACATAATATGTGAAATATATAGTTTTAGTGCTTAACATCAATTGTCATGTAATAATTTCTATTTATCACAGGATTTATTTCATAATCATGAGAAAGCTTGTGAACAATCTTAGCATTCTTAGGATAGACAAAAGTATAAGAAGCTTTTGTCCCCAGTGACAATGCTGGGTACCATGGCTTGCAAAGTGATTCCCCCAAAGGATGGATTTTTCTGTCTGTATGTAACCCCATGATAAGTTCTTTTTCTTGCATACATTTTGATTAATCATGCCTGAATTTAAATACAGAACTTGTTTGGATGGGTTTTAGATATTTCTTTTTTATTCTGGCAGATCCCCAAACTATCACTGAATGATATTTGGTTCCAACAAAACAATAACTGTCATATATGTCTTCAATGTCTTGAGAATGCAGATAATTGACCTCTCATCCAACCAGACCCCCTCTCACGAACTATGGTAATTTCACACCACAAAGTTTGGTTTCTCTAGAGTTTAACATTTAGATTTGTGGAACAAAATAATCTCACCCGCAGCTTGTTTCAAGCATTGAACCTTCCACTTGCAGTGATGCCATCCCAAAGTCGGCCACTCGTATATTGTTCTTCTCGTCAAGTAGTAAATTTTCTGGCTTTAAATCTCTGTGACTGCAACAGAATATATTACAAATATCAATGCAGATGGATACAAAAATATATACTAACAGTGATATATAAAAGTTTTACATTGCACTTTTGAAACACGAGGCCTGATATGGTTCAATTAATTTTGCGATAAATTTCAATGACCTGAGATGAATGATGGATGACTTGGCTTTTTTTAAAGTCCTTTTCAACAGTCATATAATGTTAATGGAAATGTGATCATGAAGGGCTCTGTGCAACAAAGTGTTTAGGTTTGAACAAAATTTTGCCTCCAACGGGACTCAAACCCAGCACCACATGATCTGAAGTCGGCACTTGGCCATGTGGACACTTCCAAAATTCGAGAAACTACATGCCAGTGATGCTCCATACCAACTTTCCATCAAACATATTATACAGCTGTGAAAAAGAAGCTGATTTTGTTATTTTCTTCATTTTGTTAATTAATGACAACCATCTTGGACTCTCAACTCTTTATTTAGCGCTTTAGTGAACAGTTCATGATGGATTACTGAAGATGAATATCCAATGGCATGCTTTGACCACATTCTAATACAGACTTTGACCATTCTGAGCTAAAAATCAATGAAATGGCCTTACAGAACTTGATCCACTTTTATGAGCTGTATGTACGGCGTTGCAAATAAACCCTCGACATAGAAATATATATGGTTATGATCTGGAATGCTGGCAAATGAACAGATCCTGATCAGCCTGCTCAGGCTGATCAGGATCTGCACCGTTTGCCATTCCACCTTTATTTTACTAAAACAGACCCACACCCAAATATCAAGGTGTTAATTTTGTCTGTGATAATTTCAAGGACTGATCTGGATGTCCCAAAATGTACAGAAATTACAGTAATAAAAAGAAAGTTTATGTGCCACTAAGATCTCTGACCAAGGATACTATATTTACAGAACTTTGGTACTTTAAGGTTATAGATGTAAATAGACTGAGATAGGCAGACTGCTCTTTATGGTAAAAGTGCACTTCTAGTGTTTATGAACTGGAACTCTGGAAGCATACAAGAACCGAGTACACAAAAACTGGGAAACGATCCTGAGGGTTGAAAACTATCATAGTGTATCAGAAACTATATGTATCACTATTTGAATTTTCATGCAGTTTGCAAATTCTCATCATACAGATTTTCAAAGTCTACAAAATTTTTTATATATACTATCCAAAAGTGGCAAAGGGCCACTTAGTTTTGAGTCATTTTTTCTCAATGCTGTTAGCAATTTCACAGTTCAGTTTGTAGGTCGGTTAACCATACCACTAACAGGTTTAGCATTATTGAGTACATTTTCTTCAGGAGGCACAGATGAATAAGGGAACCCCCATTTTCATAAGTAACAAGAATTTGCATTACATGGTAAGTTAAGTTTTAACAGTTTGACCAAAACGACCACTGTCATGCAGGAAGAGTGTTCATTTCTGCAAAGATCTGTTTCTTCAGTCATTTGCTTCAGTAATGCAGTGGTGTTGCTCAATTACATTGGATATTTCAAACAAAAATTCCACGGAATGCTATGTCGCACCTGCATTGCACTTTCACAGTAGCAGAGGTCATGGCCCATGATGTTTCCATGCAATATTTCAACCAAATATACCAAGTGGTTCTGAAATAGAACCATGATTTTGTTGTTTTTGCCACTTTTAGTAAATGCAGCCATCTTGGATTCTCGACCTGCCTGAATTTCACCATTCTGAAGTGTTGCAGTCTGTTCATGCTTTATATGAAGTTTGAAAACTATGGGTGCAATCGTTTTGGAGAAATTAATTGAACAGACTTTAACACCAGGGTTAACATAAATGTGAATTTTTTTGTTGCAATGGCAAACATCTTGGATTCTCGACCTGGCTGAATTTTATCTTTCTGAAGCATTGCAGTCTGGTCATGCTCCATATGAAATTTAAGAACCATGGGTGCAGTGGTTTTGGAGAAATTAATTAAGTAGACTTTAACGCCAGGGTTAACGTAAATGTGAGTGCTTTTTTGTTGCAATGGCAAACATCTTGGATTCTCGACCTGGCTGAATTTTATCTTTCTGAAGTCTTGCAGTCTGGTCATGCTCCATATGAAATTTGAGAACAATGGGTGCAGTGGTTTTTAATTTAATAGAATTTAACGGCCCAGGGTTAACGTAAAATTAATGTGAACGGAAATTTGTTGCAATGGCGGCCATCTTGGATTCTCGACCTGGCTGATTTTTACCATTCCGAAGTCTTGCAGTCTGGTCATGCTCCATATGAAATTTGAGAACAATGGGTGCAGTGGTTTTTAATAAGATAGAATTTAACGCCAGGGTTAACATAAAATTAATGTGAACGGAAATTTGTTGCAATGGCAGCCATCTTGGATTCTCGACCTGGCTGATTTTTACCATTCTGAGGTCTTGCAGTCTGGTCATGCTCCTTATGAAATTTGAGAACCATGGGTGCAGTGGTTTTGGAGAAATTAATATTTAACGCCAGGATTTAATGTAAATGTGAACGGAATGACGGACGGAATGACGAATGGACGGAAAACCGGACGCCTATATCTCACTTTGCTAAAGCAGGTGCGACAAAAAAGATTTTTAACAAATTGTGACAAAATTCTGAATTTTGTGAGTTTTAAAAATGGGGCTACTTGTGTTCAAGGGTGCATCTTGGATGTAATGGTAAGTATTTTGTCAAACATTTTAATGGCAAAGTTGACAGACACATCTGCCTATATGGGGATGTAAATAGAACTGTAAGATTATTTGGGAGTTTGAAATATATCTATAAAATGTAAACGGCCTGTTAGAACTTTTGGCTAGTATATATTATGGGCTGTCATAAGAACAAATCTGCAAAGGCACTTTAAGATGCAGGGTTACATTGCCATGTTTTTTCAGCCATTTTTACAGAGGGAACATCTTTTGTGACTTTCTGATTTTCTTCCATGGGGTACAAAGGCCTCATGAGGGACAAAACCAATCCAAAATGGGATCTACTCTTGAAAAATTAAAAGAAAATAATTCACTCCTTGGGGAGCAAACTCTTTCCTTTAAGAGTTGATCTCCATTATAAAGAGACAAGTTGTTTTCTCTCAACCCATTCACCTAAATATATTTTCATAGAAAATGTCAAAGAATTATCGAAGAATTAACGTCAAATATTCAGCTAATCTAGAGCGCCATATAAATCTGAAACAAATAAATCAATGGTTTAAGTGCCAACTAGACATCTTGTCTAACAAAATTTGTATTGACCAAAATCCTTGAACCTTACCATATATTATGACTGTGACAAAAATCTAAGGCAGAAATAATTTGACGGAAAAATCTTCTTGCTTCTTTAGGCGTAAGTCTTCCCTTCTTAACAAGGTAGTCAAATAACTCACCACCAGACACATGTTCAAGCACCAGATATCTGCAAATATAGAAGAAATAAGGACAAAAATAAATCTCATGTAATGAAGTCAATAACACTGGCAACATATTTCTCCCAATGGATATGAGCTGTGCTATATGAGCCGCGACACGACAAAACCAACAATGTGGTTGTGCGGCCACCGCAGACTCAGATCAGCCTGGGCATCCGCCCAGTCTGATCAGAGTCGTCACTGTCTGCATGGAGGTAGCTTAGTCCCTCGCCTACCCTTTAAGCGCTTAGTGAGGAGTCTGATCAGACTGGGCAGATGCACAGGCTGATCCGAGTCTGCGCTGGGCACACAGCCACTTTGTTGGTTTTCTTGTGTCGCGGCTCATATGACATTTCATACGGTGTATGAGTATACCTTTCTTTTTTCTCACCATTTTTACAAAAAGGAACAATTTTCACGACTTTCTGTACTTCCATAACCCTTCTGAAATGGACTCTAGTTTGAAAGGAATGAATTTACTCCCAGAGAGCAATTTTTTTCCTATATCAATTAACAGAGGAGTGAATTCTTTCCTATATGAGCTGGCCCAACTGAAGAAAAAAGCCAAAAATGAAGGAGGTATAGTGGCTTCCCTTGAAAATGTACCCATTCACCTTTGGACACAAGCAAAGTTCACATGACATGTCTTTATGCATTTCTTATACCTATGTTATCAGTCTTGTATGAACAAGCCTGTACTATGGATTACCATGCAGATGCTTACTTTCAGACTTCCCAAAATATTCCTGAAACTACTTTTAAAGTGTGTGGTAACACATCTTTTGTTTGGCCAACAATTTTACAACAGATTTCTTTAACAGAACAGTATTTTCTTCCCTTCTGAAAAGGCAGTCTTAAAAGAATTCATTTCCACTCAGAGTATAGCTCCCTGTCAGAAGGGAGACATTTCTGTAGATAGACTTACAGATATGAAAATAAGAATTCAAGGAAAACCTGTGTCCCATGTGTTGCAATTTGTCACAAAGAGGTGCCTACACTACTTAAATAGCTAAACCAAAAAGTTCAATAAAAGTTTACCCTGCTGACATTGTTGGAAAAGTAACACCCCTGTCTCTCCTCTGCTGCTGCAGGCAACACTATGACAATGGGAAAGCACATATCTGCATCATTACTTACAAGTATTTTTTGTTCTCGTAGACGTCATATAGACCCAGAACATGTGGGTGTTCTATCAACTTCATGATTGCTATTTCACGCTCAACCTGAAATAGAAGTAGCTATACATTTCATGTTCTTCAAAGCTGCCCAGACCCCGAACATGTGGGTGTTCTAGCAACTTCATGATATCTATTTCATGCTCAACCTGAAATAGAAATAGCTATACATTTCATGATCTTCACAGTCAACCTGAAATAAGAGTAGATATACATTTGAAGCAAGCATTTTTCATGAATTATAATTATACTGAAATTGATATAATATACAACCTGATATAAGGGTACCTTTATACTTATAGGAGTATATATAAACTTTTATATCTGGTGTATATATATCAGCTTTTATATCTTGTGTATATTTACTCTCATTTCAGGTTGAGTATGAAGCATACAGTATTTCAGGCTTAGTTATATGTCACTCACCAAGACAGCAGATACCCAAATTTATGTCTGCAAAAATTAAGGAAATGCTGCGTTCAAGCTACATGTATATCATAATGAGATTTCAAAGACCCGAGGGGTAACAGTGTAGACCCAGATGAGGCAGCTCATCAGGATCTACACAGTTTGAAAATTCAACAATTTTCAGTTTTGGCAACTGGCAATTGGCAGTGCAGAGTGTAGAATTATGGCACACTGTAACACTGGACACGCTCAAGTGCTCCCAACTGTCCCAAAAATGCTACTATTAAATAAAAGCAAATAATTGTCAATTGCTCTGTTGCTGTGCTTATATGGAAAACAAACTGAACAAAATTTCGAGGTATAATTGACTAATCAAAGATAAAAATTTCTAAATACTATTTGTTACTTTAATCCAATAAATTTTAGAAGCAGACAGTTTAGCATATTATGAAAGACCACTAACTATGGTTAGAATAGAATATCAAGTTATTTTGATATTTTGCATCAAAGCAAACTGTACTGAATTAACTGTCAAAAGTCTGAAACTGATCCTGCCTAAATTAGCTTGCCAGCAGCAAGCTGTCAAAGCCAATTTAGAATTTATGGCAAAAGCAATAAAATAATACAATATGACATCTGAGTGGGCTGTGACAAAAACTCTCTGGAGGCATCTGAAAACTGGGGCCCGTATTCATAAAGCCACTTAAGTTGTTGCTATGCTGTTGCTAAGGCTGAATATCTATAAAGGAGATTCCCTACAACTATGAAATTTGGTCTGGAGGAACAGTCTTTGTAAGACTGTTTCTCCAGAGCAAATTTCATAGTTGTAGGGAATCTCCTTCAAAGAAATTTAGCCTTAGCAACAGCATAGCAACCACTTAAGTCGTTTCATGAATATGGCCACAGGACTGACAGACCAGCCTGCATCAAGGTGTAATATGGCCTTGTGTGGGTATATGCAATTCTAATCTAGTCTGAGTATAGTCTAGTCCAAGCCTAAGGGCATTCCATGATTCCACAAAATTAAAGAACTAGACCTTGTACATTTTAAGCCAAAATAAAAGGCCATCAGCCAAGTGTCACCCAACGTTCGAAATGTGACACAAACTGCAGCCCTTTTATTCAGTTCCAGAGTAACTGTATGGCCAAAAACAGAAAATATGTATATTACAGAACCTGATAAGCAAATAACAACTGAAACATTAGCAAAGACATATACCCAATTACTGGGCCTCTATGAAGTTATAAAATACTTAGATTGAGCCACATCATCTGTAACTGTGCTGTTTTCAAATTCAACTACATGTATTTTCATATTTAGTACTTTAAGTTTAAAAAGGGAAATAGTCATGTCAGAGCTGGAATGCACATGTAAAGTTTCCATAAATGTGTGTTACAGCTGGTTTTGTTGAAAGTTTGGTCTCATAACAGACTTGGTAGAATATTGGAGTCACTTTCCTCATGAAGCTATCTAAATTCACAGAAAACATGCAGCTTTCCTGTCATGTTACAAATTATTCTGGTTCATGGATTATATTTTTCCCATTTTCTAATGTCAAAACCAAGTCAGCGTATTACACAAGAACTGTCAAAATCAGCCACAACTGTAACAGATTTAACCTGTAGCCACAGGCAGCGTATCGATCTAAATCTATTCTAATTAGAGATATATTCTGAACGTGATTGGAAAACTAATTTCACATAGAGAACCAGACCTATTAGAAGATCTCCAGACGTCTTCGTTTTTCTCAAGTAATACACAACACATCTCCAATTAATTACCGAGGCTCTAATGGTCAAGGCTTTGGTCATCTAAAACTCTTAAACTGTGTGCCTATTTCTTGCCTGTCTAGTTAGGAAAAAGTCACACTTTAAGAGTTTAATTGCAATGATACGAACGACAAAGGGCCAAATAACATGTGCATAATTGTGACAAATAAGTGGTCAGCATGCTTAAGAATTAGAGAGGCGCAGTGGCTCGGTTATTGTGCAGAAAGTCGCTGGAAGGTCGTGAGTTCGCGGCTCACCGTCGCCATCCGACGACTGGAAAACTCTCTCTGTCAACCCAGCAGTAAATGGGTACCTTTTTAGAATTAGGGAAGGATAAGGCAGCGAAAGGAGAGAGATGGGCTCCGCCTTTCATCAGCTGTGCCCAAGATACAGTGGGTCTCTAACCCCCACTGCCCCCACGGCTATTAGGCTATGGTAAACCTTTATCTTATGCTTAAGCTGGAGAAGAGACCTGCAAAAGTAAACCTTCTGATACCCTCGAAAGCATGTGTGGCAGTATGTTAAGAAATGGTGAGTCGCACACAGTCTGGTTTAATACATGTCGTAGTAATAAATTTTCACCGAATGACTTTTATTTGAAATGAGGAATACTTTTCAGCACTGGGTTAATTTGAGATCTGGACTGTTTCAGTCTATACCAAGTCAGAAACACATTACCGGCAATGTGTCTGGCTTTTCTTTTGTTTTTTACTGGACCAGATGACAGACTATGTTTTTTGCATATCTAATGACGATATCTGCCCTGTGAGGATGTGGTGGGTGTAATAAAGTGGGTATGATAAGAATTCCACACCTCACATCCAAGGAAGTTCTTATAATATCTTATCTCAATACTGTTGAAAGGGCCTAAATCTCAAATTTTCAGTCCAAAAAGCTCTTCTGGAGTTTCTGAATTTATTACATACACTTAGCAAAATAATTATTTCAGTGCGTCATTTGCTTCGATGAAAAGAGACAGCAAGAAATTAAAATTACAATTTATTATTGGCGGATTTTCTATATGCACATTTTACTAATAGATCAGTAAATCAAACCAGTAAATATACAAGTAGAAACTTGAAATAAATAAAATTACAAGCCATAAAATAGGCCACCATTTTAACTGAATAAGAATTCAGCGAGAAACAAAGATTAATGATCATTGAAAGTGGTCACATACTCCCGATGTATGAATATTAAATTGCCAGGATTATTACCCATATATCGGGAGGGTGGGTGGGTAACAAAAAATTCGACTGACAATGTCGATGTTGACTCGGCTGAGTCTTGCCGAAGAATGAAATGCAGCGGGCAAAATCCCGCGCGTTACAAAATCGCGCACATAGCATGCCCATTAGTTATGCACCATGTGACGTTCTCAACCAATGAAAATATGTTTCTTTGTTTAACTAGACCGGTGAAGAGTACTTATATAAAGCTTAAGGAGAGCCGCATTCCTTACTTAATAATTAAGTATTATGCTAAGCATAATGTATAAATTATTTCAGTGCGTCATTTGCTTCGATGAAAAGAGACAGCAAGAAATTAAAATTACAATTTATTATTGGCGGATTTTCTATATGCACATTTTACTAATAGATCAGTAAATCAAACCAGTAAATATACAAGTAGAAACTTGAAATAAATAAAATTACAAGCCATAAAATAGGCCACCAAACCGAAGGTACCGCCAAACAAAGAGACGAATATTAAGCAAGTAAGAAATTTTACAAAATGAAAGACCGGGAAATATAAAAATCCATATTTATGTCTAGAAATACGGCTCTGAAGCAAATTAATATGAAGTGTAACTTAAGTCCAAGTAGATATGGCACTTAAGTTTTTTTGTTGTTTTTTATTTGTAAGAAAATTCTTGGTGAAGAACATGAAAATAAAGTAACAAGGTTTCAAAGCAGCTGTTCCCGATGATTAAAATCTTGAAAAATAAAACTGCATTCAGACATTATTTCTCAAGATAAAGCAACCTTGAAATAAAACATTCAAGTTCAGAAACAACGACTTTGAACCCGGGTAACTGAAGTCCGTAAACCAATAAAGCGAATTCCATACTGAGAGTTTGTCCAGAAGGTGAGATAAAAATATATATACAAGTCTTGTCATTACAGACGGCAGTTAGTAAAGTTCACAACACAATCTTGTATTTGTTCCTTACACTTGTGAACTTAAATTCACTAAATAGTTCACACACAATAATAAGGCTCAGTTATATTGATATATACATAAAAAGTACCTACAGAACGAGAAATTGAGATAACAAAAAAATTCGACTGACAATGTCGATGTTGACTCGGCTGAGTCTTGCCGAAGAATGAAATGCAGCGGGCAAAATCCCGCGCGTTACAAAATCGCGCACATAGCATGCGCATTAGTTATGCACCATGTGACGTTCTCAACCAATGAAAATATGTTTCTTTGTTTAACTAGACCGAAGAAGAGTACTTATATAAAGCTTAAGGAGAGCCGCATTCCTTACTTAATAATTAAGTATTATGCTAAGCATAATGTATAAAAAGAAACACATTCTAGGAATTTTTTTATCCAATAATGAACTGCCCCATCTGTATCTACACTTTTTACCCTCTAGTCTTTGAATATCTCAATATGATGTAGCTTCGATGTAACATATTTTAAATTTTACAGAATAATACAAATTTTGTCATCTGCTTTTTAGCATGCTGAGGGTTAAATTATCTAAAAGTAGTCCCAAAAAGCATCCAGTGCTGAAACAAAACAACTGCATAATTACAATAGTGAGTGCGCACTAGTAACATGATAATGAATTTCAAAATGATTACCTTCATTGATATTGATTCGCTTACCTTCATTTATACTGATTCACTTACCTTCATTTATACTGATCTATCTACCTTCATTTATACAGATTCACTTACCTTCAATGATACTTTTTCATTCACCTTAATTAATACTGATTCACTTACCTTCATTAATACTGATTCACTTAATTTTTCTCTGTTCACAATTTTGATGGCAACTCTCTTCCCCGTAACACAGTGTACACCAAGTTTCACCAAACCTGCAAAAAAAGAAATCCAGCCTTATTATAACACTTATCACAACTGTAATCACTGTATTGCTCCCATTGAGACTAAAGCATCATTCACATGAGCAAAATCTCTTTGTCACAGAAACTATGGCAAAAAACTTAAGTCATACAGAGAAAATTATTTCCAAAGAAAAAATGTGACAAAAAATCTTTGCCAAATAAACTTTGACAATGAAATATTTGCTGCAGTGTTCACATAAATACAGATTCTTATCAAAGCTATGTGGACAACTAAACTGTGAAAAGCCAAGGGTGAAATATTTTCTTTGTTAAATAAAGTTTGGACAAAATCAAACTGAGAGGAGCAAAGTTTCCTCCTTTGTTCTAACAGCTATTTTCTTTTGCTTTACTACATAATTTGTTTATGACAAACTTTCTGTTCACCTATAGAAACTTTGTTTGTCCGCTGCGCAACACTTCGTCTACTACGACACTTCGTCGAAAGTTTTTGTCGAATTACCAGCTTGTCGAAAAGACACTTCGTTGAATACATTTTCGGTGAATACGACACTTAGTTGATTTTTTCCCTGAGCTCAAGAGGGCTAAAATATCTCGTAGGTGCCATGTTGGATGTTTGAATCATGTGTCTACCAAGTGATATCGGAAACTTCTTGTTAAAGCCGTTTCAGCTCGTTAATTTCCACCAAACGCTAACATTTACAGTTAAAATCTACATCACCAAATAAAATATTTCTTTAACTGTGGTGTTGTGTTGTGTTCATTGTGCATGTTACATTAAAATGGATGAATATTCAACCCCAGAATTTTATAAAAGCACAAAACAGAAAAAAAAATTAAGTTATCGGGCCTTAGATTGTGTCAGTGCAGTCTGACACAATCACTGTTCAGTGATGACATGTGCTAAATACTTTAAACACACCCAAATTAGTTTTTATAAAATGTGTACATATCGGTTGTTTTCAATGAATCAATGTTTTATTATGGAAACGGCATTTGATTATTTTATATTCAGGTTCAGATTCGGTTATTTTAGCCAGTGTCCGTAGCCTCACAGTGATATGATCTGTAGTCACATGATCAGCAGGATGGGTAAGCATAAAATATTTCGTCGAAAGTATTTGACGAAACATGTTTCGACAAAGTGGACATTCGACAAAATGACACTTTGACAAAAAGCATTTTCGAGGAAATGGTTCAGTAAACAAAGTGTCGTATATCCTGTTTGTCAAATGAACTTTAACATATAAATCCAGCAAGGAAAATGTGGCAGATTTTTCCAAATTTTCTCTGACAAACCTACTTTGTCCTTTGCCCCTGCATATGAATCTTAAAATATGAAGGACTATCAGGCAAATAAGCATTTATACTTTCACAGCCAATCTGATGATACGATAGGCATAAAGCATTTTTATCATATGATAATGCTGTTATTCTGTGGATTAACATTGTATCATAAAACTCCTGTAACCACACATATAACACTTTGGTGCTTACATGTAACATCACTAATAATGGCCCTTTCAACAATTCATTTTCTTATTATTTTCTTATTGAAACAATGCTCATTTTAAAGACAATAAAATCACATTTTAAAGGGTCATAATTATGATAAACAGAATCTTACACTTTTGATCATTTCATATGAAATTTAAATTTCATTTGAAATGAGCAGTCGTGTAAGATCCTCTATATAGGGTTGTTCTAAATGGACTGGCATAATATTTTGTAGCATGATAACTGTTGACTAATCTCTTTATATTCAAATGTATCGGGTGAGTATGTTAAGGGAAAACCCAAAAATCTCATGTTTATCTGTAGCTCTGCCATTGATCTTTACTGTTTCTTTGCATGTCAGAGCGGCTCTATTTTGGTCATGTAAATGTGTTCCTGTAGGAGCTATTACGCTCCTCTGTCAACAATATAAAGCACAATAATCATAACATAATAATGATTGATCCCCAGATTGTATTTCTGAGAACTACTCATAAAGAGCAGGAGATATTAGATGTACCCATGAGCTTTCTTTTCAGCCATGTTGGAGCTTCCCTGGCATGCTATAAGAAAACATTCTGTGAATCATATTACAGAAGTATCTGTATGGCCAAGTTGTTAGTGCTCCCAACTTTGGATCACTGGGTCATAAGTTCGAGGCCTGCTGGAAAGAAAATTTTGTCCGAATCTAAATGTCACTGCATCGCACAAAGCCCTTCATATTCACCATCCCATCATTTTGATATGACTGAAATACTCTTGAAAAGGACATAACACTGCCAAGTAGTTTAGCCATCCATCACATGACAGCACAGCCTCATTGTATTGCTACTCACTATAACTGCCAGATCAGCGGGCCAGCACACAGAGGGATAAGCGCTGGCCTGCTGATCTAGCGGTCCCGAAATCTATTCCAGGGTTCAAAAATCTTTTCAATCGTTAACAGGTTTCCATAGCATACAACTCTACATTACAACCCTCCCATTGTCCTGATATGACTGAAATACTGTTGAAGAGGATGTTAAAGTGCAAGTCGTTCATCCATCTATTATAACACTACATATTTCGTTACTCCCATCTGACATTAATCCAGAGCTCTAAATGAGAGGGAGTATTTGATGATAATTGAAGGATAATTTTTCTTATTTCTAATTGAAACCATATATTGTGACCCCTCATCTGAACCGTCTTGATGAGACGGTTCAGATGAGGGGTCACAACGTTTGTTTTTATGCAGAATTAACAAAAATTATCCTTAATTATCATCAAATACTCCCTCTCCTCTAGAGCTCTGCCGGCATTACAGAGACAGAGGTGTCCATATATGGAAACTATGGTAATTCTGGGTTACCACAATCATTTCTTGGTCATCAGACAAAAATTTCTCAGAACTGAGTCTGAAAAGGTCAATATTCATTTGCTTCCTCTTATATAAGTGAATTCCCCTTTATAGCACAATAGGCTAATTTTGGAGACAATAATCAAATCAATCAGTTTTTGATTATGACCAACATGCAATGTTCTATTGCTGAAAAATATGGGCAAATATGCCATTATAAATCTCAACAAGACCTGTCTCCATACAGGATAGCTCACCTGCAGTGCCTTGCCCATCACATAAAAAAAACTTTGACATAAAACTTTAAAGTGTGAAGCCAACGCCCACGCCCACATCCAAGTGACAACAATAGCTCTCTGTACTTTCGTACAGGCGAGCTAAAAAACTATATTGTAAAACTTTAACATAAAACAGCTAAGTCCCTGACCTTGACTTTAGGTCATGTCCAGGGGTGGAGATGTGGTTGATAAAATATCCAACTAATATCTATCATCAAACCAAATGTAATTCAAAAAGATCAAATGATTTAAAAAATATGAACCTTCAGAAAACTTTAACATAAAATCGCAAAGTCTGTGACCTTGACCAATAGGTCATATGCATGGGTGGGGATGTGGTTGAACAAAATTTCCGACCAATACCTATCATCATACCAAGTATATTAAATTCAAATCGATTAAAGTGTTTAGAAATTCTGAGATCTTAAAAACTTTAATGTAAAACTTTAACATGAAATGACTAAGTCCATGACCTTGACCTACAGGTCATGTGCAGGGGTCGGGATGCTGTAGAATAAACTTTCAGACCAATATCTATCATCATACCAAATATAATTCAAATTGATTCTAAGGGTTTAGAAAATATGACATCTTAAAAACTTTAACGTAAAACTTTAACATGAAATTTCTAAGTTCGTGACCCTGATCTATAGGTCATTTCTGGGGGTGGAGATGGTGTTGAATAAAATTTTGGACCAATATCTATTATCATACCAAATATAATTCCAATCGATAAAAGAGTTTAGAAACTATGAGATCTTAAAAACTTTAACATAAAAACTTTAACATTTTGCTAATGCCGACGCCACCGCTGACGCCGCCGGTAGTGCAATAGCTCTTCCTGAACTTCGTTCAGGCGAGCTAATAAGTCTTTTGAAATGGTGACATATCAAAACTGCATATAAAACATCTAGAATTAATGATGGTTTTCCCCGCCTGGCTAGAACTTGTTCTTGGGTCCCAAGAAGTCAATTTATATAGAAACTAGCCCTGGATGGGTGGAACTACTTTAGGCTGAAACTAATTTTCATGGTTCCAAGCCTGTTCAAACATTGAAGTTCTACCAAAACCTTTTCTATGGTGCATCTGTTAATTGATATCCAGTCTCATATTCTGCATAATTTGATATTCTGTAAACTCTGATCCCTTTAAAGAGCAACTGAATGTTATTTGAGCCATTCTATAGCTCTGAAATATTCACACAGTAATGCACTTTTTAAGAAGAACATTTCTCTGCAAGTCTAGTGCGTGACTCCTTCACAATCAAACTTCTAGCAGCCAAGGATTTGACTGATTGATTGATTTGTGGCTTTACGTCCACGGTAAACAGCTATGGTCATGTCGGGACGGTCAGTTAACCTAACCACACTATTCCTGGGCAGGCTTAGACCTCCTAAGCGGTTAACCAGTACTAAGTGCACATACTTTCGCCAGTAACTGACAACTGCCCTTCTTGAATCAGCGGAAGGAGAAACAAAAGTATGTGGCCAGAACGGGTTTCAAACCCAGGACCTCTGACTTATGAGTCAGGTGCCCTACCGACTGCGCTATGCAGCCCTGCCAGCAGCCTGGGAAAGCTGATGGAGTTGGTACAAAACAAAAGAGGTCAAAATAGTCTTGATTCGCTCGATGAACCCATTAAATGCCAAAGCAACAAAACTTCTAGACTGAGCCCTGTCATCATCTATGTCGACTGAGCCTCCATAACTAAGGCACTGGTGAAATCACTTTTATCACATGACGTTGCTGTTATTCAGTAGATAACGTCATGTCATAAAAATTGTATGACCACACATGTAATATCACCTGTGGTCATTTCATACGAAATTTATGAAACTTGCCAAAGGTTCGTTTCATACATTTCATATGAAATGACCACTTGTGTAAGATCCTCTATGTAAGTAAGACCCATAAATGCAACAGTCTTTTGAAATCTGCAAACTGTATTGACTCTCAAAAAAATAAGTTACCGTAAGCGACCCTTTTAGCGCCCTGTGCGCTTAACTTTTTCAAAATGGCGGCAAATACTTGTAGTAGGTTTTCTTTCTTATAAGCACACATTTCAATGAATTATTATGTATGACTCGAGGAAACAAACTTGAAGGTTAATCATAAGAGAAAAGCTGCTTATGATCATTGAAAGATAGAGAAGCTTTACAATGAAAAATGAAAGATTCTGCAGCATTTGTCAGCTCTTGTGAATCAGCAGAAAAGGGACAAACCAGCAAACATATGTGCGCTTATAGTCATATGCCTCATCAATTACCATGATGTGCGCTTATAGGGTCATGTGCGCTAATTAGGTCGAATACGGTACTGTGACTAAAATAAGTTACTGTGACTATGAAAATGAGAGTTGCAACACAAGATCTTGTTGAGAAATAAGAAATATACCATTAATTCTACAGAGAACCTTTACCTGTAATGCAACAGGTGATATCTACCTGATAGCTACCTCATATCAGCCGCGACTTGAGAAAACCAACAAAGTGGCATGAGCGCCTAGGGAAGACTCAGATCAGCCTGGGCATCCGCCCAGTCTGATCAGAGTCTTCACTGTCCCCATGGAGCTAGCTTAGACACTTAGCTACCCTTTAAGTGCACAGTGAAGGCTCTGATCAGACTGGGCGGATGCCCAGGCTGATCTGAGTCTTCACTGGGCCCACATGCCACTTTGTTGGTTATGTCTTGTCGCTGCTCAAATATTGATTGTTTTCACCTGATTTCAAGACTGCTCGGATTTCTTATTATATAGAGAAAGAGATTAGATAAAAATAATGGAAAACCTGAGAATGCTGCAGTTTTTGTTATGCTGCAGCAACTGTTGTTGCGCTGTAAATTTTCAAGACATTTTTTGCTTTACTGTGAATCATTGTTGCTGAAGGCCAAACTGCAAAATATTTTTCACAACAGCAAACCTGTAGCATAGTAATGCACCAGTCATTTGCAACCAAGGCCCCCATAGAGGGCCAGAGACCAAGGCCAGGGTTAGAGGGGGCATAGCCAGGCTTAAGTACCATGTTTTTACCTAAGAGGTGTCCCGGCAGTGACGTAGATACGCTGGGCTTTTGTATCCCCCCAAAATAGCTGGGAAAATAGTGGAGTGTTTTTAACAAAATTTACCGCGACACATTGACAGAATATGGATTTTTATATTTATATGATCCCCTGGGTGGCAGGGACCTTTATCAGGGATTGGACTTAAAAATGTCCCCACAGTGCAGGGCATATGCCAGGGTTTTACAGTGAAAAGTCAATATCCCCTGGCCCGGGGGGGGGGGGGGGGGGGGGGGGGGGGGGGAGTAGGTGGTTGCAAATGACTGGTGGATAATAGTCTCAATCTGCCCAACCACTCCATGTGTTAATCATGAATATTTCACTGTGAGAAAATAATTTTCCAACTTCCCACAATTTCCCATTCTAGATTGGAGCATCTACAATATATAATTTTGTAAAGTTTCATTGAAAAATTCTAGTACAAAAATAAAAAATAAACTCCAAATGGTAACACCTAGAGAGGTGGAACCTACAAATCTACACATGTGTAAAAAATGACCTCTTTTGTAAAAGGATGTAATCAAAAGGATGGAATCTGAAAAATTGCTTAATGGTCAGCGGTGAGACTATCTAAAGTTTTAGCACCGATTTTAACAAATGGAAACAACTTTTCTGACTTCATGTTCATTTCCCCTTCCAAAATGGGGGGCTATTTTTAGCAGAAAAGGGAGAAAATTCTATTATCAAGAGACATCTCCAATGAAACGGGGGACTTAGCTTTCTTGTAAAGAATTACTGCCCATGAAAGTGTCCCCACGCACATAAACTGCCAGCTTTGCAAAAGTTCTTGCTTTTTCAAAGGCCATACTTAAAACATTGAATGGAAGAGATAATCGACATTCTTTTGGCTACTATTTGCTCCCAGCACCTGAGATGGTACTCTAACAGGAATTAATTTGCTCCCTAAGAGGAAGCAAATTCTTTCCTGTAAGAGTGCCATCCCAAATCTATGGAAAGAAGTGGAGATTATCCTTTCCAGTCCAGTCCATTCCATTCAAAGGGAGATAATCTAGGAACAACTCCAAATGTTCTCAGCATTTCATGGCTAATTAAGTCTGATCTCTTGTTCTGAAGTGCTGAATCAATTCACCTCATTATCTGTTACTTCAAACACAAGTAACCTTTTAACCAAGTAATTATTACAATAACTAGGTATAATGCCTGAACACATAGATCATCACCTTACCCTCTGCTTCCATAATGAGCCATTGGAATCTGGTCTTTCAAGCTTCCACATCACAGCCTGCCACTCACTCCTCTTCAAAATTCCCTCACTTTTCCCTCCTCTTCAAAATTCCCTCACTTTTCCCTGATTTTTCCTGACTTTTTTTCATTTGAGGATCTAATAATTTGAATGTTTTCTTAGAATGCCAGCCATTTCGACCTGTATGTACTCTTGACCAGTAACCCAAAGAGCTCCATGCAAGAATCGTTTAGACCAACTTTGGTAAAAATCAACGAATCAACAGTTCAACTGACAAAATGTTTTAAGCAGCACAGGTGGCCACTCAAGCTTTCAACCTTTAAAAAAAATGATCCAATGATGATCCCCAACAAACATGAGCCTTTATATTATATCATTTCAAATTTTTCTTTTAAGAACTTCCCCCGTCATTCCAAAATAACTAAAATACTGTGGAAAGGACAATGGAGATTTGACTCTTCCTTTCTCCACCCACATACAGACTCTTGCAGCTCAAACTGACAAAATTTTGCTTTTGTAGCTTTTGAAGCATGTTGGGACAAACAGATTTCAAACAAAGACCTGCTGTTGTATGCCAAACAATTTAAAATGAGAGCAAAGCCAATTCATTTACACATGTAGAAACTTAATAAAACAGACTTTAAAGTTCTAAGAACTTAAACAATGTACCTAAACCCTAAATATTGTTATACTTCAACCAATCAACAGGTTGATTTTACATGGTGTCAGAAGTGTCAAAGAACTGCTGAAGAATGGCAAACAGTGTGGACCCAGATCAGACTGCTCCTAAAGAGCAGTCTGATCAGGATCTACACTGTTTGCCAAGGCATTTCTGCTGCTATGTTTAGGACAATTACAGCAGGTTTTAATTATACCAGGATTACAGAACCTGATTTTATCATTTCTTCTAATTAAGGTCATACCCTGTAAAATCAGACTTTATACTGCTTGTGAAACTGCTGAGGAACCTGATAGATTAGCTTGTTGTAATGTGCAGTCTGATCAACTTTGCCAACAACTATACAGATTGCTACTAAGTTATCATTAATCTAATAAATACTGCAAATGGAAAAGATTCTGATCAGACAGTCTGGATGCACAAGTTGATAAGAATGTTGCATTTTGCTGCATGGTTTCTCATCTCATGGCGACTAATTTCTGAGTGCAAAATGGCTGCACTCACTGCAACTGCAGATGTTTGATAAGGAAAGCACTAGATTGTTTTACTGCTTTGATTCTGGAGCCCTGGTAGCTCAGTGGGTTGAGCACTGGCCTGATACAGAAGTGGTCTGGGCTTGAATCCCAATGGAGACAAAAATCTTCCCAGCCAGAAACACCTGGGGCCGTATTTATAAAACGACTTAAGTGGTTGCTATGCTGTTGCTAAGGTTAACTTGCTATGAAGGAGATTCCCTACAACTATAAAATTTGCTCTGGAGGAACAGTCTTTCTCAGACTGTTCCTCCAGAGCAAATTTTATAGTTGTAGGGAATCTCCAACACAGAAATCTAGCCTTAGCAACAGCATAGCAACGACTTAAGTCGTTTTATAAATACAGCCCCAGGGCTCCATTGCATACAGCCTTTCATTATCAAAATTTCATGATCGGCTCAAGCAACTATGCCATTTTATTTTTCCCTCCCTTCTTCATGGGGGTCAAATCTTAAAAGAGAGAAATTGTTCCTCAAGAAGCTGTTACTTTCCTTTAGCAGTAGACCCCACTTCACACTGGTAATTTTACAGGAAGTAACAAAAATTATATTCCCTTGACAAAATAGCAGAAAACTATGGAAGTGTACCCATATGCTGTCCTTGAAAACAACACAGTAATTCTTCAAACTTAAACACTCTATCAAGTTTGTTTGAAATCTGCCTATCAGTTCAATAGCTATTTAACATGCAAAATCCTCATGTGACCTTGAAAATGGGGTCAAAGTCACCAAAATCTACTTACCTCTTAGGTTTATCTCAAAAATTATTCAGACAAAAATTCACAAAACCTGTCAACAGGTTGTAGAGACATTTAACATTCACAGTCTTCCTGTGTCCTTAAAAATGGGGTCAAGGTCACCAAAATCAAATCATTTCTTAGGATTAAAATCAAATAAATAGGGGAAAAACAGAACCAACAATCATCAGCGGTTAGATTGACTTATTTATTAATGTCTACGCGTTTCGGTCTTACAAAGACCTTCGTCAGGACAAATTTTTTACACATACAGAGCTACTGAAGTATAGAAAAACGGTAAGTTTGTATCACGTGGTCTAATTGTGTTTTCACCGGAAGTCAATATGGCGGACAGTTACTATGGTAATTGAATACATATACAGATATTAATTAATTAAGCAATATATAAACTAATAATAATTAAGCGTCTTTGAAGATGTTATAAATTCCGGTAGTAGTAATTTCTTTATCTGGGTCTGCTAGTTCATCCTGGCATATAGTATTGTCTGAGGAGGATGGTGTTATGTATAAGTCGGCGAGCAGTTCATCTGTGGTGATCGGGTATAGCAGCATTAATTGGGTCATCGTCAGCGCCGGCCAGTAGGATCCGGGGGTTGATGTGGATGGCTGTTCCCTCTTTCTTAGGATTGTTATATATTCATGCAAGTTTTGTGAAAGTCCACAAATTGTTCCAAGACATAGATGGACTTAAACCAGGACTGATGTAGAGTATGGACTGGTGGGCATCAAGTCATCCTGTGACCCTGAAGATGGTTCAGGACAGAGAAAGATTTCTTGCACACCGGATAGAAAATGCCAATCTTTTCACCTGGGATAGAAAATCTTATCTTACCCAGGTGTTCTTACCCAGATCTGAATAAAAATCACGAGTGTTCAATGCATTGGTTGTATTGGAGGTCGCGTACCTGCGTCATCAGGTGACGTTGGCATTTTAGATGATGACGTCACGAAGACGGCAAAAATGACATCAATTTATGCTCACCAGTCGTTGACGTAAATAGCCGAATGGCAGTCATTGAAAGTGGTGCCTTCTTTCAAAATCAAACTGAAACCACTCAAGCACTAGAATTACGCGTTTTAACAAGTTCTGAAGTTAAAACAAAATGTGGTGTGCAAGAAAAAGTATCTTTCATGGGTGTGAGGTGTGGATAGAAAAATCCGTCACTCGGGATCACTGTTCGGCATCACTCGGCAAGCCTCGTGATGCCGAAGAGTGACCCTCGTGCCGGATCCTCACACCCATGATAGATACTTATATTATTGCTAGGCTTGATGTAAAGTGGATGGATGGATACATGTATTGAATGATGGACAGACTGAGAATTGTATACATATACTTATATAGCTCCTTCCTTGAGCAGGTGTTATTTATAGACCTTGAGCTGACCATAGACCCCCCTCCCCCCCCAGGGGGAGTTTTGTACCCTATGATTTTCTGAAACTACATTATATAAGAAACAAAATGACACATGTTAGCCCTCTGTACGTTGGGGCGTTAACGTATGACGTCAACGTCAATTACACTACCCAAATTTACATATTTACGTTATAATAGAAGATACGAATTGTTATACACATGTTAGTATTCGCCCTAAATAATGTTGGGTTTTGTCTGCTAGTGCATAAATCGCTGTTTCAAAGTAATTGACATTGTCAAGGATAAGTTGACTAACCAATATAACGTAGTTTACATTGCATTTGACGTTTTTCCCCTTCAATGTCTAAATACATGTAATATAAGGAGCAAATTTTAAGAATTTAAGTGTAGAGAAAAGTTACTGTCATATATATGACTGTTTCAATAGTCTAGTATAAAAAAGAAACAACTAAAGTCTTAAAAAACTCGTCAGCAGTCACGATAAATATGTAACGTATATAACCACAACAAAAATATAAAAAAGAAAAAAAACAGAATTAGACTAAATCGCTGAATTGGTGGACAGAAGTTTATACGTGCTCCATCAATCTTCTTTGATTCGTGCCCAGCTTAGATAAGTCAGGCAGCAGTAAGCAGTGGATGCATTAAATGGAGACAGAAACTATTTTATTTTTGAAGAACTTAACCTACAAAATGACGAGAAAAGCTAAGAAAGCCAACATCAGCTGCATTTTATATTTCAATGTTATCTTTAATTTGTCTTAAATAGATACTGTTTTATATGTAAATATGAAGAAATGTCAATGCTATGTGTCCTCAAACTATGAAAAAGAGAGAGACAAAAACTAATAGTGTATATTTGAAAAGCAATCTAACAGTAACATTACGTTACATAATTGTAATATGTTGAGGAATAAGATTTGTGAGTCATCTGTTATCAAAATTTTAGTTCCCTGGCGGCATGAATTATTCATTGCTGTATTATAAGCTTACCACAGGTAGTCAGATGGCAAATTTAGCTCTTTGAAATACACAAGAGTTCAGCAAGACGCACATAGATTGTTACATTGTTACAGCTGAAGCAGTTCAACCTTGCCTTCAATTGAGTCTCACTTAAAAGTGACTTCATAAAAATGATTTTTTTAATTCTATGCATTAAATGAAGTAGGTAAAAGTTGGTATATGCTGCAACTGATTAATATTTAGGTTCTCGTTATGATGGGGATAAAACCAATTTCGCTACCTGTGCTGTTGGCTGAGCCATTCAATTACCCTACATACAAATATGCAACTGTGACTACCAGCCGAGACAATCAGAAGCAGAACCAACTATGCCGGCATGCATTAACACCATTTTTCTATGCTGTCAGTCGAATCGTCAGCCACGAGCCTCTTTGCACAGTAACTGCTTTACATGGGTTAGCAAATATGTGTGGCTCCCGTGATCATAACTTAAATGTTAATTTGTGATCTACATGATCTGTTTATGCAGGTCTCTGCCATCAAATACATTACAAAATGTTAACAATGTGAACATTTAAGGATTATAGAAAGTGACATACTTTATAACACATATAGCATTCTGTCTTCAGCCTGTTCAGGAGTTCTATTTTTTCATTATGTTGTTACAAATATTTAACAGGTCAGATGATTTTGCAAACCCCATAGTTTTATTCCCACTTGTTGTTACTATCAAGGACTAAAGGTGTTAGGAAATACAAATGTCAGTCAGACAATTTTCAATAATGTAACAGCTAAAATTGGGGCTTTATTCTCTAACAGTATTTAACATATTTGGACAAGGATGATTTGATAAGCAGTAAGATATCATTAATAAGCAATTTACAACCATATTTATTGCTAAAAAGTAAACAATGTGGTAAAACAGGGTCACAGAGATCAACCGCAGTAAGTTATTTCAACTGCAGTAAGTTATTTAGGTTAGCCCTTCCTTGGCATGTATTGATATGCACTATTTCTATTGTTTGATTATTTGCTCTTCAGATATACTGTATTACTAGTTAAGGATATCGGAAATGAAGAATTCATAAACTCTCATTAAATACGTTGTATACGTTACTTGTTTGGTCTTTCTTTCTTTTTTTTTTTTTTTTTTTGGTCTCTCTTTTTTTCTCAATATTATGCTGCAAAGCATATAACTACAGTATAGGCAAATACATTCTGAAGAAGAAAAACTAAGATATGCTCATAAATATCTGAACAACGATGACAAACATTAATATATTCTGTCATTTTCATTTGCCATTTTATTATGTGTGCAGAGCTACTGGAACACTGTCCCTGAAAAAAAAAACATTTTTGCCCAATCAAACGTGTCTTTATGTTCTTTAGTGAATAGATTCTTTAAGAGATGATTGAATGTAGTTAGATTCTTTCGGATATGGTTGGATGTAGTTAGACTTTAAAGAGCAAGAAACAAAGCATAGAAATATAGATCATCATAAACATAGCATTTATAGATTGCTACAGTATACTAGTAAACTGCCAGTGTCTCTTTTCTGTATTAAATATTTCTGATACTATTCTCCCAAACTCCAGGTTGACACATAATTGTTAGTTACGTAAATGAACTAAGTAGAGCAATGTATTGACACTACCATTAATTATTTTCAAATGTTTGTTTGTTTCTTAACTGTAACTCAGCAATGTTGTTTCCTCTGGTAACGTAAAATATACGATAGTTTTACAAAAGTAAGTATACGCTGCCAGCAAATATCTACATTAGCTTTGATGCAGAACTGTATTTGGCTTAAGCTGTCAAACTTCAGGTTTACTGTTCTGCTTTATAGTATTTCAGTGTGCACGTAAAGGCTATAACAAATCCTGTCAATATACAAGGTGGAACTCTATTTTGCATTGTTGATTACTGATTAATCTATAGTTTGAAACTAAACACGTCAAACCGCTTAGCTTTAAATGGTATCAAACTGATAGCATATTATTTTATTCGACCCCTATATGCAAAATCAATGCTGGCTTTTAATAGCTGCGGCTTTATCTTTTCTGAAGTATTTTTTTTCTGTTTTTTTCTTTAATTTGATTTTTCAGCTGTATATAACAAAATTTCAGGTGTGTTACTGTCTTTAGAACTCAAATGTACAATTTGTAAAAGAAACAACTGGGCAATGCCATTATGAAATACTTTTATTTTTGATATAATAACAAAGTAAACAGCAAAACCAGTTTTACATATGCAGAATATGTCAATGCCCTTAACATTACAATTTGAAGTATACTGTGTTTAATCACGTATAAAACACACCTCATGAATCTCTAAAATTAATAACTGAGAGAAGTGTTGATAGGGTCAAGTACACAATATATCATAAGAACATCCAGTCTTATATGTGTTATTTTTTATGTGAGAGTGGAAAAAAACCTGATTAAAGGTATTATAATAAAATATTTTAAATGTTAATGTTATTTACGTTACTACTAGTAATAGCTTATCATAGAAAATAAACCAGAATGCATTTTCCTCCTCTATTAGAAGATTCTTTTATGAAGAAACTGCTACCAAAGAAAATAAAATGATTGTATCTTCAAATGATATGATTTTAACAAGAGTAGTCTAAGGTAACGTATATAATTGATCATTATGGCCAACTAAAATGATTCAAAATTTTTTTGAAATGTTCCTTGCTGTTTAAATAGGCTGGCATATTCAATGTTACCTTTTACTGTTGTTTTCAATTCCAACAGTGTAGTTCAAGCACTTGAATTATACGGAAAGTGATAATTGTGATATGGAACTTTCATTGGGGGCTACTGTGTTCAACATCTTATTTCTCC
The DNA here is from genome assembly GCA_963989385.1 of Ctena decussata. NCBI lineage: Eukaryota > Metazoa > Mollusca > Bivalvia > Lucinida > Lucinidae > Ctena > Ctena decussata. The sequence goes on from OZ022508.1 coordinate 21,517,062, forward strand.
CATAGTATACAAGATAGGACAATAATTTTTGCAGATCTGTAAAGATCAATTAATTCTCTTTAACACAGTTACAAACATTTGGTCTAATATTAAAGGAATAACTTACAAAAAGAAAGTATTGTGGATGGAAATTGCAATTTTAATGGAGAGTAAAGAAAAACGTCACGTATATTACACCATGTAAGATAAAGTGACGTTTCAAACATCATAACTTTTAGCTGTTGGATTGTTCTATTAGACTACATTATAATTTTAAACTAGGAATGTGACTTCTATTTTTTATAATTTTTTATATTTTTTATTTTATGTTAATTATTTTAATGGGTAACGTAATGTAACAGGCTGTTACAGCTTAACGCCCCACTCGCCAGAGGGCTAACATGCTGCAAAATACTTCTAAGATGCTGGACTTTAAGAAAAGTATGGTCTACAAAACTCCCCCTGGGGGGGGGGGAGGTAAACCATATCTGGCTCATGGCCTATTATGCATGAACATCAGATACCTCCTGTAACATGTACATAGCTGAAATGTAATTACCAATATTGGCCACAGAAAAGCTGAAACTGACTCCTGACCCAATTAATTGCATCAGGAACCCTTATAAGGTAAAATATGGTAATTACGGCATCTGGACACAGATTCATTACTTCTCTAATGTCAAAGCTACAGGTTCTTTACTCAAGCATACAAATCAATAGTAAAACTTCCTCATCAGGACCAGAGTTTCCAATCTCTCAGAATCCACCAGATAAATTCATTATAAAGAGTTCCGCAAAATACCACAGGAAAATTGGAGCCATAATCAATTTTTGCAATACTCTGATTTTGACAGCGCTACTGCCTAACACAGTGTAATAGGTTACTAACCTATTGAATCGTATGATGTTTTTCTTGAAATGAATCTTAAAAACTTGGCTTCGTTGCCGACAGGAACACGATTTTTAATGAAAGTGCCAGCATTCACACACATACTTGTTCTTGGAAGTTCTGTAAAAGATGACTGAGGACTCAATTAATGCTTAATGCCCCCAAAAAGAAAACTGTTCGATTTGCAAAAAGCATAGATGCAGATAAGGTAGCTCACAATGCCAATATTCTAATGGATACTGCTCTCTACTTCCAATCACAGGGTTGTGAGTTTGTGTCCTGGCCCCACGGTTATAAAACTTGAGTACATTCTCAAATTCAAAATAAAGCACACTGATTGGCTGCTTCCGAGCACATGCTCGGAAGCAGCCAATCAGTATGCTTTATTTTGAGTTTGAGATTATTCTCAGGTTTTATAACCTCAAACCCTGGTGGATGTGAGATTCTATCTGAACTTTTAATGGAAGCAATTACCCTCCCAGCAACCTGATCTAACTGAAATACTGTTGGAAAGGACATAAAACCACAAAGTGATCCATTGCCAAGTGGCATTGACATCTGACAAAGCCAGTCAGTCAGAAACTTTTCCAAGTACTCAGCCAGTGCTCAATCAGATATATTGATTGGTCAATTCTTGTTTACTGATTCATTTCTCTTGTCTAGTTAGTACAGCAAAAGTACTTTTCAGTTGTTGGACTTTCAAGCTTTTCCAAAACAAACTCTTTTTCACATATTCTATACAAAACTAAAAAATTATGAAGTGGAATCAGACTAAATTAAATTCTGCTCTTTTCGAATTGTCTTCTATATCAAGTATCATAGAGATAAATTAGGTGTCACTTTGTTTTATTAAGATTTGTATAATTGTCCTTTATTTGAGAAAGGGTGACATCTTTAAAACGGTCAAGGCAAGCAGATGTACAATAATTTGATATTCTTCTGTCTTTTGTAGGTTCTTTAAAGTTAATTTATTATTTACATGACTTATGTTGTTTAGCCAATATTTACCAACTGGTCAAAAACACACAATAAGATTTCTATTAATTATTAAAGACAACATGTGCATAGGTGCATCAAGGTGTCCATTTCTTTGTTCCACTATTGGAAACTCCAAAACAAAGAGGGCAATATGCCTCTTACCAAACAGTTCAGGTTTAGCTTTTGAAGAGTGAATACATGTTTATATATTGAGAATAATAGTATAAAATAAAAATGTGACTTTCTAACAATTTAAGAAAGTCAGGGGCTTAGGCCCCTGAGCTCAAAAAGTATTGTGACAAATGGACATGTACATATACATAAGATTGTGAACTTGTATATATGGTTTTTATTCAAAGTAAAGATCTACAAAAACATACAAAATAATAAAATATAAAAATTGACACTGAGGACTTTTGTCTCATTTAGTTCGTCACACAACGTTCCGTTTTGTTGGGAACAATTGAAAAATGCAAAGTTATAAAGGAACTAAGGAACTAACAGTTATCTTTATCACACAAGATCCCTTCTGTCAGGTGAGCTATAAAGCTTTATCACCAGAAACAACAATATTCAAAGATTTTGTTTGAATCATAAACTGAAATTCGAACACATACATGTACAATGGAAATATCAAAACTTAGTCACTGAGTTGAAGAGACATAAAACTGAGATGTGGCCCTGACAGCTTATTTTGGACAGAGAGAAATCAATCTTGAGGCAAATTTTCAACCTTTAAAGACAGGACTTCTCTGCCGGGGGGTCTGGTTCCCAGCACATAACAATGTTAACTGTATAGGTAAAGGTGTGAAAATTTAGTCAACCAATCAGTTGACCAGAAATAACAGTAGTGATTATTTTATTGGCTGATTGGAGGTGTTGACACTATGAGATCAAGAGACAGAATGACACTGTGGAAGTTAATCCTCCTTATATAGTCCCATCCCTGTCTTTAAATTAAAATGATTTACAGGAAATGGAAATACCATAATGACCCTAAAAATTTGAACAGACAGGTCTGAGCAAATCGTGAAGCAAATATTGTAGACCTAAATCTGGGCCTATAATGTTGCCATTCACTCAACATCATTTGGATGCATTAACCTGTGTTAAAACCACTTTCTAAGAACTTTAGAACAATACTTGTCCGACTTTCAGGTGTCGGGTCATTACAGTATTCATGAAATTTTGAATGAGAGGTTTCAGGTTCTGAAGTTTGATAGTAATATGGTGCTATTATATAGAATTTCCCTGAAATAAGCTGATCATAAGGTATAGCCTAGCCATTAGGCGAAGAAGTTATATCAGTCAGTCATTTTATTTTCCCAGTTCCTACAGCTAGTCTATACTTACAGCTCGACTTCTTCATATATCAGAAAAGGAGCAGATTCAAATTTTATAGACTAGCCAGAGAAAAGAAGCAAAAAAAAATTAATTCTTTTTCTATAAACGGTAAAACTTTTCATTATCAGACTAGAGCTAGTCTAATCATAAGGTGAAGCCAACAGGCCAACAAGATGTGGAATCACCAGCTAGGAATTATGGTGAAAATATTCCTTGTTATTCTGTCATGACCAAAGTTAAAAGTGCTTTGAGACCAGTATTTGCTCAGGCACCCAGTCCCAAACAATTTCGATTTCAGTAATCATGGAAACCTATTACCAGAGAAATAGTTTGGATAAACATATACACCAGTTATAGCTCCTATTTGTTTATAATTGACCAACAGATGTGAAAGTAAGTATAGTTTTTTATGACTTTGCCAGAAAGAATTTCAATCAGTTACCTGGCTAGTTTACAGATTGCTGCCAAATGGCAGAAGCTTGCTGTCAGATTGCTTTTGCTTGTTGAAGATTACTAAATCTCATGGTAAAATTTTGATCATGACACAGAAAGCACTTATTACTTGGATCATTTGTTGTATGTGTCAGGTAAATCCCTTTTAAACTTGATTTAATACACAATTATTTCTATGAATTCATAATTATGAACATAGCTCCATGGCAGGGGGCAGATAACTCCAGTGGACAAAATTTTAAATGTATCAGAAAGTGTTTACTACCTTGATCATTATTAAGAAGTTCAACAAAGGTGTTCCAAAATATAAAGGTATCACAGGCCAAAAACCACTTTTTTGGCATAAACAAGAGCTGTAACTCTGTCATAAGCTGTCAAAGTGTCCTTTAGCAATGAAAAGAGAGACAGTCAGTACAATGTATTCACAAAATCTGAACTAAATGCAAGACATGCAATTCCATAAAAAATTCTCACTATTAGGACTCACAGGCCAGTTCGAAGTGTGCAGACCTATGTTAGACTACTGCTCCTAAAGGAAAGTCTGGATAGGGTAAGCATCTTTTGGATCTATTACCGCATTGTGAAACCAAACTATACTTATTTGTCCTTAAGTATATTTCATTTCCAGGACAATTATCATAATTATTTCACATGTCTCCATTTTTAGAACTTTTACAGGTGGAAACTTACTGCCATTGGAACTAGCTACATATAGAGGATCTTACACTAGTGGTCATTTCATATTAAATTTATGAAACGAGTCTTTGGCGAGTTTCATAAACTTCATATAAAATGACCACTCATGTAAGATTCTGTTTATCATACGACTCTTCAAAATGGGATTTTAACGCCTTCAAACTGAACATTATTTCAATAAGAAACGTACTGCTGACATGGACGTTGTCAATGATGATATGTGTATACCCCAAAGTGTTATTACATGTGTGGTCATACGATTTTTATGACATGACGTTATCCACTGAATAACAGCAATATCATATGATAAATAGACACAAATACGAACAATTAAATATATGGATGGACCGACCGGGGAAAAAATAATACCCTAGCTGCTATTTACATGGGGCAGGGTATAAAAATACAGCCTAAAGGCATACTAAGTCAATTTGTATACCTCAGAGCTTCATGGAGAAATTGGAACAACTATCCCTAAGACTTTGGTATATCTGAAACTCTGGCCTGACACAGTTTATTTGCTTTTATTTTATTGTTTTCAACACATTTTCATTATTTTTCTATCAAAAAGCTAGTCTAGAATTCCCAGCTGGTAGTTTCACCTGTATTTTATGGAATTCCAATCAACCTTATCTGATATTCTCTAAACATGCTACAAACACAGCCAAGTAGGTTCAGACACTGCACTTTCATTTAATCATAGCTATACAAAAGCTGATACCGTATTAATCCTGATAAATGCCCTTGCTCTTATAAGCTACCCCTGCTTCTTTACCAAAAACAACATCATATTCATTTGCCAATCTCCAAGTTTTCCATTGGCTTTCCCCAGCATGAATTCCTGTTTGCTTCTCTAGAAGACATCACTCTTCCAAATGGGGTCCACTCTTCAAGGAAAGAATTTGCTCCTAAATAGGAGCTGACCCCTATTGAGAAGGGAAGCAGAAAAGATAAATAGTAGAATTACTTCATGTCAAAGTGTATCAATTCACCTTAATACTGTTCACAAATCTTAAAGAGTTCCTTCAAGAGCAGAGAAAACATTCAGAAGCAGGAACATGGGACAGACTACGTAGTTTCGGCTAATAAAAGTAGAAGTATTTTGGAAATGGCTCATTTACTACCTTTTGGGCTCTACATGAGGCCCTTCTTTGGTAAAATGCAATGCCCCTGGGGCATTTAATATGATAAATATGGCTTTTCCAAAACTTAATACCCTGATGTCTCTTTATAGTGCTATTTTGGATAAAATGCTGTAATGTCATACCGTTCCTACCAAGATGATATCACACAAGAATTCTGTGGTGCCCTTCCTTTCTGTGCACTAGCTGTCACACAAGAGCTAATTTAAAACCAGACAAGAGGCCCAAATGGGCCTGATTATCGCTCACCTGGCTATTGTGCAACGGGACCATTCTGATACAAAATTGGTCCAATTCCACTGAGAATTTCTCATTTTCACATTTTGCTACTTTTAGTAACAGAGGCCAACTTGCCTGGTCTTTATATATTTACTTTTGAAACACCTCAATGCAAGAATCATTTTGCCACAAATTTCATCAAAATCCATTCAGGGGTTACTGAGATATTGCCAGTTTCATGTTTTGTGCTATTTTTAGTAACGGCAGATGGCGGCCATCTTGGATTGCTAAAATGCAAAAAATCGCAAAAGCCTTCATGCAAGGACCATTTTGACACAAATTTGGTCCAATTCCATTGAGATTTTCTGATTTTCACATTTTTCTATTTTTAGTAACAGAGGCCAATATGACTGGTCTACAGTTAGATATTTTTGAAACATCTCAATGCAAGAATCATTTTGACACAAATTTCGTCATAATCCATTCAGGGGTTACTGAGATATTGTCATTTTCATGTTTTGTGCTATTGTTAGTAACGGCAAATGGCGGCCATCTTGGAATGCCAAAATGCAAAAAATCAAAAAAGCTTTCATGCAAGGACCATTTTGACACAAAATTAATCCAACTCCATTGAGATTTTCTAATTTTCACATTTTTCTATTTTTAGTAACAGAGGCCAATATGAATGGTCTACAGTTAGATATTTTTGAAACAAACGCAAGAATCATTTTGACACAAATTTCGTCAAAATCCATTTAGCGGTTACTGAGATATTGTCATTTTCATGTTTTGTGCTATTTTTAGTAACGGCAAATGGTGGCCATCTTGGAATGCAAAAAATCGAAAAAGCTTAATTAAAGGACCATTCTGACACAAAATTAATCCAACTTCATTGAGATTTTCTAATTTTCACATTTTGCTACTTTTAGTAACAGAGGCCAATATGAATGGTCTACAGTTAGATATTTTTGAAACATCTCAATGCAAGAATCATTTTGACACAAATTTCGTCAAAATCCATTCAGCGGTTACTGAGATATTGTCATTTTCATGTTTTGTGCTATTTTTAGTAACGGCAGATGGCGGCCATCTTGGAATGCCAAATTGCAATTAATCAAAACGACTTCATACAAGGAACATTCTGACACAAAATTGGTCCAAATCCATTAAAGGGTTCTTGAATAATTGTCATTTTTATGTTTGCGCTATTTTTAGTAACACCAGATGGCGGCCATCTTGGAATGCCAAATTGCAATTAATCAAAACGACTTCATGCAAGGAACATTCTGACACAAAATTGGTCCAAATTCATTAAAGGGTTCTAGAGTAATTGTCATTTTTATGTTTGTGCTATTTTTAGTAACACGAGATGGCGGCCATCTTGGAATGCCAAATTGCAATTAATCGAAACGGCTTCATGCAAGGAACATTCTGACACAAAATTGGTCCAATTCCATTCAAGGGTTCTTGAGTAATTGTCATTTTTATGTTTGTGCTATTTTTAGTAACGGCCCACATGGTGGCCATCTTGGATAGTCAACTGGCACAAAATTGAAATAATTCCATTCAAGAACCATTTCTGACCAAATCTGGTCAGAATTGGTTGCATTTTCTTTAGATATTGACATTTGAGCAAAATCGGCCTTGTAAACGCTAAGTAGGTCACTGTGACCTAATTCCGCTATAGATTTTTTTATTTTTACAATTTTTAATACCAAGGTCCCACTTATGTTCCATGCAAACTTTCAACCAAATATACCAAATGGTTCTGGAGAAGAAGTTGATTTTGTTGTTTTTGCTATTTTTAGTAACGGCGGCCATCTTTGATTTTCAACCTGACCCAATTTTACAATTCTGAGACCCTGGAGTCAGGTCATGCTCCATGTGAAATTTGAGATCCATGGGTTCAGTGGTTTTAGAGAAGAAGTTGTTTGAAGTTGTTTAAATAGGTCATTTTTTGACATTGGCATTTGAGCAAAATTACACAAGTAAACAGAAAGTAGGTCACTGTGACAAAACTCCGCTACAGATTTTTTTCATTTTTACAATTTTTAATACCAAGGTTTCACTGATGTTCCATGCCAAAATTCAGACAAATATACCCAGTGGTTCTGGAGAAGAAGTTTATTTTGTTGTTTTTGCTATTTTTAGTAACGGCGGCCAACTTGGATTTTCAACCTGACCCAATTTTACAATTCTGAGACCCTGGAGTCAGGTCATGCTCCATGTGAAATTTGAGAACCATGGGACCAGTAGTTTTACAGAAGAAGATGTTTGAATATTTGTTTTTAGGTGTTGACGGACAAATTTCGTGATGACCCACGACGCACGCCGCACGCCGGACGCATTGGTATGACAATAGCTCACTATGGCCCTTCGGGCCAGGTGAGCTAAAAACTTGACAAAAGCTTTATGCTATGGAAAAGATCAACTAGGGTCTAGTCAGGTACATTCAGACAGTGGGTAAATTCGGACAGTGAACATCTTTTCCTTTATATGTCAGTTGTTTGGAATTAAAAGAAAATTAATAGGGCAAACAGTGAAAATCCAGATGAGACGGCTCATCATGAGCTATCTCATCTGGATTTTCACTGTTTGCAATGGTATGTCCGAATTTACCCACTGTCTGAATTTACCAGACTCGACCCTATTGTGTCCCTTCTACTAGTCACACAGGTGAGATTAAAACTGTGTTTTATATTTCCTTCTAGTTTCCTCTTTACAAAAATGGAATTCACGTATAATATGGACCCCAAATATTAACATTATAAAGGAACTGAAATATACTTTAGGAACTTTATATTCTTCATTTATTTTGGATGATGATTTCATTATAAGAACTGTCTTGGGAAGAAATAGAAATTATTCCAAAATTTTCAATTATCTACAGCTCTTCAGATACTTTTCATTTAAAAAGTTTGATATTTCCCAAGGTACATTATTATAAGCAAAACAACCAATATTAGAAAAAGAAAATGAACTGGAAAAAGCTTATATTACAAACTAAATAAGATTTAGAATTTCACTGCAAATATCTTTTTGCAAAAATTAAAGAGACTACTGATCTTAAGCACCCTATGATTCATTTCTAGACATTTCATTACTAGGCCCATGAAAAGAGAATGATGACCCTGAATCTCTCACCTGAGCCTAGAATTTCTTTGTCATACATCAAAATCAGCATCATGGCATAAAGTATTCTGGAGTTCATATTTTTACAAAATTTTCCCCCGAATTATAATCCATCCAGACTGAATTTAGATAGCTTTGCATATGAAAGTGCTCAATAAGCTTCTAGTCCAGTCAAATTGTGGGGGAACCTAAAACAAATTGCAACAAAAGGTTTCTTTGCAGTAATAAGCTCCTAAGACCTACATTTTTAACATACTAAAAGTAGGACAAAATCGGAGAATGCGAAACTTGATTTTTTTCATATGTCTGGTTTTCGAAGGGTTTGAACCACTTCACAGCTACTTTTGGTCGGAAAGCCACTTCTAAACATCATTTCTAAACAAGTTAAATCCATAGAAGTCGTTGATAAAACAGTTATATACTGTTCTTGAGCTTTTGTCTACCATTAAATTTGCTGATTTTGCATGACCGGTCGATCATATAGTACATTACTATTGGTTTACCCCACCCATCAGTGCAAATTTTGCTTTTACCTTAACCTCTATTCAGATGGACAATATGGATGGTAATGAAGATAGTAAACAGAATCAATGTTTTTAAATGAAGACTGTGACAGAATAATAGAAGAAAACAGCTTGATGTAACTCCTATTTATCAAATGACGGGACATCTGAGAGTGTTGTTTTGTTGCTTCACGTCCACGGTAAACAGCCATGGTCATGTCGGGACGGTCAATTAACCTTACGACACTATGACGTCCAGCACGATGTTCGAACAGTAGGCAGTTCCAGAGGGTCATTGGCAGAAGAATCTTTTATTTTCAGCAGAAACTATTCATGTTATACATCAAATGAAAGCTAAAACTCTGCAGAATATGACTGTGTATATTTTAAGTATTTCAAATATACCGTTTCAAGGAGGGACGGCACAGCTGTACGATTTTTGGTCCAAAATCGCATGTCCAGCGTTACATTTTTCGGCCACCTCCAATCACAAAATGATAAATGACCCGCACAAAACGCACGAGAATACATACGTTTTTAAACAGACGTTTACCATAATGTACATTTGACACAATTTCCATGGTTTTTGCACATACGGGCGTCTTTTAAGTTGATAAAATATGAAGTATAGTTATAACAGAAAATGTCCATCGACAGAAGAAATGTCACCGGCGTTATGAACAAATACATATAAACACGGAAGGAAAAGGAGGATGGGTATGATTAAAATTTATCTTAAATGCACAATGATTACTCTTTATGGTGAGATATATTTATTTAAGACTGCTCGTGAAATGAAAACTTTAAGATGCCAGTTTCAATTTCTCAGTAATTGTCCCATGACGTAAAAACGGCACCCCAATGTTGGAACTGCTTTAAGAAAATTCAGTTTGTCAGATTTTGAATTAACATGTATGAATTAGGGAAGTTTATAAGAAATGCACATTGTTTGAAGATCACAGAAATATGCAAATTTTTGTGTTGCGCTATAAAGTTTAGAAATAAAGCATATCATTTTGATTTCTCATAAAATGTCCCAGGAACGCGATTTTTAGCTCTAATGGCGTACAGTCATTCAGTTTTGTTTGATAATTTCAGTATGGATGTCGCACAATGATTACTCTTTATGGTGAGATATATTTATTTAAGACTGCTCGTGAAATGAAAACTTTAAGATGCCAGTTTCAATTTCTCAGTAATTGTCCCATGACGTAAAAACGGCACCCCAATGTTGGAACTGCTTTAAGAAAATTCAGTTTGTCAGATTTTGAATTAACATGTATGAATTAGGGAAGTTTATAAGAAATGCACATTGTTTGAAGATCACAGAAATATGCAAATTTTTGTGTTGCGCTATAAAGTTTAGAAATAAAGCATATCATTTTGATTTCTCATAAAATGTCCCAGGAACGCGATTTTTAGCTCTAATGGCGTACAGTCATTCAGTTTTGTTTGATAATTTCAGTATGGATGTCCAGCCGTTGCTATATAATTTGAAAAAATGACCGAAAACAAGTGACATTTAACATTTTAGTAAAAAGGAGATATTTTTCCCGATCAGCTGCAGTTATTGATAATAATGCAGTAACGTAGTAAAGGGCTTGTATTATTGACAAGAGAGAGAGAGAAAAAAACAAACAAAAAAAGACGCTCTCTAAACCTATTAAATGCCAAATTGCATATGTGTATACATTTCCCGTTCGGTATATATGTGTAGAAACGCCTTACGATATCAGAAGATCTTCTCTATGAATTAATTACGCGTTTAATTTCATCCCAACACTGTCTCTATTTACTTTTTATAATTACTAAACCAACCATTCAGCAAGATCAATAAATACAGTCACCTCTCAATATCTCAAATTTGAAGATCATCTCAAAATACTGATATCACGAAGTAAATCTTCTGGTCCCAGAAAATTTACTTTCAGTACCATTAGTTTGAAATATCCGGAGTTGAAATGGAAAAAACAAAGAGAAAAGTGTAAAGTTTCCAATCTATATTCTTCGTTATAAGAGGGACCTTTGAGATATCAGTATTTGAGATTACCATTATCAACTGTATATCAATCTGTCAGTCATATAGTCAATTAAAATCAATAGAATGAATGAGCAGATGAATGAATAAATGAATTATTGAAGTGAACGATAGAATAAACGAACGAAAGAACGAATGAATATTCTTTGCGCGCTTAATTGCTAATAACCACAACGTCATTTGAGCGTAACGTTTTACGACGAACATCGTGCGCGACGTCTATTCTTTGGCCAGCTTAGACCTCCTATGCGGTTAAGTAGTACTAAGTGCACATACTTTCGCCAGTAACTTACAACTGTCCTGCCTGAATCAGCGGAAGGAGAAACGGAAGTAAGAAGCCGGACCGGGTATCGAACACAGGACCTCTGGCCCTTGAGTTAGACGCGCTACCAACTGCACTATGTGACCCGCTAAATACTTCATGTGTTAAAAGGATAATCCACCAGAGGGTTAAATATGCAGTTAACTTGGACATGCTTTCGAATATTAGGTGATGACTTCCATGACATTTTTGCATTCACAAATGATAAAGTGCTTACTTTGCTGGTTCAAAATTTTCAAATTATACCTCCTTCCCACCTAATAGCCACCTCCCCACCCGCCCACTCCTCTGGAAAGAAGTCATTGTTTTAGCTCGCCTCAACGACCTTCAGAAAGAGCTATAGTTGTCACCCCGGTGTCGGCCTCCGCGTTTGCACCCGCCTCCATGTCCACCTTTTAACCCATTGATTGCCTAAGTTGATACTTTCACTTATGCTAGATAATGGTCTTACGTTTTACACCCTTGCCCCTCATTGACCTTGAGGTCTAGGTCATAGAATTGGAAATTTCATGTTAAAATATATGATGTTTTTTAAGGTTTTGGCTCACCTGTCAAGGTGAGCTTATAGTATAGCTTTGGTCCGTAGTCCGTCGTTGTCTTCCACACTTAGAAACATACCTCCTAAACCATCTGCCCAATCTTGATCAAATTTTATGTGTTACATTGTTGGGGCGGGGAATTGACTGCATAAGGTGAAAGGGCAGATCAGATTGGAAATCTGGTTGCCATGGCAACATAAAGCTCCCATAGACTTTTAATGAAAATAACTTAAAAAAAATCTTCTTCTCTGAACCATGAGCTTATATATTTAGTATGTAGCAATGTTTAGTGGTTCCCTACATCACTCCTGCCAATCCATCCCCTGGGGTCCAAATTGGCCCCACCATAGGGGCCCATTGGTTTATATAGGGCTATATAGCTAAAGAACCTTTGAAAATTTTCCACTTTGAAACCATGAGGCCCAGAGCTTACATATTTAGTATGTAGCAATGGTTATTGGTCACGTACATAAATCCTGCCAACCATGCCTCTGGGGTCCAAATTGGCCACCCCCAGGGGTCATTAGCTCCCATAGACTTATAATGATAAAAACTTTAAAAATCTTCTTCTCTGAAACCATGGGTTCTAGAGCTGATATATATACACAAACCCTACCAACCATGCCACTGGGGTCCAAACTGGCTCCATTCCAGGGGTTCATTTGTGTATATAGGGCTATATAGCTTAAGAACCTTCAAAAATGTTCCTCTGTGAAACCATGAGGCCCAGAGCTTACATTTTTAGTATGTAGCAATGGTTAATGGTCACGTAAATAAATCCTGCCAACCATGCCCCTGGTGTCCAAAAAGGCCACGCCCCAGGGCCATTAGCTCCCATTGTCTTATGAAGTGAAAAACTTTTCAAAAAAATCTTCTCTGAAACCATGAGGCCAAGAGCCTAAATATTTAGTATGTAGCAATGTGGTTCCCTGCATAAATCCTTCCAACCATGCCCATGGGGTCCAAACTGGCCCCACCCCAGGGGCCATTTGTTAATATAGGGCTATATAGCTGAGAGCCTTCAAAAATCTTTTCTCTGAAACCATGAGGCCTAGAGCTCACATATTTAGTATATAACAATGGTTAGCAATAGTTAGTGGTCACGTACATATATCCTGCCATCCATGCCCCTGGGATCCAATTTCCCACCTCCCACACCCCACCAGGGATCTATCATTGGCTCTTATAGACTTATGATGGGAAAAACTTAAAAAAAAAATCTTCTTCTCTGAAACCACGAGGCCCAGAGCTTATATATTTATTTAGTATGTAACAATGTTCAGTGGTCCCCTACATAACTCCTGCCAATTAAGCCCTTGGGGTCCAAACTGGCCCCTCCCCAGGGGGTTATTTGTTTATATAGAGCTATATCGCTAAAGAACCTTAAAAAATCTTCTTCTCTGATACCATGAGGCCCAGAGATTACATATTTAGTATTTAGCAATGTTTAGTTGCCACATACAAAAATCCCACCAACCATGCCCCTGGGGCCCAAATTGGCCACGCCCCAGGGGTCATTAGCTCCCATAGACTTATAATGGGAAAATCTTTTTAAAAAAATCATCTTCCCTGAAATCATGAGGCACAGAGCTTACATATTTAGTACTTAGCAATGTTTAGTGGTCCCGTTCATAAATCCTGCCGAGGAGATTTACAAATACTATTCATAAGTATGTTGCACTGTTTGTGTTATTATGCATGTAGTATTCTGCTCTTTGTGCCTTTGTTTTGGGCTTCTCGTGCCTTCAGAGATCTGTATTCTAAATTGAAACATGTTTATACTAAGCAAAGTCATCAGTATAATATATTTCTTGTTGCAGTTCAGTTACTGACCTTCAAAAATTCACTTCAGATTTTAAGGCAGAATAAAGTGGATGGGGTAATTTATACCATTTTTAGACCTAGATGGCTTTACAATCAACAAGAAAATGTGTCAAATTCAATCTTAAGCTCCTAGATTTAATTCTGGCAGAGGCAGAATAGGTTTTTTAGAAATAAAACTCACAGAAACAATGGTATGTCATATAAAACATTAAAAATAATTGGTATATTTAAGACGCAAATAGGCGCTTGTAAAAATGCAGAAAAAATATATTTTGCATTATCCGATTTTATCCTACTTTTGATATGTCATATGTGAATGTTAGTTCTCAACAAAAATGCAAAAAAAGCTTTTGTTGCAATTTGTTTTGGGTTTAGGGAAAAAATCGCCAGTTTGCCTGGACTATTCCCACAAGCTGCCTGAATGATTTTTACCATTTTTGGGCATAACAGCCACCTTGAATTTCGGATTGCAACTGCTTTAGAATTTTTGTACCCATTTGCTCTAGAGACTGATAACAATATGCATCCATGTAATCAGATGAGCTCAGAAGAATACCAAGAACACAAAAGCATGTCTTGTGATATGGCACTTTCTGTCATGTCTTTTCTTATGGGTCAATGACTATAGTGCTAACATTCCCATTTTCATTATCAAACTTGGCTGAGATATTAAAGCCATAAATACACAGCACAAATTGAGTTATGATTGCTCCAAAAATGTAGTTGCCATCATATTTTCAAGATAATATAGAATTTTTTCACTATGTAAGGGGCAATAACTCTGGTTCTAATACTATGATCTGGCCCTATCAAATTTGACTAAGATCATGTGGTCACAGACATACAGTGTAAGTTTTGTGATAATTGCGCCATAAATGTAGTCTGAGTTGAGCATTTGAACTAAGTAAGGGGGAATAACTCTGGAGTTAATTGACTGATTAGGCCCATTATCAAACTTGACTGAGATTGTTTACACTCTAGCCATAAAATACTGCAGACAACAGAAACTTTAGCTCAATCCTACATCCCAATTCCCCCCCCCCCCCCCCCCCCCCCCACCCCCAATCCCTCTCTCTACTCTCAAAGCCTTTGGCTCAATCTTAAATTGAGCTGCAACACAACAAAAACAACATGTGTACATGTGTGCCCACCGATACTCAGATCAGCCTGGGCATCCTGTTGTTGGTCTTGTTGTGCCCCGGCTAAATCATCATCTTTGGTGGTGAGTCTTTCGGCTATATTCAAGAAAAAAACTCACACTCACACTCGACTCAAACTCGAGTAAGTATCCCTCAAGTGTGGCTGGAGTGGGATTAACAAGAGTGTGAGTGGAGTTCAGCTTTTGTATTCACAAAGCTATCTCAACCTCACCTTTCCCAAGTGTGACTCGAGCTTCACTCCAGTTTCAAGTAGTAAATAAAAACGTTGCGAAAAACACATTTTTTATGGATCGGTGACGCGAGTCAGTTGATAGTTTTACCTCTGTCCGTCTGTCCGTCCGTCGCGCCTAAAATTTTTGTATACTTTCTGGAATCAAGCAATGAATATGAAACTTTGCACAGCTTTTACAGACCTACCAAAGATAAGCATTTGACTTTTTTATTTCTTTTTGAAGAGAGAGAGAGGATCGAGGTTTAGGGTGTGGGGTGGGGATGACAGACACAGTGCGGGGGGGCATCATCTATGTAAAATACAAACATTTTCTAATGTTTGTATGTATGTTTAAAGTGAATTTTGCCTCTGCTTCATATTTATCTATATATTCTGACTTATAACAATAAATTAGATTCACGGGGTTGTCGGATGTGCTGGGTAACTTCCAGTAATGGGGCGTCCTTCTAACTTGAGCAAGGGCCAACTGTGCTTGCAGCAGGTGTGCAATGGGGTTTGGATTTTGATTTTCACTCTCGTCTATCTTATCTTCCTTTTCTTTCTGAAAGACGGCATATGCGCTCTGAAAGAGGCATTAAACTGAAACAACCAACTAATCAACTTGCCAGCCAACGAAATCAGATTCAGTTGAGAAAAACTTATTTGTCTAAAAAAAAACACACACGGAGTCATGAAATATATCATTACACTATCAATGCCGGTCTGAACGGACAAACAATGTACTCATACTCCCCTGAAAATAAGGGTCTTACCCTGTTTTAGCATTCCTTAAAGCTACCAAAACCCAGCCAAACCTGATTCATTAGTTGCCATAGTAATGGTGCTATGGCCCCATCGATAATGTAAAATGAATTCATGTATCTGAAAAATAATTTATTTTTCTTTTCTCAAATGATTTAATTCTTTTTTTTATTTGATTTAATATGTACGGTTTATCGCTCAAGAAGATGATGAAAATCATGCTTAGGAAACCTAAGATGGATCACGATGACCTCATAATTGGGTGGTGGGTGAAGGGGTAATAGGGGCGGGGTAGTTCATGTTTTTCCGAATCTGAATATAAAATAGTTATCATGTGCAGCCGGGTATGTTTCTTCTTCTTCTTCTTCTCTCTCACGAGTTCCGTTAGCTGAATGGGTTAAGCACTGGCCTACTTTGCCAGCGGTCCGGATTCGATTTCTGCTGGTTATATATTTTTTTTTCAAAAGCAAAGGCAGTTCTATTGCACACCGCCTTTCATTGTCACCCTCCCGTCGTCCTGATATGACGTGAATAAAATACTGTTGAAAAGGACATAAAATCACAAGTCATCTCTCTCTCTCTCTCTCCTGATATTGGGTGTAGAAAAAGGTGATGGAGCGGACACAAAATGTTAGTTGACCATTAAGATTGACCTTGAATTCGATCCAACATCATTAAAATATGTTTTGCACAAAGCTTTGACAAGGCTTCATTAAAGTTTCAATAAAATCCACCTGTTGGTACAGAAGATAAGGAGCGGACAAGAAAAGGGAGAAAAACAGACATACGGACTGAACAAGAGGGTCATGAAGCCCAACAGTGGAGATATGAGAAACATTGATTAAAAGTCAACGAATGACCTTGATATCTTTTACTCAAAAACGTTCATGTACTCATTTAGTTGACTATTACCAACTTTTGTAGCGAAATCTTCTACTAATTCCATGAACTCTTCTGTTCGAACCTTTCTCAGTTAAAAGCACCAAAACGCAAATTTGACCTTGCTGTACAAAAGGTTAAGTCAACACAAAGTCGTCATTTGGTAGTACTTGTGTACCCGATGCTACATACGAGCGTATCATCAGTCTAATGGTTATGGAGAAGAAGGTTTTTACTATATTTTGGAGTGGCGGTCGTGTTGGTCATGTGACTCAGACCATTTGAACAACTCCTCGCGTCCGCACGCCCTGGCGTAGTATACGAAATTTGCTTACAATCAGCCCATATGTTTCAGACGCGAAGTTGTTTGAAATTGTGGACGGACGGACGACGACGGATGGTGGAGCTTGTCTATCCTATTAGGTCCTCCGGAGTGTTTGGCTCAGGTGAGCTAAAATAGAAGTATGGTAATGCTCATCATTCTTTTTCTCTGCATATTTTTCATGTAGTTATCTTGAAGGGTTTACTATAAAATAATGAAGCAGACATAGAATATTAATATTTGAACTTTAACCTTCACGTGTGACCTTGACCCGAGATTCTTAAAGTGTATTTTCTCACAACGTCTTGGTAAGATAGACACATAACACATGTTTTCAGGTGATACTCAGTGGAGTACAGTTGTTGTTTGTTGTTGTTTTGAATTTAACGGCCCTTTGAGACAGTATTTCAGTCTATATCGGGCAGCCTCCCAGAAAAAGGGAGAAAGGAAAGAGAAATGACAGACAAGAGAAAAGAATAAAACAAAACAAAAACTGCCCGCACCTACTGCAAGCACAGTAAGCCCTGCCGTACTTAAATCCAAATGAGTAGGACGCCCCGGTACGGAAGTTATAACCAGCACCATCGCCAGACCACCATCCCCGTGGAATACAGAGTGTCTATCTTATGTATCGGACAGACAGACGGATGGGGCAATACCATATAAATGACGACTCGTCTAAAATATGACCAAACACGAATGATAAATATGTAAAACGGCAATGATCGGACTAGCTTGCGCACCAAAGTCAGTTAAGTTCTATTTCGTATTCATAAACAACACTTGAGTTGAGTTCAAGGGAGGTATCGGTCTCGCTCAACACTCACTCACTTTATCGAGTCCACTCAGAGCTCCCTAACCTTTGTGAATACCAACGAGCCCTAAGTTGAGTCTACCTGTGACCGCTAGACGATTAACTCAATGAGTGGAGTATGAGTGGAGTGTTAGTGACGTTCTTGAATACAGCCGTTTATCCCACAAGAAACTTGTACCTGATCAACTCAGCATGCACTCATTTTCCTTTTCCTTCACTAACATGCATTACTATGATTACCTGTAATTAGTGGCTCACAAACACACTACCTATGAGCTGTCAAAATAAACCAGATTGTTCATGTATCTTCCCATACCATGCTGCCCCCTGGTGGTCAAACAAACATATCAACATCTATATCAGCCAAGGTAATGGCTAATCATTGCTTCAAAATAGTTTCCATGTTGCTAGGGTATAACAAATGTTATTTCTAAAAATTTGGGCACTGCATCACTTACTGCACACATCTACCCAGCAGGCACATGACATCGTAATGACATCATATTGACGGCGATGTGATGTAATGACATCGCAGCGACGTCAATTCGATGTCATGTGCACGCAGAATATATATACAAATTGCCTGTTTGATAATTTTTTCTCAAAATTCTTACTGAAAAGGCAAACAGTATAGACACTGATCAATCTGATCTAGGTCTATTTTGTTTAAATCGTCAAAGCATCTTTGTTAAAAAACTGGGTGTTCGAGGGTTTTTTTTTAAAAAAAGATACCATAATAATCTCCAATACTTTTTCTGGGGCTAATTGAAACAAAGTCTTAATTAGCATTCCAAGAATAAATACTGCCCTCCAGAAAAAGATCAAAGTCCATTCATGTGAATTAAGAATGTTGTCTACATACCAAACAAGATTTTTGCACATCAGCATTTACTCTATCTCAGTGGGCACTATTTCTAAGTCAGTGGGTTCAGAAAGTCTCTGGCATCCTTCCGTAACCATCTGCAGCCATGTTGGTGGGTTGTCCGTCTTCAATTCTACTACTGGGGTATTGATCATGTTATTTCAAAATGGCTTACAACACCAGTGCTTTTTAAGCTTTTTGGTGCTTAAAGAATTCAGAGTTGACCCCAATTAAGAACAGAAACAAAAATACAGATGACAGAGTTGCTTCCCCCTAAAACAGTACCATACCCATTCACTCTAATGAAAAACTATGGCCAAGGGAGATAATCTTAAAAACAGCATTTCTCATTTGACATAATGTCTGGAAAGTGTCTGAATTATCCATGTTCTGCAATGGGATTTTAAATCCAAATTTCAGACTTTTCGATGGGATACTTGACCCAAAATTTAACAAGAATTTCATGGAAAACCATGTCTGTGTATCTCTTGTCTGCACAGACAGAGCTAAAACCAGGAAAGTTGAGAAAAATTTACCCAAATTCATTTTTCCATTTTGAACTAATGGAAAATTAATGGTTTTAGGTGTCCCAATACTTAAGCATTCTAGGGTAGGCTGCAAACATTAGTAACAAGTACCTACTTCTGACATTCTGCCAGACAGACCCAGGCGAGACAAAAAAACTGTCAAATTCCCCTGGGTAATCCTACTGCACCCTCTTGTGGCAAATATTGACAAGTACATTATGTCCTTACATCAATTCATTCACAGAACTCTTGTTTCTTGAAAGACATTCAAAGTGCTTTAGAATCTGCCAATCAATACATAGATGAGATTTTTATCAGAGCCCCAGACAAGCGAATTTCTGACAATACTGTATTAATCCTATTAAATGCACCAGTAGCTTTGCATTTTACAAAAGGGGGGCACTATTTCAAGCCTTAACTCTTTCAGCCCCAGTGACAAAATTAGCAAAATTTGCAAACAGTGTAGATCCTGATGAGGCGGCTCATAATGAGCCGCCTCATGTGGATCTACACAGTTTGCCCTCTAGTCTTTGAATTCTCAATATGAAATGTCTTGGACTAGGATTTTTTTTAATTTTTGCAGACGTAAATTTTGTCGTCTGCTTTTCAGTACTGAAAGAGTTAAGAGTATTATATCAGCCACTGCCAAAATACTCCTAATACTATTAAACTGTATTAAGGTGAATGGATATAGTTCCAGAAGAAGTAGTTCTACTAATTTCCTTTTTTCCCCCTGTTTTTGCCTCTCTTCTCAGAAGGGGTCCAGACTTAAAGGAAAGAATTTGCTCCTCTAGGAGCAAATTCTTTCCTTAAAGAATGGACACCATTTGGAAGAGCTATGTCCTCCAGAGAAGCAAACAGGAATTCATGTTGTTCCTCTTTGTGAAACTGATGGAAAACATGGAGGTTGGCAAGTCAATATAACAATATTTCTTGGAAAAGAGGCAGGGGGCCTATATTAGAGCAGGGGCTTTATTAGGATTAATATAGTATTTTTGAGATAGGTTTGGTCAGTTCTCCATAAAAGATATTCTGCTCAAGCAGTGCTTTTCTCTCAAGGCACATCTCACTAGTACCTGAAAGGGTGAGATTTTTTTTTTGTTTTCCAGAATTCTAACTGAAACTGACATTTTTTTAAAAAGCTAACTTGAACTTTTATTGGCTTCAAATATTTGAAATTCCATGAAAATTTTTCCCTAGAAGCTTTCTCATATAAAAGAAGATCATAAATTTCAGACGTTTCTGAAACCCAGAGAGATAATTTTATTGGCCTAAATGTTTGTCTTTTGCGTCATGAAACTGTAACACCAGACTCAGAACCTAACATGTGTGAGCCGCACAATGACGTCAATTTCTCATATTGAGATTCTCACCTCCCTAACAAACTGTCACACAGAGAATTCAAAACTGTGATAAACTAGAATCATTTAACCCTTAAAGCGCCAAAAATTAAAATAGTTAAATCTGCAAACAGTGTAGATCCAGATGAGGTGGCTCATGATGAGCCACCTCATCTGAATCTACACTGTTTGCCCTCTAGTGTTCATATTCTCAATATGACATCACCTGGACAAAACATTTTTTGAAATTCTGCAGACGGAAATTTTGTCATCTGCTATTGGCGCATTAAGGGTTAAAGGTTTATCGCTACATCTTCGGTCTTTTTCTGCCATTTTTACATAAGGAAACAGCTTTTCCTACTTGAATATCCTATTTCCTTACATGGATACTGAATTCAACCCTTTCAAAATGGGAGCTACTCTTTAAGGAAAGAATTTGCTCCTCAAGGGAGCAAATTATTTCCTTTAAGAGTTATAACCCCCATTGGGAAGGGAGGCAAAATTGAAAATGCCAGAGTCACTTCCTCTATACCCTGTATCCATTTACCTTAAGTATGGGAACACCTTACACAACTGTTGCGGACACTTTTGATTTTTCGGGCTTTATCATGGGGCTGTAACAATTAAAAAGAACAATCGATTCCCCTAAGGAAGAACCACTGACAGTGTTCTAATGAGTTAGTCCCACTTTTAATGTCTATTCACACAAATGAAGTACAGTGAGTGAATGTTGCGGATTCAATCCTAATGAAGTTCTAACACCCTTTGCATAATACCGTCAGTAAATACATTTCCTGCAAAAATGCTCAATAAAATATATTAAAATAGTATATACATGTATATATAGATGGATGAAATGACTTGCCATTTTATATCCTTTTTAACTATTTCAGCAATATCAGGACAATGACAAGGTGACAATGGAAGGCTGTATGGAATATAAGCCCATTTAGGGTTGGAAAGATTTCCGCCTCCAGCAGGTCTCGAACCCAAAACCACCAGATCAGCAGGTCAGCACTTAACAGGGCCTCTAAAACAGTATATAGATTTCCTGCTAAAAGTACATATTTTTCTCCACTTTAAGCCAATAGCAAAACCGTTCAATAAAAAATTATTAATTACAAAAAGATCAATGTGCCTGTACATAACAAAATCATTTCCTGATAAAAACAAAGGCCATATCATCATCTACCAGAAAGCACCGCATTAGGCGGAGCTACAGATAAGTGTTGGCTTAACTGTAAAGCACTAAAAAAGCAGACGACAAAATTGACATCTGCAGAATTTCAAAATACTGTTTGGTCCAAGCTAAATCATATTCAGATTTCGAAGACTAGAGGGTAAATGGTGTAGATCCAGATGAGGCAGCTCATCATGAGCTGCCTCATCTGGATCTACGCTGTTTGGGACGTCAACTATTCTTATGATAATTCTGAGGTGACTGCTGATAATTTGCCATAGATGGATGGATGACTTGTGATTTTACATCATATCAGGACGATGGATGGGTTATAATGGAAGGCTGTGTGCAATGGAACCCCATTTACGACTGAAAAGATTCCCGCCAGTGGAGCTACAACGTCGGACCTCTAGATCAGTAGCTCTTAACCTACTGAGCTACCAGGATTTTTAATTCACCATAGAAATATAGGCTGTCACCATTCAACAGAACTCCCTCACTGAGCAACAAAATGCCTCACTGAGCAACAGAACTGCCTCACTGAGCAACATAACTGCCTCATAGAGCTACAGAACTGCTTCACTGTGCAACAGAACTACCTTACTGAGCAATAGAAATACCTCACTGAGCAACATAACTACCTTACTGAGCAAAAGAAATAGCTCACTGAGCAACAGAATGGCCTCACTGAGCAACAGAACTGTGACACAGAGCAACAGAACTACCTCACTGAGCAACAGAACTAGCTCACTGAACAACAGAACTGCCTCACTGAGTAACAGAAATGCCTCACTGAGCAACAGAACTGCCTCACTGAGCAACAGAACTGCCACAATGAGCAACAGAACTCTCTCAATGAGCAACAGAAATGCCTCACTAAGCAAAGGAACTGACTAACCGAGCAACAGATTGCCTCACTGAGCAACAGAATTGCATCACTGAGCAACAGAACTGCCTCACTGACCAACAGAACTACCTCACTGAGCAATAGAAATACCTCACTGAGCCACAGAACTGCCTCTCTGAGCAACAGAACTGCCTCAACAAAACTGCCTCAAGGAGCAACAGAACTGCCTCATCAAAACTGCCTCAATGAGCAACAGAACTGCCTCACTGAGCAACAGAACTACCTCAGAGCAACAGAACTACCTCAGAGCAACAGAACTACCTCACAAAGCGACAGAACTACCTAAAGAGAAATGCCTCACTGAGCAACAAAACTGCCTCACTGAGCAACAGAACTGCCTCAATGAGCAACATAACTCCCTCAATGAGCAACAGAACCGCCTCACTGAGCAACAGAACTGCCTCACTAAGCAACATAACTCCCTCAATGAGCAACAGAACCGCCTCACTGAGCAACAGAACTGCCTCACTAAGCAAAGGAACTGACTAACCGAGCAACAGAACTGCCTCACTGAGCAATAGAAATACCTCACTGAGCAACAGAACTGCCTCTCTGAGCAACAGAACTGCCTCAACAAAACTGCCTCAATGAGCAACAGAAACTGCCTCACTGAGCAACAGAACTACCTCAGAGCAACAGAACTACCTCAGAACAGCAGAACTACCGCAAAGAGCAACAGAACTGCCTCACTGACCAAAGAACTGCCTCACAGAGCAACAGAACTGCCTCACAGAGCAACAGAACTACCTCACTGAACAATAGAAATACCTCACTGAGCAACAGAACTGTCTCAACAAAACTGCCTCAATGAGCAACAGAACTGCCTCACTGATCAACAGAACTACCTCAGAGAAACAGAACTACCTGAGAGCAACAGAACTACCTCACTGAGCAATAGATATACCTCACTGAGCAATAGAACTGCCTCTCTGAGCAACAGAACTGCCTAAACAAAACTGCCTCAATGAGCAACAGAAACTGCCTCAATGAGCCACAGAACTACCTCAGAGCAACAGAACTACCTCAGAACAGCAGAACTACCTCACTGAGCAACAGAACTGCCTCACTGACCAAAGAACTGCCTCACAGAGCAACAGAACTGCCTCACAGAGCAACAGAACTACATCACTGAGCAATAGAAATACATCACTGAGCAACAGAACTGCTAAACAAACTACCTCTCTGAGCAACAGAATTGCCTCAACAAAACTGCATCAATGAGCAACAGAACTGCCTCACTGATCAACAGAACTACCTCAGAGCACAAAACTACCTCAGAGCAACAGAACTACCTCACTGACCAACAGAACTACCTCACAGAGCAACAGAACTGCCTCACTGAGTAACAGAACTGCCTCACTGACCAACAGAACTACCTCAGTGAGCAACAGAACTGCCTCACTGAGCAACAGAACTGCCTCTCTGAGCAACAGAACTGCCTCAACAAAACTGCCTTAATGAGCAACAGAAAGTGCCTCACTGAGAAACAGAACTACCTCAGAGCAACAGAACTACCTCACAGAGCAACAGAAATGCCTCACTGACCAATAGAACTGCCTCACAGAGCAACAGAACTGCCTCACTGAGCAACAGAACAACCTCACTTAGCAACAGAACTGCCTCAACAGAAGTGCCTCATTGAGCAACAGAACTACCTCACTGAGCAACAGAACTGCCTCAACAGAACTGCCTCACTGAGCAAAAGAACTGACCCACTGAGCAACAGAACTGCCTCACTTAGCAACAGAATTGCCTCACAGCCTTTCACTATCACATGATTGAAATACTGTTAAAAAGGATGTTAAATAGCAAGTCATCCATATATCCCTTTTTATCTGATGCCCTTCAGGAAAGAACAAAAGAGTGAAATGTCAGTTAAAAAAATTTTTTTGAAAAAGGGTACACCTGAATCGATTTTGGAATCCCTGTATAGTCTTCAATCTTCACCAAATCGACAGGTAATGTATGAAAACAAAGTTACGGCACTGATGGTGCAGGCTGACAAAAGTCCTTCAAGGATGGCAGGTAATATCCAAAGGAATATTTTCACTAGATGCTATCTTGTATTAATCATCAATACCAGTGTGGATCACTTGTATTCTTTTTCTGAGCTCATTAACACAGCACCAGTCTGCCTCAAAGCCATGTATGCCTGAGCTTTGTCATGCACAAACCATTGCCTTTGTAAGGGCCATAGACGAAAACAGCTGAAATAACTTGCAAACAGTGTAGATCCTGATGAGGGGCTCATAGTGAAAGACTAGTCTGTGAAGTTTGTACAGTCTGCTATTAGTCCCTAGCAGCCTGAAACAAATTCTTTGGAATGATTGATGACTTGCAATTTTACGTCCTTTTCAATAGTATTTCAAACATATCGGGACAATGAGAAAGTGATAATGAAAGGCTCTGTGCAATCAAGTGTCGTTTAGGTTCAGACAGAATTATGCATCCAGTGGGACTCAAACCCCTGACTCAAAAGCCCTGACCCTGTTATCCAAAGTTGGGAGTTCTTAACCACTTGGCAATGCTTCTCATACTCTTGGTATGGCAATGAGGGATGGATGACTTGCAATAAAGTACTTCAGTCATATCAAGACAATGGGAGGGTGATAATGAAAAGCTATGTGCAATTGAACCCCGTTTAAAATTGAAAAGATTACTGCCTTCAGCAGATCTCAAATCCTGGACCAGGAGATTAAGGCAACTCTGGTGTGCCACTGGTCTACTATCTTATCCAAAGGCAATGAAATTTGTTAGGGTCAACATTCCACTAAAAAACTGATTTCTTTGATTCAATTATAACTGCTTTAAAACGTCATGACAACAGGGTATCCAAAAGATTTGTGACATAGCTTCGCTGTCCACTGTGAACCTTACGCTAATGCTACGTTTACATTATGTTCCCGGCGGCCACGGCAGCCCCGTTTGCGCGAAACGTAGTGCGCCGTGGGATTTTGGCCATTTTTTCCTCCGTATTCAAGTTTGTTAGGTCCTGCTACGTTTTCTTACGGTCTATCACGGTATCTGTGACGGGCCGTGGAGGGGAAACGGGGCTGTTCAAAGGTGCACTATGATTCGGCCTGCGGTCTACCACGTATACCAGTACGTTCCCTACAGGCCTGTCACGTTCTGGTGGGGTCCCTCATGTTTCTCACTTTCTGATCAAGGTCTGACGCGTTTTTCACGTTCTGTCAAGGTTTCTACGGACGAAACGGCAATGCCGGGCAGTTTTGGAACACGTTTGTGCCCACGGTGTAAAAAGAAGGCATCCCAAGCAATAGCAATCATTGTGTCTTGATACTTTGACGGGACATCGTGAATACCCAAGATGAAGAAGATTTTGTGTTTGCATGTTTACTTGGTGCATACATCCAGTCCAGGGACTGTGTCAGTAGGAGCTGCACGCTCGACTTCATCTGGCAGCGGTGAACGGCGAGGACATCCAGGCTCCGTTGCTGGTAGTGGTGATGCAGGATGGGAGGTGTGTGTGAGTGGAGGGGGAAGCTTCCTACGTCCTGGCTTCTTCGGTGGCATAGTTTGGCCTTCATTCTTAACAGTTTCTCTGTTCGTATTATAGATACAGTAATGTGTCAATGACTGTTCAGACCCCCGCAGGGCTCAGGTTTTTTTTTTATACTACATGTATCTCACTGACCGCGCCTGCCGTGACAAATCGTAGTATAACGCAACCCTCCGTAGAACACCGACCTGTAAACCGTCACAAGCCGAGACGCGTCGTGATTGAACGCGACGAAACGCCTAATATACGCCTTAGCTTGCCGTGAAAACCATGACAAAACGTGGTAAAACGGGACAAAATGCGCAGCAACCGTGAAGCAACCGTGACAAAACGCGCACTAAACGCAACAAGACGTGACAGGACCTTGAAAGGACCGTCAGGTGCCGGGGTATACACATGTTTCCCGGTCCTCTACGGACCCCCCTCCAAGTTTTATTACGGTCTGTAACGTACTGTCACGTTTTATTGCGTTCACCCCGTTTTACTACGGCCTATTAGGTTTCTCATCCGCACCGGGACTGCCGTGGCAAATTTTTTGACAGTTTAAAAATCTGGCCTGGCATCCACGGCAATCACGGCCTGTCACGTTTGCCCATCCCGTCCCCCTACGTTGTCTCACGTCCATCCCATTTTCTCTACGGTGGCCTGAAACGTGATTGCCGTGGCCGCCGGGAACATAGTGTAAACGCAGCATAACAAAGAAGAGTGACTGCTGAATTTGTTAATAATATTGCGACAGGTACTGTTAAAAGTAAATTTTGTGACAAGAATCAAAGGAGCTGATGTCTGTGAAGAAATGACTTTGATCATTTGTCTTTTTATTATTTTGAGATAACGGATCATTTCTGAACATGCGCCAACATAGAAATACTGCAATGGTGAATGGGCCCGTAGTAATGGAAGGGTATAGAAAATATTCAAATACTCATCACATACTCCTTTTTTTATCTGAACCTCTGTTATGCTGCGCCTATGTAAATGTATTGAAAATCAAATATTCGCAGACTTATATTTTAGCACTCTTTGCCAGAACTGCCAAAATTCAGAAACCGCCAAATACATTTGTTTGAAAGTAGCATCAACACTGTTTGTCAATCCCTCATTTTTGATCACAGTAACTAGGGCATCATTTTTTTAAGTAACATAAAAATTCTAAGTATTGGGACAGGCAGCAAACTGTGCAAACCCAGATCAGCTAACCCAAGGTCATATCCCCTTATCCTGAGGTACCTTTCCCTGCAACGTGACACAACATACAAGTTGGCCATTTCCTCTATTGATTAGCAGTCACAGAAACTTGAATATTCTGTATTGATCAGGGTAATAGATAGGAATAAGAAGGCACAAATTGTTCCATGCCATGCTGAACAGCAGAACTCCTAATATGGAGATGTAAAAGCATACAGTACATGCTAACCCTCATACTTCAATATAGCTAATAAGGAGAAAATCCAAGGAATTCACAAAACCTGGTGTCTCGCCTGTCTACGCACTATCACAAAAACAGAGCTAAACCAGAAAACTCGACACCAAATTTACACCACCGCTGACAACAATGACATTGGAAAGGTAATACTTGTATCTCACTGGCAGGCGAGACAAAAATCAGATTCTATGTGTAATACATGTATTGGACCCCACCTTCATTTGGGTTGTTGTTGTTTTGGGTTTAACAGCCCTTTGAGACAGTATTTCAGTCTGTATCGGATTGTCTCCCAAAAAGCGGGAGATCTCCATTTTGGAATCCTGTCTTGATACGTCTGGTAGCCCTAAAAGCTCCAAAAGAGTAGACAACAAAAATTAACATCTGCAAAATTTCAAAAAATGTTTCACCCACACTTTATCATATTAAGAATTTCAAAGACTAGAGGGCAAACAATGTAAATCCAGATGAGGCAGCTCATGATGAGCCGCCTCAGCTGGATCTGCACTGCTGGCAATTTCTACTAATTTCATTTAAGGAGCTTTAGTGGTAGTCCTATATAAAGGATATACAAATAAGAACAAAAAACAGCTGAAACATAATTATACAAGAAAAAACAACAACAAAAAACATTCTTTCTATCTTTATTATTTTCTTGATAAAACATAACCAGCAGAAAAAAGTGAATTTTTCCGAAGGCCTTATCAGAGATGGCATACCAGATGCTGTAAAAAGTGACTTTTTTGAAAACTTTCTATAGCATGAATCATAGCTGCGGTTTCAGGTGAAGACATGTTAAGGTACTGAAAGGTAAACTTTTCCCTTCAGCCTTGAAGCCACAGGGGCAGTCAATATGTATTTTACTCAAATTTGGTATGCTGAGTGCTGAGGTCTCAGGTTTTGAAATTTTTAAGGTGATAGATCTGTACATCATACTGACCCACTTTACGGAATGACAGTATTTCAACACCAGCTAACGCAATTTGACCAAACTTTGTCAGAATCTTCTTCAGAATTCTTCATCAAGTTCTTTCAAATTTATGCAAACAGACCTACCTTCAACAGTCTTTGATGCAAGGACAGTTGTAGGCAAGTCCATGTTCATTATACATGTACATGTAAATGGTTTTTGTGGTATCGTCATTGACTGTTAACAAAAGCAGACTTGAAAACACAAATGTTGGTTACTGACTCAATTCCTTTCAGAAGATGGATCATTTTCATGATTTTCAGAACCTTGTGCTACAACATATCATATCTAATTTTTTCTTTTTTTTAACTGGGCAAATGAAATTGCTCATTTGTCATTATGGCTCTTCTGTCATAAGCTGCCAATGCCTATGGCAGTGATTACAGATGGAATTATTTTGCCAAAGCTTGTTCCTAATTAGCAAGTCTATAGGAAACACCATGGTAAAACAGATGTAGTGCAATAGGGTATGATTCACTCCTGAAAATGATTCACTCTATTATCTCTTTTTTTTACTCGGAGCTCAAAAGATCTAAATTTTGGAGCCAAAAGGATGAAAAGGGACCTTATGGCACTGACAGCAAGCAAGGAAGCCTCTGATCAGCCTGTGCATCTGTACAGTCTCATCAGAGCCTTCCATGTTTGCGAATCAGTCCCAGGAAATTTTTTGAGTGAGAAGTGAAATAGCTGACAACTTTGTACAGATGCATCCAGATTTGTGATGCACAAGTTGAAGTCCTAGCTATTTCACCATTATATCAACATTCTTTCCTTTTATTTCTCCAAATATCAAACTGGGTCTACATCTTCATTCTCCCTAGCATACACTAAGTACTGAGGATGGATGGATGAATGACATGATTTATAACAGTTCATGTATTTCAGTCACATTTGGACAATGGTAGGGTGATAATGAAAGGCTGTATGCAATGGAACTACGCTTACAGTTGGAAAGACTTCCAGCTCCAGCAGGTTTTTTACCCAGAACTGCTACATCAGCAAGCCACCCAGCAGGCACACAACGTTAAATCAACATTGAATCAATGTTGATTCAATGTCATGACATTGAATCAATGTTGATTCAATGTTGATTCAACATTGTGTGCCCAGTGGGCAGGGCCTAATTAACCTATTGAGTTACTGGGGCTCCCAACTTCTATGTACTGTCAAGGCATAAATAGATTACCGTTATTTACGCAAAA
This sequence comes from Ctena decussata, assembly GCA_963989385.1. Lineage (NCBI taxonomy): Eukaryota > Metazoa > Mollusca > Bivalvia > Lucinida > Lucinidae > Ctena > Ctena decussata. The sequence goes on from OZ022508.1 coordinate 21,547,199, forward strand.
CAAGTAAGCTGCCACAATAGTAATAGATTTGCAAAATGCAGAATTCAAATCTTTGGTAGGTTTTCACCCCATACTTCAAGAGCACGTGTGCAAGAGGCTGCCTGAACATGTGGTTAGAAATTACTTGGCAGATGGTTAACTGGCTCACTTCTTTTCAAATCCCTTGAAGAGAGCAAAGTATTAATTTTGATTGAAATTCGTGATTTCCAGAAAGAACTTTCATATTTTAAAACTCTGCGAGTTCAACATGAGTACAAAAGATTTTCTACAAGAACCTACTTCTACAAAGAAAGATGCCAATTCAAGATGCCCTAAGAACAAGACTTCCGAAGCCGGTCAGCGCATTGTCTCAAAGAGGCCCCTAGACTACTTAGACAGCCAAATCAGAAGACTCAACAAATGTTCATTCTTCCTGACACTGCATGACCACACAAGCAAAGAAACGCTCTTTTACTTGCTTTCCAGTAGATGCAGGTAAGGCGATAACTGTATACTTGACTCCCATAATATAAACTATCGGGTACGGTATGCTGATATTATTGAATACTAAATGACTTTGTGGTCCCTAAAATTAATATTTTGTTCTTAAGGCTGCAACAAATCCATTACAGAAATACAGTATCAAGGTCACACTGCCCAACATCTACTGATACTTCCATTTGCAGATTCACTGCCAAGTTGTTTTTGTGTGGCACTAAAAGTGAATTATTTATCAAATTATCTGCTGAACTTTCTAGGTTATTGACTTTGTTTTATAAGCCTAATTAACTTTCTTCTATAAAAGGAGTGATTTTTATTTCTGTTGGTGATGAGCAGGATAGAGCCCAGTACATACTGTAATAATCCTATTAAACGCATTGGGGGTATTGCATTTTATGAAAGCGGGGCGTTATTTAGAGCCTAAAGTGTAGTAAATCAGCCACTGCCGAAATATGTATTCAGGTAACTGAGTATGCAACGCTACTTTATTTACCTCACTTCTCATTAGAAGGGGAGGGCGGGGGCGGGGGGGGGGGGGGGGGGGGTCATCACTTAAAGCAAAGAATTTGCTCCTTTAAAAGCGGCTCGTTTTCCCTCAAAATGAGCGGCCTTATCTGAATCTACATCATTTTCCCTCTCTCTTTGCATTCTCAATGTGATATAACTTGGACAAAACATTTTTTTGAATTCTGCAGATGTAAATTTTTGGCATTTTAAGGGTGTTAAAGTATATGCTGAACATCTGTATCACTGTGGCATGTCTATACCTGATTGGCTTTAATTACCCAGAGCACACTTCATTTAATACTTCAGTGCTAATCCTTGTTTATTTATCTGATAATGGCAGATAACTGATTGTGGCTCCTGCTACTGAAACTGAAGGCTATATATGTACCTGAGTCACTCACCTGAGATTCACAAATGAATTTTTCTGAGTCATTTTTGCATCTCAATAGGTGAGTGAGTGAGTGAACTCGGGTTTAACGTCCCACCAACAACGAGGTCATATGGAGACGGGACCTCGGTTTAAAGTCTCATCCGAATGACCGGAGAAGCGGGGGATCCAACTTGCGACCCCTTGATTGGTAGTCTGGAGTGTTATCCACTACGCTACAGCCGCTCCTATCTCAATAGGTTGTTGAATGATGAGGGCATATGCTTACTGGTGCAATATTTAAAGTGATATGGTTCGCTACTTTTCCACAATAATTTGTGGAATTAATCTAGCTGAGTTTCATGAATGCAATAATTCAGAACTGCCTAAGCAAAGTACCTCATTCCAAATAATCTTACATAGGGAGGGGGAGAGGGATTGTAGGGGGTGGGGTGGGGAAGAGGAATGTGGGGAGAGGGAGGGTGGGATGTGGGGGGAAGAAAAAGTTGGGGGAGGGTCCAATGTATGTTGATATGGTGAACTGACTTAATAGCGAAACAATAATTATGAGGACTCTAATTTGGGATACCCATAAGACTACTCCTACCACATCAGAAACATATATTGTGACCCCTCATTAGAACCGTCTCGATGAGACGGTTCTAATGATGGGCCACAAAATATGTTTTTATGGAGAAAGATGGATAATTATCCCTAAATTATGTCTGTTACCCCTTCTTATCTGGAGCACTGGTCCCCTATCCCTCAAGCAGTTTTGGGGTACAAAATAGATTGTTCAGAGTTTAGGATAATGTACTACTATATATAGCAGGTTCAGAGTTTAGGATAATGTACTACTATATAAAGCAATAACTGGTTACTGGTTAATTAAGCCGGCCCATATTCAGGATAATTGGAATTCCACTAAATTGGAGTTCTGCTTATATGCATATTGAGAAGCATCTTAATGTTTCCGTATATAGAACCACAGAGTAAGCCAGACACCACTTCATGAAAATTGACTTTTCCGAGAATCAGCTAGAAGATGCAGCTTGGCACACTCTTCAATCAATGAAAACTTACATATTATCAAGAAGTATTCCCTAGAGGTTTGTCAAACTATTTCCAGTCAGGCAGACCTAATTAATCAATCAGCTATTGATTATCTCCCCTATTTAGCTATATCTGTAGCTGTCCTAATCCTCCTTTTCCTATTGTGACTGAGGCACAGCCATTCACATCAAATTTCACTAAAGGGACAAGACTAATAGAATTTTTAGTACAACTCTCACTTAATTAACTAAACTCTCACTCTAAAACTTATCAGGTTTTAAGTCTCCTTTTCTTTGTTACAGAAACTTTAACAAAGAAAGTTTGCCAAACATTTTGCGTTCACACAGAGCAAATTATTTGTTGAAGAACAAGACCTGTCACAGGACAGGATAGCTCGCCTGACAGCGCCTTGCCCATCACCTAAAAAACTTTAACGTAAAAATTTAACATTTTGCTAACACCGCCGCTACCCCCAACGCCAATGCCAAAGCTAACGCCGACGTCGGGGGTAGTACAGTAGCTCCTCCTGAACTTCGTTCAGGCGAGCTAAAACTGTGGCATAGCTAGAATCTTTGTCAAATAAACTTTGGCAAGGAAATATTTGCTGCTGTGTTTACACAATCAAACATTATTTGTCAAAGTTACCTGGACATATAAACTTGGATAAACTTTAAATGTGAATAGCCAACCATGCCACATTTTCTTGGCTAAATATACTTTGTTCAAAATAAAGCGGATTTGATTATAAGCAATGTTTTCTGTGTTCATCTCCATAGCTAGTTTCTTTGTTACATATATTCTTTGGCAAATTTTCTGTTTACACAGACAAATTTTGTTTGATAAACTTTACCATATAAATTTGGCAATAAAAATGTGGCATATTTTTTCATTTAAACGAGCAAATTTTTCTATGACAAACCTACTTTTTTTCACAGAAACTTTGCCCATGTGAACAAAGCTTTACAGAGGCCTGAATCACTCACCCAATAACTCCAGTTTCAAAGGTGGGGTACATAGTGCATTTAGATTTTCAAACACATTTTCCAATTCATCTCAAAGTGTTTTCTGCTACAGTGTGGCTCTGTTCAGTAACAGCTCTAATGTTACTTAAAGTTCTAGCAATATCAGGGGTAGATATTTCCAAGAAAATGGCTTTACAAAGCAATTAGTAGTTAAAGATGTTTATTCACTGACCTAGTGGTATTTTCAGAGATCAACAATTATGATGAATGAAACAATTAAACTACATAGCAATCCAATAGCTGCGTTTGACATTTTCATGTGCAAACAGAGAAATATAATCCATTATCAATATCTCTGGAGGAATCTCATGACCGCTGGAACTACCATCAATATCTTGTCTATGGACAGAGCTTCTGGATACGAGGAAACTGGGACACTTTTTCTCTTTTCTATAAAAGCATACAATCGGACCCCTCAGAGCAAGTTTATGGTATAAGAAAAACACATAAACAGAGCTCTAGATAAGAGGGAGTATTTGATGATGATTAAGGATAATTTTTTTTATTTTTCATCGAAACCATATGTTGTGACCCCTCATCTGAACCGTCTCGACGAGACGGTTCAGATGATGGGTCACAACGTATGTTTTTATGCAGAATTAACAAAAATTATCCCTAATTATCACCAAATACTCCCTCTTATCTAGAGCTCTGCACATAAATTATCCCAAAACTGTCATCACAGCTCTGCCAATGTGCTCCTGTATGTAACAAGAAAACTCATCATACTGATGGCCTGAATACCATAATGACCCTTAAATTTTGGACACTCAGAAATTGAACAGTAACTGTTATTGTTTCAAAATTCTTAGAAAGCTGATTTTACATACATTAATGCATCCAAATGTGCTTAGTGAATGGCAAACGTTGTAGACCCTGAGCAGTTTGATCTGGGTCTACAATGTTTGCTTAGACCTGTCTGTCCAAATATTTAGGGTCAATAAGGTAAATGGTACCATTTGAAGGCCAGGACTGTCATCCATGTTGGAGACCCTGAGCAGTTTGATCTGGGTCTTCAATGTTTGCTTAGACCTGTGTGTCAAATATTTAGGGTCATTATGGTAAATGGTACCATTTAAAGGCCAGGGGCCGTATTCATAAAACGACTTAAGTGGTTGCTATGCTGTTGCTAAGGCCAAATTTCTTTGAAGGAGATTCCCTACAACTATGAAATTTGCTCTGGAGGAACAGTCTTACAAAGACTGTTCCTCCAGACCAAATTTCATAGTTGTAGGGAATCTCCTTTATAGATATTCAGCCTTAGCAACAGCATAGCAACAACTTAAGTGGCTTTATGAATACGGCCCCAGGATTGTCATCCACCCTGCCAGCAGATTTTACCTGTGTAGGTAACATAAAGTTCCAACTTGAAGCTGACACAGCCTAGCACCCCATGCCTGACAAGATTTTCTGCAGCTGGATTATCTCATCTTATCCCCTAAATATATCATTTTATTGAACTTTTATCTCTTGTGGATGCCAATATGACACAATCTCTTTAGCTGTCACCATGCGGTGAGGGTGTGTGTGTGTGTGTGTGTGTGTCGGAGGCAGAGGGGCTGGTGAGAGTGTGTGTGTGTCGGAGGCAGTGGAGGGGTGCGAGGGGGGTTTGAGTGCAGTTTGCACAGTTACCTTAAATTGTGCGTAGTTGATTAGCTGATTCTGTCATATGGAGATGGAGACCTAGTCTTATCATTAGCAAGTTAGTACTAGACCATTGTTGCTCCTAAATAGAAGCCCGCTCCAGCAACCTACTATTCACTGAACTTGAATAAAAAGACTCATTTCACAGCTGATACAGAGATCCATAACACCCTCATCAATCATATTGAGAGAAACGAAAATATCTGAATATCTATTTCTTTCAAAAGAGGAAAGTTCTGTTTACATAACTTACAAAAGCATTTCTGTAACATCATCAAAATGCTATATCACTCATTTGTAAGTAGTAAGGTTAATTTCTACTATTACCTGGTATTCTTATTATTATCTACTATATTTTTATTCCCACTGAAAGTGCCAAAAATGAAACTAATTGAATTTGCAAAAAGCGTAAATCCAAATGAGCAGCCTCTTCTGGATCTACTACTACTGTTTGCTAGCTAAGTCTTGAAATTCTCAAAATGACAACTGAAACATTTTTCTTTTTATTTTGCAAATTTAAATTTTGTTGTCCCCTTTTTTGGCACTCTACTATGCCCAATTTCAGGTCAGTACTGACACTTAGTACACTAATTGCACAACCCGCAGGTTTGCACTATAATCATTGTGTGAGTCTGTCTGTCCGTTATCAGTTAGCGAAAACCGTTATCAGTTAGTGAAAATGCTTATAACTCTTGAACCACATGGGATATTTTGACAAAATTTTGCATACTTATACATGTCAACATTATCTAACGACTCGCATGCATAACAACCTTATTTGATGGACAAGGCTTTGCTGAGCACAAGTTGAAAATTTACGGCCAACTACTGAAAATGCTCATAACTCTTGAACACCGCGGTAAATATGGTTCAAATTTTGTATGCTTATGTATTTTAACATAGTCCAGCCACCGTCATGCAAAACAGTGATGAGGCTTCACCGAGTATCAATTTGGCCGGTCGAGCTCTTTTATTGAAAATGCTCATAACTCTTGGACCGCTTGGTATATTTGCTTTAAATTTTGCATACTTATGTAATTTAACATTGCCCAGCCACTGGTATGCAAAACAGTGATGAGGCTTCACCGAGCATCAATTTGGCCGGTCAAGCTTTTTTATTGAAAATGCTCATAACTCTTGGACCGCTTGGTATATTTGCTTCAAATTTTGCATACTTACGTAATTTAACATTGCCCAGCCACTGGTATGCAAAACAGTGATGAGGCTTCACCGAGCATCAATTTGGCCAGTTGAGCTTTTTTATTGAAAATGCTCATAACTCTTGGACTGCTTGGTATATTTGCTTCAAATTTTGTATACTTATGTAATTTAACATTGCCCAACCACTGGTATGCAAAACAAAGACGAGGCTTCACCGAGCATCAATTTGGCCGGTCGAGCTCTTTTATTGAAAATGCTCATAACTCTTGGACCGCTTGGTATATTTGCTTCAAATTTTGTATACTTATGTAATTTAACATTGCCCTGCCACTGGTATGCAAAACAGTGACGAGGCTTCACCGAGCATCAATTTGGCCGGTGAAGCTATTTTATTGAAAATGCTCATAACTCTTGGACCGCTTGGTATATTTGCTTCAAATTTTGTATACTTATGTAATTTAACATTGCCCAGCCACTGGTATGCAAAACTTCTTATTGCACAATCCGCAAGTTTGCACTATAATCATTGTCTGAGTCAATCCGTCCGTCCGTTATCAGTTAGTGAAAACGCTTATAACTCTTGAACCGCATTCTATATTTAGATAAAATTTTGCATACTTATACATGTCAACATTATCTAACGACTCGCATGCATAACCGTCTTTTTTGATGGACGAGGCTTTGCTGAGCACAAGTTGAAAATTTACTGTCAAGTAGTGAAAATGCTCATAACTCTTGAACCCCGTGGTATATATGGTTCAAATTTTGTATACTTATGTATTTTAACATTGTCCAGCCACCAGCATGCAAAACGGTGACGAAAGTCTAAACAGTATTGTACGACCCACAGGTGTGTACTTTAATCGCTGTGCAAATCCATCAGTCTGTTTGTCTTTCTGCTGTAGTCAGTGAGTGAAATTGCTCATAACTCTTAACCACATGGTGTAGTTTGATGAAAATATGCATCGTTCTACAAGAAATGACCAATTTCGTTTCAATACATTCTTTCTGGCACCAGAAACTGATTATTCTACATTCACCACGGCTTGTGCACATTACCATCAGTTGATTAGCATTCTGAACACCAAAATTTTACATTGTACCTTACTTTACGCCCCAATCAAATGATGTACTAGACTGGCCAGGTCCGAAGTTATTTTCTTACCCTAATTGGTAGGATAATCTTTCTACATAAACTCATTTATTGAAGCCGTGCTTTACTGCACTGACTTGAACATTATTACAAAATGAAGCTTGATTTTAACATTTAACATGAAACTCCTGACAATGAGAGGGTGCAAGTTTTAATCTCTGTGGTCTACAGACCTGTGTAAGTGTGGAGCTGCATACATACATGTATATACATGTCAACATAAATCTACAAGTCTCTTCCAATTCTTTTCCTTCAACTCAAAGTGAAGCATCTGCTTGACCAAGTGGTTAACACTCCTGATTCCTCATTAGAGAGTCGCCAGTTCCAGTACCACTGTCCTAGCCTTGCACAGAGCCCTTCATAGTCACCTCTCCTACTCATTGTCCTGATATGACTGAAATACTGTTGAAAAGGATGTAAAATTGCAAGTCATCCATTGAATAAAAAGCCTGAAGAAAGAAAAGATACAGACGTACATGTATGAGACTAAAACATTAATCTTGAAAGACACTCTGGAATATTATGGAAATTGTGTTCGTCTGAAGAAACAATAATTAGATTTGAATAAATCAGCCCTCCTATTTCATCCACTAATGGGTATGTTTTATTAGATTATTTTATCCATAAATATAAAATGCAAACTATTTTTTTTTTCAGGGACACAAGAGATGGAATATTTTCAATCCATTAACTCTTTCAGTACCAAAAAGCAGACGACAAAATTTACGTCTGCAAAAATTAAAAAATGCCTTGTCCAAGACTTTTTATATTGAGAATTCAGAGACTAGAGGGCAAACAGTGTAGATCTAGATGAGGCGGCTCATTATGAGCCGCCTCATCAGGATCTACGCTGTTTGCAAATTTTGCTAATTGCGAGAGTTAAAACTGCTTTGCCTGAGTAGTATCATTTTATGTTTCTAGTGCACTAGTCCTTTGCAACCCTGGCTACTCCAGGCCCTGGAAAAAGTGCAAACTGACTTTTCTCTCTGCAGAGTGCCATGAGAAGCTCTACATTGCAGGGTCAAATTTTAGCACTGCATTGGGCTGGAAATACTTAGAAACTAGTTTCCATGTTCAAACTGAAACTTTGTTTCTAAAATGACTTATGTCTGGTGCTGGACTAGGGCAAATTTCTGATCGACTCCCTATTAATGGCTTCACCCCTTTTCTGATGAAAATTCAAAACCCCTCGGCATACACATGAAAGGCACTGCCTATACAACACTCAGGTGAAGCACAGTCGCTATCCCTGGCAGTTTGTGACAGCCACAGGTAGCACCAGGGTGACTAAAGAAATTTGATACAAAATGGCCTGATATGGGTATCTGAAAAAAAGACAGAAATTACAAGTTGACTATCAACCAATGACTGATTGGTGCTGGCAGATTCCCAATGTTAAACTGGATGGGGTTTAAAGCCAAATAGCTCAGAAGCAGATTTTCAATATATTCTGACAGTCTATACAGAGGGCATTAGCAGCTGAGTCTTTCTTTTTTGAAACAAAACATCAGTGCTCCAGATAAGAAGGGGTAACAAAGATAATTTAGGGATAATTATCCATATTTATCCATAAAAACATATGTTATGACCCATCATTAGAACCGTCTCGTCGAGACGGTTCTAATGAGGGGTCACAACATATGTTTTCGTTGAGAAATAAGAAAAATTATCTTTGAATTATCCTCAATACCCCTTCTTATCTGGAGCTCTGAAAACATGGTCAAATTATTCTTTAACCAGAGCAGAAGATAGCAAATTGTATATGTTGAACCAGTTTGGAAACATACGTAATCTGCTCTGTGCAGTTGTTACAAGTCAACCCTCAAAAAATTAATATTTTTTTCTGGTGGTCTCGAAACAGACCATCAGAGAGAAAAATTACGGGCTGTTGGTGATAAAATCAATCTGGGTTTGCAGTCCCAAGTGCACCAACAGATTAAATTCTTGTCTGAAAGGATGGAGGATTTGGGGCTTGACACTTTAACTCCTGGACTGCTAGTCTAGCTATACTACTGCCGCTCCTGTCAGCTGTTGGATTATTAGGCTATTTTAGTTTGCATATGTCTTCAATATAACTACTTTTGTCACTATGTGACTTTGACCTGTGGGCTTGCCCATTCTCATCAGTTGGAAGAGTCCATTTCTACTTTTAGGGGTTTCTGGTGAATTTTTTCACTTTAATTGTACATACATTTTCCATAAAACAGTGTTGACCCTGATCAGTTGCATTCTGAGGACTGGGTCTGCACTGTTTGCATATGTCCCCTAAACGAGTTTCCAGCCTAAAAAGGGTTAAAGCCTGAAAATTTACCTGTCTGTCCTTTCCCCAAAGTTTTCTCGAGCTTGTAAGGACCAACAAACTGTTCTTCTCTCTCTCGAGCTGAGTTGGACCGGTGGTGGTGGTGGTGATGTGACATAGCGTATCCAACACTTCTCTACAATATCAGCGGACCTTCATATACTACAGGCTGTTAACACTATAACAGTAATATGAATATTCCTTTCATCAAAACCATTTGCTTTATAGCTATTGCTTTTCAACTAGACTAAGCTTGCCTAATACTTAACATTTCCACTCTTTTTCTCCAAAAACACAACAATTTTGCCTTTCAGAATTCCAAAATTTGCGCCATTATATCTACAGACTAAAGACTTTTAATTTTACCAACAATTATGCTTATCACACAGTGTTATCACATGAAGGCAGAGCATGTAAAAACATGACAAAATCATCAATTAAATTCCAATTTTTTATTGTAACTCATTAAGTTTCCTCCAAATCAGAAGCTGATTCATACATTGTGTATTCAGCCATGTAATTTTGTGTATTGAACAATATTTCCTGCAATGCATGAATCAATAATTCCCAAAGCAGAATCATTTTTGACAAGAAATCTACACAACTGCAGGCATGGAACCAATTATTGGTAAACTTCTATCTCACACAGCTCTGATTCAGAACTCATTTGTTTATTGTTTATTTTTTGCAATTAAGTTATCCTTGTCACTATTGCATTTATTCATTAAACTCATGTACATGCCTAAAAATATCCTTACATGTGTAATAATCCATTTCTGAATATTCTTTCAGCTTATCAATCAATCAGCTGGATCCATTGATCTGAGTTTGACAGGTGCGCGCTCTACTATTTGCAAGGGACAGCACTCCGATGACTCATCAGCTTCAGCAGCATTTTTTTCTACACACACATAACGCACTAGTCTCCCTTTGCACAGATAAATGTAAGGTCAGTTGCATTTATTTCCCCTGATCTCACCAACATCCAACTTTAAAACGGTTGATACAACTTTAAAGCATTATTAGACAATGGGCTGTTGAAGGTATATTTTCACAAGTAAAGCTTTCACAAAAAGCTCAGTCTACGCTTAGCAAGCATTAACAGTTGATGCTTATCAAATAAACCATTGCAGCCACAAAATTCTAATATAAAACTTTTGTGTCAACCTAAAATCTTCATTGGTGGATTTCAAGCACGGGTGCAAGTGAGTGCATGGTAGGCAATTTGTAAAACTGCCCCATTTTCATTTTAGAATGTATTACACCCCTTTGTAATTTTTGATATAGAAACCATGTCTACTGAACAACTTTGAAAGAGTTTTACAAAATTTGGTACAATTATCAGATGATATGCGGAGAATAAGAAACATAGCTCTGTTTTTATTTTTGGTAGAATTATGCCCCTTGGTATTTTTTGTATAAAAATAGTGTTCAATCAATAACTTCAAAACCATTTATGGGATTTTAATAAGACTTGGTACAAATTTAGAGCATCATCAGAGGAAAAGCAAAGAACAAGATACATAACCATTTTCATCTTTAATAGAATTATGTCCCTTTTCATTTTTAATTATTGAAGTCTTGTCACCTATATACTATGGACGGATGCTCGGCGCCCCGTTACTGCGGCTATGGATTCGTTCCACTGAGGTGCGGGGGCAACGTCGATATGAGAATTGAAATACTACTACTACACCTATATACTTTTGTGTTCGTTGAAAGGTATTTTTATGAAACCTGATACAAATTAAAAACATCTTCAGATGATGTAGGAAGAACAAGAACTCCAACTCTTCCTTCATTTTTGTCAGAATTATGCCATTTTGTCACTGTACTATATGAAATCATGTCATCTCCATAACTTCACAATTGTTGAAGGTATTTTCACGAAACCGGGTACATGTACATGTATAATGCATCATCACAGGATGTGAAAATAAGATCAATTACTTCATTTTCATCCTTGGAGTTATGTCCCTTTGTTCATATTTCAAATGGATATAACACAATTTAAAGGTTCTGAAGGTATTTTAATATCCTGTAAAGCATCATCAGAAGGTATGCTGAGCACAATAACCCGTGAGCGTGAACCACATTTTTTCAATTTTTTGATGTATATGCAGTACATACCCAGCAGGCACGATGTTGAAATGACGTCGTACTGACGTCGATGCGACGTCATTACGTCGCATCGACTTTAATACAACTTCATTTTGAGGTCATGTGCCTGCTGATTAGTGTATGCAATAGATCTCTGTTTAAGCTTACAAAGAAACCATTTCTAGCAGGATTTGTACCCAGATCACAATATCAGCAGGCCAGCACTTAACCCACTGAGCTATGAAGGCTCTCTGTGTCTAAAGGTGCGTTATGGCCACACCCCTTCATATCTGACAATCACTTTTACCATCCCTGATCAACTACATGTGTGTAGGGCTATTGCCAAACGAAAAAGAGCTGTTACAAAATGAAAAAGAGTCATTGTGCTCAAACAACCTGGTCATCGTGGCTAAATAGCTACGATGGCCAAGTAGTTTTGGAACTATAACTCTTTTTCGTTTCGTAACAGCCTTGATAACATAGTTAACCAGGTGTGTTTACAGGAACGTGAGAACACTACTTATTTCCTTTCAGAATCATCTCCTTGTATTTTCCCAATTTGCTTCGATTCTCTTTGGCTAATGCAAACTGCATAGATTCTGATATGAACTGGAATTTCTATATTTCACTCCCCAAACAAGAGCTTCTCAAGCAGCAAATAACTTGCCCATTTCTCACCTACATCAAACTAATTTACAAACCAAATACTATTAATACAACTATACTAAGCACTTCTAACCGACCACTTGCTTTGTCATGAACACTATCGTTTGAAGATGGTAAATGTTGTAAAATGTTTGAGCTCAATACCTTTAATATCGTTTTCCTGGCAGCAGAAGATGCACATGTACCCCCATTTTCGAAGTTCGCAGGAATTATGACTGTTGTGGAAAAGGTTTTTTAATTGTGACCAAAAGTTTGAATTCTGTATTAGAATAATGCCTTATTATGCATTCTCAAGTTCATTTAAACATTTCCTAAATATTCGCACAAATCATAAGCATATGCTGACAAGATTCCGAAATGTGGTTCTGTCAGAATCGTGAAAATCTGCTGAAATGTTGCGATTTCTGGAAACAGGGGTACCATTATCTTTCACTTATCTAATGGTATACAGATAAGATTTTTATTTCAGAGTTACCTGAATTATTTTTACCAATATCACAACTTAATTAAAGATGGAAACACATGTTCGATTGTTCTTTTTATTTAGGGGAAAACATGCTATAAATAAGTGGTCGGTTAGAAGTTGGTTCTAGTATATATGTACACCCAAAATAAGCTTTGAAGTTGGTAAAAATGTTAGAGTTAAGAAAGAGGCGTGGCTCATATTTTCCCTGAACAAAACTTGATAAAATTAATGTACATCTTGGCCCCAAGATATACCCAGTATCAATATCCATTTTTTTTTCTTTAAGAAATTGAGTAACTATTATTTTTTCTAGGCATATGAAGTTTAAAAATCCAAGGCCCAGCCATTCTAGGGCCTCACAAAGCTGCATGAATATTGACAAAGAGGGGCAATAACTCTGCATAATTACCTATTCTTTTACAAAAATATTTCATACATTAGATACTATTTACACAGCAATTTCAGCTTCTTAGGTCTGGAAAAATATCAAGGTTGTACACGGCTGCTAATTCAGGGAGTATGTTTGGGTTACTCCTTTTGGTTGCAACAAACCATCTCAAAAAGATACATATTACATGTACTATTTATGTTTTGTTAAGTTATATCTGTGAAACGGAAACAGATGCAAGGGCAGAACTTGCCACTCTTGTTTGAATACTTTGCCTTTGACAAAATAAATATTAGTATTAATTTTGATTAAACAAGAGCTGTCACCAGACTGTATAGCTCGCCTGAGCTGGTGCTTGCCCATCATGAAGACATATGTCTAAGAATGTGATCTTGACCTCCACGGTCAATTAGGAAGATGCTGCTGCTACCATGTAAAACTCTGGAGCAGTATCTGTCATCAGTTTGGGTATAACTTTCCATCTAGGCAGTGTGGAACTATAAACAGTCAGCCTGTGACCTTGACATAAAGGTCAGTGAGACAGGTGGGGTTGGTACTGTGTAAAACTCTGGACCAGCATCTCACAGAATTCTAAGTATCAACTGAATCCATCCATATACTAAGAAAACACTGTGCCTTTAGGCAACTTTAACCAACAATTTTAACAAAACATTTATAAGTCAATGACCTTGTCCTCAGTCATCATGGGGGTTGGGGTAAAACTGTATAAAAATTTAGACCATTACTTCACATCTGTAGAAGTATAAAGGAAATCTATCAAAGGGTGAAGGAGATTTAGCCAAGAACATCTCAAATTTCAATATAAAATTTTTAAGTCTGTGACCTTGAGCTAGGGGTGGGGATGATTCTGAACAAAAATTTTGGACCAATGTCTATCAACATACCAAATATTATTCTAATCAATCAAAGGGTTTAGAAACTATGAGATCTTAAAAACTTAATAGTAATACTTTAACACAAAAGTTCTAAGTCTGTGACCTTGACCTATGGGTCATGACCAGGGGTTGGGCTAGTGCTGAATAAGAATTTTGGACCAATATCTATTATCATACCGAATATAATTCAAAACAAGAGGGCCAAGAGGCCCTGAATCGCTCACCTGAGCAAAAAGGTTAAAGGTCAAACTAGGTTCATCATTTGAATAAACCTGAAAGTTTGCAACAATTTCCAAATGGTTCTGAAGAAGAAGATTTTTGAATATTCTTTATGTATTGCTATGGTTCAAACCCAGGACCCCCTGGGGTGGGGCCATTTTGGACCCTGGGGCCATCATTTGAATAATCTTGGTAAAGGACCACTAGGTAATGCTACATACTAAATTCCAAGCATCTGAGCCAAGTAGTTCTGAAGAAGAAGATTTTTTAATATTTTTCTATGTATTTCTATGGTTCAAGCCCAGAAGCCCCTGGGGCTGGGTCACTTTTGATCCCCGCACCATCATTTGAACAAACTTGGTAAAGGATCACTAGGCAATGCATCATACCAAATTTCAAGTATCTGAGCCAAGAAGTTCTGGAGAAGAATGTTTTTAGGTATACTTTCATTTCGAACCCAAGACTCCCCACCCCAGGGCCATTATGGATACCAGGGCCACCATTTACAATACTTGAAGGAGTCCACCAGGCAATGCATCATACCAAATTTCATGCATCTGAGCCAAGTGGTTCTGAAGAAGAATATTTTTTTAATATTTTTCTATGTATATCTGTTTCAAACTCAGGACTCCCTGCTGCTGGGCCATTTTGCATGTCACAGCTCATATGAACAAACATTATAAAGGACTACAAGGCAATTCTTCATACCAAATTTCAAGCATCTCAGCCAAGTGGTTCTGAAGAAGATTTTTTTAATATTTTTCTTTGTATTTCCATGGTTCAAACCCAGGACTCCCTGCAGACAGGCCATTTTAAACCCAGGGGTCATCCATTGAACAAACTTGGTAAAGGACCACTAGGCAATGCTATATACCAAATTTCAAGCATCTGAGCCAAGTGGTTCTGAAGAAGATTTTTGAATATTTTACTATGGTTCAAACCTACGACTCCCTGCCCTAGGGCCATTTTGGACCCTGGGACCACCATTTGAACAAACTTGATAATTGAGTACTACACTATGCATCATACCAAATTTCAAGCATCTAAGCCTGGGGGTTCTGAAGAAGAAAATCTTTGACTAGTTTTCTTTGCATTTCTATGGTTCAAACCTTGGACTCCTTGCCAAGGGGCCATTTTGGACCCTGGGGCCACCATTTGAACAATTTGGTGAAGGACTATTTGGCAATGCTACATACCAAATTTCAAGCATTAGAGCCTTGCCGTTCTGAAGGAGAAAATTTTTGAATATTTTTCTACGTATTTCTATGGATCAAACCTGGGACTCCCTGCCTCGGGGCCATTTTGAACCCTGGGGCCACCATTTGAACAAACTTGGTAGAGGACCACTAGGTAATGCTACATACCACATTTCAAGCATCTGACCCTTGCAGTTCTGAAGAAGAAGAATTTTAAATATTTTTCTATGTATTTCTATGGTTCAAACTGGGACTCCCTGCCCCGGGGCCATTTTGGACCCTGGGGCCACCATTTGAACAAACTTGGTAGAGGATCATTGGGCAATGCTACATACAAAATTTCAAGCATCTGAGCCAAGCCGTTCTGGAGAAGAAAATTTTTAAGTATATTTTAGTTTTGAACCAAAAACCCCCTGCCCCAGGGCCATTTTGGACCCTGGGGCCACCATTTGAATAAACTTGGTAGAGGTCCACTAGGCAATGCTTCATACCAAATATCAAAGCCCTAGGCCTAGTGGTTTCATAGAAGAAGTCATTTAAAGCAAATTGTTGACGGCCCACGACGGATGACTTACGACGGACACTGGGTGATCACAATAGCTCACCCTGAGCCTATGGCTCAGGTGAGCTAGCAATCATAGGGCTTAGAAACTATTTTTTAAAAACTTTAATGTAAAACTTTAACATAAAATTTCTAAGTCTGTGACCTTGACCTATAGGTCATGACCAGGGGTGGGGATGGTGCAGAATAAAATTTTGGACCAATATCTATCATCATACTAAATATAATTCAAATCAAAGTGTTAACGTAAAACTTTAATATTTTGCCAACGCTGATGCAGCCGCCGACACCAATGACAACATGGACACAGAGGGTAGTACAATAGCTCTTCCTGACCTTGTTCAGGCGAGATAGAAATTCTGTATATGTAAAACTTATGGAGTGAATGAGATGTAACTCATTACTAATGTTTTAATGAGCATATAAAAGCACTTCTGGCAACATATCCTATTTTAATAGGAGACGTCTGGGAACAGAAAAGAGAAGTAAGACACATATATATTTGTACAGTGTATTTTGAACTAGCATACCGGAATATGCAGAGCTACTGATGATGAAAAAAATATTATCGTAACAACAATTACATTCATCGTTTACTAACTAATACATTGACACAATAAACAGTATGTGCATAATATGAACATGAAATAAATCATTTGAGCCGTGACACGACAAAACCAACATGTGTGCCCAGTGAACACTCAGTTCTGTTAAGCCTTGGCATCCACCCAGTCTGATCAGCGTCTTTGCTTTCCACTAGGAGCTAGCATAGACCCTTAGCTATCCTTTCAGTGCACAGCAAAGACTCCGATCAGACTGGGCAGATGCCCAGGCTGATCTGAGTCTTTGGTGTGCACACATGCCACTTTGCTGGTTTTCTCATGTGGCAGCTCATTTTATCAGTACAAGCATTCCATTCTTCTACTGTTTTTCATAAAGGAAAATACATTTCTCAATGAATATCAACATACTGTCTTAAACACTGACAGACTATATTTAAACCAGAAAAAGTTTCAAGACAAAAGACTAATGTCCTATGATATCAGCCTTAGTATCAACCCTTAAAACACCAAAACATGAAAACAGTTGAATTTGCAAAAAAATGTAGATGAGCTGCCTTATCTGGATCTACACTGCTTCTAGACTCTGAATTCTCCATATGGCTTGGATAAAATTTTTTCTAAAATTTTGCCAACGTAAATTCTGTTGTCAGATTTTTTGGCACTTTAAGACTGAATGCCTATGGGGACACCCCATGTTTTTTGCCTTTTTTTTTCAAAGGGAGACATAAACTATATGTGCACATGTACAAATCATTCTAATAGCACATGCACTCCTTTCCTTCACTGTTTTGCAGTGAAGAAAAATGATGGAAATGGTGAATAAGAGAATACTAATGAATATGCTATTAAATCCAAAAGACTCTACAATTTCCAAACTACAACCAGTCCCACAAAAACATTATAGTCCAAGCCTGTCTAGCATGAAATGGTTTTTGATCTGTGCTGAAACCATTTTAGGCAAACAGGCTCTCACTTTACTGCATGTAAAACTGCTTCTCATATTTACAGAATGGTTCACCTCAATATGGTTTTGATATGGCACAGAGCAGTCGGATCACAAGTAAATTTCTCTAAGCCTAATACTTTTACAAGCAACATCAGAAAGTACATATACCAGTAAGTTTCAACATTAAACCAAAATCTGCAGTACATCAAACACCAGTCAAAACAACAGTAAAAGTAAATTTTCTTCAATATCCACCCCCACCCCCCCAAAGAAAATCACATCTTCAAAAGTAAACTTTTTTCAATATTGAAACAACTCAGGTATGCAAAAGTAAATTTTCTTCTTTATCAAGTAAGTTTTTCTGTAGTTATGACCAGTGCTGGATTTTTCTTTCACACCATGGTAACATGAGCATCTGAATGACATAAATGAAAATCAAAAATAAAAAAAAATACAAAGTACATAAAAATGTATGCTAGATTTAAAGTCACAACTATTATAAAGGTAGAAATGCCCTTAGTTTATTGTATAAACAGTAAGTCTTCAATAGGGATCAATGCTTCATATAAGATGGGGTAATAGGAATAATTTTCCATTTTTTCCCCATATTAAATAATTTTCCATTTTTTTCGCCATATACACTTATGTTGTTACACCTCATTAATCCTATAGCACTCAGAATGGATATAATTCTATGGGGTTTTGGCCGTTCTGAGTGCAATAGGGTTAAAACCAATCTCAGTGAGATGGTTCTAATGAAGGGTCACATCAGATGGTTGTGTTTTGAGGTAACATAAAATATCTCGAAATTATCCTAAAAACTCCACCTTCTCTGAAGCTCTACGGATGTCAATGACACAACATTAATCAACATCACTGTTTACTTCAAGTTTCTGCCTTTCAGTCTTATCAAGAAGACTCACAAATGCAATCAAACTACAATTTTCAACTTCAAATTGAGAACCATCATTACATTGCAGTTTTAACACCGGGCGGATGAAGATTTTTAACAAAAGTTGAAAACTGTAGTTTATTTGTAGAATAGTTCTGATTCTTGAACAAGGAGGCAATGTGGCCCATACATACATTGCTATGAAGGGATAAAATGTTATCCCTTAAGAGAGCCCCAGCAAGCACTATATAAAATACATAGGCAGATATAAAGCTTATGATGGGAACAGACCCTATCAATGAAATAATGTAGCAGTGTGTTTAAAATGTACAATTCAAACAGATGCATATGCCATTTAATCAAAATATGTCAGTCTGTACATGGTGAAATGTATTTAAATAGCACAGTTTGTAGACTCATCAGGGTCCATAGTGTGTGGGAAAAGCAAAGGCTGTGATCCAACTTCACTGACTGGTCCCAGTCTAACCTATTTGCATAAGCCATTATCACCCTTTTTGCATGTCACAGCTCATATGAGCAAAGACACAACAAAACCAACAAGGTGGCATGCATGCCCAGCAAAGACTCAGATCAGCCTGGGCAGTAGCCCAGTCTAATGAGAGTCTTTGCTTGCGCTTCAAGGGTAGCTAAGGGTCTAAGCTAGCTCCAAGCAAGACCCTGATCAAACTGGGAGGATACCCAGGCTGAGCTGAATCTTCATCGAGTGTACATGCCACTTTGATGGTTTGTTGTTTTACTGCCCATATGGGCTGTGACTGGTCGCACATGCCACTTAGTTGGTTTTGTCGTGTCATGGCTCAATTATGGTCTACCCTGTTTCCCAAAGTAATGTTTGGACCTACAGAGCTTCAGATAAGGTGAGCTTTTGCAGATAATTTTAATTTCTTATTTCTCAACAAAATCATATTTTGTGACCTTTCAATGAGTGGTCAAACATATGTTTATATGGAGAAATATGGAAAATTATTCCTTAATTATCTTCATTACACCTCCTTATCTGAAGCCCAGAGTCCTATGACAAAATATACAGCCTATAGGAATGACCAGACTAAACAATGGTGAAAAAATGTTGATGTCATATCAATGTCATATCAATATCATACACTGAGTCAATATTGTTATGATGTTGATTAAGGTGACTGGGTACAAAGGTACACAACTTTTGTGACTTCCTGTTAGCTTCCCTGGTAAACAAAGC
The DNA here is from genome assembly GCA_963989385.1 of Ctena decussata. Classification (NCBI taxonomy): domain Eukaryota; kingdom Metazoa; phylum Mollusca; class Bivalvia; order Lucinida; family Lucinidae; genus Ctena; species Ctena decussata. The sequence continues at coordinate 21,566,998 of OZ022508.1, forward strand.
CCTACCAAAGGGTGGTCTACTCTTAAAGGAAAGAATGTGCTCCTACAGGAGCAAATTAGAATTGACCCCAATTGAAAAGGGAGCATAAAAATTAATGGTGAAATATCTTCCTATGAAAGTGTATTCACCTGAACCCTATTACACTCAGGGAGCAATAGGGAGGCACTCAGAATCTGAGTGCCTCCCTAAACTCAACGGAGTTTTGGCCGTTCTGAGTGCCTCCCTATTGCACTCAGAAAAGCCAAAACTCCGTGGAGTTTTGGCCGTTCTTAGTGCAATAGGGTTAAAACACTGCGCCTAGGGTTTAATGAAAATTCTAGAATGAACTTATTATTGTGGGATAAGAAATTTGGAAATACAAGAACATACGAACATTAAGTGATTCACATGTTGAGTCTCACATATTTGTTCATACAAGTGTTCACAGAAGCAAACATATTCATAATTTAATTCTGAAGAAATAAAAATGGCACCAAAATAAAGATAAGACAACAAATGATTGCATCTCAAACAGATTAGTTTTTACAACACTAACCTTCTCACTATTCAGACCTACAGATAAAGTATGGAATTTCACGATAATTTTTGTCACCATAAAAATTCTAAGTATTGGGAGAGACATATTTGGACAGATAGGTCTGAGCAAACCATGCACACCCAGATCAGACTGTTCCTAAAAATCTACACTGTTTGCCATTCCATCTGCATCTTTCTGGCACATTACTGCATTTTATCATATGACGTCCCATCTGAGAGTGTAATAAAGCCATGCATTAAATGCGATAATCCACTAACGGATTAAATATGCAAATTAAGTCGTTACGTTATACACTGACATCCATAAAAACGTCGCGTTTTCTAATGGCGAAATTGTGATGTTTTAGTGCAAATTCTGCTGATAAAATGCAATTTTAGTGTCATATGATAAACAGAATCTTGCATTCGTGCTCCTGTAATATTGAATTTATTAAACTTGTTGGGAAAAACCGATAAGATGCTAGGCAAAGCCTCGCATCTTATCTTTTTCCCCAACTTGTTTAATAAATTCAATAATACATGAGCACTTATGTAAGATCCTATATGTAAAACCAAACTGTTCTGTTTTTAAGGCAATTATGGTATTTATTTTAGGTGTCCCAATTTTTAGAATTTTTATGGTAACTCCTCATGAAATATATACTGTTGTTCTCATCAGAGCCAGCTCAAATAATCTCAGAATTATCACTTAGCCCTTTCCTTATCTAGATATCAGTGACACTGTCATGTTATTTGCTGAAATTGTTCTTCAGATGCTGAAGTAATGCCCTATGTAAAATTAATGCCATTTCTGATATGCATACGAACTCTCAACATGTGAGATATTAAGATAAAATCTCACATAACTTTGTCCTTCTGGAATCCAATTCCAATAAAATTTCAAAATCTGAATATTTTCTGCATGCATATCCTGTTAAGTTCTGCAAGATGTTTTGGTTACACTTTTTTTTCTTGCCATGTTTACATAGGGAAACGACTTTCACAACAACAAATACACTTAACCCTAAATGCGCCAAAAATCAGACGACAAAATTTACGTCTGCAGAATTTCAAAAATGTTTCGTCAAAGCGATATCATATTGAGAATTTGAACACTAGAGGGAAAACAGAGTAGATTCAGATGAGGTGTCTCATTATGAGCCACCTCATCTAGATCTACACTGTTTGCCAATTCAACAATTTTAATTTTTGGCGCTTTAAGGGTTAACAGAAATACTAGCACAGCTTGAGATGGAGAGATTAGAAATTGGTGATGATTTGGAGATAATTTTCTTACTTCTCCCTCAAAATATATTGTGACTCCACATTTGAACCATCAAGACTGTGACCCCTTGTTAGAACCGCCTAACTAAGATGGTGACCTCTCATTAGAACCATCTTGCTGAGATTGTGATCCCTCATAAAAACATCTCATCCAGACAGTTCTAATGAGGGGTAACAACAAGTTTTGATGAAGAAAAATGAATAAGTATTTAATAATTGTCATCAGATTCTTATCTCCAGCTCTGGCTAGAATATTTTTCATTTCTTTTTAGATAAGGCCAGTGATTCCACTGGTTTCTGGCAACCCAATAGCTCAGTAGGTTAAGCCCTGGCCTGCAGATCTAGCGGTCCCACGTTCGAGACCCGCTGGAGGCAGCAATCTTTCCAATTGTAAACAGCGTTCCATTGCACACAGCCTTTTATTATCACCCTCCCATCGTCCTGATATCACTGAAACCCTGTTAAAAAGGGGATAAAATCTCAAGTCGTCCCTACATTACTGGCAATTTTAGAATTTTAACAACCATTTATAATCCCAGCAACAAATTGAGATATCTAGATACACCTTCACAGTATGGCCGCCATTTTTTTTTATGAAGGACAACTTTAATAGACTAGTGTCTGCTTCCATGGAAGGTGAAGTCCAAATCCTATATCAAAGCTCCAGATAAGAGTGGGTACTGAGGAAAAATTAAAAGATAATTTTTCTTATTTCTTAATGAAAACATATATTGTGACCCCTCATTAGAACCCTCTCGGCGAGACGATTCTAATGAGGGGTCACAATACATGTTTTTATGGAGTAATATAGATAATTATCCCTAAATTGTCCCTGTTATCCCTCCTTATCTAAATGCTATATGGAGATACTCTAAGAGTATCCACATCAGAAGGGAATTAAGTATTTCCAGCTAAAAAAGATCTCCCTTAGAAATGTTTCAAAATACCTTAAAGCAATCATAAAACACTGAACCACTTCCTCATATAAATGTAGAACATGTAGCCTGTAGAAAAGAAATGGCACTCTTGCAGAATTCAGACAGGAAACACCTTCGATGTGATGCAAGAGCAGCAATGCCACATTGCTGGTTTTCGTGGCAAGCATGCCATGTGGTGGCAAAGATTTCCTGATGTGTGGCCCTAGCCAGGGTTGATGTTACAAAAGGGAGCCTTCCATGAGAGTTGCAGCCATCCTTTGGTGGTTTTGAATTGACGAGACAAGGACAGACGCATTGCCCTGGAGTGCAGTCATGGTTCCATCTCACTGAGCTCCAGGGACCAACCAGTTATAAGAATTGAAGAACAACAACAAACAAACAGTCTATGACAATGTGATGGAATGACATATTATCAGACAGCATCTGGCAAAATTTCATCACACAATAATTGGGCCTAAACTATAACTGTGCAGATCCTGACCACACTGCACATGGGCAGGCTGGTCTGGCATCCACAGTTAAAAAATTCTTGCAGACTGGTTTCCTCAAATGTTGTTCAAATTGTTCATCACAAGTCTCCAGTCATCACCAGTCTCTAGTCATCACAAGTCTCTAGTCATCACAAGTATCTAGTCATCACAAGTATCTAGTCTTAGTCATCTTCTTCATCATCACTTTCCACAGTAATAACCTGAAAATAAAACTGAAAGCTAGTCCAGCGCTCCAGATAAGAAGGGGTAACAGGGATAATTCAGAGATATTTTTTTCTTATTTCTCAACGAAAACATATAATGTGACACTCATTAGAACCGTGTCAGAGAGATGGTTCTAATGAGGGGTCACAACATCTGTTTTCACGCAGAAATATAGATAATTATCCATCTATTATCCCTTCTCCCCGTTCTCATCTGGAGCACTGAACTGTTACTTTGTTTCTTGGTGCTCAAGGTTTTATACCCACAAAGGCAAAATATTGGCAAATCAGTAAGTACATTTACTGTCTAATTGTCAAGCAACAAACAATAACTTTGTTCGAACTGGTGAATGGGTGTTGTTAAACATCAGTTTGAACGAAGTTGATAATGGCAGACTATGATTTGTCAATGCCTAATCTGAATTAAATGAAGCTGGAACTGGATAAAAAACCATGGTTTCTCGCGTTTGACAGTATTTGTCCATGTTTGCCAAGCACAAACATAAATGCAGCACTATGGTTCAATTCATGTACGAACCTACACACTAAAGTAATAATTTTGGTGCACAAGACCAGGATTAAAGACCAGTAAGAAAAGTCAGCTGAGTTTGGCAGTATCTATCTAATGACATTTAGAAAATTCAAGCACTAAAAGCAATCACTTGATGATAAGTAAAAGGCAGGCATTACTGTTAACAAAGTGAGGTCACCATATCCAGTGGGGATTATTATCTCACACCATATACCAAGAATCCTGTTTAAAAATGCTCATTGTTTTTTTTTTCTTTTTGTTCTTTGAATCGGGTTGCTCCTAAGAAAACATATAATCATGTTTATCAACCATTAGCCCCTGTAAGATCAAGATCTAGACACAATTCCCAATCAGAATGGATATTCACCCTTTAAACCTGATAGGCCAAGTCAGAATACTACTAAACACAGAAAATCAGGATGAAGTCCTGATATGCCATATCAACTTGATCTACACTGTGTCCATTCTCTTTTAACTTTTGTCAAATACCCTTAGCTAAATTGTCTAAACACACATGAAAGACTCAATTCAGATATTTAAGGATGAAGCATTAAGCAAATCATCAAATAAAAGCAGATGTTTCAACATGCTCTGAGCATTCCAGTTTCACAGCCTAGTGAGCAACATGAGCAAGCAGGTCTCTGGCACACAAAAAGCAAATCTGACGATTTTTTTTCCCATTATTACCATTTAGTTTCTAGCCTAGAAATGTTTCAGCTTATTTGGAACTAATTTCAAGACCAATATTGCATCACAATTTTTTGTATTAAATGACTGGGTATTTATCGTTAAGTTCGTAGCATTGAAAATATGACAGTTACAATTTTACCAGCATTTCTCAATATCAAACAATTCTTCAGGTTACAATGAATTTATTTACCCTAAACCTTAAAAGACAAATATCTGTCATTAGTTCATCAAAGGAAACAGAAATTTAAATTGTTTAAGCACTGTTGGCTTAGATTTATCATCAATCTAGTTTTATGTTTGAAATAAATTGCCACTATTTGATTGTTAAAACTACTGCAAAACGGGAAATTTTTATATGCAATGTATTTTTGCACATGTTCATGAATTACCTTTGCAAAGAATCCAAACTCTTCTGAACTAATGACATTGTTCAACAGTAAAGACCATCATTGCTTCTTCTTATACAATTCTATTGGTGTCAATTTGCGAAAATCAGTCTATAATGTTGACTTAAATGATCTGAGATATAACTGCGCTTGACAAACTTTTCATTTTTAAATATGAGAATTTTACTAACTGTTGCATTGTCCACAAATTCAATGAAAACAGTATACCCCCCTCAAACAAGTTTGCGGGGGTATGAAAAAAGGATTTGGTTGGTTGGTTGATTTGATGCTTAACGTCCACGGTAAACAACTAAGGTCATGTCGGGACGGTCAGTTAACCTAACCACACTATTCCTGGGCAGGCTTAGACCTCCTAAGCGGTTAACCAGTACTAAGTGCACATACTTTCGCCAGTAACTGACAACTGCCCTTCTTGAATCAGCGGAAGGAGAAACGAAAGTATGTGGCCAGACCGGGATTCGAACCCAGGACCTCTGACTTACGAGTCAGGTGCCCTACCGATTGCGCTACCCGGCCCGGCATGAAAAAAGGAATATTTTCGCAAACAAATTATTTTTATATCATTTAATTTAGTGTTTGGTGCTGACCTGCAAAAATAAGTCTATACAAAAATTTCCCGTTTAATAGTACACACCAGCATCATGTAGATGGCTGTTCCATGTTTGGCATGTCTTGTCCGGTTGCTGTTGGTTGTATATTTCCATCACTGGCAGATGTCTGGGCGTTGACAAGTTGTTGCAGAGTAGGTTGTGTTACTGTAGGAACACCCTTCAGAAACATTGCTTCAAACTGTCGAAGTCTTTCACTGTCTGATACAGCTATTTGTTCGGAATGATTTAACTTCTGACAATCAGAGACAGTCACTGAATGAGAAGTATTTGTACCTGGTGCAACATTAATACTACCTAAATATTCTGCAGTGTTTAAAAGATTCTGTGTTATACTTGACTGTTTGGAGCCCAAATGTGTAGGCTGATTCCCACCACTTCCAACCAAATTTTGCTCACTCCTAACCAAATTTTGCTCACTCCCTACCAAATTTTGCTGACCAGGATTTGAGGCTATGTATTTAGCTAAAGCATCCACTGTGGATAATGGAGTAATATTTGAACCTCCACTTGCAAATATACTTTCAATTGTTTTTGTCTGATTTGTGAAGTCAGGAATAACCGATGGAGATTTTTGTGATACACTCAAAGGATTAATCTCAGCTGTCTTTTGTGGTGTAATGGCACTATAATTGTCAGGACTATCTAACAAAGTTGCATGAGGTAAACTTTGAACTATAACTTTACTTGACACGTTCTCATGATTTTGAGAAATTTGTCTTTGCCAGTTCCTATTAAGTGTGTCTTCTGCAATTGTTATTGATACTTTTTGTTTTTGTGTTAAGTCCTCTGACTCAGATCTGTAAACTGGCTGCCTGTTCAGATAGTTTCCTTGTGCCTGACCTTGAATACCAAGTCTCGCATCAATAGTACTAAACACTGGCAACGGTGACGTTTGGTCTGCTGGGTTAAGGTACTGTTCCTGCAATTCAAATATATCATTTTCAATGTTTTTCAAGTCTGAATCTCCTACAAAATCTGGAAGCACAGTTACATTGTCCATGAAATTGTGTTCAGCTAGTGCCATGCTTGCACTTGCCAAATGTTCATTATTAATGTCACCACTACCCATAAAGTGAGTGAGAAAAGAAGGTGATGGGGTGGAACAAACAATATTAACATGCTCATTTTCTATTGAAGTAGGACTCATCAGCTCTCTTCTATCTTCCAAACTTACAGAATCTGAAAAATTAAGTGCTCTCCTACATCCATATTCAGACGAGTCTGAACTGGAATTTGACCTAGATCTATTTATCTGAAAAGAGACAGGCTTTTCTTCGATACATTTTACTGACTTTTTCTTTCGTTCACGATCTGACAGATGTTTACTGTATGGGATAGACCCTACTTTTATATTTCTATCATCACTTCCTTTGTTAACAAAGGGACAATTTATTTCTTCCTCTACATTTCTACACTTCAGCTCTTCAAGATTTTTTTTTGAGTAATTTACTGCAGTGTCAGACTGCACTGCTTTTAACCTCAAACGTTTACTAAGTTTTTTGACTGGTGGAGAGCCCTGCAGCCTTTTTGACTTTTCTCTAGGTTTACCACTTCTTAAACGTGATTTTTTATCATCCACTACAACTGTGTCTGAAGCTGTATCCAGTGCTGAATCTGACCTGACTCCTCTTAGTTTATACATCTTAGCTGGTGCTTCATCTAGTAAAGGAATCATCTTTGTATGTTTTACTTCTTTTTTTATATCATCTACTTTAAATCTATTACTGGTCCGTTTTCGGTTAGTTCTGAATGCTATAACTTTGCTGGTACCACTTTGCTCAAGACCATTAGGCATTCTTATGTCATAATACCTTGAGTATAATAAGTTTTCACTGCCTGACGCTATTAACTGTTTTTTCATGCTAGCATCGAGCGTATGTGATTTCATCCTATCTTTTTCTGAAACTGGAACCTGAGACTCTTCAGTCATTAGCTTACTACTTTCACCTCTTTTCCCTGATTCTTCTGGTGATTTTAAATGCCATATTTGCCTCTTTACAATTTCATCCAGCCTCATGAGTTTTTGTACTACTGGTTCCTTTGATTTTTTCATTTTAGAGTCAGATGTCCTTTTATTAGGATCTGGTTGTTTTGCTTTCCTAACTTTTTTACCAGATGTCTTTTTAATGAGATCATAAAAACGTGAACATGAGGATGAAGCAACAGGCTTTTCTGTAATACTGGCAGAATCAATAGAGCTATTGATAACTGGCTGCAACTCAATGCTGTTGTCACTGTCATTGCTGTGTTTCCCCTGTCTGATCATTGTTACATGTTCAGATGCAGGACATGCTTTATCTAATTCTAGAAGTCCCTCTGCTGCTTCTTTTAAATCTTGTTTTCTGAGTTCAGGACTGCAACCACATTCCATTTCATTGAAAGTTTCTAAATTTGAGTCACTGTACATTTCTCTCTCATCTTGATCAAAATGGTTTGCGAGCAGTGGTTGGTCAAGGTTTCCCTCTTTTATAATGCTGTTTTGACTGACTATATGCTTTCCACATTCTAATTCCGTGTCCAAATTATCTAAATTTTCATTACCACAAGGCTTATCATCATTCTTTAATTCAGAAGCATTTATAGCATGCATTTTATTCTTAAATTTTGATATATCTGTAGTATCACTATTTTTATCATTCACTAGCTGAATACCAGTACCTCTTATACAATCTGTCTTGTTATCTAAAGTCTGAAAACATGAAGGGGATGACTGTGTATTGATTTCTTTTCTAATTTCTGGTACCAAATTCTCAGTGCCCTCTGGATGTTTCGGAGAGACAAAAGTTTCAGTATCTTTCCTCACAGTAAGTATTATAGTAGGTTCTTTCTGTTTGTTCATATAGACTTCAGGACAACATATATCTAAATTCACAGGCTCTAATGATGTTTGAATAGCAGAAGCATGTAATGAGTTTTCAGGTTCTAAGTTTGTAGCTGTGTCTGTTTTTACTATCATTTGATCAAGGTCAGCATCTAGGTTTTTTAATTCAAAATTGGTGTCAAGAGCTTTTATCTCAGTATTTGTTAGTTCAGTGCAAGAGTGAGGGTTAGTTGTTTCTGTCTCTACAGCAAAGCTTTTAGCACTACACACAGCGTTAGCAAAATTTCTATCATGCACATTGGATATACTAGTATCTACAACTTCAGGTGATATGCATTGTGCATTAGAAGTTTCTCTAGGGCTGCATACTACACTGACACTACAGGGAAGAGGATCTTCAACACACTGCAAGACAACAAAGATTACAAGTTAGCATGCAAGCAAGCTATGAAATATAAATGAAACCACCCAGGAAAGGCCACAATTACAAAGCACAATACACTTAAGACACCACAAGAAGTATGAAGTAGCACAAACAACAAGACGAAACATTACATCTTCTATAACACACACATGCTCAGATCAACACTTAGGAACAATACATCAATTCAGATTTTCTTTGGAACCTGTTAAATGTCTGACATTTTCTACGCATTTTTCCTTTGTCTGGGAGAGAAAGTTTTTTTACGGTAATCGACCTTATTAGCGCCCTGTGCGCTTAACTTTTTCAAAATGGCGGCAAATACTTGTAGTAAACTTTCTTTCATATAAGCGCATAATAGGTTATTATATATTGAAGGGAACGAATTTAAAGGTAAAGCATCAGAGAAAAGCTGCTTATAAGCAGCTTTTCTCTGATGCTTAACCTTTAAATTCGTATGGATATACATGTAGAAGGATAAAGAAGATTTAGAAGTAAAAACTTAAATATTCTATTGCATTTTCAGCTCTTGTAAACGAGAAAGCAAAGGGATAAACCAGTAAAAATATGTGCATTAATAGTCCTATGACGCACAAATTGCCACGGCGTGCGCTTATAGAGGCATGTGCGCTAATTAGGTAGAATACGGTAATTTAAATTGCTGCAGGCCAGACATCATAAATAATTGCAAGAAACATAGATTTTGAAACTCTATAACAAATAACTCAAAATTTCTAACAGCAAAACAATATGTTTTTTTCTTTCTGTTTAAATTTTTTGAAAAAGTCATGGCCTGGTATTTCAAAGCATCATTAGCTTAAAAGTTGTGAGTCAAGGATTCGCTAAGTCTTACAGCACTCACAAAATCAACTGCTGTTTTGCTGAAAAATTGTGCAGCTTCTCACATTTTTCTCAGCAAAAAATGGCACAGTGTTTAAACAAATTATAAATTACCAAAAAGTTTATGGCAAATGGCCAAAAATTTGAATGCATAGAAATAATAATGACCAGCAAATAAGTTCACAGCATCATATAATCACACTTGTACAAATTTGCAACCCTAAAACTGTCAAACAATCACATTTTTAGTGAGTGTAAGCAACAGAACCACTTATACTAGGCATTCAAAACAAACCATTGATTTTTAGTTTAAAAAAACCCCAAACCATTGATACGAAGTACAAAGTTACTAGATCATAAAATCCAAATATGAGGTGCACAATAATCTTTAAAATGAGGCTGACAATATTTTTATTTCTTTTTTCTACTTGAGAAAATTGCTCTCTGTTAAACCGTTACTGTTCGAAATTTTAGGGACATTTCCCTTTTATTTCCTTTTAATAATTATTTGAGAGTTGTCTGACTAACAAGCTATAAATACTAAATGAACCAATATAAAGCAATAAATACCACACCGACCATGACGACAACAGTATTAGTTCTGTAAAACACTTACATTTTGCGGTTACTTAATTTTGGCAATAATGATGGTAAAGACAAACAGCGCTTAAATGTAAGTCCACCGATATACTTGATTTTTAATACATTTGCATGTGCACAGCATAACAGATTCAGATATCCACTGAGTACCTGGTGGGTATATGAGATGTTTTTCTCTTCTATTTAATTTAACTAATCGCCTCATCAAGGCGATTCTAATGGGATGCCACTATGTATAGTTTAACAGAAAATAAGAAAAAATATTACAAATTTATATAAAATGTTAAAAATTTATATCCAATTTTCTTTATTATCTAGAGCCACGGTGTATCATGTATGCCAAAATTAATCTGTGCCAAAATGTCATTTTCATAAAACCTTAAACTTTTCATACCACAAATAATAAATGTTTTACAGTATGGGTTATTAGGATTACAATACTACATAAAGCCACGAAAATCTGAATTTGCAAATATCAAATGAGTACGTTTATTAGGATTACAATACTACAAGAGGTGACAACCATACGAAGTCATAAAAAATAACAAGAAGTAGTCATGACTATTAAACATTGTACAATACGTTTATCCCAAATAATGAGGTGAAAATGCTCGTTCATTATTTTCTCAATATTTCATTCCATTTTCCATATAACTATACTGGTTGCAAAGGCAAACCGAGAGTTACACACTTAATGGACCTGGTTAAAACTGACTTTCTTTGTAGATGTATTGCTTGTTTTAAAGGCTTAGGCCCGATTTCACGTCACGTTAAAACACAGATTAACTTTTAGTTAGTTAGTTATTTTACCTTTACCATAATGCAACACTAGTAATTGATTAGGGCTTAAAACATGTTTTAAGGTGACATGAAATCAGGCCATAGTCTTTACAGAGCTGTAGATAAGAGGGGTATTTGATGATAACTGAGGGATAATTTTTCTTATTTCTTATTGAAACCATATATTGTGACCCCTCATCTGAACCGTCTCATCGAGACCGTTCAGCTGAGGGGTCACAACATGTTTTTATGCAGAATCAACAAAAATTATCCCTAATTATCACCAAATACTCCCTCTTATCTAGAGCTCTGCTTTAGATGTTGTAACTGTACAAATGAGCCACATCATGTGACTTCCAACAATGTGGCAGTTTTATCACGATATTCAGATCGTCGTTATCATTTACACAGGGTCTTTAGATGCCTCACTAATGGCTGTATGGTTCTGGCCATTTCCATGGACGGCCGATGTGACAAGTGAAGGCTCTGATCAGACTGCACTCAAGTGCAGTCTAATCCATGCCTTTGCTCGTCACCAATGCCATATTGTTTGAAACCACATAAAGTGGCTCTAATGTTCATGGAATAAAATTTTCGCAATAAACAAGAATTCCGCAGAACACTGAGTCACCTGTCTGCATATTGAGTTCACCTCATTTTTATCAGGTTCTGGGTGAGATACAAAAGGTGAACTACGAGTTGTTAGAACAGGTGAAACTCAAGGATAACCTCATCCGGTACGCAAGAACGTGTTATTTATCTACAGCTCTGTGGCAGGAGATTTTAAATTCTAAACATGTTAATTCATTCAGATGTCTGCTTTGATAAAAGGGGCTGGAGTGTTCATATAATATTCTTTAATTCATAAATTTAAGAAAATGCTTCATACCTGACTTGATTCTCCAGAATCTGTGTCTTGCTGTTGAAATGTCACATAGTTGGCGGCCTACAAAATAGCAGCAACAAAATACAAGCACATTAATCGCAAGACTGAACAAATCAAGCACAACTGGTCCTGTCAAATGTATGAAAAAAGCATTCACATAGTTTTATAAATTTCATTTGTAATGACTACAGGTGAAAGATTCTACCTAGCATATGACTCTTTAAAATAGGATTTTAGCATCATCAAAATGAGCAATATTGCAATAAGAAAACGTATTGCTGACACAGTCAATGTCAATGACATTACATGTACACGACAAAATGTTATTACACGTGTAGTAACATGATTTTTACGAAATGTTATCCACAGTAAAACAGCAATTCCATCTGATACAGAGATTTATACTGAGACTATACTCAAAGAAATAAAATACAAATGAGTATCAAATGATCATTTGCCTTATATTACTTTGTAAATTTTAGTCTAAATGGAAGTCACGAAAATTTACATCCATAAGAGCATTATAATAAGACCAGAGCTCTTGATAAGAGGGAGTATTTGATGATAATTAAGGATAATTTTACTTATTTTTTGTCGAAACCATATGTTGTAAAAACAACATATGTTTTTATACAGAATTAACAAAAATTATCCCTAATTATCATCAAATACTCCCTCTTATCTAGAGCTCTGATAAGACTGTTGTACTTTTTATATTGCTCTACAAAAATATAGACTGTAAAGTTTTATTATGATTGCTTCACTTGATATAGTAAAATAATATATATAGTCAAAATATTTTGACTACATTTACACTTCACTCCAAAACATGAAGTAATTTTTCTAATTTCTGCTGTTTTTTATTACCAATTTCAAATTGATTTCTTGCAAAAAGTTGATAAGTCGTTAGCAAAACCATTCATCCAGCTACATTCAACTATATGTATGTCACAAAATCTCTTCATGGCTCTCATTTTCACATAAAGAACAGCCACCGTGACAAAACATACAATAAATTGTCTAACTGTATGACCCTTGCATGAAGGCAGAAACTGGGACTTTAGTATTCAGCAGTACTCCAGAGCTCTAGATAAGAGGAAGTATTTGGTGATAATTACGGATAATTTTCATTAATTCTGCATAAAAACATATATTGTGACCCCTCATCTGAACCGTCTCAACGAGACGGTTCAGATGAGGGGTCACAATATATGGTTTCAATGAGAAATAAAAAAAATTATCCCTCAATTATCATCAAATACCCCTCTTATCTAGAGCTCTGGTACTCTCATAGAAATAATTTTCTTGATTTATTAAAGCCTGTCATGTGCTTCCAGTCATACATCTGAATCATTTTCCTATTCAGTGTGGTTGCTGACTGTTACTGTAGCACCTAACTTCCTGCTTGAAAGGTATGTGAACAGCAAATGTCCAGACAAGCCTGTGTATCCATTTAATTCGGTCACAATCTTTGGTGGTTGCACAGACTACATGTATGGAGCCTAAGAAATCTACATACACAAAGTGGAAGCTATAGCACCCTCATATCTCCAGATAAGGATGAATACTGAGGATAATTTTCAGATAATTTCCCCCAAAACGTATGTTGTGACACCTCGTTAGACCTGTTTCAGCTAGCTGTTTCTAATGAGGGGTCACAATTTATGTTTCAATGGAGAAAAATGTAAAATTATCTAATAAGTATCCCTTTTGAACCTTCTTATCTGGAGCACTGAAAAGTAAAATGTTCAGTCCTTTTACAACACAATGGTCCGTAAAAAGACGTTCTACCGTAATTACCCTTAATTTTTGGCCAGACGGGTCTGAGCAAACACTGTAAACCCAGATCAAACTGCTTGATCTGGATCTACAACATTTGCAAGTCAATAAGCATCATTCTGATGCATTAATGTATGCAAAATCCGCTTTCTAAGAATTTGCGAACAATAATTGTCCAAACTTTCAGGTGTCCGAATATTTAGGGTCATTACAGTATCTTCAAAGTATTATATGGAGATGAAACCTACCCCACTTACCACGGTTGGGATAGCTGGATTAGCTGGATGTTTTCCCGGACTCAGCTTACTCTTCAACGCCTCCATCACAGACGTGTTCAGGGGTGATCCCTTAAACTCCTTTCCTTTACCCTTCGCTGCTAGCGAGTGACCAAGCTGAAGTTTTACAGGTGTTTTTTCAGTTTGTTCACTTAAACTGGCGAACCCAAAATCGTCCGACCTAACGCTTTTCACAGATTCTAACGCATCAAACAAATTCTGTCTGTCACTTTTAGACGATGAAACATTTAAATTAGAATATGAAGCTAAATTTTGAGATATGTTTTGGTTGTTTGCAAATGATTTTGTTGGACTTAGCACTATAGGAGAAGTTTGTGCGGTAAAGAGAGCCTCTATAGGCCGTACCTCAGTTTGAGAAACTTGTAACTGGTTTTGCACAGTTGTCACATTTGATATTTGAGATGTGTTTTGAAGTCTTGCTGCATCTGTTGTCAGCAGATTAGAAATAGTAGCAGGATGGTTTATCACAGAAGATTTAATAAGATCTGCAATGGAAGCAGTGACACTAGAAGGTTGAGTTCTCGGTTGACACTGAGGGTTAATGAATGGTTGAGATTGAGATGGTTGTGTTACAAACTGTGTTTGATCACTAACTCTTTGAGGCTGCATACTAATTCCACCTTCACTGTCTAAATCTATCACAACTGAATTACCACTAGAATTTGACAGACTGGGTTGATTCTGACTAGTTAATTGATTAGGATTAATTCTAGAACTCAACTCACTTATTCTGCCACCAGGTTTTTCAAGATTTGTAGATTCTGTCTGATACTGAACCTTTCCAGCAGCTATGCTTCTTGCTAAAGCTGTTGTCAATGCACTTAAAGACATTGTTTTTATATTCTTGTTATCACTGTTACTAACGTCACTGGCTGTTGAAACTGTGGCCGGAATATTGCTAGTCACTGAAGTACTATGTAACAAACGATTAATATTCACCGGAGTATTTCTAACAGCAACTTGTTGCACACTGCTTGACAATCTGTTTGCCTGTTGTACACTGGCTACTTGTACACTGCTTGCTAACCTGTTTGGTTGCACATTGTTTGGTTGCACATTATTTGGTTGCACACTGTTTGGCTGCACATTATTTAAAGGATTTGCTTGCACACTGTTCCCTAAACTGTTTGGTCGCACACTGTTTGCCACAGGTCTTTGTTTACTGGCTGCATTCATAACACTGTAATAGGAGTCTAAAATATCATTTGAAATATTCACATTTTGCAGCACATTACTTGAAACTGTATTCACACTTGGCATATTTGAATTAACTCCCTTCCCTTGTTCTTGCACTGCAATACTTGGACTAGGATTAGATTGAGAAACATTTGGGTCTAATCTTGCCATTTTTTGATTAACTGGTCCATTCTGCATTAATTGTCTTCTTTTTGCCGCTAATAATCTTTGTGCCATATCATATTGTCTTTTTCTAGCTTCTAACTGCTCAGGTGTGAGGTTAGAATTAGGTCCTGTTGTTTGAATTGCTGGTTGTGTGGCCATCCCAGGTTGCCTGTTAGCAAGACTATTCCTGTTCTGAATTGGTGGGCCGTGCTGGGCAGTTATGGTAAGATGACCTGGACTTTGAGCTGCCGTGTTGCCTACTGTTGGAGAAGTCACACTGCTACTGTTATCAACAACTTGCATTGTTGTACTAACCCCAGCCTCCGCATCAGACAATGGCATCAACCCAACTGGAGTAGGGATTTTTTTAATCACTAATTCTTTCCCTAAAGGGGTTCCTGCTGTCACCGACCCCTCTGAAGAAGACTCTGAGGCAGGGGCTGCCCCTTGAGGCTGTATGACAATTTTTGTATTGTGTGTTACTTTGATGGTTGTAGGTTTACCATTCAGGATCAAATACCCATCAGATGACACTTTGACACTTTCTGCCGTCTGTCGGACTGCCGTTATACCTGTTCCCGGTGCTGAGGCAAGAATCTTTATGATCTTTTGACCAGGAGCTAAACCAGCAGCCTTTTTGTGTACTACATTTACAGTACTGCTTGGTGGTCGAACTGAATTAGAATTAGGTGGCTGTCCGGAAGTATTTGGGTTTGACGGTGTCCCAATAGAGTTAGGATTTGGTGGTCGCCCCCTAAAAGAGTCGCCCGTAAGTGATTTAGCTATACCACCTGGAGTCTTTACAACTGTTTGGCTAGAAGGAAGTTTAGGCGCCAATGTGACTGTATTTGGATTAATTTTCCATTTGATTTCTCTACTGGCTGCCAGAGTAAGAACACCATCTGTGGGAATTTCTTCCCGCGGCATGATCATTATTCCCTGTGTTGTGGAAGGTTTCTGAGGGGAGAGCTGAGCCGCTGCACGTTGCTGTTCAGCTCTCTTACGTTTAAACGCTATCATTTCTTGAAGCAGGAGTGAGTTAACAGATGGAGAAATTTTTATTGGTTTACGTGGTTTCTTCAGCGGCTCAATATGGGAATCTTCATCACTTGAACTCTGCAAATCAAAAGGTTGCTATAGTAACAAAAACATTGGGAAACCTTAACACACCTTATACTTCTGGTTATAAGGCAGTGGATTTCCCATTCCAGATTTTTCACAATTTGTAAATCAGTCTTGTGAAATTCAGCTAAAAGATAGATTTCTTTTACAAAAAACAATCCCCAAAATCTAGATCCTTTTCAGATAGATCAAGATTTTCAGGATTGTTCTGGAAGAGAAAGAAATCCACCATCTTTAACTGAATATGTATGATAATGCCTGGTGGCCTCTTCTATCTTACATTTCAGATATATGTCCATATCCAGTGTAAGCAGCTGGGGATAATTCTCAAAAATGGAGACATTCTCTGCATTGGGGGACATTGTCATATACTCTAACTTTTTTTGACCTCTTTATGCACGATGTGTTAAAATTCTGTCTCCCGATCGGGAGACAGGAAATGGCCTCAATATAGCATTTCAGATTCAAGTTGCTATCTTCTGCTTGCATATTTATTGCATACTAAGCAATGCTTAACACTAAAATCACAATGAAACTAAACAATTCTTAAAAGTCTAAAATCTAGAAACCAGACCAGGATATATCATGCATTTCAGTAGTAATTGCAACAACGCACCATTTAGAAGCAACGGATAAAAATTAGATTTTGTTGGACTGGAGTCTCCCAATCTGGTTTTATATGCACTTTTTGAAAGTAAACTGAAAGTCTATAAGTATGTCATTTTATCACACAGTCTCCCGATGAGACTGTCCTCCAAATCAGAGACATTTTTATCTCCAAAACAAGAGACATTTCTCTAATCGAGGGACATTTGATTGTTTCAGGATGTGTTATCAAATCAGAGACATTTTTATCTCCAAAACAAGAGACATTTCTCTAATCGAGGGACATTTGATTGTTTCAGGATGTGTGTATTTTATAACAGAATTTGTATCCTGAGATGGCGACAATCGCTCAAAGAGGAAATTGTCTCTATTTTTGAGAATTATCCCCAGCTGGTAAGGTGTCTGATTTCATTAGTTATATTTTTTAGCCAAATATTTGACGTAAATGGGTTCTCTGCCAGTTTTTCAAAGGGAGACAACTTTTGTGACTTCCTGTTTGCTTCCATGTATGAGACCCTAACAATATGGGGTCTACTCTGACCGGAAAGAATTTCTCCTAGAGGAGCAAATTTTTTTACCTTTAAAGTTGACCCATGGGTCTACTCTTAAAGGAAAGAATTTGCTCCTAGTAGAGCAAATTCTTTCCCTTAAAAATTGACCAACATTGATGAGACAATAGTAACATTGTAGAACTGCTTTCTCTGAAAGACTACCATTAATCTAAAGGTCATTACAACATAATATTTGTACTTATAAGATGGCATACAAATTGTTTTATGGCACATCAACATCATCTATTTTCTCTGACTTTTTGTACATTATTTAGAGCCGGGCCGGGTAGCGCAATCGGTAGGGCACCCGACTCGTAAGTCGGAGGTCCTGGGTTCGAATCCCGGTCTGGCCACATACTTTCGTTTCTCCTTCCGCTGATTCAAGAAGGGCAGTTGTCAGTTACTGGCTAAAGTATGTGCACTTAGTACTGGTTAACCGCTTAGGTCTAAGCCTGCCCAGGAATAGTGTGATTAGGTTAACTGACCGTCCCGACATGACCTTAGTTGTTTACCGTGGACGTTAAGCATAAAATCAACAACAACAACAACAACAACATTATTTAGACTAGACACACAGCCATCTTGCTTGGAAAGATCTGCTCTGTTGATTTTTTTCAATTATCTTGTTCTGCTTTTTGTGCCGTCTTTATCTTTTCCTTTCCCATTTGGTGCTTAGGGTAGGATGGGGTAAGTGTCTGGTTAGGTTCCTGATCATTGCCTCCTAATCTACAACATTGTTTGTCCAGGAAATTCTGTTAATTATGGTAATTTTCAAATCCTACTCCAGGGGCCATATTTATAAAACGACTTAAGAGGTTGCTATGCTGTTGCTAAGGCTAACTATCTATGTAGATTCCCTACAACTATGAACTTTGCTCTTGAGGAACAGTCTTTTTCAGACTGTTTCTCTAGAGCAAATTTCATAGTTGTAGAGAATCTCCCTCATAGAAATTTGGCCTTAGCAACAGCATAGCAACCACTTAAATCATTTTATAAATATGACCTCCCCCCCCCCCCCCCCCCCCGAGCTGCAGGTAAGGCAGGTAAGGTGGGGTTTTGAAGATAATTCGGAGATACATTTTCTTATTTCTCAATAGCACCGTCTGTTGTGACCCCTCATTAGAACCGTCTCAAAGAGACGGTTCTAATGAGGGGTCAAAACATATGTTTCCGTGCAGAAATTTGGAAAATTCTCCCTAAATTATCCCTGCTACCCCTTCTTATCTAGAGCAATCCTACCTCCTGATCACTTTTCAAAGCATCATGGACAGTCTGTAAAGCTTTTGTCCCAGCCTGTCTTTTTGGCCGGTACTTTTTCTCAGTTCCTGTACCAGTAGTTTTTACCCCACCCGCAGTGAAATCCTCATCATTGTAATACGCATCAGTGGACTCATCTAACAGATGTCTCTTTACTAGTTTCTTCAGAACTTTCTCCATAGTCTTTGCACAGGATGTGAAATCTGCATATGCCAATAAAACATACAGTATACAGAGCTCCAGATAAGAGAGGGTACTGAGGATAATTTGAAGATAATTTTTCTTATTTCTCAACGAAAACATATGTTGTGACCCCTCATTAGAACCGTCTTGATGAGACGGTTCTAATGATGGGTCACAAAATGTTTTTATGGAGAAATATGCATAATTATCCCTAAATTATATCTGTTACCCCTTCTTATCTAGAGCACTGAGTATATGAACAAATGTAACTACATAATGAACTAAGAATTTCAGTATCATGTAACAACCATAAATTTAGAATCACAAAATAACGTACTTAAAATTTCATTTAAATTAAACAAATTAGTAACAAATTATACATTTTTAATTTTGCTATCTTGTAGTCTAATCTGAGTAGAAGTAATGCAAACAGAATTTGATTCTTTTGTCAGCAATCAAGAATTAACATATCGTGCAGTTAGAATTTCAATATCTAATCAGGACTAGGTATCCTGATGAAAATCTAAGAAGACATGCCCAGATTCATCGTTTTTATGACAATGACACTTTCAAAACTTTTCTGCAGATCAGAAAAATGCATGCTAGAAACATTTTTTTCTTTTTCAGTAACAGCTGCTATTTTGCAGTTAAATGAGACACAGTGAACAGACTTTTTTCCTGGGGCTAGCTGCCCAATATATACTTCGATTATTTGGCCCAGGATTTTGTATGAAGCTACTGATCGCTGATACATGAGCTAACAAACCATCACATAGCAAGACCTACCACTCTCAGGTCCATTAAATCTTCTACAGTTGTTGAACATCAGTCTGAAGTCCGACAGGAAATGATGCTGGGTTCTGTATTCTCTTAACTCCACCTTCTTCTCAATCTTTGATATATCCATTGGACGCTTTAAAAAATCAACATTGTATTACAGACAAGGGCCAAAAGTATTTCCACAAAAATATTTTCCCATAGACTTTAGTGCATTTGCATGTTTACAAGAAAATTAATTTTGGCATTTATCCTAGGCCAAGCATAAAATAATTACTATGGTTGAAAAGCTAAATGAATTATGCAATAAAAATTGTTTACAGAACTAAATTCTGACCCCTCAGCATGGAGAAACAGCTTGTCAAACTTTGTGTAAATTTTGAAATTACCAAGTTTCCATTGACGTTAATGGTGATGTCACGAAAAATCGGACCAGTAATTCAAACGTTAAAGTTAAAGTCATGCTGTTTGAGAAAAGGGTAAACTACCGAAATAAAACAAATATATTGCATGCTATATTCTTTCAGCTTTCTACCAGTACCAAATTTTTTGTAATCCGTTTAACTGAAGTGCCAAAATATAATTTCCTGCAAACATGAAAATACACTGAAGTCTATGGGAAAATTCATTTTGTGGAATTACTTTTGGCCCTTGACTGTAACCCTGAGACTGTAAAGCAGATATCAAAATAAAAGTCTGCAAAACTTTAAAAAATATTTTGTCCACAGTATATCATGTTAGGAACTCAAAAACTAGAAGGCCAACAGTGTAGATCCAGATGAGGCGGCTCATTATGACTATTTTTGTTTTTGGGGCTTTTAAGGTTTAATAATTTCAAAACATTTTTTCTTTTCATTGCCATGCACTAGCAATAGTATGAAGGGTGTTCCCTTATGATATCGCAAGGATGTCATTTTGACATCACTATGGCTGCAATGATATGCTATTCAGTCTGCAGACAAAAAATCTGACACCCAAAGACATGTACTAACTTTCATAGGCACTTCCCTTAACCCTACAATTACAGAAGTAATTCAACAGAATATTGTCACTATAAGCATCTGCAGGAATCCCCCAGTTAACAATTTTATTGAAAGGGCGAAAATCTCCAAAAAGTGTTTAAATTGTCATGTCCAATGCCAAAATTATTCATGGCATTGTCAGTTACATCAAAATGCCTACTGTGTTTGTATTGTAATAAGATAGGAGAATAACCTTCCAAAATTACCGAAAATATGTAAATCAGTCTTTATCCAGCTATAAAAAGACAGATCTGGCCCCAAGGTTATAAAACTTGCTTCATGCTCAACTCAGCTGAGCATGAAATTTTACCTGCTAATGAATAGCAAGTTATTGACAAGTACTGTTGTTTTCTTGCTCAGTTAAGCTGAGTATAAAATTTTCTCTGCTTATCAATATGAAAATGCCAACATAAGTTGGCATTTTCATATTAATCAGCAGAGAAAACTTCATGCTCAGCTGAGTTGAGCACGAAAAAAGTTTTATAACCTCGGGCCCTGGCTTTTTGAGATTGTTTTGGAAAGGAACCATGTCTTCTACTAGTAATCAAAGAAACAGGGTATTCAGATCCTCTGTGGGTGCATTCAGCGTTCTCCCACTGGCAACCACAGTTTGTACCAATAGGTGGCCAAAAGTGCCCAACAATATGATGGACTAACTCAGTGGCCTTCAATGTCAGCAGCATCCAGCTGTTAGCCATCCACTACTAAATATCAGATGTACCCAAACTGAAGTAAATTTGATTAGGCACAAGTAATTTGCAGATGCATTTAGAAACCCTTGGTCTGTAAAGAACACTTGCTCTAGTGTTAAGACTGATGTTGGTATGGACAGCATGGTATGTGACTACTAAATTATGTACATATGTACTTGCTTCCAGATGTTGAGAGCCATTTTGAAATTGCATCATCAAAGTTGCATAAGCTCTGGGCCTGCATTAAAATCAATCAAAATTGATAACACACCATCAACATGGTTGCCAATGGGTACCAAAGGCCATCATTGGCTACCACAGCCACTTTTGGTAGCTGAAGGAAGAATTCTGAGGGCATCAATTACAAGCTTTTGTCTTACCTTGATCTACTGATCTAGCGGTCCCAGGTTTGAGTCCCGCTGGAGGCGGGAATCTTTTCAATCTTAAATGGGGTTCCATTGCACACAACCTTTCATTATCACCCACACATCCTCCCGATATGAAAGAAATACTGTTTAAAAGGATGTAAAATTGCAAGTCATCCATCCATCCATCTTACCTTGATCACATCATGGTATCCTGGAGCTTGGTCTTCTGTTACTGGCTCCAAGAATGGCCAACAATCTGGATGATTTCTCATCCCATCAATTACTGAAATATGAATTATCTATTTAAGACAAATGGGATCAGTTTTATGTTTTTTCTGCTATTTTATAAATGCAGATTACTTTCGTGGCTTCCTGTTCACTTCTCTGTAAGATGTAGTCATTCCAAACGGGGCAGAACCAAGAGCGAGGGTTGGCGGTGACTGCAAACCAGTTAAGCTCCCCCCCCCCCCTCCAGTAATTTCATTACTGGCCATCCCAAGATGACACTTCTGTTTTGGTTCTTCTTGGTTGTTTTATGTGTTGTTTGTTGCTATGTCTGTAATTGATTTATTATTTGTTATGTTAAACTTGCGTAGTAACCACCTACATGGGACATGGGAAATGGCTGTTCACATGGCTGCCGCTGATGATGTCTTTGGTGGTGACTAATTTTGTGTTGTCTTTTTCCCACATGGTGTCCTGGGTGGGATCTGGGATTGAATTGTGACAGCTCCTGAAAATTTTCCTATTTACTTTTACTCATAAAGGAAATAGAGGATCTTACATGAGTGCTCATGTATTATTGAATTTATTAAACGAGTTGGGGAAAAAGATAAAATGCGAGGCTAGGCCGAGCATCTTATCGTTTTTCCCCAACGAGTTTAATAAATTCAATAATACAGGAGCACGAATGCAAGATACTATTTATCATATGACACTAAAATTGCACTTTACTGGCAAATTTTGAACTAAAAATTCACAATTTCGCCATTAGAAAACTTGACGTTTTTATGGACGCCAACGTATAACGTTACGACTTAATTTGCACATTTAATCCACTAGTGGATTATCACTTTTAATGCATGGCTTTATTATACTCTCAGATGCGACGTCATATGATAAAGAATTTTTTTCTAGTGTTTTCATTCACCTTACACTTTTTACAATTCCATCATCATTGCTAACTGATAAATCAAAATGTTCGAAATTTTAGTACAATTAACCCTTTTTTGACCAGTGGACTTGTTCATCCATATTATCTGGAGGAGTCCATTTCTAGTTTTAGTGGTTTCTAGTGGATGTTTTCATATTTATTGTATTTTGAACAGAAACTCCTGGAAGCTAACACTGTAGACCCCGATAAGATGCTGCTGCATTCTGGAGCATCTAAACTGAGTCTGCACTATTTGCATCTGTCCCCAAAACAGGTTTCCAGCCTTAAAATGGAGTAAGAACTTCTCATCATGAAAATAGTACGCAACTCCATGAATACCTCATGGACCATGGTTTGGTGAACATTCAATCATAAATGAGCCGTGACACGAGAAAACCAACAAAGTGGTTGTGCGCCCAGCACAGACTCAGATCAGCCTGGGCATCTGCCCAGTCTGATCAGAGTCTTCACTGTCCGAATGGAGGTAGCTTAGACCCTTAGCTACCATTAAAGTGCTCAGACTGGGTGTTTGCCCAGGCTGATCTTTGCTGTCCACATGGAGGTAGCTTTGACCCTTAGCTATCCTTAAAATGCTCAGACTGGGTGTTTGCCCAGGTTGATCTGAGTCTGCACTGGATGCACAACCACTTTGATGGTTTTTTCGTGTCATGGCTCATATATAAACTACAACAAGAATTCCGCGGAACGCTATATCGCACCTGCTTAACACCTTTACTTTAAGAACTTGATAAAAGTGTCATTTTGAAACATATTTATTCAAAATTCATTCAGTAGTTTATGGCATATTATCATTTTCATGTTTTGCGCTATTTTTAGTAACGGTGGATGGTTGCCATCTTGGATGGTCAATTTGAAAAAATCATGGAACAGTTTCATGCAAGGATCATTATGATACACATTTAGTCCAATTCCATTCAGGGGCTCTTGAGATATTGTCATTTTCATATTTTTCTATTTTTAGTAACGGTGGCTGGCAGCCATCTTGGATCATCTCCATTCGCTTAAATTTCAAAGAACTCCATTTAAGGACCATTCTGACTACATTTGACCTAAATCTGTTCAAGTGATTTTTAGATATTGGCGTTTTAGCAAACTCGGACTCGTAAACAGAAAGTAGGTCACTGTGACCTAATTCCGCTACAGATTTTTTTCATTTTGATAATTTTTAAAACCAAGGTCTCATTACTGCTCCACATAAAATTTCAGCCAAATATACCTAGTGGTTCTGGAGAAAATAGTGATTTTAATGTTTTTCCTATTTTTAGTAACAGCGGCCATCTTGGATTCTGGACCAAGCTGAATTTTGTCATTCAGAAGCCCTATAGTCTGGAAATGCAGCATGTGAAATTTGAGAACCATGGGTGCAGTGCTTTCAGAGAAAAAGTCATTTGAATGGACTTAAAATTTAGGGTCGACGTAAATGTGAACGGACGGACGGACGAACGGGTTGACGGACGGACGGAAAACCGGACGCCTATATCGCACCTTGCCTAAAGCAGGTGCGACAAAAACACGGATTTAATGCCTAAAATTTTGCAACTCTGGTGAGTCAGAATAACATTATTTGGATAAGACCCAGGAGGCAAGATCCAAGCAGGATTAGCCCCTGGAACGTTATCTCCACTTATTCCCTGGCAAGCACTGATATAACTGATACCTGAGAGGCTTATCAGTATATCAGTGCCTGTCTCCCTAGACTTTTTCTAGCTTTGATAAGAAATGATTTTTCTAACTGAGGGTTGCTGTACTATTCTGTGTATCAATCAAACATTAAAAATTTCTGGATTTTGAAATTTTACACAAAGATAGGTGAAAAAATTATCTACAAGAACATACCAAACACATGCAAAATTCTGAATTACATGCAGGCTGGGTGATGAGGAAACAAACTCACTCTACCACTTGACAGGAATAAAATCCATTTTAATCCATGAAAATAATGAAAAGTCATGAATTCCACAATAAATTAATAAATTTATCATAGATTTCATCACTTTTCATATTCTCATAAAATATCACTGATCCCTTTTCTTTTATAATATCCATAAGTCCAATGAGAATCTCCAGGAATATACTCCCAAAAGAGAAGAAAATATTTCCATGATGAATGAGTAAAAGAAACACTTTTAGCACTAATATATACACTAAAATATCCATAATTCCAATGAGAATCTCCAGGAATATACTCCAAAAAGAGAAGAAAATATTTCCATGATGAATGAATAAAAGAAACACTTTTAGCACTAATATGTACACTAAAATATCCATAATTCCAATGAGAATCTCCAGGAATATACTCCAGAAAGAGAACAAATTATTTCCATGATGAAGAAAACACTTTTAGCACAAATATTTACACTAAACCACTGTGGAAAAATACAACAAGAGGCCCACGGGCCACAAAGCTCACCAGATCTCTAGCTCAAAATTGCTATCAAATTTGTATAGGCTCAGAATTGCTGTCAATTCGTACAGGCTAATACAAAATATACAACTACAAAGTCTCAGTCTGACATTCTGTTGAGTTGCTAACAAAATATATAACTGATTGCAGTAAATGCCATTTTTTAATTTTCCCCATTGCAAGTCAATGCAAACCTAAGTTGCCACAGCAACCAAACTAAAGAGAGGATTTTATAAAAAAACAAAAAACCCATAAATTTTCAATCATCCTGCCTAAGGATACTACAGATGAAATCTGGGCCTTATCTGCCCAGTGGCTTCTGAGGAGATAATTTTTTTTTTAAGTATTTTTTTCCCATTTTTTGCATTTTGGTTTCCATGGCAACCAATAAAAGGAGCAGTGGGCAAAAAAAACCCACATAGCTAATAAGAGACTTCTCAAGGAACAATCTATAAAAGTTTTGTCAACATATATGCAATGGCTTGGCAGTGAATGCCATTCTTAAATTTTCCCCATTATAAGACAATGTAACTCTAAGTTGCTATAGCAACCAAACTAACGGGCTGATTTTCATAAAAAACATAAACTTTCAATCCCCCAGCCCAAGGATGCCACAGATAAAATCTGGGCCTTATTGGCCCAGTGGCTTAAGAGAAGATACTTTTTGAAATATTTTTTACATTATTTTTTACATTTCGGTTTCCATGGCAACCAATAAAAGGAGCAGTGGGCAAAAAAAACATACAGCTGATAGAAGACATCTCAAGGAACATTTCTATAAAAGTTTTATCAACATATCTGCAATGGCTTGGCAGAAAATGCCATTTTTCAATTTTCCCATTATAAGTCAATGGGAACTCTTAAGTTGCCATAGCAACCAAACTAAAGGGCCCATGATCATAAAAAACACAAACTTTCAGTCCCCAAGCCCAAGCATGCCACAGATGAAATCTGGACCTTATGGGCCCTGTGGCTTCAGAGGAGATAATTTTTTAAGTGTTTTTTCCATTTTTTTTTTGCATTTCGGTTTCCATGGCAACCAGTAAAAGGAGCAGTGGGCCAAAAAACATAAAGCTGATAGAGGACATCTCAAGGAACATTTCTATAAAAGTTTTATCAACATATCTGCAATGACTTGGCAGAAAATGCCATTTTTCAATTTTCCCCATTATAAGTCAATGGGAATTCTAAGTTGCCATAGCAACCAAACTAAAAGGCCAATTTTCATAAAAAACACAAACTTTCAATCCCCCATCCCAAGGATGCAACAGATGAAATTTGGGCCCAATCGGCCTAGTGGCTTCAGAGGAGATGTCGTTTAAATGTGTTGACGGACGACGACGACAGACGACGACGACGACAGACGACGACGACAGACAACGACGACGGACCATTGCCTATCCTATAAGCTCCCCCGGAGCCTTCGGCTCTGGTGAGCTAAAAAGATAATTATTATAGAATAAAAAAATATAATCCAGTGGCACTCATCCACTATAGGTGAGTGTCACCAGACTACATTTTACTTTTCACTATAATTATCTTTTTACTTTCCATTTTTTCCTTGAAATTTACACTTTTCTTACACATTTATGAACCTTTCTTGAGAACACAAAAAAAACTGAAAAAGCTTTCTTCTTACACTATAATAAACTAAAGAATACATGCACTTTTATTTTTATATTTTTTTTTTCTCACTTGAGGTGAGCACTTCAAGATTATTTACACTTTATACAAGATATGCACAGATCTTCACTTTTTCTTTGCCAAGTCCCTGTGGTATGGCTGGAAACAATCAACACACAAATGAACTGTCAACAAATCCAGATGACATCACGGCGGCGCTTATCCTTGGAGCATTGTCGACATCTTCCGCGTTTGTCTCCTTTCGAGCTGAAGTGGCCAGCCTGGACTGTGGCAAGAGCAGCAGTTTCGTTGTCTGTGAAGTCAGATATCAGGAGTTTGGCAAGGCACATCCGGAAGTCCACCATGGTTCTCATTTTTGCCCTGTTGTTCTTGGTTCTTCGTTGATGGTTAGCTGATTCACGCATCAGAATGAAACCATTCGTGGCAGCAAGGTCAAACAAAAACCAAAATAGGTAGTGCCACCATTTCTTGGATGTTCGGTAAGTACTGTATTCCGTTCTGAGCTGATCAGCTACATCTACCCCATTCATGTTGTTGTTGTATTCTGGGATTATGGTTGGAGCTGGAACCTGAAGGACTTCACCGGTTCTGGACTTGCGCTGGACGGCTGTTACCAAATTTGCAGGGTTCTCAGCAGTGGACAAAGTGTAAATAGGCTTCTTGTCCATCCACACACAGGCAGTAAGATGACCTTTGGTTGCTGTCTTGAACTGTCCCTGATTTTTTACATCCCTTTTGTGCAGAAGCTGAATAGGGTACCCCTTTCTGTTATTCCGTACTGTCCCTCTCAGGTAAGTGTCATTGCGCAGAAGCTGATGAGCTAATTCTGGACTGGTGAAGTAATTGTCGGTATTCACAATGTGGAAATTCCCCCAAATACTGCGTGTTAGGTCCAGTACAACTCTTGTCGCGAGACCAACTTCCCTGTTATTACCTTCTCTGCCTGTATACACCTGAAAATCGTTGGTATAGCCATTGGTCGGATCAGCACCCATCCATACTTTTATGCCATATTTTGTTGGTTTGGCCGGTAAATACTGTCGAAAGGATAGTCGACCTCTGAATTTTATCATTGCCTCATCAACAGACACATTCTGGTGTGGATTGTAATTCCGTAGACAGGCATCCTGTACTGCTTGAAGAACCGGTCTTACCAAGTGGAGTTTATCATGCCCAGGCTGTCCTCGTTGTGGATTTCGGCGTCGGTCGGCAAGATGAGAGTACTGACTGATCTTGTCAAACCGGTCTCTCTTCATAACTCTGCGAATGTTGAGATTGCCAAACAAGGAATCTGTAGACCAGTACATGGCAGTCTGTGGAAGTTGGAGAATGCTCATGTATACTCTCATTCCTAACCAGGCCATCATTTCTCTCACATTCATCTCCCTCCAGTTTGGGTCCGGTCTTTGTGCAATCTTTTGTCTGGCATAAAGATTGGTCTGGGCAACAATTAGTTCTAGAAGAAACCTTGGGAAGAAAAGGTCAAAGAAATCCAACTCATTGTCAGCAGGTCCAAGAATTATGGTAGGGCCAGGTTGGGGTCCTCCAAACGGTGATTTCCTGATGTCAGACCTATCATTTACTTGCCAGCGAGCTTGCTGTGCGTCAGCATCATCATCCGAGCCATCGCTCTCGCGATCCGACGGGTCCTCTTGAAAATCGGACAAGTCTGCGGTATGCACACTTGAAACTGACGAATTTCCGTCAATTTCAATGTCACTTTCTGCCGCATCTGACCCAAAACCCGAGAATTCGCCATCACTAGAGTCAGACGCCATTACATCGTTACCGATCGCAAGCTGTGGTGGCCGATTTTCGTCGTTTTCCATGATTTTCAACCTCAATTTTCTCTTTTCCTTCGCGGTAAACTGTTTTGAATTTCTATTTCCTGGTTTGGAAATATCCGAACAGCGTTTGTAAACTGCTTTCTGATTGGTCCAAAATCTTACTATGGGATAGTTTTGGGTTTTGTAGACCAATGGTGAACGCCGCTTATAAGCGACGCTCGGGAAGTGCAATATTTATTATCGAGCCGCATTTTCGCGTCACACGGTGTAGTGATAAGAAATTACCTGTCGCATTAATGCGGCGCTCGGGAGATTATCGGAGTTTTACACGCCGCATATATGCGACGCGAGGGGATAATGAGTTAAGCAGTATTAATACAGTAGTTTCATAATTCCAGAAGAGTTTCACAGACAGTACTTATTAGAAAATAAACCAAACATACCTTTCGTCAATGCCTGGAAAGACTCATCATCCAAAAAATCTGTCCTACAACAACAAATACAGAGTACTGATAATCACACTGGCCTGGCATTCAACATCCACAACGTACTATTAAACTCGATTGTTTTCGCATACTTCTTAGATTTATTTCAAACTATCATTCTTACGGACCCGGCAGTTTGTTATACCTCTTAGTCAGATCAGATTTTGGAAGAAATTCTGTGTAGTATAAATACAGTGCTTGAATAAGTTTCTACATCAATTCGTTGCCTAGTCGCTGTAGCCAAAAAATTGCTTTCAAGCATTTCTTGAATATGCATGTGAATTCAGTAAAACTTTTGATTCCTATTTCAAGAGTCTGGGAGTTGGATGGTCCGTGAGACTATACTTCTAAAACAAACTTATCCTGATGAGCGGAACAAGCAAGTTTCATGTACATTGTCTTCGTTACCTGTGTTGAATGCCAGACCAGTGTGATAATGTACATGGGGAAACTTTTGGCTTTTTTTTTTTTTTTTTTTTTTTTTTTTGAGTTAAAGGAAACAGTCTCAATATGTTTTTGCACTAACCAAATCTATCACCCTCTGTAACAGTTTTATTACCACAAAACTTAGCTCTAAACTTCTGCATACAAATTAAGTGTAGTTGAAGGGAAATAACTCTTCAAACACTGATATATTATGTGATGAGTTGATGAGAATAGTTGAATTCATCTGGTTTTTTTTGTTTTGTTTTTTCCTTTTTGACAAATCCAGTTTTAACTGGCTTGATATACATGTACCATATTTCCGTGGCTATAAGACGAAGGTTTTTCCCTTCCTAAACAATCCTAAAAATCTAGATCCATCTTATAAGATGGATCTAGATTTTCAGGATTGTTTTGGATTTTTCCCTCCCTAAACAATCCTAAAAATCTAGATCCATCTTATAAGATGGATCTAGAATTTCAGGATAGTTTTGGATTTTTCCCTCCCTAAACAATCCTAAAAAAAAAAATTCCATCTTATAAGATGGTTCTAGATTTTCAGGATTGTTTTGGATTTTTCCCTCCCTAAACAATCATAAAAAAAAAATTCCATCTTATAAGATGGATCTAGATTTTCAGGATTGTTTTGGATTTTTCCCTCCCTAAACAATCCTAAAAATCTAGATCCATCTTATAAGACGGATCTAGATTTTCAGGATTGTTTTGGAAGGGAAAACCACATCTTATAGTAGAATTTGGTAAGACTGAAAGATATTTAGGGTCTAGAAAGGGTAAAAACACATTTTATAGCCAAAAAATATGGTAACTGGCTTGAATTATATGTGAACAGTTCCCTAAAGTTGCCTTGTAATGTAAATGAACATTTTAATATAAGCAGTTTGAGTTTATGTATCTGCTATGATTCATTATGTTTTGCATTGGTTGTAAAGTATGAATTTTGAAGCTTGGAATTTGATACACTATTCAGCTGCATAAGCAGTATGAATTACTTAAAATCAATTCTTTGAAACTTTCAAAGTACGGTTGGTTTTATTGGAATACAGCTTGAAAGTTTCAATCCATGGTTTAAAACTTATAAGAAGTGGTTATTTTAAAACTTAGGTCTAAAAGTTTAGCGGTTTTGCAAAGTTAAAACCTAGGATACAAAATCTGAATATTAGAAATAAAATTTTGGTAACTAGGAATGAGCTCCAGCAGTAAGTTACCTGCTCTCATCAGAGTCAAAGTCATCCTTGTATCTCTGGGCTGGCAGACCTGTATATATCAGTTCTGGTGGTATCTCTTTACCCTCCGCCATCAAACGAGCTCTCTCCTCTCGCATCGATAGTCGCTTAGCTCTTTCTGTTAATATATATTACAAAGTCTTACAAATTTTTCTGTTGACATTATATCCAAAGCTATACATCCAAAATCATAAATCCATGAAACACTTTACAAATCCGCAATCTTTAGATAACATACATGGACGACTATACAGAGGTATGATAGGCATCACCTTCCTATTACAATACACCCACCAGATTGAAGTATCTGAGGAACTAGTTAGTGGCACTGAATGTAGTAACTCAAAGCATGCAAGTATTTCAGCTGTGACCATAATATGCAGGCATATTGTAAGGCCTCCCATAAAAAATTCTAATATAGAGGATATATATATATACCGTATGCCCAATTTTCCAAAACTTCTTTGGGAGGGGGACAGAAAGGAATAGGAATATATGACAAGTAAAGTATGGTAATTCTGAAAGTTTTTCAAGATAAATCAGGCATTACGTCAGAAAACTCCTCAATATTCTAGTGTTTACAAAGTATTAATTCTGGACATTTCTTTAGACCCGCTAATGCAGTTCTTAGAGGCCTTTAACCAATTAATGCCTAGTGTCCAAGTAAACAATACACACCCAGATCTCACACTGCAGAACACAGTATCTGATCAAGTTCTACACTGTTTGCATTAACCACAGAAACACAGAGCTCTAGATAAGAGGGGGTATTTGATGATAATTGAGGGACAATTTTTTTCATTTGTCATTGAAACCATATGTTGTGACCCCTCATCTGAACTGTCTCGTCGAGACGGTTCAGATGAGGGGTCACAACATATGTTTTTACACCGAATTAACAAAAATTATCCCTAATTATCACCAAATACCCCCCTCTTATCTACAGCTCTGGAAACAAACAATGATGATCAAACCAGACACCCCTAAAACTGGCAACAGACCAGTCTGTACTATGAGGTAGAAGGGTCCACTTGTCATCAATGGGTTCACTTTCTCACCTTCTCTGGCTTTCACCCGTTCTTCCCTCAGTTTATTTTCTTCCTCTAATTTCTGGTGTTCTTCCTTAAGTCTTCTCTCTTCTTCCGCTTCTTTGCGAGCTTTGTCCTCCTCAGCAGCAGCCTCTGCCAGGATCTTCTCCTGTAAGTGATAAAATGATAATCTATAGTACAACCTCATATAGCATTACTCATTATAATGCTGTTTTGAGTATAACACTATTTGCCTTAGATGTTCCT
The DNA here is from genome assembly GCA_963989385.1 of Ctena decussata. NCBI lineage: Eukaryota > Metazoa > Mollusca > Bivalvia > Lucinida > Lucinidae > Ctena > Ctena decussata. The sequence goes on from OZ022508.1 coordinate 21,599,468, forward strand.
TTGTATTTTAACCCTTTTTAGACCGGATACCCGTTTTGGGGACATTATGCAAACAGTGCAGACCCAGTTCAGACGCCGCAAAATGCGGCGTCTGATCAGGGCCTACATTGTTTGCTTGCAGGAATTTCTATGCAAAGTACAATAAAAGTGAAAATATTCACCAGAAACCCCTAAAACTAGAAATGGGATATCTGCATGATAAGAATGGACAAGTCCACTGTTCAAAAAAGGGTTAATCACAATGAGATTAAAATACAAAGGAATTGAAGGAATTGATGGACAGATGACTTGCAATTTTACATCCTTTTTTAACAGTACTTCAGTCATAGCAGGACAATGGGAGAGTGATAATGAATTGCTGTGTGCAATGGAAGCCAGTTTACAGTTGGAAAGATTTCCACCTCCAGTGGGTCTTGAACCGGAGACTGATAGATCAGCAGGCCAGCACTTAACCTACTGAGCTACTAGGGCTCTGGAATAAAAGAATAATAAGAATTTATGGTGGCTATCTTAGAGTAAGGAAAGTAAGTCATGCTCTATAAACAATGGCGATTCTGCTGGGATAATGACCTGTATTCTCTTGATAAAGCTTGAGTGAAGTTTCACCCCAAATTTCTAACAGAGCAAAATGCAATGGGTAGATAAAAAGTGTGGTTGTGCTGTACACAGCATGAATACTGGGTGAAGATCAGCAATTCTAATGCACTTATGTATGTAACGCGACGTCTGATTGGATAACGTCAAAAATTTGCGACAGTATATTCTACGATATACTGTCGCAAATCCAACGTCATTATAAAACGTCGCTTCTCATTGGCTGACATTTGGTTTTACGCAGCTGAAGGCGCTAGCAATGTGTGCAAAGAAGTACACTTTGGAAGGTGAAAATGTGAAAAAGTGCATTAGAATGGGGATAACTGTATTGAAAATTGTCATTTGGGGAGGTAAATCGTCGGTTTTATGGTCGCAAATTCCGTTTTACGGCTCCGCTGGTGCGTCGCCGTAAAACGAAATTTCCGACCATAAAACCGACGATTAACCTCCCCAAATGACAATTTTGAATACAGTTATCCCCTAAGTGACCCGAGATGTGGAGACACTGCCATGCCATGTACAAGGTCTCATCAGAAAAAATATCTTTTCTCTGAGAATGCGAACAGTGCTGATTCAGACAATGCAGCTCACTATGAGCTGAATCAACTGAATCAACACAGTTTGCAAATGCAACTAGTTATGTCTTTAGCTCTTTAATGCATCATACCTGCTCCATCTTTTCTTTTTGTTTCTGAGTGATTCTGGCTGACTTTCGGAGCTCATTTTCTCTCTGTCGTCTAGCCTTTTCTTTCTCCTGAAAATATAGACAAGATAAGTCTTCTGGTGTGCTAATATATATATATACATAGGACCATAACAGATTCTTCAAAACTTTATGAGGAAGCCATTACATGAAACATCACGTGTTAGAAAACTTATCGGTAGGGGTGGTTTGAACATGATGGTTATGGGTAGTAGGGTTAGGATACTGTTTTTATGTTTAAAGTTTACTTTCGAACATTAAGAATTATAAGGATGAGCGACACATGACAAAGCCATTCTCTTAATTACTGTATTTCTTCTAATAAATGCCCGAGAGCACTACAACTCATATGCCCTACAAATGACTTTCTCAAGCCTAAATTTGGGCAATGAGTAACCAATTTTGCTTGGCTAAAGCCATCTTAGTGGAGTTTAGCTGCTTCTTCTAAGAGAAAGTGAGTGGGGGCATTCATTAGAGGGGGGCATTAATTAGCCCATTCCATTCGGGATACCCTTTTAGGGGAATCTGGGCCAACAGTTTGGATCCAGATCAGGCAACACAAAAGTGTGGCCTGATCTGAGATCCAAACTGTTTTCTGTCTAGACATCATTTCTAACTAGAGTTAGTTAGACCAATATTGTCAAAATATTCTTTATTTTTGATGCAGACGACAATTTCAGCAGACGACAATACCCAGAATGCAATGGGTTAGAATACAGTATGATAAGAGCTGTGACACAGAGCTGTGACATTTTCGTCATCTATCTAATAACTGAGTCAGATCAAACTCTGATTCACTATTAACTCTTTAAGCACCAAAAAGCAGATGACAAATTTACTGTATGCAAAAATTTAAAAAATGCCTTGTCCAAGACATTTCATATTTAGAATTCAAAGACTAGAGGGCAAACAGTGTAGATCTAGATGAGGCGGCTCATGAGCCACCTCTTCAGGATCTATACTGTTTGCAAATTTTGCTAATTTCATCACTGGGGCTTACAGAGTTAAACGTCATTCTGGACTTTGATAAAAATTGTCAATCACATTCTATAAGCTATCAGACATGAACTAAATATAGCAGCGGAATCTAGTCAGAATTTGCACTGACAAAGCAGAAGACAATTTCCAATAAAAGTCGCAAGAGTCCTAAATATTGACGAGCATAAACTAATTTGTCAATAATTATTCTGAAATATGAACGATCTGAATTTATTATCGGCAATGACCCAAAAATAGCTGGCAGAATGGCTGGTAAACAGTGGTGAGGTGCAGTTTGATCTGTATCTACTGACTAACAGTGTTTCCTATTTATTGACTGCAAGGACTCGGATTAGCCTATGCAGCTAAATAGTCCGCGTTCGCAGCAACCATCAATGGAATTCTTAGATGTTTATTCAACAACAAAGATTGATCTGACCAATCTGCTAATCAGCCCGCAGGCTGTTCAGTGTCAGGCATTTTCACATGGTATATTTTCTCAAGGCTTGGCTCATATACAAGCCACGACATGAGAAAACCAATATATTGGCATGTGTGCCTAGCAAAAACTCAGATCAGCCTGGGCATTTGCCCAGTCTGATCAGTCTTCGCTGTCTGCATGGAGCTAGTTAGACCCTTGGATACCCTTTAAGCGCAAAGCAAAGACTCTGATCCGACTGGGCTGATGCCCAGGCTGATCTGAGTCTTCGCAGGGCGCACATGCCACTTTGTTGATTTTCTCGTGTCCCGGCTCATATGATGACAACAATATTGGTGGTGAGACACAATGTGGTTCTAGATTACAAATACAGCTACTCTTCAATTAGAAATAAATGAGGTGTGAAAACTACCTGTGGAATATTTTAGTGATCATTTCTAATTTACTACCATTGGTTTGTGACCGCCCTGGCGATTGATGTTTGCAAAACCATGATGGGCTCCAACACCCACCCCTAGGGGTCCCACTGATCAAAAGGTGGGTAAACAAAAGGGTCCCTGTGTCCTAGGGGTTAGCATATTATCAATATTGAAATCAAATAATTTTGTATCTTTTATCGATTTAAAAGCTTCAGTTTTCAAAAGTTCCATTGCAGGGTTATACAGTTCACCCAAACTATCATTTACTTTGAACAGTAATATTTCATTAACAATCCAAGACACAAATTAACATAAATTTGCACTGGTAATATCAGAAATTTGAAGTTTAGCAATGCCTTATTTCTGCTCAAAATTATTCAGTTAAGGATGCTCCTATACTTAACGGAAGGATTTTTGAAGAATGTTTTTATAGAGCAAAAAAATATCAAAGAAGTCACATCAGATACCCTAAAAGTTCTAAGTACTGGAACAGAAGGCCTGAGCAAACAGTGTAAACCCAGATTAGACTGCTCCTAAGAGGAGCAGTCTGTCCCGGGTTAACCCTGTTAACCATTCCAGCACGTTACTGCAGTGTAAACTCAATCTGTTACATTTTAAGGACAATTATAGTAATTATTTTACATGCCCCAATTTTCTGAGTTTTTAAGGTAATTTCAGTATCTATGACTCTGTGACACATAATCTGAGCCGCGACAGAACAAAACCAACTAAGTAGCATGTGCCTTCCAGCAAAGACTCCGATCAGACTGGGTATCCACCTAGTCTAATGACTCATTGCACCCTTAATAAGTAAAGGGTCTAAGTTAGCTTCATTCAGACAGCAAAGACTCTGATCAGACTGGGCAGATGCCCAGGTTGATCCGAGTCTTCGCTGGGCTCACATGCCTCTTTGTTGGTTTTGACGTGTTGCGGCTAAATTATGTTAAATAGTTACAAATGTTGACGCAATTTCAGTTCTGCATAAAAAGTTTTTATTTGCATAATTCAATAATCAACAGCTGCTTCCGTAGTTATATTAAAGGATGATGTAAAATTACCAGGTGATTGGAAAATTAACCTTTCTATGCCTGTCAATTAATTTTACCATGTGATTCCTTACAACACACATACCGAAAACTTGCCATAACAAGACCTGTCAGCGGGACAGGATAGCTTGCCTGACAGCGCCTTGCCAACACCTAAAAAACTTTAACGTAAAACTTTAACATTTTGCTAATGCACCGCCGCCGCCCTCACCGCCGACGCCGTAGGTAGTACAACAGCTCTTCTTGAACTTTGTTCAGGCGAGCTGAAAACAAGTCAAGGTCAACCAAGGGTCATCATTTATATTTATATACAGTCCCAGATGCTACATACCAAGTTTCAAGGCCCTGTAGTTCAAGGTTTTTTCCATACATGGGCATGGCAGCCATCTTGGTCATGTGATCTGGACAAATATATACACTTTCTTTCCACCTAACAACAACATCCCCTGAAGGCTGCTTGTAAAACTGAATTGAAATTGGCAGTACTTTCATAGGAAATGATGACAAAGGATGGACGGCAGACAACCCGAGACTATCATCCTCTATGTTCCAACAGAGCTATTGGCTCAGGGGAGCTCAAAATGAGTACAAGATATGAGCTGCGACACAACAAAACCAACAAAGTGGTTGTGCGCCCAGCGTAGACTCAGATCAGCCTGTACATCCACCAAGGCTAATCACTCTTCGATAAGCGCTTAAAGGGTAGCCAAATGTCTAAGCTACCTCCGTGCGGACAGCGAAGACTCTGATCAGACTGGGCGGATGCCCAGGCTGATCTGAGTCTGTGCTGGGTGCACAACCACATTGTTGGTTTTGTCGTGTCATGGCTCGTATTAGCATCAGTTATATACTTTACAGGACAACAGTGACTGCTTGCCTGTGGCCCTGTGTTATTGCTGAACATTTATCAACAGAAAAAGTTTACACGTATGAAGTCTAGTTTCCAGAAAATCGGGATCAACTGAATAAGGGTGCCACTTGAAATGCTGATATTGAAATAAAAATTATGCAATGGTTTACGTGTTTTTGGCATTTTAAAACCCACAATCCAGTGATTTGGGTAAAACCTTGCTCCGGTGCAAAGCAGATCCCTTCCAGCATAAGGCAACCTCATTTGGTGGAGTATACTTGATATTTAATGTGCCTGAAAGGCGCTCAAAGTGATTTAACTTTTTTAAAACGACAATTGCTGGTAAAATGTTACACTGGGCTTAGCACTCTAAGGATTAAAGAGCATAAATCAGTTGCTAAGTATACATTATCTTCCCTTTTCCTTAATGTTTTCTTTTCATTTGACGGCCATAATAGTGAATGGATACTTAGTTCGGAGTCAGCTACCCATACTAGTAACACCCATGTGCCTTCAAACCCCAGCTAATTACATGTGAAATAATGCATATCAAACTGTTTAAAGCGACAGTTTAACAACCTTTTTATTGCTTGCTCCCCGGTCACTCCATTCAAACAACATTCTTTTTCAGCCTATTAAATCCTCCAATGTTGTTTTCCCAGCAGGCTTGAGCAGTTGGTATGAAATTGAACACAATCCTTTCGCATCGTAAAAATGTCGCAATTTCTGTTTTGAAAGACCATGGCAAGGCAAGCAGGCGCAAGAAAGAATCTAGTTACCATGTTACCAGCAACATGTCTTTTGACCATTTCTAAAATGAGCCCTGACACCAGAAAACCAACAAAGTGGCATGTGCACCCAGCAAAGACACAGATCAGCCTAGGCATCCGCCCAGTCTGATCAGCGGCTTCGCTGTGCACCTAAAAGGTAGCTAAGTGTCTTCTAGGTCCATGCAGACAACAAAGATGCTAATCAGACTGCAAGGGCAGATGCCCAGGCTGATCTGAGTCCTAACTTGGCACACATGCCACTTTGTTGTTTTGTCGTGTTGCAGCTCAAATTTAATCATACATTTTAGCATACCAAGAATACTCCTAATATTGTCCCTGCTCTAATAAATGCCTCTCCCTCCTTTTTCTAAAATAATGCTTTATTACTTTGCCAAGATTGCAAAATTCAAGTGCTCAGAGAATATGGTAAATTCTGGAATATGACAAGAGCCTGGGGATTGCGGACCATTCCAGACCCTTCATATGCCTTCTATGGATCTTGGAGAGACATTAAATAATTACTTATGTTTGTATTTGCATCTTTTCTACCCATACAACCCCCTCCCCCTCTCACCTCTAACATGAACCACCACAACTAATTCTCACAAGCCATTTTATTTAAAGGTTTCTAATGTTGTGGGCTATAGAATGGTTACTGAGGACAACTAATTACAATCATTTCTAATTATGAGAGAACTCTCACTTTCCCACATTTTCTCACAATACTAAAGTAGTATCTCATCTGGATGAATTATCCAGCCATAAATTCCCAATCTAAATTAATTTTTAGGTTTCTTCCACATCGCCTCACAATTCATTAATTTCTACAGCTTTTTTACGATGTCCATCTTTGGAACGGCTAGGCTATTGTGACTGAAAGGACATGTTTAAATCAATAAAAGTATCCCGCCGATCTGATTTCATTCCCCTCCGACGCTTTGACCAGCTAGGTGTTAAATAGTAAATTTCGGACGAGTAGTCAATTGTATCCAAATACCTGTTGAATTTTGATCTCCGAAAACCCATAATTTGTATCGAAAGTATTCAGTTCTTTAAGCCCTACCTAAAGGTCAGGTGCTAAAAATAATTTGTATTGTACAATGGCAATCTTTAAATTGCTTCGTCCTAAGCTGGAATGCAAAGCAGACAGTACTGTCCATATCAAATGCGTGAAAATCTAATTTAATCACTTGAAATGGTGAGAGATGGCCTGTGACCTACGGTAGTTTACAATACTTCATGTATGAAAAGCAGATTCGCATTATTGTCCGAGATTAAATATAGCCGTCGGGTGTCAGCACAAACACATCTGTTAATTTATCCATAGTCTTGAGTCAACAATAACGTTTACCGGGCGAGTAAGAGCTGTGCCCAACTTGATTTTTGGTGGATTAGGTTTGTATCCTTGTTACTGTCTGAGAGAATTAGTGACAATTTATTGTTAGTTTACATTTCAGTGAATTTTGAATTGGGATGAGTAACACTATCTGGGCATTTTAAGGCCTATGGGTACAATGTCACATTTTCATGCCTTTTCTTACAATGGGCAACAACTTTTGTGACTTCCTGTTTGCTTCTGTGGGTGATGAAGCTCTTCTACTCATAAAGGTACGAGTCTGATCCAAGCAGAGTGAATTCTTTCCTTTATGAGTTATCCACCATTTAAAAGGAAGTCCGAAATGAAATTGACAAATTGCTTCCCCTGAAAGTGTACCTATTCATCTTAAGACTGACACGTCCAAAGAATGCTATTCATTTAAAAAGCCACATCTTTTTTTATTTTTTTTTTATTTTTTTTAAATTAAATATTAGACCCTATAAAGCAAATATTCTGTTTCCACCAACCATTCAAACTCAGGTCAGACTATTCCTAAGGACAATACTGTGCCTTTTTTTTCTCCTAGTGCTATGTGAAAATGCAGAGATTAAGCATTGCCTGATGCAACTGAGCATGCAACCTGACGTGAATTAGTTTGCTAACAGCATTATATGCCCTTGCTCATTAAATGGTACTAAGATGTTTGTATGTATATACAAAGAAGTTATGCTTGTATGTACATACAGAGAAGTTAGATTTGTGTGTACATACAGAGAAATTATGTTTGTATATACATACAGAATGTATGTACATACAGAGAAGTTATGTTTGTATGTACAAAGAAGTTAAGTTTGTATGTACACACAGCGAAGTTATGTTTGTATGACAGAGAAGTTATGTTTGTATGTACATACAGAGAAGTTATGTTTGTATGTACATACATACAGAGAAGTTAGCTTTGTATGTACATACAGAGAAGTTATGTTTGTATGTGCATACAGAGAAGTTATGTTTGTATGTGTATATAGAGAAGTTATGTTCGTATGTACATACAGAGAAGTTATGTTTGTACGTGCATACACAGAAGTTCAGTTTGTATATACATACAGAAGAAATGTCTGTAAGTACATACAGAGAAGTTATGTTAGTATATACATACAGAATGTATGTACATACAGAGAAGTTAAGTTCGTATGTACATACAGAGATGTTATGTTTGTACGTGCACACAGAAAAGTTCCGTTTGTATATACATACAGAAGTAATGTCTGTAAGTACATACTGAGAAGTTATGTTTGTATATACATACAGCATGTATGTACATACAGAGAAGTTATGTTTGTATGTACATACAGAAGTTATGTTTGTATGAGCATACAGAGTTATGTTTGTATATACATACAGAGAAGTTATGTTTGTATATACATACAGAGTAGTTAGAGCATACAGAGAAGTTATGTTTGTATATACATACAGAGAAGTTATGTTTGTAAGGACATGCAGAGAAGTTATGTTTTTATGTACATACAGAGAGTTTATGTTTGTATGTACATACAGAGCAGTGCACAACTACATGCTTTTCCCCACTGCATGGGATAGATAGGGAATATCTAAATACTTCCAACAGTCACTCAGTCACTATTTTCATTGAAAACGTGTTCAACAAATAAAATTAATTTCTCCAATGACCAACTTAACGACTATTTTGCCAATGACAACAAAATTTATCATGTTCTTAGCAAAAACCATTTATCATACATCACAAAACTGGTCATTTCAAAGACCTGAGAAAAAGAATGGCAGTGATTCACCGAAGCATTGGAATATGTAACTGTCTAAAAATTTGAACAAATTGATCTTAAACCTCTCTGGCAATGTGACAAAATATTCTGGCCATACAAGAAACAGTGGAGACCCTGATCAGACTGCTCCTTCAGGAGCAGTCTGATCTGTGTCTACACAGTTTATTCACACTATTTTGTCTCATTATTGAGGGCAAATACAACACTTAATCAAGATCAGACAATTGTCAGAATACTTCAAACATGCACAAAAATACAAGGCAGAATGGTTATTTAATAGCATTGTATTTCTCTCCTGGGTAAAAGATGCAATATTGTTATGCTAACTACGGCAATAAATCTTGATTTTCCACTGACAAAATGTTTACTCAAACTTTCAAGTTTCCATGTTGTCTTCACTTCAAAGACACCAAAGTCTCACAGGTCAACCCTATGTTTCTTATTTGCCAAGTATATTTGGACACTCTATCCAGGTAAATTGCTGCATCTGTCTAAACAGGTGAATACAACAGGGGCCAGGGTTAGTGTACGATCCAATCACCTCTCCCCAACCCCACTCCCTGCTTTTCATACCATGATGTGTTGTGACACACAAATTTAAACTTGAAATCAGAGAAAATAAATTCTTCATGACTGAAATATAAGTAAAACAAGTTTAATTTTCAAATTTCTTGTTTCATGAAACAGAGGCAAAGAAAAAGTGATCAGCATCTTCAATGTTGCCCACCATTCTTGCATCTGGCCTAAGGAGATTTCACTCAATGAATCCTTAGCAAATTATGACTTGGGTGGCAATCAGTTTGTGCAGTCTGGTTTGAGTCACTGCTTTTTGTTTTAGATTCCCTGGCAACAAACTGATCACTGTCAAGGAGTGAGCCTATTTTTGGACATGAAGCACAAAAAACCCAGGCCTGATTCCAAATACCACTGAAAAGGCCCTACAAAAATAACTTTCTCTGTTTAGTAAATCAATTTGTATTCAGAATTTTTGCAATATCTATGTCATAATAACGAGCTGCAGCTTATGAGAACCCATCTTCAGGACTGTATATGTCCATGCCTAGTCTAGCCAATACATATTAAAAATTTCAGCCAGAAAAAATATATCTACAAATGCCCTGACCTGAATGCATAATAGGAGGATGTGCAAAGTGCCCAGTTCGCAATATGACCAGTCTTCATATGATAGAACTCTAGTTAGGAATGGATTTTAATGTTTATTCTGCAATATATTTTTGATCTTTCCATAAATCATACAATGTTACCCCTCATTAGAACTGAATCAGGGAGGTGATTCTAAGAGGGCCACAAAGTATGTTTTATATAGAGATCGAATGAACAAAAATATTCTCTGATAGAAGTCGTCAATACTCTTGCCTAACTGGAGCTCCGATATGCGTTTAATTTAGCAACGCAATTGTTTTATTTGTCTGAGAATTTCTGAAGCTGATCCAGAATGTCTATAATTAGGAGCTTACTTCAGCAGAACAAAGTAACAGAGTTATCTATAAATAGATCTGATTCTATAATGCACAGGTGAAAATCAAAGCAGTTCAATGAAACAGCCGCAACATTGGTAAAAGTCCCTAGGCGTATATACTTTATTCACGAATAGTGAAGATTCAAACTATCATGCACATCCATAAAGTCTACAAACAGGCTTGATATTTAATATACAATGGACCTTTACAGCAAATACAATGTCTGTACCAAAAAATATCAATGCAAATGTGTCAAAGTCTTATCAGTTTGCATATGCAACATGGGCTCCTAGACAGGTCACGGTTCAAGTATCAATACAAATGACGATTTTTCCACACAATGATGGCTGACAGACCCAATTTCTTACAAATGTAAAATGATCTCACACTGGAAATAAATTAATTACAATATGGAGCTTGATTATCAACATCCCAGCAGGCACATGACGTTGAAATGACGTCGTACTGACGTTGATGCGACGTAATGACGTCGCATCGACGTCAGTACGACGTCATTTAGACGTCATGTGCCTGCTGGGATACAACCACTACATGTGTATCACTGTGACCATGGTTGAGTGGCCAAGCATTAGCACACACATACGTCACAAAGAAGGCAATGGAATTCAACAGTCAACTTGGATTGCACTGCTCAACTCCTCAGCCTTGGGAGGCCACCCTAAACAACTGGCTCCTGCTGATTAAACATAAGGACATAAGTGACTGCCTTATAACACTAAGACTTCCCTTATGCATCCATCAATATATTTCTTACGCACTTAACGATGACCAAGCCAGATGAGGCCAAAGTTAAGTTCTGTGATGAACAGGAATCTGTGATCTCTGGAACAACCCTAACTGGAATCTGTGATCTCTGAAACAACCCAAACAGGAATCTCTGATCTCTGGAACAACCCAAACACGGATCTGTGAAACTCTAAAACAACCTGATTGGGAATCTGTGATCTCTGAAACAACCTGAACAGGAATCTGTGATCTCTGGAACAACCTGAACAGGAATCTGTGATCTCTGGAACAACCTGAACAGGAATCTGTGATCTCTGGAACAACCTGATCAGGAATCTGTGATCTCTGGAACAACCGGAACTAGAATCTGTGACCTCTGGAACAACTTGAACAGGAATCTGTGGCCACTGGAACAACCTGAACAGGAATCTGTGCTCTCTGGAACAACCGGAATTAGAATCTGTGATCTCTGGATCAACCTAAACAGGAATCTGCGATCTCTGGAACAACCCGAACAGGAATCTGTGATCTCTGGAACAACCCGAACAAGAATCTGTGATCTCTGGAACAACCCAATCAGGAATCTGTGATCTCAAGAACAACCCGAACAATCTCAACCTTCTTGGCATCTTCAATGTCTGTATTGAACAAGATGCTATGGCATATGCATACTGAAACCAAGCAAACTAATACTGGAAAATCGAAATGCCAGTATGCTAGCAAACTACTGTATTTAAGAAATTTCTGTCTCTCATCCCGCAATACAATCACCTGCCAAACATCCACAACAAAATTCTATGTATCAAAGCCAGGACACCAACTAAGGGTACTAAGCTTATATGCAAAGGTAAGACTCGGATTATCTTGCACATTTATTAAGTCTGGTATGAGCTCAGACTTTCACCTGAGATTCCTTGAGGCCAATACAATGTGTGTGCAAAGGGCGAACAATTCAAGACCAACTGCACCGATGGGCAGCCTCTGCGGAGTCTTTGCTGTTCTTGTATTGGATAAAGACCCTTCATGTCAGTCTTTGCTTAATTAACTATTAATTGGTTAGAACTGATCTAAAACGTAACACAGGTTCTTCATTTTATAACAGACAAACATGCAAGAATTCATTCATTCACAATTATATGCGAATGGCTCGAGAAAACCTGTTTAAAGGCAATTTTGAGTCCAGCCTGCAGATTTGGTGGACTGGTCTTAGGTTTGTTAAGTTCCCCAAAACAACCATCTGACTAAATTTATAAGCAAACAGCACATGCCTTGATAAGACTGCATGTTTGTGAAGGCTGATATAGACATCTGCTGTTTGCTTATTATAAACATTGTTTTCCAATGACACGACTTGCATTTTTCACGACCTAACACCCACGTGATCTTTGTAAATTCCAAGGAAATTATCTACCTACTCATCCTGTGATTGAGATCTCTGATTGTATCTACTAATCAAACAGATTCTAAAAAGAGAGAAAAAAGATAAGGGGCAGGAAACAGGTGGTTCTTTATTATTCATTCCATGGCTCCGAATAAGGCTGCATTTAAGGATAACCCTAGGATAAATTTCTGTATTTCTCAATAAAAACGTATGTTGTGACACCTTATCAAAGAGGCTGTTCTGATAAGGTGTCACAACACACGTTTTTATGAAGAAATAAGGAAATCTATCTAAAACTTACATCAAAATGCAATGGTACCTGAAGCTCTGCATTCTCTTTTAGCATATAAGATCTGCACAGAAATAACAATGCATCAGTGCATAAATTTTTTATTAAAGTGCAACAGAAGACATTTTCAAAAGGTTCATCAGAAATGAAGTTCAATGGGAGACAAATGGGCCAAGGTTTCTTTATTTCAAGCTAAAAATAAGTTATGTATTTTTGAGAAGTTTTTCATTCTGATCATGTTATTTCATTTACTATTGCACTAGTGAATGGTCTTCATAGTTTATCCTTGCTTGTATGTATAGCAGATCCATTCAACAATATAAATGACATCATGATAATATGATGATGTCACTGTCATGTAATGATGTCATTGTGATGTAATGATAACGTCACTGTTAGGTAATAATAATGTTTCTGTGATGTAATGACGATGTCAATGTGAACTAGTGATGTCACTGTGATGTAATAATGTTTTTGTGATGTGTTGGTGATGTCACTGTGATGTAATGATGTTATTCTGATGTGTTGGTGATGTCACTGTAATGTGATGACTATGTCACTGTTCTGTGGATGTTATTGTGATGTGTTAATGATGTCACTCTGATCTTCCCTCTCGATGATGCCACTTCATATACATCACTGGGAGAACCGTGACATCACAATGACATCACAGTGAGGTCATCTACGACAGCAATGCATGTGACAGCTAATTATTACTGCAACTGCATGCCAATTTTGCAAAAGACAGGATTATTTCTTAATGTTTGTTTAAGATATATAACATCTCGAAATTCTTGTTAGGACTGGTCATCAAATCTAGTGAAGTACAGAAATTCCTCGTGGACTTATAGATGGATTTCAGTGGACAGTTAAAATGTCACAGAAGATTTCTTCCTTCATGACATTTAGATTTTCTCCACAAATACGGTAAAATTCTAATCTATCAAATGTCAAATCAATATCCTTGAACACCTCAAAGACTCTTAAGAGCTAATAATCTTCATCATCAACAGGGCCATGGTCCATTAGCATTTATTCTTTGCTCAATTTCTGGAGGTCTAAATAAGGGAAGCCCGGTTCATGTCATGTCAAACACTGTCAAATTCCTTTCATGGGATGCTTGGCATTATTGGAATTATACAGCATGCATTTATCCTAAAATTTTAAGAAGTTACTGATTTCACTGACAGTCTAAACATCCTGGTGACAGTGGTTCCTGGCAAAAACTTCAAAAAATATTTTTATGGAATGATGGGCATGAATACATGTAAGTTTATATGGCTTGCAATTACCTTCTAATTTAAATAATATAACAGATTTTACTTAATTCAATTTTTCTAAAAATCTCCCTGATATGGAACACGGTGCAGACCCTGCTAAGGCATTTCTATCCCAATGTTTAAGGCAGGCAAAGGTAAATCAGGCAACACAAACGACCAAGAATGTAGACACCCGAAATATGCAGACTCCAAACATTCTTCGACAGGAATAAATCCAAATTCCTTCTGCCATATTGTCACCTGCTAGTTACCATGAAATTCCTATGAGAAACTGCAGCGTCTGCCAGACAATGCACTGAGATAGAGTTTTTACACTTAAGGTGATTGGATACACCACCAAGAGGGTTCACTCTGGCATGCAAATATTTACCTCCCTTCTCAAGGGGGGCTACTCTTACAGAAAAGAATTTGCTCTCTCTGAGAGCAAATTCTTTCCTTTAAGAGCAGCTTCCCACCCTCTGAGAAGAGATTCATCTGCAACAAATGCAAACAGTATTTGATTTAAGTTGCCTCCCTTGTTTAAATGGAATCCAAATGTACACCTTTATAATAAGGAGAGATGCTTCTTCATACAGTGTAGACCCTGACCCATGAGATATTTCACTATAATGATCTCATTCAGCTTATTTGCAATGTTTTGGATAAAGTTTTTGTCTTGCTTGCAACTAGCAGAAGAGAGACATATATGTTTTGCTTTTCAGTGGCATTGGCTGCATAAACTTTGGGCCAAGTTTTCATGTTATAATGCTCTGCTTTGTGACCATGTGAAGACAGGCAAGACACCACATTCTATGGAATTCTTGTTTATATCATAGGCATGTGTGATAGTCGAGGTAATCTTGTGGTGTGCAATAAGTCCTGTGAGATTTAGTTTTACTCGCTTTGACACAAGAAGAAACTTCACATTTTGATACTTCAGGCTCCAGTTGCTCAAAACAAGCGATGATGTTTGTTAACAAGTTGTCTTATTTTCAAATGTATGGTGCGCAAAAGAACAACCATTTTATGCTGACTTACAGCATTCTTTGCTGTCTGATAAATGTCTGAACTGGTTGCAAAAGGTCCAGTTTAAGACATGCTGAGCAAAAACTTTTGCAATTTTTGCACTCAGCAAGTGTGGCTGAACTTTTGAATAGCACAGATTCTACAGACAAATGCGGTGGCCAACGTCAGGGTGGAAACAACAGCTCCTCCTTTTCTGCCATACAGACAAGCCAGCTAGTAAGGCATCTTTCCCATGCCGTCCTTTTCTCGGCTAGACGGTACAACAACCTGTTTTCATTGCAAGCATACCAGTGGGAATTAACAGCAAAGCATTATCAAATTTTTCACAGTCTGGCTCAGTATTCTTTAAGCAAAGTATAAAAAAATTAATAACTCCATCAGCATATTCTTGCAGCTAAGAATCTGTATGTAAGTCTGGTTTTGCAGATAACTTTGGTAAATTTTTCTCTTATTCCTCAACGAAAACAAGTTGTAACCCCTCATTAGAACCGGCTCAGTGAGACAGTTCTAATGAGGGGGTCACAACTTATATTTTTATGGAGAAATATGGAAAATTATCTCTAATCATTCCTGTTACCCCTTCTTATCTGGTGCACTGTAAGTCATATAATACTGATGCAAACTTAAAAGCAGTCTCTGTTCAGAGTCTGTACTGCTTGCCAGCAGTTTTGCGAAAGAACCAAATTGCCCAATAATTTAACCCTTAAATGCAAAATTGACTTTAAATTATTTAGTTCAGTAAAGATAGCTGAGTTGCCACCTATTTGGGAAAGAGTTGCTGACTCAGCTTATCACTTGTAATTTATTGTTTGTTGGAATGTCTTTGTCAATCTTTCCCTTTGATGTTGGGGATAGGGTTTGGGATCTGATTCAGTCAGTTCCTGAAGTGTATTTACTCTTTAAATTTGCAAAAACATAGATCTGGATGAGGCAGCTCATAATGAGCCGCCTCATCCAGATCTATGCAGTCTGCCTTTCAGTCGTTAAAATCTCCATAAAATATAATTTTGATGAGTTTTTGAAATTTTGCAAAATTTAATGTCAGTAGAGTCAAACCCACCTTAAGGCATCACCCAAGGTAGAAAAAATATTACTACCAAAGTCTTCCTTCCTCGACTGGAATGGGCAAATTAATTTGCGGACCCATTTCACGTTCTATACTCAAAACTACACCCAAGAGTACACACAAAAATTGGCTGCGTAAGACAAATGACCCCTTAATACAGGTTCATTTGTACAGTATTTTGCTTCAAAGTAACCCTTCACAGAGTGACGGTATTGTCATCTGCCTGTTGTAAGGGTTACTGAAGACTAAATCCATCACAAATTAACAGTACATGCAGAATCAATTTCTTCCACTAATGATGTCTACGCCTTGATTAGTTTCACAGCATAAAAAGACATTATAATGTCCAAAATTGCCTCATGGCCACTCTATGAAAGCATAAAATCAAGATTTTATATTCTCACAGGCAAAATCTGGCATCATTTTTTTTTTAATCATCATTAGTGATTTTTTTTTTTATCTCACCCAGACAATAATATAGGACCTAACAGAAGAGAAGGTGCCTTGAAGTGGCCTCTGGCTAAGATATTTTTGGGCTACGGACCAGTTTAGCCCTAGTAGCTTAGGGGTTAAGCGCTGGCCTCTGATCTAGCTGTCCTGGGTTTGATTCCTCCAGGAGGCGGAAATCTTTTCAACCGTATTAAGGGTTCCATTGCACACAGCCTTTCATTATCACTCTGTTATCTGCCTGATATGACTGAAGTACTGTTGAAAAGGACATAAAATTGCAAGTCATCCATCCATCAATCCTAAAAATTGAACACTCTCTATGCTAAATATAACAATTCAATCAAAATGTAGCTGCTATGTTTAGCTTGGGGAGTGGCTAAAACAGTGCATACCCTGATCAAACTGCTATTTATCTGCAGGAATACCAGTAGCTTAGTAAGTAAAAGCCTGGCCTGCTGACCTAGCAGTCCCTGGTTTGATTCCCGCTATAGGGGAAATCTTTTCACTGTAAACGGGTTCCATTGCACACAGCCTTTCATTATGACTAAAATACTGTTGAAAAGGATGTAAAATCTCAAGTCATCCATCCATCATCCGCAGTCTGAGCTGAGTACAGATCAAATTTTTGCTTACCTGAAAAGCGCAAAGAACTCGGCAACTTTTCTGCCAAAAACTGAAGAATTTATTTGCCAATATTTAGAGCTGACTGAATTGATATTATAGGCTTTAATGATATCAGAACTGGATTGTGCCAAGCCCAGTTTCAATGCCAATATCACAAGCCATGACAAGGGTACATTCTCTATTTTGTGCGAAAGATACCCTCCCACAAGGGAGCATCGTACAGGAGTACCATTCTAGGCTATGGAAGCAAACTGTAGCCAATGGAATTTAAACTATCTTGTCCATTCCAATTCAGCCCATTCCATTCCTGGTTTTAACCCATTGCATTCTGGGTATTTTTTGTCGTCTGCTGAAATTGTTGTCTGCATCAAAAATCAAGAATATTTTGACAATATTGGTCTAACTAACTCTTGTAGAAATGATGTCTAAGCAGCAAACAGTTTGGATCTCAGATCAGGCCCCACGTTTTTAGGATCCAAACTGTTTGCCCAGATACCCCTGAAGGGGTATCCCGAATGGAGTGGGTTACTATGCCCTACAAAATAACTTTTTCTTTTTTTCAGCATCATATTTTTTTTCAATATAATAAGAATGTAATTTAATATAATAAGTATTCAACTAAGTATATGTGAACAATGAAGACTCAGATCAACCTGCACTTCCACAAAGACTGATCATAGTTTTTCCTGTCTGTATGATCAATCACTGAATCTTGATAAAACTTTCAAGTACAGTGAACACTTTGATCAGTTCATGCCCTTACACAGTGATCTGAGCATTCTGCTGCTTGCAGTTGCCTATTGCCTCCTTTTACGTGACACAGCTCATTTTATTATTCCGAAGTGAGAAACTATCAATGACAGTCACATGATCAAATAACTAGTCATGTGACTTCCAGTAGCCTAATTATTCATTGACTGGCTCAGTTTCTCGACTGCTGTCAAAGTGAACACACAGATGATTGACAATTTCCAATAAATGATAATAATAAAACTAATTCAATTGGATTTAAAGACAGTATAAATACTGTGATTCAGATTTGGATAATCCCTGAGAGAAAATCTGGAATTTCTATTAGCAAGAATACTACCTAAAATAAATCTGTAACAATTTAGTCAGTGGAAAATGATTTGTATAAAACTTTTCACTGGATAAAAATTGTATAATACTTTTAACTGGATAAAAATATCCTATAAATTCAAAAAAAACAACAAAAAAACTATGTTTTCTCAGGAAAGCAATAAAATTTGATTCAATGCAGTAAATGGAAGGAACGCAAAGTTGCAACTGAAAATCGTAAAATTTCACAGTCCATCAATGTGAGAATAGGAATGGCTTCCAAATTCTACAAAATGTGCTATAAAGCTGCCGTTATCTACCTGGCTATTGGAATATTTACACAGACATTTGGGCACATTATAAGACAGAAGGAGAAAGGAAAAAGTGACAGTTCATTGAAAAATTGTACTCTTTATTTTACACACAGAGTAGACAGCTGTTTGAATCCATTTCTAAATCTATTAAAGAAAAGAAAGCAACACAAATCAAAACCCATCAAACTGGTGCAAAAGTTTTCGCAAAAGACATTCTGCTTGTAAGTATTATTTTCTTGTTATGCTTATTACTTTTGACTGAAAACACACTAGAATCACAGAAGTGTATAGACAACAAGACCTGTCAGTGGGACAGGATAGCTTGCCTGACAGCGCCTTGCCCATCATCTAAAAAACTTAAACGCAAAACTTTAACATTTTGCTAACGCCGCCACTGCCGACGCTGACGGTAGTGCAATAGCTCTTCCTGAACTTCGTTCAGGTGAGCTAAAAACTGCTCCTGAAGATGTATACTATGGGTCTGTACTTTTTAAGATCAAACTCTCAATACAGGAATATGCCATGCTCAGGTGGGCAAAAACCATCCTGGAACTGTGAAGACTGTAACACAGCTAATGCAAGGTGATGAAAATCTTCAGATAAATATTGTCTTTTTTTGTGGCCCTTCAACATATAGCTCCTCACTAAACAGTGTGTAATAACTATGGGATCTTGAGCTATCCATGGAGCCCGAGTAGCTCAATGGGTTCAGTGCTGGCCTGCTAAGATAGTGGTCTGGGTTTGCAAACTACTTTTACACCATACACGGGGTTGCATTGCCTATAGCCTTTCATTATCACCCTTCCGTATGCTTGATATGATTGAAATTCTGGGAATAGTCATCCATCCATCTAGCTATCAAAGGCTCTGCTGACCCTGTCTAACTTCTGATCCAAGCTGCCCTTTGTGTTATAATTACCCAAAATACTGCCCCCTTAGCAAACTGCAGCAACTGTCCAAAAATTCTGAAAAAATCTGATTTTAACATGCTAAATTTGCTGAGACTTGCAACAGTGCAGACCAGGCTTTATGGAGCAGTCTGATCAGGGTCTGCACTATTTGCGCCAACAAAGTCTTCTGTCCTAACATTTAGGGCCAAGGCATGATGCCTTCAGATGGAATTAATTGCAAAGAATTATGGCGTGAAAGAGCCACTAACTACAGCCATATCTAACCCTTGACCGAAGATGCACCCGCCTCATTTACCATAAATAGACAATTTCATTTTCTTTACATTGTCAGATTCTAAGACGATCAGCTGTCAAACTATAATTAAGCTGCGGGTCAGTGAAATGGACCTTAGGACATGTAGCACTTGAGCAAATCCGGATAAGTCTGCACATCAAATAGATCTTACGACTTTGGCACAATAAATCCCAGCGATCAAAGATTTGAGTGCAAACTGAAAACTGGGACTAGCTTTTAGAAGTCTCTGACAGTCATCTATAGTTGACGCCCATTCTTAAACACATATGAGCCGCGACACGACAAAACCAACAATGTGGTTGTGCGCCCAGCGCAGACTCAGATCAGCCTGGGCATCCACCCAGTCTGATCAGAGTCTTCCCTGTTCGCATGGAGGTAGCTCAGTCCCTTAGCTACCCTTTGAGCACTTAACGAAGACTCTGGTCAAACTGAGCGGATGCCCAGGCTGATCTGAGTCTTCACTGGGCGCACAACCACATTGTTGGTTTTGTCGTGTCGCGGCTCATATATCTCAAAGTACTCTCTTATATATCTAAGAATATTATAGTTTGGACGCATCTCCTATTTTCCATACATCATTTCTAGTCCTGCTATGTCAAACTATCTCAAAGTAAATTTTCTGGGGCTCACTAGTTTGAGATGAACGTCTGACTGTATGTCTGATGCCTAATCATAATAATTTAATAAGTGCAGCTGTCCCAAGCAAAATTTGGAATTTAATAATGCCACCTGGAATCACATATGACAGTCTTGATAGTAAATGGCCAATCCCAATACTAAATGATTGATTCCAAAGAAAAAGGATGTTTAAATCGTCTTAAATAATTCAAGAAAGCATAGTAGGTCTCTATGTACTGTTACCATATTTAGTCAACCAATTTATTTAGTTACAAAACCAATTTAAAGGAGCTAAACTACATGCACCCATTAACTCTTTAAAAGCCCCAGTGACGCATTTAGCAAAATTTGCAAACAGCATAGATCCTGATGAGGCGGCTCATAATGAGCCGCCTCATCTAGATCTACACTGTTTGTCCTCTATTCTTTGAATTCTCAATATGAAATGTCTTGAACAAGGGATTTTTTTAATTTTTGCAGACGTAAATTTTGTCGTCTGCTGTTTGGCACTGAAAGAGTTAAGGTATAATAGGGCCATTCTAGCAGCCTTATGTAATAGTCAAACAATATGGTAAATATCCAGATGCTTTTTAACAGAACTATAGTAGCTTTTGAGAAAATTTCTTATAACCAAATAAAACTTTGCTTTAATATGCATCATCAACTGAAAAAATGAATTAAGCAAAAAATATTAATTAAATAGGACTATGAAGGTTTTTCTTCTTTAATTGGATTTTATTAGAACATGCAACCTGACAGAATGAAAACATATATTTCTTGACTTTCAAATCATGCATACATAACAGTGAGAAATTTACTGGAAATTTCAAGAAAAGATCTGCAATTTTTAACTCATTATCTTTGGTCTTTGTTTCTTTTTTCTGCTAACAATGGTGCCCAGCTGAGCTCATTCCTTCCAGCTTCTGAATCTTTTTCTTTATACCTCCTTATTCCAACCTAGTCAAGCGTTAACTCGTATAATATGATAAATATGAATTGTATGAATTTAAATGAAGAAAATTAGTATGTTTGCTTGTGCAGATGCAAATTTTCTGCATACCATATGCTGTGAAGCATGTGTCTTGGGTAATTCTCTGTAACCAACACCGTTAAAGTGCTTCAATCTCTATTTCAAACAATGGATTTCAGATGAAATGCTGTATAAAGGCATAATATTGTTTCTTTAATGACAAATAAACGACCACAATCAAAGTTGCAGCTTCACTGCAGCCGGTCAGTGACGTGAAATTAATTCTAATTTCATTTACCGACTGGACAATGACTACTACCAATATAAGTCAAACTTTTGAGGTTATTTATTTTTTTTCTCCTCTTTTTGCAAAATGTATATATTGGGAACTTAGTAGAATAGCCTCCCCGAGCGATTCTACTGAGTTCCCACTATATACATTTTAGCACAGCAAATACAGTAAAATGCACAATTTTATTCCTCAAAAATATTTGCCTTATTTGAAGCTCTTGACAATGACCATAGACAAACAAAGGACTTGTCCACTGGAACATGATTTACCCCGGCCATTAGGGAAATTGCATATTAAACTAGATGGAAATTTGTATCAGAACGGCAATAAAGTGCAGCGCATTAATATAAACTGTTTATACAGCTGATAGTATCGCACAGTGGCGCAGAAACAAAGTAGCACTGGACATAAATCGTCATTTACAGAAATGTAGATCGTCAGATATGGCTGTGTTAATTCCATGATGACAATTTATCTAGCTCTTGTTCGCGCACAATCAGTTAAATAACAGAGCAGAAAACTATGTTTTGTTTTTGTTTATCGCTTATGAGGTAATTTTGTTATACACTTCATTCCTATTTTTGAGTCCGATTCTGAAATACCCTCTGTAATTTACAAAGTCTATAGGGCCTGACAAATCCAAAGACCAAGACAAGAAAAAATTTGGACAAAGTAAATTAAAGTACATTTTACTTGACTCAGTTTGTATGGAATACATACAGAAACCATTATTGCAAGCATGCTTTTCACTGGGTGAGAATGCCATTTGATCTGTCAGGATATGACCTACGATATATAAAATATTCAAAATTTACAAATAAGTAAGCAGTCCAAAGACAATGTAATATATCTTAGGAAGTTTTTATAGCAAATATGGTACCTGAATAGCAGACACATACACGATGAACACATTAAGGGTTTCATTACTTTTTCTGGCAACTGGTTAAAACGGCAGGGATTTTATATGTTTTCTACATGAATTCTACATCTTGAAATGCAGCAAGGGGGATAAAGCCTGAGTTGAAGGGGAATATTCCTACCCCTACCTCTTATATGACCCCTGATATTATATATCTCTCTGGAATAGACTAAGTGTGCGACTGATCTGAATTAAAACACAGCCATTAAAATTTTCGTGGTGTGGTTAAACTACAAAACCTCAGCAAACCACCCAGATGTGATTAGATTCACATAATTTTTGCTTCAAAACTTTTCATGAGATGTCAGCACTTGTCAAAATCCTAATATAATTCACTCTAGTGTTTCAATCTAACATCTTATCATGATATAAACAAATAATGTATATTTGTTATTTACTCAAACTGTCAGAAGTCCTCGGACAATAGCCACTATTAGCAGATTTCTTTCAAACACACCTGACTCTATGATAAAATCGGGACTTAGGTTTAATAACCAAATATTTGTTAGTGAACAATCATAAATCTATACTTCGCCACCATCAAACATCCTTTGAGAAGACAAAATAATAAAATGGTGTTTGTCGGAAATCTTATTATCTTGCATATAGGCTGAAATAATTATATAGCTCATCCGACAAAGGAATGCTAAAAGGTAGCTTTAAGAAGGCTAGGGTTTCCAGATAGTGCAAATATTGACAGATCTACACGGCTAAATAAGGCCTGTCACAATACAATTTGGGAAAATTCAATGAGACTAGTCATTACAGACACTAAACTACCAGACGCAGTACTAAAATAGTTCTTGGTCTAACCTAGTAACATCAGAGCTCTAGATAAGATGGAGTATTTAGTGATAATTAGCGATAATTTTTGTTATATATGTTGTGACCCCTCATCTGAACCGTCTCGCCGAGACGGTTCAGATGAGGGGTCACAACATATGGTTTCAATGAGAAATAAAAAAAATTATCCCACAATTATCATCAAATACCCCTCTTATCTAGAGCTCTGTTAAACTAGCTGTGGTTCAAACAAGTATGGGTACTGTACTTATTAAACAGAAACATAAGCTTTGCAACGCAGTTTCTCGCCAAAACAAGATGTTCATCAGAAGTACAGAAACTGCACTTGAAACGCAGTTTCATATCAAGAAGGGTACAGATCTACACGTATTTAGATTACCTGGCAACCACAGCTTGCGGTAAATAAATTACGCAACAAAAAATGCAGATTGCTAAGAACTTTATATATGTACATCTACCTTCTACCTCCTTTTGGGACATATACTGTTAAATACCATTCCCAGTTTATTTCATCTATTTTTTTTTTGGAAATGAAAACAGCTGTTCATTTTTTTTTTTTTTTTTCGTTTTTTTTTTTTATAACAAATACATGTAAAAAGTTCTCATTAGTCAAACAAGAGACACATTAGTTATCCTGCACATGTGCACAACTATGGAAGAATAAATGACAATCACTTGAATCAACCCTTGTTTGTAAAGCAGGGCTCAGCCTATAGGGCGATTTGGGAGAAATAGTCTCCCTAAGCTGGCTGACTTCTCCCTATTTTGAGCTGAGGGAGAAGTTAAAATGTATAGAGCATATAGGGAAACCCAAAACTTCTCATTAAAGTGCAGAGAAATAAGCAAAACTTCTCCCTGTCCTAAAGCTCTAGGCTGACCCCTGTAAAACTGCAGATACCAAAATTTACATCAGCAAAATTTCAAAAAATGTTTTGTCCAAGCTGTTTTTTCTTTGTCCAAATGTTTTGTCCGGCTCATTATGACCCACCTCATTGGGATCTACCCTGTTTGCATATACAACATTTTTCATTTTAGGCACTTTAAATGCTATGAATCACCGGCACAAAATGCAGGTTATAGCTAGCCTGCAATGATTTACTAATTTGTTTGGGTGTTTGCAGAATATGTTAACCTGTTCGTGTTAGTGCTCCAGATTCAAAAGAGGTAACAGGGATAATGTTTCATATTTCTCCATTAAAACATATCTTGTGTCCCCCCATTAAAACCGTCTCACAGAGACGGGTCTAATAAGGGGTCACAAAATATGTTTTCATGTGACCCCCCATTAAAACCGTCTCACGGAGACGGTTCTAATAAGGGGTCACAAAATATATTTTCATGAAGAAATAAGAATAGGATATATTATCTTTTGAATGATCCTCAATGCCCACTCTTATCTGGGGCTGTATTAATAAAGCCACTTAAGTCGTTGCTATGCTGTTGCTAGGGCTAAATATCTTTAAAGGAGATTCCCTACAACTATGAAATTTGGTCTGGAGGAACAGTCTATGTGTGACATCATCATGTCTTTTCTGTTTCAAGGCATTATGAAGAAACTCTTCAATGTTTGCATGAGACCCTAACAGCTTGTGAAACTCCCGAGACAACCAGCCATGTACAAGAACAACTTAGTGCACCATGGGTAATACATGTCAACCACCTGTGTAATATCAACATGCAACATCAACAATCTACGTCAACAGACCAACAAAACTATGAGGTGAAAAAACTGGAGTTTAACAAAGATACTGCTGTGCCAAATTCTGAAGATATTCATCAAAGCCATGACACTAAGTTATCACAAAAATTCAAGGGAGATAACTGGGATAAAACAGTACAAAACTCCTCACTGAATAGTGTAACTTCTTCAAAAGATACAACAGGTCCAGAACAAACCTCAGAAACCGCTAAAGACAATGTGTTAAAATATAAACCTACAGATACAATTATCAACAAGCAAACAAACATAAATGTGTATTTTAATCAAAGGGGAGATAAAACTGAAAGTATTTTTATCAAAAATACCAATTCTGGGAAGGTGACACTAACTTTTGAGCGCAGTCAGGATCATGTTAAACCCAGTAAATGGAAGACTAAGATAGGTGAGATGTTATTTCAGCAGAGCCGGCCATTGTAAATTATGAAACACTACCTCATATGACAGTTGCATTATCCAAAAATATTTATTTCATCTGCTATAAGGTGTCCATATTCCAGTAATGTACACCACAAACATGCTTATGCATGTACATTACATGTATATCAGCCTGTTGTGACAAAAACCTGTTTTCAGACAAATTGCTGCATATGCTCCAATAAATATTTCTATTTTGGAATGTGGGAAGAACAGAGTGAAGGGAATGGAAGAGAGGAAGATGGGGAAGAGGGGGGGGGGGGACATGCAGGGGAGTGGGCCAGTGAGTAAGCTTGGGCAACATATTTCAGTATATCAGAGTGTCAGATATTGAGAGAATTTAAGGTATATGGGTACACCTGCAGGTTTTTCTGCCATCTTCACAAAGGGAAACAACTTTTGTGACTTCTTGTTTGCTACATTGGACAACCAAGTCCTTCAAACATGAGATCTACTCTAAAAGGAAAGAAAATGCTTTTATGGAAGCCATCTTTTTTCCTTTATGAATTGATACCCTTTTAGAAGGGAGGCAAAAATGAAAATACAGTGTTACTTCCCTGAAAGTGTAGCCATTCACCTTAATTACAGCCATGGTGTTTGTGAAGAACTAACAAGAAATATTCTCATTTAAAGTCTAACTAAGATTTGACTGACACCTTTATAACAACATCAATACCTCTTACTAATATGAGCTGCGACATGACAAAACCAACAAAGTGAATGTGCGCCCAGCGCAGTCTGAGATCAGCCTGGGCACCTCCCAGTCTGAGATCAGCCTGGGCACCTGCCCAGTCTGATCAGACTCTTCACTAAGCACTTAAAGGGTAGCTAAGGGACTAAGCTACCTCCATGCGGACAGTGAAGACTCTAATCAGACTGGGCGGATGCCCAGGCTGATCTGAGTCTGCACTGGGCGCACAACCACTTTGTTGGTTTTCTCGTGTCTAGGCTCATATTGTTCATGTCGATTTTCAATGTTACAAATTTTTCATATTTCTATGAAATCAAACATTCCTTTTTTCATAATCTTAACATTTCGTAATATATTTGTTAAATCATTCTCTTGATTTCTAAATAAAATTATTTCACAACTAATACTGACTGTTACTTTAGAACCATTTTGTGATTCCTATTCCAACCCCACCTATATACAAGAGTTGCAAGAGTTGTCAGAGGAGTCAGTAGCTCAGTGGGTCTAGTGCTGGCCTACAGCCCTAGCAGTCCTGGGTTCTATTCCCACTGGCAGAAATCTGTCTAACCCTAAACTGGATTTCATTGCACACAACCTTTCATTATCACCCTCCAATCTTCCTGGCATGACTGAAATACTGTTGAAAGGATGTAAAATTGCAAGTTATCTATCTAGGTCAAAGAGTTGTCAGAAGCATCATGCATATGCACTATGGGCATAAAACCAAATTTTGAAGAGCATTTTGGGGTAGTTTATTTTTTTTCCATAATAACTTAATTGAGCCGCGACACGACAAAACCAACAAAGGGGTTGTGCGCCCAGCCCAGACTCAGATCAGCCTGGGCATCCGCATGGAGGTAGCTTAGAGCCTTAGCTACCTATCAAGCGCTTAGCGAAGAGTCTGATCGAACTAGGTGGATGACCAGGCTGATCTGAGTCTGCACTGAACGCACAACCACTTTGTTGGTTTTGTCGTGTCGCGGCTCATTTATTTATGTTGTGACTCCTCATTTAAATTGCCTTCATAAGGTAGTTCTAATGAGGAGTCACAACATGTATGACTTTACTAAGAGGGAACAAAACACCTGGATCACACTCTCTCTTGAGTTCTGACAAGCTTGAAAGCCATATGGAACAACATAGAAATCTGTCACAGCTGTAATGCATGACAGTATGTAATGCAAGAATAAATCTAAATGGTGTAAATATCAAATAAACAGGACACAGTATGCAATCTTTGCAGTCAGTCAGACCAGCTTGCATATCCATGCAGTCTGAACATGAACTTCATTATTTAGTGCTTAGAATATGCACAGTGTACAGCGTAAAACTGTAAGCATTTGTAGGCTGGTCAGGGCATTCCGTTTTTGCTTATATCAGCTACTGCTAACAACAGCCAGGCTTTATGGTCTAAGTGTTAGCCTTTAATGAAGGGCCCTGGGTTTGACTCCCATGGGCAGTATATACATGTCCAATCAACATACAAGGAAATCAGCACACACTGTTCATTGTATCCTGGGCTGCAAAAAGAGGTATCAGGATGGCAGATGTTGACTGCAGTTTTTAGTCGGAAGTCGGTGGTGACATAAGCAGAACTTTCGTACACACAACACTCAACAGACTGAGGATAAAAGCATGACTGGACAAACAAACGAACAACATAGTTTTTAATGATGATCTCAGAAAGAGCAGTATTCTCCAAAACATAGGTTGTCAGCAACAAACTATGTTTTCATAAAAACAAATGAAAAAGTCTCCATGAACTATCATCAAAAACTTGCGCTACATGTATCTGAAGGTCTGTAACCAGCATATTTTCCTATGCTGGGTTACACATTTACATTATAACTTTAAAACTGACATCATTGAAATGGCTATCTGACTCCATCAAAGTTCCAAGTAACACTGTTTCAAATTCAATCCTTCATAATTCAACAGATTTCCAGATATAGAATAGATAGATGGGTTTTAAGATAAGGTGTTATTCAGCATAAAACATACTTTTTGACCCCTCAATTAAAACTGCCTCACTGAGGCAGTTTTAATTGAGGGGTCAAAATGTACTTTTGTGGAGAAGGAAACTATCCCAAACCTAACCTGACAAGTTTTTCAAGAAGTTACTGGTTAACCCATTGCATTCTGGGTATTTTTTGTCGTCTGCTGAAATTGTCGTCTGCATCAAAAATCAAGAATATTTTGACAATACTGGTCTAACCAACTCTTGTAGAAATCATGTCTAGGCAGCAAACAGTTTGTGGGGCCTGATCTGGATCTAAACTGTTTGCCCAGATACCCCTAAAGGGGTATCCAGAATAGAATAGGTTAAAGTCAGTAATACTGCAGCAGCAATCTCCAATACTTTAATGTTATGGGTGCGAGCAAACACAAAAATTTGGGTCAACATCATGGGACGATACTGCCCTGATAAAATTAAAAGGTTTTAAACATCATTTCAGTTATTTAGGGCAAATGAAAGTTATTTGTGAGATGATCTGTTCTGTTGTTTCAATTCTCCTAACGACGTTCCCCAAGTGGCTCAGTGTCCAAATTTGTGAGATGATGATGATGATGATGATGATGTCAGTATTCAAACAGGTCACATTTCAAACTGAATTTCATTTAACAAGCTACAACTATCTGTCTTTCCAGTCAAAAGCATCTTCCCATCAGCCAATAGGATTTGACAGCAGACAGCAGCACATAGCAAAATGAAAAATCTTTTAATGAAAGAGTATTACAGGCTCTCATTCATGCAGCAGCCGCCTCCCTGGTTTTTATCTATTCAAGTTATGATCTGAGAGCTGTGATTGCACAGTTTAACACAAAATCTGTTTAAACAGTTAAGGGAGGTAACTCAAACATACAGTAATTGCATTTATGTTTGTGTGGACAGAAGTTAGTGGATCTGTAACTCCTATAATTCCTAGAATATCATGCTTACAGGTATTAAAGTTTGTGCATTTGTGCTGACTATAAAAAAAAGTATGAACATTCTGTACAATAACAGTACCTCACACTGACAAAAATATCTGAAGCCCGTTGTTCAAAACAAACACTGCAGTTACTTAACGAGACCATAAATTTTCAAATGCACTGCCCGCTAAAAATACTTCATTTTTTTTTGCCATAAAAATGTGATGAGCTTTTGAAAGTTCCTCTTGCTTTTTTAGCAAACAATATCAGCACAATTGATTTTTGTTTGTTCTAAGACTTCACAAATCCTTGACTAATGACTTTGTTAAAGCTAACAATGCTTTGAAAGTTTGAACAACTGGGCCTTGTGTACTGCTTTCGTTTGGTATTTCTGGGATTAATGTTTAAACTCAAATTTGCTACTGCTGTTAAAATAATGACTCAACATTATTTCTTGCACTTAAAATGTCATCTAAACCATTCCATGTCTAAATAACCTGTCCATACTGACAATAGACCTAGGAAAGTACACAGACATAGGCCAAACTACTTGAAGTTTGGTTTATAATTGAAATTAACTCAATACTGCTGGGTCATAAATACATAATATTGAGACACGAGAAAACCAACAATGTGGTTGAGCGCCCAGCGCAGACTCAGATCAGCCTGTGCATCCGCCCAGTCAGATCAGAGTCTTTGCTGTCCGCATGGAGGCAGCTTAGACTCTTAGCTACCCTTTAAGCACAAAGTGAAGGCTCTGATCAGACTGGGCGGATGCCCAGGCTGATCTGAGTCTGCGCTTGGCACACAACCACATTGTTGGTTTTCTTGTGTCGCGGCTCATATACAAGCAGTGTAAACAGAATCGATATACTGCCAGTGGCAGCAAATCTGCCATTTTCATTTTTGCCTCCTTTCTCAATGGGTTCAACTAGTAAAGAAAAGAATTTGCACCTAGAATTGAGCAAATTCTTTCCTTTAAAAGGATACCTTTTGGGAGGGTTTTGTTGTCCAAGGAAGCAAACAGGAAGTTATAAAATCTGCTTCCCCTAGAAGAAAAGTGGCACTTCATTTATACTTCTGTTAATCTATTAATACCTAGTGGGTAACATGATTTTAACTAAGCGACGGCTAGTGACAACCGGTTGTCAGCAGCCACTTCCTTTTAACTAACGCCTGAATCTGAGCTGGTCCGAGCTGGTCCACAGGACCAGTCGATATCGGACCAAGTTGGTCCTGCCAGCTCGACTTGTGGTCTTCAGTATTCCCCTTTCACATAACACAGAAAAATCAACTGGTTGTGAGGACCAGGTACATATAAACTCAACTGGTCTAGTACAAAATCCACTGGTCATGGACCAATGGATTAGTGCTTATTTTAACCCCTGGGATTACTTATCTACCACACACTTTGGACAGGATCATTTCCAAGATGTCAGAGAGGTCTTGATTTGGTTTGTGTTATATTTTTTGTCTGAAACTCCTATGTTTAAGGGATATTCTAACATGACGCAGAGCACTAGATAAGAGGGGTATTTGATGATAATTGTGGGATAATTTTTTTTATTTCTCATTGAAACTATATGTTGTGACCCCTCATCTGAACCGCCTCGTCGAGAGGGGTCACAACATATGTTTTTATGCAGAATTAACAAAAATTATCCCTAATTATCACTAAATACTCCCTCTTATCTAAAGCTCTGATGACATTAACTTTTTTCCCCACTGAACACATAGAAAGTGGTGTCATGTGAAAATTTGTGATAAATCAAGTTGCTAATGATGCAGTGTGCAAGTTTTGTGCCTTGATGATGTCAGATGTAAACATTTACCTCTGTTGACGTCTGCCTCAAAATAGCCCTTTGGAAAACGTTGCAATATCCTTGCATTTTCTTTTTATATAATGTTAGAATCGAAGTGATTTTTCCTTACCGGTAACTTACCACTAATTTACACATGTTGTTGGGCAGATAGGAATATCAATTCACTCTGGGTTTGCTGTCATGAATTAATGCTTCGTGATCTGCCTTCCAACAACATGTGTTAATCAGTGATAATTCAAAAGTAAAGAAAAGTTATTTCTTAACTGATGCAAAACTTTGGTATTTCATCTCAGTAAGCCTTTTTTTTTTCAAAGATTTGTTGTTTTGTTGCTTTACATCCACGGTAAACAGCTATGGTCATGTCAGGACGGTCAGTTAACCTAACCACACTATTCCTGGGCAGGCTTAGACCTCCTCAGCGGTTAACCAGTACTAAGTGCACATACTTTCGCCAGTAACTGACAACTGCCCTTCTTGAATCAGCTGAAGGAGAAACAAAAGTACGTGGCAAGACCAGGTATCGCACACGGGACCTCTGGCTCTTGAGTCAGACATGCCGCCGACTGTGCTACGTGACCCAGCTGTTTGGCAAGATGGAGAAATAAAGTATTGTAAGAGTCACCCAGTGACAAACCTCAACACAGTTCTATTTACATTAATCCTACTGACGTACCCCACCCACCGGTGAACATCGTAGAGCTGCGATTGTAAAGACAATGTTACCCTTCGAGATGTGAATATTTACTTCAGCTACTGATGAACAAAGCTAACCTTAATAATTCTAAACACTTGTGAACTTAGATGATTCAATAATTACTTACTAACATTCTCCTGAAGTTCTGATCGCTACAGCTGACTGTTGAAACATGTTAAAATGTCATGTTATTGACTCACTTTACATCAAGTTTTTAACCTTCACAATTGTCCTATGACATAGCAGAATGAAGTCTCTTACACATAAGATATCGTAGAATTTGAGACTGTTCTGTAGATATTGCTGCAAAGTCCATTTATTGTGATATTTATCCAGTTTTAGCCATATTTAAAGCAGTTTGAATTATTGCGGAAGTAAACTTAGACCGATTTACCTTGACCCTGTAGCCAGCGTCCCTGACCTTAAAACCTGTTCTTGTTCAATATTTACGCTCATTGAAGGTAGAACCCTTGTAGTATTTTATTCTAGATGTAAGTTTAAAGCAAAGGACTGCCTTAATTTCAAGAGGGACTTCTTAAAGTCAGCTTTTTAATGTTATTTTCGTGGCTATTTGCGAAGCGCAACTAGATTTGCGATCTACTGACTCAAATTCCTACGCTGATGACATTAGCGTTTGATGGAGGTCCTTTTACTAATTACGAGGTCCGAAGCAGTAATGTTTACTGTTTCGAACTCCGTAATTACTAAGGAACAAAAGGACTTCCATCATTTGTTATCAGACTGCACTGTTTTTATATAGGGAACGATTGTTTCCCTAGCCGCCCAAAAATAGTACGTAATTCTTGTGATCCGATTGGCTGATCTAGTCACATGGTACAATCCCAGATACTATATAAGAAAGTGAGCAGCGCTGATTCGCTATCCATTCTCAAGTTTGAGACCCGCCAAATTTAAATTCTAAAACAACTTTAAAGAGGGATAATCGCATTACCCTTAAGGTACAGAGCATGGCAGTCGAGTTATGTTTCTTGTATCAAACTAAGAGTCTGCATAACTGCTGTTTAGACTCTTATTGCTTTATTTTACTGTACGAGATGAGAAACAGTCACTTTGTTTACATTTTGCCTACTCTAGTTCTACAAGCATAAACGAAGTTAAACATTTTTCACTGACTCTACACCTTGCTGCTGAAGATTTTAACTTATACCATCCTACAGTTTGCTACTTTCTGGCCTATATACAGCCGCTTTATATCTTTGAAGTTGTTTTACTTGCTCACTTGCACGAATGGATCCCACCACATACCCGATGCCGAAGATGAATTAGTCTAGTGTGTCATTTACCGTATTTCGCGATAAGTGCGACTACTTACCGAAGTTATTCGCGGATGAAATTGTAAGCAGAGCTGGAGTACCATGTCATTAGATCAGCCATGTTATTGTGTTATATATGAAGTGCTGTGGTGTAGCTGGGGTGTACCTTATGAGTTATTCTATGAACTTTAGAGTTTTCAGAGGGTTCTTCAATGTTTGGACTCTTAGGACATAGATGCCAGACCTTAGTGGGGAACTTCAATAAGACGCCAGTGCACTCAGCAGACCCAGCTACACACCCACACCCTTAATGTTAAAAGATATGAATGCTTAGTATGAATGATCTCATTCTGCATTGTATTTACTAAATACAAAATTCACGTATAAATAGGCTTAAATGAATAAATGACTGTGTGTAAATGAACTTTCTTGCTTTATTTTGATCTTATATCTGAGAATAACTTCAAGCTTGGTCACCCCTACCCTGAGGTGCCTTGCAGTATTAATGGATTAATTGTACTACCGTCAGGTCAAGAAGACTACCTCTACTACATCCCATTCAGTACTAGGTGATAATTAGGGATAATTTTTGTTAATTCTGCATAAAAACGTATGTTGTGACTCCTCATCTGAACCATCTCGACGAGACGGTTCAGATGAGGGGTCACAACATATGGTTTCGATGAGAAATAAGAAAAATTATCCTTAATTATGATCAAATACTCCCTCTTATCTAGAGCTCTGCCATTTTGACAACACTCATTACTAACAACAGAACTGCAAGACTTACCCTTGTTTCAATAATTTCAGGCAACACTGGCAAGAAGTCTTCCTCTATCACTTTACTCAGAGCCTTCTCACTTCGAACTGTGCTCTCTTTAAACCACTCTGACAGATTTATCCAATCATCTAGAGTAGTGCAAATCAAGTGCCATCTAGAGCTGGTTTTCGATTTTGGGGGTGGGGTTGGCTTAGGCCTTGGTTTTGGAGGAGAAACGTCTTTATCGGGAGTGTCTGTTTTCTTCTCACCTTCTGTTTCATCTTTTTCCTTCTCCTCTGAATCTGCAGCTTCCTTGCTTGATCTGTCTACCATTTCCTAATTATAGAAAACATGAGTTAAGGTTTAAGACCAATATTGTCAAACATATACTAGTGAACTGACGAACATCAAAAACGGACAACAAAATCTTAGTCTGCAAAAAAAAAAATTTCGTCCAAACTATATATGCTATTGAGAATTCAAAGACAGAGGGCAAACTGTGAAGATCCAGCTTGGGGTGGCTCATAATGAGCCACCTCGTCTGGATCTATACAGTTTGGAAATTTTCATTTTTGACACTTTGTCAACACAGGCTCATCTGTATCAAATGAAGCTGGAAATGTCAGAATACTATGTTTATTATTGACTGAGGCAGCTTGAGAGTATTTACAAGTTTGCCATTAAGGGTCTAACACTTTGATGAATGAAGTCTATTCTCATGAAAGTTTCCCAAAATTCAAGTGCTTTACAATGCTTTTAAAATTTAAAACTTAACTACCCTGAATCAACAGTTTTATGATACAGCAAAACAGACCCTTCAAACAGCTATTAGATAGTCTTTGAACCATTACTAGCTTTTTTTTCAATTATATAGTCTAAGCTAATTTATGTTTATCTATCAATATATTACATACCACATCTTCATTCTTTCTCTCTATTGCTTCCTTGACCTCACTGGTATCACTACAATTGTTGTCAGTGACAGCTTTTGATTCAGGAGCATCTTCTGTTTTAACCATATCATCATCTAATTTTACTTTGCTCACAGAGTCTGTTAAATCTTTATCATCTGAACACTCTTGCTTGATCTCTTTGCTATCTTCATGCTTATTATCAAGGTCATCCGTGGAGTTTGGGTCACCATTAATTTCTGAACTTTCCATTTTTACGTCTCCATCAGTATCCATTTCTTTTTCATTTTTACCTTCAGTTTTTATGTCTTTATCTTTGTTAGTTTCCTCTCTCAATTTTCCTTTAAAATCTGAATCAGTGGAATATCTCAATTTTCTCTTTCCTTTTGTTACAAGGTCTGGTTTTTCCTCACTATTTTCTGTGTCATCTGTATCAGTTCCATCACCTTTTTTCTTATCTTTTGAATTACCTTTGTTTGAAATTCCTATCTTATCAGGTTCTTTACTTATTCTTCTCCCACTTCTTCTAGTCCTATCACTGTAAGAATTTTCAGAATCTGTTTTACCTTTTTCTTTTTTTTCCACTGACTCACAATGTTTTCTATTAGACCTAGCACTGCGTTTTGGAAGTTCTTTCTTCACACTGTCTGACCTAGTCGAGATTTCTGACCGTGATGACCTTCTTGAAACCTCTGATTGGACAGACTTGGTATCATCATCACTATCTGAATGGTGGCCATCAGAAACATCATCTTCATTGTCACTGTAAACAAATGAAGAAGAATGATACTACCTGTCAAACTGGCTGCCCTGCTGTTCAAAAAGTAAACAACTTTTTAGACTTAGGGGATAACTGTATTCAGAATTGTCATTTGGGGAGGTAAATCGTCGGTTTTATGGTCGGAAATTTTGTTTTACGGCGACGCGCCAGCAGACCAGTAAAACAGAATTTGCGACCATAAAACCGATGAGTTACCTCCCCAAATGACAATTTTCAATACAGTTATCCCCATTCTAAAGCACTTTTCAAATTTTCAGCTTTAATAGTGTGTTACTTTGCACCCACAGCCAACGCTTTCAGCGACATAAAACCAGACGTCAGCCAATGAGAAGCGATGTTACGTAATGACGTCGGGTTTCCGACAGTATATTGCAGGATTTACTGTCGCAAATTTTTGACGTTATCCAATCAGACGTCACGTTACATACGTAAGTGCATTAGAATTCCTGTTTGCTTCCCTGAATGGTGAATCCTTTCCAAATAAGGATTTCTCTTTAAACTCTGTTCATACTCCTCAAAGCTGGCTTTGTTTGCAGGAGATCAAGGACACTAACCACAAACATCTTTCAATGGTGAAAATTTTCTTAAGTTTCCATACCAACTTATGGCTCATGGACCAGATTCAAAATTTCCTGACTTTTTTCTGACCTATGGGAACCCAGTGCTCTCTATAGAGAGCAAGATTGTGTCCTCAAAGACTTTGTCCATTACCTGAATATGAGGGAGTAACTTACAGTGATCTCCCTTGTTGCTGTATCAGTATACCTTGATCAAATTACAACTACTTATTCCTTTTCTGTAACCACCTTTCCCTCTTTTCCACTAACACAACTCCAAATAAGTTCTGGTTTTAAGGATAATTATGTGATAGTTTTTTTTGTGTTTTTTTCTTTAGTTTTTTTTTTTTTTTATGGAAAAGGTTGTGACCTCTCAATAAAACCTTCTCTAATGAAGGCCATAACATGTTTTTATGAAAAAATATGGAATATTATCCCTGTTGTCTCTTCTTATCTGGAGCATTGCACTTACCTCTCATCTTTCAGAGATTTGTTCTTTCTCTTCTCACTCAATCTGCCACTTCTCCTGGTCGTCTCTGGTTTCTCTTCTTCTTGTACCTTCTTTGTTTCAGGTTTCTTCTTCGGTGGTTGCCTTTTTCCTGCCTTCTTCTCAACAGGGGCTGGTTTTTCCGTGGTCTTCTTTCCCTTTTTGGTAAAAGGAACAATTAAATGACAAGCAAAATGTATGTTTCTATGAAGAATAAAGAAAGCAAATTTATTCAAAGTTTTTCATCAAAGTCCCACCTAAGCTGGCTCTCTGATTCCAATGCCCTACCCATATGTCCTAGGGCAAAATATTAGAATGTCAACTGCGAAAGAGATGAAAGTGTATGAGATTTAAGGTGTATGTGTTTCCCACCATTTTACAGAAAGGGAACAACTTCTGTGACTTTGTTTGCTTCCATGGATGACAAACCTATCCAAAAGGAAATTATTCACTCATTTACCATAAAATTTAGTACACCAGATTTTAAACTGCTGCTAGCTGTGTTATCTTGTACTTTTGAAGTCATTTGACTCTTTAACTGCCACCCCAGGGCTCAGCTTAGAGGGCGATTTGGGAGAAATGGTATCCCTATGCTGCCTGATTTCTCCCTATTTTAAGCTGAGGGAGAAGTGAAATTGTATAGAAAGTATATGGAAATCAAGAATTTGGACCAAAACTTCTCCCGTAAGTCCTGAAAACATGCTAAACTTCTCCCAGTCTGAAAGCTCTAGGCAGACCCCTGCCAACCATGACTTTAGTCAAGTTTACCTTATACTGTTGTGCGCAACTAAAGTCTTAATTTGCTACCCTTAAAATACTGTACATTTGTCATTCTGATATAGCCATAGAAGAGGAACAACTCCTCCGGGCTTATTCTAACTTGATTATTGAGATTGCAAGCTACATTTTGATAAATAACGTTGATATTGTCTTTTTTTTTGTTACAAAACCAAAAGGAGAAATATATAAAAGGTGGGGCTTATTGGAAAGATGCTTGGCACTGAACTCCATTTTTTTTTCAGGGATCTGGCAGGGAAAGTGTTAAACAAGGAATCACAAAAAATGTGTGTCAGTATCACAGTTTCAAACAAAAAATGTCAGGGTTTTTTTCACTAAAATATTGTGATAGTACATGTATTATGTTATTTTGACAACATCCAAAATCCACCAGAATTTCAATTCCTACAACTAAGGTTTGTCACATCATGCTGAAGTGTTCTGGGCAAGCCAAAGTTAAATATT
Source organism: Ctena decussata (assembly GCA_963989385.1). Taxonomy (NCBI): domain Eukaryota; kingdom Metazoa; phylum Mollusca; class Bivalvia; order Lucinida; family Lucinidae; genus Ctena; species Ctena decussata. The sequence goes on from OZ022508.1 coordinate 21,637,159, forward strand.
AGAAGAGCTGAATGGATTTCACCTAAAATTTTTCAACATTTTTTACTTTTCTACATATATTCACTACTTTGTAACAAGTCTGTCCATATAGAAGTGTACCTCAAATATTGAAACATAAACAGCCTTACATTTTAAGTCTTGCATTAAAAGGCAAATGATGTCTGTAACAGAAAACCCCATTCTCCACAACAAACACAAAACAGATTTCAAACATCCTGAAAATTTTGATGTTCAACAAACCTTAGCTGGAGTATCTTTCTTGGTATCTTTCTTCTGAGGTTTGGTTTCCACAACTGCCTGTTCCTCTATTTCTGTGTCACTGTTTGACTCTTCTTCTACCTCTTCTTCTGATTCACTAGAACTCTCTTCAGATTCTGATTCACTCTCAGATGATTCTTCACTTGATGACTCACTACTAAAAGATATAATTCAAGGCTTGATAATTGTGAGATTATTTTCTCATTTTTCCTTGGAAACACATGCTGTGCCTCCTCATCTAAACTGTCTCCTCGATAATGAAATGGCTCCTTGTGGCAGTTCATGTGTGAGGTCACAATCTCAGATTTGACAGATATTAAAATAAAGAAAATAGTCTTTTTTATCTAAAGCTATATAGATAATAAAAATAGCGTTTCTCTTGCCAATTTCTGCAGGGCACTACACTTTATCCCCCTGTGTAGCACCTCAAGAAAACCTTGGCCGACATGTTATATTGCCTGGGTTCCCATACGTGCATTTACATGTAGTTCTGTTCTAATAATTTTACCATTTGGGCCAGAAGCTGAAAATATACAAGCAGTTAGAGTTTCCATTTTTCTAAATGAACTTTTTTTTTTAACTCAGAACCACTTAATTTGTTTTTCTAAACTAAGATCAAAGACAACTTCTATAAAGCTGTTTAGCTGTGAAAACTATTATGTGAATAGGATACTGCAGTGTTTTCAGTCATTTTCTACTATAAAGAAAGACAATTTTTGTGATATCTTATTCACTTCTATGGATGGATGGATGGATGACTTGTGAATATATTTTCTTTCCAACAGTATTTCAGCCACATTAGGATACCGCAATGTTTTCAGTCATTTTCTACTATAAAGAAAGACAATTTTTGTAACACCTTATTCACTTCTATGGATGGATGGATGACTTGTGAAACTGAATATATGTTCTTTCCAACAGTATTTCAGCCATATTAGGGCAATGAGAGGATGATAATGAATGCTGTGGGCTCTGAAAGGCCATTTAAAGGTTGAAAAGATTTCCGCTTCCAGCGGTAATGGAACCTGGACTGCTAGCTATGTTTCCTTGACAAGGGAGCTGTTTCAAAATGAGTCTACTCTTAAAGGAAAGAGGAGCAAATTCTTTCCCTTTTTTCCATCAAAAAGGGAGGCAATAATGAATATAGCAGAGTTGCTTCCTCTGAAAGTGTACCCATTCCCAAAATAAGAAGTGTACAATACACAGACAGTCCTCTCTTCAGAGGTGTACCCTTTATAAGAAGTGTACAATACACAGACAGTCCTCTCTTCAGAAGTATACAATACACAGACAGTGCTCTCTTCACATAAGAAGAGTACCATACACAGACAGTCCTCTCGTGAAGAGAGGACTGTCTGTGTATTGTACAATTCTAATAAAGGGGAATGGGTACAAAGAAGAAAGCTCAAACTTCCCTTACTCCATGGTTTATTTACCTCTCCATCAACTGTAGTTCCTGCTTTTTCTGTATTCTCCCACTACGCCTTCTTTTTCCCTGGCTTTCTTCCTCTTCTTCTCGTTTCTTCATTTCTAACAGTTTCTTTCTCTCAACTCTTCTTTGTATCTTTCTCTCTATTTTTTCTTTCTTTTTTCGTTCCTTTTCAAGTTTCTTTTCTAGTTTCTTTCTTTGCTGTTGTTCTTTCCTTTTGTCCCTTTCAAGTTTCCTGTGAAAAATATGCCAAGAAAGAATGACTAATGCATAAGTTGAGCTAATGGCTCTAATGGTGAACAGGTACACTTATCCTTAACTTTTTGAACGTCCTTCATTTCTGCATATTTTGTTTTCTAAAATTGCTAGCCAATTCTTGAATTTGCTACCAAGCACATGTAGTTATCAATCTGACAACAAGTTCTATTGGTCAACAACAACAACTTCAATTGGTCAACAACTCTCATAGAATAAACAAACTTCTTGAATATCTGAGCAAGTTAATTCCAATATATTAGCAAACTAACTCTCAAGAATATTGAGTGATTTACAGCTTCTGGAAAAGGAGTCTTCCAAAAAGCCGTCCGACTGCCAGACAAGTCAGACCAGTTTCTGAAAAGACCAACTGTAGTTTGGAGTTTTGCGGATCCCATAGGTCATATGACCAGCTATCATTGCCAATGTTGCAATAACATGTTTTTGTTTTAATGGAACTGTAAAGTAAAGACAAATGAAAAGTGGAAAGCAGGGCTGGAAAAATCCACTCGTACGCTCGCCATGGCGAGTGCCTCAAGCTACAGGACAGGTAGAATTTCTCATTACTGCCAAGGTAACTTATTAATTTCACAATACATCTTGTGACGAAGGACGAATGACAATTTAAGAATTTTCCAGCCCTGGAAAGAAGACTTACAGCTCTTACACTATTAATTTCTTGTGTACCATGATGAGTTTGACTTGCTTCCCGTAACCCCTCCCCCTCCCACGCACACATACACACACTGGTATTATGCAATGTTGTCAACTTGTTTCTTGAAAATGAACTAGGCTTGGTCAGAAAAGATCCAACCCTAAAGGAAGACCACAAAGTAAAATCTCGAATGTGCCCATTTTTGGGAGTGTGTGTTGAACAAAGAGTGTGGTCCATGTACCAATGCAAGGACACCATGACAATCAAATCACTTTCATAAGCAATTGCAGTATAATGAAACTGATTTTTTTCTTATCCATTGTTTTTTGTTGTTTTCTTTTTTTTGTTGCTTCAAATCATGTTCAGTCTGACCAGTGACCAAATGTCCACAGAAAACGAAATCAGATTCATGAAGACTGTGTCATACATACTTCTTCTGTTCTTTAGTGAGTTCTTTTTTTGGTTCTGGGTCTTCTTTGTAGAGTCTACTACCATAGAAATACCAGTAGAGGCCCCCTTCTTTGTCCTTCCCAAGAGGCTCGACTCTCATGCTGTCCCCATCAAACCCCTAAGGAATACAAAGATCAGAATAAGAAATTAAGTTCTTTTTGCAGGTAGCAAGTACTAATTACCTGGTATTAAAGTTAGTAGCAAACTAATATATCAAGCAACACAAATTGGTGACCAGATAACAGCAGGCTTGCCACCTATACCTGTAGTTGTCAGATTTATGACCAAATTCCAACGCATTTAGAATGCCTTTGCCTTTGGAAAAGTTTTGCGTTTGATCTAAAAAGCAGAGTCAATGTTTCAATACAAACTGAATTGTACTTCCATCAAACCAATTTCACTGAAGAATATTTTGCCATCTAATTTTTAAACAGGTGGCATATGCAGTTTTCAGGTTGCAAATTTGCTACTTGCCACTGTTAATTTTGGATCCTGAAAGATAAAGGTGTATAGCAGTACTCAGGATAAGAAGGTGCAACAAGAATTATTTAGAGATAATTTTCTATACTTTTCCTAACAAACATTATGTTGTGACCGTTATTTGTGCCTCATGGAGACAGTTCTAACGAGGGGTTACAACATGTTTTTTTTTTTTTTGAGAAATAAGAAAAACAACTTTTTTTTATCTCAGAATTATTTTGAAAACTCCAACTTATCTGGAGCTCTGCATAAGGGGGATCACTCTGATCTGACAATATTGCCTCCCATCTCACAGGAAGCCACTCTTAACAAAAAGAATTTGCTCCTTGAGCAAATTCTTTTCTGTACGAGAAGCTTCCATTGTAAAAAATTCATCTACCACAGCAGATAAATATCCTGTCAAAAGTTGCCTCCCTTGTAAAATAGCAGGAAAGCCATGGAAGCATTGCCTTACATGTTAGAATATATAAATCCTACCTTTGCAGACTTTTAAGAGAAAATGGACAGTCTACACAGATCATGCATAGCTAACATTTAACTTAAAGACCTGCCAGTATCAAACACGTCAAATTTTCTACTGCACTCAAGGGAGGTATTTGGACGATTTGCTAATTGTTGTTACTTGTTAGTAATCAGACAGTGTCATCCTGAATGAGCCTTATAATCATAACCTGATCAGAGCTAAAGATACTTCTTTGCTATTTTTTTGGCTGATCATGTTGGGGTATTTTGGCTATAATTTTGGGTACTCCTTGTTAACATAACTGCTTCTTGCTTAAGCAAATTCTCCCCTGGATACTTGCACTGTAACAAAAGGCTTAGCATCGGTCTCATTTATTGACAAAAAGACATTATTCTATGTATTTATAGGGATACCTTTAATAGTTCCATAACATCTTCACCATCCAGCCTATATTCACATATCGAGTGGATGACCTCGACCTTCTCCCTCAAGGTCAACTCATTAAAAGTAGACTTTTCTCTAATTGGGTTGTCTCCTGAGTCCCATTTGTATTTAATAATATCCTTAACATACAGATCATAGTTAAAAGAACTGCAAAAGAAAAGAACAGCATGCATTAAAAAGACAGCATAACTTTTCTGCACTGGTTCTTGCCACCTTTAAGACATACCTATGTCTATGACCTTGACCTGAAGGCCGCTGTGGAGAGTATGGCTTGCACTACATGAATCTTTATATAGCGTTTTTTCCTGTCCAAAGTTATTGCATGGTCGCATCAAAATCCATAAAATGACAGGCAGTTAAAAAAAGCTTACTTCAAAAGCAGAACAAAAAGCATGCCTCTTAGATTATTTTGAAGTATCAACAACGGAAAAAGCTTCATAGTGAAGCAGAGGACTAGATAAGAAGGAGTATTTGGTGATAATTATGGATAATATTTGTTAATTCTGAATAAAAACATACGTTGTGATCCCTCATCTGAACCGTCTCGACGAGACGGTTCAGATGAGGGGTCACAACATATGGTTTCAATGAAAAATAAAAAAAAATTATCCCTCAATTATCATCAAATACCCCTCTTATCTAGTGCTCTGGTGAAGGTTTCGAAAGTATTGTCAGATGATCATTAATCATGCACAATATAACACCCTCCTTTTTTCTAATTACTTTAACACATGGTATGGTTCAGCTTTCACAATATTTCCAAATATTTACATTATCATTGCAAAACTCTCTGTAAACCCAATAAGTGATGCGGGAGTCAATATCGTTTACAAGTCAATAATTACATTGTGTCACGCGCTTTAGAGTGACAGCTCATCTCAATAAGTAGCACGTGAAATCTACAACATGCTGTGTACCTGAATGGCTAGTAAACATTGACTGACAGCTCGCTACGCCTACTACCACGTGAAATATACAGCAGGAGGTGGAATTACTGGTAGGCAGTGTCAATACGGCTGTTCCAAGCTATTGTAAAATGCAGCCGGTATTGTTTTTAAAACGATTTTTATATATGTATTTCTTACTTTTTTTTTATCTTTTTATTGATCAAAAACATTGTTTAATAATATAAATATAAGGAATGAACGTTATTTTTTAAACGTTTACTGAAGTATAAACTACATCGGGTCACGAGCAAAGTTTACGTAAACCCCGAAGGGGTTTACGTAAACTTTGCTCGTGACCCGATGTAGTTTATACTTCAGTATTCGGGGTTTACGTAAACTTTGCTCGTGACCCGATGTAGTTTATACTTCAGTAAACGTCGTTATTTTTTAAACGTTTACTGAAGTATAAACTACATCGGGTCACGAGCAAAGTTTACGTAAACCCGAAAAAATAGTTTACGTAAACTTTGCTCGTGACCCGATGTAGTTTATACTTCAGTAAACGTTTAAAAAATAATTATTTTTTAAACGTTTACTGAAGTATAAACTACATCGGGTCACGAGCAAAGTTTACGTAAACCCCTTCGGGGTTCACTTACTTTGCTCGTGACCCGATGTAGTTTATACTTCAGTAAACGTTTAAAAAATAACATTCATTCCTTAAATGTATTTACAATATCAAGTTATCAACAGCCACTTGTTCTGAGGTTTATGCAGGGAAATGTGGAGTATTGTAAATGAACATGCCTGAAGGGTTAAAAAACTACATTCATCCACTCGAACTTACATGTGCCTCATGTTGCAAAAGAAATGAAGTTTTAATGTTTTGCCAATGTAAATGATCAAATTCACTATAACATTTGACAAATTTTATGATGCAGGACAAGTAACACTAAAGAATTTCCACGTCCTATCGGATCTCTTTGAAGAAGAATTAAGTTTATTAGCGACACCAGGAAGGTCCAAATTTGAAAATTCTCACCTGCAACTCCCCCTTAATTTACATGCTTTTTAAATAAAACAAGATTTGAAATTTCAACAGAATATCCTGGTAAAAATGTTGGTAAGCCTACCAGTGGTCATACTTGTCAAAGCCGCAGATATTGGGAGTACATGTGAGCCACGACATGAGAAAACCAATAAAGTGGTATGTGCGCCCAGCAAAGACTAAGATCAGTCTTCCCTGTCTGCATGGAGCTAGCTTAGACCCTTCTATAGCTACCCGTTAAGTGCACAGCCAATACTCTGATCAGACAGGGTGGATGCACAGGCTGATCTGAGTCTTCACTGGGTGCACATGCCATTTTGTTGGTTTTGTCATGATTTATTGATCAATTTCTAAAATCCTAAATATAGCAAGCCTTTGTCAAAATTAGCCTAATTTACATTATATATAGTTCATTGATGATCCTTAATGTACTTAAAACAACTTTACTGGATAAGAAAGAAAATAATAGCATTTGTATAGATTTTCATTTGAAATTAAGGCATACAGCGAAGGTATTAAATTTGAAGAGGAAAGCATGTTGCAAACGACATGCCTTAATGGTCTCAGGGGATCAATGGGCTAGTGATGCAATGCTTTATATTTGAACCTCAAACTTTGTAAGCCTTACTAAGTTACAGGGGCCGTATTCATAAAACGACTCAAGTGGTTGCTATGCTGTTGCTAAGGCTAAATTTCTTTGAAGGAGATTCCCTACAACTATGAAATTTGCTCTGGAGGAACAGTCTTACAAAGACTGTTCCTCCAGACCAAATTTCATATTTGTAGGGAATCTCCTTTATAGATATTTAGCCTTAGCAACAGCATAGCAACGACTTAAGTGGCTTTATGAATACAGCCCCTGGTCTACCACCTACCATATGTCTTCTCTGCCATAGCAGCCATTGAGTAACTTGCAGACTAGGTCAACCAGGAACTCACAGCCCCCTTCCTTCTCAGAGTCCAGAAGAGCTTCTTCAAGATCCTACAAAAACACAATAACCAAAACAGGGTCAAGGAAAAGGGTATTTTATCACCTGTCAACTGCAACGACTGATCAACAAATAAATCTATGCACATTGGTTTTTAGACTGATTAGAAGCTTCTGAGGACTGCATCTCCAAATTTACTTCCCTTGACAATCAAGTGATCAAACCTTTTAGTCGTTCCAAATACTTGCTCCCCATCCTCTAGTGAGTAACTGTTTGTTGGATATTGTTAGCTGTGTTCCCTTATTTGTAGCCATCTAGCAATGTGGTTACCAGTGTATATCTGTCCACTTTGCTTTCTATTTTGCTTTATAAAAACAACAACAACAGGAATTAGGTAAAAACTAGAAAATTGTGTCTGTAAGACACTAATGATGCCCCCGTGCAGCGCCTGTCACAGGATATATGAACATCCCTAAAGCACCTTTTAAGCCCAAACACCATCTACTATGAACCCACTGAAAACTTTACACAAACTTCACACCCTATAGCGCAAAAATGTAGCCCAAAATGACTAAGTTTAAAGGTCGTAATTCCGTTAAAAAAAGTATTTTTTATCACAAAACTAACATGCACCTCTTCATCATGTCCACAAGTATACAATGTCTGAAAAACAGCGGCTGAAAATTGTGGGAGGAGTTGACCAAACAAAGTACTCTCCCTATCATGCAAACATATGCCTAAAATGACTAAGTTCAAAAAGGCTGTAATTCTGTCAAAATTTAAGCTAGCTCCGACAAAAACCCACATGCACATCTTCAGTATGTCCACAACAAGTATGCAAGGTTTGAAAAGGATCCATTTAAAACTGTGGGAGAAGTTAATTACACAAACTCCATACCCTACAATGCAAAAATTTGCATAAAATGACTAAGTTCAAAAGGCTGTAATTCTGTCAAAATTAATTCTAGCTCCAAAAAAAATCCAGAAGCACATCTTCAATATGTCTACCGCATGTATGCATGGTTTGAAAAAGATCCAGTCACAACTGTGGGAGAAGTTGATTACACAAACTCCATACCCTACAGTGCAAAACATTGCCTAAAATGACTAAGTCCAAATGGCCGTAATTCTGTCAAAATTAATTCTAGCTCTATCAAAAATCCACATGCACATCTTCAATATGTCCACAACATTTGTGCAAAGTTTGAAAAAGATCCATTGAAAACTGGGAGGAGTTGATTACACAAACTCTATACCATAAAGTGTGATGAACGGACGGACGGACAGACAGGGGCAAATCTTAATGCCCCCTGACTATCGTCACGGGGGCATAAAAAGATCCATTGAAAACAGTGAGAGGAGTTGATTACACAGACTCTATACTCTACAATGCAAAAATTTGCCTAAAATGACTAAGTTCTAAAGGCCGTAATTCTGTCAAAATTAATTCTAGGTCCAACAAAAACCCACATGCACATCTTCAATACATTCACAGCATGTATGCAAGGTTTGAAAAAGATCCATTGAAAACTGTGAGAGGAGTTGATTACACAAACTCTATACCATAGAATGTAAAAATTTGCCTAAAATGACTAAGTTCAAAAGGCCGTAATTTTGTCAAAATTTATTCTAGGTCCAACAAAAACCCACATGCACATCTTCAATATGTCCACAACATTTATGCAAAGTTTGAAAAAGATCCAATGAAAACTGTGGGAGGAGTTGATTACAGAAACTCTATACCCTACTATACAAAAATTTGCCTAAAATGACTAAGTTCGAAAGGCCGTAAATCTGTCAAAATTAATTTTAGCTCCATCAAAAATCCACATGCACATCTTCAATATGTCCACAACATGTATGCAAAGTTTGAAAAAGTTCCATTGAAAACTGTGGGAGGAGCTGATTACACAAACTCTATACTTTAAAGCGTGACGAACAGACAGACGGACAGACAGGGGCAAATCTTAATGCCCCCTGACTATCGTCACGGGGGCATAAAAAACAGATGTTTCATGTAGTTTGAGTACTTAGTATGCTTATGAGCCAAACAGAATCTATGGCGAGGCATCTTGGTATAAGTGGTGTTTTTTGGGTGTTTTTATCTTTTTATTGGGCATCACAATTTTACACAGGGTAAACTACAATCTGCTGATGATTTCTACCCTTATCTTGAAAGAAGAAGAATAAGAAGAAGTGCTGCATGCTACGTATGCATGAAAAGTCAAGCCCTTGTACCTGCTAAGATAACCTAAAACAGCCATTAAAGAACATGCTGTAACATGGACGTGGGCACACACAAAGGGCATCTCATTCTTTAGCAAGGGCTTGCTAACAAAATTCATATACAACCCCTTGATGGAACCTGGCTAACAATCTCTTTATCTTGGTGTGGGGCAAGCATGCTAAAATTAAAACAAAATCCATGTAACATCTTATGATCTGCATGCGTTAGTTATGATGAAACGCAAAAACATTCATGAACCTAAATTCAGACCTTAGGAAAACCCATGGAATGGACATTTGCTACGCTCTGAGTGATTTTATTACTCAGACTTCTCGACTTTAAACATGCATCTCCCAATCGCGAAAGTACTGTGGGTAAATTTCTAAGAAGATTCATACCAACTGGCGTAGATTAGAAACCATTTATGATTATTGTACCCGAGAGGCAAATACTGTTGTCTGTTGTAAGACATAGATTCAACCATCGTCCCGGTATGTGTTTCCGCGCGGTTATGTGTTTCAGAGCCCTAACTATAATCATAAATTGTACATGGTAGAGCATTCGCACTGAGGAAATTTATTGACATCTATACTCTGCAGAGGGTCTTGTTCCTCACCATAATAAAGAATGACAAAAACTTCCATCTGGGAGAAAAGAATTTAAAAATCAAGATATGATGTGCTTTAAATATCCATTTTTCTTAATGCACTTTTGTTATGGTTGTTGTGACCCTGAAATTTTTTTAAACTGGCAAAAAAATTTTTTGTAAGAAAAACTTACCGTCGGTTAATGGTATGCTTAATATCTTTAATCATGCAATAGTTTAGGTTCACTAAAATATGTTAGAACTTTTCAAAAATGGTTTTGACAAGAGGGTCCTTATATCCAAAAGAAGTGTTTAGCATCACCAGTAAGTAACGATAGGTCGTATTGTTTTTATTTATAATCTGAATTGTAAAGATCAAAATTATTGTTTTTCTTTTGCAGTTATGTCACCAGGTCTAGTTGTAACACAATGTGCATATGTCTTTAACACTGAAATTTGGAAATGTGTAGAAATTTCCAATTTGAGGCATAGGGGGTTGACAACTTTGAAAAAGGGTGTCATTACTTCAAAGGTTGGCATGCTATCTGAAATTATTACCACCATCTCAAGAAAAATTGATTGATGATCGATACCTTTTATTATATGGTGTCAACAGTAGTATGCTTACTCCTGGAATCCATATTTTCTCCTCAGAAAATCAAATAAAATTTTATTCTAAAGTTTTAAAAAGGGCTCTGAAACACATACCGCGCTAGAAGGATAAGGGAAAATAGGTAGTCCTCTCAAATACAAACCCCTGATTTTAATTCTATACAACATTTCATGAGGACTAGCGAAACTAAGCATTACAGAGGACTTTAAATATGTTTTTGGCCCAGACTTGCTGCATATGCATTAAAGAAGTTGATTTTGATCTTAAGGGCTCTGAAACTGATGTCGCTGGGATATTCAACGGATTGTGAGGATCTGTGATGGATCAGAGAACACGCTAGAAATGCGCCGAAATCTGAAAAATAACCCTGCCCCTGTTTTTCTAAGTCAGAATAATGAATATACATGTTGATACTATAAATACATACATGTAAATGTAAACAAAGGAGAGACAATTTGAATTGTCTCCCTTTGCTCATATTTTGAATGTCCATTTCAGAGGCAACGAATTCCTTGACATTAAATGCAATCAAAGCAGTTGAAATAATTTCCATCAATTGCACCCTAATTTAAGATACCTGAAGTATTTAGAACGCTCCTTTTAGTATATAAAACCTACCTCAATATCAAAATCTGACAAGTCAAATGCAGCTCTGAACAAGGAGCAGAAATGGGCAATGCTTGGAACTTCCCACCACGACCGTAATTCTGCAAAGACATCAAAGAATATATGGGGGTATTAAAGAGACAAGTTATCTTCACATATTCTAGGTAATGCAGATCAATGGAAACGAATTAAATGGTTAAAATGTCATTTCATTACCCTCCATGGCCCATGTGAAGAAATTCAGTTCATTGGCGTTGTGAGAGCGCATGCGCAATTGTGTCTGGGCTCGCAGTTCCGTTTTCGTTTTGTTGTCGTTTTAAATGTTAGTTTTCGTAGTCTTAAAATACATAAATGTATACAGTTACTATTTCTTGAATTATTAGATATTTTAAACTTCAAAAAAACTGAAGTTTTAATTCCTAAATTTTGATATTCTAAAAGTGAAATGTATCTTTTCATCTTTTGCATCTTGGGTAATATCCAAAATGGCGCCTGTTGAGCACGAAATTCATTGAAAGTTGTAAGTTGAGAATTTCTGATTATCTTAGAAGTCAGGAACATTTATTTTGTTCAGATAATGTTTTAGAAAAGAACATACTGCCATGTACATGTTTGCGTATGTAAGAAGTCTCTGAATAATCGTTATATTGAAATAAACCTACTTTACACCTGGGGTACAAATAATGTAAACATTGGCAAACCTCAGGATAAATAAAGTGTAGATAATGAATTTTAGCCACCAGCAAAGTTGATGGCTTTTAAGCATTTGTGGAGCAGCAATGCCATTGTTACACTGCTTATTACTCATTAGGACTACAGACATTCTGGAGTCCTCACCACCTGTCCATTGTCAGCTGAAAGTACAGTTTATCACAGGACTAAGTGTCGCTTCCCTGTTGCCTAATTGCTTGTGGTTACACATAATGAGTAATAATGGTCCAAATGATGTTTGGCTTTAACTCTGCCATACATTGGGGACAACAGCCAATTAGGTCAATCAGCTAAACCAGGCCCATGAGTAATAGCAATGTTTTAATAGGCTAATTAGCCAATCACTATGATAATACTCTTTGGGGGTTGTGAAACTACAGAACTTGCAGAAGAGCAAGGTGGGGATAACATGATCAGATGATTGGTGGTTTTCATTTAAACAACTGAGGCCTATGGAAACGGAAAATCTCTAACTTGTCTAGGGAAAAGTAAAAAGTCAAACTCCATGTTTTGCGTGAAAAATTACTTGTCTATCAAAACCCACACAAATGATTTTTGCATTATTTTAGATTCTATTCTATCCCATAACCTTGCTACACCACAGGTGACTTCAAAACAATCCCTATCCCTTTAGGATTAGGCAGTCACCTTTGTGTTCCAGTGCTATTATCCCAACATAAGTAGTGTATTTCCATAATTTCATAAATCCTTATAATTTGTTAATGCCATGGGAATCGGGACAACTCAGACCAAAAACAACTTGCCAGGCAAAAAACTCGACCTTGGATATCTTGTCCCATACTTTTAACTTGTCACAAGATAACTTGCCCCATATCATAAACCTGAATACCTTTAGCACGGCCGCTTATCTCCGTCAGCACAACACCGTGTTGTGTATAGGAAAATGTGCAGGAGATTTCCGGTGGTTCTGCAGGCGATTCGAAAATAAAGGTCACGAAAGGTAGGTGTCTCGGTTTAAAAGGGATATATTCTTTTCCAGCGTAAAACAAAAGAAAAGGAAAATGTCATGCAACCCTTCAATCGTTTTTCTATGAATACGAGTCTTGATCGAAGCCAGATTCTCAGTTATACAACAGATTTCCAAAACTTTCTGTTCCTTATTTTTGAGACCATAATTCGACGAAACAGGCAATGCTATGCGATGGGACATTCATTAGAATTTTGGACAGAGGCATTGTACAGCCAAGTGTACGAATCTGAAAGCTGTGCGAATCTGTACCATGCCATGCTACTACATTATTTACGTTATAAAACAGTTAAAAACGGTCATTGGTGGCACAACAAAAGCAATCTCCTGCACCGCCACCTATCGCCTTCAGCACCACCGATCTCCTGGATCAAGAATTCCACAACAACTTTCATTATCTGGGCTGAAGGAAGGTAGCAAATTCTGTTCAGGCTCGTAACTGGTACTTATATGAGAGACCTTTTGTTACGCAGAAGGTCTTACACACGGTCGACATGGGTGTAGAGCCTTATGCGTCGCCAGGACGGCGGAGGGTGATTTCCGGCTAAAGGGTTATATACCAGTGTATTACACTAACAAGGAAACTCTAACAACATTAGAATTTTTTTAAGTTTATATATAATGTAAATTCTATAAACAACAATACAATTTACAACTGTCACAATTACAACAATATACAACACATATCAGTTCATGTCGCTGGCCCAAGTAAGGTGTTTGTTTCAAATCTGCAATCGATTTGCGTACAATACGCAAATAGATTACCGTCTGACGTCAACACCGTACTCGGCTCAGCGCCATGAACTAAAGGAAAACACAAAGAACAAAAAACGTTAGTTTGAGCTCATACAAAAAAAAACAAGGCCTTATGTTGGTAGACTTCAATTTGTCGTTCCTTGGATCATATCATGGGCCAGTCCATATAATATGAGGAACACCAACTTATATTAATATGCGCACGCTTATATACTGGTCGCTCCCTGAATCGTACCAGGGACCAGTCTATATATAATAAGACACTTTAGTGGACGAACACTGTCCCACTTTCACCTCCGCAGTAATAATATCGACTTCGCCTACATTTTGTGCTTCCCGCCTCTGCTTGGGAAACATGCACAAGCGGGGTTGTAACTGCCTCTACCCGGGTTGGTATAAACCTGGAGATGGGTATAGGATCTCCAGGTGAGACGTGGCTCTAAGCCCTAACAGCTGACTGCCGGACTTGATGCGCCTAAAAATAACGAACTTACACTTAATACGTTATAACTACATAATAACAATACGTAAGACTTGGGCCTGTCTTGGAAATACCATACAACACCCTCGGCGAATGCTGAGCATAACGTGCACACGCCTCCGTGTCACTAGACACAACTCGCGATCACGATGTAAAGCCAAAACTGTGCTTACCACTTCCGCCAATGAAGAAACGTAGATCCTACCACGCATGTGCGTCGAAGGATCTGACGCCAAACATTGTCAAGAAGTATACTGACGCCAACAGGTATTACAATGACATATCCCACATAAAACATGAATGAATCTAGACAATGACCTATTTACATTAAATTGATTGACCAAAATCTAACTCGCATTTGTATTAATTCATTTCTTTAAACTAAGCGTAATACCATTTGCCATAGAATATAATAACTGAATAAGTCTAACACATTTGGGATCATAACGTTTGATCTGACATCATGACATCAATGATGTTATACCATATGACGCCGTCTAGTGAAGGCAAATCAAACGCATGACGACCAAATGTTACCATTATAATGTATGGAAAAAACCCTTAATGCGGTGCATGCTATGGCATCAATTGACGTCACGAGTATGTGAATTAGTTCCATTACAAATCAATCTACTTCTATAGGCCACGTATACCTGAAACTAATATAAAAAGTGTTGACGTCGCAATAACATGATGCAACTGACTTCACATGAATAGCATGAATGCAACTGACGTCACATGAATAACATGAATGCTATTGACGTCACTGGACGTTAAATAGATGCACACCAGTGAAACTAATATAAAAAGTGCTGACATCGCAATAACATGAATGCAACTGACGTCACATGAATAACATGAATGCAACTGACGTCACTGGACGTCAAATAGACGCACACCATTGCAACCAACATCAGTGATATAAACTATTTCCGTAATTTACAAAACTTCTTAATATACAAATACCATGCGCAGCATGGTCAGTATAAACAAAATCAGCAATCATACCATATCAATCAGAAGTCACATTTTTCATTCTTAGCCAAACTATTCTAAATAAATATAATAAAATCTTACCCTTCAGGTCTTAACACAGAAACTAGGCACACGACAATATAACGTCCTCAGTATAAGAATTAAACAGCCACGTCTAATTTTTCATTAAAGAATAGGAGTATAAATACTATGCGTCTCACTTTTAAATCATGCGACACGAATCTAAGCGTGCAGGTATTCACCCTAAAATCATGCAACACGCCGTCCACAATCAAAAGACTCGTGCAGGTATTCACCTTAAAATCATGCAATACGCTGTCCACTAGAGGTATTCACAAACAACCCATGCATAACGTAGCCACAATTTCCGTAAATGTTTATTACCACAGTTGCCCTAAAAACTGTAGCCCTACTGATTGAAAGGAATAAAATAATTTCGACGACATAGTCGACGATCGGATCCATTTCGTAACACCTTTAATATACAGGTGATAGATGAAAACATAAATACTCGGCGACTTCAGGAATGCAAATTTGAAATGTTTGCATGTCAACAAAACGGCCACCTCCATGACCTCGCTCCGGGGAAAAAATGGAAATCTGTTGTATAACTGAGAATCTGGCTTCGATCAAGACTCGTATTCATAGAAAAACGATTGAAGGGTTGCATGACATTTTCCTTTTCTTTTGTTTTATGCTGGAAAAGAATATATCCCTTTTAAACCGAGACACCTACCTTTCGTGACCTTTATTTTTCGAATCGCCTGCAGAACCACCGGAAATCTCCTGCACATTTTCCTATACACAACACGGTGTTGTGCTGACAGAGATAAGCGGCCGTGTTTAGATTCTTCCCCCATAAATCGGAAATCTCCCAATATTTGGACCCTTTCCTGATTGCAGGGTCGTATTTTACATATAACCGAATTCCCCCACTTTTAAAAACCCCTTCGGATTTCTGTCGTTATCACTTTAAAGTAAAAATGGAAGTGATTTTTATCATTTATTTCTTTGGATGTTAACAGTTTTTTAGGTGAAGAGTGGCCTCACTTCCCTATGGACTCAAGAATTTCGAAGTTTCAGTAGTACTAAAATAATAAGGAGTTCTTTTGATTAGATAATTCTGTTTTTGAAACCTGTCATAACAATATTCAATATAGGCACCAAGTACATGTACAAGGTTCAATCTAGGATGTCAGAATGGGCCAGTGGCCCATCAGTATTTTGAAAAGGGGCCACCATTATGTTCAGATGGGTCAGCGTTTTTTTCCGACCTTATAACCAGGAATTTTTTTATAAATTTGAATAAAATATTGTTTACACCAACCAGGAATTTTACATTTTTAAACCCCAATTACTTCTAACTTACTTTACAACAGGAGTAAATAGCATTATTTTTTGTTTTGCTGTATACAGATACCAAAGATCATCATTTCGCATGGTCATAACGAAGCCAGTGAAACTGAGGCTTTTGCAGCCACTCATTTTGATTCTATTTTGCATAGGATTTCTCAGGTTTTTCGATCATTTGATTGTTTTCGTCACTGTTTATTTTTCCGAGTTTTTCGTTCTCACTTTTTTGGTGGAATTTCCGCCAACAGGAAAGAAATCACCAGTTCATTTAGAACTGTGTTGTCGACATGTTTAGAATAGCTGGTTTCCCTGTCATTAGTTTATGTGCTGAAAATAAATTAATATCCAGTTACCAGTCAAGCACTCCCTTACATGCTCAAAATTCAATACCGTGGAAAGCGTCTTCTAACCCTGACTCGCTAAAAGCTAAGAAAGTTATGCCGGCGCACAACGAAATCAGAAAAGCGCTGATGCATTTGATTTCACGCTAATAAGGCGCTTGGGAGTTTCTAAAACAGGCCAAGGACTTTCAAAGTGGGCCATTGGCGCAAAAAGGCAGCCTAGATAAAACCCTGCATGTAAATGTGATTGCAGGTGACACAAACTTTTTTTAGCTTTTTTCACCAACTGGCATGCTGACAGTAAAATTGGACAAAGTGTTTGAATTATGGGACGAGGTGTCTTATAATATGGGGCTTCATGTATTACAGACTTGGGCATGTTGTCTAGGTCAGAGTTTTTACAGGGCAAGTTTTTTTGGGCGAGTTGTCCGTAAATGCAATGCCATGTAATTAACCATAGACTAGTGAATGCGTGTATGCTTGATCTGTCACCAGTAAACAAATCAGATTAAGAAAACTATACCTGTATGGTGTGCACAATATCGTTTACAGGACATTTTGTGAAATGACCATTCCTTCTGCGTGAGGTTTGTCACCAATATATCCATATAAGACTTGACCTCATTTTGAAGGGTTTGATTGTCCATGGAAGCTAACAGGAAGTTAGAAAAGTTGTTCCTTAGTAAAAAAGGTATGAATACACAGAGATGCACCAGTACTCCTTAGTCCTTAATCATGTAATTGTTAATCATATTGCTTCTTATAGTTTCAGCATGGTTTAATTCAGCGTGAATCAGTCATGGATCCTGACTTCTACCGAACGACAGGGTCACTTCCACCCTCTCTGAATCGCTACACAGCAGACATAACATCTCTGCTTGCTGAACAGTCACAAGGCATCACTCCAGGTAAACTAATAATTTTTGTTTCATCTGTGACTAGCAGAATCAAGACATACATATGCATTACCACACCTGGTTAACTATGATTTTAAGAATGTTTCTAAATGAAAAAGAGCAGTTACGAAAGGAAAAAGAGTCATAGTTACCAAATGACCTGGAGGGACGACCTGGTGGTTTTACGTCCTCATCAACAGTATTTCAGGCATATCAGGATGATGCATAGGGTGCTAATAAAGAGCACAGTGCAATGAAGTGCTGTTTAAGTTCTGACAGAATCTCACAGGGGACAAGGACAGAGCTCTAGATAAGAGGGAGTATTTGGTGATAATTAGGGATAATTTTTGTTAATTCTGCATAAAAACATATATTGTGACCCCTCATCTTAACCGTCTCGACGAGACGGTTCAGATGAGGGGTCACAACATACGGTTTCGATGAGAAATAAGAAAAATTATCCTTAATTATCATCAAATACTCCCTCTTATCTAGAGCTCTGCAAGGATCTGATGTCTGAAACAAAACAACTCTGACAAACCAATGCAACTGGCTCTAAGTGCATATCAGTTTCTGTGCATACAGGCTGCTCATAGCCATAGGTTTTCCATTTCACACAAAACAGTTGTCAGTTACTGGCGAAGGTATGTGCACTTAGTGCTGGTTAACTGCTTAGGAGGTCCAAGCCTGCCCAGGAATAGTGTGGTTAGGTTAACTGACTGTCCCGACATGACCATAGATGTTTACCGTGGACGTAAAGCAACAAATCAATAACAATCAATCAAAACTCAGTCAGGGTTTTGTGACTAAAGTTGGTTGGTTGATTTGATGCTTAACGTCCACGGTAAACAACTAAGGTCATGTCGGGACGGTCAGTTAACCTAACCACACTATTCCTGGGCAGGCTTAGACCTCCTAAACGGTTAACCAGTACTAAGTGCTCATACTTTCGCCAGTAACTGACAACTGCCCTTCTTGAATCAGCGGAAGGAGAAACGAAAGTATGTGGCCAGACCGGGATTCGAACCGAGGACCTCTGACTTACGAGTCAGGTGCCCTACCGATTGCGCTACCCGGCCCTTTTGTGACTAAAGTCTACAGTGAAGTGTCACAACATACACCAGGCAGTCGTAAGAAAAGCTTACATGTATCGGGATAAATTTAAAGAGTAACTACACTTCAGGAACTAGTTTATTGTTAGTCATAAAGATTAACAATTTTAGTCATAAAGACTAACAATTTGTCATAAAGACTAACAATTTTAACTTGGGGGCGCAGACTGCCAAAATTCAATATTTAACATAAGGGGTATGGTTATTTTTGTTCGAAAATTACGAGGCCCAGCCCAGAATTTAGGGGCCATGGGTGACTGGACCCCTGTTAGTCTTTTCTCTGGTTACAGCAATATCAAAATGGAGAAATAGATAATTATGCCCCTAATTTCGGAGAAATTGTGGGGGCATATTGGTTTGGGCCTGTCCGTCCGTCCGTCTGTCCGTCTGTCCTCTATCTCAAGAACCGTAAGAGCTAGGAGCTTGAAACTTTATACACATGATCAGTATGAAAAATAAGCGAACACGTGTTTTTTCTTTTTTCCGCGGGTCACATATTTCAAGAGTTATGCCCCTTTTTCGACTTAGCCTGTGGAACCTTGTGAACAAAATATCTCAAGAACCCCTGATGCTAGGATCATGAGGTTTTGCAGGATGAGAATGCCGAAGGTGTAGATGACCTGATTAACTTTTGAAACAAATTCATGAATTTTTGACCGAGTTATGCCCCTTTTTTGACTTAGTGCATTGTAAGCCTATGGAACCTTGTGAACAAAATATCTCAAGAACCCCTGAAGCTAGGAGCATGATTTTTTGCAGGAAGATACTGCCTGTGGTGTAGATGACCTGATTAACTTTTGAAAAAAACTCGTGAATTTTTGATCGAGTTATTCCCCTTTTTCTACTTAGTGCATTGAGGCCTATGGTACAAAGGTACCCTTACATATAGTCAAGAACAATAAGAGCTAGGAACTTGAAACTTTATACACATGATCAGTATGGAAAATAAGCAGACCTGTATTTTTTTTTTCCGCCGGCAATGTATTTCCAGAGTTATGCCCCTTTTTCGACTTAGCCTGTGGAACCTTGTGAACAAAATATCTCAAGAACCCCTGATGCTAGGATCATGAGGCTTTGCAAGATGAGAATGCCCAAGGTGTAGATGACCTGATTAACTTTTGAAACAAATTCGTGAATTTTGACCGAGTTATGCCCCTTTTTCGACATAGTGCATTGTAAGCCTATGGAACCTTGTGAACAAAATATCTCAAGAACCCCTGAAGCTAGGAGCATGATTATTTGCAGGAAGATACTGCCTGTGGTGAAGATGACCTGATTAACTTTTGAAAAAAATTTGTGAATTTTTGATCGAGTTATTCCCCTTTTTCTACTTAGTGCATTGAGGCCTATGGTACAAAGGTACCCTTACATATAGTCAAGAACAATAAGAGCTAGGAACTTGAAACTTTATACACATGATCAGTGTGGAAAATAAGCAGACCCATATTTTTTTATTTTTCCGCCGGCAATGTATTTCCAGAGTTATGCCCCTTTTTCGACTTAGCCTGTGGAACCTTGTGAACAAAATATCTGGAGAACCCCTGATGCTAGGATCATGATTTTTGCAGGTTGATATTGCCCAAGGTGTAGATGACCTGATTAACTTTTGAAACAAATTCATGAATTTTTGACCGAGATATGCCCCTTTTTCGACTTAGTGCATTGTAAGCCTATGGAACCTTGTGAACAAAATATCTCAAGAACCCCTGAAGCTAGGAGCATGATTTTTTGCAGGAAGATACTGCCTGTGGTGTAGATGACCTGATTAACTTTTGAAAAAAAATCATGAATTTTTTATCAAGTTATTCCCCTTTTTCGACTTAGTGCATTGAAGCCTATGGTACAAAGGTACCCTTACATATAGTCAAGAACAACAAGAGCTAGGAACTTGAAATTTTATACACATGATCAGTATGGAAAATAAGCAGACCTGTATTTTTTTATTTTTCTGCCGGCAATGTATTTCCAGAGTTATGCCCCTTTTTTCGACTTAGCCTGTGGAACCTTGTGAACAAAATATTTCAAGAACCCCTGATGCTAGGATCATGAAGCTGTGCAAGATGAGAATGCCCAAGGTGTAGATGACCTGATTAACTTTTGAAACAAATTCGTGAATTTTTGACCGAGTTATGCCCCTTTTACGACTTAGTGCATTGTAAGCCTATGGAACCTTGTGAACAAAATATCTCAAGAACCCCTGAAGCTAGGAGCATGATTATTTGCAGGAAGATACTGCCTGTGGTGTAGATGACCTGATTAACTTTTGAAAAAAATTCGTGAATTTTTGATCGAGTTATTCCCCTTTTTCGACTTAGTGCATTGAGGCCTATGGTACAAAGGTACCCTTACATATAGTCAAGAACAATAAGAGCTAGGAACTTGAAACTTTATACACATGATCAGTATGGAAAATAAGCAGACCTGTATTTTTTTATTTTTCCGCCGGCAATGTATTTCCAGAGTTATGCCCCTTTTTCGACTTAGCCTGTGGAACCTTGTGAACAAAATATCTCAAGAACCCCTGATGCTAGGATCATGATTTTATGCAGGAAGATACTGCCTGTGGTGTAGATGACCTGATAAACTTTTGAAAATAATTTGTAAATTTTGGATTGAGTTATGCCCCTTTTTCAACTTAGTGCATTATTTGCCTATGGAAGCTTGTGAACAAAATATCTCAAGAACCCCTGATGCTAGGAGCATGAGGTTTTGCAGGATGACAATGCCCAAGGTGTAGATGACCTGATTAACTTTTGAAACAAATTCGTGAATTTTTGACAAAGTTATGCCCCTTTTTCGACTTCGTGCATTGTAAGCCTATGGAACCTTGTGAACAAAATATCTCAAGAACCCCTGATGTTAGGAGCATGTTTTTCTGCAGGAAGATACTGCCTGTGGTGTAGATGACCTGATTAACTTTTAATTGAGTTATGCCCCTTTTTCGACTTAGTGCATTGTAAGCCTATGGAACCTTGTGAACAAAATATCTCAAGAACACCTGATGCTAGGAGCATGATTTTTTGCATGAAGATACTGCCTGTGGTGTAGATGACCTGATTAACTTTTGAAAATAATTTGTAAATTCTGGATTGAGTTATGCCCCTTTTTCAACTTAGTGCATTATTTGCCTATGGAAGCTTGTGAACAAAATATCTGGAGAACCCCTGATGCTAGGATCATGATTTTTGCAGGTTGATATTGCCCAAGGTGTAGATGACCTGATTAACTTTCGAAAACAATTCGTAAATTTTTGACTGAGTTAAGCCCCTTTTTCGACTTAGTGCATTGTAAGCCTATGGTACAAAGGTACAAGCATTATTGGATGAACCTTCTCCAGAGACAAGCATATGGTTGGGGGCATAGTGTTTCATAAACACATTTTCTAGTTTTGATTTAAGATTATCAGCATTTGTATTCTTGACTTCTCAGGTTGTATTAACCAAGGGGTTAACACAGGAGTCAGTCTAGAGTGGGCTTTATTCCGACCAAGGTCTTGCGTCTTCTCTGGCCTCAGGTTTATCTCATCTTCAGTATTATTTTTCTTCTATTATTGGCCTGAAATGATTGAAATACTGTTGAGAAGTCAGTTAAATGCATTAATCCTAGGCAATGAAAGTCAAGCTATAGACATGATAGAAGAACTATAGATTAGTATCAGGGCCGACAAATAAAAAAAAATTCTTTCTGCATGCTAAAAGGATGCTTTTAAAAATAGTGTCTGGTCTTTATTTCTCCATATAATTGGTACAGATTTGTGAGCTAGAATATAAATAAATTTGTCTTGACCAGTCATAACTTTCAGTGTCATGGGCATGTGGACAATGGATTTTTCAGGCCCTGCAGTATCCAAAGTAGAAACCTTTTAGTGACAATGTTTTCTTAGTCAATAAAAATATTCACAGTTGCACATAGGACGCTGATTACCGTATTTTCTTTGGTTCAAAGACATTTTCCCTTTCAGAACAATCTCAGAAATCTAAATCTGTCTTATAAGATGGATCTAGATTTTGGGCTTGCTTTAGAAGAGAGAAACTTACCTTGTAGCAGACTTTTCTAAGTCTGATTTAGATATTTGGGGTCATTCTTGAAAGAGGAAAATGCTGTTTTATAGCCTAATACAGAGCTCCAGATAAGAGGGGGTATTGAAGATAATTCGAAGATAATTTTCTTATTTCTCAAAGAAAACATATGTTGTGACCCCTCATTAGAACCGTCTCGACGAGACGGTTCTAATGATGGGTCACAACATATGATTTAATGGAAAAATACAGAAAATTATCCCTAAATTATCCCTGTTACCCCTTCTTATCTGGAGCACTACTAATAGACATGGTTCTATCATATTGGGATATTAATCTTGCAGGTCTTGGTTTGCCAAGCAGTTTCCCGCCATCTACGTTGTCATCTGCTGCGGCAAGGTCATTTGGTCCTTTACCAGGATATGCAGGCCACAGTCTCCATGGGTTACAGACACAACTAACGGATAACCATCTCCAGAATATTGCTGCTCAGAGTTCATACAAGTCTGTCGCACAAGGGTCTTACTCACTTGCAGATCCATACGTTGGTTTGAGATTAGGGACACAACCTTCAAACAGTATCCATTCCAAACCCCTCTTCACACAAGACACTGGCCCTCTTAAAGATGCAAGCTACAGTAGCTCTGTTACACAAAGCCCGACTCTTGACATGTCGCAGAAACACTGGGCCTTATCCAACTTTGTCACTCAAGGAGGAAATCCATTTGGAATTATTCCATCTGATCTGTCTGGTAGTGATTTTTTGTCATCTGCTATTTCAAGTCAACCTTCTCCGGCACCCCCACCTGCTCATAGTTCCAAACATTCATCATCGCTACAGAGAACAATGTATCCTACTGAAGATATACTTCCCGGAAGAGACCTTAAGTCACCCTTACAAAGGTCATCAACTTACGAATACAGAGACTCAGGCTCATCCCAGTCACAGTTGACAACAAGCCAGGCAAATTCTTTATTTTCATTTAATCCGGACCTGTCTTACCAAACTAAGTCTGAGCCGTCATCTTTTAATGATATGAAGTATGAAGCAGTGAGTCCGGCAACTCCAGGAGAAAGTCAACAAACAGCTGGTTCTGAGTCATATCATGTATCCTTGCAAGATCTGGCCTCTATTAGCTCAACACAGGAAAAACTGGAAGTTCATCAGTCAGCTCAGAAAGTCCAACCTCCAGTAGCTGAAGAAATTAAGAAGACAGACACAAGGGCCAGATCTCATAGACAAGTTCCAATGCAGCAAGATATATATGCACCACCTACACCAACTGGGCAGATGTCTCAGATAAAACAAAACCAATCCCAACAACCACCAATCAGTGTAGGAGGAAGTCCACAAAACCAGATGCCTTTAGGGAGTCCTCAAACTCCCATACCTAGTACAACTTTTGTAACTGCCCCGCCTCCTGTGCAAGCCCCCGCTGATTCTACCACAAAACCAAAACGAGGCCGGGGTCGTAAGAAAAAAGAACCAGTTCCAGAACCAAAGAAAGAAGTGATAACAGCATATCCCGAAAGCGCAGTTCAGTATGGCCAGCAAATCATCAACCCAGCAGTGCGTGATCAACCATTCTCAAATTCACTTGATGCAGCACAGAGAAATAGTGGAAATGAGTACGCTAATCAGCAGCAAAGTTATATGCAAAGTTCAAGGACCTCCCAACCCTCTTACAGCAGTTCCAGTATTGACAATGTTCAAACAAACTCTCCTCTTATGACTTCATCTGGGATGGGAGCTAAAGCATCTGTAGTTGATATAAACCAGTTCAACAAAGGCTCTGCTCAGCAACAGCAGCATATTAAGAATGAACGATCTCCCAGTGTGACCCAACCATCCCCTGTGTCTGTGCATCAGATGTCCCCGATGGCTGCCCCACAGCAGTCCCCTATGGCAGTTCCACAGCAGTCCCCTCTGGCAGGTCCACAACAGTCCCCTATGATGGTACGATTTCAGTCACCATCACCCATGTCCTCCCAAAGTGGGGCCCAGTATTCAGTGTCTGATGCTTTAGAAATGAGTAGGGAAGCGATGTTTACAAACCAGCCAGTAGTAGAGGGTTACTCTGGCTCAGAAATGAACTCTTACCCATTGCAAGACAGTTTTTCTAGTCAATTAGGCATGCAGCGTGCAGATGTGTATGGCTCACAAGAAGACTCGTATTCAGCTCAATATGGGGGTCAGTTTGTTAGTCCTAATAATGTTCTTGCTGTGGACATCAGTGATCGCCAAGCTGCTGGTCAGGCTTCGACCATCGATGAAGGCGCTTTGGCCAGCTTGATGGATGAATCATATGATCCCAACCAACATCGATATATTAAACAGGAATATGGTCATATTAAACAAGAGTATGGTCATATTAAACAAGAATATGGTCATATTAAACAAGAATATGGTCAGGATCCATATGCAAATTTTCCTTTAACAGTTAAGGCTCCCGATCAGGATGATGAATTTTGTCATCTAGCTCAAGCACCAAAAGAAAAGAAAGTCGATAACAAAGATCTTATTAATCAGACAATTGTGAAACAGGAAATTTTGTCTAATCCAGTAGAGCCAAACCCACCACCAAGGACTCCTAGAATGGACATAAAAGCAGCAGCGGGTGGGAGTTCATTTATGGATTCATATTTAAACTTTTTGCAAGGTAAAAAGCCAGAAACACTTTCTAGCATGAGTAGTGCCATAATACATAACAAACCTCAGTTACCAAAATATATACCTGAACCAAGGCGTCCTCGCCCAGTTGAAGTACCAAAAGACACGTCTAAAAGTGATGATAGTCGGACTAATTCACCAAAACGTGATAATGATTCAAAATCGGAAACGGGTTCTGTTTCTCAAACCTCAGCGATAACATTTTCTGATGACGAAACGGAGGATAAAACAAAAGTTCAAATAAATAGTGCTGTGAAAAGTGCAATTTCAAATTTAGAGGATATTAGTAATGATAAAGTTAAAATAAGTACTAATAAGTCAGGTGGTTTGACCATGAAAATAAATTTGGCCAAAGTGAAAACTGCAGAGGCCAATGCTAGAAAAGCGAAAGCTGCTAAGTCTAAAAGGTCTCCGGGTAAATCAAAGAAAAAGGGTAAGGGGAAGAGTGAAATATACGGGTATCATGGGAATTATTCTTCCGGTGAAGAGGATTATGATCGGAAAGAGGAATCTCCGGAACCTGAACTTGTTCCACAGAGAGAGTTGTCATCAAGGAAGGCCAAACAAAAGACCAGTAAGTATTGTTGTTTATCATGGTCTGTTTTATATGCAGTGGACTAGGTACCTCAAAATCCATCAGAGCTCTAGATAAGAGGGAATATTTGATGATAATTAAAGATAATTTTTCTTATTTCTCACCGAAACCATATGTTGTGACCCCTCATCTGAACCGTCTCATTGAGATGGGTCAGATGAGGGGTCACAACATATGTGTTTATGCAGAATTAACAAAAATTATCCCTGATTATCACCAAATACTCCCTCTTATTTAGAGCTCTGTCCATTGCAGTGCTCCAGATAAGACAGGGTGACAGGATAAATCTAGGGATAATTTTTCATATTTTTTCTCAAAAACGTGACTCATTACAAGCATCTGGTTAAAACGGTTCTAATGAGCAGTCACAACAGATTTTCTTTGAGAAAAAGTATCTCGGAACGTTCCTCAATTACACCACCTTATCTGGAGCTCTACAGTTGATTTAATTGTAAATGATACAGGTTAAGAAAGAAAAGAATCACGATACGATTAAGAAAGTAAGTTATGCCTCAGGTCTTGCATAAGGTTAAGCTTAAGGTTTCCCATAGCCTAGTAGCTGTAGGGGCAGTGGGGGTTAGAGACCCACTGTATCTTGGGCATAGCTGATGAAAGGCGGAGCCCAATTCTCTCCTTTCGCTGCCTTATCCTTCCCTGATTCCAAAAAGGTACCTATTTACTGCTGGGTTGACAGAGTTTTCCTGTCGTCGGATGGCGACAGTGAGCCGTGAACTCAAGACCTTCTGGCGACTTTCTGCACCATAACCGAGTCACTCTAACCACTGGCGCCTCTCTTGCATGGTTGATTTTAATTCTGTAAAGTGCCTGCATCCCATATAAATGCCCTTTACCTACTGGTAGGGAATGTTTTCTTTGTAGCCAGTAGCCAGAATTATTTAGGACAGGGATCATATAGTTGAAGTTTGCTCGTAATGGCTCATGTAAAGTTATGTACCAGGTTCTTGCTTGTTAAAAAACTAAAATTGGTCTTGTACTGAGATATACATTGTGACTTATTTTCTTATTCATATCAAATTTCATTCTTTCCAAGTTTGAGCTAGTAACAGTAAGAATGGGATGATCATGACAAACATTGTGCACCATGATTTCATTTTATTGAAAGATCGGTTCAATCAATGTATTAATAGCTAAAGAAGGCTCCTGTTAGTTCTAAGAGCTGTTGCTTAAAAAATTGTGTGAGTAGGTCCGTACCATTTTGTGAGAGTGGTAGGAGATAGGTCAACATCTCAGATATTTGATTGTTTATAAGTGTATTTTGGGTTTGAAATCAACAAAAGCAAGTAGCGATTTGGCCATCAAAGTAGGTCACAAAAATTTGCTGCCTAGGAATTTTAAGTTAATTCCTTGGAAGTACTAGCAGGTTTTCATTGAAATACTGTTTCTGTTTATAAGACTAAACACAATTCCATAAGGCCAAAAGCATTGGCAAGGCCTTTGACCTTATGGAATTTTGTTTTGTCATGAATATAATATCTACCAGTTATGTGGCAAGATGACTGTGTTTTGGCCTCCGCCTGGAACAGGTTGTCAGTAGTGATGGCCTAAAACTGTATGCGTGGTTCCGAACTTTGTATTCAGACTTAAGCTAGGTATGTTAAGTCTCAAAACAAAAATGATGATGGTTCTGCGAAAAAAGAGGGTTACACTTATTTTTACATTAAATAAAAATCGAAGTTTTACAGAACTTTTAAGGAAGACAGCACATTTTAAGGAGGCTTTTGGGCCAAAATAAAAAAGAATCTGTCCCCAGAAAAAGACAGCTTAGCATGTCTTGAAGTACATGCAATTTGAACTTAACAGAGAAAAATTGTTTGGAGGGTCAGCACTGTTTGCTTACAGGGATTTCTATGCAAAATTAAAAGTGAAAACATTCACTAGAAACCCCTAAGATTAGAAATGGACTCCTCTAAATGAAAAGAATGGATGAGCACACTAGCAAGAAATGGTAAAGGAGTCATTATGGGTCAGCCTGCAAATGTTGCTATAAATGGGACTCAGTCTGATTGTTACTTCAACACCTAATTATTTAGTTGGAACACCTGATCAGACTCAACAAGTACATGCAATTACCTAACTGGAACACCTGACCCAGCTCAGATAATTACCTAACTGGAACAACAAATAACATAACTGGAACACATGCCTCAACTTAACAACAAGATGAGTAACTGGAACACCTGATCCAACTCAACGAATTATTTAACTGGAACACCTGACCCAACTTAAAAGCTAATTATGACCTAAAAACCTAACCTGACTCAACAACTGATTTTACTGGAACACCTGACCCGACTCAACTAATTACATAACTGTAACATCTAGATCGACTCAATTAATTACCAAACTGAAACACCTGATCCAACTGCTAATTACCTAACTGGCACACATTACCCAACTCAATACATGTAGCTGACCAGACTCACCTAACTGGAACACTTGAACCACCTCAACAAATAATTATTATTTAACTGGAACACCTGACCCAGCCCACCAACTAATTACCTAACTGAAACACCTGATCAAACTATACAAATTATTACATTTGTACCTGACTGGAACACATGACCAGACTTGACAACCTTTTACCTGACGTGAATACCTGACCTGACATCCTCACTCCTAACTATCCACCACTCCAGGAGAACAACAGCTCCATATTAGAACTCTTGTTATTTCTTTTATTATTTTTGGCAGAAATTCCTATATTTAATACAAACTGTGTGGGCCCTGATGAGATGCAACTTAGGGCCTTGATCAGACACAACCTTCTGAAGCAACTGCTTTGTCTCCAGGGGGGTAGCTCAGGGATACAGACTAACTCATTTTTCATAGGAGCAAAGAGAAGTTTTTATTCAGAATCTGCGTGAGATTTGCACTGTTTCTGTAGGCTTTGTAGTAAACCCTCCTTTCTTCAGGGTTTTGCTTCCTTTTAGCTACTGGGTGTGAAACACCAGCGATGTATCACCACATTATGCGCGAAAAAATTACAAATGGTCAAGTTTTTTGCTGTCAAACAAAAGAGGCGGCCATGTTGTTTTCGATAGTGAATAAAATCCAACACACAAGTATGACGGAACACCAAATATTCAACGCAGATATCGGGACAGAAGTTTGCAATGTGCTTTGAGGTGGCGGAGTTTACTCCAAGGCGAAAACACGCCAGACCCTCGCTGACAGCTGACGATCGCAAGCTGGGCGACTGTCATTTTAATATAGTTTACTTGCAGCGGGCGAGTGGGCGACTGCTAGTCTGTTCCCTGGTAGCTACCTTTACACAAATTTCCAGGTGCGTATTGAAATTTTGTCAAATTGACAAAATTTCAAAATGCACCTGCATGTTAATTTCATGCTGAAATATTATAGATTAGTCAAGATTTCAATACCAACTGTCAAAGACAACAATCTGAAATATCTTTATGGCTGAAACACTACATTTTTTTCAAGGAGTTGATTATAACACATGATTGTGCGTAACATGAAATTGCTCCTAGTTACTCCCCTGGTCTCTACATTGATTTTTGTGCAGACTGCTTTGAAATTGATAAAGTTTGAAAGAACATAAAAAGTTTAAGATATATTATCGGGGGTCAGCCTAGAATTTTCAGACATGGAGAAGTTTTATGACATTTTATGGACTTTAGGGAGAAGTTTTGGCCCAAATTTTGGATTTCCCTATTTGTTCTACACATTTCACTTCTCCCTCAGCTCAAAACAGGGAGAAGTCAGCCAGCCTAGGGAGACTATTTCTCCCAACGCTCTAGGCTGAGCCCTGTATTATTAAGGTTGTATAACTATAAGTTAAAGATTGTAGTAATTCAAAATGTATGAAACAAATTGATGTCCTATTTATGGAGTAAACCTTGTCTTTGTTGTATGGAAATAATTCAGTGCTGTAGATAAGAAGGGTAACACAGATAATTTAGTGATTATTTTCCATATTTATGCAGAATCTCGTAAGTAAATTTTACCTTCTTTAGAACTGACTCACTGAGTCAGTTCTAATGAGGGCCATCATCTTAGTTGCTTAATTCAGCATAACAGTTTGATTCTAATCTACGCATGTCAATGGCTGTCTTATTTACCCATTTTAGACTGGAAACCCGCTTTTGGGACATATGCAAACAGTGCTGTGTCTGCTGACCCAGTTCAGCTGCCACAGGATGTGGCATCTGATCTGATCAGGGTCTACACTGATTGTTTATGGAAATTCCTATGCAAAATATGACAAAAGCGAAAATGTTCTCCAGAAACCCCTAAAACTAGAAATGGTCTCATCCGAATGATATGAATGGAGAAGCCCACTAGTTAAAAAGGGTTGATTTCAACGTTAAGAATCCTTTAAGCTGTGATGCTAAATTGATCTAGCCAATGAGAGACATACTAAGACTGCTTTTCTGTTGTCAGCAGCACTTGGCATTAACTTTGGTCAAGTTTCTTGCTATTGCACTGTTTTGTGACAATATGCAGACAGGCGAGTCACTGCCTTCCATGGAATTTGTGTGGATAAGAATTTTTAGGGCAATGTATAAATAATTTATAGAGCTTTGGAGGGATGCATGCAAATCTGATGGTAACTTGCTATGCAACTGGAAGTTTCATCTCTCTAGTATGTTGGGGAAAATGGTAAATTGATGTAAAATTTCAAACCAAAGCAGGGCTAAGCCTAGAACTTTCAGACAGGGAGAAGTTTTGTGACAGTTTCTGGACTTTAGGGAGAAGTTTTGGTCCAAATTTTAGATTTTCCTATATGTTCTATACATTTTCACTTCTCCCTTAGCTCAAAATAGGGAGAAGTCAGCCAGCTTAGGGAGACTATTTCTCCCAAATCGCCCTCTAGGCTGAGCCCTGCCTAAGTGCCTGCCTTGACATATTGAAAACATCCTCAAATCTTTAAAATCCAGAAACGTTTGAAGCAAGCATAGATTCAAGTGAGCAATTCAGGACCATCATGGCACTTTTGTTATAGAGTGTTAACAGAGTATCTTATTATCCTCATAAGTCCAAGTCATCTTTAATTACAGCATTTTTGGAAAGCTACTTCTTGCTCTAATTGTTTTCTCAAGGTTGAACCTTTTATCTCCCTTATTTTGATAATGAGATTTGAATCATTTACACAGTGCAGTATTTTAGACTTTTAGCAGAGCAGATCCTGCAGAAATATGGATAGGAGCAAGCGACGACGATATCCTGGTACATATAGTTTTGTTTTTATATAGCTCAATATATGCAGCAGACGACAATGATTGATATGTTATTTAGTATAAATTGGATAAATCAGACAGCATGTGTATTCTCACTTCAATTAACATCCAGCGTGTAACAGGAAAGTCTGGTAACAGGGAAAGTCTGCCAAGTCTGCTCTGCGTCTGCGCTGGGCGCACAACCACATTGTTGGTTTTCTCTTGTCGCGGCTCAAATGTAACATACTATTTTCGTTTTTGCCTCCCTTCTCAACCTTCTCAATAAGTCTTCTTTCCCAGTGGAAAAAACTGGCTTCTTTGAGTAGGAGCAAATTGGAGGGTTTAGTCAGCAGCAAACAGAACTCATAATATCTAGTGGTATCCCTTTGAAAAAAATGGTGGATAACCAAACCCCTTAATGATACTAAATATTAGGATAGAGCTGCTGCTGTTATGCTGCAACAGTGGAGACCTTGTAGAAGGAAAAAAAAAAAAAGAACAAACAACAACAAAAAAACAACAAAAAAAACTTATGATGACTTGACTTGTCAGATTAGTTTGTGAAGACGCATATCAGACCACATGCAGACCTTGCATCAGAAAAAAAAAGAACTTCTGATGGTTGACTTGTTAGATGAGTTAGTGAAGACCCACACCAGACCACATGCAGACCATGCATCAGAAAAAAAAAAACGTTTGATGGCTGACTTATCAGATTAGTTAGTGAAGACCAACATCAGACCATATGCATAAAAAAACAAAAACAAAAAAAACCACAACAGACCTTGCATCAGAAAAAAAAAAAAAACCTTTTGATGGCTGATTTGAAAGATTAGTTAATAAAGACCAACATATCACCTTATGCAGACCTTGCACCAGAAAAACGAAACTTTTGATAGTATTCATGTCAGATTAGTAAGTGAAGACCCACACCAGACCACATGCAGACCTTGAATCAGAAAAAAACAACTTATGATGGCTGACTTGTCAAATTAGTTAGTGAAGACCCATAATCAGACCACATTTAGACCTTGCATCTGGAAAAAAATATGATGGCTGACTTGTCAGAATAGTTAGGGAAGACCCACATCAGACCACATGCAGACCTTACGTCAGAAAAAAAATAAACTTACGATTGCTGACTTGTCAGATTTGTTAGGGAAGACCCACATCGGACCACATGTAAACCTTACATCAGAAACAAAATGTTTTGATGGCTGACTTGTCAGATGAGCAAGGGAAGGCCCAAGGCAGGGTAGCGAGGGTTCAGAGTCTTTAATATTTGTTCATTCTCCAGAAATCTCTTTGTGGCCCTCTTAGAACCGTCTCACTGAGATGTTGTGACCTTTCATTAGAACCATCTCACTGAGATGTTGTGATCCCTCATTAGAACTGTCTCACTGAATTAGTTCTCATGAGGGGTCACAATATTATGTTTCTGTGGAGAAATAAGAAAAATTATCCTCAGTTACCATCAAATAATCTCCCTTTCCAAGAACTCTGCCTCAGGTTTTATTGCCTCTCTTTATTTTCAGCTAAATATACTGTCGACAGCGATGAGGATTCTGATACTCTTAAACCAATCAGCAAAGAGAGTTATGAGAGTGATGAACAGTATGATTCTGATAGGGACCCAGTCTGGACCCCATTGGAAATTGTAAGTCTTATTAACTTACCAACATCTAAGGTGTTGTCTTCAAAAAGATACTACAAGCTACTGCAGCACATGGAAAGTTTCCATTATAAAGCAATAACAGTAGAACTTCCAGTGCTCCAGATAAGAAGGGGTAACAAAGATAATTTAGGGATAATTATCCATACTTCTCCATAAAAACATATTTTGTTACCCATCATTAGAACCGTCTCGTCGAGACGGTTCTAATGAGGGGTCACAACGTATGTTTTCGTTGAGAAATAAGAAAAATTATCTTCAAATTATCCTCAATACCCCCTCTTATCTGGAGCTCTGACTTCAATGGCTTGAACAGGCTCGGGACCATGAAAATTAGTTCCAGTCAAAGGTAGTTCTAGCCATCCAGGGTTTAGTTTCTATATAAATTGACCTCTAGGGACCAAGAAACGAGTTCTAGTTAGGCAGGGTCAACAAGCCATCAGGATTTGAGCCATTGAAGTTCTACTGTATATAACATTTTTAGTTAAAGGGTACAAACTAAGTTGCTTGACTTGGTTAAAGATGTTTAAGCTGTGCTGTTCAGACACTTGTGTGTCTCATGGCTTGTCTCAAATAAATAGGAAGTGTTATGACTTGTGACTTCAGAATTTAAGTCTGCAGTCTGATCAGTCTTCCCTGTTTTCATGAACAGTCCATTGATTCTGAGAAATCTTCCAGTATGATAATGAGTGTTATTCCAGACTCAGTGCTCCAGATAAGAAGGGGTAACAAGATAATTTAGGGATAATTATCCATACTTCTCCATAAAAACATATTTTGTTACCCATCATTAGAACCGTCTCATCGAGACGGTTCTAATGAGGGGTCACAACATATGTTTTCGTTGAGAAATAAGAAAAATTATCTTCAAATTATCCTCAATACCCCCTCTTATCTGGAGCTCTGAGACTGATTAATGATAAACTTTGCCTTCACTGATTTTACTGTTGACTGTTTCTCCCCAGATAAAGCCACAAATTCCACATTGAAATTAAAAATTCAAGCTTCTGCAAATAGCCAAAATAAAACAGTAGTATTTGACTCATATATATGTAAATGTGATTTAAAAAAACAAAGAAAAAAACAGCTTTGTAAAAGATAAAACGGCCAAACTGAAATTTCAGTCTGGTCACTCTTGGGATGTTTGTAATAGCCACCAGTTGTTTTACTTCAAAGCAAACATTTTACACAAGTAGTCCAGTGCTCCAGATAAGAAGGGGTAACAAAGATAATTTAGGGATAATTATCCATACTTCTCCATAAAAACATATTTTGTTACCCATCATTAAAACCGTCTCATCGAGACGGTTCTAATGAGGGGTCACAACATATGTTTTCGTTGAGAAATAAGAAAAATTATCTTCAAATTATCCTCAATACCCCATCTTATCTGGAGCTCTGAGTACATGTATGCTCACATACATATTAGCTGAATAGCATTGTTGTATTTTGGTTAATGGAATTTTTTGTTTTCCTTACATGGAATAAGTTTGGTCATGTCCTGCAATAGCTTTTCTCCTGTGTGATGAAGAAACAATTAACGCAGATAACTGATTCTTGTAACGAATGTGTCTCCATTTTTCAGAGCAAGAAAACTGCCGCTTTTGATTCCATAGATTTTAGTGATAGAAAGAAGAAAAGTAGAAGCAAAGGAAAAAGGTAGGTCTTGAAATAGTACCAACACTGGTAATTTCTGAAGAGTAACTGCAACAATTCCTTCTCTTCAGCTTGCCTGTAGGAAAGTAGAGAAAGCAGTAACCACAGTTTAAATGTTGGTGTCTACAGGTGTCTGTGTTGTCGTCCTGCTGTGGATTGTTTTGGTTAAAGTTTTATATGTGATGGGCAAGACTCTGTGAGCCAAGCTATCCATCATATATCCAGAAACAGCTGCTGAAACAGATACTGTTGGTGGCTGTCATTCTAATATTATTCTGTGAAATTGTTTTCTGAGACACATCATGTCCATTTGACACACCTGTTTGCTGCTAAGGAGCGGTTTTCCATCTGTCCATTTATGTATCATCAGTATGTACCTTAACCATGTTTACTTAATACCGTGACCATCCTTTCATGCTTATCAACCTGATTGTGGGAGGTAGATGCATACTGGTGTGACCTGGACATGGCATATTGTAACTTGCTGTTTTGTCCTTTTGACATGTATTTTCTGAGGAAACATTTCTGTTTGCTTTAATTTTCATTTCCATTTTCTGTACGGTGATAAGTACACCTATTTTCAGCAGCAAATCCAGCAAGTCCCGACGGTCACATGAAGGTTCCAAGGCAGCAGTTCCAGTCCCAAAGATGTCTCTCTCACAGGAAGACCTCGATTCCCTACCCCCAGTAGCCAAGATACCCAAAACTCAACCACCAGTTGATGCTGAAATCAGCTCTGACAGTGAACCAGAGGTCAACACACTGCCAACTGTTAATGGTGATCTTCAGGTAGCTATTTAATAGGTTATATGGTTTGTAAGTGTTATAATTTAGGTCAGCAGTGTCTATTCTAGAAACAGAAAATGAGGGAGATTTTCCCCCCTCCATCTAAAAAATAGGTGATTTTCAAAAATTGGGGGGAAAATTTTCGAACAGATAGAAAACATTTCAGAGATTCCAGGGTTCAAATTTAGCACTTGCATACTCGCAAAATGCGACCAATATTTACAGACTGCAAGTCCGAGAAACCACCACTTGATTTTCTTGCGAGTGTAGTTGTCTCCGTGCAAAATACTAACCGGAAGTGTAAAGTTTTTGTATATGTGCGGAACAAGATGCACGGTCACAATTGATCGCCCAGCCGGTTGCCTCATATTGATTCTCCAATACGTTGCCCCATGTTAAGCGTCTGTGACAACCCGCATCTGCAAGCGTCTGTTTTCAGTTTGATCAAAAAGCACGTTGCCGTTTCATTCAAAACGGAGGACAGCGGTATTTTCTGCGAGGCAAGAGTATATTCTTTGTTTTGAGACTTTTTCATTGCTTATTTACGCAGGACTGTCATGCATTGGGTCTGAATTTATGCGGGATCTGAAAAAAATTAGCGTGAATCCCGCAATCGCGCATCCTAGAATAGACACTGGGTCAGGTAAAAAATTAACCTTAGGTGGGAATGATAGGCACTTATGAAAAGCAATCACGATGCATCAAATTTATTTACTTTCTAGTTACTATATTTGAAAATGTTGTGCACAACCCTCATATTTTCAAATGCTTCCCACCTTCACCATTTGGTAAAACAATACACTGCCCATGGCTAGAATTTTGGGGTTTCAGTTATTACAGCTTGTATTAACAAAAAAATAGATAAGGGGTATCAGTAGGACCCCCCTCATCTGGATCTATGCTATTTGCAAGTTCTTTTAAGGTTCAAATAGTTTAAATGCAGCATGAGCTTTATGACAATTGTATATTCTAAACAGGTTGGGGAGTTTGTGATGGAGAAGAAAGATATAAAGAACTATGAGACTTACCCTATTTGGAAGATTGAGTCTGGTCGCATGTTACACAAGTTTGAACTCTTTGCTGAGGAGTCAAGAATATTACATAGGGCCATACCAACAGTAAGATATTGCTGATTATTTGTATTTTGTCTTGGGCTGACATATTCTGTAAACTCAGGTAATGTCTGTAAAAGTATAGGAATCAGACATATTTTTTCGTGCATGGCCTTTCTCCTGGTTGTGTGTAAAATGTTTGAACAGAAGCCTGCAGGGCAAATGTTTAAACACCTTGAATACCACAATCAAAAGAAAAAAGAATTGTCAGAAAAATATTTAATAAAGTGCTATAGAAGATTTAAAATTGTCTGTAATAATTAAAATTATTACCAACTTTTTTACTTCTCATGGTTTATTCTAACATAAGGATTTTCTATTGAGCGTACAGGAAGCAGCATTGTATGAAATATGTGAAATGGTTTTATAAAATGTTCATGAATAGTTATTTATTAATCTTTGTTTGCCCTCTAGTCTTTGAACTCTTAAAATGATACAGCTTGGACAAAATATTTTGATGTGAAACATTATCAACTTTCTGATTTTTCATAGTTTATTAATGGTTGTATATAAATGTTTGCAGTTTTCCAGTTGGTTACCAAACATGAGGAATGGTTTTCTGCCTGTGAAGGTTAAACCCATCCGTAAACAGGGAGACCTGGAGTATGTTGAGGTATTGGAGGAGTCTAGACCAAAGTTGTTGCTGGATAAACAGTAAGTTACATAACAGAGAATAAATGTTCATGATTTTCTACCATTTCTACAAGGGAGACAGCAGAATAGTAATAGCTTTCACTTGCAGGTGAATCTCATTTTAATGGAACTATTCAGGGGCGTAACTAGGGGCAATTTCATGATACGCACAACCATGTTTTATGCTCTACTTCTTGAAAGGAAAGCTAGTATTTCAGCCGCTTTGGTAATTGGTATTGAAATCTTGTCTAATTTATAAAATTTCAGCATGCAAATATGCAGGTGTGTTTTGAAATTTTGTCAATTTTGACAAAATTTCAATAAGCACTTGCGTATTTGCCGTATAAGTAGCTACGCCCTTGCTATTCATCCTTTTATGGTTAGCCCCATATGAAAAGGGGACAAATGCTTTCATGTCAGCTACCACCATTGAAGGTGTATCAGTAAGCTGTAGGAGCCCGGAGAAGCTCAAGTTACTATACTTTATTGGTTGTGCTTTCAAAACAACCTCAAAATTCTAGATTCATCTTATAAAATGGAACTTGGTTTTTGGGGTTGTTTTGGAAGAGAAAACCCCAAGTTCACAAGACGAGCTTGGATATTATGGGTCATTCTAGAGCTGGAAAACCGCTTTTGTATGCCTGAATAAATACGGTAAGCCCTGGCCTGCTAGTGGTTCAGTACATTCCAGTATGGAATTTTTAGTGACTTTTATAAATGGCAAACAGCAGTAGCTTGTGGGATTCAGAAGCAAGCTGCAGAGCAAATCTAGGATTAACAGTTTAATAACATCTTTCCTCTATCTACCATGAACACTGGTCACCACTTGTGATGCAGTCTTGTGGTGCAGTGTACACAAAAGTCTTCTTTGCCAATATGTAGGCAGTTAAGGAACAGAGCAGTTTGTGACATTCACATTGTTCTGTATGTATATTTTATTTCAGACTTGAAGAGAAATACGAGGAGCACCCATTGATAGATGTCTTCAATGTGTATCTACAAGTATTTCTCAGTCAGGCTCTGGAGCCGGGATTTCTAAGTGCAATTATTGAAGAAAAGGGTAGGTAATTCAGAGCTCTAGATAAGAGGGAGTATTTGATGATAATTAAGGATAATTTTTTTTATTTCTCATCAAAACCATATGTTGTGACCACTCATCTGAACTGTCTCATCGAGACAGTTCAGATGAGGGGTCACAACATATGTTTTTATGCAGAATTAACAAAAATTATCCCTAATTATCACCAAATACTCCCTCTTATCTACAGCTCTGTAATTTGACAAGACATTGATTACATGATAACCTCCCCTAACCAGTCTAGACAAGGGGAGTATAGTACATGTACTCACTTTATTATCCCTGTTACAGTGAACATATAGAATATATAAAGAAGTTGCCAAACCAGTGCCATTGCCTAATGGAAACATACTTTAAACATTTTAGCAAATATTAATGAGCAGACTGATATATGGACAATTTATTTATTTCAAACCCAGTAATAAACCCTGTCATATATATTAAAAAACTATTCAGACATTTTGTAATAAGCAAAAAAGATTACAGACTGAATACAAAACAAATTTAAAGCCTGTGACTTTGACCTAAGGTCAGCAGTAGCATCTAAATGATGATAAACTATTCTGTTTCATACTAGAAGTAAGCCTAGCCTTAAACCGAAAGGTTTTCTTTCAAGCATATTGAAAATGTAAGTAGGTCATCAGCAGCTTCTAGATGATGCAAACTAACCTGTAGCCATTCTGTATTAACCCATTGCATTCTGGGTATTTTTTGTCGTCTGCTGAAAATGTTGTCTGCATCAAAAATCAAGAATATTTTGACAATATTGGTCTAACCAACTCTTGTAGAAATGATGTCTAGGCAGCAAACAGTTTGGATCTCAGATCAGGCCCCACGTTTGTGGGGCCTGATCTGGTTCCAAACTGTTTGCCCAGATACCCTTTTACATCCGGAATGGAATAGGTTAATACTAAGTGCATCTAAGTGCATATGAACAAGTTCAGAAAAAGGCTTCTGTGAGACCAGAGCAATAGAAAATACTTATTCTTTGAAGATTAAGGCATATGGGTACACCTCCATGCTTTTCTTCCATTTTTACAAAGGGGGACATTTTTTGTGACTTCCTGTTTGCTTTCAGGGCAAACAAAGTTCTTCCAAATTGGAGTTTCTCCAAAAGAAAAGAATTTTCTTTTGGTATACATGAGCTGCTGCTAAAAAAATTGGTTTACAGAGCTCCAGATTTTGAGAATTAGTGATAATTTTGTTACCAGCATTTCTTGATTAAAGTCATTTTCTCACTGAGGTGGTTTAAATGAGACTTGACCTGTTGACAGTTCTGGATGATTATTTTCAGAACGGTTTTATCTTGATGCTCTGGAGCGGATAGATGGTGATATATCACGGCAACTTGAAGATATTGAGTCAAAAGTGCGGTGGAAAGGCAGGTTTAAGGTAAGTGGTGATTGAAACCTTAAAACTGTGTTTGTTGTTTGCAACAGGTAAGCTCATTAAGAGAGAAACTGAATTAGTCAAAGAAAAAAAAATTGTTGTGTTTTTGATGACATGCTGAAAAAATTCAGGGTTGATAGGTCAGCAAAATTTAGAGAACAGGAGAAATGAAAGAGACTGTCTGAAAATACTATAAATCAAAAAACTTTTACAATATGGTTATGGTTTTATTGGTGTAAATACACATGAGAATCTGGATCATGCAATGCAAAACATGGCAAATTTTATGCAATTTGTATATACAAAAATTTCTATGTACCATCATATTTTGAAACTCTTTCCAATGTTGTATTCCAGGAGGGTTTACGTCTCCACCCACACATCCGAGAACTTGACAGACCAAATCTGAAACAGGCCTGCCAAGCTTGTGAGTTCGCTAGTCAGCCAGCTATCAAATCAGTACATCTCTTTGGAAATCCATATGACAGATTTACGCTACAAGAACTACCTGTGCCAGGAGGCACAAAACCTTCTCTGGTGAGATTTGGTATTTTCTTAAATTCTATGATTTCTTAATGTAAAAGATGTAGAACTCTAAAGTTTGACAATATTTCCAAGATATTAATTTAAGTTTTCTGGAACTGTTTCTGCTAATAGGTTCTAATGAGGGGTCACATTAAACGTTTATTGTGGGGACAACAGAAACAGAAAGGTATCTAAAAATTACCACAGCAGAGATCTTTACCTGATGTTCTGAGCTGAGTGCTTACTCCCAAAAAATAGAATAAAAAAGAGAGTGTTAAGTAGGTAGCTTTTTACCATTTTATCGTGAAAAAGAAAAAAAGATTCTACACAAAGTGTAAAGTGGAGGAGAAAAATCTATAACAGTGAAAACATACTACGAAACCAAAAAAAGAAAAGAACATTTCGAAGTCTACATTAATACCCTTAATGACTAATGGGGTTAAAACTTTGTTTCAATTTTTATGTGAAAATCATGTAGGAAGACAAGTACTGTCACATATCACAGGATTTGCCATGGTCTGAGAAAATCATATGGAAACTGATTTTTTTCCAGATCAGGTTAATGTCAGGAAATTTTATGGTAGATCATGAAATGTTGGAAAGGACCAGAAAAGTTAGGGAATTTGAAATTTAATGCCCACTACAGTCCTCAGAAAATATACTTCTTTTTGGTTCTTTCTAAAGAGATAGTCCAGACACATCTTCCTCCTCATTGGAGGCTATTCTGAAAGGAAAGAATTTGCTTCCTAGGGGAGCAGATTCTTTCTTTTAAGAGTAACACCCATTTTAAGTGATACAGGTAGCACTGTTGAAGTAAAGAGTAAAATTTACTTTCCATAGAAAGGATATAGAAAACTGTAAACTGTCAGGAAAAAGTCAGAGAATTTGGAAATGGAGAATAAGTGAATCCCTGTATCACCTTTCTAGTACTGATTGAATATGAGAAAACTTTGCATGTCAGAACATTAAGGAATGGACCATACTAACGTCTCACTGTATTCTATTTGCAGGAATTCATGATCGGGAAAACAGCAGCTAAATATGTACGACCATATCACAGTTTATATCATTTTAAATACAACCTATACAAAAGATGCCTTGCTAAGGTAAGATCATTTTAGGATTACTATAATGATTCAAGTGTAGGACAGAGTTGATCCCATCTACAATGACCCCAAATATTTAAATCAGTCATGTGAAGCTGTGCTATAAGATGGGTTTCCAAAAATCCACATCAGGGCCCATTTGTTCAAAGCATGGTTAGCCTAACAAGCTCGTTAAGAGGTCAACTTGTTAAGTGTTTTACGACTTTATTACCAAGTACACTGATATTTTTTGTTGAAAAAAATGTGAGAAGCTTTAGCAATGCGAAAGCTTCTCATACTTTTTTGACAAAAAATATTGGCATATTTGAGATATTAACAATTGAAATTAACGACATTGTTAGTTTTGAACAACTAGGCCCTGTTTTATAAGATAGAGGGAAAAATCTGTCTTGTAACTGAATAGATAAGGTACTGTATTAATGCCCAGTGACCTTTGCAAACTGTATACCCAGATCAGGTGCTGCAGAATATGGTAACAGATCGTTGTCAAATTTTTTGGCATTTGAAAGGACCTCTGGCCTAAAGACATCAGATTTTGCTCCTGTAGGAAGAGATTCTTTCTTTTTAGAGTTGAGTTGACCTGCATAGAGAAGGGAGACAAAATCAAAATACCCATTACTTTGATACTTATAAGCCTGGAAAAAAAACAGTGTTGACTAGATCAGATCAGCTGTTGGGAAGCTCTGAGCTGTTGCCAGAAACGAGTCCTCCAGATAAAATTTAACAGGGATAAGTCAGGGATATTTTAATAAATTTAAAAAAAAACCAAAAAACATTGTGCTCTCTCATTGGAAGTATCTTGAGAGGGTTCTAATGGGTGACCACAACATATTTTAGGAGTCAGATTATATGTTTACATTGAGAAATCAAATTCTCAGGATTATCCTTTATTCCGACCTTATCTGGAGCTCTCATTATAGTGATGATTCCTGTGTCCAAATATTGACATTGAATGTAGAAATAAGTTGCTTGTTTAAAACTGTCTACAGCTGTTATTCAGCAGTATCATTTGAGCTACATCATGAGGAGCTGCTTTAGGGCCATATGCAAACTGTATCTGACCAGCGGGCATGCATGTATAATCTGGCTGGAGTGTGCATAGAGTAGTTCTCCCAGACAGTCATTGGACCATGTAAGTCTCAAAATGGAACTTTAATTGTGCAGATAAGACAGCACTAAAGAGAACAACTTTGGCATGGCATGAAGAGTTTTCTTATATGTAAAGACAGGTTTTCATGATATGTATGGATTTGGTTGGTTGGCTTTTTTTGGTTTGACGCCTCTTTGAGACAGTATTTCAGTCTATATCAAGCCGTCTCCCAGAGAG
Source organism: Ctena decussata (assembly GCA_963989385.1). Lineage (NCBI taxonomy): Eukaryota > Metazoa > Mollusca > Bivalvia > Lucinida > Lucinidae > Ctena > Ctena decussata. The sequence goes on from OZ022508.1 coordinate 21,679,893, forward strand.
AAGGGGAATGAAAGAGATATGAAAGGGAGAGAAAAATTGTCCATACAACCCCCTACTGCAAGCACTGTTGGCCCTTGCCCTACCTTTATCCAAACTAGAGCGATGACCCAACACTGAAAGTTACCCAGCACCATTGCCCGACCCCTGAGGGATATGAAAAGGAAGGCTCAGATTTATGTGGGCATTTACACAGATTTGCCTCACCTACAACTAGGAGAGGCGTGACATTACTTTTCCAGCATTGGCGCTTTCATCATGTTTTCTAGTTCAGCTGTTTTGTGACAAAGCACAGCTATGTGAGGTGCTGCCATTGGCAGAATTCTTGTGTAGAATATTTGAGCCACTACACAAGAAAACCAACAAAGTGGTTGTGCGCATTGGCCAGACTCAGATCGACCTGGGCATTCACGCAGTCTGATCAGACTCTTTCCTAAGTGCGTAAAGGGTAGCTAAGGGTCTAAGTTACCCAGGCTGATCTGTCAGAGTTTGTGCTGGTTGCACAACCACTTTGTTGGTTTTCTCACGTCACGGCTCATTTTGTAAGGAAAAAGAAGCTTTATCCCAGACTTATTAATACTCTTTTAATCGGCACTTTTGTCATTTCTAGGTGAATATTACCAAAGATTCTAGTGATGGGAAGGAGACGGATGCTATACTCGACCAATGCTTACAAAACAGAGCCTGGGTCTTACAGGTATTTTCATTGCACATGTAACCCTAAATGAGAATAAAAAAAAAAGATGTCAAAATTTACATCTGCAAAATTTTAAACAAATGTTTTGTCCAAGCTGTATTGTATTGGGAATTAAAGAGTAGCTGGCAAACGGTAGATCCAGATGAGGCGGCTCATCATGAGCCACCTCGTCTGGTTCTACCCTGTTTGCAAATTCAGCTGTCTTATTTCGGGTGCGTTCGGTGTTAAAGGATGTTTGCTAGTAACAAAAGTAAGACATTTATAGTTGAAGAAAAATATTATTACAGCTAACATTGGAAATAAGACTAGCTGAGCTTGAAACAAAACTAGCTCAGATATTACAGTTATCTGGCTCAGAGTGGCTCAAGTTTGTCAGCTTAGTAATAGCAAACAAATCTTTTTAATCAGATTTATGATAAAGTGTTTCTGGAAATATTGGGGCACCTCACAATGGCAAGTATACCTGCTTGAAAATGGATTATATTTGCAAATGTTTTTTTGCCAGCTGCAGTGTTAATATCTGTTACAATATCTTCAACATATTAGAGTTCCACAAAAACGTGTACTTTACAAACTTGTACATTTGGAAATTGCATACTTTGCAAACTTGTATATTTGGAAATTGCATTATCTCGTAGTATTAACTAAGTGCTCAATTCTGCACCAGAAAACCTTCAGTAATTTTCAGGCCCTACCGTAATATGACCTGTTTCATGGAACCGCCTTTATTATATTCTTTAAAATTGCTCACAGATTTTACTTCATGATGTTGTTGTTGTATTTTCAGATCTTTGAAGACTTAAAGAAGATGTTAGAGAAAGGATGATCAGTATCTACATTTTAGGTGTATTTATATCTGCTCAAAACCTGATAGTGCTGGCCAATGATTGGTCATTATAAATGGTGATATAAACAATGAGAGAACGGTTGTGAGAATTCCTGCAGTATAACATATGAGACCAGTAAATAACCAGATCAGCCTGTGCTTATGGCAACCATTCCAGCATTTCATACCTGAAACTGACTTCTCCTGTTTTAAATTTAGAAAATACCAGTACATTATTTAGAAAAGAAACATTCGGCAAAAATCTTAAATAGAATTGCAGACAGTCTAGATCCAGACGAGGGTACTGATTACCGTAATGTGTGCATATATTGGGACACCTAAAAATAATGAATTTTCCATTTGGGACAAATGGAAAATTTATTATTTTAGGTATCCCAATACTTAAGCACATTGGGGTAAGTAATCGAAAAATCATGGAAAGCAGCTGTGTCATTTTCAGTTTTCGCACCCTTTTCAATGACAGGTGTTGTGGTGGGTGGATGGGGAGAAGGGGTTGAAAGTGAGATGTCAAATCTTACAGGAAAGAATTAAGAATTTGTTTTCCTTTAGTTCCATTTTGGGAGTGGTGTGTATTCGTATAGAGGAGTCAGTACTGTAGCCTGAAAGTTAAAGTTGTCTCCCTATCAAAAATGCTGGTGACATACGATGTAGTGTTCATACAATTGAAGGTGTATGGCTACACCTGCATGCTTTCCCAATATTTGTACAAAGGGAAACAACTTTTGTGACTTCCTGTTTGTTTCTTAGGTTGAGGTAGCCCTTTTTGAATTGGGTCTTCCCTTAAAGGAAATAATTTGTTCTTTCCCTAAGAACTGATCCTTTTGAGAAGGGCAGCAGAAAAATAAAAATGGCAGAGTTGCCTCCCCTACAGATGTACCCATTCACCTAAATAGCCACAGTATATATCTACAATGTTGGTGAAGATTTGCTATGTGGTCTGTCCAGTAGATAAGGTTGCACCCTGCAATGATTTTGAGACTGATGACTCGGCTGATCATGAATTATGACTAAACAGAGCTTTGTTACAATGAAAATTGTTATGGTTATTAGAGGAAATATGTATCTACATACCATATATGGTTTAGTGAGAAAAGATGGAAACAGGACTACTCTGATCAGTGTATTCATCTGTATGCAAACTGAACCTTGCTGCCATTTATAGTCTGAGGATCGTAAAAAATCTTAACATTTCTGAAGTAAAAAGCAAAAGACACTCAAACTATCATTTTTATCCAGCTATGAGATTGGAATTTTTCCCTTCCAAAACAATCTCAAAACAATCTAGATTCATTGTAAAGGACAGATCTAGATGTTTTGGATTTTCTTACACATCAGATATAGATCTTTGGGACTGTTTTGGTAATAAAAAAAATTCCATCTTACAGCAAAATAACGTGTGACTGATTTACATATTGGGGATAATTCTGCAAGAGAAACCTTATAACCAAATTGTAGCCATCAGACATCTTTTCTCTTTGCTTCCCTGAAAAAAGAAAACAGTAAAATAAAGCTGGGATATAGATTTGTATAAATGTGTATGACAGTTCTGGATGTTGATTTCTACTTTTATAATAGGGCAGAAAGCACAGAAAATATTTGCATCACACACTTCATTTTATGTTGTGTAGAATTGTTAGTCAAATTTTCTCACCCAATTCAGTGTCATGTAAAGTTTTGTTTTGGGCTGCCCTTTTCAATTTGGCAGTAGAATAATATAGTATTTAAAAATTATTTTTTTCTATTTTAGTAGTGTAATAATTATGTCTGTTAAATTTATTGGAAGTTACCTGTGTATTTACAAACTGTATACAGCAGCAAAATGTTTTGAACGAAAGTTTTATATGCAGGAGTGGTTCTTATAAGATCAGAAAGAAGTTAACTTTTGGACCCTGACATTTAGGTTTATCTGGGGCCGTAATTATGAAATCACTTGAGTCGTTGCTATGCTGTTGCTAAGGCTAAATTTCTATGTTGGAGATTCCCTACAACTATGAAATTTGCTCTGGAGGAACAGTCTGAAAAAGACTGTTCCTCCAGAGCAAATTTCATAGTTGTAGGGAATCTCCATAGAAATTCAGCCTTAGCAACAGCATAGCAACCACTTAAGTCGTTTTATAAATAGGGCCCCAGGAGGATTATTTTGGTAGTTAAGAAAGACTGTGAAAGATTTAATTTTCCAATTCATATTTTGTCCATTGGTACATCAGTGTCATGATCATTAGAAATCATTGTTCATTCCTTACATCTTCCATTAGATCTACTGTGTCTTAAAGCATTGAACACAAGTATATGTACTCATATGAAATGATTCAACCCTTCCCTTGCACCCTTTAATGTATGAAATGGAATCTTCCTCGTTTTGGATTAGTTGGTTTATCAAAGGCACAAGTAATGGTGAGATTTTATGAGACTTTAATGAGTTAATTTCTGTTAAGATTTGGAATAATTTGATCAAGTTGAGGGTCAGCCAAGTTCTTTGGGGTTTTTTTGTGTTTTTTTTTTGTTTTTTAACAATTGGCCATTTTTATGACAGCATTTAATAAGACAGCGAAATTCTTTGTAACATTTATGTGATAGACACGAAACAGCTCTTAATTTGTAGTTTTTCGAGCACCTGTTCTTTACTACACTGTTTTTCTTGAGGAAAAAATATCATCCTTGAAAAGAGGCCCTGTACTTTGTAACTACACAGTAACTTGTTGATAGCTACCACCCCTAGAACCTTACAATTGACTGTTGTAAGGGCAGAGAGGTTGGATAATAAAGGATATTTTTCGGAATAGATTACAGAACAGGGTTTTTATATGAGCCGCAACACGGCAAAACCAACAAAGTGGCATGTGCGCTTGCGCAGACTCAGAGCCTTTGCTGTGCGCTTTAAAGGCAGCTAAGGGTCTAAGCTAGCTCCATGCGGACAGCGAAGACTGATCAGACTGGGCATCTGAGTCTCCGCTGGGAGCACATGCCACTTAGTTGGTTTTGTCATGTCAAGGCTCATATGGAGATAGTGGATGTCCTATGTTACTTCACTGTAGGTTGCTGATGTCAGAATTTATTGTGATTTCTCTGTGTTTTATTTTGGAAAGAGAACCGGTGCTCTGATGGGTGCTTAATAGTTGCATTTATGTGGGACTACTATGTCTAACCTTTATGAACCCAATATAAATCCAAGCTGAATTTCTTTTGCAGTTTTGACATTTTCGGTAATACAGGAAAGCCTGCTGAATACTGAAGCTATGTAGATTTTAAAGTGTCTTGAACTACACATATGCACAGATTTGTCCACTTTGAAAAAAAATCTACACATATTTGCAGATTTGTTTGCTCTGACATTTTTTCTGCAAGTCGAAAAAAGTCTTAGTTTCCAAAACTTTTTGGGATGATATATATGAACTGCTCCTTGAGAAATTGCATTGCATTGTTACATAAAAGAAGGTATAAATATGAGGATGGGTGGTGGTTGTTGATTAAGATCAGTAGTAGTATCCAGGGGCCGTATTCATAAAACGACTTAAGTTGTTGCTATGCTGTTGCTAAGGCTAAATTTCTTTGAAGGAGATTCCCTACAACTATGAAATTTGCTCTGGAGGGACAGTCTTTGTAAGACTGTTCCTCCAGACCAAATTTCATAGTTGTAGGGAATCTCCTTTATAGATATTTAGCCTTAGCAACCGCATAGCAACGACTTAAGTGGCTTTATGAATACGGCCCCTGATTCTCCCCCTTGAACGACCAATGAGGGCCAACATCCCACTCAAGAGGGAGTATATACTAAACAACAAAAGAAACACTACACTGGCATTATAGTTATTTGAAAATTTCTTACATGTGTTTCCAAAGCGCACACTCCAGTGAAACAACATTGTATATTCCATAAAATTTCTAAGCACTGCAACAAATTGATCTGAGGAAAAAGTCAGACCCAGACCGGAGCAGTCTGATCAGGATCTACACTGTTTGCCATTCCATATGCACCTTTTGGACACAGCACTGCATCGTAAAACCAAACTGTAGCAGTTTCCAAACAATTAAGGGAATTATTTTTAGGTGTACCAAACTCTAGAATTTAACAGTTATAGCAAAGCATTGTCTTGGAACTGCATGCACGTAGACACAATATTTTCAGTTCTGTGTGCCCAATGGAGATTTAAATAATGAAAATATGCTTGTTCTTTTTTTTCGACAGCAGTTTTAAATGTATACCAGCTACATGTAATTTATAAATTTAAATAGGCAGCTATTGTCAGAAAATATGCTTACACCTATGTCCTACAATTCAATATATTTTAATATTTATTTTAAGACTGAGGAATCTGGCCCCGAGGTTATAAAACTTTTTTCATGCTCAACTCAGCTGAGCATGAAATTTCACTTGCTAATAAAACGCAAATTATTGATAAATACAGTTGTTTTCTTGCTCAGTTTTGCTGAGTATGAAATTTTCTCTGCTTATGAATATGAAAATGCCAACATTAGTTGGCATTTTCGTATTTATCAGCAGAGGAAATTTCATGCTCAGCTGAGTTGAGCACAAAAAAAGTTTTATAACCTCGGGGCCTGGATTAGTGAAATTGCATGTATAGTCTGTTACTTCTTATTGTTAATTTATCTTTTCATTTTTTTTGTGTATATATATATATAAATAAAAATTGTTGAGAAGAGTTTTTCTGTATTCCGAGGTATTGTACAGTGTTGCATGTATTTTTAAAACTATACCCAGCAGTGGGTTAAAAGAGTCATTGAAACAGACAGTTGTGTTTCTGTTAATCAGGAGGTACTCTGGTCGATTCTGCAAAGCTTTGCAAAAAAATATTTGTGGGATTCTAGGGGTCTATGCAGTCAACAAAAGGACCAAAAAAAAAATGAGAATCACAAATTCTGAACTTCACAAATTTCCATAGCAGTAAGTTCAAACAAACAAAAAAAAAGGTCACAAAAATTTCTGTATACAGTATTTGAGTCTAAAAAAGAATGGGTACACTTTCATGGGAAGCAACTCCATTTTTGCCTTCCTTCTAAATGAGGTCAACTCTTATAGGAAAGAATTTGCTCCCTTGAGCATATTTTCCTTCAAGAATAGACCTGTTTTGGATGGGCTTCATTAAGTTGTCTCCCTTTGGAAAAAATGATGGCAAAAAATAGTGTACCCATCCACCTTTAGGTAATCAGAACTTTGTGGCTTTGCATGTTTGTTTAAGTGCCTAGTTAAAAGTGTAGTATATATGTAGCATCATTTTTCATTTTTTTATTAAGTATTTATGGAATCAGTATTTATACCAAGATGTAGATTTAGGGCCTCATTCTTATATTTATCTTCTTTTCTTTCCTTCCTTTTTGCTTCAGTAGAAAATGGTGTAGGTGATGCTGGTAACTGTTAATTGGGTCTTGTATGTGGGTGTTTAATTAGTGCTACTTTCATTGTTTCACCAGAGACTAGTAGAAGCAAGACAAAAGATTTACTTTTCTGGGCCCAGTTGTTCAAAGCATCACTAACATCTAGCACTAGCATCGTTAGCCTAACGAGCTTGTTAAGAGGTCAACTCCCAAATTGTTTTATGACTTTATAATCAAATACACTGATATTTTTTATTGAAAAAATGTGAGAAGCATTTGCAGTGCAAAAGCTTCTCACATTTTTTCAACAAAAACATTGGCATATTTGAGATATTAACATTTGAAATTTAACAAATTGTTAACTAACAATGTCATTAGTTTTGAACAACTGGGCCCTGGTAACGTCAGCATCAGAGGCGTAATCTTAGCAGTGTGTTTAGCTCCGTTTTGTGACAATACACATACAGGCAAGACGCAGCATTCCACGGAATTCTTGTTCATTACAAAGTAGGGTTATACAGAGTTCAAGCCTTAACGCTCCATATGTTAAAATTGTTGAATTGGCAAACAGTGTAGATCCAGATGAGGTGGCTCATAAGGAGCCACCTCATCTGAATCTACACTGTTTGCCCTCTAGTAGTCGAATTCTCAATATGATATCGCTTGGACAAGACATTTTTTGAAATTCTGCAGACGTAAATTTTGTCGTCTGCTTTTTGGCGCATTAAGGGTTAACAGGAAAAGAAAAAGAAAACCAGATACAGTGTGACACCATTCAGAGAAAGGTATTTTGCATGAAAAAGTTTCATGCATGGTAGGAGCAATTATGCAGACATCACCCTCTCAATATTAATTATTATATGTTTACTGTTATATCAGGTGCGGTATTTAATATCACCTGACACACCAAGAAATTGCTGGCACCAAGGTATAGTTAGAATATTTTCATTATTATTAAGTATTTTGTTATGTGGTAGAATTCTATGAAGTGTTTTCCTGTAGATGTCAACAGAGATGTAGATTAAGCTGAAAATCCATGTAGTCTGAATATAACAGAGTTGTGTTTGAAATCACGAACAGAGTAGCAACAGAATCTGAAGAATTAGGTTTTGAAACCAGAAAGATGATGTTGCCAAGATACAAAGAAGTAGTACTGCAATAACTATATGTATACTTGGTTGGCTTTGTCATGCAGCGACTCTTAGATGTGGAAGAAAAATATAGCTGGATTACAAAAACTAATGAACCAGGAATTCATACTTTTAAATGAAATAGTTTATAAATATTAATTTAATGTATAGTATTGTAACAAGGCCATGCTGTACTAAGCACAACTTACACAAAGGTCTGTACAGTCTGATCAGAATGTTAGCTGTTTGATAGAGACTTTGTGGGTCTCAGTGTAGTCCGGAAGAGAAGGCCTTGGTCTGAGGTGCATTCCCTTGGAGCTCTCTGGGTGCTTGATGTACTGGTAGGAAATTATACACCATCTTATGTACAAATAGATACCGATACAGTTAGTAACTGCTAGCACCGGGGTAGTTGAATTCATCTCAGATTATAGGTATCTGAAGGTTATTTTGATCTTGGGGAGCAAGAACTGTCTTGTGGTTTCTTTTTTAGCTCGAATGTACAGGAAGAGCTATTGCACTACCCCTGGTGGCGGCAGCGTCATCAGCGTTAGCAAAATGTTAAAGTTTTATGTTAAAGTTTTTTAGGTGATGGGCAAGGCCCTGTCAGGCAAGCTATCCTGTCCCGCTGACAGGTCTTGTTCATGCTGAACAATTTTCTTGTTCTTCATTGTATGTGTGACAAAGTTGTATATATATTTATCATTAAGAATGGTGATTTGGACCAAAAGAAGTTATAAAGTACAGTTTCAGAAGTGCGTATATTTTAGAGCCTTGAATTATGTTGGCTTTCTTCTGTACAAAATATATGAGCGGCAGTGCATGAAAAGGCCTCAAGTAATTGCACACAGAAGATGTATAAATTAGCATGTGTACCACACAATCTGAGTAGTCTTTACATTTGAGCAGCGACACTACAAAACCATCAAAGTGGCATGTGCAGACAGCAAAGACTCAGATCAGCTTGGGAATCTGCCCAGTCTGTTCAGAGTTTTCGCTGTCCACATAGAGCTAGCTTAGACCGGTACTTAGCTAGCTTTTAAGGACATAGCAAAGAATCTGATCAAACCGGGCGGATGCTCAAGTTGATCTGAGTCTTTGCTGGATGCACAAGGCACTTAGTTGGTTTTGTCATGTTTGGGCTCATTTTTAATCACTGTAGAGATGTGCCAGCTGATCAGAATCTTCCCTTTTCCACATGCCTTACATAAGCAGCATTTGTCAAAATGGTGTTGTCATAATGTGAACAGTGAAGACGCAGGTCAGACTGCATATATGTGCAGTGGGACTGGAGTTACACAATCTGTGGATCAAGGGAACACTCTTTAGACTGATTTGTTTGCATAAAATGACTGGCTAATTTGCTTATTTACTATATGCAAATGGGTTCAGAGCTCTAGATAAGAGGGAGTATTTGGTGATAATTAGGGATAATTTTTGTTAATTCTGCATAAAAACATATGTTGTGACCCCTCATCTGAACTTTCTCAACGAGACAGTTCAGATGAGGGGTCACAACATATGGTTTGGAAGAGAAATAAGAAAAATTAATCTTAATTATCATCGAATACTCCCTCTTATCTAGAGCTCTGGGCTTGAGGTTTTTTTTCATGAGGTGTTACTGTTATGTGTCATTAGCTACAACAGTGTGAAAGAACGTAATGCCTTTCTTTTCAGAAGTAGCCCTTATATTGAACCCTTAACTGTTCTCATTGTCTGTTGGAAATATAGAAGAATATCGAATTCCAAATGGTCACAACATGAAGGCTTTCTTAATTGGGTCAACCCATAGGAGCAAATTCTTTAAATTTTGACCCCCTTTTGGGTGGGCTTTGTCCGCCCAGCCTGATCAGAGTCTCCGCTGTCTGCACGGAGGTAACTCAGACCCATAGCTACCCTTTAAGCGCAAAGCGAAGACCTGAGTCTACGCTTTGGGCACAACCATTTTGTTGGTTTTCTCATGTCATAGCTCATTTATTGAAAAGCTTTCTGGTGATGCACCTCATTGGAAAGTATGATCAAACTAGACAGTTCTGTTAAAAACATTTCCCGCTCATACTGCATTTCAGCATATTTTCAGAGTGTAAATAAAAGATGTATATTTCATTGTTTTCTCTGTATGTTCATAATTGTTAGAGGTTTATATGTATAGGACCTGTTACTTTCTTAAAAATTTGCTTTAAAGTGATTATGGAACAATCAATGAAGTCATTTATATGTGTGATTCTCATGTAGTCTTCTATTATTCTGATAGTTTTATAGGAAAACAGTATATACATGTATTGTCAGAACTCTAGATAAGAGCGGGTATCGATAATTCTGGCAAAATATTTGTTCATTCATTTGTGACCCCTTATTAGAAGATGGGGGTAATACCAATTTGCTTACGTGTGGTTATGTTCAGGGTTCTGCCAATGTCACTATTGGCATACCAGTGCGGTTCAGTGTTTCAACATTGGCACCATTGGCTCTGCCATTAGTACCAGTGGTACCAGTATTGCCAGCCATTGACTGTTAGTACTTTAGACAACTTCGGGTGTGGGCAAAATTACTAGTGCAGGAAAATTGCATCATTCAGTATGGCCATTTAGTGAATCCATCATAAATCAAGTTGAGACAGGAGAATTAAAATTTTTTTCCCACAATGATGGATGAAAGCAAATTTGAAAAACTAAAAATTTCTAATTGCATATTGGCTCTGCAATAGTGCCATTGGAATCATAGGCTCTACCAATGGTACCATTGGGGCCATTGGCTCTACCAATAGTGCCAGTGGCACCATTGGCTGCCAATACTGTTCAGGGTTCTAAGGTTGCCAATGGTACCGTACCATTGGCAACCAATTACAGCATTGGCAAAATTGCCAATGTCACCATTGGCAGAACCGTGAACATAGCATATGTTGTAGAGTGTTACAAAGTGGCTGTCACCCAAGAATTTGATTGTAAGCATTACTAATGATGGTAAATGGTACTATTGTATTTGGCTGTCTACCAAGCCGATACTGCTGCCAACTATCTTGGTCAACTCCCACTTTTACTTGTATCATAATTGACTGTCTCGGCTAATAGCACGGGTAGGAAAGTTTGTATTACCTCCATGAAGAACCCCCTCAACAATTTCGTTCTAAAATCAGGTGAAAATATATGTTTTAATAAAAAAAATCATCGTAGAATTATCGTTTTAGCTCTGCTTGTCTAGAGTTCTGATATATAATGATTTCATTGAGGTCATCATCTGAATTATTGTGTTCCATTAAAAGTGTACTTAAATCATTCAGGCTTTGGATTTTAATTACATTCCCTGGTTTCCCTTGCTTCTCTGTAAAGCTTTCCTCTACAGGAGGAGCTGTTATCAAGCACTTCAACATCTGTATCTAAATTCCGTTAGGTCCAGGTTTGAGTTCCTGGAGATTAGAATGGGGATAACAATATTGAAAATTGTCATTTGGGGAAGTAAATTGTCGGTTTTATGGTCTGAAATTCAATTTTACGGCTCCGCTGGCGCGCCCCCGTAAAACGAAATTTCCGACCATAAAACCGACGATTTACCTCCCCAAATGAAAATTTTGAATACAGTTATCCCCTAATTCCATTGTACACAGCTTTTCATTATAATGCTTCCATGACTGAAATTCTGTAAGAAAGGTAGTTTACTCAGTAATGCTTTCGAGATGCTGTAATGTCATGACACAGCTTTGTTTAGAGACCTAGGTACACATGGATTGCCTGCAATGGTTTAGGGGTCCATCCACCATTTCTACATCCTGTTAGAGAAATAGCAACTCCCATGCGGACTGCTAGCCAGGGCCACAGGATTTATCTACCATTCTAGGTTTTGTTCTGACACCTAGAAATTAAGGGGATTGTAAACCAATGGTCTCCAGGTCTTGTTTAGAGAACGAAATCTTAGGTGAATTACATGTACTAAGCATGGCTTCATATCTATCTATCTTAATATGCACGCCTGGTAAACTATCACAGGTACCTCCGGCGGAGGTACCGATAAAAAGTTGTGACAGGCACCTGGAGCTGCCTGTGACTGTCCAAAAATGACAACAAACGGTAGATATTCCTCTTTTTTTAACAAAATATAAAATAACCAGGGAGTTTATTAAAAATCAAAAAGTGCTATTCGACCCTTATAGACATAAAGTTTTGTCACACATTATATCCCCCTGAACTTTCCATTTTAACAAAAGATACGACCTTTGAAGTGGCTTTGATGTCAACCCACAGTACTCAAAACATAAAGAATTCGGCCGTTTTTGGTCTTAAATGCAGTGATCTTGCATACGAATCTGTTTTTCTCGGCACACTGGTGTTAAGGTAACCTCCTTGCTCAAATAGAAATGTCGATTGACTACAAATAAGGCTTGATTTTTCAAAACAACAGCTGGAAGTGCCTGCAATGGTGTCATTCATTCAACGTCCTATTATAATGCGTATATCATGAAATTCCATGTTAAAATTTCTAAAACACCATCTCAAAGAGTTATTGCCCAATTTGTTTCCGCTTCTGTTAGTCAAACATTGACGAATTTCACATAGTTGCTGAAAATTAACTGCCCACTTCAGTGTTAGAATCGTTATGAAATGTGCGATTAAATCAGAGTCAACATTTTGTGACTGGTGATGACTGTGATCGGGAGGTGCTGGCTGTGAGTCATTCCAACTTGTCAGAAATTGTCGAGGTCACACGTCATGCCAGCTACACGTATGGTGTGTCAAACTGTCAAAATTGCCGATTTCCGTCAACAGGCATACACGTACATATATCTATAGTGTTGATCCTTTTGGTACCTCGCATGTGTCGCTCGCATGTGTCTTATGACGCTCGCTGTATGTGTTAACTTTGTGGTAAATGGAGTGATAGGTGCTACAAGTGATTCAGTCTTGGTAGTTTTGAATTGTTGGCGCAAGAATCCATAGACTTCCGTAAGGTCTACAGATTATATCATCGGCAGGTGACATGTTCTCAATATTACACCGTTTAGTATACTGAAGTGATCGGAATCTTACTGTAAATAACGTGTAATTCTAATTCTCCGAATAGCCACTGCATCAAATTTGGTAACAAAAGAGCACTTTTACTACATAAAAGTCATCTTCTAAAACGTTGTTTTTGCAAACGTTTCGAGTAGCTAGCATGGCGTGTGACCTCGACAATTTCTAACGATTCGGAATGACTGACAGGCAGTCATCACCATTCACAAAAACGCTGCCTTTTATTTAAGCGCATTTCATAACTATTCTAACACTGAATTAGGCAGTAAATTTTCAACAGCTACGTACAACTCGTCAATGTTTGACTAACAGCTATGGAAACAAAACCGACAATAACTCTTTGAGATGATCTGCTTTGGTTTTGAGAGCAGAATGTAGAATCTGATTGTATAAGTTCTTGATCATTGTCTGTCGTTTTAACAATACTATGCTTGATATTCGCATTATGATAGATAAAATTGCGACGTTGAATGAATGATTCTTTCAAGGTAGTGGTCTAGAGATGAAGAATATCAATATTTGCAACCGCTATAAATCTTCAGATTTTCGCTATATTTTCTTACATCACAGGCACCTCCATTCCGTCACAGGCACCTCCAGTTGTTTTTTAACCGATCCAGCCTTATTTGAAGTTTATCGGCATTTATATTTGGGCAAGGAGGTTTACTTTACGTCAGTGTATCCAGATCAACAGATTCTTATGCAAGAAAAGTGCATTTAGGACCTAAAAGAACCGATTTGTTCTTGTTTTGAGTACTTTCGACTGACCCTAAAGCCACTTCAAAAGTCATATCTTCTGTATATATGTAAAGTTCCCGGGGATATACTGTGTGACAAAACTTAATGTATATAACGGTCGAATAGCATTCTTTGATTTTCAATAAACTCCCTGGTTATAATGTATTTTATCAAAAAATACGAATACCTACCGGTTTTTGTTTATTTTTGGTCCGTCACAGGTAGCTCCGGATGCCTGTCACAACATTTTATCGGTACCTCCGCGGAGGTACCTGTGATAGTTTACCAGGCGTGATATGATGACTCTGTCATATTTCACCATTATGTTGTTGGTATGTAGCATTCACAAAAAAAAAAAAAAAACAAGTATAGGTCATCAAAACTATTTACAAGAAGCAAATCAGAGGCATGCTAAAACACACCTCTGATATGGGTCTTCAGTAAATGCTTTTAACTCCTCTTTGGCCTCTGTGGAGACCACAGATGCGGGAAGACCACCCCAAAAAGGAATGGTATGTGAAAAAAAAATTTACACTGCTGAAGGCATCAAAATATGACAAGTATCTTGTACATGAATATTGCAAGTTACATGTATGTGATGCCATTGTTTGTCTCAGCCTAGGTCTAGGGGTCACTGGGGTCAGGTATTTTGTTTTATCAATGGCTTAAGCCTCAGTGTGAACTTTTTATAAAAGAAGGTTAAGGAAGACTGCTCCCCCGGGCTTCCAGTGTTGGCCACTGGTACTCATCTAGCATTTCGCCGACATGACTTGTGTTCCTCCAATGCCTTCAAGTCCAGCTGGCTTCTGTCCTCTGCTCCATCTCGGTCTGATAGGTGTGAGTTTTGATGTATGGGTTCTACCATAAAAATCTAAAAATTGGGACACTATGATTATTACCATTACTGTCCTTAAAATTGAATAGTGTGGGTTTTTAGCTCGCCTGAACGAAAGTTCAGGAAGAGCTATTGTTGTCACCACGGCGTCGGCGTCAGCGTCAGCATCCGCGTCGGCGTCCGGATTGGATGTTTTGGTTAAAGTTTTTTAAAGACCTATATCTCCTTAACCCATGGATGGATTCTTTTGATACTCGCACTGTAGTTAGATATTGGTCTAAGGTTTAACAGGGTACCACCCCCACCCCACTCCGTGACCTTGATGTCAAGGTCATGGACTTAGAAAATTGGTAGTGTTTTGGACTGGATGTTTTGGTTAAAGTTTTATAAAGCCCAGTATCTCCTTAACCCATGGACGGATTCCTTTGATACTTGCACTAAAGTTAGATATTGGTCTAAAGTTTTCGAAGGTACTACCCCCACCCCCCCTCTGTGACCTTGATGTCAAGGTCATGGACTTAGAATATTGTCTTTTTATTGATTGGATGTTTTGGTTAAAGTTTTTTAAAGACACATATCTCCTGAACCCATAGATGAATTCTTTTTATATTTGCACTGTAGTTACATCTACAGAGTACTACCCCAACCCCGCTCAGTGATCTTGATGTCAAGGTCAGGGACTTAGGAAATTTTTTGTCTTTTTTAAAGTTTTTAGTTGCATATTGATTCATAATGCTTTGCAGAGATTTAGTTTATACTTGAACTGATGTTAGACTCTTTTTTGAGTTTTTACAAAACACCTTATACTTACCCCACTGGATGACCTTGAAGTCAAGGTCATCAACTTAGAATTTTGTCTTAAAGATTTTGGTTAAAGTTTTATATTTATGAAGACATAATGTCACAGTGCCACGATGATGGACTCAGTTGATACAGTGACCTATATATAGAAATAAGCCTATTTCTATACTGTCATAAGACTATCAAAATAGTAAATAATTGTCATGAAATTGATATTAAACAACATTTTGGTCCTTCCCCTTTCGTTTCCTAATGCTAAAATATTATCTCAAACCTTATTAACGACGGAGTACATCGTAAAAGAGGTGATGGTTTTTACGGCATCGTCGCCATTTTCTTCCGAGTGACCAAAGTTTCTCAATTTACATCGTTAAAAATGAACTCCAAAACCAAGCAAAATCATTATAAAACTTATATTCTGATACATCATTATAAAATTCAAAGCTTACCTTATCGTTGCATAATAATTCCACTATGAAAACACTGATTAAATGGGCGATGCACGCCGTTAACTTTTGAAAGAAATTCAAGCTTTTTCAGCTTGTATTAAAAATGGCGCTCCGGTAGGAGGCGCTGCAGTCGCATGCGCGACACGCCTCTTTGGACCGAAAGGTGAAGACGCGAGTCACTGTATATATAGGTCACTGGTTGATACTAATACTTGGACTGATGTTAGATAATGGTTCAGGGTTTTGATACATCCTTGATCCATTCAGTCTTTCTGTATTGTGAAGAAACCTTACAACTCTCTTTAGTAGATTGCCTATTAGGCGGGTTCGACGACTTACCGAAATAACCGGAATAACCGAAATACCGAAATAACTACCGAAATACCGGAATAACCGACGATTTACCGAAATAACCTTAGAAAATACCAAAATAACCATTATTAATGTATAAAGTTGTCATTTTTATGAGATATTTATAAAATTACTTTGTATTCATGACTTCTGATGATCATTTTTATTTCAAAAATATTATAAGTAATAGGCTTAAATAATTTTAACCTTGTAAAATGGTGGCAAGATTTTGTGCGACCGTTACTCAATACCGGTGACCTATATATATGTATTTATAGGTCACTGGTCAATACTGAAAACTCCATTCGGCTAAACCCATATTGTCCATACAATACAGGTTTGTTTTTCAATGTTTTTTTCCGCTTCTCAATGTAACATCGTATGAATTTCAGACAAAATATGAGTATTGTCCAGCTCTAGCGACGTGGACGCCGCCCCTGGACGCCGCCCCACTCGAAGAGCCACGCGTGAACGAAGGTTAGCTTGTTTCGATGCATTAGCATGATATATACGAACCATTTTTAATTGACATTTGTAGACAAATATAAAGTTACAATAAGTTTCAACAACTCCACACATCTCTAATATTTTTCTTATGGTACACTATTGTCTGATGCACAGACTGCTATTTCCCAACTCACATCATATTTTTGTCTCATGTACAACAGAAGTCCATGTACCCCAGTGGGTTGAGCGCTGGCCTGCTGATCTCTTGGGCCCGGGTCCGATTCTAGCTGAAGGCAGAAATATATTTAATCGTAAGCGGGGTTCCATTGCATACAGCCTTTCATTATCACCCTCCCATCGGCCTGATATGACTGAAATACTGTTGGAAAGGACGTAAAATCGCAAAACATTCATCCATCTCATGTACAAAAGGTTGTGTCAACCTATCATGCGCTCAACTGTTACCGAATTCATTTTTTCATGTTCCTAGATTTTACGATAGAATAAATGGCATCTGACTGCCATCACATTTGCCATTGATTTTACGGGCACCTGAAACATTTGCAGGCATCATCACGCAGAGTGGGATAGAATATGATAGGTATATCGTTTCATCGTCAGCCCTTCAACACTGTAAAAGTTTTGTTCAGTCAGCTATCTAGCAACATAACCGTACCGTATCGCGATTTCCACAAATGTTCTATTGACAGGCGCTCGTAAAAATGACGGTAAACGAAAAGGCGTCCAGATTTCAGTTACTTTACTGTAAAATCTGCGTAATATTTGTACAGTATGTAGCGTTTAGTATAAAACTTTTCTGCATGTGATAACAACAAGGCTAACCATATTCACGTGTCCTATCTTCAACTTGTGTTCTTTTTTCTTTTCTTTTTTGGCGATTTCAAAGTTTATATATGAATATTTGTTATTGCATTAAACCTTTAACTAAATTTTCAGTCAAACGTATTTTTTTTTTTGTTAAAAAAAAAGCTGCATTTCTGTAGTTAACTTATTCACTTAAATCATAAACAACAGCATTAGTTGAAAATAAGAAGAACAGTGTTTATAAAACAGTTATTAATTATATATATTTTTAAACATGAACCGCGTCTCGAGAAAACTTTCCACATGACCAGCGCTAAAGCGTTGAAGAAACATCAGCCAAAGTATGAATACAAGTTGATCAAGTTCTTCTCTCTTCGCTGATGAGACCCACAGGTAATATATTCAATGTGCAAATTTCTTTCTTTTTTTCTTTTTCCGTTAGTTCTCAGTTGTCATATTGGCCGAAATTTAAAGATGTGCTAATTTGATTAACGGATTAGACTGATTGGTTCATACGATTGTTGATTGCCTTTAATGCCATTGTAACACGTAATCCATCAACAAATATTTTACCCTTTGATTGATATATACCGATATCTTTTTGACATTTTCAGTTTAAGAAAAAACAAATATTAATATCTGTAATGTTATATAAACACAAATAAATAAACAATATTTGGATGCATTTTTTGTGTTAAAGTATGGCGGCGTTGATATGTGTGGTCTTAGCATAATTTCCAAAACACTGCTAAAACAAAACTTAAAATTCATATCCATGTTCAGTGTTATGATATTTTATGCTCCTTTGCTTATCCTATGCTCATATTTCTAAAAAAGATATTGGCTATTATGGTATTTTCAAAAAGTATTGGTTATTTTGGTATTTTCTTGGTTATTTCGGTGAATCACCTTATTTTCATAGTCATTACATATCAATTTCTTTTCCACATTATGACAGCGGTGATATATATTTTTGCTAGAAATTTTAATTTGAAAACAAATAAATTTAAACAAAACTGAAAATGGAATGGAATTAAAACATATTACTCTAATACAACTCTCTATAGTTGGTTAAGATATCGCACAGAGAATAGCTAGTACGGGTTTCAAATTGTATACATTTTACTTTTTTATATCCCCTCACGCCCATCATCTTTTATTAACCAAAAAAATATATTTTATATATATTAAACAACCAAAATATATAGATTATGTACATGTAGGATAGATAAATAAATGAAACATTATGCATTTAAAGATACGGAATACAAGTTTAAGGAAACCCGGGGACTTAAAAAAAAAAAGGAAACATTATACCAGCTCAATCCAAAAAAAGTTCTAATATAGTACAAGTCTAACGCAATGAATTAATTTAGAGTTATAATCATTGATCTAGTATAATCTTAGTAAATAATATGATAATTATGGTTATTTTGGTATTTTCCAAGGTTATTTCGGTAAATCGTCGGTTATTCCGGTATTTCGGTAGTTATTTCGGTATTTCGGTTATTCCGGTTATTTTGGTAAGTCGTCGTACCGCCCTTAGGCCTTAATGTGGGCTCTATTCATCTTTTGGAGGTTTTGTTAAAAACTGGATGGGGTTCTCTCACAGGTAGATGAGTCCCATCAGGTGGTAGCGTTAATGCAACCAGTAGAAAAGGAGATTTGACCTGAATCAAGAAAATTTCTTCTGTGGAGAACCTTAGTCCAGCTCCGGATTGAAATTATTTCAGAAACAAAGTTTCTAATTTGAAAATGGAAACTTGTTTCTAGGTATTTTCCGGACCGGAGCTGGGCTATAGAGAACCTCAGGTGAGTAAAGATTTAGCCTCTGTAAGGACTGCTATGCCTCCCTTGAAACATATTGGTACACTTCCATGTTTTTCTTCAATTTTTTTACAAAGGAAATCAGCTTTTATGACTTCCTGTTTGCTTCTCTTGATGAAGTCCTTTTGAAATGGGGATTTTCTTGAATTTGCTCATGGTTTGAGTTTTAACCCCCATTGAGTAGAGTGGTAAACATGAAAATGTCAGAGTTGCTTCCACTGAAAGTTATCCCAATCACCTTAAGGACTTCCACATACCACCAGAACCATGGAAACAGAGTGCACAAGAACATTCAAATTGGCATCTCATTTGTCTGGGAAGAAAAGTGATTCTGTGAGCTGAGGTGTATAGTGTACTTAGTAGAGCACAGCACCACAGAACATATTTGTCTTGTTACTTTCACATGTATCTATCATGAGTGGACCTTTGAACAACTGAGCTCCAATCAGGTGGGGTTTCGAGGACAATTCAGGGACAAGTTTCCCCACCCCTAACAAAAACAGATGTGACCCCTTATTAGAACTATCTTAATTGGCGACGAGGTCCTATGATGGGTCACAAAGCATGCTTTTAGGAAGAAACATGAATCATCATCCTGAAATTATCCCTGTCACCCCATCCAACCTGGAGCATCATATTTTAAGTTGTCCCACCAACCAGGAAAAGTTTACTAACGAACAGAAAGAGAGTGTTCGGTATTTAGGAGAACCCAATTGTCCGGAAGCAAAATGAAGTACGACCCGGAAGTTTCTAAATCGAGCACGCGCAGCTGCATAGCAACATCCGTAATCAGGGAAGCCAGATTTTTCCCTTTTTTTTTGATTTTAAAGAAAAACACAAAGGCACAGAAAAATGGAAGGTAATTCATAAAAGAGGCATCTACCTTAACCACTTCTACATCATTCTTAATGACCGAGTTCATGAGATTTCTCTCAAACGGAGGTTAAACACTAACAGTGCGCCACAGAAATGATTTTTTTGCTTGAATTGTCAACCAACAACCAACCAATTGTCCGTCTCATTTCATCACTTTTTATTGTGCTGTCTCATACGATCTTCACTTATGCAGCAGTCATTTGTAACCAGTGCCCCCCTCCCCTATAGGGAATAGTGGGGCTAATGACTTTTCATTTTAGTGCCCTGGCATAAGCCCCACCCTCTTTGGACAAGCTGATGGTTATAGCCCTGCTCTCTGCTCTGTATAACAGAAAATTCCACTGGGCTAAAGATCCAAATGTTAGAACCCTGGTACTTCCCCAGCACTGTGGGGACAATAAAAAAAGTTATTGCCTGCACCTTAGCCCAGCTATCCCTACCCTGTAGGTGGAGGGGGGGGGGGGGGCAGTGATTACAAATGACTAGAGCACTATACAGATACACTGTCACAGAGTTTAAAGCTTTGCACCACAGGTCCATTTCTTGAATCTGCAGCTAGCTGTTTTGCGTGAATTGTCCATCTCATCTGGCTAGTTCCCGATAAAAAAGACTTTTTATACTTGACAGGTTTTCATTATTGTGTAGTTTTAGCGATCACACAATTCTGTGATACTAACTTTACTTTGCCAAGGTATTTTAGCAAGTTTTTTTAATACCTTTAGAAGCTTTCATTTCATTCACATCACAGTGATTATATGGCACACATGCATTAAGGATGTCATCAAGGGTAACAAGGGACCAATTTTACAAATGCATTCATGAATATGACAGTATATTCAGTGGAAGGTACAGGACTATTAAACAGGAGTTATGCACAAAGAATTGGCAACCACAGAGTGCAGCCCCTGTGGGACCAGGAAATAGCGGGGGTATTCACTGTTCCATCAGCAAAGCCATGGTATAGGCCCAGCATTAGAGGAACATGTTTTGTCAGATCCCTAAATCTGTACCTCTAGAGATAACATTCTCAAATGAACCATGCGAAAAATACACCCACAACATCTAAGTACTGCATGTACAGGTTAACAGGCCTCATACTGACAAAGCTTTTCCAAGCCTGAAATGCCTGCTTTCGCAGCCTAAAATAGCCCTTTTTAAGCAGAAAAACACTGAAAACTTAAAAATCAAAGCCTGAAATCAAGTAAAATTCAAGAAATGAAAGCCTGAAATCCTGCAAAAGCCTGAAAAGTATGAGGCCTGGTTAATTGCTTAATAAAACTAATGGACCAACTCCTCGTGATCTGCCTGTTTTGGCAGTATTATCAAACAAGGTTGGGCGGTCGAAACCACCCCTGGTTTTAACCAGTAGTTTTAACCGGTTATAACCGCCCTGGTCAATACTCCCCAAAGTGGTCAATACTGGTCAATACTAGTCAGAATGGTTGATTGGAAATTTTAAGTGGTTCTTTGTGTTTTAATGGTGAACTGGTATATTTGCTCAGGTTTTAATATGTTCTAAATATTGAAGAAAAAAAAAGAGAAAAAAGTGAACTGTTTCATCCCTGCCAATGGGTTTAATAATGAGTTCAGGAGAATCTCAAGACCTTAGCACTGACTTCTGCATTACAGTCCAGGCACCTAACAATAGTCTGTTTTCATTATCAAGGGCAGAATAGAAGTTCCATATGGGGTCTTTTGGCTACATTTTGACACTATTATGACACTTTGATTAACTTTAATTATTAACTTCACTGATAGCAACAGATAACAGAATGACCACTCTTTTACACATCTAAATAAACAGAGGTGTCACAGAATTACCCTGTGCATTTTAAGTCCAGTGATTGGATAGCTCTTGTAAACTGGACACACCTGCTTCAGTTTGAGAGACAGGCCCAGTATTTTGACAGTTTTGTTTGTTTTGGGGCAATTAAAGTTAGAATTACCTATTTCATGTATTGTTTAACAGTGTTTTCATTACAATTTTCACACTTTTGTCTTCTTGTGGAAGAAGCCAGACCAATTTGCCTTTTAGCTAATAGAGCATCACTAATTTGAACAAGATGATCTCTTTGAAGTATTGTTTCATTTTTGGTACTTTCATTCAGTTAACTGCTTCAGTTAAATTAGTTATTTAGTTAGATAATTTTAATGAATTTGAAAAAAGCTACTTTTGAAATTTATTAATTTTTATCCCCCGACCGAAAGGTTCGGGGGATATAGCGATGAGCCTGGCGTCCGTCCGTCCGTCCGTAAACACTTTCTTGTCCGCTCTATATCTTGAATACCCTTTGGAATATTTTCATGATACTTCACAGTGTCCGTCCGTCTGTCCGTAAACACTTTCTTGTCCGCTCTATATCTTGAATACCCTTTGGAATATTTTCATGATACTTCACAGTTATGTAGAACAGGTCATGACGATGTGTCGCGTACAAGAGTGGTAACTCTTGCTATTGTACTTTTTGAATTATCTCCCCTTTGGTGATTTTTTGGCAAATTCGTGTCCGCTCTGTAACTTGAATACCCTTTGGAATATTTTCATGATACTTCACAGAAATGTAGAACAGGTCATGACGATGTGTCGCGAACAAGAATGACAACTCTTGCTTTCTTACTTTTTGAGTTATTTCCCCTTGATAGTTTTAGGTGTGATTTTTTGGCAGATTCGTGTCCGCTCTATAACTAGAATACCCTTTGGAATATTCTCATGATACTTCACAGATATGTAGAACAGGTCATGACGGTGTGTCACGAACAAGAATGACAACTCTTGCTTTCTTACTTTTTGAGTTATTTCCCCTTGATCATTTTAGGTATGATTTCGTGTCCGCTCTATAACTTGAATACCTTTTGGAATATTTTCATGATACTTCACAGATATGTAGAACAGGTCATGACGATGTGTCGCGAACAAGAAAGACAACTCCTGCTTTCTTACTTTTTGAGTTATTACCCCTTGATGGTTTTAGGTGTGATTTTGTGTCCGCTCTATAACTTGAATACTTTTTGGAATATTTTCATGATACTTCACAGATATGCAGAACAGGTCATGATGATGTGTTGCGAACAAGAATGACAACTCTTGCTTTCTTACTTTTGGAGTTATTTCCCTTTGATGATTTTAAGTGTCCGCTCCATAGCTTGAATACCTTTTGAAATATTTTCATGATACTTCACAGACATGCAGAACAGGTCATGACAATTTGTCTCATACATGAATGATAACTCTTGCTTTTAGACCTAGTGAATTATTTCCCTTTGGTAGTTTGAGCTGCTGTTTGAGTCTCTGCTCCATAACTGTATACCCTTGCCAGCTCCAGAATTTGAATAACCGTGAACCTTTTAGAATATTGATGATCATGCTGTGATATCTTATCAGTGTTCCTAAATCTCTCTTAACCCTCCACGTTCCCGTGCCCCCCCCCCCCCCCCCCCCCCCCCCCCCCCCCGAATTTTTTTTTTTTCCAGATTTGGATTCTTTGTCCAAATTCACTTACTAGAGAGCTCAAAATTAGGTTTGTAGGGCTTGTACTTTTGAAGTTATTCACACATTTTGAAAGTTGAATGTATCGTATGCTATACATTTGTGTATATGGTGGCTGTTTGAGATATTACCTCTTTTTAGCAGTCAAGCATACTGTTTTAGTCTGAGTGTTAGATAATCATGCATCTGTTAACAGTTAATGTCAATCAGAAGCATAAAAGAACGACAATATATTACTAATATGTGTTTTGAAGTGCACCCTTTTTACCAAGGCCTATGGGGGTCTTCGGTCGGGGGATTTGCCATCTCCTCTGATGGCTATTTTTATTACTAGCAATTGCTTTCCTATTTATTTTTTATTAATGGTTTCCGAAAATAAGTTAGAGGTATCTAGTCTGAACTGAAAGTTGGGTGGTAATGATTCAGTTTGTTGGGACTGAAGATCTGAATCTATTAACATTCAGATTTTGTATGTTTTGTGGCCTCTTAAATACAGTTCTGAGCAACAGCAACTCATAGAACACATTTCCAATTAAGCCTGTGTTTTCTTGTATTGAAACTATTTTAACTCTGTTTATAGACTCCAGTAAAAATGGGATAACAAATGCTAAGTATCTTCAACTGACCATGGTTGTTGCAATCAACCAATCAACCACTAATAACCGGTTATAACCAGTATTGACCACTGGTCTGGTCAATACTCATATTGGCCGGTCATTTGCCAACCTTGTTATCAAAAGCTTGGCATATCCACTGGCCACTACACTTCCAGGACATCTCTGTGTAATATATGTTACCTTATCCATGCAGCCTGCTAGATCTCCGCTATCCCTGGCCCCATAGGAGCCATGGTTGCAAATGACTTTTGCATGTCATCAGCACTCTTGGTTGCTTCATTGCTGAAAACATGTATGGCACTTTAGTTAGCTGAATAATTTTCAGTTGTAAAAATAGTTTTTTAGCCCCAGTTTCAGACACTCATTCCACTATCTGGTCCTGAGCATCAAGCTAAATTTTTATGAGTCTGTTACATTATAAACAAATATTTCATTTACGTTATTTTTTATTTGACTGTAGAAGAACTAGCATCATTTGTTGATTCAGCTGTGTCTCTGCGCAGTGTAGTTGTTGATGAAAATAGTGATGAGAAAGGTATCCTGGGTATTGTAAGATCAGTCTGTGCTACAGTCAACACTTTCTAGATCAGTCTGTGCTACAGTCAACACTTTCTTTGTATACTGACCAGCCAAAAAACATGAAAGAGCACCCTCACCTTGAAGAAACTGTTGAGATTTTTGGATATATACCACAGGGTTAACCCAAAGAGCTTGTAGAGAAAAACAACATATTTTGTGAGTGTTATGTTTTTAAAGCTGTTCAGTATACATGCATTTTTGACATACTGTATGCATGGCCAATGCATTTCTGCTGTTATATATGTCTTTGATAAAATCTTTGTATTTATATCTACTCATTTCACATATTGCATGAATGTTGTATATTTTTATTTTATTTTTGAAACAAACAAATGTAAAGACAACTGATGAGACCCTGATATGATTAACAAATGAACTGCGACACGAGGAAACCAACAAAGTGGTTGTCCGCAAAGCGCAGACTCAGATCAGCCTGGACATCTGCCAAGTCTGATCAGAGCTTTTGCTTTGCTCTTAAAGGGTAGTTAAGGCTCTAAGCTACCTCCATGTGAACAGCAAAGACTCTGATCAGACTGGGCGGATGCCCAAGCTGACCTGAGTCTGTGCTGGGCGCACAACCACTTTGTTGGTTTTCTCGTGTTGTGGCTCAAATATTGTTATTCAGAATCAGAAATAAAGTATTCATCTTTGCAACTTATTCATTAGCAATGAATGTTCATCTGTATAAAATAAAACAAAAGCAAAAGCTTCTCACATATTTTCAACAAAAAATTTCAATGTATTTGATTATAAAGTGGTAAAACACTTAATGAGTTGACCTCTTAACAAGCTTTTTAGGCTAACAATGCTTTGAACAACTGGGCCAAGGAGTTTGATTTCTGGTTTTTCAAGAGACTTACCTGATTAAGCCATTTTGTTAGAATTCCACAACATATACTGCATTCAACCTAATAAGCACACTGTACACTAAGTCTTGGCTTTTCAAAATAACAACTTAATGATGAAGTAAGTTTTCATCATAAGTCCATATTTCAAAGAATTTGAAAGCAGCAGAATTTAATGGTAAAAGTATCAGAGAAAAGCTGTCTGTAGTCTCAGAAGGATACAGAAGCATTTCAAATGAAATCAGACATTTTTATAGTTTATTCAGTTTGTAAAGTACAAAAGAAGAAACAAACCAGTATAAATATGTGTGCTTTTAGTTATATCTTGAAAATGACACCTGTATAGTTGCACTCATTTATGCACATGCAGTATTTAGGCTCACCTGGTTGAATATGATATTTTGTGGGGAAATAATAAAAAATACCGTAGCTCATATGTGTTGCTTATCAACTTTGTCTTGTAGCAGACCCACTTTAGAATGTATAGAATAGTATTAAATTCAAAATTTTGATCTTGCAATTGTATGCAGTTTAAAGAATTTGTAATTATAAGAGTAACATGTAAATTTAGAAAAAGACAGCATTTTGGTAAAACTATAATTATACATAGATGTAAATAGTTTTTTGTCGCACCTGCTTTAGCAAGGTGCGATATAGGAGTTCACTTTTCCGTCCGTCCGTCAGTCATTCCGTTCGTCCGTGCGTCCGGCAATGATTACGTCGACCCTAACATCGACCCTAACGTTTAAGTCCATTTCTCGCAACTGTGATACCTACGATCATCAAACTTGGCATAAAGCTTCTTCTTAGAATGTTCTCAAGGGCTGTTGCTCTTATTTTTACCCTTGACCTATATTTTATGCTCTGCAGACTTAGTAAAACAGTCAATCAACAATTACGTCGATCCTAGCGTCTACCCTAGCATTAAGTCCATTTCTCACAAACTATAATACCTACAATCTTCAAACCTGGCATAAAGCTTCTTCCTAGAATGTTCTTAAGGACTATTGCTCTTATTTTCACCCTTCACATTTATTCCATGCTCTGCCGACTTCGTGAAACTGTCAATCAACAATTACGTTGACCCTAGCATATAAGTCCATTTCTCGCACACTATAATATCTACAATCATGAAACCTGGCATAAAGCTTTTTCTCAGAAAAATTTTCTAGAGGGCTGTTGCTCTTATTTTTACCTTGACATATATTTCATGCTCTGCTGACTTCTTAAAATTTTATATTCAAAATTACTTCAACTTTAGTGTTTAAGTCCAATTCTCAAGAACTATGATACCTAGAATCATCACACCTGGCATCAAGTTTCTTCTTAGAATGTTCTTGCGTGCTGTTGTAATTTATTTACCCTTGACATATATTTCATGCTCTGATGATTCGCAAAATTTTACACCCAAAATTGTGTCGGCCTTAGCGTTTTAGTTTTTTTATCTCAAAGTATGATACCTGTAGTCATCAAACCTGGCATAAAGTTTCTTCTTAGAATGTTCACGAGGGATCTTGCAGTTATTAAACTATTTTAACTAAAGTCTTTACTACTGTGGAAGCGCAATGCAGGTGCGACATAGCATTCTGCGGAATTCTTGTATTATTTTGAATGTTGTAATCAAGTACTGTATGACTGTATACATGTATTTTATATATTGTGCATGAATTGCATGGCTTAAAAAGTACTCCACTTTTACTCTTTTATTGTTTTGCTCATTTCAGGCTTAGGTCTTTGTGAGTAATGACTGGAATTTAAAGCAGTCTTTGCACGTTACTCAGAATTTTGTTTTTGTTTGTGTACTGATAACAATTTTACAATAATTTTTCTCTCAGATCTTTTAAATTGTTTGCACATTTGTTTCAAAGACTGTCATCTCTGACAGCTTGCAATGCACTTTGGACTACTTTCATTGCACATGTATATGTATGACTTTAAACCTGTGTTAACTCTACTAAATCTCTATGTAATACTGCAGTTCTTTTATTATTTGGAAAACCTTTATAACATTACAGAAATATAAGCAGAGTGAAAGAAGCTTTCTGTTACAATTTGTTTAAGTTTTATTACTATGGAATATCTCCCCTTGCACTGTAACTGTGTACTTTGCAAATGGTGTATACAATGGTCATGAAAATATCTTGTCAGACATTGTTTCAAGGCAAAAATTTCTGACAGAGCTATGACACTTGTCAATATCCAAAAAAGTGGTTTTGGCCTCTTCTTCATTGCCTATGTCAGTGGGACACAAACTAAGAAGAAAATATAATAAAACCAAAAAAAAAAAAAAAAAAAAAGAGAGAGAGAAAAAATGTAGAGAAAAAAAGATTAGCCAAAATAAGTTTAAAAATAGCAAGATATCATAGATGTTTTATTTGTGATTTTATTTGTATGTGAGTTTATTTCATTTTAAATAATTCATAATTTGATCAAGGATTCCTGTCATTTTTTGACTTTTCAAATCATTATGCTAAAAACTATATGACTATTTTCAATGCATGATTCAAATTTGATGCAAAAGTTAGGTTAAGTCAGATGTCAGGGTGAATGTGTACATTTTTAGGGGAGACAGCTCTGTCATTTTCATGTCTGCCTAGCTCTCTTTTCAGTAGGAGTCAGCTCTTAATGGAAAGAGTAGACCCCTTTTGGAAGGATGTCATTATTGAGGGAAGCAAACAAGATGTCACACAAGTTGTTTCCCTTGGTAAAAATGATGGGAAATATGGCAGTGTACGGATTCACCTTAAGTGTACATGTATTTTAAAAATAGAGAATATAAACTGTGTGCAAACAGCCATTATTCTGATCAAGCAGCTTGAATGCACATGCTGTTTTGTCTCTTCTTTGGCTGCACGCAGCAGAAAGTATTTCCATTGATTTGTTTTTACTGAGAGTCCAAAATGTAAATGCATCTTCCACTACAACTACAAGGCAATCATTTTTTTCCAAATGAACATCTGTTAAAAGCTATGGGGTTCCATTTTACTATATATTCCCTATTTATTGATATCCATATTTCAGATTATGGATATCCATTATTCGAATTATTGATATCCATAAATCAGGGTGAATATTGGATATCCATAATTCGAATTATAGATATCTATAAATCAAACAATAGATATCCATAAATCCAATTATGGATATCCATAAATCATGGTGAATTATAGATGTCTTTTAATTCCAATTATGGATATCCATAATATGATTTATTGATATCTATAATTCAGCATGATTTATGGATATCTATTATTCGATTTATTGATATCCATAATCCAAGTTGTAGATATCCATAATTCAAATATTGGGTGCCAGTTTAATATTTATTCCTTATTTATTGATATCCATAATTCAAATCATGGATATCCATTTTTCAAATTATTCATATCCATAAATCAGGGTGAATATTGGATATCCATAATTTGAATTATGGATAGCAATTATTCAATTTACTGATATCCATAAATCAAATTATTTAAAAATCATGTTGAATTGTGGATATCCATAATTCGAATTATGGAAATCTATAATTCGAATTATGGATATCCATAATTTGATTTATTGATATCTTTAATTCAGCATGATTTACGGATATCCATAATTCGATTTATGGATATCCATAATTCAAAATATAGATAGCCATAATTCAAAATATAGATAGCCATAATTGGAATTATGGATATCCATAAATAATTGTAGGTATCAATAATTTGAATAATGGATATCCATAAGTCAAACTATGGATATCAACAATTTGAATTATGGATATCAATATATAGGGTATAGATTGTAAAACGGCACTCCATAAAAAGCTGCATATAAATAACAATTAATGAATAAACTTTTTCTATAAATTCATTTTATATTTCTATAAATTCATTATATGTTTCTATAAGTTCATGATATGTTTTGTTCCTGCTAACAATGCCTTTGTTCATTTTGTTGCTGTGATCATAACCGGCTATACCATACTGGTCCTTATAATTACTCAATCTATAGTGTGCTCAGTTTCATTTGTCATTTTGAATGAAGTTAGTGTGCAGTATTCCCAAAAAGATTTCTGTCTAAGTTCTATATGAAGCTGAAATACTTACATTTATAATTAAATATCAGCTTTTTTGGCTGTAAGACGGAGAAAGGACATTTTCTCCCTCTAAGATAATTGACAACCCCCTATCCAAATATCTCGGGGGGAAAAACAGGGCACAATGAGGAACCAAAAAAATAAAAAAAACTCAGAACTGACAAAAATCCAACTGGCTGAAAATGTAAACTCAGCATCCACTAGGGCAAGTTCCTTCTGCTGACAGTGGTAACTGTAAGGTCCAATATGATTAACAATTTTCTAAATGTCTTTGTTTTTGTATTAACCTGTTTGTGTGTGCTGTGTATATTTCTAGAGGACATTATGTCTGTAGCTAGTTACCATCAACAAAGGCAGGACTTGATGCAAGGTCTGGCTTTGCCGACCACAGATAAGGGTAAAGGTAAAACAATGTTCTAAGTCTCAGAACTTAATTCAGATTAGCCAACATTTTATGGATGTTCCAAAAAAAAAAAAGAAAAAAAATAATAATACTAATTAATGATATTAAGGGAAAAGATCTCAATTGTTTTGTGGAGAAATCATGAAATTAAAAAAAAAAAAAAAAAGGGAGAAAGAAAGAAAGAAAAAGAAAACAAAAAATATCAGCCCCATTTCCATCCTCAAAATATTGGCTTAAATCTGATGTATTTTACACTTCTGACACCATGTGGATTTTTAAAGAAGTTTTAGGTTTATGGATACACCTCCATAGTTTGCCACCATTTTTACTAGAAAGTTTTGTGAGTTCAGCAAACGAAGTGTTTGCTGTCTGCAAGGACTAGGAAGAATCTTGTTTTTCCAAGAGGCCTACCATATTTCTTTGATTATGAGATAGGATATTCCCCTTAAGATCTAGATCCGTCTTCAAAACAATCTTATAAGATGGGATTTTTCCCTTAAGATCTACACTAGAACTTCAGTGGCTCGAACAGGCCTGGGACCATGGAAATTTGTTCCAGCCAAGGGTAGTTCTGGCTGTCCAGGGTTAGTTTCTACATAAAGTGACCTATAGGGACCTAAGAGAGAGTTCTAGTCAGGCAGGGCTAAAAAGCCATCAGGGCTTGAGCCATTAAAGTTCTACTGTAGATCCACCTTCATAACAATCAGCTTTGGGATTGATTTGGAAGAGAAAATCCCATTTTATAGCTGAATTACTAAAGACTGATTTACATATTTGTGGTCATTTTGGAAAATAAATTCCCGCCTTATGACTGAATAAATATGGTACTCTTAAAGTATTTGCTGTCTGGAAAAGGCAATTAAGATTTATCCTTGACTCCCAATGAAAAGGGAGGCAAATAATTCCTGAGTGAACTCCCATTGGAGATATGTTCATACACTTTACTAGGGGATAAGGTTAGGGTATATGGTATATTCTTTTTTTATGCCCCCGTGACGATAGTCAGGGGGCATTATGTTTTACCCCTGTCCGTCTATCTGTCCATCTGTCTGTCTCACATTTTAGTAGTAAGTTTGTATAATCAACTCCTCCCACAGCTTATGATGGATCAATTTGAAACTTAGCACAAATGTTGCAGAATGCAGACATACTGAAGATTTCTTATGGCCAAAAAATTATTTTTGACAAAATTTAGATATTTTCAGTGTTGGTTTGTGATGTAGGGTAGCAAGTTTGTGTAATCAACTCCTCCCACAGCTTATGATGGATCAATTTGAAACTCTGCATACATGTTGTAGACATATTGAAGATGTGTATGAAGATTTCTTATGGCCAAAAAATTATTTTTGACAAAATTATGGGCTTTTGGACTTAGACATTTTCAGTGTTGGTTTGTGATGTAGGGTAGCAAATTTGTGTAATCAACTCCTCTCACAGCTTATGATGGATCAATTTGAAACTTTGCATACATGTTGCAGATATATTGAAGATGTGCATGAAGATTCTTATGGTCAAAAAATTATTTTTGTCAAAATTAGGGGCTTTTGGACTTAGACATTTTCAGTGTTGGTTTTTGATGTAGGGTAGCAAGATTGTGTACAGCTTATGATGGATCAAGCTGAAACTTTGCACACTTATTGCAGACATATTGAAAATATGCATGAAGATTTTTGAAGGTCACAAAGTGTAATTTTGACAAAATTATGGGCTTTCTAACTTAAGTCATTTTCAGTGTTTGATATCAGTGTGTAATCAACTTATCTCACAGTTTATTGTCACCCGACGTAGGCGGAGGGGGACTATAGAAATGACCCTCGTCCGTCCGTGTGTCAGTCCGTCCTTCCGTCCGTCCATCCGTCCTTTCGTCCGTCCATCCGAAATCTTGTCCCCGCAACTCCTCCTACATCCTTCATCCGATTGATTTGAAATTTTACAGATTGTATTCTTATGATATGAAGATGTGCATGTGGTTTTTGATTTTTGTTTCGGCCATTTTTGATAGAGTTACGGCCCTTGCTGACTCAGACCTTGTCCCCGCAACTTCTGCCACATCTTTTATCAGATTGACTTGAAATTTTGCAGAATGTTTCATCATGATCTGACGATGTGCATGTGATTTTGGAATTTCAATTGCCCTATATTTTACAAAGTTATGGCCCTTTGTCGTTTTTGGCAATTTTCCAACTTTTGAACCGTTTGACCGAGAGAGCTGAAATTTAGTATGCTATTAGCATTTGGTAAATTGAGTATTCTGATTATTGTTAGGATATGCTAAATTTTTTAGTGACAGAGTTATTCCCCTTTCATAGATAATAGACATTCACTTAAAGGTAAAAGGATAACTCAAGAACTATTCATATTAATGGGCTGAATCTTCATAAATGCATTGTTCATTTTTCATCAGATTCATATTAGGAGGATTATGGCCCTTGTTATTTTGTTATTGGGTATATGGTCTTGATGTTTAGGCATTCTGTAAGGGCCTAAAGTTTCAGTAACCTGATTTTACACACATACGCCCAGTCCTGAACTTAAGTATTTTATAACCTCATAGAGGCCCAGTAATTGGGTATATGTCTTTGCTTATGTTTCAATTATTATTTCCTTACCAGATTCTGTTGTACACATATTTTCTGGTTTTGGCCATACAGTTACTCTGAAATGGAATAAAGGGCTGCAGTTTGTGACATATTTCAAACGTCAGGTGACACTTGGCCGATGGCCTTTTATGATAGATGGCTTTGAACCTTTGTACATGTGTTACAGACATAATAAAGATGTTCATGAAGATATTTTAAGATAAAAAATTTGTTTTTAGCAAAATTGCAGGTTTTGAACTAATAAATTTTCATCTTTAATTTTTTTAACAGTATAGGTGACAAGCTAGTGTCCTCAAGACATACTACAGCTTATTACTAATCGGTTTTCACAGTTTGGGACCATGCACACTTCTTTGAATTTGTGATGGTGGTGGGGGTGGGGTGGAGGGAGGGAGGGAGAAAGGGGTGCAAGGGTTAATGGGGAGCACGGGGGCATCACCTGTGTCTTACAGACACAATTTTCTAGTTATGGTATATGAGACTGATCCATAGGTATACCCTAATGTGCTAAAATTTGGGGGTACCTAAAAACCATTAATTTTCCATTTGGGATAAGAGGAAAATTAATGGTTTTAGGTTTCCCAATACCATTTATTTTGTTCGGTGTAGTCTATACTGTTTTTTATGATAATTTAGAGTCACTGTGATAATTGTTTCCAGTTTTTAGTGGTATTTGTATATTTTGTAGTATCAGTAGACATGGTCAGATGGTGTATTTTTTATTATCATTTATGAACAGCTAAATTTCAATTCATTGTTTTGACAGCAAGACTTTCTGACAGTTCTTTGGAGTTTGGTAATGGTTACCTACTTTATTTTGTGGTTTATGTTTCTTATTTTTCTCATTTTAACCCTTAATGCGCCAAAAAGCAGACGACAAAATTTATGTCTGCAGAAATTTAAAAAAATGTTTTGTCCAAGCTATATCATATTGAGAATTCAAAGACTATAGGGCAAACAGTGTAGATTCAGATGAGGTGGCTCATGATGACACTCAGACACTCATGATGAGCCATCTCATCTGGATCTACACTGTTTGCAAAGTCAACAATTTTTCATTTTGGGCGCTTTAAGGGTTAAAGTTACAAATTTTATATTTAGACTGTTCATTAATTTATTCACTTAGAATTTACTTTGTCAATAATTGGTTTTCTATCCAGTCAGCACACACACATTGAAACAATGCTGTATCAATCTTGATTTAGTCATGAAATTAATTTAATGTTGGTAAGATGTTTTTAAAGTTCTAAAGTTGCCTACTGGGTATTTTGTATTTAGTATTCATTCAGTTAAAATATTGAGACATTGAGCCCCTGTCTTTAGGGCCTCAGATGGTTTGTTTCTCTTTAGAATTCTAATACTGTAAAACACTTCATACATGTATCAGATTCTTTGGAGTTAAATGAAACTGACATATTGGTGCAGATTTAGTTTTGCATTCATGATATACTAATCTGACATAAGTTTGTGTCAATTTTTCTTACTTTTCTGTTAAACTATACATTGTGGTATCCCATTAGAATTGCCTCAGATACTCGTC
Organism: Ctena decussata; assembly: GCA_963989385.1. NCBI lineage: Eukaryota > Metazoa > Mollusca > Bivalvia > Lucinida > Lucinidae > Ctena > Ctena decussata. Next base: position 21,714,208 of record OZ022508.1, read on the forward strand.
AGGTACTCAGTTTCATATGAACCTCTGCTATTCTGTGCCAATATAAATGTATTTTCAAATATTGGCATCCTTGTCTTTTAGCATTCTTTGCTTTAACCATAAATATAGCAAAAATTCAGTTGCTGCCAAATATAAGTGTTTTACAGTTTAACAAAGACTAATTTTTTTCTTCTCCTGAATATGAAAATTTATAACATTGCTGGCAATGAAATGTTGTTTAAGGTACATTTGATGAGGTTAAACAGTTGTTTTTACTTTGAAAGTCAAGGATTTTTATACACCTAGCTACTGAGTTTGAATAAGAAATACAGAAGGTATGCAAAGTCTTGCAATCAGTAAAGCCTGAGATTTAATGTTAAAATTTTAATCTCTACTTTTTTCTTTTTTTTATATATAAAAGGGACATTTTTGGGGATTTTTTTTTAATCAAGCAGTTTTATTTTATGACTTTTTTTGTCTAAAAACATCATTTATCAAGTATTAATAATTAGTAGCTAATTAGCCAAGTTGCTTTAGATAGTATTACAATATGCTTAAATTAGAATAGTGCAGATATATAAAAGATAAGAAAAATAATAATGATTAAAAACAACAAAAAAAGAGCAATGACTTATCTGGAATGAAAACTTATTTCAGTGGAGAAGAAGAACAATATCTCCTTCATGACGACCATGGAGAGAGAGCTGTTCCCTACAAAGATGCCCAGGAACAGATTTGGCAATGAGATTTGTCCCCTCAGGGGCTCCATACACCGGGGACCAGGCTGCTATGAAAATGAGGAGGTAAGAGAAGTTATCCAAGCCGGCACATGACGTCGAAATGATGTCGTACTGACGTTCATGTGACATGATGACATCACCTGGACATCAGTATGACGTCATTTGGACGTCATGTGCCTGCTGGGATTTGACTTTTTTCGTAGTATATATTAAAATGTATTTTTACATCACCAAATGAGCACCCAAAGCAGTATTTTTTATCCCCCAACCGGATATAGCGATGAGCCTGGCGTCCGTCCGTCCATCCGTAAACACTTTCTTGTCCGCTCTATATCTTGAATACCCTTTGGAATATTTTCATGATACTTCACAGTTATGTAGAATAGGTCATGTCGATGCGTCGCATACAAGAATGGTAACTCTTGCTATTGTACTTTTTGAATTATCTCCCCTTTGGTGATTTTTTGGGCAGATTCGTGTCCGCTCTGTAACTTGAATACCCTTTGGAATATTTTCATGATACTTCACAGAAATGTTGAACAGGACATAACGATGTGTTGCAAACAAGAATGACCACTCTTGCTTTCTTACTTTTTAAGTTATTTCCCCTTGATAGTTTTAGGTGTGATTTTTTGGCAGATTCTTGTCCGCTCTATAACTTGAATACCCTTTGGACTATTCTCATGATACTTCACAGATATGTAGAACAGGTCTTGACGGTGTGTCACGAATAAGAATGACAACTCTTGCTTTCTTACTTTTGGAGTTATTTCCCCTTGATCATTTTAGGGATGATTTCGTGTCCGCTCTATAACTTGAATACCTTTTGGAATATTTTCATGATACTTCACAGATATGTAGAACAAGTCATGGCAATGTGTCGCGAACAAGAATGACAACTCCTGTTTTCTTACTTTCTGAGTTATTTCCCCTTGATGGTTTTAGGTGTGATTTCGTGTCCGCTCTATAACTTGAATACCTTTTGGAATATTTTCATGATACTTCATAGATATGTAGAACAGATCATGATGATGTGTCGTGAACAAGAATGACAACTCTTGCTTTCTTACTTTTGGAGTTATTTCCCTTTGATGATTTTAGGTGTTCGCTCCATAGCTTGAATACCTTTTGAAATATTTTCATGATACTTCACAGATATGCAGAACAGGTCATGACAATTTGTCTCATACATGAATGACAACTCTTGCTTTTATACTTTGTGAGTTATTTCCCTTTGGTAGTTTGAGCTGCTGTTTGAGTCTCTGCTCCATATCTGTATAACCCTGGCCAGCTCCAGAATTTGAATAACTGTGTACCTTTAAGAATATTGATGATCATGCTGTGATATCTTATCAGTGTTCCTAACTCTCTCTGACCCCTCCTCATTCCTGTGCCCCCTCCCGCACTCCCCCCCCCCCCCCCCCCCCCCAAAAAAAAAAAAATAAAAAAAAATCAAAAAAAATCCAGATTTGGATTCTTTGTCCAAATTCACTTACCAGAGAGCTCAAAATTAGGTTTGTAGGGCTTGTACTTTAGAAGTTATTCACACACTTTGAAAGTTGAATGTATCGTATACTATACATTTGTGTATATGGTGGCTGTTTGAGATATTACCTCTTTTTAGCCGTCAAGCATACAGTTTTAGTCTGAGTGTTAGATAATCATGCATCTGTTAACAGTTAATGTCAATCAGAAGCATAAAAGAATGACAATATATTACTAATATGTGTTTTGAAGTGCACCCTTTTTACCAAGGCCCATGGAGGTCTTCGGTCGGGGGATTTGCCATCTCCTGTGATGGCTATTTTTTCACAAGTGGCAATCACGTAGGGTGTTCGGAAAGTTCTGTTCATGATGTCACTATTTGGTAACCATCATAAAGACAGAACTTCTGATAGCAAAAAAATATATAAAGCTATGATATGTCTGGACAACTTCAAATGTGGTGTATATTTTCTAAAGGACACATTTTTGAAAGGCTTTGAAAAAGGTATACCCTAAGGCCACTGCAGGTGAGATGGCTCATAATGAACTGCCTCATATGGATCTGTACTGTTTTCCCTATAGTCTTTGATTTCTTAATATGATATTAGTTTCAAAGTTTAAATTTTGCAGACTGAAATTTTGTCTTAAGTTTTTATTGGCACTTTAAGGGTTAAACACTGTCTTGACCATATGATAGCAAATTTGAGCTCCAGATAATAGTTCTGGGGTGAATTTTTTCCCTTAAAAATGTGAGTTATTGTTAGACAATTCCATTGTTTTTGTGAAGAGAGAAAGTTAAAATCTCTAAAAAAGTTCCAGAATTTCATTCTATCTTGAGCTATTTCTTGATCTTCTTAGGTTTCATTTGACACATTTTATCTATTTTACAGAAAACCAGTTTCTGGTATGATATAGAACACAAAATTAACAGCACAAAAGGGTACACATTAGGGGCAAGAACAGGGTCCAGATTTAGAAAGGAAAACCTGGTAAGTTTTGACATTTCTCTGTCAACTCATTCAGATTACACATTTATGTTAATTTAATGATTAGTAGGGAAATTTCTGTACAATAGCAAGATAAAAAGTTAAGATCTGTATTTTAAAGCTTTTCAACGACAAATTATCTAGTTGATTAATATATAAAAAAAAAAAGATTTTGCTTTCATGATCTAAATCAGCTTAGTTGCCTTGTCCGTCGGGACCTTGCAAACATTAATGTGTTGGAACAAATTTTAATCACTATTATTGCATCAGTTTGACAGGGTATTCATTAAAATTTGCTAAAAAATATGGCACCGTTTAATATTGTCACCATTTGACAATCCACATCTTTTTATCAATATCCCTTGTCTGGGCCAAGCTATAGGTAAGAGCAATTAACAGATCAGCTGTTTGGGGAGAAATCATTTTGCTGTCCCCAAAATGAGTATCTTAAAAGTTGGAAAGCAGGTTATTAATAGCATGTGAATTGCCTTGTTAATACATGGTTTTCTATCCGTTATAACATCCCTGTTAATAGAATATGGTACAGATATTTATGCAATAACCATCTAATCAGACTTAAGCATACAAATAATAAGGATGATAACAGTGATTTATGCAATGATTGAAATGTACATTTGGAAACCAGAGACCTCTTCTTCGACGATACAATTCTGACTTGATGGAGACCAGAACACATATTAATGTGTTGGAGAGAGCGGATACCATGTTTGGGGTACATACTTGATAGCTGTGGTGTAAGGTGATGGTGGTTATGATAGAGGGAAATTTGGTGGGTGGGGCTGGGATTGTTAATTGTATCCTGCCTAAGATACTTTTATAAGAATAATTCAGAACAGCATATGAAACACAAATCATTGGTTCATAAAACACAAATCATTTGTTTAAAACTAGACTGGCTCCAGTCATTTAATTATTTCTTTTCACACAAATGTTCATATTTCATATTTTCATAATGGTCTATCCTTTACCATTGGCTTGAAATCAAATGTGCTGAGCCTAAAGTTCAAGAAAAAAAAAACAAAAAAAAAAAAACACATATACAATGGGAGCCAGTCTAGTTTGAAACACATATCATTGGATTTTTGGGTCTGGAAGAATGCACATGCACTTTGCTGCACAATTAGGATACACTACTGGTTGGACTCAGCAGAAATTTTGTGATCTAGCATCAGTTTGTGACATTGATGGATAATTGAGTAAACATCAGTTAAAGAGAGTGTTAGAAGCCCATTTAGAATAAGCACTGGGTTTTGGCCACAAGGTATTCCTTTGCTATGTTTTATTGTATCTCAACTAAGAAGTCCATAGAAATTTTCTGTGGACTTCTCAAGCAAGATGCAATAGGGGAGAGTCGGGTAACTTCGGACAGCGGATAATTTCGGACAGTGACATTTTTTCTTGTATATGTCTGTTGTTTGGAATTAAAACCAAATTAACTGGGCAAACAGTGAAAATCCTGATGAGACGGCTCATTATGAGCCATCTCATCAGGATTTTTACTGTTTTCAATGGTATGTCCAAATTTACCCGCCTGTCCGAAGTTATCCAACTCTCCCCTAGACAGCTAATGCTAACCTTGTGAAGTCAGGATTCAAATTAGCTTTAAATGAGCTGTATCATATATAATAGACTGGGCATAATATTATATACCATAGCTATTAAAGAAACTGATACTTTGATTTATATGGCAAATTTTGATTAATTAATTGCCCATTCACTGCAAATGAGTAATGGTCAAGTAGCTTGATTAATTGGCAAACCGCAAGAATATACAGAAATAAATCTGTTCTATTTTTGAGCTCTTTATGCCCATGTGTGTGTATGTGTTTGTTGGGAAGGGTTGGGAACCTGGAAGAGGTAGATGGGGGATGGGGGTGCATAGTGGAGAGTGTGGGTATTTTGGCATGGCTAGGAAGGGGCACTGTAACACAATGGTTTTCTGACACCCATGCACATTAAGGGATAGGATACTTTCCATGAAGGATATGGTTGCACCTTAAAGGACATTCGAATTTCCATTCATATTCTTCTTCTTTATTAAAACTGACCGTTTTATTATTTTATATAAAGGTATGAATAATAAAAAAAAAGATATTTCCCTGGAATGTTTCTATAAAAATGAGAGAAAAAGATGATTTTTAATATTAAAACAACATATGCATGCAGTTTTCACTTGTATAGAACCGTAATGTTCCTATGAATTAAGAGAGAATATGAAAGACATTATTTATAATGTGAATCGTTTGTTTTCACACAATCATTGATAATAGACTGAACAGAGTATTTGAGAATTGTTGCAAGCATGAGAAGAAATTCCCACAAAATTGATTTTCTTTTTTCTTATTTTCCTTATGCAGTCATGCTGTAGTTTTCTTGTTTGAATTGCTGCTCAGTTTATACTACCATACCTGTGCACTACAGTTGATATCTCAAAGTCAAAGTTCATCTCAAACTACTGATACCTCAAAGTAAATTTCATAGAGCCACACCACAGGAATCCCCTGAAGAGTCTGCAGATTGGGCGAAACCTTGGTTGGGTACATTCGCGTTACCATGAGTGCAACATCGGAGCAGACTGAGGGAAGTGGCTCGGTCCCGGCTATACAGTCACTTACTTTTCTTGAAATGATAAGAAAATTGAGGATATGTGCCCAAACTATATTCTTTGATATAAGAGGGTACTTCTTGGAGGATTGTGTTTGAGAAACAGAGTCAGCTGTATATAATAAAAGACATGTTTGCTTGTTTTAGTATCAGACCCCAAGTCCAACAGCTTATCAGACAAATTGTACTCAGGAACTGGAGTTTGAGAGATCGAAAAAGCCTTTTCAAGTTGGAGCTGACCGGTTCCCTGTTTACAGAAGAGATTTAACAGAAGTTTTACCTGGGTGAGTTTGGATGTGCTTAAATACTATTGAGTTTACAATCAAAATAAGATTAGGACACTATTCACAATATGGCAGTCAGAGTTAACTCTGACTGCCATATTGTGAATAGTGTCCAAAAATTGAAAATGCTTGAGTCACTTCCCTTTAATAGAAACTCTTTCAAGGGAAGTGACTCAGGCATTTTCATTTTTGCTACCATGCTTATCTGAGAGGAGGCAGGGAATATGTCAACTCTTAAGGGAAAGAGAGTAGAACTCATCTTATTGGAAGGATTTTAATATTTCTGTCTTCAAGGAAAGCAAACAGAAAGATACATTGTCTCCTTTTGAAAAATATGGCTGAAAAAAATAATGAAAATTGATTTCCAGTTTTTTTCTAATGCCAGAAATCTGGCCCTAAAGTTTCCATTTATGGGGACAGAAGTGTCTTGATCAAACATGTTGAAGACTCAGATCACTTAGGCCATTAAACAAGCCTTATTAAAGTAGCAGATTAAGCCTTTCCAGAAGGGGTCTACAGGTAAAGGTAAGCAAACAGGATGTAGCAACAGTTGCTGCCCTTTGCAAAAATGATAGAAAACATAGAGATGTTCCCATACATCTACACCTTAATTTGACTGTGAAGTATATCTTGTGTATTTTACAGGCCAGGTGCATATGAACACCATCCAAAAAGAAATAAGAAAGTCCAATGGCACCAGTCATTTGGTGGTTCTCCAATATTAATGCCACAGATTAAAGTCAGAAGTATTATTGACCAAAATACAGATAAGGTAACATAATTTTCTCATAGATCCACCGAGACCTATTTGTCACATTAGCTGTAGTTATTATACCGTAATGACCCTAAATAGTTGGACTGACAGGTCTGAGAAAACATTGTAGACCCAAATCAAACTGCTCCTCAAGGAGCAGTTTGATCAGAGTCTACAAAGTTTGCCATTCACTAAGCATCATTTGGATGCAATAACGTGAGTAAAATCCACTCTCAAAGAATTTTGGAACAATAATTGTCCAACTTTTGGGTGTCCAAAATTTTAGGGTCATTACGATAAGTGTGTTTTTATCCTATTACAACCATCCATCTGTCCACAGTTGCACTCACCTTCATGGTTTTAAACTTTACTACATAAGGAGTTACTTGTTTTTAGCAACCAACACTTTGGTATCCCATAAATCTTAAGCACAGTGCAAATGAACCTATAAAAAGTGATCACCTGTTTTAAGCAGCCAATTTTGTGTGTCGCCTTGGCTGACCCCTTAAGACAGGTTTGATATTTGTTAACTGATATTCATTGTATAAAGTTTTCTCGCACCATGAACTGTTATACTGTGAAAGCATAGAGTAAGTACAGAATAACTTTCTGCAGATTTACTTCAAGGCAGCTACGTTTGTAATGTTTTGCAAAAGTTTGAATAAAGATATTTATCTGTTGAAATTATATTGTTTCTTCTGAGATATCTTTTGGTTGAAGCTAACCATATGCACACTAGTTAGCATCCAGTGCCATAGAATATTTGAATTTTGATAAAAAGAAATGGTAATATTTCTCTTTTGTCATTTCAGCTCTACAGTACAAAAGAAGAAAACAAATACAACAGAAAATTAGCATATTTGAAACTGTATTATGACTAGACATTAGAATTGAAAATTAGAAATTATACTAGAAATGAAGACTATTATAAAAATTTATTTTAAGAAGATTTATATATGAATAAAATAAAAAGAGATCAGTGAAGTCTAAATTGGAATACACTGTGAAGTTTAAGGTGACTGGGTACACTTTCCATTTGAGCAACTTCACCTTTTCTTTTTTGCCTCCCTTCACAATGGGGGTCAATTTTTAAAGAAAAGAATTTGCTCTTCTAGGAGCAAATTCTTTCCTTTCAGAGTTGACCTCATTTTGGAAGGGCTACTTCATCCAGAGAAGCAAGCGGGAAGTCACAAAAGTAGTTTCCCCTTATAAAATGGGTGATTTTATCCATTCCCGTTAAAATATAGAACCTATACTTGATCATGAATTTTATTTAAATTGAGCATGCTAGCAACTTTTCTTTTATCAAAAGTACATGTGCATGTTCTTAACCTGTGATATTGTATGTATGTTTATGAATGAATGAATGAAAAATGTATGTATGAACTAGTTGCTATTGAGACGTAACAGAGTAGATCCTGAGCTGACTGAAAGATCTGGAATGGTTCTTTTCTGTTTTGCATCAGTGATTTGTGGCTTATCACTACAAAGATCATTAGTGTGTCTCCATTATTTGTATTATCCGTCCATTTCATGTTTGTGTTTGTAAATATATATTTGTTATAGAAAATACAAAACATTGTCTATGAAGTTGTTTTATTTTTAACACTCCATAAGCTTGAGGGCCTAGGTGTTCTATAAAACTGTTAATGGCAGCCTGTAGACCCAAATCAGAGCCATAAAATCAGGCATTGCATCATGACTCAAATACATGTACAGCAAATTTTGTGAAAAAAAGAATGCTATTAAAATCATATCAGACACTCTGTGCTATTGATTTAACAACTGACCAGCATGGTCGTGTGCCTTACATGGGTTTGCCCCCTTTAATGAAGGAAAACCTGATAAGACACAATAAAATTGTACAATCGGGCCTACTGAATATGTAGCCTGTTGTTTTTTTGTTGTTTTTTTTTTGGGGGGGGGGGGGGGGGGAAGGGGAGGGGGGGGATTACTACTGAAAGAGATCTCAATCCTTTTGAATGAAAAAGAGCAAACAAAGACTATTTTAGAGACAGATGTATTAGGTTTTACATAATGTGCTTCATGATAGAATTACATCTTCATTATGATACATATATAAAACATCATTTCAATCATTACAGAATAATATGTTCATACAAACATGACTTTTTTATATATTTTTAAACATGTTTATCGATTCTCTTAACATGTTTACAATTTTTTTCAAATAAAACTTTTCTTGACATTTCTGACTCATACTCAACATTTTAACATGTTTACAAATTCTTTAATACATGTTGGACAGAATTACCAGAGTCTGCAATGTAGACCCTCAGAGCAGTCCTATCAGGGTGTCCCAGTAAATTGCAATTCAGCCAATCATCATCTCAATTTATTCAGACATGCAATAATTTATCTATCAGAGTTTTAACATGTTCCCAAATTCTTTTGGAATGATTTTTTCTTGATTAATCTCTGACTGAATCTCTTGCATAAAAAAATGTGAAATACCATGAAGTCCAATCAGTCAGCTATTTCAAGCAATATAAAGCTTCGTACAGGCATTGCTCTTCTGTATGTGTTTAAACATGTTCAAAAATTCTTTGGAATGATTTTTTTTATTATTCCTGAATAAAACGTTTGCCTGATAAAATATGCAGTACCATATAAGTCCTTTGAGACCGTTTCCATAGCAAACAGTGTAGACTTAGATCAGACTCCGAAAAGACTGCTCTATGACCAGTCTGATCAGCATCCAAAATATCTGACATTCAGTTTTTCAACACCATTTCAAACATAACAGCAAAATTTGTTCACACATGAACTGCTCTTCTCTCATGTAAACATGCTCACAAATTTTTTGGAATACACGTTTTCTTGCTTATTCCTGAATAAAATCGCTTGCATAAAATATGAAGAGCAGCAGAACCTAACAACTACTCTATTCTGGATTTCAAGGCTCTCAATAAAGTTGAACACTTATATGCAAATACAAACATTTCTTTGCACCATGAAATTCTAAAAATTGGGACACCTAAAATAATTACCCTTATTGATCTGAAAATAGAACACTTTGGTTTTACAAAAGTAAAGTGTCCTAAAGATGCAAGTATAATGGCAAACAGTGTAGACCCTGATTATACTGCTCCTTTAGGAGCAGTCTGATCTGGATCGGCTCTGTTTGCTCAGACCTATCTGTCCATTTACTTAGAATTTTTATGGTAATTCAGTCTTGATATAACACTGTTCACTTAGAAAAATGTGAGAAGCTTTTTTACTGTAAAAGTTTCTCAAATTTTGCAGCAAAAAGCCTTAGCACACTTGATTTTATGTGAACTAAAGGATCTGATGATTCTTGAGTAACATGTGTCTTCAGCTATCTATGCTCTGAACAACTGAGGCCCAAACTTGTGCATTTTGGGTCCTTCCAGTCATGAATATTTGTCTTTGAATTGTTTCTTCCTCGCTATGCCACAAACTCATTGGCCAAAATATATCTAAGATACACTCAGAAAGCCTGTTAAACCTCCATCCATGCTGCACACATTCTTTCTGAATTATGGCTTCCACAAACTATCACAAAATACATCTAAGAAGCATAAAAACAGTTGCCCATCACAATCAATGACTAAAGGATAAAATCATCATTCACTTATTCAGGTATGAATGTTATCTATCCCTTTATATATAAAATCAATCTATATACAACAAAAGTAAAAATATAAAACTTAATATATATCACATGTTCACCCTACATATCAGAATGTACACAGATCTGTTCCACACCAGACATGACACAATTCAGGCTTGTATGATTTCAAAACAATCATCTATACAATCCAGGCTGGTGCAATTATCAGATGATCACTTAGCTATTTTACATCCTATTCAACAGTACTTCAGTCATAATGGGAGAATCCTTATGATGGACTCCATGAGATGAAGTGCTGTTTCTCACCTCCGGCAGGACTCAAATCCACGCCGAAAATTGATTATATGAGCCGCGACACGACAAAACCAACAATGTGGTTGTGCGCCCAGTGCAGACTCAGATCAGCCTGGAGATCCGCCCAGTTTGATCACACTTTTCGTTAAGTGCTCAAATGGTAGCTAAGGGACAAAGCTACCTCCATGCGGACAGCGAAGATTCTGATCAGACTGGGCGGATGCCCAGGCTGATCTGAGTCTGCGCTGGACGCACAACCACATTGTTGGTTTTGTGGTGTCGCGGCTCATATCAGAATGGTATGGATTGCATAATGATTTGTCTCAAAGCAGACTGGCAAGAATCTTATCAAGAATAGTGTTGTCCTGATCTGTTTACATTCAGATGTACAGGGTGATGTTCACTGAAGACAATAAAACATTAATATCAGTGTTTGTCTCGCCACATTTACTTCACTGTAAGACAGGCTTTTCCCCTTCCAAATTTAACCCAAATATGTAAATCAGTCTCACATAGTTCAGCTATAAGATGGGTGTTTCTCTTCAACAAGAGCTGTTAGCAGACAGCATAGCTCCCCTGGAATTGCGGTGACAGGAGATAACCAATACTCCAAGTGATAAAGTCTAAGGACTTCTATGATTAAGGCGAGGATTTTCCCCATTAGACCGGCGAGACAGGTCCGAATTCTCAAAAGTATAAAGTTGGCAAATTTTTCTTAGCAGAGCTTCCACAAATATGTAAACTGTATGAAATCAGATCAGTTGTGATTCAGACCCAAAGTAATGGGGAGATAATCCAGTCTGACCCTACCTACCCTAAATTCAAGTTTTTTGCATACCTCATTTTTTGAGGTAATAAAAATATTGAAATCAGTCATTCATTCCTTAATTTTTTGTCATAAATGCATGCTAAATACACGCATATAACAATACAAAGCAATGAATTTCTTCTTGTTACGCTTGACTGGCATTTAAACATGCAAATCCACAGTTAAACTTCCGGTCAAATCGGCCAAAAGAGAACGCTTCCCTATAACTAAAATACAAGTACTTCCCCCCCCCCCCCCCCCCCCATGACCCAGCATTTCCTTCATGCAGCAGACTAATGCGATGCAAATACGCAATATATATGAGTGGGAAGCTTGCTGGGTCATGGGGGGGGGGGGGGGGGGGGATGATACTCAGCAAGCCAAAGAAGAAGAATGGTCAGCAGTAGCATTGTGATCTTCATGGATTATATTGTGTACCATGACCTTGAAATGAGGTCAAGGTCACATACATATAGTCAAAACTTTCCAGTGTTGTCTGTTATCTAAGAAATGTGAGTCAAAAAAGGGTGAAAGTATACAAAAAATCATTATTTCAACGATCAGTTAAAGGATAATTTACAATTTATCTCAACAATGACGTCAACGTCAACATATGTTTAACGTACTTTACATAGACACAAACACTTGAAAATTCATTTGTCATGCAAGTTACATGTCATAGTCATAAATGCAAAGTAAAAGTCAGTGATCTGTATAACCTTTTAATCATGGGGAAAATTCACGCCTTAATCTTAAATGTCCTTTAAATGGGTGAGAATAATGAATAAGACAGGGCCATGTCTGAATGAGCATGGTAAGTTGGAAACTGGAAAAAGTGATTGTGAAAAACTATACCTCCAACCATACCCTTGTCCATAAATGGGACAATTAGTTCTTATGAACAATCATCAGCATTGAAGGCTTCCTATGGCATGCCTATAACTACAATGCATAAGACCAAAAAGGGCCATAATTCTTCCAAATATTTATAGGATTATACCAAATTTAATTATGCCATCTGCACATTGATTCCAGACTGCTTGCTAAATTTCATGAGCCTGGCTCAAGTAGTTCTTGAGATATTTTGTTAACAAGCTTTCCCTATAAAAACTATACCTCCAACCATACCCTTGTCCATAAATGGGACAATTAGTTCTTATGAACAATCATCAGCATTGAAGGCTTCCTATGGCATGCCTATAACTACAATGCATAAGACCAAAAAGGGCCATAATTCTTCCAAATATTTATAGGATTATACCAAATTTAATTATGCCAGCTGCACATTGATTCCAGACTGCTTGCTAAATTTCATGAGCCTGGCTCAAGTAGTTCTTGAGATATTTTGTTAACAAGCTTTCCCTATAGCTAGAAGCAAAAGTCCTAAAAGGCCCATAATTCTGTCAAATATGTGTAATTTCATCAAAAGATAATCCGGTCCATGATCCCCCACTGCATGAAAAATTTCACGAGCCTAGCTCAAGCGGTTCTTAAGAAATTTCTGTGGACAAGCTTTCCCTATACCTACAATGTGCAAGTCCAAAAAGGGCTCATCTACACATTGATCCCAAACTGCAAGCAAAATTTCATGAGCCTAGCTCATGTGGTTCTTGACAGATTTTATTTACAAGCTTTCCCTATACCTACTATGTGTAAGTCCAAAAAGGGCCATAATTCTGTCAAATATCTATGGAATGTCATCAAAGTCAATCAAGCCATCTACACATTTGTCCTAAACTACATGCAAAGTTTCATAAGCCTAGCTCAAGGGGTTCTTGAGATAATTGTGTTAACGAGCTTGCCTTATATCATACAATTTGACAAAGTCGATTGTGAAAGGTGGTCAAGGTCATGAAATGATACTCTGGTGAGTGAGAATATTTCAAAGGTGAAGTTCATGAAAGGTTTGATAATTGCAACAGTTATAGTTAATGAGAAACAGACAAGGACGTTAGGGTCGATGCTAGGGTGGTCACAAATGTTGACAGATGGACGGACAGGCAAATGAACAGACAGACAGATGGAAAACCAGGTCCCGATATCAGCTAAGTCTAAGGCAGACACAACAACAAAGCAATAATATACTTTTGAAAATATGATCTTTATAAAAACTTTACCATGAAATTTCAAAGTCAGTGACCTTGACCTTCAGTTCATGGGCGTGGGCTGGTTATTGCTCAATGATCCTTTGGACCTGTATCTATCAACATGCCAAATATTAACTAATCCATCATCTGATGTGGCAAATGTAACCTTTCAGTCTGTGACCTTGACCTTGAGATCTTAGGCCTGGGCAGGAGCATTGCTGAAAGAAACTTTGGACCTATATCTATCATCATACCAAATATGAACCAGATCCATCAAATGGTATAGAAAATATAAGCTCTCAAAAAACTATAACTTAAATGCCAATGCCGACGCCAATGCTGACACCCACGCCGGAGGTAGTGCAATAGCTCTTCCTGGACTTCGTCCCGGCAAGCTAAAATGATCCCACAGTCTGTTTAGGGGTCACCTGTCTTTAACAGCCACCTTTTCGGTCTCCCTTAACCAAACTTCAGTGCAAATGTACTGTATTAAGGGATCACCTCATAAGCAGCCAGCTTCTGTGTGCCCCTGAAATGAGTCCTTAAGATAGGTTTGAATGTATGTACGATTACACGAAAAAAAATCTTTTGCTTTGAGAAAAGATAGGTATGATTGTATGTACGAATACACAAAAAAATTCTTTTGCTTTGAGAATAAGAGTTTATTTATATCCCATGTAAAATATTTACAAATTCTATACATTGGGACTCTAATTACTGTGACAGACCCTTCCACTTTTGATTCCACTGGCCCTGACAAATCTGTCAGATGAAAGGAAATTTGTGCAGACCCTTATAAATCAGTTTGCTCAGGCAGGCCTGGATCCTTAAAGCATCAAACAAAAAACCCTTAAAGCATCAAACAAAAGCAGACGACAAAATTTATGTCTGCAAAATTTCAAAAGAAAAAAAAAGTTTCAAGCTATAAGCTATATCATATTGTGAACAGATGGCAAACAGCACAGACCCAGTTGAGGCGGCTCATCTTTACTTCTGACAATTTATGTGCTAAATGTTTTTACAGCAACACTTCAAACTCTTACATACAATAGCACTTCTATGAGGAATAAGAATAAAATATATGGCAGTATCACCCTGTGATATCTCAAGACTATCTGTATCAGCAATCCTCTGCCTATTATTTGTCCTTCTTAGAGCTCTTTATTTGGATCATATGCGTCATAACATGCAAAAAGGATGCTTATGACATAGGCATCAGGCAAACAGAAAAGGCTCAGACTAGCCTGTGTATTTGCACAGTGAGCATAGCCTTTGCTGTCTGCACATACCATGGACCCTGCGGCATAAAACAAAGGCTACAGCTTGATAGTATGGATTCACATACTGGTTTGTGTATTTAAAGATCAGGGCCCGGTTGTTCAAAACTAATAATATTGTTAGTTAACGTGCCATTAAAATTTCAAGCGTTAATATCTCAAATTATACGCCAACATTTTTGTTGAAAAAATGTGAGAAGCTTTTGTATTGCAAATGCTTCTCACATTTTTTCAACAAAAAATATCAGTGTATATGGCTATGGAGTCGTAAAACAATTAACAAGTTGACTCTTAATGAGCTCGTAAAGCTAACAATGCTTTGAACAGCTGAGCCTAGATATGTTGAGCAATATTATTTATGTAACAAGGCTCATATAATAGTAAATGAAAGCATAGCAAATGCAAAATTAGCACATTAATGTGGAGATTTCAATGCCGTGGAACTATTATAGCTTCTGGATTTCTTGCAGTGTGCCCTATACAGTTCTATATTATATATACGAACATACCATACTAACCCTATTAAATGCCCCTGGAGCATTGCATTTTATGAAAGGAGGGGGTGGGGGAATGGGGGTGAGCCTTAAGTGTAGTAAATCAGCCACTGCCAAAATACCTCTAATAAACAATATAAAGGTGAATGGGTATAATTTCTGAGGGAACAACTCAACTCTACTATTTTTGCCTTCGACGTCATCTAGAGAAGCAAACAGATTCATGCAAGTTAAAATGACATTATAGACTGGGGGTATTTATTAGAGTAAGGGGGGTGGGGGGGAATTAGGATAAATACTGTAATAGGCATCACATGAAAAGCTATCTTACAGAATGTGTTTAGAACTGCCTCAGTCAGGTAGTTACTGTGAGGGGCCACAATTAGGGCCTCTATGTTTACACGGATAAACAGTAACGGTTCGTGTACATGTGCTAAACACATCATTTAACCAAACTTAAACAGGCGGTAGCCCACCAACATGTTACAATACCTTACAGTCATCAAAAGTCCATTTTAGTGTACTTGACAGCATCCTGTGTATTTCATTTCTCGTAATGACGTTTCCCCCCACACCCTCACCTCAGTGGAACATATCCCTAGCCGAAGTAATGTGGCAATGAGACGGCATCCTTGGAAACATCTAATTCTTATATATTCTAAATTCTGTGTGCGCTTATGCAAATTAATGACATAGATCTATGTCATAATCAGCAGCTAATTTCAGACAGTGAGTAATCCTTGCCGACAGCAAATGTGATGTCATTGAAAAATATGGCCTACCTGTTTGTCTCAGAATAAGCTTTCCAGGAGGGTGAGATAATTCCAGTTTGTAGCTTTTACAGTAATTATCAATTAATCGGTTAACTATAAATCTTATCCATGTAATTATCAAACACAGTCGGAAAATAACTGCTGTCATCGGAAATTAGTCAATAGTATATAAATATGTTATTTAATACCGTCAGTTACTTTTGAGTTCATCCCTGAAACTAACTAGTTACACAGACCTATATGAAGCAGTTGTCTCTATCTGCTGACAAAGAATATTTGCCCACATGTCATGCTATTAACCTGGCATTATGATGAGTGACCTGTCATTACATTTGAATGGCGTTCAGCTACATCTATTCAAAGTTTTCGGTACTAATTATTTTGCATATTTTTGGATCTACCAGTTGGAGTATGAAACATACATAGCTTTAACTAAAGTGTAAATGTAAGAACTGACATTTTACTTTTTGACATTGTCGCTAAACTTCATGAGGTGCTTTACGCTACATGAAATATCAGAAACTCCAACTAGCTTCATTGTATGCCAAAAATAATATGTTAGTTCTTAATTAAGCACATAACAGTGTTCCCATGGCTAAAATGAGATCTGTTTACATCATTATAAAAGTTGCATCTTTTTGTGCATGAATATGATATTAAATAAATACACCGATGTCATAATCATCCTAAATATTTCAAGAAGTTGACTACTTGCAGAACTTATCCTCAAATTTAAACAAGCTGACTTTACTATCTGGGCCAAGTTGTCAAAAACTAATAACATTTTCAGTTACCAAGACATTATATTTGCAAATCTACTGTATGCAAAAACACTGCAATTTTTCTGCCTAAAAATGTGAGCAGCTTTTGCACTGCATAAGCTTCTCACAATTTTTTGTCAAAACATTGGCAAACTTGGACTTATGTGTCCTAGAAAACTTGACGACTCCTTGACTAATGCCGTTGTTAAGGTAAAATAAATATCTTAAAGAGCTCCTTCAAGAGCAGAGAACATATTCCCAAGAAGGACTATGGGCCATACTTTGAAGTTTCGGTAATGATGTTTTGAACAACTAGGCCCTGACAATGAGTCTAAAAGCATGGGCAAAATGACAACCAGCACAGTTCCCGATATGACTGCTTCTTCAGGACAAGTCTCTCAATTTAGGTTGATTATGGTACCGGCAAATTTTAGTTTGTGTATATGACAGGTGATAAAAGTTTTTTGGTAAAACAAACAAAGAGTCATGATAAATGCATGGTTATAGCTTGTGTCTTACTAAAGTAAGCATAGACTCAGACCAGCTTGTGCATCTTAAATAACTGAAACTGAACATGTATACAGATTCTAACATAACAATGAAAACTGTTAAACAGCATGATAGAAAACAGTACTCAAGAATACAATATGCTCTTGCCTCATGCCTCTTTAGAAAACCTCTAACCTCCTGAAGCACTCTCAATACCCTGACCAGGCCCCAAGGTTATAAAACTTTTTTTTGTGCTCAACTGAGCTGAGCATGAAATTTTCTCTGCTGATAAATATGAAAATGCCAACTAATGTTGGCATTTTCATATTCATAAGCAGTGAAAATTTCATACTAAGCTAAACTGAGCAAGAAAACGACAGTATTTATCAGTAATTTGCTATTAGCAGGTAATATTTCATGTTCAGCTGAGCTGAGCATGAAAATGTTTTATAACCTTGGGGCCAGATCATGGACTGACATACTCAAACATCCACAAATGAGCCGCAACATGACAAAACCAACAAAGTGGCACTTGCACCCAGCAAAGACTCAAATCAGCCTGGACAGCCACCCAGTCCAATCTGAGTCTTCACTGTGCGATTAAAGGGTAGCTAAGGGCCTAAGCTAGCTCCATGCAGACACTGAAGACTCTGATCAGACTGGGCAGATGCCCAGTCTGACCTGAGTCTTTGCTGGGTGCACATACCACATTGTTGGTTTTGTTATGTCGTGGCCCAAATATCTTAAACACTTTCAGTCCTTGTCATGAGGTGGCTTCTAAAAATGGCTAATTTGCTAAGTTAAAATTGGCACTTTTAATTAATATATTTAGCCACGTAAATGTATTAGATACTAAATACTGGCAGACTCCTTTTTTGCCACTATTTGACCTTGCTATAAATTATGCCAAAATTAACTTCCCATCAAAAATATAATCATATTGCCAAATCACTTATCCAATCTGATAAGAAAGGGTACAGTAAGTCAAAATTTGTCTGCAAAAATTTTGCAAAGTTTTAGAAGAATATCTGCAAAATATTTAGCAGAATACTAATAACTTCACTAAATTTGGTGCCAGAATGCACAGACTGATCTGAGTCTAAGCTACTAACTACTTTTGGTCATCTTGTGCTGCGATAAATAATGATTAAAAATAACATTTAAATCTCTGTTAATTAACATTCTTCCCATTTGAAGAGCTTTTGTCTGGCGTTGAGGTAATATCGAAGCAGTAAATCTTTAAATAGGCACAAATTTCTTGGCACACAACTGTAGAAAACTTCAACAAATCATACGTATTTATAACCTGAAATATACAAGACCAAAAAATCAAATTATGTTTTTTGTTTTGTTTTTGTTTTTCTGAAATAAAACAGAACAGAAATAGCAAAATAAGTTTGCAACTCATAATTACACTATTTTTCATATAACATTATCATGTCATATTTCCCACTTAATGTTTATTAGCCTAACATTCCTTTATAGGTACATCTTAATATAATACTATTCACTATGCCTTTCTATGGACCCCAAAAACAGTGTGACAAAAAGACTGTATTGTAATCATATCAGAGATGGGGTCAATTACATTGTAAAGTAATTAATTACCATTACCATTACATTGCAATGTTAGCATTAGCATTACCATTACCATTACACAGTTTTGGGACAAGTAATTAATTAAATTACCATTACTTGACAAATGTTCAAAATTTCCAACTCATTAACCCCTCAATACATTAATCAAATGTTTCAACTTAGACCAATAAACCATAATCTTCAGTCACTTAGATCTGCAAGTACCATAAATTATGTCTTGCCTAGACCACTAAAAGAAATATTCAAACAAAGCTTGATCTATTCTGGTCCAGTGATCTGGAATAATTTACCTGACAGATTAAAAGTTATGGGAACTGTGGATGCATTTCATAAAAATTGCATCAGGTGGATGAAAGGAGCTGTTTGATTTATTTATATAATATATATATATATATATATATATATATATATATATATATATATATATATATATATATATATATATATAAACAAATGGAAATTGACGCACAAAAATCGGTCGCGCCGCGACCGGGAATCGAACATCGGATCTCCTGCTTACCGGGCAGACGTGCTAACCATTACACTACCGCGGCCTTCCGACATTGTGCGCCAATTTTAACATATAAATAGCTAACAATAAGTAACTAACACAAGTATCGTATCTCAGAAACAATTATGACGTTAGGTTTATAAATGTTAAAATTGGCGCACAATGTCGGAAGGCCGCGGTAGTGTAATGGTTAGCACGTCTGCCCGGTAAGCAGGAGATCCGTGGTTCGATTCCCGGTCGCGGTGCGACCGATTTTTGTGCGTCAATTTCCATTTGTTTATCTAAATCCCTGCATCGTGCATTTCTCTGTTGTTCATAGAACATTTGTGGACCTAACACTAAGTATACTCCCTATAAATAGCTAACAATAAGTAACTAACACAAGTATCGTATCTCAGAAACAATTATGACGTTAGGTTTATAAATGTTAAAATTGGCGCACAATGTGGGAAGGCCGCGGTAGTGTAATGGTTAGCACGTCTGCCCGGTAAGCAGGAGATCCGTGGTTCGATTCCCGGTTGCGGCGCGACCGATTTTTGTGCGTCAATTTCCATTTGTTTATCTAAATCCCTGCATCGTGCATTTCTCTGTTGTTCATATAATTACTCCGATGCAGTAGAACATTTGTGGACCTAACACTAAGTATACTCCCTATAAATAGCTAACAATAAGTAACTAACACAAGTATCGTATCTCAGAAACAATTATGACGTTAGGTTTATAAATGTTAAAATTGGCGCACAATGTCGGAAGGCCGCGGTAGTGTAATGGTTAGCACGTCTGCCTGGTAAGCAGGAGATCCGTGGTTCGATTCCCGGTCGCGGCGGGACCAATTTTTGTGCGTCAATTTACATTTGTTTATCTAAATCCCTGCATCGTGCATTTCTCTGTTGTTCATATAATTACTCCGATGCAGTAGAACATTTGTGGACCTAACACTAAGTATACTCCCTATAAATAGCTAACAATAAGTAACTAACACAAGTATTGTATCTCAGAAACAATTATGACGTTAGGTTTATAAATGTTAAAATTGGCGCACAATGTCGGAAGGCCGCGGTAGTGTAATGGTTAGCACGTCTGCCCGGTAAGCAGGAGATCCGTGGTTCGATTCCCGGTCGAGGCGCGACCGATTTTTGTGCGTCAATTTCCATTTGTTTATCTAAATCCCTGCATCGTGCATTTCTCTGTTGTTCATATAATTACTCTGATGCAGTAGAACATTTGTGGACCTAACACTAAGTATACTCCCTATAAATAGCTAACAATAAGTAACTAACACAAGTATCGTATCTCAGAAACAATTATGACGTTAGGTTTATAAATGTTAAAATTGGCGCATAATGTCGGAAGGCCGCTGTAGTGTAATGGTTAGCACATCTGCCCGGTAAGCAGGAGATCCGTGGTTCGATTCCCGGTCGCGGCGCGACCGATTTTTGTGCGTCAATTTCCATTTGTTTATCTAAATCCCTGCATCGTGCATTTCTCTGTTGTTCATATAATTACTCCGATGCAGTAGAACATTTGTGGACCTAACACTAAGTATACTCCCTATAAATAGCTAACAATAACTAACACAAGTATCGTATCTCAGAAACAATTATGACGTTAGGTTTATAAATGTTAAAATTGGCGCACAATGTCGGAAGGCCGCGGTAGTGTAATGGTTAGCACGTCTGCCCGGTAAGCAGGAGATCCGTGGTTCGATTCCCGGTCGCGGCGCGACTGATTTTTGTGCGTCAATTTCCATTTGTTTATCTAAATCCCTGCATCGTGCATTTCTCTGTTGTTCATATAATTACTCCGATGCAGTAGAACATTTGTGGACCTAACACTAAGTATACTCCCTATAAATAGCTAACAATAAGTAACTAACACAAGTATCGTATCTCAGAAACAATTATGACATTAGGTTTATAAATGTTAAAATTGGCGCACAATGTCGGAAGGCCGCGGTAGTGTAATGGTTAGCACGTCTGCCCGGTAAGCAGGAGATCCGTGGTTCGATTCCCGGTCGCGGCGCGACCGATTTTTGTGCGTCAATTTCCATTTGTTTATCTAAATCCCTGCATCGTGCATTTCTCTGTTGTTCATATATATATATATATATATATATATATTTTTTTTTTTTTTCACTCTCTCTTAGAACTAAACATGTAATTACTGAAAAGATTTATAGATGGCTGACTGCTTGGGTGGGGATGTGCTAATATCACTTTTAAGTCGGTCTTCTGTATGTGTTATAATGAGGAAATGCATATATTCATGTACATTATGTACAAAGAGATGATTTTTTTTTTCTCTCTGCTTTGTTTTTCTAATTCTTGTTCAGGAACTGTTCATGAGGTGTGTTTTGAATGCCTCTGTATATGAATGTTTGTATGTGTGTGTATGTATATATGCTAATTTGTGTGTGTGTGTATGTATTTTCATTTCAGTTCATAATGTTCTTTTACATTTTTGTTTAACATGTTTCTATATATACTGTAAATAATAGAGGGCCTCATGGAAGATTAGCTATGTATGCTAAATGTGTTTACCCTCTGTAAATAAAGACGATTATTATTATTATTATTAATGTAATGCATTACCATTACTCATTACATTTTTCCATTATAACTTTTCACCTATAAAATACACGGTGCATAACCATATCCGACGCTATCTGTGAAAACTGGACTCTATCTGTGTATTTCGGAGTCTATTTGCGTTAGTTTAGGATTCTATCCGTCCCAAAATGGAAAACGAGGTAAGGGTAGGTGTTAATAAAGTCTAATTTAATTGTAAACAACACATTTTCTTATGGAGCATAGGGTGCACGGAACATCAGACATCCGTGTCTTCCAGTATCTATAGCTGTTATGCCTAATTCGTATTTACTTTCGAGTCTACAAGCTGGAATGAAGGTCAAGATTTGACAATTTTGAAGAGTGTGTCCACTTGGAACGCTGATCAGTTGCGAACGCAATGGAACGAAAACAGGTCGGTTGGATAAGTTTGACACTAATGAATGATTTTAAAATTTTGTAAAGCTCTGAGTTGAAAGAATATCTCCTTTTTGAAGAAAAATCGGATTTTTTTACCTTTTACAATGGCACCGGATGCTATATGCGCCTGGCACAAGACTCTATCAGCGGCTAATCGTGCTTCACACAGGACTCTATCTGCCAATATCATCGGAAACTATCTGTGTTTCAGAAGAATGGGCCTACATTTGGCTAGTGATCCGAAAACGGTATCAACACGAGGCAGATTTCTATTTAGATATCGTTCATGATTGATTGATTCCTCTTCTTTCACACATTTTAAAACTTTTCAGAGGGTTTTGGTCACCTCAAAGCCGAAGAAATGAATCAACGTTTCAATACGCACGTATACATATTTTTTTGCAGTTGCAGTTATAAGTCATGATGAAAGTCATCTTGAATAGGCTTAAACCACAAGCCGAAGAGATAATCGCTGAGGAACAGGCTGGGTTCCGAGCGGAAAGGAGCACCACAGAACAGATCTTCAGCCTTAGAGTCCTGTGTGAAAAGTATCTCCAACATCAGCAGAATCTGTTCCTTGTCTTCACTGATTTCAAACAAGAGGACCAATGGTCCTGTAGCTCACCTGACACTTGGTCCTGATATATATTTTAATGTTTATGATGGGCTTGAGTGCCCAAAGCTACATACCAAGTTTCAAGGTCATACACCTTTTGGTTCTGGAGAAGAAGATTTTGAAGGGTTTTTACCATATACAGCATGGCGGCCATCTTGGTCAAGACCCTGAGAACAAACTTTTATTCCCTGATCACACTTAGACTCCATACGAAATTTCGCTTCAATCAGACCAGTGGTTTCAGAGGAGTAGATGTTTAGAAAATCTTGATGACGGACAGACCGACAAAATGACCTTGACCTTTCAGTGACATAATATCTTCATCTGGTCATTTAGTTGACCATATATACCATGTATTGTACCTAAGACTTAAATAGTTTCTGAGAAATCCACTGTATAAGCGTTTTCCCATATAAAAGCCTAACATACCAAAGTTGACCATGTCGTCAATTAATTCAAGGTCAACACATGGTCATCATTTGTATAAACTATGATAGGCCAGCATGCCCGATGCTACATACCAAGTTTCAAGGTCATAGGCCTTTTGGTTCTAGAGAAGAAGATTTTTGAAGGGTTTTTACCATATATGGGCATGGTGGCCATCTTGGTCATGTGACCGAGACCCCGCGTATAAACTTTCGTTCCCCAATCCCACTGAGACTCCATATGAAATTTGGCTTCAATCGGCCCAGTGGTTTCAGAGGAGAAGATGTTTGAAAATCTTGACGACGGATGGTCCGACGGAATGACCTTGACCTTTAGTGACATAATATCTTCATCTGGTCATTTAGTCGACCATGTATACCAAGTATTGTACCTAATACTTAAATAGTTTCTGAGAAATCCACTGTTTAAGCGTTTTCCCATATAAAAGCCTAACATACCAAAGTTGACCATCCCGTAAATTAGGTCAAGGTCAACGCAAGATCATGATTTGTATAAAATATGATGGGCCCGCATGCCCGATGCTACATACCAAGTTTCAAGGTCATAGGCCTTTTGGTTCTGGAGAAGAAGATTTTTGAAGGGTTTTTACCATATATGGGCATGGCGGCCATCTTGGTCATGTGACCTGGACCAAATATATAAACTTTCATTCCCCCATCCCACTGAGACTCCATATGAAATTTGGCTTCAATCGGCCCAGTGGTTTCAGAGGAGAAGATGTTTGAAAAGCTTGACGACGGATGGTCCGACGGAATGACCTTGACCTTTAGTGACATAATATCTTCATCTGGTCATTTAGTCGACCATGTATACCAAGTATTGTACCTTAGACTTAAATAGTTTCTGAGAAATCCACCGTTTAAGCGTTTTCCCATATAAAAGCCTAACGTACCAAAGTTGACCATGTCATAAATTAGGTCAAGGTCATCACAAGGTCACGATTTATATAAATTATGATAAGCCCGCATGCCCGATGCTACATACCAAGTTTCAAGGTCATAGGCCTTTTGGTTCTGGAGAAGAAGATTTTTGAAGGGTTTTTACCATATATGGGCGTGGCGGCCATCTTGGTCATGTGACCTGGACCAAATATATAAACTTTCGTTCCCCCATCCTGTTAAGGCTCCATATGAAATTTGGCTTCAATCCACCCAGTGGTTTCTGAGAAGAAGATGTTTAAAATTGTGGACGCCGACGACGCCGACGCCGACGACGACGACGACGACGGACGACGGACCAAGTCTATACTATAAGCTCACCACAGGTGAGCTAAAAAGCCTTTGACAGGGTATGGCATGCAGCCTTATGGGCCACCATGCGGAGGTGCAATGTCGGTGCAGGTCTAGTTCGCAGCATTGAGCAGCTGTACGACAAGGCTACAAGTGCAGTCCTGATCAATGGCAGCACAGGAGAATGGCTCAGAACCTCAGAACAACAGTTGGAGTAAGACAAGGATGTCTTCTGTCACCCACCCTCTTCAACATTTGTCTCGAACGGATCATGTCTGATACACTGGAAGAATGTGGCGAGGGGAGGGGGGGGGGGCATGGGCAGCAGAGACATTGCCAATCTGCGGCTTGCCGATGACATAGACGCTCTAGCTGAGGAAAAGCAGGAACTAGAGGCTCTAGGTGAGAGTCTCGACCAAACCTGCACAAGGTGTAAGCTGAGAGGACCAAACTGATGACGAACAGCGCAGATGGCATCCAGAGGGAGATCAAGGTAAAAGGGCAGAAGCTGGGTACTGTAAGCAGCTTCAAATGCCTTGGGTCAGTTGTCTCAGATGATGGCTCAAAACAGGAGGTTCTCTCAAGGATTGCACAAGCCACTTCAGCTCTTACCAAGCTGAAACCAATTTGGAGGTATCTGCATGTCTCTTGGATCAAGGGTGATCAAGGCTCCCTTGTCATTTCCATATTTCTGTATGCCTGTGAATCATGGGCCTTGCCAGCAGAGCTAGAGAAAAGAACGCAGGCCTTTGAAATGAAATGCTACCCAAGGTTACTGAACATTCCGTACAAGGACCATATAACCAATGAGGAGGTTCGCAGGAAGTTCCAAGCAGCCATTGGAGAATATGATGGGCACCTGACGCTGGTCGGGAGGCGGGGGCTGGGGTGGTTTGGTCACGTCTCAAGGTCTTCTGGTTTAACAAAGACAATTCTTCAGGGCACAGTGAAAGGGGAGGAGGGAGGGTGTGGACGGAGGAGGAGGTGGGAAGACAATATCAAGGAGTGGACAGGAATGGATTTTGCCAGCTCGGCTAGGGCAGCTGAAAACGGACAAGGTGGAAAGGGACTGTTTCGAAGTCATCTGTGGTGCACCAATGACCTAGTAAGGCTATGGGATAGAATAGAATGAAAAGAATAGTTATAAGTACAAACGGTGGTGGACACTTAGAGTTGCGGTTTATTATGAACAACATCTATAGGTTGGTGTAACTATATGCATGATATTAGGTCAAAGAAACCCATAAATGGAAAGAGCACTGTCAAATTTCTTTACATCTTTTGAGTGAACCGTTGCGGGTGACATGGCCTCATTTTGGCAATCTACTGTGGACACGAATTGAGCATGCGCCGCAAGACTTTTTTCAAATTCGGGACTCAGCCTTCGCCGTTTTGGCTGATGCAACCACAAGTTTGATCTTTTACGACGTTTTTGGTTGAAAAAAGAAAACAAACATCACAAGTAAGGTTCGCTGCTCACAAGTATAGTCCGTTGCCTTGAGGACAACATCTGTCCGTTGGCATAAAGTTACATTATTTTGGAGACACAAATAGAATCCCGAACATTGAAAATAATGGGTGGTGTCCTTTAAACATTGATATTAACGTAAAGATTTTATTTAGGCACCTAAAGACATGTGTAAATTATCAAGAACATAATTATCTTCGTAAATTAAGGACAAAATTCATTGCCTACAAATAAAAACACTGAGTTTTTCCTTGTTTTCAAGGGCCATGTACGCTCCTGCACTATCACGCTACATTTGATTTCACTGATGACAAGCACTGAACATCGCTAGCTGAATAATATCGACAGAAATATTAGGAAAAATAAGGTATGTGTTCCGTGGAAACTATGAAACCCAGTACTTACACATTTTGTCCCTTTTTCTTCGACTGAATCGCCGAAGCGTCCATGGCAAGTAACAAATAGAGTCCGTAGCACTCACAGATAGAGTCAAGTAACGCAGATTTTCACAGATAGCGTCCGATATGGTTATGCACCGTGAAATAAGTGCAGGGAAAATATTTTAACTTTTATTTGCTATGTTACAATAGATACAGATATTCTTTGAGAGGGGTGGTCATATTTGAACTGGCTTTTGAAGCTTGATGCTCATCTGTGTGTTAAATAGCAGTGGCTAGTGAAAGTTTAGGATTTAACCTTAAGGTAAAATAGAATTATGGTCAATACACACTATAGACTTTATCTGTCACATAATGGTTCATTGCATGAGGGGCAGAAAAGGTGTGATCCACTCACACTAATTAATGAACGAAACAACTGACTGGTCCACAAAGATTAGGCCATAGCTTGAATTTGGACTGGTTAAATGTTTTTCTTTTGATATCTAAGTAGAACTACAGACTTGTCTAAAAGTTGGATAACAGCTTGACTTTGTATGGTTAAAAATGTTTCTCTAATACCTGTGTAATTAGAGCTACAGACTGGTAAAAAAATTCAGATAACAATTTGACTGGATTTTTGTTTCTTTGTTTTTTTTTCATACTTAATAGCAGTATTATATTTACAGAGTAAGAAAGTTATAAGGTGGCCTTTGAATAATATCTGACAGAGAAGGAATATTGTTGTAACATGTAAACGGAAACAGAATACAGTCTTACCTTCACATGTGTTATGAAATTGATGTCACTTTCAAGCTCCTTGATATATAGTTGGAAGTTGGTTAGGAAGTTCAAAGAAAGAAAAAAATGTAGCCATTCTCTTGAATGCCAGTGATGAATATGCCACAATCAGTTGTCACAGTTCACTCAGTGTTTAGAGGGTAGGGGGAATGATTATTCGATTGTCAGTATTTCTTTTGAAATACCCGCGATTAAGTGATCAGAGTAATTTTTGTGCCAAAAGAAATTTTTGTTTAATTCAGAAATCAATGATAGGTCTATAATAATTTCTTTATTATGAAAAATACCATTTGACTAGAGGGACAGAATCAATGATATCCAGAAGCAACAAAAGTGGATAATAAATGGTGTATAAATAACAAATTTATTAACGGCAGACACATTTTGAGCAGTAAAATGGATTGCTATTTTTTTCATTGTTGTTGGTGCATTTATTATTATTAATATTATTATTTTTGTTGTTGAATAAAATAATATTCACTTTTCTCTTTGCACTATTACTGTATATTTTGGTCTTGAAAAGCAGCTTACCATGATGATGATGAAAATAAACTACTACAAAGTAATGAAAATGTAATGCCAAAAAGCATTACATCATTACAGCCTTTTTGTACTTGTAATTAATTAAATTACCATTAGATGTAATGAAAAAATCCTTCATTACTCATTACTTAGCATTACTTTGAAAAAAGTAATGCATTGCAATGCATTACCATTACTCATTACCATTACCCCATCTCTGAATCATATGTATTTATAGACCCAAATGTGCAATTCAGGAGTTCCCTAAAAATACTGAAATAAATAAAACCAGAGGACCAATGGTCCTGTAGCTCACCTGACACTTGGTCCTGGTATGTATTTTAATGCTTTTATACATGCATATAGCACCAGGGCAGGGGCAGATAATCCCCCTCCCTTGGGGATTAATGTTGAGTCCCAATTCTATATACCAAGCCACAAGGTCATTGGGCCTTTGTTTCTGGACAAAGATTTCTGAAGGGTTTTTATCATAAATGGGTGTGGCGGCCACCATGTTCATACGACCATGACCATCTGAACAAACTTTGATTCCTTTGACACAGTATTAAAGCTCCATATGAAATACAGTATTCATTTGTATAAACTATGATGGGCCTGAGTGCCCAATGCTACATACCGGTACCAAGTTTCAAGGTTATAGGCCTTTCGGTTCTCGAGAAAAAGAAGTTTGAAGAGTTTTTACCATATATGGGCATGGTGGCCATCTTGGTCAAGTGACCAAGACCATCTGAACAAACTATGGTTCCTTTAAGCCGGTGAAGCTCCATATGAAATATGGCTTCAATTGACCCTAGTAGCCTCTGAGATGTTTGAAAATGTTGACGGGTGACAGAATATCAATGACCTTGTACAAAAGTCAAAGAATGACCTTGACCTTAAACGACAAAATATCTTCATCTGGTCATTTAGTCAACCATATATACCAAATATTGCACCTTAGACTTAAATAGTTTCTGAAAAATCCACTGTTTAAGCATTTTCCCATACAAAAGCCTACATAATGTACCAAAGTTGACAGTGTCATAAATTAGGTCAAGGTCAACGCACAATCATTTGTATAAACTATGATGGGCTTGAGTGCCCAAAGCTACATACCAAGTTTCAAGGTCATACACCTTTTGGTTCTGGAGAAGAAGATTTTGAAGGGTTTTTACCATATACGAGCATGGCGGCCATCTTGGTCAAGACCCTGAGAACAAACTTTTATTCCCCGATCACACTTAGACTCCATATGAAATTTGGCTTCAATCAGACCAGTGGTTTCAGAGGAGTAGATGTTTTGAAAATCTTGATAACGAACAGACCGACAAAATGACCTTGACCTTCAGTGACATAATATCTTCATCTGGTCATTTAGTTGACATATATACACCATGAATTGTACCTTAGACTTAAATAGTTCTGAGAAATCCACTGTATGAGCGTTTTCCCATATAAAAGCCTAACGTACCAAAGTTGACCATGTCTTAAATCAATTCAAGGTCAACGCATGGTCATCATTTGTATAAACTATGATGGGCCAGCATGCCCGATGCTACATACCAAGTTTCAAGGTCATAGGCCTTTTGGTTCTAGAGAAGAAGATTTTCGAAGGGTTTTTACCATATATGGGCCTGGTGGCCATCTTGGTCATGTAGCCCAGCCCCCCCGTATAAACTTTAGTTCCCCTATCCCACTGAGACACCATATGAAATTTGGCTTCAATCTGCCCAGTGGTTTCAGAGGAGAAGATGTTTGAAAATCTTGATGACGGACAGACCTACAAAATGACCTTGACCCTCAGTGACATAATATCTTCATCTGGTCATTTAGTTGACCATATATACCACATATTGTACCTTAGACTTAATAGTTTCTGAGAAATCCACTATATAAGCTTTTTCCCATATAAAAGCGTAACATACCAAAGTTGACCACGTCGTAAATTAGGTCAAGGTCAACGCAAGGTCATCATTTGTATAAACTATGATGGGCCTGCATGCCCTAAGCTACATACCAAGTTTCAAGGTCATAGGCCTTTTAGTTCTGGAGAAGAAGATTTTTGAAGGGTTTTTACCATATATGGGCATGGCGGCCATCTTGGTCATGTGACCCAGACCCCGGGTATAAATTTTTGTTCCCCCAACCCACTGAGACTCCATATGAAATTTGGCTTCGATCGGCCAAGTGGTTTCAGAGGAGAAGATGTTTGAAAATGTTGACGACTGATGGTCCGACGGAATGACCTTGACCTTTAGTGACATAATATCTTCATCTGGTCATTTAGTCGACCATGTATACCAAGTATTGTTCCTTAAACTTAAATAGATTCTGAGAAATCCACTGTTTAAGCGTTTTCCCATATAAAAGCCTAACGTACCAAAGTTGACCATGCCGTAAATTAGGTCAAGGTCAACACAAGGTCATGATTTGTATAAACTATGATGGGCCCGCATGCCCAATGCTACATACCAAGTTTCAAGGTCATAGGCCTTTTGGTTCTGGAGAAGAAGATTTTTGAAGGGTTTTTACCATATATGGGCGTGGCGGCCATCTTGGTCATGTGACCCAGCTTTCGTTCCCCCAACCCATGGAGGCTCCATATAAAATTTGGCTTTGATAGGCCCAGCAGTTTTGGAGAAGAAGACCTTTGAAAATGGTGGATGACCGGACGACGGATGACGGACGGACGGACTACGGAGCATTGCCATACTAAATGCTCACCTTTGAGCCTTCGGCTCAGGTGAGCTAATAAAAAAGCATTTCTGGTCAACTTTTGCCGGCCTTTCTCAGTTTGTTGAAATTAGCGATTTTTTTGTTTTGAAATAAAATACAGCTATCATGTATAAAAGTAAACTACGCTCGAAATATATTCATGCTTTTCTACGCACTTCTGTATGTATATTCATCGTGGTAAAATTTAATGCGCATGTGAATTTCTTGGAAATGCATTTTCATACCTCATTCACAAAACTTGTGCAATTATTCATACACTCGAGCAATTGGCATTTTTTATGACAGAGAAGCATGGGTCATGTGCTCCCAGCACAGAGCATAGTCTTTCATTTATCTGCAAAACTTTGTCAAATGCAGTTCTTGGGCCGTATTCATAAAGCCACTTAAGTCGTTGCTATGCTGTTGCTAAGGCTAAATATCTATCTTTGTAAGACTGTTCCTCCAGAGCAAATTTCATAGTTGCAGGGAATCTCCTTCATAGGAATTTGGCCTTAGCAACAGCATAGCAACCACTTAAGTCGTTTTATGAATACGGCCCCTTTTCTGCTAATCTATCCAGGAGTATCATACTGTCAAGCAATGAATAATACCATACTTACACATACAACAGATAGTAGAAAATATTCTGGAATTAATGAGTTAAAATATTGGTTAAGAAACAGCAGGAATGGACCGATAAAACAAGCATCTATCAATGCCATTTCACTTCTCGTCATTGTGGCTACCTGAAATTAGAAGAGCATAACATGATCAGACTGACTCCTTCTATTGCTGAATTTGGAAAAAGATATTTGTTGGCAAATTTCATCCACGAAATCTCAAACAGTAAAATTTAACAATATCTCAGTGTGCAGAACCAGGACCATGACTATGGCACATTTCTGTAGAAGTATGATATGCATGAAACTTGTGCTTTATGTGGATGACTCCTTTATAGTCCTACATAAATGATACATAAATGACTCCTTTATAGTCCTGCAAAGTTTTATTGAAAACTGTAACACCGTTTTGAAGATATTTAGTTTTATATCAGGTGCAGTCATTCTCACTAAGCCAAACACACGTAGCTAGTAAAGAAAAATCTGAAATTAGAGAATTTGTAAAAGTATGTAATTCTTCAGAAGTACCTCAAGGCAGATACTCAGTGAACTGCATACTTCATATAGGAGGTCTGCAGTATCAGAAAAAAATGTTTACAGGTGGTTTTGTAAATTCAAAGACAGTAGAGCAGTCCTGGCAGGCCCAAAACAGCAGTGACATCAAAGAACATCGCTGTTGTAAAATGTCGGACTGATGAAGATGCCAGGTACACGGTGTCCGAGATAGTCTTTTCAAGAAATTCTCACCCAACAGCAGGGTCTAAGAAAGGTTTGTGCACAATGTGTGCCTCATACCTTAAACGGGGGAGCAAAAGGCCAATAGGGTACGATGCAGAATGCAGCCTGATCAGAGCTCTAGATAAGAGGGGGTATTGAGGATAATTAAAAGATAATTTTTCTTATTTCTGAACGAAAACATATGTTGTGACCCCTCATTAGAACCGTCTCGGCGAGACGGTTCTAATGCTGGGTCACAAAATATGTTTTTGTGGAGAAATAATGATAATTATCCCTAAATTATCTTTGTTACCCCTTCTTATCTGGAGCACTGCTGATGATGCAGACTGAATGGCAAACAAAGTAACTCTTGATCAGACACCTCCTTCAGGAGCAGTTCAATCTAAGTCTGCACTGTTTGCTCAGACCAATATGTCATAATACTTATACAGTCAACTTCCGATATCTCGGAACACTGATATCTGAATGTATCTTCTTATATCAAAGAATAAATTTCCTGTTTTTATATACATTTCACTTCTGATATTCTCAGACTACTGATATCTCAACGTAAATTTTCTGGTACCAGAAAATTTATTCTGAGATATCAGAAATTTGGGCTGAAGTTCCACTTCGAGATATCGAGAGTTGACTGTAATTTACGGTAATTGCTATTATCTCAAAATAAACAACTAACACGAAAAACTCTCCTATTACATCCAGCTACTCTGTATAGGAAGAAAAGATACACTTACCACAACAAGGTTCGTAACCTTGGAAGTGACCATCCCAAAGGCAATGAGATATAAACAGGGATGGTCTAAAAATATACTGGTTTTATGAGCTATAACTGCTTGTAGAACTAAAGTCAGTCCTATAGGTACTACTGGAAATATAGTACTAGAACCCTGGAATATAAGAAAAAAGAAATTTCATTCATAACTACAGATATGGTCATAGCAACCATGATTCCATAAAATGTGTGTTATTCTCAGATACGCCTTAGAATATATTTCCCTTAATTTTTTTTGGAACCACCTTAGTGATAATATAACCATACTAAGCTTTATTCTCAAAACCCTATCTTATCTTATCTTGAGGTCTGATAATGATCAAGCTAGCAAAAGTACACTCGACTGTGACTTTGTCACAAGATGAGTAAAATTTTGCCTATTTTTTTGTGTGTAAATTACTGACTTCACCATATTTTGTGTCATGTAAAGCGAGTGAAATTAAAAATAAAACTTTCCAGTTCAGGCAACCATACTTAATTCAGGTATAAAACAATCAAAATCAGCAAATTCTGTATGGACTGGTATATACATGTACTTCTGTTATCAGAATCATTGCTTTAACACCTTTCATGTCTCACGGGATGAAACAAAGCTCCACCGAGTCTACACTGCTCAGGATTGCCTGTCCCGGTACTTAAATACTGTAATGTGCTTAAATTTTGGGACACCTAAAAATGATAAATTTTCCATAGTGTCCCAATAGTTAAGCACATGACAATATTTTACCATAATCTGAAATAGCCACAGGCTTTTTATCAGAAATGTGAATTTCCAGTACTTACCGCTAGGGATGTAACAATAGTCCATAAATGACTATTGCGATAGTATTGACATTGCAAGAAGTACCATTGCGATACTATTACTATTGCAGGTTGCTATTGCAATGCATTGCGATAACTATTGGGGACAGATTTTATATCCAGAAACTGAGCTTTTCTGTATAAAAATCTGGTATGTTCACAAATTTATGGCTGAAAAGCATTGTTTAATGACTGTTGTTTCACAACATGCACACCTTGGCTACAAAATACAAGAAAATATTATTTTTCATTCTTTGGAATCCACATGCATTTCTATTATTCTTTTAGCTAAAGACTTCTTTCAAGAAATAGATGCATGTCTAGAAACTATTGAAACTATTGCGATATTGGAAACACTATTGCCAATAGTATTGACATTGCAGCTTTCCCTATCGATAGTGACTATTGCCAATGTTACTATTGCGATATATCGATAGTCCGATGTATTGTTACACCCCTACTTACCGCTACAGTTGATTTATTTTTCCCCACACCTCCTTGTAATATAATCTGTGTACTATTTAACATGAATATAGAAGATGGAATTAAACTTCCCAGCACAGCTAAATAACGGAATGGGATTCCTACCACTGGTAGCTGAAACAAAAATACAATCAACAGTTACGGTAAGGAGGGAGTCAAATTCTTCCAGTGTAAACTTGAGGCATTTGACTCGCTTATTACAGATGCAGTTCAGGCCCCAAGGTTATAAAACTTTTTTCATTCTCAACTCAGCTGAGCATGAAATTTTCTCTGCTGATAAATATGGAAATGTCAACTAATGTTGGCATTTTCATATTCATAAGCAGAGAAAATTTCAAACTCAGCTCTACTGAGCAAGAAAACCACTGTACTTAGCAGTTATTTGCAATTTATTAGCAGGTAAAATTTCATGCTCAGCTGAGTTGAGCATGAAAAAAGTTTTATAACCATGGGGCCAGGTCTTACAATAGGCCCACAGAGTCGCAAGACAGAATCCAGTCCAGGCTTTACAATAGGCCTACAGAGCCACAGAACAGATCTTACAATAGGCCCACAGAGCCACAGTACAGAATCCAGTCCATGTCTTACAATATACCCCAAGAGCCACAGGACACTGACAGTTTATCTATACAATCAAAGGTAAACTCATTCATAGGCCATAAACCACAAGTTCTCAATACAGTCTGTTTTGCACCATGGACATTCAAAAAATTTGGACACCTAAAACTGGGACACCTACAGTAACTATTACCGTACTTGTCCTTTGAATGAAACAGTTTGGTCTTACCATGCATTAATGTGTCCAGAAGATGCACACGGAATAGCAAACAGAGAAGTCCCAGATCCTTAGGAGCAGTCTTTTCTGGGTTTGCAGTATTAGCTCCAACGTATGTATCACAATACTTAGAATTTTATGATCTATAACATGTGGTTTATGACCTTTGTATATTTTTTTTTCACTTAATTTGATTGTGATGATAACAGTCGATGTCCTAAGCACAAACATGTTTATATAAACCAGAGCTCTAGATAAGAGGGGTATTTGATGATAATTGAAGGATAATTTTTTTTACTTCTCATTAAAACCATATGTTGTGACCCCTCATCTGAACCGTCTCATTGAGACGGTTCAGATGAGGGGTCACAACATATGTTTTTTATGCACCAATAATAAAAATTATCCCTAATTATCACTAAACACTCCCTCTTATCTAGAGCTCTGTAAACTTAACTATGCTTGACTCACAATGACCAATTTGATCGACCACCCTGTCACTGCCCTTCTATCTTTCATAATTTTCATGTCCCATTTCAAGTCAATCTGTCAAATTTGGCATAAAATATATATTGTACAAAGTTTTGAACAGATGATAAATTTGATCTGAGACTAACCAGTCTGCTCAGATATTGTTTCCTCTATAGTCAACTCAGATATTGTTTCTAGTATGGTCAACTCTGGTACTGTTTCCTCTATAGTCAACTCAGATATTATTTCCGGTATTGTCAAGCATGTCTTAAGCAAGAGAAAGGCAGAAAATGTTATAGAATGGCATTTGCTTAGTACGTCCATTTTAAACTCAAAATGCTACCTTGAGATATAAAATTTTGGCTGTTTAAGGCAGATTTTTGCTTAACAGAGGTGGTTATTAAGACAGGTTTGGCTGTATTGGAACTGTAGAGTACTTCTCAACAGTTTAGTACCTTTTATACAGACCTGCTATATATCCACATCACACCTATTGCCAACAATCCCTATTCATATGCACTATGATTAGAATGAAAATTACAGATGTCATGAAATCTTTTAGAATACTACATATCAGTCTGACAAATAGTCATTAGGACCTTTGCAGACATGCAAACACTGTTGTATCAGATCAGCCTGTGCATATATAATCAGTACAGTGCTGGAAACCTACAACACTTAGGTGGTGGCAAGCTAAACAGGCAAAACGTTTAATGGCCCACACTGTTATCTAAATAAAGACTGCATTCATTTACATGTATTATTGTCTGAAAGATAAATCTGGGCCACTTAAGTTCATATTTTGGAGATTTCTGTTGGCCCCAGAAAAAAGTTATGTGCGTTTGTCCGATGGGCCACTGTCTGTTTCCGGCACTGTCAGCTAATCAGTGCCATGACCACAGAAGCATATACAATGTGACATTCTTTTTAAATCTTGGAAGTTCACCTGCTCTAGACATCCTGTGCACAGCTATAGGTGAACTGATAAGATCTAAATTATGAAGCAAGAGCCTGAGCAATGTATTTTCTACTTACACAAAAATCAAAGAATCCTGGATATATTGCACAAAATAGGTAGATAAAAATCACAGTAAATTGTCCTTCTGTCACATCAATCCTGGAAATAACAATAATCAAATTAACTAGAGCAAGTGAGCAGGGGCTCACGTATACCCCCGACCAGCGCCACCGCCTAATGAAACCACCGCCTTATGAATCTACTGCCTAATGAAACCAATCTTATACATGGTTTGAACCTAGAAGTAAACTTAGTCACCTATCAAATGGTTCCATCAAAGTATATTATAAATATCAGCAAACAGTACTAACTTAACACAAAACTTTAATGTAAACATATAAGTCTGTGCCCATGACCTTGGTCACAGCTGCATCCAAATGATGTCAACTAATCTGCATGAACATTGACGTAAACTTAGTCGTACATCAAAAAGGTTTCATCAAAGGATGTTGGAAATGTAAACAAAGACTATAAACTTAACGCAAAACTTAAATGCAAATATACAAGTCTGTGACCTTTGGTAAGCAGCTATGAACCTAAAAGTAAACCTAATCAAATATCAAAAGGTTCCATAAAAGGATGTTGGAAATACAAAAGAAGAATATAAACTTAACAGCAGCATCCAAATGATGTCAAGTATTATGCAAGAACATTTAAGTAAACCTAGTCATTATCAAAAGGTTTCATTGAAGGATGTTGGAAATATAAGCAAAGAATATAAACTTAACGCAAAACTTTAATGCAAATACACAAGTCTGTGACCTTGACCTTTGGTAAGCAGCAGCATCCAGATGATGTAAACTACTCTGTATGAACCTAAAAGTAACCCTAGTCAAATATCAAAAGGTTCCATCAAAGGATATAAGAAATATGAAAGACTATAAACTTAATGCAAAACTTTAACGCAAATGTTTAAGTCTGTGACCTTGACCTTAGGTCAGCAGCAACATCCAGATGATGATAAGTATTCTGCTTGAACCTGTAAGTAAATCTAAGCACATACCAACATGCTTCATCAAAGGATATTGGAGACATAAGCAAAATTAAAAACTTAACACAAAACTTTAACGCAAATGTTTAAGTCTGTGGCCTTGACCATAGGTCAGCAGCAGCATCCAGATGATGATAAGTATTCTGCTTGAACCTGTAAGTAAATCTAGGCACATACCAACAGGGTTCATCAAAGGATATTGGAAACATAAGCAAAATTAAAAACTTAACGCAAAACTTTCACGCATATGTTAACGGACGGATGCACACACACACGCACGGACGGACAGACGGAATAACGGACGAAAGGATGGAAAGATGAAAACTATATACCCCTTGACATACTTCGTATGTCGGGGGTATACTAATTTGATACCATACCCAAATTACCAGTTTACAGTAAAATGTTTTTGGTGAAACTGGTATGTTTTTCTAATAATTTTTCAATAGGAGACAACTTTTGTAACTCTCTGTCTTATTTCGCTTCCCTGCACAATAAAACTCCTCTAAGAAGGGTTCTGCTCTTGAAGGGAAGAATTTGCTCCCCCTTGGGAGCAAATTCTTTCCTCAAAGAGCTGACCCCTTTAAGAAGGGAGAGAAAAAATTAAAATGGCAGAGTAACATTCCCTGGAA
This sequence comes from Ctena decussata, assembly GCA_963989385.1. Classification (NCBI taxonomy): domain Eukaryota; kingdom Metazoa; phylum Mollusca; class Bivalvia; order Lucinida; family Lucinidae; genus Ctena; species Ctena decussata. The sequence goes on from OZ022508.1 coordinate 21,752,233, forward strand.
GTGTACCCATTCACGTTAATAACACATCTGACCATTAATAGTGGTCTGCAATAACATACAAATAATACTTTTGCAGATATAGCATGTATAGCTTTATAACCACTGCAACAGATTTATCTTTCTTTGATACTATTTACTATTAATTTTGATCTGCAGTGGCTGCATTATATGCTCTATCTACCCATTTCAGATATGGTATACATCTCCCCAACCTAAGCAACAGGTTTGATACATTGTTTGTGAAGTTCAGGCTAGCCTGTTGACCATGACTACATGGGAAATGGCTGTTCACATGACTGCCGCTGGAGTTGTCTTTGGTGATGACTATTTTGTGTTGTCTCTTTCTCACATGGTGTCTTGGGTTGGATCTGGATTGAATTGTGTCAGTTCCTGAGAATTTTCCTCCTCACTTTTGCGTTTCTTTGGTAACTTTGAAGGAGATGTCAAAGAAGCAGAGACATTACCCACGCCCTTGCAGATACAAGTCAGTTTATAGCTTCAGAACTATAACAACCCTTGGTGTTTCTTTGGTAATTTCTCAAACTTTGAAGGTGCTATTTCACTATGAATTCTGGGCCCAGGTTCACAATCATTCCTTAAACTTAAGGACAACCTTAAAGTTAAGGCCTAAAATTTCATATATAAATAAAAGCTTACAAAATGATTTTTCTTTCGTATTACATTTCTGTAACAATTGTCAGTAGATTCAAGCAAAAATTGCGGTTTTCAATATGATTTAAATATAGATTTTCTGAGGGGAAAATTTTCCACCATAACTTTAAGGTGGTCCTTATCTTTAAGAATGATTGTGAACCTGAGCATACACATGCAGACCCGGGGCCGGTTCAGTTCAGTTCAAGAGAATTGAACTGAACTGAACTGAACCGGCCCCGGGTCTGCATGTGCATGCTTTTTATTAACTCCATATTTGGAGTCCTTTACTCATATTTCTGGACTGTGAGTTCTATTTTCAGAGAATGTCTTCAGTCATTGTGGGATGCCCACTTCTTCCTCAGGATATCTACGAGTCATCAATAACTTGGTGAGTATTTCATGGAGAAACTGGTTAGGCCATCCTTAGAAATATTCTTGTTTCCCCTTACCCGACCCTTTTTCTCAATGGTGGGTAGGTCGGTCGGGATTTTATTTTTTTTTCCCCGGAAAAGTCAGAGCTCCAGATAATCTTTATAAGCGGGGACATGCTGACGCCTCACTCGAGCCGCTTCATCTGATAGTTTATCCGTCCCAAATTAAGACGTAGGAGTGTTTTTTAAAAGTACTTGCATATAAGTTCTATAAAAATAGACGACGCAGTTTTTATAATTAAATAGGGACGGGCGAATGGCGCCCCGTTACTGCGACTACGGATACGTTCCACTGAGGTGCGTGGGGCATGGAAGTATAGGACACACACGTACAAAACACGCACACATTCATAATTAAATGTAAGTGTGGACGTGCCATATCGGGGACATGTGTAATGCGCATTCTGATCATGGTCTATTCTGGTTACTTACGTAGTTGTTTAATCAAGCAGTGTAGATATGAGGTGACAGTCCAAACTGGTACACAGATTTTTTATAAAGTCCGTCGCATATCTTCTTTAATGTTGGCCGTATAGCCAAGAACAGTATATAACACGTTCATTCAAGTTTTACGATAAGAACAGTGTGACCCCGACGAGGCTGCATTGTTAGCAAATATGGGATCGGATGCACCGGAGATAAACACATTCTCGTTGCATCGGCGTCTATACACTTTTGTCACATACATTGTACCCTGATCTATCTCCGTAAGATGAGTTTATTAGGGTGAACGGGTCAATCTGTAACATACAAACATTAATTATGGTCATTGCAAGTTGCGCATTCTCGTCAGGGAAAACGCTATAACGGAGTGTAAAGACGGTAGTAGTTTTTTTTAAATACGGTAAGCACCTGCACGTGGTTATGTTAATCAGACATCAAAGAACGCCGCATTGCACTGGACACGTGTCATATAAAACCGTGAGAAAGGCAAAGGTACCTTATACCATATGCCCCGATCAGCCTGCGCAGTAATGCAATGCGACTAGTGTTTCCTGTTCACAACTTTAATCTTTGGATTATGAAAACTTTTACCATAAATTAGAAAAGCGAATATTTTCTGCGCGTTCGCGTTCCGTTGGACACATTTGGCACATTATCTGTCTGCTCACTGGAGATGTTTTGATAAGCGTCGGCAAAATGAGATTTCAGCCATGTGCGTTTCCAAATAATCGAAATAGTTTTCAACCTAATACTAGATGAAATGTTTGCCCAGACATAGATGACTCTGATCAGACTTAGCGAATACACATGCTTATCTGCGTTTTCCCAATATGCACATGTCGTAATGTACCCTAAAAATGTAGCCTTTAAAGCATAATTTTATGCGTTTTTCGCTAGTCTAATAACTTCAAATCCGATTTTACTTTTTTGAACAGTCTCCGTGTATTTCAGAAAAAGACAAATTGAAAATAACAATACGCGGAATGCAATTTCGTTGTTCAACAAATTTCGCGTGCCGCTCTGCATCAAAGAATGACCCTATGTTTTTGCCCGACACCGAAATTTTCAGCTCCAGGTTACTCTACATAAAACCTATCGGCACGTGTGTTGTGCGGCAGCCTGTGACTTCAAATGCTGACTGAAATCCTTTGATCTTTTGCCAGTCTTATCTAAGGTGGTTGAGCGCATTTTTGTTTGGCTATCCCGCTCTGCTTCTTTTGTCTCCAAACATAGTTAAAAAGACGATGCCGTTCGTTTTTATGATGGATAATCCTGTTTTAGTGGGAGTAGCATATTCTTGGCTCATTAGTTTGGGACTACAAGCGTTTTTCGTCAGAAACACTTTTATCTAGAGCTCTGAAGACCCAGATTTTTGGATCTCGGCACAAAGGTAGAAAAAAAAAAATATTTTTTTTAAATCGGAAAAAAATATTTCCAGTCGCTACGATTTTTTACGGTCGGTCGCGTAAGGGGAAACATTAAATATTTTATTTTTGGCCTTATTCATCTGAGCTTGCTATTTTTAGTTATCCCTGACAAAAACATACAAATGCAGCTTCCACCACAAATATTACCATGTTTGCTGGAATGAGAACAACAGCTCTTCCTATACTTTCTTCAGAGCTCCAGATAAGAAGGGGTAACAGGGATAATTAAAGGATAATTTTCGTTATTTTCCCCTCAAAACATACATTGTGACCCCTCATTAGAGGTCACAATGTATGTTTCCATTGAGAAATAAGGAAAATTATATTTGAATTATCTCTTTTACCCCTTCTTATCTGGAGCTCTGTAAGTGTTAACTAAAAAGTGCTAAACTTACGTGTTAAATTTTAAGGTCCCTGTAACATAGGTCTGCCAATGAGCCATATAGAAACATAGTTCTGATACAGCAATTTCAAACAATAAAACATATGGCTCCTGTCCTAGTTTCAAGGCCACACAACAACCAGTCATCACAAACACTGAAATAAAGAGAAGGGTTTGAATCTTTTAACCCTTGGAGGATACATGTATTCACTTACTAGATCTTGAGAGACTGGCTCAAGATATTTTCTGGAGGTTTTAACACTTTAAGCACCAAAGACGAATATAGCAGAATTTGCAAACAACATAGATCTTGATGAGGCAGCTCATAATGAGCCGCCTCATCTAGATCTACACTGTTTGCCCTCTAGTCCTTCAATTCTCAATATGAAATAGCTTGGACAAGGCATTTTTTGAAATTTTGCTGACGTAAATTTTGTCGTCTGCTTTTGGCGCTTAGAGGGTTAAGCCACTATCTATTGGCTTTAAGATATTATCTACCACCTCTCAATTTTATATGGAGGCTCCACTTACTGTTTTAAGGCCTCCAGATTGATAGAGTGGCCTCAAGATAGTATATACTGGTCAAGATATTACCTACTATTCTGAAGAAGATATCAAGCAACTGCAATATATTATCTGTTGGCCTCACTTTATTATCTAGTGACTGCAAAATATATTCCACTGGCTAGCGACCAAAAACATTATCTATTAGCTAAAGATTAGGTCTTACTACATTATCTAGTGGCCTCTAGATATTATAAAGATCAGTGATCTCAAGACACATCAGAGAGGCCTAAAGATATCATATAGTGTTGCCTAGATATCATAATGAGGTATTCAAAGATAATACATGTATGTTGAGGCCTCAAGATGAAATAAAAAATATACGTCCTTCTGGGATTCATGTATGTAGTCAAACTGCTCTTACAGTCAAACTGCTCCTAATGGCCACCTCCTAATGGCCAGCAAAAACCTCACTTAAAAGGCCAAAATCTCATATCCCAAAGCAGAATTTTCAGTGTAAATTGACCAGTATTAACCAAGCACCTGCTTTAAGCAAGCAGTTTTGGCTCTCCCTTGGGTGCTTGCATAAGGCAAAACCTTTCATTCCGCACAAACTGTGGCTAGCGCTCCTGACTTCAGATCATAGGGTTGTGGGTTCGAATCCTGCTGAAGGTGCTAGAGGTAAGAGCAACTTCACCTTTAAATATTTCTACAGTCCCATGAAACATGCTCTTCCTCTGGTATATTGTACAACCCTTCTTTATGTCACAGTGTTCCATATAGGTAGAGTCAGGTAACTTCGGACAGCCGGTAAATCCGGGCAGTGACATTGTTTCCTTTATATGTCAGTTGTTTGGAATTAAAACAAAATGAGCCGCCTCATCTGGATTTTCACTGTTTGCAATGGTACGTCCGAATTTATCTGCTGTCGGAAGTTACCCGACTTGACCTTAGTAGGCAAGGATATGCAAGATGGGTGGGAGGCTGTGATTTTTCAGGACTTTTTTTTTTAAAAAAAAAACTCTTCAAGAAAGCACAAACACTGTCAAATTTAGGAACACAATGTTTCATAAAGATAATATCAGAAATTAAACCAGACATAAAAGCAAGTTATGTCTGGTTTAATTCTGATATTGTCTTTATGAAACAGTGCGTTCCTTCATTGTGTTCGTGCTTTTATGAAGAGATGCTTTAGCACAAATTATGCTAGCTTGTTATACAGCCTTTTCCAATGCATGCCAAACAGCTCATTTCATGCAATTTTTATTCATACTGTTCATATGAAATGTATTGTACTCATAATGTCATGTAATGCTATGCTAATGAGTTATGCAAAAAACCTTTATCTAATTTTGAGAATTCTTATTTTCTTGTTCCAGAGCCAGAACTGCTGCATCAGTGCATTGTCTCATCACAAACAATTAAAGTCAATTGCATGTTGTAACAACTGAGCAGCAATCCCAGAAAAGATACGTCAGCAATCCACAGCAGAAAAAAAAATGTAGGCCAGCAAAGTTTTACAGCCTGATCAAGCTCCACTGCCTGCTTTACATACCATAAAGGCCCTAAAATTGCGGACACCCAAAAGTCGGATAATTATTGTTCGAAAAATCTCAGAAAGTGGAATTTACACATAATTATGCATCCAAATCATGCTTAGTGAATGGCAAACCTTGTAGACGCTGATCAAACTGCTCCTCGAAGAGCAGTTTGATCTGGGTCTACAATGTTTACTCAGACATGTCTGTCTGAATATTTAGGGTCATTACTGTATATTCTTCAAGATTAGCATTGCTACCAATTAAGTATATACAGTATCGTGATACTTTGATTTTTATCTATACCAGCGATCTTGTCTATAAGATTAATTTTGTTCAGTCGATGTTTAGCAGATATTTTTTTATTATTATTTTGTACTCAAAGGCTGAAACCGTGCTGATTCTGACCAGACTGCCCTTTTACTACCTCAGCCATGCATAAATGTCCAATTACAAAAGGTAAATATGGTACATCGATAACCTCACACACCAATCATGATAAAGAGAGATATTGCATCCTGATCAAGATATCCAGATAAAAACCTATGGGTGTGATTCAATTTTTTTCTCCTCTTTGTTTTGACAAAAAAATATTGAACCACAAGTGGGCCAGAGCAAGGCCATTTTGTTAAGACCTCATGGAGAAAGACAGTGCTCCAGATAAGAAGGGGTAACAGGGATGATTTAGGGATAATTTTCCTTATTTTCCCATTAAAACATATACTGTGACCCTGTATGTTTTTGTTGAGAAATAAGAAAAATTATCTCTGAATTATCCTTGTTACCCCTTCTTATCTGGAGCTTTGGAGAAAAAGAGAGAGAGAGAGAGAGGGAGAGAGAGAGTTTTCATCTCTAAGGTGAGATAATTTCACCCCTGAAGCTGCCTAATGCCAATGTCAAGTTATCAGAGGTGTGTAGATGCTCATTTATGGTGCAAAATATCACAACTTATTTGAGACTGCTGGTTGAACAGAAAAACAGTGCAGCACTGAGCTGACTGCACCTTGTACCATGCCTCAGTTAGATCAGGGCAGCAGGGGCACTTATATGTAAATCTGGTGCAACACTATTTGCAATGTCCTAATAATTAGAGTTTTGACAGCAGGCCCATATAATGGGGGTAATTTTAACCATAAGTGAACACTATGTTGAGAGTTGCCCTATGATCTTTCATAATAACACTTTAAGCACCAGTGACGAAAATAGCATAATTTGAAAACAGCGTAGATCCTGATGAGGCGGCTCATAATGAGCCACCTCATGTAGATCTACACTGTTTGCCCTCTAGTCTTTGAATTCTCAATATGAAATCTCTCTTGGACAAGACATTTTTTTTACTTTTTGCTGACGTAAATTTTGTTGTCTGCTTTTTGATCTTTCATAATACTGTGAGTCAGCCACTTCAATCATCAAATAAGGTGTGAGCCTGACAGGACAGACAAGGTACCTTATACCAGTGCTGAAAAGGAAGACTCAGACCAGATGGTGCATCTGCACAGTCTGATCAAATTGTCCAGTTCACAGTGACAGCCACCAATCCGAAGAAAAGCTATAAAAATATCGGGAAAGAGTATAAATAAACAATAATTTCAGTCAGCACTGCCCCTGTAAGATAAATGGCCTGTTTTATATACTCTTTACTTGTCTCTTAATGTATATCAAATTACTCTTCAAGGATTTTTTTTCTTCATGAAAACAAAGCCAAAGAGGACAAACATACAAAGAAAAATTGACATCAGCCGTGTTTGTATCACATACGCCCAGTCTGATCAGAGTCTACACTGTCCACATGGAGGTAACTTAGGCCCTTAGCGAAGAGTCTAATCGGACTGGGCGTATGCCCAGTCTGATCTGAGTCTACAGTGGGTGCACAACCACCTTGTTGGTTTTCTCGTGTGGCGGCTCATTTTGTGTTTGTATCACATATAATTGTGTCTTCGAGAACTCAACAACAATCAGAATTATACAAAAGTGTCCTAAAATGTCACTGCTAGTACATTATTCAATAGCAAGGGAAAAAAGTTTACTTTAGAATTGGGACCAGTAAAATATATTAAACAAAATTAAGCAAGCTCTCTCCCTCCTCTCCAAGACCCACTTAAAATTCATCTTGATTTCTCGACTGTAACTGGAAAATACACATTAACCCTTAATGCGCCAAAAAGCAGATAACAAAATTTAGGTCTGCAGAAATTTCAAAACTGTTTTGTCCAAGCTATATCATATTGAGAATTCAAAGACTATAGGGCAAAAAGTGTAGAATCAGATGAGGTGGCTCATTATGAGCCACCTCATCTGGATCTACACTGTTTGCAAATTCAACAATTTTTCATTTTTGGCGCTTTAAGGGTTAAACCAAAGACTTTTGTTTGTCTGCAGCTTTCATCTCAATGTTTAGGGAATCTGATAACAATGATAATTGTTATTTCTTAAATATTTAAGTACCTATGGCAAGTATATTTATCAAATGATCAAGTATCCCAGCTGATTTACCGTAATGAGCCTAAATAATATGATAACCTTTACCAACTTAGTATAATAAATAGCAAATTTGAATACAAAAGTGCCAAAAGAAAGGCCTTGATCAGACTGCTCCTGTAGCAGTCTGATCTGGGTCAACACTATTTGCCCTGACACTTCCGTCCAAATATGAACGCTGATGAGAAGATGGTTTTTAGGACAGTCATCTGAATAACAATCAATAGGAAATGAAATTTTAATCAACTTCAAGGCTTGAAATATTGAACAAGGAAGCCAATAAGATGCTTGATATAAACAGTCAATGCCAAGCTGACTACACACAGTCAGCCTTCCTTATAATGGCATTTATTACAATAGCAAAATTCTTTCTAACATAATTTTTATATGTGTATATGCATCCAACGGCTTTTTTCTCTCCAAAATATGCATTCTTTTCAACTGCATCACAGAGCTCCAGATAAGAGGGGGTATTGAAGATGATTCGAAGATAATTTTTCTTATTTATCAACGAAAACATATGTTGTGACCCCCTCATTAGAGCCGTCTCAGCGAGACGGTTCTAATGATGGGTCACAACTTATGATTTTATGGAAAAATAAGGAAAATTATCCCTAAATTATCCCTGTTACCCCTTCTTATCTGGACCACTGCAATCAGCATGTTTGGGAATAAATGCCATAATCATGGTCATTGTAAAGAGAACCCACTGTATAATAGTGAAAACCCTGAACAGATAGTGCGTACCTTGCCAGATGTGAAAAAAGTATCTGAGCCCCTGAACAGGATCCACACAAACCGACCTGTGATGACTGAGATCACCAAACACACTAAAAATTCGAACCTAAAATCTGTGATTGACTGACTGGGGCACTTCCTACCGTGGCACTTCCTGGCTATCTTCATGTTTATTTTTCATGTTAACTCTTTAAGCGCCAAAAAGCAGACGACAAAATTCACGTCTGCAAAATAAAAAAAATGCTTTAATGAGAATTCAAAGACTAGAGGGCAAACAGTGTAGATCTAGATGAGGTGGCTCATTACAAGCCACCTCATCAGGATCTACATTGTTTGCGAATTCCACTATTTTTATCACTGGCACTTAAAGTTTAAATATGTGTCAAAAAGGCAGACAACAGGATCTACTTTATCATAATGAGAATTCAAAGACCAGAGGGCAAACAGTGTGGATCCAGATGAGGCGCCTCATTATGAGCAATCTCACTTGATCTGCGGCACTGTTCCCAAATTCATCAATTTTCATTTTTGGGGCTACAAGTGTTAAAATCATTCTCTAACCTGTTGATAAAGAATCACACCCATGATCAAACAATTCTCCGAGGGGAGTGTTTGTGTTGGTTCGCCGGGCCTGTTTACCATCTATAGCATCTAAAGACTGGTACACAAATAAACCGAGGGCACAACATAGGTACACCCATCTTGGAGCCTGAAAAGAGAATGGACTTTGCACAAGCCATCAACTTATAACACATGATACCCCAAATGACCATTCAGTTCTCAAAGTGTAGTGTGTTCTAAATGCCAGTTGTGCTTTAAGCTTTTAGCTACCATAGACATTGTAATCAAGCCCAAAAACTGTCTCAAAAAGCAGTGATATGTGAAATGATGTCAGTTTCCAATTTTGCCACGTTATAATGTCAATACCTCAATTCTATAACCTATTCATAATGCTAACACCTGCTTCATCTAATCTATATACAACAAGGAAAATCAGTTGGATTTCTTCATTTTTCTTTGGCAAGTTGAATAATTTCAGTCTATCAGTATTTTCTAACACAGCAAAAGTTAAACATGAGTACTGGCTAATTATACCGAACCAGTGACTATAAATTGTACTTATGCTTAAGACAGATGGCCAGTTTCAGAAGAAGCAAATCTGTCATTTAAATTTTGTATACCTTCTCGATGGGGGGGGGGGGGGGGGCAACTCTTAAAGGTAAGAATTTGCTCCTTTTGGAGCAAATTCTTTCCTTTAAGTGTAGACCCCTTTTTGGAAGGGTTTGTCACCGGGGAAGCAAATATATATACATGTATAGGAAATCACAAAATTGTCTCTCTCTCTGTAAAAATGTCAAGGAACTATTGAGATGTATTCATGCACCTTAAATGAAGCAAATGTGCATATCCGGTTTTGAACATCTGAAATTCTGATAAAGTTATTTTGCATAATTTCACCATATATGGTCTCTTGTATAAATCATTTACCACAATGATTCTTAATATTCAGACACTACCCCTATTTCTATATTGGACACTTCAAATTTCAAAAATCTACAAACCCTAGCTATAAAGGGTTAACTAACAAAGCTGTTGGCAAACTGTGCAAATGCTGACTTAACTGTTCCTTAGCATCTGGGTTTACACTGTCAAGCAGGCTGTCTAAATATCAAAGTTAATTATGGTAGTGTTAACAATTTTAAAATAAGGATTTGGTTGCTTATTGTTCACTTGCATCACTGAAGCATAAAGACTAGGAAAAGTATTTCCTTTCAGTGTTGAGTTAAATGGTCTGTTTCAGTCAGCCTGCTATGATTTGATATACCAAATTTACCTTATATACTGGGACACCAGTGCTCTAGATAAAAATGGGCAAAAGGATAATTTAAGAATAATTTTCCTTATTTTCTATAAAAACATATGTTGTGACCCCTCATTTGAACAATCTCGCTGGGCCAGTTGTAATAAGGGGTCACAACATACGTTTTTAAAGGAAAATAAGGAAAAGGCTCACAGCCTTTATTTATGGAAATTAAGGAAAAGGCTTGCTGAGACATTTCTAATGAGGGTTTTTAATGATGGGACCTAGAAAAGAAATCTCTGAATATCTCGATACCCCTTCATATCTGGAGCTGTAGTGTCTGACACCATAATCCAGTTTTGAAAAATGTATTGCCATTATTATAAAACTGCTGGAAAAGAAAGCAAAAAGAACAGACACTGATCAGATTGCTTTAAGCAGACCACCTCTATGAATAGTGTGAAAATGGGTATACAGAATCCAGCTAAGAACTCCCAAATAGGGAAAAGTTCTGCAACATTTATATATTTCAGGGAAGATTTTGGATTTTCCCTATATGTTCTGCTCAAAATAGGGCAAAGCAGAAGTCAGCAGCGGCTGAGCCAGGTAATTTTTTCCCAAGTCACCCTCTATGCTTTCCCACATGCAATGTACTACAGCATTGGCAATTTCATTTTAGAAGCAAAGATTATGCCTGATGACTCACAGTCTAACTATCCAAAATGGGGCTAAATGTTGAAAAATAACTGCAATAAAAGTGACAAGATCATTACATCATCCTGCAGAGGCAGAATACACAAAGTTTGATGAATGTAGACCTTACCCTTACTCAGATATGGACATAACGCTACTGGCGCACAAAAAATGGCTAAGTCATCAGACTGTGAAATGTAGGTCATGGTCATAAAGTGACATAAAGGTTATTTCTATCCTATGGAGGAGCATATGCAGAGTTTGATGACAAAAGGTTATCACTAAGAAATATTCAAACTGGCTGACACAAATTATATTCCCTGGAATGAAAAACTGACAGCTGTATTACACCAGCCAAGAGCATCCTACCAATTCTTTCAAAAATATTAGAAAAACATATTCATGACTCACTAATGGACTTTCTTATACATTTTGAACTTTTGCATAAAACTCAGTCTGGATTTAGGCCAAACCATTCTTGTGAAACAGCTCTTTTAGGAATGATAAACAGTTGGCTGGAAGCTATTAACAGTGGAACGATGATTGGAGTTGTAATGGTTGATTTTAAAAAAGCTTTTGATCTTGTTGATCATAAAGTTCTATTAAAGAAAATGAAACATTACAAACTATCTGATGATTCACTTTCATGGTTTTCGTCATACCTACTCAACAGGAAACAAAAAGTTTCAATTAATAATACTGCATCAGATGATGCCTATATACTAGATGGGGTACCACAGGGCTCAATTCTTGGGCCCCTGCTATTTATAATGTTTATTAATGACTTGCCCCTGTACACAAATTCTGTACACACAGATATGTATGCAGATGACACTAACTTATATGTTAGCGGAGAGTCTAAATCAGCAATTGAAAGAAATCTCCAAACCGCACTAAACAGCTTATCTACCTGGTGTAAATATAATGGTATGCTTTTGAATACCTCAAAGACAAAAGTCATGCTGATTACCACTTATCAAAAAAGATCAAGTCTAACTTCTGAAAATTTAGTTCTGCATTACAATAATTATGATTTAAATACAATTACCAGTGACAAAATACTTGGCATTTTCGTTGACAATAATCTCACTTGGTCTACCCATATTGACAAAATGTGCAAAAAAATATCAGCAAATTTATGGCTGCTGTCAAATATCAAAGAATTTTTATCTATTGAGCACAGAACTACTTTCTATAAAACATACATTCAACCCCACATAGATTATTGTAACATTGTTTGGGGCGGCACCACTCAGTTGAATCTGAACAGAATTTTTCGTCTGCAAAAACGTGCATGCAAAATAATTATGGATTATAATGTAGAAAATATTTCTGAGTGCATGCAAAAATTAAAAATACTAACTGTGTTTGAAAGACTATATCTGAGGAAAGCAAAATTTATGTATAACATTGCCAATTCAGCAATGCCAAGCTACATTAATGAAATGTTTCAACAAAGAACAGCACAGGAAAATTTACCATTATTAAGATCCTCAACATCACAAAATTTTATTCCTCCCAGGCCAAATAAAGAAATATTTAAGCAAAGTTTTGCATATTCAGGACCCATTATTTGGAACAGCCTACCAGAAAGCTTAAAATCCTGTAGTACTCTTAATTCATTTCATTGCAATTTTATTAAATGGATGAAAGGTCAATAAGTAACCTCTTTCACTGTACCTTATGTTCGTTTATATCATGTATTATATATATGGTGTGAATATGTATGCTATTTCAGTGTTAGCTCTAAATATGATGTGTGTCTGAATTTGCAAACAGAACTTAGTGTTTTTGTACTCTTAATACTTCCTGCTCTGCATTGTCTACAGACAGAGAGACATTACAGAACAGAAAGAATTAAACTGCCACTTTGTGTAAATAGTGTAGTTGTCAATAACTTGGATGCTTTTTGAGCCGATATAGTCTAATTAAGTTTTTAATTTTTTGATTGTGCAAGTTTGTTTACCAGTTGGTGTGTGTGTGTGCACAGCATGTCCTTTCAAGTTTTTATAGTATGGTGTTTCAGACATAGATTACATCATCATGGCATCCACCTTTTGTATCGGGGTGTGTTGCGCATACTGATGGTATTGTTCTGAGCTTACCATGGCCGGTACGGTGGCTGGTGGGACTCACACAGTTGAAGAGGGAGTTCTCGGGATGACAATGTATATTTATTCAGAGATCGTTTTTTTGTGTGTGTGTGTGTGTGTGTTTTCAAATATGTACATATATTATTGTTCTTTGTATCATGTCACTATATATATGTGTTTAGAGAGTAGTAGAGGGCCTCATGGAAGATTAGTTTGTAACTAAATGTGTTACCCTCTGTAAATAAAGACTATTATTATTATTATTATTATTATCAAACAGAGCTTCCAAGTACCTCTATAGGCTTTGTATTTCAGGTCTTTAGGCAAACTTTTATTTCATTGGTCAAAGAGATCAAAGAGCAATTTCTCTAGGCTCATTAGCTCCCACTGTTACATCAAGATGCTGACCCTGCTGAGAGTTTTATTGCCTCCTGCCACAACATTAATAAATTTGAGCCCCGATACGAGAAAGCCAACAATGTGGTTGTGCTCCAAGCATAGACTCAGATCAGCCTGGGCATCCGCCAAGTCTAATCAGACTCTTCCCTAAAGCTAGTATCTCACTGGGATGCGACAACTGGCGACTAGTTTAAGACAAAGATTTGCGATAAAATCCGCGAATTTGCGACATTTTTCATATTTGGGTCTCACTGAAATGGTGATTACGACATATTTGCGAGTGTCGCGCGAATGTCGTACGATTATCTCATGAATCTTGCCCAAATTCGCCTGGAGTTCGCACACACGTCGCGCGACGTTCGTGAGACACTCGTGCGACGTTCGCACAATAAAATTGCGATTAGTTCTCACGTGCGACTGTGTCACGATACTCTCGCGAACGTCGCACGACTGTCGTGCGAAGGTCGCGCAACAGTCGTACGATGATTTTGCGAGAAAATGAGAACCTATTGACATTCCAGCAATTTTTTAATCATCAGACGTCAGAAAGATAGATATTGTGTTTTATCATAAAATATGGGATCTCAGCCAGTACATTCTGGTGGGAATCTTTTCATGACTACTGTTTCTCACTCTCAATGCCCAGTTTCTTTTTCTTCCTTGTTTCACCCGTCAGAGAAACCGTGGGAGCTCCCGAGCTCTCGTCGTCGGAGGGAACAGGAGCTGGGACTGTTTCGGCTTCCTGTGTTGTGGTTTGATGGGCGGGTGCAGTGGCAGCCCTATCCCTACCTCGCCCTTTTCTGACCTTTGCTGGCATGATGCCCATGTTGGAACTGAATGAGTGCAAACTGTTTGCGAGAAACATAATTGTCCGAGTCACGTGGGACGAAAATACGAACCATTCAGGACACTTTTGCGACATTGCGAGTAATTTAAGACACTCGCACAATAGTCGTAAGATATTCGTACGAATGTCTCACGACGTTCGCGCGAAAGTTACTCAGTTTTATTTGCTCGCAATTCAGTCGCGGAACTGTCTTATTTATGTCGCAATTTGTTCGCAATATAGTCTTATTTATTTCGCAAATTTTTTCGTGTTCACGGTCATTGCGACTCGCCGGAAACTAAATTGCGATGTGTCCGCGACGTGTTCGCGACACCCGCGATGACTTTGCGACTATGTTGCGACTATATTGCGAGAAATTTTGTCGCATAAAAAAGTTTTACATGTAAAACTTTTTTGTGCGACAATGCGAACCATTTGCGCCAGTTTGCAACTAATGCGAGGATATTGCGAATCGCTGCGAACGTTTCAAGACAGTTTTGAGACTCATCCGCGAATGCAATTCGCAATCAGTCGCAAACTGTCGCATCCCAGTGAGATAGGGGCTTAAGCGCTTAAAGGTAGCCAAGGGTCCAAGCTACCTCCATGCTGACAGCAAAGACTCTGATCAGGATGGGCGGATGCTCAGGCTGATCTGAGTCTGCGCTGACCACATAACCACTTTGTTGGTTTTGTCGTGCCGTGGCTCATTATTATTATCAGACTGTGTATTACCAGAACTGTATTTTGCTTGCAGAAACAAAGCTGGATAGAATACACATTTTCCATTAAAAGGATTAAAATTGGAAATAACAACAAAAATATAATAATAAGTCTTAAGTGATAGTCATTGTTGCTGAGTGTTTCCATGTTACAATTACGTATGCACTGGTTATGAACTGTGTCATGAGTAAACTTGTCTTCAGGGTTTCTGACCTGATAAGACACACACTAGCCTGCTTAGACGCAGAGACCAGCCAAAGGCTTGTAATTTGAAATTAAGAAACTAAGGTGATTATACTATCTATGCAGTGAACAATTAAGGCACCGATCAGCCTGCGTGGATGTGCAGCTGATCTGGGCCTTTTGTTCTGCCTATGCAAAAAGCAGGGTTTCTTATGAGAAATTACTTCTAAGGAGATACTATAAAACAGCTAGCTTATCTCATCTTAATGACTTGCCACATTCCTGACTGACCGCTCTGCTTTGATATAATTAGATAAGGTTGTAAAGGAGTCTGGAGAAACTGACCAATCAGCTAACTTTTTGCCTAAAGACCTGAAATTATACCTCAAATCTCTGTGTGATGCGCTACTTGACCAGCTTAAATACTCCCATAATATGAGATATTGAGTATTCTGACGTCCATATTTTACTTTTCTATAATTCATATTGATATTTACATTTTAACCGTCATTAAATTACCGATAAATGAAAATGAAAGTAAAAATGAAAATGTCAAAATAAAAATATCCTTTTACTTTTATTTGATAATCTGAGTCATTTCAGATGTATTCCCCTTTGGTCAGGTCGTTTCGGGGTGGGTTTTTGCGGTCCAATGGGGTACATATCGTTTTGGCCTCGGCCATCTGAAAGTGATCTAGATAGATAAATAGACAGACAGGCGGCATGCATGCAGAAAGACACAGATACAGCTGTAAAGCAATTTCTGATTTGAATAAATCAATAAATATTGTCAGACTATATAAACTAAGTTAGGGAAGCCTTTTTAATCTCTTATAACAGTACCAAAATGACCCACTAAAACTGAGCCATAATGACCCACCCCTGAAACTAGGCCGAAATGGCCCAAACTGAAACAACATGACTGAAAGGAAATAAGACAGAAACTAGTCAGGGTTAAAATGGGAAAAAAAGACAGAAATAACTGGTCACAGGTTACATGTGAGGGAGCTCATAAACTGTTTTACCGAAAACTGGGGTGCACCAATGGACTGACGCTCAGCGCCCCGTTACTGCGGCTATGGATTCGTTCCGCTGAGGTGCAGGGACAACGTTGATTGAGTGAGTGAGTGAACTCGGGTTTAACGTCCCACAAACAACGAGGTCATATGGAGACGGGACCTCGGTTTAAAGTCTCATCCGAAAGACCGGAGAAGCGGGGGTTGACAACGTTGATATGAGAATTGAAATACTACTACTGGGGTGCACCAAATAAATAAGCCGCAGAACTATAGGACCAAATAAATAAGCTGCAGAACTATAGGACCAACAAATGAGGTAAACCTCTACTAAAAATCGAGGTCTACCTCTAAAGTATTTTAACAGCTGGGACCAGATTGGGCAACAGACCACCTGTTTATTGGCATCCTGTCTATAAAAGCGTCACTGGTCTTACCTCTTGTCGACCATCTGGACTGTAGATTATGAGAATCAGTGTAGTTAAAACATTCAGAAGTAGCCCAACTAAAGTAATAGTATTAGGAGCCCAAGTCTTTGGTATTTGTTCGACAAGCCATCGCCAAAACACCTGCATCCACGGCTCACATATCGAAGTCCCATGGGCACTGTATTTGTGTTCTTTCAACCGCTTTAACTGACTGCTCGATAAATATTGAGTCGTCATTTTACCAAGATTCTTAAGAACGTATCTGTTTATCTGATCAAGTTGTCTGTACAGTAAAAACTGCTGTATTTCCTTCAGAAATTCAGTCACTTCCCATTTTGTACTCTGACCAACACAACAACAGTGACAAACCGGAAATAAAATATTGACAAAGAGCATGCGCACTTAATCACCGGCACGTCCTACTTTCGGTTTGCAGTGACCGACTTTCTCTCGGTTAAAGGGACAGTGCCGAATATGAAAAGGTCATTAAATATGTGGCGTTGAAAGTTATATTTGTTATCTTGTTGAAAACTGACATAAATTAAAGTAAAACATGTATTTAACTGGAAAAGAATGAAATGGAAAAAAAAGAAATAGAGCTAAATGAAAAAAAAAAAAAAAAAAAAAAAAATCTGAAAATTGAAACAAACAAAAAATAAAATGAAAACATGGAAAAAAAAAAAAAATAAAATAAATAAAAGAAAAAAGAATTTCATGAGAACTCTAGACCTATGCTGAATTTAAGACTCATTTCAAACTTTCTAGTAGGCTACTTTCTAGTATTCTTTGTGGGACTCTTCTCCGCCTCTTCACCTTCAATTTTGTCTTTGTCATCTTTAACACTCCATGTATTGATCAGCATACATGCTGTCAGCAACTGCTGCATGTATTACCTTTAAAATACTGCTGTCAGTGTCTGCTTTTGTATCAGTTTAACTGATGTGTCTGCATTCACTGCTGTCAGTGTCTGCATCATGTAACAGCTTCAATGCCGTCAGTATCTGTCAGTGTCTGCTAAACGGTATAAACTTAACTGATGTATCAGCTTCTTATCACTGCTGTCATTGTCTGCAGTCAGTGTCTACATCATATATCAGCTTCCCGGTTTCATTGCACTCAGTGCCTACATCATGTATCAGCTTCTCTGTTGTCAGTGTCTACTTATGTATCATTTTCATTGCTGTCAATGTCTACATAGATCATATACCAGCTTCTCTCCTGTCACTGTCTAATAATGTATCATTTTCATTGCTGTAAGTGACTACATCATGTATCAGCTTTTCTGCTGTCAGTGTCTGCTTATGAATCATTTTCATCGCTGTCAGTGTCTACCTCATATAAAAGCTTCTCTGCTGTCAGTGTCTGCTTAGGTATCATTTTCATTGCTGTCAGTGAATACATCATATATAAGCTTCTCTGCTGTCAGTGTCTGCTTTTGTATCATTTTCATTGCTGTGAGAAACTAAATCATATATCAGCTTCTCTCCTGTCACTGTCTGCTTATGTACCATTTTCATTGCTGTCATTGTCTACATCATGTGTCAGCTTCTCTGCTGTCAGTGTCTGCTTATGTATCATTTTCATTGCTGTGAGTGTCTACATCATATATTAGATTCTCTCCTGTCAGTGTCTGCTTATGTATCATTTTTATTGCTGTGTGTGTCTACATCATGTATAAGCTTCCATGCTGATAGTGTCTGCTTATGTATAATTTTCATTGATGTATGTGTCTACATCATGTATCAGCTTCTCTGCTGTCAGTGTCTGCTTATATATCATTTTCATTACCGTCAGTATCTACAACATAAATGAGCTTCTCTCCTGTCAGTGTCTGCTTATTTGTCATTTTTATTGCTGTCAGTGTCTACATCATATATTAGCTTCTCTGCTGTCAGTGTCTGCTTATGTATCATTTTCATTGCTGTGAGTGTCTACATCATTTATCAGCTTCTCTGCTGTCAGTGTCTGCTTATGTATCATTTTCACAATTGCTGTCAGTGTCTACATCATGTACCAGCTTCTCTGCTGTAAGTGTCTGCTTATAAGTCATTTTCATTGCTGTGAGTGTCTACATCATCAGCTTCTCTGCTGTCAGTGTCTTCTTATTTATCATTTTCATTGCTGTGTGTGTCCTCATCATATATCCGCTTTTCTGCTGTTAAAGTATGCTTATGTAACATGTTCAATACTGTCAGTGTCTACATCAGCTTCTCTGCTGTCAGGGTCTGCTTATGTATCATTTTCATTGCTGTCAGTGTCTAGATCATCAGCT
The DNA here is from genome assembly GCA_963989385.1 of Ctena decussata. Lineage (NCBI taxonomy): Eukaryota > Metazoa > Mollusca > Bivalvia > Lucinida > Lucinidae > Ctena > Ctena decussata. The sequence continues at coordinate 21,771,260 of OZ022508.1, forward strand.
TCTCTGCTGTCATTGTCTGCTTATGTATCATTTTCATTGCTGTCAGTGTGTACATCATATATAAGCTTCTCTGCAGTCAGTGTCTACTTATATATAATTTTCATTGTTGTCAGTGTCTACATCATATATCAGCTTCACTGCTGTCAGTGTCTGCATATGTGTCATTTTTATTGCTATAAATGCCTACCTCATGTATCAGCTTCCATGCTGTCAGTGTCTGCTTATGTAACATTTTCTTTGCTGTCAGTGTCAACATCATACATCAGCTTCTCTGCAGACAGTATCTGCTTATGTATCATTTTCATTGCTGTCAGTGTCAGCATCATGTATCAGCTTCCCGGCTGTCAGTGTCTGTTTATTTATTTCTTTCATTGCTGTCAGTGTCTACATAATATATCAGTTTCTCCGCTTCAGTGTTTATTATTTTCATTGCTGTGTCTACATCATGTAACAGCTCCTCTGCTGTCAGTGTCTGCTTATGTATCATCTTCATAGCTGTCAGTGTCTTTATTATATATCAGCTTCACTGCTGTCTGTGTCTGCTTATGTATCATTTTCATTGCTGTCAGTGTCTACATCATATATTAGATTCTCTCCTGTCAGTGTCTGCTTATTTGTCATTTTTATTGCTGTCAGTGTCTTCATCATATATCAGCTTCTCTCCTGTCACTGTCTGCTTACGTATCATTTTCATTGCAGTCATTGTCTACATCATGTGTCAGCTTCTCTGCTGTCAGTGTCTGCTTATGTATCATTTTCATTGCTGTGAGTGTCTACATCATATATTAGATTCTCTCCTGTCAGTGTCTGCTTATGTATCATTTTCATTGCTGTCAGTGTCTGCATCATTTATCACATTCACTGCCACAGTGACAGTATCTACATCATGTATCAGCTTCTCTGTGCAAATAATCTGCAAATTCTCAGCTGTTAGTCTTTGCATCATGTATTAACTTCTTTGCTGTCAGTGCCTGCGTCATGTATAAATTTCACTTTTATCAGTGTCTGTTTCATGTATCAGCTATCAGTGTTGGTTTTACACACTCAGTTTCATTGCTGTCAGTTTCTGTTTCTATTATTATTTATATTGCTGTCATTAGCTGCTTCATGTATCAGCTGTACTGCTGTCAATGTTTGCTTCATGAATCAGCTTCACTGCTGTCAGTTTCTACATCGGGTATCAGCTTCTGTGCTGTAGTCTCTAGTTAATGTATCAACTTCATTGATGTTAGTCAGTGTCTGTTTTATGTATTAGCATCACTTACGGCAGTTTCTGCTCCATGTGTCAGCTCAGTTGCTTTCAGTGTATATCAACTTTACTGCTGTAAGCCTCTGCTTCATGTATTATAGCTTCACTGTGGCTAGTTTCTGCTTCATGTATCAGCTTCACTGTTGTTAGTAATATCTGCTTCATGTTTGAACTTCGCCGGTATTCGTGTGTCAGCTTCATTTATCTGCTTTATCGCTGTGCCTACTTCATTTATCAGCTACACGAATGTCAGTGGCTGCAGTTTGTAACAGCTCGACTGATGTTTGTGTCTGCTTCATGTATAATCTTCACTTTTGTCAGTATGTGCATTGTGTATGAACCCTGTTGCCAGTGTCTGCTTCATGCATCAGTCTCACTGCTGTCAGTGTGTGCTTCAGATTTCAACTTTACTGCTGTCAGTGTATGCCGTGAGTGTCTGATTCCTGTATCATCTTTACTGCTGTCATTGTCCGCTTCATGTATAAGCTTTGCTGATGCCAAAGCCTGCATCATGTATCAGCTTCACTGCTGTCAGTGTCAGCTTAATGTATCAGCTTTAGAAATGTAAATGTCTGCCTCATGTATCAGCAGCGTACACTGCTGTGAGTGTAGGCTTCGTGTATCAGTATCTGTATCTCCTCACCGCTGTCAGTGTCTACTTCATGTTTCAGCTTCACTATTGTTACTGTTTACTTCATGTATCAGCTTCACTGATGTCTGTGTCTGCTTCATGTACTTGCTCACTGCTGTCAGTGTGTAAAACAGTTAGCAGATACACAAGTAGACAGTTGTTTCAGTGAAGCTGACACATCAGTGAGGTGAGACCTAAATCAGTGAGACAGACATTTGTAACATTGAAGTTGATACATGAAACAGTGAAGTAGGCACTTGCAATGGTGAAGCCGATATATAAAACAGTGAGCTGGTTGGTTGGTTGGTTGATTTGATGCTTAACGTCCACGGTAAACAACTAAGGTCATGTCGGGACGTTCAGTTAACCTAACCACACTATTCCTGGGCAGGCTTAGACCTCCTAAGCGGTTAACCAGTACTAAGTGCACATACTTTCGCCAGTAACTGACAACTGCCCTTCTTGAATCAGCGAAAGGAGAAAAGAAAGTATGTGGCCAGACCGACAGTGAGCTGAAGTGTATGGCAGTGAAGTAGACATTTGTGACAGTGAAGCTATAATTAGTTTAAACCTTAAGCACCAGAAAGCAGGAGACAAAATTTAAGTTTGCAAAATTTACACAAGAGGGCCATGAGGCCCTGAAACACTTGAGTATGGTGGCCATGTAGGTCATCTGACCTAGACCGCTTGAATAAATTTTCGTTTGACTAGGGCCGTTTGAACAAATTTTCGTTCCCTTGCCCCCTAGAGCCTCTACATGAAATTTGGTTACAACTTGCCAAGTGGCTTTTGAGGAGAGGTAATAAGAGAAACCAGGGTCAATGGTCAAAGAATGACCTTGACCTGTTGTACGTGTACATTTTCATGAACTTATTAAGATGACTGTATATACCAATTTCCAGGTCGAAATCTTCAACAGTTTCCATGAAATCATTATCTTCTAGCATTTCCCCATACAAAAAGCACCAGAAAGCAAACTGACCTTGCCGTACAAAAGGTCAAGGTCAACCCAAGGTCATAATTTGAGCAATCTTGGTAGTACTTTCGTACCCGATGCTACATCCCAAGTTTCAAGGCAATTGTTCCATTGGTTCTGGAGAAGAAGATTTTTAAAGGTTTTTACCATATATGGCATGGTGGCCATGTTGGTCATGTGACTAGGACCATTTAAACAAATTTTCGTTTCCTTGCCCCCTAGAGCCTCTACATGAAATTTGTTTACAATCTGCCCTATGGCTTTTGAGGAGATGTGTGAAATTGTCGCAATATGAGAGAGACAAGGGTCAAAGAATGACCTTGACCTCTTGTATGCATAAATTTTCATGTACTCATTAAGATGACTGTATATACCAATTTTCAGGTCAAAATCTTCAACAATGTCCAAGAAATCTTATGTTCTAGCATTTTCCCATATAAAGCACCAGAAAGCAAATTTGACCTTGCCGTAAAAAAGGTCAAGGTCAACCCAAGGTCATAATTTGTACAATCTTAGTAGTACTTGTGTACCCGATGCTACATACCAAGTTTCAAGGCCATCGGCCCATTGGTTCATGGGGAGAAGGTTTTTAAAGCTTTTTAGCATATATGGGCATGCCGGCCATGTCGGTCATGTGACTAGGACCGTTTGAACAAATTTTCATTCCCTTGCCTCCTAGAGCCTTTACATGAAATTTGGTCACAATTGGCCCAGTGGCTTTTGAGGAGATGTGTGAAATTGTGGCAATACAAGAGACCAGGGTCAAAGGTCAAAGAATGACCTTGACCTCTTGTATGCATAAATTTTCATGTACTCATTAAGCTGACTGTATATATCAATTTTCAGGTCAAAATCTTCAACAGTTTCCAAGAAATCTTATGTTCTAGCATTTTCCCATATAAAAGCACCAGAAAGCAAATTTGAACTTGCCGTAAAAAAAGTCAAGGTCAACCCAAGGTCATAATTTGAACAATCGTGGTAGTACTCGGGTACCTGATGCTACATACCAAGTTTCAGGGCCATCAGCCTATTAGTTCTGGAGAAGAAGATTTTTATAGGTTTTTACCATATATGGGCGTGGCGGCCATGTTGGTCATGTGACCAGGACCGTTTGAACAACTTTTCGTTCCTAAGTCCCCTAGAGGCTACATATGAAATTTGGTTACAATTGGCCCAGCGGTTTCAGAGAAGAAGTCGTTTGAAATTGTGGACGGACGGACGACAGACGACGGACGGACAACGGAGCCTTACCATCCTATAAGCTCCCCCGGAGCCATTGGCTCAGGTGAGCTAAAACAAGAGGGCCATGAGGCCCTGAATCGCTCACCTGAACAATTGGCAAAGTGGCTTTTTCTTATGTTTTGAAATTGTCAAAATATGAGTCTTGGGTAAAAAGTCAAAGAATGACCATGACCTATTGTACTCATAAATCTTCATGTACTCATTAAGGCAACCATATATACCATTTTTTAGGCAAAACTTTCCATGAAATCTTATGTTCTAGCATTTTCCCATATTTGACCATGCCGCAAAAAAAAGTTAAGGAAAAACCGAGGTCATCATTTGAACAGTCTTGGTAGTACTCTAGTACTCCATGCTACTTACCAAGTTTCAAGGCCATTGGTGTATTGGTTCTGGAGAAGAAAAAATATTTAAGGTTTATACCATAAATGGGTATGGTGGCCATGTTGGTCATGTGACCTGGACTGTTTGAACAAATTTTCGTTCAATCAACCCCTGGAGGCTCTATATGAAATGTGATTACAATTGGCCCTTTGCCTTTTGAGAAAATGTTTGAAAATGTCAAAATATGAGAGATCTGGGTCAAAGGTCAAAGAATGACCTTGACCTCTTGTACTCATAATTCTTCATGACCTCATTAAGACAACTGTATATACCAATTTTTAGGCCAAAACTTCCCATGAAATCTTATGTTCTAGCATTTTCCCATATTTGACCTTGCTGTAAAAAGGTCAAGGTCAACCAAGGTCATAATTTGAACAATCTTGATAGTACTGGAGTACCCAATGCTACATACCAAGTTTCAAGGCCACTGATCAATTGGTTCTGGAGAAAAAGATTTTGAAAGGTTTTTACCATATATGGGCATGGTGGCCATGTTGGTCATGTAACCCAGACCATTTGAAGAAATTTTCATTTCCTCGACCCCTGAAGGCTCTATATAATATTTGGTTACAATTGCCGCATTGGCTTTTAAGGAGAAGTTTGAAATTGTCAAACTATTCTGAGAATTCAGGGTCAAAGGTCAAAGAACGACCTTGACCTCTTGTAGTCATGAATCTTGATGTACACATTAAGATGACTGTATTTACCAATTTTTAGGCCTAAATCTTCAAAACTTTCGATGAGTTCTTATGTTCTAGCATTTTCCCATATTTGACCTTGCTGTAAAATGGCCAAGGTCACCCCAAGGTCATCATTTTGAACACTCTTGATAGTACTGGAGTACCCAATGTACATACCAAGTTTCAAGGCCATCAGTCAATTGGTTCTGGAGAAGAAGATTTTTTTAGGTTTTTACCATATATGGGCATGGCGGCCATGTTGGTCATGTGACCTGAACCATTTGAACACATTTTCATTCCCTCATACCCTGGAGGCTCTATATGAAATTTGGTTACAATAGGCCGAGTGGTTTTTGAGAAGATTGCTTGAAATTGACAAAATATGAGAGCTCAGGGTCAAAGGTCAAAGAATGACCTTGACCTCTTGTACTCACCTCTTGTACTCACAAATCTTCATTGTACTCATTAAAGATGACTGCATATACCAACTTTTAGACCTTAATCTTCAAAACTTTCCCTGATATCTTAAGTTCTAGCATTTTCCCATATTTACCTTGCCGTAAAAAGGTCAAGGTCAACCCAAGGTCATAATTTGAACAATCTTGATAGTACTCGAGTACCCAATGCTACATACCGAGTTTCAAGGCCATCAGTCAATTGGTTCAGGAGAAGAAGATTTTTCAAGGTTTTTACCATATATGGCCATTGGTGGCCATGTTGGTCATGTGACCTGAACCATTTGAACAAATTTTCATTCCCTCATACCCTGGAGGCTCTATATAAAATTTGGTTTCAATTGGCCCAGTGGCTGTTGAGAAGATTGTTTGAAATTGTCAAAATATGAGAGTTCTGGGTCAAAGGTCAAAGGGACAAATCTGTACCCTCTAATTACAGGCCGATCACCCTATTAAGCATATTAGGGAAAACCATGGAACCCTGTGTCCACAAATATTTATATAATTTTGTTATTACCAATCAAATTCTTACACCATTCCAGTCAGGCTTTGTACGGGGTGATTCAACAACATATCAATTGATTCATACTTACCACACATTCTGCGAATCTGTAGACAAGGGCAAAGAAGTAAGGACAGTATTCTGTGACATCAGCAAGGCCTTCGACAGAGTCTGGCACAGGGGTCTACTTCATAAGTTATCATGCATTGGTTGCTCTGATAAAATTTTCGGGTCGTAAACAACGCGTCGTTTTCAATGGGCAGGCCTCTGACTGGACCTCCGTTCAGGCAGGAGTTCCCCAGGGGTCAATTCTTGGACCCCTCCTGTTTCTCCTATATATAAATGATATTGTAAGCGACATTGGATGCCCCATTCGACTATTCGCAGATGACACCAGCTTGTACATCATAGTAGATACTCCGCCTATAGCCGCAAATTTCTTAAACTCTGACCTACGTACAATTAGTAACTGGGCTGAAAATTGGCTGGTTTCATTTAATGCAAGCAAAACAGTTTCTATGACAATCTCAAGGAAAGTAAATCCGCCTCAACATCCATCTTTATTCATGAATAACGTGCAACTGACAGAAACAGACACTCACAAACATGTAGGTATTATATTCTCCAAATCTTGTACATGGTCCCAGCATATCGAAAATATAACTAATAAAGCATGGACAAGATTGAATCTCATGAGAAGCTTAAAGTTTAGAATAAGCCGCACGGCCCTAGAACGCATGTACATATCTTTTATTCGACCTGTTCTTGAATACTCTGACTCAGTTTGGGACAATTGCTCAACAGAAACAAAGAAACAACTAGATGCAGTGCACGTAGAAGCGGCTAGAATTATTACAGGAGCAACTAAACTGTGCAGTATAAATAAACTTTTCTCAGACATTGGTTGGGATTCGCTCCAAAGTCGCCGGAATAAGCATAAACTCGTTATCTTTTATAAGATTTTGAATGGTTTAACTCCTAACTATCTTTCTGACTGTCTACCTCCTTTGGTGCAAGAAACTACAACATACAATCTGAGAAACTCAAATGATATCCAAACTCTTCAGGCTCATACGAACTTATTCTACAACTCTTTCTTTCCCTCAACTATTCGAGCTTGGAACACTCTCCCTGAGGATACTAAACTAGCCACTTCTGTCGCATCTTTCAAATATCGTTTAAATCGAGATTTAAAAAAAACTCCAAGATACTATAATGCTGGTACGCGAATTGGCCAAATACTCCAAGCAAGAATGAGAATGGAATGTAGCTCACTTAACTCTCATCTTTATAGGAAAAATATAGTTCCAGATCCTTCCTGTCAATGTGGAGGTTTCGAAAGTCCACATCATTTCTTTTTCTGCTGTCCTAAGTATACAGCCGCTAGAAACAGATACTTACCAAGCGATATTCATAGATATAATTCTCACGATTTTTTGTTTGGAAAGGATAGTATGACAAACCATGAAAATGAAACCCTTTTTTTAAAGGTACAAGATTATATCATTAAGTCAGGAAGATTTATTCCATAGCTTACGTCTCTTTTGCTCCAGCTCAGTATATTGAACATTCATTTACTAGTCTAGTTCTAAATTCATGGTGTCACTTAATCTTCTGCCGTGGGAGTGCAACTTAAGTAATAATCGGTCAAATGCTTTATTCTTTGCCTCTTCATTCTTTTCTATAATCAGCTATATCAACTTGTTTATAGTTACTTAACTGTATTACATTTTTTATTACATGAAAATGTTTTGCACAGCTTTTTTCTTTTCTTTTTTTTATGCCTATGTTTTGTACAATAGCAAACAGTTAAGTGTTAACAGACATTAAATCTCTGTGTCTGTCTGTCTTTCTCTCTCTCTCTCTCGCTCTCTCTGATTTTTGTTTACTTGTTTGCAATATTGGTTTGATAGTCTTTGTACCTAGCCATTCACATATACTGTAATTTTCAGATTGCTTCAGATGGCTTTTATATAAGCATTTTGCTTACTGTCAGATCCTGTACCATTATCTACTTTTGTATTATATATATGTAATTTCTATGAATAAAATATTGTTTAAACCAAAGGTCAAAGAATGACCTTGACCTCTTGTACTCATAAATCTTCATGTACTCATGTAGATGACTGTAGATATCGATTTTTAGCCCAAAATCTTCATCGGTTTTCAAGATATCTTATGTTCTAGCATTTTCCCATATAAAAGCACAAGGAAGCAAATTTGACCTTGCCGTAAAAAAGGTCAAGGTCAACCCAAGGTCATAATTTGAACAATCTTGGCAGTACTCATGTAGCCGATGCTACATATCAAGTTTCAAGGCCATCGGCCTATTGGTTCTGGAGAAGAAGATTTTTTTAGGTTTTTACCATATATGGGCGTGGCGGCCATGTTGGTCAGGTGACCAGGACGGTTTGAACAACTTTTCGTTCCCCCTTCCTCTGGAGGCCATATATGAAATTTGGTTACAATTGGCCCAGCGGTTTCAGAGGAGAAGTCGTTTGAAATTGTGGACGGACGGACGACGACGGAGCCTTACCATCCTATAAGCTCCCCCGGAGCCGCTGGCTCAGGTGAGCTAAAAAAAGGTTTGTCCTACTGAGACTTCAAAGACCAAAGGGTGAACAGTGTAGATCCAGATGAGGTGGCTCTTTTTAGGCCATCTCATCTGGATCTATTCTATTTGCAAATTTAACTGTTTTCATTTCCAGCACTTTATGTGTTGACAGAACAATTCTGAAAATCTTACTTTCTATATTTATCACTCCTGGTTCACTATGTATATACAAGGGCTGTTACGAAACAAAAAAGAACTGTTATGAAACGAAAAAGAGTCAAAGTTACGAAACGACCTGATGAGCAGGTCGTTTGGTAACTATGACTCATTTTTGTAACATCCTTGAAAACATAGTTAACCAAGTGTGTTTATGTGGAAGAGAAAGCATGACAAATTATCTTTCCTTGATCTTGCATGTGGCATTTATTGACATTTCTCACATTCAAAATTACAGTAAAAAGCAATGATGATGATGATGTGTATGACAAAAGGTAATGTTTTTACAATGAGGCACAAATGAATGCGTTCACAGTAACAAAGAGCAACAAGTTAGAGAGAGACTAACATATTTCTCCTAATAAATGCCCAGGGAACTGCAAGTTCCTATATAAGGCATTCTTGCGACAAAACAGCATGACAAATTTAACCCTTAATGGGCCAAAAAGCAGACAACAAAATTTACATCTGGAGAAAGTTATTTTTTTTTATCCAAGCTATATCATATTGAGAATTCAAAGACTATAGGGCAAACAGTGTAGATCCAGATGAGGTGGCTCATGATGAACCACCTCATCTGGATCTACACTGTTTGCAAATTCAACAATTTTTCATTTTTGGCACTTTAAGGGTTAATGGTCAAAAGATGATATTGGTAGAACTTAGCTACTTTTCCACCAGAAAAGTGATTGGGAGGGTTTATTAAGATGGAGCATTTACTAGCAGAAATATGGTACTTCTCTGATTTATTGAGTAGTCTCACAAACTAGACAGATTTTTTTTAACCCTTTCACCCCTAATTATCTGAAATGGACTTCCCACTCTGAATTTGGTCTAGTCTATCATTCAGAAAGAGGTAGCTAACCAAATAGAAAAGTGTGACCGTATTAGATAACAGTACAAATAAAGGCGAGACTGCACATTATGAGACTTCTCGACTGTATCTACCAAAAACAAAAGGCTGCAAGAGTTAGTATTCACTAACCGGTTGATTTGCATTGAACAGCATAAGCTCTTTTTCTCATTTATTTTAGTATTTTAAGGTATATGGGCACACTGCCATGCTTTTTCTGCCATTTTTTCCAAGGAAGACATTTTTTCGACTTCCTGTTCACTTCCCTGGGCAAAGGAGCCCTTTCAAAAGGAGCCTACTCTTAAAAGAAAGAATTTGCTCCTTTAGAGGAGCAAATTCTTTCCTTCAAGAGTTGATCCCCATTATGAAGGGACACAAAAATAAGTTCCCACCCCTGAAACCCTACCAATACACCTAAAACACAATAATGCTAATTGTTCGCTGGGCCAATGCCATTTCACAGCAATCAAAATCAACTCGGTAAGTAATAGGGTTTCTTTGAAATGTGTAGACTACTGTATGGTTTATACATGGAAGAAATAAGTTGACATACTCATGCATTCATGGTGGTCTAAAACTTAATATCAAGCTCCACATAAGATGGGGCTTCATAAATGTGCTCCTAATAAGAACAGGTTAAAAGGATTATTTTCCATTAAAACATACACTGTAACCCCTCATTAGAATTGTCTCACCAAGAGGGTTCTCATGAGGGGTCACAATGTAAATTTTCCTTAAGAAATCAGAAAAACTATCTCTGAATTATCCCTGTTACCCCTTCTTATCTGGAGCTTTGCTTTATTGTGGCCTCCAAACAGGGCCATATCTGTGAAATATATCAAGAGGCCATGATTAGAGTCCTTGAAAATAATTCTCCATCAACACACAGGTTGTGATTCTTCATCAGAAGTGTCTTACTGATATGGTTCAAATGACAGATTCACATCATATTTTAATGGAATCTTACACAAGTGGTCATTTCATATGAAATTTATGAAAAGAGCCTTTGGCAAGTTTCATATGAAATGACCACTCGTGTAAGATTCTGTTTATCATATGACCCTTTAAACGGGATAACACCCTTAAACTGAACATTATTTCAATAAGAAATTGCATTGTTGACACGGACGTTGTCTATGACGTTACCTGTATGCGCCGAAGTGTTATTACATGTGTGGTCATACGATTTTTATGACACAACGTTATCCACTGAATAACAGCCTCCCACTAACCAGGGAAGGTTTGAGGGTCCACAAATTTTAGCCTTTTCCATACTAAATACTTAGTAACCCATTAGAACATAACTGAGGTGCTTCTAACAAGGGGGCTACAGCATATGTGTAAGTGCTTAGGGACAAACAAGAATAAAATTATTTCAAATTTTAACATCAAAATCCGATCTTATCTACAGTAGCTCACAGCTGAACAATATATATAATCACAGTGCATTTGTGGCATGAAATGAGCCCCGACACAACAACACCAAGGAAGTGGCATGTGGGCCCAGCAAAGTCTCAGATCAGCCTGGGCAGCCGCCCAGTTTGAGCTGAGTCTTCGCTGTCCGCATGGAGCCTTAGCTACCATTTGAATGCACAGCCAATATTCTGATCACACTGGGTTGATGCCCAGGCTGATCTGAGTCTTCCTGGGGGCACATGTCACTTTGTTGGTTTTCTCATGTCATGGCTCATATTGAAATCAGAAAACACAAACATTTTTCGGCAGGAAATTCTCTCATTTAAGAGATGTTAAAGTAGGCTATTTCATCATGAAAACAATATAAATCAAATTGGTACTGAAGTTTCTTGAGATAATTTCCCCTACAGAAGTTCTTTAGTGATGAGCTAAAAGGTCTGGTGTTATCTTTTCAAACTTCTCCAATATATGAGCAGCGACACGACAAAACCAACAATGTGGCATGTGCGCCCAGCCATGACTCAGATCAGCCTGGACATCTGCCCAGTCTGATCAGAGTTTTTGCTGTGCGCTTAAAGGGTAGCCAAAGGTCTAAGCTATCTTCATGCAGATAGCAAGGACTCTACTAAGACTGGGCAGATGCCTAGAATGATCTGAGTCTTCGCTAGACCCACATGCCACTTTGCTGGTTTTGTCATATTGCGGCTCATATTGTATGTTCAGCTGAATTTCCTGATTTGCCATACCTGTATACGCTGTGTATGGGACTTCAAACTTGAATAAAAAAATTAATGATTCTGTTAAAATTATTGTTGGATGAAAGCGTATCTGAATATGCGTCATACAAATAACTACAAGAAACTACAATATCATCCAGTACTTAAGATACAATTGTAGCCATCCTCTGATAGTTCTATGTCTTCAAATGATCAAAATTTTAAAATGCAGGCTTATACAAGCAGCTAACAAATTTGGCCTTAAGTGTAAATCGCATAACTTTGTGTGTCCCTTATTTCATGATTGTTTTGAAATTAATGGCAAGTTTTTGAATTCGCAATCAAGTAATTCTTAATCTGTGATGCTGTTGGTCATTCACTGGTCAAATACTGAGAAAATTCTTGAATTTGCCCGATAGCAGTCTCGAATATTAGCAAAAAATAAAACTCCCTTGAATAAAGCAATTTACAGTATTTGCCGATCCCACTCTAAACGCACAGTTATCTGTTGCAAATGTGAGATAGAGGCAGTATTTCATTACAAGCGGTGGTTTATTTACACGCTATTTTTAATTGTCATCCACTATTTATGTACGCTTGTAAGAATTGCTAATACTACCAAATAGAGCCAACATAATTTTCAAAACTTTCTTGTATAAATTTTCAACTTTTAACACTGTAAACTAGAGTATTGTTAGGGTTAATAGCTGCCAGATTGTTCAAAGCAAGAAAATTTGAAGTCCACAAAGGTCCTAATATGATTCATGGCTCCAATGCATTTGAAAAACTTGACCTTTTCTTTCTCGGCCAGCTGAAGTCATAATAGTTTTTTGTTTGCAAACAAAAGATGGGGAAAGATACTCTTTGGTAATCTTACACATTCTTGAAAACAAGTGCAGCATATATAAATAGCACATTGATATTTAGACAAGAAAGTTGCCAAAATAATGTTGGCACAGACCTGGGATTAAACACAATTGACCTTTTCACCTAACTTTAGACATATCACTCAGAAAAGCATGTTCAACTCTTTAAGCACCAAAAAGCAGACGACAAACTTTACATCTGCAAAAATTAAAAAAAAAATGCCTTGTTCAAAACATTTTATATTGAGAATTCAAAGACTAGAGGGCAAACAGTGTAGATCTAGATGAGGCAGCTCATTGTGAGCCGCCTCATCAGGATCTACACTGTTTGCAAATTATGCTATTTCCTTCACTGGTGCGTAAAGTGTTAATGGTTTTAACAGGTTTTAAGCTGTTTGGTTTCATATAAGATAAATTCTCAATTACTAAAGTCACATACGATTAAATTTCAATTACTAAGGTACTACAATATATATATTTATTTCAAATTCATTCACATTTAAATGCAAGATTATTTTATCCATATCCAAGATAACATTTTTCTTGTTGATTATATCCTATTTATGACAATGCAATGATGTTCATTTCCAATACTTACTTTTCTTTGACATGTACCAAACTATACTTAGCAACAATGACAAAATTTATTTGGAGTACAAATATTAAGTTCCCTTAACCACAGATAAAAGTAATTTAACAAAAAATACAATTTTTTCAATGGGTTTTTACACTGCTGATATGCAGTATTCTTTTTTAAATATTCTTGCATTTTAAAGCTTTTGACACAGCAGTAAAATGTCAATTTGCATTCCTATCAAAAACATATTACATTTTACGACTATAAATTGACGGGATCAAAATCAAAATTTAAGCCATTCAAAGACCATACCGGGTAGGCGGCAATCGAAAAAGCTCATGCAGTTGACAAATGCAGATCAAAAAGCATTTGAAACAGCATTTTCAATGCGACAATTTGCAACCGAAAACGCTGTTTCTAACATTTTTTGATCCATGTTAATTGATTGTTAACAGCGTTTTTGATTGCCGCCTACCCAGTGTGAAGACTGTCAAGGTTAACCAACCTTCATTCCACCACCTGAGAGTATTACACTACGGCGTTTGTGTCTACCTAAAGGCAAAGTATTTTTTCTGCAATTTTGCAAAAGGGAACCTTTTGTGAGTTTCTGTTTGCCCTCCTGGGTGATTAAAACCCTTCCAAAAAGAGGGTCTACTCTTAAAGGAAAGAAAGTATTCGAGGTGGAGCAAATTCTTTTTCTTTTAAGAGTTGACTGCCCATTGGTATAGGAAGTAAAACTGAAAGTGAGCAGCGACACGAGAAAACCAACAAAGTGGTTGTGTGCCCAGCGCAGACTCAGATCAGCCTGAGCATACGCCCAGTCTGATCAGAGTCTTCGCTGTCCGCATGGAGGTAGCTTAAGCCCATAGCTACCCTTTAAGCATACTGGGAAGACTCTCATCAGACTGGGCAGATGTCCAAGCTGATCTGAGTCTGCGCTGGGCGCACAACCACTTTGTTGGTTTTCTCGTGTCACCGCTCAAATGTCAGAGTTGCTTCCCCAGAAAGTGTATCAATTTACCTAATTTCAGCAATGACAGAAACTAGTTGAAACAACCAGATACAACTTCCCTGTACTGTAAATACCCAAATGTGCCTGAATATTGGGACACCTAAAAACAATTAATTTTCCATTTGTAACAAATGGAAAATTAATGGTTTTAGGTGTCCAATACTTAAGCACTTTAGGGTTAGCTCTATTGTAAGGTAAAGATTAGGGGCAATGTCTCTGTCATTTCAATTCTGCCTCTATTCCTTATGATGTTTATTTCTTAAAGGAAAGAATTTGCTTCCTAGGGCTATATCATCCAAGGCAAACAAGGAGTCACAAAAGTTGTTTCACCTTGTAAAATTAGCAGAAAAAACACAGACCTGTATCCATTTACCTTAAAATTTTGAAAAATGGTATCTTAATTCTGCATAAAAGCTTCCGACCCACAGAGCATTTCTTGTGGATCAATATTTTCACTCAAAAAATTCTGCCTTAAACTGTCTCAAATTCTGTCTGATGAAGCTGTTCTGAATTTCATGTACATTTGGACCCAAAACATGTTTTTTTTTTTCAAAGTTGCCACTATGTTTTGGGCTGAGTAAAATCTAAAAATTTCAGCCACATTTCTATCAAATGTAAATAACATCTAGTTTGTAAGGATTTTCCATTGATAAAAAAGTGAAGGAAGAAAGCG
Organism: Ctena decussata; assembly: GCA_963989385.1. Taxonomy (NCBI): domain Eukaryota; kingdom Metazoa; phylum Mollusca; class Bivalvia; order Lucinida; family Lucinidae; genus Ctena; species Ctena decussata. The sequence goes on from OZ022508.1 coordinate 21,786,262, forward strand.
AAGGCTTCATTTATTACTGTCATAATGTACTGCTTCCAGTAAGCTGCAGTTTTGAACCTAAATGTTGTATGTGTATTTTTACTTAGCAATACAAAAAATGTTGTGGCCCCACATCAGTACTGTCTCATCAAGGTAGTTCTAATGTTGGCCATAAAATATTTTAAACACTGGACTAAGGAAAAGTCCCCATGAATTCTCTTTGAACCTCTAATTTATCTGCTGCTCCGTATCATTCTCTAATACAACCAAACATTTGGTTAAAATTATCACAGTCATTGGATAAAATCTCCATCTTTTGTTTGTTCACGTTACATGTAGATATCACATGTTCAGCAAGTCCAGTCCATAAAAATTTACACAGTAATCAAAGTATCGCAAGCTTGAGATTTCTCCAAATTCTGCAATAGGCTATTTTCAACATGTGAAATGTTGACTCAGTTATTGTATGATCTCTCATATAGACCTTTTTTTGTTTGTACACTACCAGTAACAATGTCATGGCAGTGTGGCCCGGGAGACATTTGTAACCGTGGTAACCATAAGAGAGACGGTTAACGCATCTTGTAAGTCAGAGATTCTTGCATTTCTGATAACTCTCCCTTGAATTCAACGTCTACTGAGAAGTCAAGATCTCGCTGAAAAAAGGAAGATAAATATTAATTCATAACTAGGATGTTACCTAACTGGATTCTTGGATGGTTACCAAAAAAGTTTTGTACAGGCAAAAAACTGTAATTGGAAGTCTTGGATTAGTATAAAAATTCAAAATGTTGAACATCAAAAAGTTTATCTATTTGAACCTTCTTAAGCAAATTCAGTTTAATGAATAGTTCATGTACTTGTAGTCATCATTAAATGAGCCGTGACACGAGAAAACCAACAAAGTGGTTGTGCGCCCAGTGCAGCCTCAGATCAGCCTGGGCATCCGCCCACCCAGTCTGATCAGAGTCTTCGCTGTCCTCATGGAGGTAGCTGAGACCCTTAGCTACCCTTTAAGCGCTTAGCTAGGAGTCTGATCAGACTTGGTGGATGCCAAGGCTGATCTGAGACTTCACTGGGCACACAACCACTTTGTTGGTTTTGTGGTGTCGTGGCTCAAATATAAAAGAAGAATTGATCTTTACTCTTCTGATGCCATGATTTTATGAAACTTTCAAGATTCCATTCACAGCTGCATAGGATTGGATCAATTGTAATTTTACCTATAGAGGTTGGTTCCTGGACTACTAATACTGGATCCCTTAAAAAAATATTTTCTCCTTTTTTTTTGCTATCACAGTATTTTATTTGTATGAATCTTACTGTTGAGGAACCCACAAGATTATGTAGAAATTTTGTTTTTCTCGTTTATTTAAACATGGTGTTGAAATTCCTTGACTAAACATAATTCTGTCTCATGTTTGTATGTATGTGACCTCTGAAATCACTTTCCACCAGTCAATTTCTCTCTCATCAGTAGCTCTTGGGGACATGTGGGTAGATAAACACTATCCCAAATGCATGACCTCAGAGCCCTAGATAAGAGGGAGTGTTTGGTGATAATTAAGGATAATTTTTGTTATTTCTATATAAAAACATATGTTGTGACCCCTTATCTGAACCGTCTCGACGAGACGATTCAGATAAGGGGTCACAACATATGGTTTCAATGAGAAATAAAGAAAATTATCCCCCAATTATCATCAAATACCCCTCTTATCTAGGGCTCTGATGACCTCAGATGCATTGTCAGTTTTTGACATGAAATAAAACATAGCGTAAACCAGTGTAAGAAGCAGAGTTGGAGAATTCTTCTCAAATCTTTCTCACTTTATACTTTTCAGTGAAACTTATTAAATTCCTGTTACTAGTGCTTCCCAATAATTAAGAAAAAAAATATGCAAAATTATAATGCATTCGATACTCCAGGTAATAAGCTTTACTTTTAAACAGAAGAGAAATTAACATACATTGTTCTTTTTGTTGGGTTTCATAGTTATTGTTCCCGTGATTTCTTCCCCTCTCTTCACCGTCAAGTCCAGCTCATCAAAGTAAAACACTGTCTGCTTCCAATGTGTGTATGGTGCCTCTGGAGCTATAAAAAGAGTTCAAAACAATCTGCATATTACGTAATCACTTGCTGAGCTATAACAGATTCCAAAACAATCTACATATTAGGCAATCACTTGCCGAGCTATAACAGATTTGAAAACAATCTACATATTAGGCAATCACTGAACAGGTAAAAGTTTTATAGTCCATAAAAATATCATGAAATATAATTGGCCTTGTCAATGAAGCAATTCTACAGAGATTTCTCTAAAAAGCTCTTATAAAGAATTACACCCTAGACTGGATCTGCTCACCAAGCGCATACTGAGTATTGCTATACTCACCAAGCACATACTGAGTATTGCTATACTCACCAAGCGCATACTGACTATTGCTATACTCACCAAGCGCATACTGAGTATTGCTAAAGTCATTGTTTTACCATTTACTGTTTAGGACATATTCAAGCTCTTCAAGACCCTTGAGCAAAGGATGCTGCTAATAAAATATGAGATTCAGCAAGTTAGCAATTTTCATATTTGTATCCCTTCTCCATGGAGCTTGTCTTGAAGACTCTGCTCCCTCCCTCTAAAAAAGGGTGCAATCTAAACTCCAGATAGGGTGGGGTACTTAGGCTGATTCTGGGATGATTTTTGTTATTTCTGAACAAAATCATACATTGTGACCCCTCATTAGAACCGTCTCGACGAGACAGGTCTAATGAGGGGTCACATTGTATGTCTACTACAAGCAGAAATACGGAAAATTATCCCTAAATTATCCCTGTTACACCTTTTCATCTGGAGCACTGCAAATACTTTTCAACCTAAGGTAAACTGTATTTGAGATGAGTCTATACATCTTCAGTAATTATTTGAACAAACCTGTTGAGAATCCAGTTCTTTTATGACATTTGGTGAACTCTATATTGAAGAATGTTACCAGGGCGTGGACGTAATCATTGCGACGACATGAGAGATGAAATGGTGCACTGAAGGACAGATCTTCTTCTTTTACTGTGTAAATATCAACTTCCTGAAAAATCAAACAAGGCACATTTTACAAATGGGAAATAATTCTACTTGGGTCAATCAAATTGTATAGAATTTCTCATAGAATTTAGTCTGACTATTTGGCTATAAAGGGATAAATAGCCAGAAGTCATAAATGAGAGGTCTTGAGTCTGAATGCAGATAAGCTTGGCCTCTTCACTAGTCTTTGAATTACTTCAACATCATGATACGCTGCTCTGCACACCCAAAATACTGTTATTAGGGCATAAATCTCTGGTCATCCTTTCAATTACAACAGCTGCTTTGATAGCCCTTGCCAAGGCTAAGGTGACCCTAATCAAATCTTGACCCTAATCAAATCTCAGAATAAAGCTTTTGAAGTGAAACAAGAATATATGTACTGTCAAAATATTCCACTGTCCTTCTTGAATATGTATCATATTTTGTACAATATATCTACTCTTACCTTAACAAGACAGGCATTTGTGACGACTTGTTTTGGATCCACGACATCTACCAGTGGTTCTGAAATGGCTACCTTCCGTATTGAACTCATGTCAAAACCATATACATTGTCCCACCCTGCAATGGATAACAGCATAGAATAATGGGAGATAATGATATCAAGTGAGAATGATAGAAATGCAAACCTGTACACTTGCAGATAAAATACAAAATTAGAAAATTTCAAGCTAATCATCCAATCACGAATGCTGATGCAGCAATGCCCATTATGAGGTGATAATTACAGTGCTTCTTGTTCTTTTATTTGATAGTTAAAATTTGTTTAGATGTCAAAAATGCTCACTAAAATTTCCGAGTAAAAGTAATAGGGACAGGAACACAAATGTATGTCAGTCATGCAATACTGATTATAAAATTTGTGGCATATTTATCTTTAATTATTTCACATCTTTCCATCAGCCACCTGCCTCCTGCCGAAATCTGTTTTCAACCAAATCAGTTTCTTCCGAAATACAACATGTATTTGCTTCTTGCACTATTAACTATTCCCTTAAGTACTATGCAAACTTAGATGATAAATACACTGTAGTGACAGTTGGTGTCACAGGTTTTCAAGACATTTGCACAGCCTTGCTGTATGAGCTAGCTTTCACAGAGACTGACATGGTGGTACATCTGACAAATATTGGAAGCTAAGCGACTGAGTCAAAAAATTGGAGCAGGGAAACTAAAGTAGTTGGGGCTCATCAGTTGCATCAGTTACAAAACATACAGAATTTTCCATCCATACTTACAATTAATCTTTTCATCTTTATATTGTCTGTCTTCAATGGCTGTCACATACAGGGTGGCTCTGTCTGGGAATATCATACCACCTGGGGCCTGCAATTTTATATATAAAACAGTGAATAAAAGAAGCCTTCTAATTTACAGTAAAATAGCAAGCAAACTTTTATATATAAAACAGTGAATAAAGGCAGCGTTCTAATTTACAGTAAAAAAGCCAGCAATCTTCGATTTATATGTAAAAATTTTTTTTTTCCCTTTAAACAATCCTAAAATCTAGATCTGTCTAGATTTTGGAATCCCTAAAGTCTAGATGTCTTACAAGACGGATCTAGATTTTGAGATTGTTTTGGAAGAGAAAGACCTATCAAATAGCCAAACTGATTTACATACATGGGGTAATTTTGGAGAGAGAGAACCCCATCTGAATAAACACAGTACACAGTCTTCAACAGAAGTTCCAGATACCTTTAGATCTCAAATAATCTATTTTTGTAGCAATGCCAGCATGAATATAATAGAAAAAGTTCAGGAGAGGGCATTGCACTTCATTAATATTGATTTCACATCATCTTTAGAAGAACTGCTGATAACAACTAACACTGTTCCCTTACATGAAAGAAGGATGCGACTGATGCAGTATATATGATTGTGAGCAGCCCGAATATGGAACAGCCTACCGACCAGTATGAGATTGGCCCGAGTCCTATCCTCAGTTCAGGAGGCTGCTCCATACCTGGGATGGCCATATTTGCACGTCTAACATGTTCTGTTTAAATTTTGTGTTTGTTTACTTTCAGTTTTCTTCTTTATAACCCTTAGTACTTCCTTTGTGTAGCCATCCCCTTTTCGTTTTTGTACTTGGGATGATTTATTTTCATCCTTTTGGTCCACTTAAACCTTTTCCCATTTCGTCAAAGGTTGTACTAGTGGGTACTGAATAACTTTAATAGGTTCTTATTTTCTAGGTGTTCTGTATTAGCTGTGATGTATCTTAATCTGTATTTCTTAGTCTATCTTATCCTGTTTTACTCTTGTCTTATCTGATCTTACCTTCCTATATGCATATTTGTATACTGTTTATCTGTATTATGATGTTGCATGGTGTGAAACTGTTATTATGCACATGTATATTTAATTTTTCAAGACTGTTTTATTGCATGCATTTCTGTTGTTTCACTTTTGTTTGTCGAAGAAAAAGCCCTACTGGGCTTATGTTATCATGTTACTCATGTCCGACAAAAAATAAACTTTCTATGTCTGTGTCTAGACCTGAATCATAGCAAACACTATGAGCATGGTTCTAAATCATGTTTTAAAAAGAACCCTGTAGCATTTTATCCTGTTAGTATGCTGATTTTTTTTAACAGTGGCTAATACAAAGAGCTGTTACAGGACAGTATAGCTTGCCACCAAAGCCTCCTCTAAAATATTGAACCAAAACATCCAACTGCTGATTCCAGGGAACAACAGCTCACCATGTGTACTTCTGTGTGTGAGAACCAAACTGGTGATGTTTTTTTCCTTTTTTCATTATAAAGCTGTTAGCATAGCTGCAACAAATTTCTGTTTCAAACAATATTATTCCCATGTCTCTGGCAATATTATCAATCAGTCATATATCCATACAGTTTTCAACCAATACTCGTGAACATGTCAATATTAAATGTTACTGTGTGTGGGAGAGGAGCTGTGGTTCAAATGGGATAAAATACTTCAAATGTACGTACCAGCCATTTATCTCTGGCAAATATCACAGTCTGTAACATAGATTCATAGAAAAGACAGTAACCCATCCACTCGCTGATGATAATGTCCACCTTGTCGACACCGTCTGGTAATGACACTTCTTCCACTTTACCTTTTACTAATGTAATTACTGAAAGAGAAAAAAAACAAACTCTAAATGAAAGAGTATATATGCCTATAAAATCATTAAGTAAGACCTACTAAAAGAGTACTCAGTAGGCAAGTAAGGGGCTGTACTGTCTGCAAGTCCATTAGTATGTATTTGACATAACAGGTACACTAGCTAATACCAGCTTATTCCAATCTGTCATGGTTATTTTAATGAGAAATGAGCAGTTACAATTACTTAGAGAATATGTTTATATGAAATATGAACACAAATTATCTACTAGTTATCCTCAAAACCTACCCAAATCCAGACCGCCAACACTTCACAAACACACCATCAATGGGCTTGTTAGAACCTAACAAACAGTTCTGTTTCGGTTCTCCTTGGTTGTTTATTGATATATTGTTTGTGATGTTCAGGCTAGCCCATTGACCACCTACATGGGAAATGGCTGTTCACACGGCTGCCCGGCTGCCACGAGTGGTGTCTTTGGTGGTGACTAATTTTGAAATGTCTCTTTCCCACATAGTGTCTTGGGTTGGATCTGGGATTGAATAATGCATTGCGCCAGTTCCTGAGAATTTTCCTCCTTACTTCAGCAAAATAGTGATGAAAACTTTGATCACAGTGCACAGACCAGTATTAGTTTATTTACTGCTATGTACTTCAGTCAAATAGCATAGGCAACTTATATATTTGAGAGGCTATACTGGGGCTCCAGAAAAAGTGAGGTTGTGAAGATAATTCAAAGATAATTTTTCTCATTTTTCGATACATATAAATATTGTGACCCTTCATTAGACCCATCTCAGTGAGATGGTTTTAATAAGGGGCCAAAACATTAATGGCGATATATTTAAAAATATGCCTAAATTATCCCTGTTACCCCTACTTATCTGGAGCAGTGTTAGACAAACCTTTTCCCATATTGTTTGCATCAATAATTTTCTGTGCATGGTCTACTATACCAGAACACTCAATCTGTAAGTATACAGCCAAACAGTCACAATTATATACAGTGAAACAAAGACAGAGCTACAGTTTGGACAAAAAACTTTTCTTGATATAGTGTATTTTTTTATTATAATAGTATTTACAGAGTGATTCTAATGCAGTCATATGATGTATGCTTTATATTTGAGCCACGACAAGACAAAACCAACAACGAGGCATCATGTGCGCCCTGGGAAGACTCAGATCAGGCTGGACAACTGCCCTGTCTGGTCAGAGCCTTCGCTGTCAGTATGGAAGTAGCTAAGACCCCGAGCTAACCTTTAAGCACAAAGTAAAGACTCTAATCATACTGGGCAAATGCCCAGGCTGATCTTATGTCTTCGCATGGTGCATATGCCACTTCGTTGGTTTTCTTGTCGTGGCTCATTTGTCAAAATTAACATGCTCACTGCAACATCCAAAAAGTTTATGGATGTAACTTACTGCTTTTCTGTCAATTTTACAAGGACACAATTTTAACAGAGTAGTATTTCTCTCCCTTGTTGGTGAATCCCATCTCTATGGCAGCTACTCTTAAAAGGAAGAAATTTGCTGTCTCCAAGAGCATGTTTTTTCCTTTAAAAACATAGCCTGATGTAAGAAGGGAGATGACAGCCAGCTGCCTGATCATAATGATTTCCCTTGGCAAAGAACTCAATGAAATAATCTTTTCTGTTGATCTGTATGGAGAAGATAAGTTGGCACTTAATCAATATGCACTAAGGCTATAAAAAATAAGACGATTTAGCAAGGACAAGAATTCTGTTGAAGACTGTCTCACCTATCAACCCTTTGTCACAAAACTAAACCAGAGAACCTGATGGGAGTGTATGCCACAGATGCAGACAATACTGCTGCCGGAAAAAAATGTTACCTATGACTCGCTTCTGCAAGTCACAGGTGACACATAAATTACTAGAGCAAGTGAGCAGGGGCTCACATATACCCCCGACCAGTGCCACCCCCTAATAAAAGCATACTTTACCACAAAACTACAATTCAAATGTTATACATGTACAAAATTTAAATGTTTGTGACCTTGACCTTATGTAAGCAGCAGCATCCATATGTATAAGCTAGTATGAAATAAACCTAGTCATGTATCATTAGGCTGTATTCAAGTATATTAGAACAATAACCCAAAACTGTATATACAACAAATGGCTAAGTCCTAGTTATTGACCCCAGGCCCCACCCATGAGCGTGACCCTGCAGCTTAGGAAGTCCAGATCAAAAGTAATGCTACAGAGATATCATGAACCAAATTTGGAAGAAATCTTAAATGCAGTTACCGAGACATAAGCAATCAAAAAGGTTTAACGCAAAACCTTGACATAATGAAAATGCCTAAGTCCTAATTACTGACCCCTGCCCCACCCTGGGGCCTGGCCCAGGGGCAGCTAAGATTGTTTACATCAAAGGCAATGCTATAGAGATATCATAAACCAAATATGAAAAGAATCTGATGTGTAGTTACAGAGATATGGGCAATCAAAAAAGGTTTAACGCAAAACTTTGACATAATGAAAATGCCTAAGTCCTAATTACTGACCCCTGGCCCCACCCTGGGGCCTGGCCCAGGGGCTAAGATAGTTTACACCAAAGGCAATGCTATAGAGATATCATAAACCAAATATGAAAAGAATCTGATGTGTAGTTACAGAGATATGGGCAATCAAAAAAGGTTTAACGCAAAACTTTGACGTAAAGTTGACGAACGGACGGACGAACGGACGGAATGACAAAAACATTATACCCCCTGACATACTTCGTATGTCGGGGGTATAATAAATGCATTATGATGGACTATGCAACCCTTAAGTGGTCATGTTGTGAACTGCAAGTGGCCATAAGGACCTTAACTTCAGTCTTACCCCAATCACTCTAGCAGCTCCAGCTTTGGCAGCAAACATACAGAGTATCCCTGTACCAGAGCCCACATCTAGGACTGTCTTTCCTTTGAACAAGTGTTTGTTGTGATATATAGAGTTTCTGTATGTGAGTGTCCGAACCTCATCTTTCAGCATTTCCTGAAAGACATTAAAGATATGAGCCAGGACATGAGAAAACCAACAAAGTGGTTGAGCGCCCAGCGCAGACTCAGATCAGCCTGTGCATCTGCCTAGACTGATGAGACTCCCTGCTAAGCGCTTTAAGGGTCGCTAAGCGTCTAAGCTACCTCCATGCAGACAGCGAAGACTCTGATCAAACTGGGCAGATGGCCAGGCTGATTTGAGTCTTCGCTGGGTGCACATGCCACTTAGTTGGTTTTGCCGTGTCGCGGCTCATTTGTTTTCATCTGGGTTACCACCCAAAGTCAACCTATTGAACAGCACATCATGTAGTCAAAATGTGATGGTTCAACTTCAACATACAGATGCAGACAAGCCTCACCTTTTCAAACTTTTGTAAACCTAACATTTTGTATCTGGCTATAGTGTATTAGGGGCTAACAGTCTGGACCTATAATTCATAGTCCGGCTGACTTTGATTTTTCTCCAGCCTTTAAATTATTTCAATGTCATCATAGTCCCAACCACTTTCTGACAGGCCATAAAATTTTGAAATTCTGTTGAAGGGCCACAAAACCCAAAATCATAAAGCCATTCACTCTTAACATTGAGCACTGTATCTGCTAGGTTTTACCAATTCATTTGTAGTCTAACGTACCTCATGGATACCAAAATGAGCATATGAGTCAAAGTAATAATCTTTTGACGTCATCTCTTCTGCATTAACATTTTCTGGAGTTTCCCCATTGCTGGCACTGCTGGGACCATTTGTAGTGGCTTGCTGAAAAATAAAGAAAGATATAAGATAACGTTATCATTTAAGGTCTATGCCTCTTCTGTCTGTACATTGTCACCAAACAGAGCTAAACCAGGAAACTTGATGCCAAGTTTATGCCGTAAAACATGTACCTGAAAACTTATACCTGTGTCTCACTTCTGCTAGTCTAAGGCAAGACAAAAACATGTTTATAAATGTCAATGAATCGCAGACAGACTAATGTCACTGAACTGCAAAATCTTCGGCTGTTAACTGGTTCAACAGCAGACAAAAAAATTGACATAGTGATTTCTAGCCTAATCTGTTCCTCTTTATAAAATCAGGTCTTTTGTAGGTAAAGCAGAAATGAGGACAGCAAATGACTCATCTCTGGTAAGGGCCTGCATTCCTAGTACCACTCTTTTCTATTCTAATAGACAGTAGTGAAATATTTAAACATACCTCAATAATCTCTGTTTGTAGATGATTTTATTTTCACAGGACAAATGAATGTATCTGTAATTTATTAATTGTTTGATCAACTTCTGATCGCGAAAACACATGACAATACATTGTTGCTGTCAAAAACAGTTTGATATGATGATATAAAATCAATAGACCATGACTAATATTGCCATTGTTTAACTTAACAGTTCAGGGCTCGAAATTTACACTCGTCTGCTCATATTTACGAGTAGATGGTCGGTAAGGACGAGTGAAAATTGACACTGACTTGCCCTGCCGGACGAGTAGGGTTTTCCTCCATGAAAATTGTCTAATCATGCCGTTCAGGAAAAGCACTTTAAAAATCGATTAAATTACAGCAAACAAATATTGACTGTAATGCAAAAAGCATGAAATCCCATAGATTTCCGCATCGCGTTGTCTAAAAAATGAAAACGGAAATGGCAAACTGTAAATAAACACAGCGCTTTTGGTGCACAAATCTTTATAAACGAAACCTCTTTGGCAAAACTGCCCAGTACGATCCTGAATTGGGACGAAACCGTATTACCTATGGAAAGTACTGGAAATAACCGAGTGAAAATGAAAGTGAAAGTAGAATACGTTCAAGGGAAAAATGATTGATATCAGACAGTTTTTTAAGCAGGGGTGTGGTGATTGAGAGAAAAGGGAAAGTGATCGCCAACAGTCGCAAATAGTAATCAAGCTAGTCAAGTCATGTTTGTCTTAGTCTGTTACTAGTCTTGTAAGTGTTCTGTCTAGTCAGGTCAAATATGTTATACAAGATGACTTAGTTTTTTACTAGTACTGTAAGTGTACTGTCTAGTCATTATTTGCAGTTTCTTACATATTAAAAGTTTCGTTCAGTATTTTTGCTCTTATTTCACTCCAGTCCAGAAGGACGAGTAGATTTTTGAAAGGATAAGTAAAAATTTGAAAGCAGGACAAGTACATTCAAAAAAAAAATTCGAGCCCTGCGGTTGTTGACTGGCAGTTGCAGCCTGACATTATTTGTTCATGCTAAAATGCGCAGCTGACAGTAATAACCTGTGTTGGATAGACGCCATGGTCTATTATTCATTGGAATGTCCTACCAGCCCATATACCAGTCCTTCCAACCTTGGTACAGTTCAGCAGTGCTGTGTGCCAGATGATCCATGTCTCTCCCTAAACACCTGCTTCTGTTTTTATCTTTTAACTATACTAACAGGTTAGGGAGAAGCTCAAATGGAGCTATATAGCCCGATCGAGCTATATAGCCCGATCAAGGTATAGAAACTGCATTATAATTGGAAGATTCTTCACCTGAATCCATTTTGAATATAACTGCAAAATTTTGAGTACTCCACTTTCAATATTGATTAAAATCATGTTGGAATGCAAAGCAATTTGATTTTTCTGCTATTGTGTTTTTGTGAAAGAACCACATGTTTATTAAAACATGTTTCTTCCCATTCCTGACATTTCTTTAATTGCTGTCCAATGATACCTCTGAGACAATCCCAGACTAGCAGGTATGTAAACCATGACACAGGAGTGGATATATCTTGCTAGTTTAAGGGGGCATCTCAAAGATATTCTTGTATTTAAATTTTCCTCAATTTGCATAAAACGCAACGGTGGAATTTCATTTTCTTTACAAAAACATAAAAGGTTTGTCATCCTTAATACTGTTGTCCATATCAAATGTTGCAGCTCAGCTTTATTGCAAATGCAAAAGCAATAATGCTTTAATTTCCTCTCATTTTTTATACCTCGATCAGGCTATATACTAGGGGTGTAAAAATACATTGGACTATCAATATATCGCAATAGTGACACTGGCAATGGTCACTATCGATAGGGCAAGCTGCAATGTCAATACTATCGCAGTGTTCCCACTCAAATTTTAAACTGAGGGTTTTTATACCCCCTATCTATAAAATTTGCGGGTATGAAGTAAAATTTACGGGTATGACTTTTTATCTCGAAAAAGTTATGGGCCGAAATGGACATGGGCCGAAATGACCCGCAACCCTTGGTCGGCTTCTTTTACAAACACTAAAGCAGTGTTCTCCCCAGAAATTTCAGAAGGCATGTCGCTTTTAACACAAAAATCAGATTTTGACGTGTTGATCAATTTCAAAATCCTTAATATAGCATTGTTTTGTCAAAATTAGCCTAAATTTACATTATAAATACTTAATTGATGATCCTTAATGCGTTTGAAACAACTTAACTGGCTATGAAATGAAAATAATAGCATTTCATAAATTTTCATTGGAAATTAAGGCATGTTGCAAAGGTAATTTGGAGAGGAAGGCATGTTGCAAGCGACATTCCTTAATGGTCTGGGGAGATCCCTGCTAAAGTGCCGATGTGTTTCCAATTGAAGCCTGAAAAACGAAGAAAACGGCTGTCATGCCTTTTTCCGGTCCTTGTTTTATCCAATATTAATCATTTGATGGATTCCTTTCCAAATGAAAAATAGAAAGTGCCGTTTCCAAACAGAAACAGCGAAAATAAACGCAAAAATACGGACAAATTCTGTCGGCCATTATGACAGTTCTACTGCGCAACATGATGTGTTTCCAATTGAAGCCTGAAAAACGAAGAAAACGGCTGTCATGCCTTTTTCCGGTCCTTGTTTTATCCAATATTAATCATTTGATGGATTCCTTTCCAAATGAAAAATAGAAAGTGCCGTTTCCAAACAGAAACAGCGAAAATAAACGCAAAAATACGGACAAATTCTGTCGGCCATTATGACAGTTCTACTGCGCAACATGTTATTAATATTCATGCAGCCTGTTTTCTAATAATGAATTTGATTGGCCGTAGAACGGATGCGACAGACGTGAATGAAAGCATGGTATCTTACTACGGCCCGCATTTCAGATCAAAACAGCGACTTCTGACTCTCTTTTCGGCTATAAAAATCATCTGGCCTGGCAGACTCGCAATAGAATGAAGAAAAATGATGATTTTTTATATTTTTGAGAGAAACATATGCGTGTGAATGCAAGTTCTTGCCCCAAAATTTATGCGTGATTAGAATGATTTCCGCGCGATTCACGCACAATTCTACGTGAATGGGAACACTGCTATCGGCAATAGTGTTTCCAATATCGCAATAGTTTCAATAGTTTCTAGACATGCATCTTTTTCTTAAAGGAAGTATTTTTTAACTAAAAGAATAATAGGAAAGGATGTGTTTTAGCTTGTATTGGATTTCAAAGAAGGGAAAATATAACATTTTCTTTTATTTTGTTGTCATGATGTGTACATTGTGAAATGACAGTCATTAAATAATGCTTTTTAGCCACAAACTTATGTGAACAAACAAGATTTTATACATAAAGGCAGAATTTCTGGATAAGAATGCTGCCTCCAATAGTTATTGCAATGCATTGCAATAGTAACCTGCAATAGTAATAGCAAGGTTTTCCCTCGGCCTTGTATTTAAGGAGTTTCTTGGACCCACAAACCAATTTTTTAAGAGTCCAATGCCAAAAGTAAAGGGTCCTTACTCTGAAATATATAATCAAATATCAGAAGTTCATATACTATGTTTCGAAAATCATTACTTTGTATTGTGCCAAGAATAATATAATGTTTATAAGAATTCATTACTTTGAACTGGGACTTGGATTTTGTTTTGAGAGTCCCAGTGGATGCACAGATTATATTTCTGGGAGTCCCAGACACCATTTTGGGGGTCTGAGACTCTCAATCTTGAGTCCGGGAAAACCCTGAATAGTATTGCAATAGCGATTTCTGCAATAGTAATAGTATTGCAATAGTCATTTTGGCCTGCAATAGTCACCCCTACTATATACAGGCCTCATACTGACAAAGCTTTTCCAAGCCTGAAATGCCTGCTTTCGCAGCCTAAAATAGCCCTTTTTAAGCAGAAACAACACTGAAAACTTAAAAATCAAAGCCTGAAATCAAGTAAAATTCAAGAAATGAAAGCCTGAAATCCTGCAGAAGCCTGAAAAGTATGAGGCCTGTATATACCCAATTCTCCTACTTCCGTAGTTTCCGCTATATCTGTAGTTTACCGGCGTCTGTGTCAACAGCTGATCAGGTGACCTCCCACTGCTAGTACAATATCTATAGCCCAGTTCAAATCACCAGATAAACAAAATTCTCTGTTTTCACTGCAATTTTACTCTTTTATTTCACAATGAAATTCACTAGATAGATAACAGGAAATATGTTAATAAAACTATAGGGCCTGAGTTCAAAATGATATTCAAAAACTAAAATTTTCCCTCAACCAGAAAATTTTTACACTTGTGAATTAAGCAAATCCACTTCTTTGCACTGTACTATAGTTTAAAAATATTTCCCACCGTATGACCTCATGAATCAAAACTTCCGTTTGACCTACGGACCTCAGGAGAAAGTTCCTTACAATGGGCTGTTATTTTAAAAGAAAAATTTAACTAACATTTCTTTGATGCTGTAACTTCATTTTTGATCTGTAGGTCCTCAATATCATGACATTTCATTGCACTTTATTAAACTATTAAAATGCGCTAGTGAAAACATTATTTTTCTGACTTCCATTTAGTGCTACAGGGGTTACTAGAATTACCGGAATCTACCTTATTACCGGAATACACCAAAATATATATTTATATTATCAAAATAATCTTAAATGTTGCCAGAATAAATGAAATAAGTACCATTTTCATCTAAGTATTAGCTTTTATTATTGGTAGTGAGAATAAATGGACCAACGTATGGGTATTGGATAGGTATCACTGTGCAGACTGCAAGCTGGTTTGGGTCTTTGTAGGGGTCATTCACTTGCCAGCATTTACATGCAGCAAATATTAAATGACATATCTTAAATAAAATTATTTATATTCTGCTCAAAATAAAGTGTATTTCGGTAAACAATAATGTGTATTTTGGTATATTCCGGTATATTCCGGTAGATTCTGGTGTATTTTGGTATATTCTGGTAATTAAGTGTATTCCGGTATTTCTAGTAACCGGTGCTACAGAAATAGGAGCAAAGGGCATATAGCTCGATCGGGCTATATAGCTCCATTTGAGCTTCTCCCTGACCCGACTAACACTTCTTGCACTGTACAAACTCGTTTCACCCCTTTTATCTCAGCTTCTATTTCAGCTAGCCCCCTTCAGCACTTAGTGTACCGGGACCTGTCTGACGTCCCCCTCGGGGACTAAGATAGGTAGATAAATGATTGGTGCATAACTGAGCTAAAGATCACAAATCATGTCTATACCAATCCTTCCCAGTGGGACAGAAATCGAAGGACTTTTGGTTCAGTGGGCCTTTCGACAGTATTTCAGTCATACTGAGTTAAATATTGCAGAAATGTTTGTCCTAACAAAGTAAAATGTTGAGAACTCCCGCTCCTTTTTATGGAATAACGCAATTCCGAGTTGATTTGATACGCTCGATCAACTGGTTTGCGACGTCCTTAACTAGCTCAGCAGAGTTACCAAAACGATGTTTCTTTTCTTTTTCTAAGATACAAGAGTGATCATGTCTAAAAAGATCGGACTAAAAGAGCCGGTGCTTGTTTTCATACCACCTCCATGTGTTCTGCCATTCTTTCTTTTATCTTCACAGAGCACATGTGTGTAAAATGTGTAAAACGTCACGAGTTTGGACGGAAACTCGTAATTTTTTCGTACCGGGTAAAACCCGTAACCATAATCCATTGGGGTCCGTAGAATCACCGCACGCATGTTATATCTGTGGGAGGCTGAGCAAGAATTAGGGACATAACGGACCACAGACAAAATGGACCACGGACAAAACGGACCACACTTAGGACAAAACGGATCACGCTCAGGACAAAACGGACCATGTTTTTAGACATACTTGATCATCTTATACATGAATAAATTTGAATTAAAATTACATTAAAGATCTTCACTTAATCTTGGGAAAGCATGCTTCATTTAAGTTGCAACACTAACGAAGATAAAAAAAAAAATACCCCTTTATCAACGTATTAAATCTAGAATAAATCCATATTTCTTCTACTGCTTGAAAATGTTATTTTGTTGATTGATTGATGTTTGTTTGGTAAAATCAACACAACATATACAAACAATTAAAGATATTAGCACATAATCCTAAGAACGAAATGAATAAAAAGCACTGAATAGAAAATGAAATTACTAAGATCCTTGAGCATCTAAAAATAAGATTATATTAGAATATAATAAAATTCATGCATTTATTTAAAATAATTATATCACAGTCTACTACTTGTTTACTTATTTACTAATTTCGTAACAGCCCAAGCTAATATACTTGGCAAGAGGAGAGTTTGCAAAATAAGATTATCAAAAGTAAAAAGTATGCAAAGACCAGGAACTGAAACAATCAAAATCCAAATCCAGCCCTCAAACCATAGTTGGAAACAACTAAGATTACAAATAATCAAGATACAGAGAACATATGGCCAACCGAGTGAGCAGCTTGTTCCCAAAAGGTGGCCACTCAGCAACCCAAACCGAACCAAAAATAATAATAACATACATAAGGTAAAACATCACAAAAACTCTGACACCAAAAACAGGCAACAAAGAACCACAACAGAACTACCGCCTTGGAACGGTCAGTAATGAATTACTGGGGGGCTTAAATCGATTTTACAGGCCCAACCTCACCCTCAGTTTCTGAAGTGGTACAAAACATTTAGTTGGTTGTTCGGTTCGCATGATAACCCTCTAACTCGTCAATGAATCATCACGGTAAACACATAAATCAAATTTCAACACCATGAAGAAGCAAAGACGAGGACTCAACAGATACAACGGGCCGTCTGACAGGTGGAGATCCCTGTCCTGCCAAACAACCCCACTGGAAATCTGAAGCAAAAGAAGGTCACCAGTTGAGCCCCGGTGGACCAAGCAACAGACAAAAAGGCTCCGGTCCCAACCAACTAAAATATATAGCTTTAGGTCGGGGCCATCATAGAGTCTGACGACCGATCCCCCGGTGTGCAATTAAAGAGTGCAGTAAAGCTATCAACCGTGATTGGGTTAATCACTAAGCATGCAGACTGTCGCATAACATTTAAATTATAGCCAATACGTTTGTGACGTATTATTATTTTTCGGAATTGATCAGAAAAATCAGTCCTACCCTTAATCTTTTATGAATTTGTATACTAAGTCACCATAAAATTCTGGTTCCGATAGGCCTTGGTGTAAAAGAAATTTTAATCCGACATCAAATTTTGAAACCAATTCATGGTGTCTGCGATAGAATTTAGAAAAAGCCTTTCTAAGCTTATGATACCGATAGCCCTGTTGAAGAAGTTTAGCAGTTAAACATTTATTACGAGCATTAAAGTCATCTACATGACTACACACTCTAGCAAATCTTATAAGTTGAGAAATATACACTCCATAAGAGGGACGACGTGGAACGTCACCATCCAAAAATGGAAAATTAACTATATCAAAGTCAAAGTCATCACGTTTATCATAAATTTTAGAAGATACAAAACCGTTAGAAATAGATAGATGTAAATCCAAAAAGGGGGCCTCGGTATGTGAAGTATTAGCTTTATTCAATTTAAGTTCAGGTGGGTAAATTTGGTTAACCATGCTTTCAAAATAAGGATTATCAATATTCAGAAGATCGTCTAAATATCTAGAGGTTGAATTAAATGCCTCAATGATATCAGCTTGATTACCAACAGAAAGAGAAGTCATGAAATCTCTTTCATAACAAAATAAAAACAAATCGGCCACAAGAGGAGCACAATTTGTACCCATCGGAATACCAACAATTTGTCTGTATAACTTATTACCAAATCTGATGTAAATATTATCTAAGAGATATGATAAGGCGTCACATACATTCTGACATGACCAAAGACTATATCCTCTATATATTTTACGGTCAGTAGAAGTGAAAAACGCTTTCTTATCGTTACAGGCAATATAAAGGGTATCTTCATTTTTGGAGAACTTTTTGAAGGCCCTCTCAATCAAATCAACAAGTTTTTCCTTTATTAAATTATGGGGTAATGTGGTATAAAGAGTAGAAAAATCATAAGTGGACAAACTAGTCGCACGGAACCCTCTTGACTTCAGTTTACTAAGTACCTCACCAGAATTTTTTATAGACCAAAACATATTTTTCCCTGACCTCTCATACACTGTCTCATAGTACCAAATGACACGAGATTTCACAGCAGTGAGGCAAGAAGTTAATAATTTAGATAATTCTGTAGTAGTACAAGAGCTAGAGTTGGCAATGAATCTAGCTTTATACGGTTTTTTATGAAGCTTAGGTAACCAATACATCGTAGGAAGTTTGTCTTGGCGTTCCTTAACGTTAACAGCAAACTTTAAAGGCAAATTATTTGAGTGGCTATTAACGACAGTCTTCTCATCTGTAAAAGTCTCTTCGTAAGCCGTGGTGCCGTTAAGTTCCTGCTTCAAAGTGTTAATATAGTGCATCCGACAAACAACAACAATGTTGTTTGCGGCCTTGTCAGCAGAAACCAAAACATACTTCCTATGAAAATCCTGGATACCCTGCTTCAAATATCTAAAGGAAGATTTAGGCTTAGGAGGTAAAAGATTAGTATTGCGTGAATAAAACTTTATACGTTTATCCACAATATTAAAGATACTTAGTTTCCATTTCTTTAAAGCGTTACTTTCAACACCCTCTCGTTTACACCAACGATTACCAAAATCATTTAATGCAGATGCAATTTCTTCCCTACATCTGTTGAAATCGATATGGGAAGGGAATCTATACTTAGGACCCTTAGAAACAATGTTACGAATTCTAGAATCCGGGATGATCTTCAAATTTCCAGTCACAACATTACCTGCTGATGGGTAAATAAATTTGGAATCTTTACAATCTCATGAATCAGGAGTATTAGCATCGATGTCAAGATCAGACACTAGTTTATTGAAATTAAATATGATACTTCTAATCGGTTTGTTATACTTATAACAAATAATAGGTGGTTCAGAATTTTGGAAATAATCAGGTATGGAAGATGTAACAGATTTATCCTGAAATATACTAGGTAAATCTATAAAGTCAATACCTTTGTTAATGAAAGGGATTTTAATGAAATTTCTTTTATGATTGATTTCAGAATCAATTAGTGGACGGAGAGCGTGTTGAGTATAACATCTAGTTAGAAGTGCCGCTTCGTACATTTGGTGATTTCCATCGTAAAACCTATTAGCCTCTATATCCAATTTGCGTAAGACTGGAATGGGTAGGGAACTAAGAATTGAAAGCATAGCATGTCGGCCATGTTCCAATAATTTTGTTGATAAATCATTAAGAGAAGTGTTAGATTTTTTGGCAGCACATCTTTTACGTTTATCATTTCCTTTTTGTCTTATACCATGAGATCTGGATTTACGTTTTCGAATTTCTAAAAGAGAAAACACATCAATATCTGGCATTTTAGAGATATTTCCCTCATGGTAGATGTTATCGTTAAAACCAAGTGGAGAAGCTGATTGCAATAATTTTATCCATTTTAATTCAGTTTCGAATCTTTTTATGTTATTGAATCGAGCAGAAGAATTATGATCATATGATAACTTCTCAGATATTTGTACTCAAACACCGAACTGGACGGTAGTGCTTCGCAAGTGGCAGCTCAATTACTAAACATCAAGCTCCACACTACCGCACAGTCGATGTGAAAAAAACTCCACCCCTTCCAAGGTGCAATCGGACTGCATTAGGTACTCAAAAGAATATGTACATCACAGAATTTAATCCTACTATCACAAGTTTTTGCTGAGATCAAAAGCAACAACATGTTGTATGCAGAGTTTTGAAT
Organism: Ctena decussata; assembly: GCA_963989385.1. NCBI lineage: Eukaryota > Metazoa > Mollusca > Bivalvia > Lucinida > Lucinidae > Ctena > Ctena decussata. The sequence continues at coordinate 21,806,457 of OZ022508.1, forward strand.
TTTGACTAGAAAAGTAAATCGAAATCGAAAACAGGAGATGTATATCGTGTTGATATATCCTAGGATAGCCCATGAAAGCCCTAAGGCTTAATTCCAATGGGGTCCTATTTGAACAGATTCAAGACTTTGGGAACAAAACGAACCTTTGTTTGAAGTAGATTCTAGTACTCATCAGAAAAAAACGTTCCTAAATTCAATATTCGACATAAGCTAACATCCAAAAGTAGAAGTAGAAGTCATCCCCCGTAAGTTGCATCTGGGAACGTAAATATGATTTTACTGAATTCTTATAATTGTTAAAGTTTCTCTTCATTTTGATATCCGAAGGTAGTTCATTCCAATCTTTTATTGCATTATAATAAAAACTTGTTGAAGCTAAACCACTAACAGAAGGGACAACAAAGTTTTCACCACTTCCTCTAGTATTATGATTATGAAACAATGAAAGTTTGATGAAATGCTCAGTCATATAGGAAGGACAACAGTCATTGAAAATCTTATGTGCATGACTCAGCCGAAGTTGTTTTACTCTGTATTCAACATTCAAAAAGCCAACACTCTCCAATTCTGAAGCGCCAATGTGAGAGCGAGGACCAAGACTCTTTATGAACCGAACAGTTTTTTTTCTTAAGAGTTGCACTAAGGCCAGAATACCTAGACGAACATGAGTAATCCAATTGACATTGTATTAAAGCTGAACACAGAGTTTTACGAAGTTTTTCATCCAAAAACGAGCATTGCCTGTACAAATACTTGAGTCTTGAATTAATTTTCTGGACAATTCTGGTCCTGTTGAATAAAGGTTTTCTTGTTTGTTGTTATACAGATAACATAAAAGTCATAACTATCTGAGCACAACTCATTATTTTAATAATTATCAAGATGCATTAAATTGGTAACTATTTTAATTGAAGTCACTGAGTTGTGGTTAGATGGTTGTGACAATCAAATATTGTTGAGATCATGGACAGTAGTCAAGTAAATGTGACCAGGAGGCAACAACTGCTAAGGGGTGGAAAGTGGTGCCGATTCTGGGCCCTATCTACCATTTAACACTGTCTTTGGAATTTATATACTCTTTCATTATTTAAATGACATCAATTAATGGTTCTGGTTTGTCTTCTAGCGTGGTCCGTCTGGTCCTGAAACGTGGTCCGTTGTGTCCTGTAACGTGGTCCATTTTGTCCTGAAACGTGATCCGTTTTGTCTGGTCCGTTTTGTCCGAGTACCGCTGAGCACATACAAATGAACTTATGGATCGGTCACTGGTGCGGGGTGGGGAGGGGGTGGAGACAGGAAGGTGGGGGCTGGGTTGGAAGAATTTTAAGGAGATCTACATACTTTTTATTACCCACCCACTAGGGCTGGGACGAGTGCCCATGTACCCGAGTTCGGATCGGGTAGACGAATTACCCGGGAACATATTTACTACCCGTTACCCGTATGCTTATTAGCTCGATATCTAATGAATAAGTATTATATTTCTATTAGTCTACAGAAGCTTAGAGTGACTCTCATGTATAGCAGTCATATATTGCCCAACCATTTTTGAATATTATAACAAAGAGATTTCAACATTTTCATATCCGTCTCATGCACACATGTACAAGTGATAGATACCTTACTTATTATTTGATCTAGAAGTATATCTTCTAACCGTCGAAATGCTCAAAATGCATTGGTAACGGGTACCGGGCACCCGCGGGTAATACAGACTCGGGTACCCGGGCTGCCGCGGCACAAAATCTCTACCCGTCCCAGCCCTACCACCCACTGACTTAAGATTTTTTGTCCGACCCCACCCCCACCATCATGGAAAGCCCCCTCCTCAAGAAGCCAAACGATATTGGAAAATCCAAAGAACAAGAACGCAAATCATTAAATGACCCACTCTTCCCCCTTCCTCCCCCGCACCCGCCCCCAAAAACACACGCCCCTGTCAGCAGCTGTCAAAAAAAAATCTGACTCCTAGCAGAACAAGGTTATAAATTGACCCCCTCCTCCCACGCCCCACACACTAAATTCCTCCAACCCCGCCCCCCCCCCCCCCCCCCCACACACACAGCTGATGATAATCCATATTCTTCCAAGGTCTTTGGGGCACCATAGTTGACTGAACAACAATCTATTTCCACCTATTCCTGTCTTCAAGTCAAGTAAATTCTATGTAAAAGTCGGTTTATTTACAAATATGAAATAACATAAGCTCCTGGGTGCCTTTTCTTACGACTATTCAATATGCAAAATTATCACACATAAAAGAAAGAATTAATAATGAAAAAAGATAAATGAACTAGAAACTAAAGCATGCAAAGAAGAACATGATTGATAACATAAACATGTCTCATGAAAAATGAAAAGTGATCAGGTATTATTTACAGTCAAATCCCACATCCTGCTCTCAAAACCAAAAGAAAAAGAAGCATGCACACAAAAATTGATGAAAGTTCATGAAAGACACGCACGGAAAAACCCGAATGCGAATGACCAGATGGCTAGAGACCAAAGACAAGCGGACATAGCAACACGTAACTTTGAGGAGCCGCAACAGAAGTACCGCCTTGGAGTGGTCAGCAGAAGATTACTGGGGGTGCTTAAACTAGTTTTATTCGATCCAAACCTCGCCCTTCGCTTCTGCAATGGTTCAATCCTATCACAAAAAAAGTAAAAAGTATGCAAAGACCAGGAACTGAAACAATCAAAATCCAAATCCAGCCCTCAAACCATAGTTGGAAACAACTAAGATTACAAATAATCAAGATACAGAGAACATATGGCCAACCGAGTGAGCAGCTTGTTCCCAAAAGGTGGCCACTCAGCAACCCAAACCGAACCAAAAATAATAACATACATAAGGTAAAACACTACAGAAACTCTGACACCAAAAACAGGCAACAGAGAACCACAACAGAACTACCGCCTTGGAACGGTCAGTAATGAATCACTGGGGGGCTTAAATCGATTTTACAGGCCCAACCTCACCCTCAGTTTCTGAAGTGGTACAAAACAAAACCGCCTGTCACAAAACACTGACGAAAGGACAACAAGAAAAAAGTATACGATAAACGTGAAACATCTGTTTTTACTTATTTTGAATTAAAAATATAACAGAACAAATGAAAAAGCAAAGTGGCAGGCATACCACATTGGTTTTAGACCATAGAAACGTGGACATAGGAACAGGTAATAATGAGGAACTAAAACAGAAAGCACCGCCTTGGAACGATTAGTAATAAATAACTGGGAGACTTAAATTAGTTGGACTGGATCCAAACCTTGCCCTCTGCTTCTGCGATGAAAAACTACCTATCACAGTTAAAACATCAGAAAAGCTACCTATCACAAGTTTCTATTTATATTGACCTAATCTAAAATAGTTTCTAAAATTTAAATTGAGTTAAAAACATCAAACAATTTAAGGCTTAAGCTATTTGCTGTCTGGTACCCAGCTCCTGCAGTGACCTTGGGCCGAAAAGGCGAAAGTGAGGAAAAACAAAACACGGATCATTGCAGTCTCATTTGGTAAGCCGGCAATTAATCTTGTTTCTAAAACAAATGTGGGATCCCAAGGATAAATGTTTGCAAAAGCAGGACAGACAACACACAACTTAAAACCAAGACAAAACTTAAAGTGATTGTTTACATCTTTTTCTAAGCCTTCATAACATAGATTAAAAATATGATGAGAATCATACCTCTAAAATTTTTGTGAAAACCATTTCAATTAATGTGTAATTTGATGATTATCACTTGCCCCAGGAGTCTGCCATTTATAAGTTGAATGACCTCAAATATTTTCTGTTGGAATCACTTAGCAGCTGCAGCAAGGTAAAATGAGTTACAGAGCAGCTGGAGATATTAGCTTAGCGTAGTGCTCCAGTGCAAAGCCAGATCAGTCTGTTCATTGAAATGCACACCGTTAAACGTTGACAGGGAACAAATGCCTTTTAGTCTAGTTGCCAAATGGAGATTTTGGGTGCAACCCAAAAAAATAGTCCGCACAAAATGTTTTTGCACAAATGTGTTCACCAACATGTCCGCACACTGAAACTGAATGATGCCACCTTGGCATCATTGGGGAAATAAAAAATATTCAAGATGGCGTCCAAGATGGCTGCCAAGGGATAAAATCCTCAATATCTTCTAAAGTATGTGGGCTAGAAACATACTTTTGGTGACTACTTATAGGTTTGCGAGGTCGATGAATCGATTAAGAATGTCAAAAATTATTTCAGACAAATCAGTTACAAAATGGCGGACAAGCCGGCCGCCAAAGCATAAAATCTCCATATCTTCTTTAGTATACGGGCTAGAAACATGAGTTTGGTGTAGGCATATAGACCATGATGATCCATAAAAGCCCAGTCCAGGTATGGGCAGACAGCCCTATTTAGAAAATTTCAGTCGCAACCGAAAGACATTGGCAGCTCGATAATACATTATTATTTTAAGAATGTCGTTTTTAATGGATTCTTTATGTTCATAATTCCCTGTATGTACCTTTTGGTAAAGAAAAATGATAGACAGAGATCAGGAACTAATGCAATCAGACCCCACATTCCGCCCTCAAAACCAAAATACAAAAATGACAAAGAGTCGCGAAAGACAAGCATAGTAAATCGAATGAACATCCCTCTCAGACATTCATTTACCCCAACTGAAAATAACAGTAACATTTATTTTACCTATTTTTATCAGTGTTTAAAATAAGACAAAACAGAAAGCAAACTGGGCAGCTATAAGGTAACCATATTGCTAGAAGACCACAGACAAGCGGACACAAGAACACGTTACATTGAGGAACCAAAAGGGAAGTTAACTAGTTTTACTTGGACCAAACCCATGCCTTCTGCTTCTGCAGTGGCTCAAAACATTTAGTTAGCATTTGGTCTGCATGAAGGGTACCCAACCCATCAATGAATCATCACAGACAGTAAATCAATCACGGATAAAACCTGTGATGAATCAAATATGAGGACTCGACAGAAACAACGTATTGCACCACCTGGAGATCCCTCCGAAACAACACCAATGAAATCCTGGAGCAAAAAAAAGCACCAGTAGAACCCTGAATAGCCAAGCAGTGGGGCAAAATTTTGATCTTGGCACAAAAGGGTTCTTTTACTTTGATTGCTTAGGTAGATTTAAGTTTTGTAAGAAATGTCTTTTTTTCCCCCTGACTTTATAGATTTACTTCTTTTTCTGTACATTAGCCTTTAAGCAGGGGTAAATAAAACAGAAGGAAACAATTCAAGTCGTAACAGAAAAAAATATCTTTACTTTGATCTTTTGTCATGAGCTTAATAAAACTCACTTTCATTTCTTTGATTTTATGCTGACACTATCTCAGTGTTACGCTTATAGCATATGGTAAGTTAGCGTATGGACTAGAAGCAGGAATAAACAACTTTTGGCGGCACTTTTGAAGCTAAAACATTTTAGATATGCATATACAATTTGTAGTCAACTGTCTATAATCATGGGTAGTACTGTCGCCTTTATACTTGAAAGAACTGGGAAAATACAAAAAAAAAAATCAAAAGCTATTTACAAAATTTGTTACTGCTTTGAAGTAAGTATGATCTTGTCTGACATGTAAATTTTCCATACCGCCCAGATGCTAAAAATCTGGCTGTGGCATGGCGCGAACCTGCGACATTCACACCACTAGTGCCGACGATGAGCTATAATTTAACGACGCAAGCAACCAACAAATATTTTGTAAATTTTCCATACCGCCCAGATGCTAAAAATCTGGCTGTGGCATGGCACGAACCTCCGACACTCACACCACTTACTGATCGCCGACCATGAGCTGTAATTTTAAACGACGCAAGCAACCAACAAATATATATCAGAGTTTCTTAACCTGAATTTTAATTGAAGAAAGTAAAATAGATTATAGAATATAACAAATTTCTTGTAACCTTTAGATTGTTACTCGTAACAACGGCTTTCTGTAATGACTAAAGCTTTGTCAACGGGTTATCTGGCCTTGCCTGCACTAGGTTCTTGTGAACCATCTTGGCCCTCTGGTTATAACACTGTTAGAATGGGACTTTTATAACTCAATTTTTATATTTAACAATCTTATACATGCAAAATTCGGGTTTCTAATACACGAACCAGAATTCTGCTATCGGAAAGTGCATTTCTCCGCCAATTAGTGCCGTTGCCGTTGCTTTGTCCGCCATCTTGTCCGCCAATTTGTGTAATCGGTTTGCTTTTAAGTTAATTTCAACATGTTAAAACAATTCCTTGGCCCCAAAAACCCATATGTAGACACCAAAATTATGTTTCTAGCCCGTATACTAAAGAAGATATAGAGATTTTTATGTTTTGGCGGCCATCTTGTCCGCCATTTTGTAACTGATTTCTCTGAAGTAATTTCTAACATGCTTAATCGATTTCTTCGACCTCAAAAACCTATATGTAGCCACCAAAAGTATGTTTCTAGCCCTTATATTTAAGAAGATTTTATGAATTTATCCCTCGGCGGCCATCTTGGATGCCATCTTGAATATTTTGATTTCCCCAAGGATGCCAATGTGGCATCATTTTGTTTCTGGTTAAGGACATCCTAAATAATAAGAATCTGCATCAAACATTTGTGCGGACTATTTTTTCGGGTTCTCGTCCCGGCACCCAGACTATTTGCAACACCTGATTCAAAACTGTTTAGACCATGATCAGACTGTTTTTTAGGAGCAGTCTGATCTGGGTTAGCACTGTTCTGTCCCAATACTTAGAATTTTAAGGTAATTCTGGCAATAAAAATCTAGCATTAGCAGGTCAACTTACAACACATTAATATAGTACTAGTACTTATATAAATAATAATAATGAATACATTAAATAATGCATGAAAATGAGAATAATTGTAATAGCTGTTGGTTATACAAACATGCTTTTCTGAAGTCTGTGCATAGCCATACAAAAACTGCACTTGCACCTTAGAAAATTGACACCCCAAGTATGTCAAGCTATCATCTGCATTTGAAAGTCTGTATTTCAAGTCATCTTCTGTATACTGAGGTGACCAGTGGTGCCTTTTTACTGTTTACCTCCTCAATCACATCCGAAGACATTATAAGCTCAGAAATAATTGCAATCTTTCCATATGGAATCACGGTCAACTCCTCTAGAAAGTGGCTCCACTGCGTAAAAGTTTAGATAAACAAACGCTTGCTATCCAGCTGTTTCAAGCTGTTAGATGGGTGTGATGGAAAACATGTCTGCTGCCTGATGTTTAAGATAAGAGCAATAAACATGATTTTAATTACCTAAGCAGATGAAGAAATGATCTGTAGAAATTAAATTAGGACATACTGACTTATTTATTTTTAATATAGAGAATGAGTTAAGAGATCTGAACAATCACTTTAAAAGATAAAAGAAGACGAGATAAACAAATTAAACAAACATAAAAGATTCAACTAAGCGAAACTGACTATAAAATAAACAAAAACAAAAAAGCGCAGATAAAATCATCTAAAATTGAAGTAAGAGGAACTAAAATTTAAAACAGCACTCAGAGCACAAACAAGCACATGCATGCATATCACCTGCATAGGCATAGTACATTTGCATTCGCAACCATCCAATCTTCTGATAAAAAAACTTTAAGGAGTTTAAAATGTCTGCTAATTTTCTAGTCTCTTCAGGCAGCGCATTCAAGGGCTTCGTCGCCTGAAGGGAAAAGCTGTCAGTTCCAAACCTTTTTACTCCTAGTTCTGGGAATGCTAAGCAGATCTATACACCTGAAATGACAAAAAGATTCTTGTTTAGGTATTAGATTACATAAAAAAGGTGGAGGTTTACTATGTTTCAATGGCTGAAATTCTCATACGTGATAAATGCAGAGTTGTTGTTCTAGCTTTTCAAATAAAACCTGATACGTTAAATAAAATCCCGAAAAATGACTTTTAAAGATCTCTATAGTGTACTTTTTCAAGCTTCTAAGTGTTTGCTTTGGAACAAAAATGCCATATTAAAGTGCAAAAATTAAAATTTGACACACACACACAAAAAAAATAATAAAAAAATAAGAAATTTGCTTTCTTGATTCAAATAAAAACATGCCTATACAAAACATTTATCTGTTAAGAAGCTTTCTTGCAGACCTTGGATACTTAAGATATCAAACTTTAAAGGTAGTCCATCTCAACTCCCAATAGCTTAACTATGCTCTCGCACTCGATCTGTGCCTTCCCAATCTGGAAGGAGGAAGGAAGGCCTCTGTCGAATGTTCACTCCCACAGGAGTCTGACGTCGCGCGGGAACAAAATCTAACCCTTGTCCAGATGTCTGCCTAGCGAATTTTGACAAGAATCCTCGTTGAAGTTGAAGGGAAGGGATTGGGGGAGAGACTGACGGAGGTAGAGTTGGGGACAGGCATATATCACAGCACCATTACCTGTGTCTTACAGACACGATTTTCTAGGTTTTTCTACTGCCACGAGACATAAAGATCAAATGAGCCGCGGCACGAGAAAACCAACAATGTGGTTGTGCGCCCAGCGCAGACTCAGATCAACACTAACGAAGATTAAAAAAATACCCCTTTATCAACGTATTAAATATAGAATAAATCCATATTTCTTCTACTGCTTGAAAATGTTATTTTGTTGATTGATTGATGTTTGTTTGGTAAAATCAACACAACATATACAAACAATAAAAGATATTAGCACATAATCCTAAGAACGAAATGAATAAAAAGCACTGAATAGACAATGAAATTACTAAGATCCTTGAGCATCTAAAAATAAGATTATATTAGAATATAATAAAATTCATGCATTTATTTAAAATAATTATATCACAGTCTACTACTTGTTTACTTATTTACTTATTTCGTAACAGCCCAAGCTAATATACTGGGTAAGAGGAGAGTTTGCAAAATAAGAATATCAAACACCGAACTGGACGGCAGTGCTTCGCAAGTGGCAGCTCAATTACTAAACATCAAGCTCCACACTACCGCACAGTCGATGTGAAAAAAACTCCACCCCTTCCAAGGTGCAATCGGACTGCATTAGTTACTCAAAAGAATATGTACATCACAGAATTTAATCCTACTATCACAAGTTTTTGCTGAGATCAAAAGCAACAACATGTTGTATGCAGAGTTTTGAATTTTGACTAGAAAAGTAAATCGAAACCGAAAACAGGAGATGTATATCGTGTTGATATAACCTAGGATGGCCCATGAAAGCCCTAAGGCTTAATTCCAATGGGGTTTTATTTGAACAGATTCAAGACTTTGGGAACAAAACGAACCTTTGTTTGAAGTTGATTCTAGTACTCATCAGAAAAAAAGTTCCTAAATTCAATATTCGACATAACCTAACATCCAAAAGTAGAAGTAGAAGTCATCCCCCGTAAGTTGCATCTGGGAACGTAAATATGATTTTACTGAATTCTTATAATTGTTAAAGTTTCTCTTCATTTTGATGTCCGAGGATAGTTCATTCCAATCTTTTATTGCATTATAATAAAAAGTAGTTGAAGCTAAACCACTAACAGAAGGGACAACAAAGTTTTCACCACTTCCTCTAGTATTATGATTATGAAACAATGAAAGTTTGATGAAATGCTCAGTCATATAGGAAGGACAACAGTCATTGAAAATCTTATGTGCATGACTCAGCCGTTTTTTTCTACTGCCACGAGACATAAAGATCAAATGAGCCGCGGCACGAGAAAACCAACAATGTGGTTGTGCGCCCAGCGCATACTCAGATCAGCTTGGGCATCCGCCCAGTCTGATCAGAGTCTTTGCTGTCCGGATGAAGGTAGCTTAGACCCTTAGCTACACTTTCAGCGCTTGGTGAAGAGTCTGCTCAGACTGGGCAGGTGCCCAGGCTGATCTGAGTCTGCGCAGGGCGCCCAACCACATTGTTGGTTTTCTCGTGTCGCGGCTCAAATGTGTTTGGAGTCTCTTAAAGAACCGGTACAGATAGGGTAATTTGGGAGAATATGGACCACTTAAGCATTCTCTTGATTATACTGACCTCAGTCTCGAGTTGGTATTATTCTGTTCTTTATTTGCAGAAAGAAAAATATCTAAAGAGCAATATGATATACAAAATATTTTAATTAACTCTACACTTTCAGCAGAGAGAAAATCGATAATATGTACCTAGTGGGTGGCCCATATCACCCCAAACTTTTGGGGTAATATGGTCCACTCTAATAAGCAAATAAGTTTGAACGTAGCATGTCATGATATTAATATATGAGGCATAGAAATTAAATTTCTTTGCATTATGTATATGTTTTCGTGTCCAAAAAATTCAAAATATTATGCTCCAATGATCAGTCTGACGAAAATTTTGACCATCAACTCTACAGTGGAAAACTGCTTACAAAATAACCATTTCTCGAAGTTTTCGGAATTAAGTCACCTTTGTGCATTATAGAATAATATCGGAGAAATACACATTCAGACTACTTTATAAAGAACTGAGCGTTAGTTTGCCAATATTCCAACAAACAAGACATTTTCGACACTTTCAAATGTAATGCCATGGTGGACCATATTACCCCAAATGGAATTTCAACATTGTAATTTTGGGTGGACCATATTAATCCAAACAGGCCAATGTACTATGACATGAAAAAAGTGAAATTTCCATTCGCTTTCCAAACAAATGATTGTTTCTAACAGCCTTGAGAGGGAATATTGTTGATATTTAGATGTATCCCTCGCAAAACTTCGACAGCTACAAAGAATAATTTCATTTAATTTGAAACTGTTTTCTAACATCGGCACGTTTTTGACAGAAAAATCAGGTAGAGTCCCTCTTTTTAAAAACGTGTAAAATGCACATCTTTGAGATAGATTTAAAAAAATTGTGTTTATAATACACAAATATTTTAGTATGGATATAGTTTGATTTAAGTATCCTTTTGCCATTAAAATTATTTGTTTTATTTTCGGTGGACCATATTCCCCAACGGACCATATTCCCCAACGGACCATATTCCCCCAAATTCCCCTAATTATAGAGCCACGACACGAGAAAACCAACAAAGTGGTTGTGCGCCCAGCGCAGACTCAGATCATCTGCTCAGTCTGATCAGAGTCCTCATTTTGTCCGCATGGAGCTAGCTTAGACCCTTAGCCATCATTTAAGCGCTTAGCGAAGAGTGTGATAAGACTGGGCTGATGCCCAGGCTGATCTGACTCTACACTGGGCGCACAACCACTTCGTTGGTTTTGTCATGTCGAGGCTCAATTATGTAGGCCTGGCAACTATCATCACGAGATGGCCTTCTTGATATTCTGGCTCTTGTGTTTGTTCCAGTTTCTCTTTTCATTTCGCCTGCTTGGCTTATTGCCTTCCCCATATGTGTTACATGTCTACTCTGGCCTGTTTCTGATTCTAGAAATTCATTCAAGAACATTTTTTTTTGGTCGCGATTTTTCCAATGTCCCTGGCGGGACATGTTCTTATGCACGTGGAACAGGTGTGAGATTTTACCCTAGTAGCAGTCAGTTTTATTTTGTCTAAAACCAGTCCAGCTAAACAAAACTGATGACGTTTTACGCGGCTGCTTTACATCATAAATAGAAAGGTACCTTTCTTCGTCTAACTGCCACAATATTGTTTGCCACCAATTTTACAGCATTTACGGTTTTAACTTTTATGATGTTCTTGCTGAATTTATCGTCTCAGACGGCTGCTGTTTACGCTTTTTACTCCAAACCTCATTTTGTCGAAAACTTTGGCACGGCCACCATGCCAATAGTCACGGTGACTGTACAGAATGTCCGCTAATGACTGTACAGAAATACTAATCCAAAAAACTTCAGAATTATATACTGGTGTCCAAGGACAATCATTCGCCAGGACCTGTATTTTAGTTGCTGAATCCTCAGCACACTCAACAGCAGAAATAAGGGAATCTGCCAGGGAGGCAAAGCACTAGCGCAAGGGTACCACCATCGGACACCTAAAAATTGCTTTTTCAAATGAATTTTCAAATTGTTACATCAAAAGTCTATCGACTTCATGTGACTTGCAAAATATATACCTCATATATTGATTCGGTAAACATAAGCTGTAGTATGACGTCATACGGAGGAATCGGGGAGCATTCATTATTTCACAGGTAACGGGCGTAAAATCTTGGTTAGGGGTACCCCCATCGGACACCCTTATTTTCTACACATGTAAACTAATTATGCATAAACAAATTTAATGTAACATTGTAAAGACATACCCTTGTTTAAGATAAATAGGCAAGAATCGATTCAGAACTTTAAGTTTGACATGAAAGGTAAAATAATATGAGCTCCCTCAGAATGATGACGTTTGTTTACATTGAACTATTTATATAGATTTTAGCCAGTGTCGAGAGGCAAACAAGTGTGCATTTTCTCTAATTTCTCTAAAACTAGAACGAACTGGAATATAATCCTTATATTATTTGTTAGGTGCCTAAAATCTCCATCCAATGTTGTTGATTAGATTATTGAACTGCATTTAGGTACGACGAAATCATGGTGCAACCATTCACTGAAATGTTTCTGACTTGTACCCTTGTCCGGTAAATACCGTCTGTGAAAATTACGTTAACGCTCCCGAGACGAGAAAGGCGCGCAAAAGTGTCGAGGAAAAGACCACAAAACATTATAAAAATTGGTATTAAATTGGACGAGGTGCTACTCATTTTAAACGAGAACAGATCGTAAAGGTGTCCGATGGGGGTACCCTGTCCGATGGGGGTACCCTCACGCTACTAGTAGGCTGGATTGGCGTCCTCTTAGTTAATCGGTCACAGTCGGTGGTCCTCGAAGGTGAGGAATCAGAATCAGTTCCAGTTGCATCAGGGGTCCCTCAGGGTTCTGTCCTGGGTCTGATTCTGTTCCTCATATATATAAATGACTTGCCTGAACAGATAGTATCCCAGGTCCGACTATTCACTGAAAACACAGCCGTTTACCTTACCATAGAGGGCGAGAATAGTGGTCAGGTGCTACAGAATGATTTGAACAGTCTGTCTGTGTGGAGGTCCAGGTGGGACATGGAGTTTAACCCCTCGAAGTGCCAGGTAGTGAGGGTGACAACCTCCAGGAGACCTATTAATACTCTGTATTACTTACATGGACAGGTCCTAGAGGTGGTCACCAGCGCTAGGTACTTGGGGGTGGACATCTCTGGTGGCCTGTCTTGGAACTCCCACATAGACAGAATTACTGGAAAAGCTAATCGCACACTGGGATTCCTGAGAAGGAACATAAAGACTAAAGCTAATGTGAGAGAGACTGCATATAACACTTTGGTGCGGCCCCAACTGGAGTATGCTGCCCCCATATGAGACCCCTTTACTAAAGAGAAAATACTCCAGATTGAAAAAATACAAAAGAGAGCTGCTCGCTGGACCACCTATGATTATGACACAAGGTCAAGCATAACAGCCATGTTAAATACTCTCGGTTGGAGATCCCTGGAACAGAGACGAGTGGACGCACGTCTCTGCCTGTTTTATCGAATTGTTTATGGACTTGTGGTGATCCAAATTCCTGCATACATCCAGTCCAATACTCGTAAGTCAAAACATTGCCACTCTATGGCCTTCCGCCAAGTCCACACCTCAAGGAATTTATACAAATACTCTTTTTTCCTATTGGCAATAGTTCAATAGAATGCTCTCCCCGAGTTGGTTGTCTGCTTGCCAACCCTTGATGCGTTCAAGGAAGAAGTTGGCAAGCTGCACCACTCACGGCCGTAGATCCAGTTACATGGTGTTTTTAATTTGTTTTTAACATTCTCCTCACCAGCTTTTAACCTTTCATCTTTTATCCTCTCACTATCACACCTTTTAGCTTATCTTATCTACTCATGCTATTTTCAGCACTGACAGCGCACACCTGTCTAGAATGCCTGCAAGGGCGTAAGACAGTATATTGAGAAAGAAAGAAAAGTTCCATTATCTAATAGACTGGGGGAAGAAAGTGGACCCCTTGTAAATGTCAGTCCCAGGCAGTGGGGTTTAAAATGCCAGAAAATGATGATTCCTTGTACATCTACATGGTTTAAACAATATTTTGTTAGTAAGAAAGTACAAAAATATATATGAATACAATATATAATGGCACAGGATCTGACAGTAAGCAAAATGCTTGTATTAAGCCATCTCCTGAATATATAAGCCATCTCCTGAACATCTACTGTACATCTACTTGGGGGAACAAGGTCATTAATGGGTATACTAGCTGCACCCTTCAGATCTTTGTAAAGCATTATGAGTACTATCTTTTGTCTTTCTTTCTCTTTTTCAGTGATTCCCACTTATTTTTCTCCAGAATGCCAGTCATACTCCCAGTTGGTTCCCCAGAATGACACAATATTGTTTCTACTCGGCGAGATTACCTTCCAAAGGAAGCTTTGAGAGACTGTGTCATAATGTACCAGTCATTTGAGCAGTCTGATCAGGGTTTCCACTGTGTGCCATTTCACAAATTATTGTGTGTCTGTGACATAAAGTGGGTTTATTTAAGATTGAGAAATTAAAGTTTAATTACGATTTAATTTCTCTGGCTTTCGTTACCAGGTATTGTCAGGGTCACTGATAAGGCTTGAATAGCCGAAACTTCGAAGTATGGTCCATGTTCCTTCTTTTTATGCCCCCAACTTTGGAGAAGTTGCAGGGATACAGACTAGCGGTCGCCCACTCGCCCACTGCGAGTAAAAAATCGGGTGGGCGCCTAAAATTAAAATGATAGTCGCCCAGTTTGCGATCGTCAGCTGTCGGCGTGTGTCTGGCGTGTTTTCGGCTTGGAGTAAAATTCGCCACCTCTAAGGGTATTGCTAACTTCCGTGCCGATATCGGCTATGAATATTCGATGTTCCGTCATACTTGTGTGTTTGATTGTACTTACTATCGAGAAACCACATGGCCGCCTCGTCGTAATGGAAGATAGATAGATAGATTGATTTGACAGCTAAAAATCTTAACCGTTTATGATTTTTTCGCGCGTAATATGGCGATACCTCGCTGGTGTTTCACACCCGGTTGCTAAAAGGAAACAAAACCATGAAGAAAGAAGGGTTTATACTCATTGACCCAGTTATCGGTGTTTACCAGTTACCGGTGATTTCCGAAGTGCCTCTGAAATTTTGTTTACATCACAGCGATTTGCATACCGAATGTTTTGGTTTTGAGCAGTCAAAATCTCCCGGTAACCGTCAGTCCCCTTTAAGTCATGAAAATGAGATTCTTATTTTTTTAATACTGATATAATAAACATAGTTTATAAATCAATTAAGATCACCGGTAACTGGGTAAAGGAGCATACTACAAAGCCTATGGAAACGGCGCTTCTGAATAAAAGATTCCCACGTTTTAAATGTGGGCCCCTAAATTTCTGGCTGGGCGACTAAGTTTCAGTTTTTAGGGGCCCAGCTTGCTCCTATGAAAAATGAGTTAATCTGTATCCCTGAGTTGGGGGGGGCATATTGGTTTGGGCCTGTCCGTCAGTCTGTCTGTCCGTCCTTCCGTAACACTCTTTGGCAGCGGGGAATCTCAGGAACCGCTTATGCTAGGATCTTGAAATTTTATATATGGCATGTACATGAAAAATAGGGGGACCCGTATTTTTTTCTTTTTTTCCAGCAGTCACGTATTTCCAGAGCTATACCCCTTTTTCGACTTAGTCTATGGAACCTTGTGAACAAAATATCTCAAGAACCCCTGATGCTAGGATCCTGATTTTTTGCAGGATGACAGTGACCAAGGTGTAGATGATCTGATTATCTTTTGAAAACAATTCGTGAATTTTCGACCGAGTTATGCCCCTTTTTTGATTTGCTGCATCGTAAGCCTATGGAACCTTGTGAACATAGTATCTTGAGAACCCCTGTTGCTAGGATCATGTTTTTTTGCAGGATGACAGTGCCCAAGGTGTGGATGACCTGAGTAACTTTAGAAAAAAAAAAAACGTGAATTTTTGACCGAATTATGCCTCTTTTTGGACTTGCTGCATTGTAAGCCTATGGAACCTTGTGAACAAAATATCTCGAGAACCCCTGTTGCTAGGATCATGATTTTTTGCAGGAAGACATTGCTTAAGTTGTAGATAATCTGATTAACTTTTGAAAAAAATTGATGACTTTTTGACTATTATATGCCCCTTTTCGACATAGTGCACTGAAGCCCATGGTACAAAGGAACCCTTACATTATGGTCAATAACTGTAAGAAATAAGAACTTAAAATTTTATATGCTGCATGGACATGAAAAATAAGTGGACCCATTTTTTTTCCTCCACCGGTCTTGTCATTTAGGAGTTATGCCCCTTTTTCGACTTTGTCATTTTATATAGGAAGAACCTTGTGAACAAAATATCTGAAGAACCGCTTAAGCTAGGATCCTGATACTTGGCATACAGTTACAGACCAAGATGTAGATGACCTGGTTCCCTTTTGAGCATGTTTCGAACTGATTAAAACCCCTTTTTGACTTAAACATTATGGGATGAACTTTCTGTAGAGGCAAGCATACAGTTGGGGGCATAGTGTTTCATAAACACATTTTCTAGTTAATGTGTGCTCTGCTCTTGAAGGAACTCTTCAAGATTTTAATTTGAATACTTGTAAAATATAGTTTAAATTTAACACACAGATAACTTGACAGTGCTGCAGATAAGAAAAGTATGTCATGATAATAGTGGGATATTGTTTTCTTTTTTTCCTTTAAAACAAATGTGATGACCCCCTCATTTGAATGTCAAGGCATTTCAGATGAGGATTCGCAGCATATGCAGATTTGACAGAAATATCCCATATTTTCATCAATATCTCCGTCTTATCTGAAGCTCTATTTAAATCACAGTTACTGGTCATGTTGGATGATGGTGCCCCATTATTTAGGGTGTGCGATTGATTGTTGTATCTCTAAATTATCATTTACTGTTTACATTCTAAAAATTAGAACACATAAATAATTACCGTAACTGTCCTGAAAATAAAAGAGTTTGGTTTTACAGTACGAGCACATGCTCGTAAGCAGCCAATCAGTGTGCTTTATTTTGAGTTTGAGATTAAACTCAAGCAGGGCTCAGCCTAGAGGGCAATTTGGGAGAAATAGTCTCCCTAAGCTGGCTGACTTCTCCCTATTTTGAACTGAGGGAGAAGTGAAAATGTATAGAACATATATGGAAATCCAAAATTTGGGCAAAAACTTCTCCCCAAAGTCCTGAAAATGTAGCAAAACTTCTCCCTGCCTGAAAGCTCTAGGCTGACCATTGCTCAAGTTTTATAACCTCGGACCCTGATCTTGGTCTGCACTGTTTGCTCAAACCTGTATTTCCCTATATTTAGATTTTTTTACTGTATTTTTATTTTTGATCCATTTCAGTAATTGAAAGACAATGCTTAAACACTGACACAACAAGATGCTGTCAAGAAAACTGGTTTCCAGCTCCAGGGTCTTACTATCGAGTGTGAGGTTGATTAACTCCGGCGTTACCAAGGAAACCAAGGAGGAACTGCCGGACTACAATACCAGTATCAACATACATGAACACAAACTGAAGAGGCCAGACAAGCCACCGGGATCAGAAAGATGGAAGGGCCTAGAGGGTTTACAGGAGAGAACAAGGGTAAGTTACAGTTTTGCATATTATGAAATTGTAATACCGTATACTAGGTAATTTTCGTGGTGTTTCATTTTTGGCGGTATTTCGTGGTCACTTAGAAGCCGCAAATATTAAAATTGTGAATTATTTCCAAGTTCTTACAAAGTGTCTTCTGTAGACACAGTGTTCCTATATTTTGTTTCTGTTTGCTTCGGTAGTTGCTGGTATTTTTCACTTGAGCCAGTTCTTTCATTAACCTGCGGCAGCCCTGCCGCAGGTTAGGGCCGCAGGTTAATGAACGAACTGACTCAAGTAAAAATGAAATAGTGTTGCTTTTTGCTCATGTTGCTACCCCCCCCCCCCCCCCAAAAAAAAAAAACCCCACACAATTGCTTCCCCCAGAAGTGTTCCCATTCTCCTTAAGTGTTCTGGGTACAGCTCCATGGTTTCACTGCCATTCTGGGCCCAGTTGTTCAAAACTAACGACGTCGTTAGTTAACGAGATGTTTAAATTTCAAACATTAATATTGCAAATATGCCAATATTTTTTGTTGAAGAAATGCAGTGCAAAAGCTTCTTACAGTTTTTCAACAAAAAATATCAGTGTATTTGGTTATAAAGTCATAAAACACTTAACAAGTTGACCTCTTAACAAGCTTGTTAGGCTAACGATGCTTTGAACAACTGGGCCCTGACATAGAAGACAGCCAAAACTGAAAAGTATTTGGTGCCCTGGTAAGTGAATCCCTTCTTGAATGGAACTGTTCCTAAAGGAAAGAATTTGTTGTCACACAGAGCAATTTTTTTTGTTCAGGATAATAGAAATGGATAGCTGACATGGTTTTAAAGAGTTTAGAGTATAAGTATGAAGCCATTGGAAGGGTGATAATGAAATGCTGTGTGCAATGGAAGCCTGTTTATATTTGGAAAGCATTCCACCTTGAGCAAGATTCAGAGATTCAAACTTGTTCTGCTAGCTTCACAGGTAAGTACTTAACCCAATAAGCTACCTGTGCTTCCTATCAAGACAAATCAGCTGGCAGAAAGGAGTCAAATAATTCTGAATCTGAGCCAACTCCTTTGGTTGTATCTCCATAACTGTTAATAAACAGAAATTTGAGCTGCTATATTAATTCAGTAGAATAGAATTAATTCAGCTTGAATATTTAGACAGAAAACTGTACTCAGAGATCTCTGTCTACAGGCTTTGTTTAGGCTTTTCATAAGACTCATGGAAAACAGAGCAGGTCTGCTCTGTTTTCCATGAGTGTTATGAAACAACCAATGACAAGTTACGGACTTGTCTAAAGTAAAAGGTGAAAGAATGCATGGCAAACGCTTTAGATGTTGAAAGGTTTACTGTAAATTTGATATAAAGTTTGACAATATTACTGTATAACGTGAGTGTTTCCTCCCACCAAAATAACACAAAATATGTATTGAAATGGATCATATTAATTCTGTTATTACCGGTAGATGTTTTATTATACCCCTGATATAGTCAAGGGGTATATAGTTTTATCCTTTTCGTCTGTCCATCCATTTGTCCATATGTCTTTCCGTTCGTCCGTCCATCTGTCTGTTAACATTTGCATTTAAGTTTAGTGTTAAGTTTTAATTTTTTGCTTATATTTCCAATTATTTGACACCATCTGGATGCTGCTGCTGACTCAAGGTCAAGGCCACAGACTTTAACATGGGTTAAAGATTTGCATTGAATTTATGGTTTTCCCTTATATGTCTAATATTCTTTGACAGAATATTTTCATAATTGGCTATGTTGACTTCTAGGGGTGACTATTGCAGGCCAAAATGACTATTGCAATACTATTACTGTTGCAGAAATTCCTATTGCAATACTATTACTATTGCAGGTTACTATTGCAATGCATTGCAATAACCATTGGAGACAGCATTCTTGTCCAGAAATTCTGCTTTTATGTATAAAATCTTGTTTGTTCACATAAGTTTGTGGCGAAAAAGCATTATTTAAAGACTGTCATTTCACAATGTGCACAACATGACAACAAAATACAAGAACATGTTATATTTTCCATTCTTTGAAATCCAGTACAAGCTAAAACACACCCTTTCCTATTATTCTTTTAGTTAAAAATACTTTCTTCAAGAAAAAGATGCATGTCTAGAAACTATTGAAACTATTGCGATATTGGAAACATTATTGCCGATAGTATTGACATTGCAGCTTTCCCTATCGATAGTGACTATTGCAAGTGTCACTATTGCGATATATCGATAGTCCGATGTATTGTTACACCCCTATTGACTTCTCTGTTCATATGTAGCAGTTGTCATCATCTGGATGCTGCTGCTAACCTAAGGTTAAGGTCACAGACTTAAACATTTGCGTTAAAGTTTTGCGCTAAGTTTATTTTGCTTATGTTTTCAACATTCTTTGACAGAACCTTTTGATATTTGAGTAAGTTTACAGATTTCATGCAGATTATCTGAAATCAGATAGATTCTGTTACTAAATGTAAGTCAAGGTCACAGACTTAAACACTATTGTATTTCTAGCTTCATGCAGATGAGTTGACATCGCCTACCTAGGTCAAGGTCACAAAGATACACAAGCATTTGAGTTCTGTGTTAAGTTTGTATTTTTTTGATGGAATCTTTTGACTTTTGACCAGGCCTATTTCTAGTTCCATACCATATATTGAGAGTGGTTTTGAAGGGTTGGGGTTTGATAAGGCAATGGCCCTGGTCGGGGGTATACGTGAGCCCCTGCTCACTTTATCTAGTTTCTCCCAAAAAAGTCCTAGAAATCCAGATGTGACTTATGGAACAGATTAGATTTTTGGTCATGTTTTTGACTTCTTATAGCCTAATAAATGTGGTAATTATTTTCAGGAGTCACTAATACCAGACACGCTGAAGGAGATGGATGAATCAGAGGAGTTCAAAATAACTGCAGCTAATCTGAAACGTCTCGGTCAGGCTAAGTTGACAAAAGAGGAAAGATTGAAAAGACAGAGAGCCCTGGATAAACTGGGAATTCCAAGTTTTGCAGAGTTCTTGAAGATTAAAAGAGAAGAGAAAAAGATAAAAGGTACTGCACAATAAATTTTGGTCAAACATGCCTAAAGAGACGATTGTAAACACAGGTCAGACAGCTTGTAAAGTGAAGATTGGAAAATGAGTGGATTTGTTCAGGCAGAAAGATGAAAAATAGAGGATCTTACATGAGTGGTCATTTGATATGAAATTTATGAAACGAGCCTTTGGCGAGTTTTATAAATTTCATATGAAATGACTATGAGTGTAAGATCCTGTTTATCATATGATCCTTGAAAATGTGATTTTAATGTCTTCAAACTGAACATTATTTCAATCAGAAAATGCATTGTTGACATGGAGGTTGTCAGTGACATTACGTTTATGCGCCAAAGTGTTAATACATTTGTGGTCATACAATTTTTATGACATGGCGTTATTCACTGAATAACAGTGACGTCATATGAAAAAAACCTATTATAGGAACTAGAAAAGTCAGCTTGGGTAATTCTCAGTGGTGGAGAAAATCTCCACATTGTGCAGCAGCCTACATTTCAAGGTGCCTTGCCTTATGTTACAGAAATCTGAGTGGCATCTTTATATATGCGGATCAGATTTTCTTTGAATAGTTCGAAAGACTTTTGCCCAAATCAATGATTAAATAATACATTTTTTCCCCTCTAATCATAGAGTTTTCAGACTGAGTGGCACTCAGTCTGAAAACTCTATGATTAGAGGGGAAAAAATGTATTATTTAATCATTGTGCCACTCAGTCTGAAAACTCTGATTAGAGGGGAAAAAATGTATTATTTAATCATTGTGCCACTCAGTCTGAAAACTCTGATTAGAGGGGAAAAAATGTATTATTTAATCATTGTGCCACTCAGTCTGAAAACTCTGATTAGAGGGGAAAAAATGTATTATTTAATCATTGTGCCACTCAGTCTGAAAACTCTATGATTAGAGGGGAAAAAATGTATTATTTAATCATTGTGCCACTCAGTCTGAAAACTCTGATTAGAGGGGAAAAAATGTATTATTTAATCATTGTGCCACTCAGTCTGAAAACTCTATGATTAGAGGGGAAAAAATGTATTATTTAATCATTGTGCCACTCAGTCTGAAAACTCTATGATTAGAGGGGAAAAAATGTATTATTTAATCATTGTGCCACTCAGTCTGAAAACTCTATGATTAGAGGGGAAAAAATGTATTATTTAATCATTGATTTGGGCAAAAGTCTTTCGAACTTGTCAAAGAAAATTCATTTGTACGGAACTCGGGTTTGCTTTACAGTACCGTAGTTAAGGTGCGTAACAATGTATTTACGCAATTTAAATGTCGGTTTTTATCCCGCGAGATTGGAACTGGTTAAACAATGTGAAATTATATGACTTTGCTTTGGTTCCCCACGGCAAGCGAGGAGAATGTTGTCTGTGATATTTTAAGAGAACCAGTTGGTGTGAAAACACATTAGACGAGAACAACCCAAATGGCGTAAGCATCAACAGACAAAAAGGTGAATTTTGAAGCTCAGTACAACAAAATAAGTGGCAGTCCCACACCCATAGTGAATGACATCATGCTGGATGTTATCAATCCATACTGGGTGAACATGTGGTGATGAAGCATGCAAGCATGGCAAATGCATTTGAAATACAAACATAAAACTTAAATTCTGTTTTATTGTTCATATAACTGAAATTATTATACCCCCGCTTTGAAAAAGTGGGGGGTATACTGGTTTACATCTGTCCGTCCGTTCGTCCGTCCGTCCTTCCGTCCCTCCGTCCGTCCTTCCGTCCGTCCCCTTTTAATGAAATTAATTTTTGTCAAAGATTTCTCCACAACCGTGCAAGCTAGAAGGGTCATATTTGGTATACATGTTGGTGATGATGTGTTGTATCGTGGGATTGCAAACCAGCCTTCTCCTGCTTATTCTTCTCTTTATTTGTCCAATTTTCTTTCTTTCCATACTTTGAACAATGAAATTGTTCGTCAAAGATTTCTCCACAACCATGCAAGACAGAATGGTCATATTTGGTTTACATGTTGGTGATGATGTGTTGTATCGTGGGATTGCAAATCAGCCTTCTCTTGCTTGTTCTTCCCTTTCTTTGTCCGATTTTCTTTCTTTCCATACTTTGAATGATGAAATTTTTTGTCAAAGATTTCTCCACAACCATGCAAGATAAAGTGGTCAGATTTGGTATACAGGTTGATGATGATGTGTTGTATCCTGGGATTGCAAACCAGCCTTCTCTTGCTTGTTCTTCCCTTTATTTGTCCGATTTTCTTTCTTTCCATACTTTGAATGATGGATTTTTCGTCAAAGATTTCTCCACAACCTTGCAAGACAGAATGGTCATATTTGGTATACAGGTTGATGATGATGTGTTGTATCCTGGGATTGCTAACCAGCCTTCTCTTGCTTGTTCTTCCCTTTATTTGTCTGATTTTCTTTCTTTCCATACTTTGAATGATGGATTTTTCGTCAAAGATTTCTCCACAACCTTGCAAGCTAGAAGGGTCATATTTGGTATACAGGTTGATGATGATGTGTTGTATCGTGGGATTGCAAACCAGCCTTCTCCTGCTTGTTCTTCTCTTTATTTGTCCGATTTTCTTTCTTTCCATACTTTGAATAATGAAATTTTTCGTCAAAGATTTCTCCACAACCTTGCAAGACAGAATGGTCATATTTGGTATACATGTTGGTGATGATGTGTTGTATCTTGGGATTGCAAACCAGCCTTCTCATGCTTATTCTTCCCTTTATTTGTCCAATTTTCTTTCTTTTTCTTTCTTTCCATACTTTGAATAATGAAATTTTTTGTCAAAGATTTCTCTACATCCATGCAAGACAGAATGGTCATATTTGGTTTACATATTAATGATGATGTGTTGTATCGTGGGATTGCAAACCAGCCTTCTCATGTGTATTCTTCCCTTTATTTGTCCGATTTTCTTTCTTTCCATACTTTGAATGATGAAATTTTTCGTCAAAGATTTCTCCACAACCATGCAAGATGAAGTGGTCAGATTTGGTATACATGTTGGTGATGATGTGTTGTATCGTGGGATTGCAAACCAGCCTTCTCTTGCTTATTCTTCCCTTTATTTGTCCGATTTTCTTTCTTTCCATGCTTTGAATAATAAAATTTTTTATCAAACATTTCTTCACAACCATGCAAAATAAAAGTGGTCATTTTTGGTATACAGGTTGATGACAATGACAGAAAGTTCATATTTGGTGTACAGATTGACAATGACAAGTCTCTTGTTTGTTCTTTCCTGTATTTGTTCACTTTTCTTTCTCTCCATATATTCTTTCCATGCATTCAGTACTGTAATTTTACGCAAAAGATTTCTTAGCAACTGCTCAAGGTAGAATCTTCATATTTGGTATATGAGTTGACAATGACTTGTTTATTCTGTCCATGTGAAATTTCTTATTCCAAAATAGAATATTTGATATTGGATATACATATTAGCAATGAGTTGTTTCTCTCTATGCTCCAGGTAATGAAAGTAAGACCATTTTACTAAAGCTGTTGAGCGGGGGTATAGTCGGATTCTCCGACAGTTCTAGTTTTGTTCTCATTTCTTAGGCTTCTTTTGCTCTTGTTGTTCATGTCCCTACCTGCAAGTTTACATATGTGTGTATGTGTGTGCATCATACATACATGTGTTTATGTGCAAGCATACATCGGGTATTCATCACTGCAAAATTAATGTTGTTAATACAGTTTGACTGTTTACCTTTATCTGCTATCCATCCTGTTTTGATTTTATCCCGGATGTACATGTATTATATTTTGTATATATTTTTTGAGGGCATCATGGAAGATTAGTTTAATTGTTTAATGTTGTCACCCTCATAAAATAAAGTCTTTACTTACTTACTTATTTACTAATTCATGTTAAGTGGCATTTCTCTGTGGCGTCATCAATTGTCTAGGACTTTGTGTGAAAAATCGAAATCGAAAGTGAAAGTAGCGTTCACTTGGGGGAAAAGGTATCATCACAAATACTCTTTTTATCTGTTCCTTTGTCCTTGACAGCGAAATGTCACCAAATTCAGGGCATGCATGGCCTTATGACTAAAATACTGTTGAAAGGGCAGTGACTTATCCAAAACTGAATCCCAGTGAAAGTCCTGATGAGTTATGTATATAAATTTGCATGGAATGCAGTATGATTACATTACTTTTAAAAAAGCTGACAGCAGTATTGCATCCAAAAATACCCAATGTGAAAGGTTTGGATACCCAAATCACTATCCCTTTGAAATTTAAAATACCCAATTCAACTGAAATACCCAATTAAATGAAAAGTGAGTGGGTAAATACCCATTGGGTCAAAATCTTATCTAAGGTACTCTTATTGCTTTGCTTTCAGTAGTTTATATACATATATGTGACTTTTCTTGTGACAAAGTTTTATTTTCTCTGTAGTTGCAGATGAGACTTTAAGGAAGAGACCCATTGAAGTACTGCAGTTGAATATTGGTCTGTACTGTAATCAGGCTTGTAACCATTGCCATGTTGAGTCATCACCTAAACGTCATGAGATGATGGACAGACAAACAGCTGACAAGTGTTTGGAGGTCTTAAAGAACAGTCCAAGTATAACTACGGTAGATATTACAGGTGAGATGAGTACAGTAGAACCTTTGTATTTTGCTACTAACTATTTTGGATATAGAGGATCTTACATGAGTGGTCATTTCATATGAAATTGATGAAACAAGCCTTTGGCTAGTTTCATGAATTTCATTTGAAATGACCACTCGTGTAAGATTCTGTTTATCATATGACCCTTTAAAATGGGATTTTAACGCCTTCAAACTGATCATTATTTCAACAAGAAAAAACATTGTTGACATGGACATTGTCAATGACGTTAAGTGTACATGCCAAAATGTCATTACATGTGTTGTCATACGATTTTTATGACACAGTGAATAACAGCCGCGTCATATGGTATATAATGTTATCATACCATGGCTTCCGTTGATACTATAGTTGACTAACCTACAAATTTTTTTAGCTCACCTGAGCCGAAGGCTCAGAGGTGAGCTTATAGGATGGGAGTCGAGCCGTCGTCCGTCCGTGCGTCCGTCCGTGCGTCCGTGCGTGCGTCAACACTTTCAAACATAAATATCTCAGAGACCAGTGGGCCGATCGCAATCAAATTTTATCTGAAGCATCATTTGGGTGGGGGAAAGGCTGCATTAGGTTTTGGTGCCAATCAGCTCAGAACTCTGGTTTCCATGGCAACAGATAGCCCCCATAGGGTTATAATGGGGAAAACGGCGTCATCACGTTTTCTCAACTGTTTTTGATTAGATCCTTATCATACTTACAGGTAATGATGACATACACAAGAGCTTGGATGAGTTCGAAATTTGGTCGGATTCGAGCACAGACTACGGAGTTAGCTGCCCTTGAGCGTTTGAAAAAAATCCCATAGGGTTATAATGGGGAAAATGGCGTCATCACGTTTTCTCAACTGTTTTTGCTTAGATCCTTATCATACTTGCAGGTAATGATAACATACATAAGAGCTTGGATGAGTTCGAAATTTGGCCGGATTCGAGCACAGACTACAGAGTTAGCTGCCCTTGAGCGTTTGAAAAAAATCCCATAGTGTTATAATGGAGAAAACAACGTCATCACATATTTTTAGAAAAACTTTGTCATCGCTCTATTGCCTACATTTCTCAACGGATTTTAAAATAACTTCACGCAAATGTAGGGCATGACAATATCTGGAGCAAGTTCGACTTTCAGGATGCTGCGCCCAAGGTCAAG
Source organism: Ctena decussata (assembly GCA_963989385.1). Taxonomy (NCBI): domain Eukaryota; kingdom Metazoa; phylum Mollusca; class Bivalvia; order Lucinida; family Lucinidae; genus Ctena; species Ctena decussata. The sequence continues at coordinate 21,832,882 of OZ022508.1, forward strand.
GTCACTGTGGCTATTTTTAAAAAAACTTTGTCAGCGCTCTAGCACCTACATTTCTCAATGGATTTTAAAATAACTTCACACAAATGTAGGGCATGACAATATCTCGAGCAAGTTCGACTTTCAGGGTGCTGTGCCCAAGGTCAAGGTCACTGTGGCTATTTTTAGAAAATCTTTGTCATCGCTCTAGCACCTACATTTCTCCATGGATTTTAAAATAACTTCACACAAATGTAGGGCATGACAATATCTCGAGCAAGTTTGACTTTCAGGGTGCTGCACCCAAGGTCAAGGTCACTGTGGCTATTTTTAGAAAAACTTTGTCATCACTCTAGCGCCTACATTTCTCAACCGATTTTAAATCAAATTCACACAAATGTAGGGCATGACAATATCTCCAACAAAATTGACTTTCAGGATGCTGCGCCCAAGTTCAAGGTCACTGTGGCTATTTTTAGAAAAACTTTGTCAGCGCTCTAGCACCTACATTTCTCAATGGATTTTGAAACAACTTAACACAAATGTAGGGCATGACAATATCTCGAGCAAGTTCGACTTTCAGGGTGCTGCACCCAAGGTCAAGGTCACTGTGGCTAATTTTAGAAAAACTTTGTCATGGCTCTAGCACCTACATTTCTCCATGGATTTTGAAATGACTTTATACAAATGTAGGGTATGACAATATCTCGAGCAAGTTCGACTTTCAGGGTGCTGCGCCCAAGGTCAAGGTCACTGTGGCTTTTTAGCTCACCTGAGCACGAAGTGCTCAAGGTGTTCGTGCTCAAGGTGAGGTATTGTGATCGGTCTTTATCCGTCGTCCGGCGTCAACTTTTGCTTTAAACGACTTCTTCTCCAAAACCGCTTGACTGATTTTGAAATAATTTCACAGAAATGTTCCTTCGGGGACTCCCTACCAAAATTGCTCAAATGGTTCCGCTCCACTGAACAATATGGCCGCCAGAGCTAAAAATAGAAAAACCTTTAAACGACTTCTTTTCCAAAACTGCTGTGCCGATTTTGAAATAATTTCACAGAAATGTTCCTGAGGAAACGCTCTACCAAACTTGCTCAAACGGTTCCGCTCCACTGAACAATATGGCCACCAGAGCTAAAACTAGAAAAACCTTTAAACAACTTCTCCTCCAAAACTGCTGGGCCGATTTTGAAATGATTTTACAGAAATGTTCCTGAGGAAACCCTCTACCAAAATTGCTCAAACGGTTCCGCTCTGCTGAACAATATGGCCGCCAGAGCTGAAAATAGAAAAACCTTTAAATGACTTCTCCTCCAAAACTGCTGGGCCTATTTTGAAATAATTTCACAGAAATGTTCCTTAGGAGACCCTCTACCAAAATTGCTCAAACGGTTCTGCTCTGCTGAACAATATGGCCGCCAGAGCTAAAAATAGAAAAACCTATAAACGACTTCACCTCCAAAACTGAAGGGCCGATTTTCAAATAATTTCACAGAAATGTTTTTTAGGAGACCCTCTACCAAAGTTACTCAAACGGTTCTGCTCCGCTGAACAATATGGCCACCAGAGCTAAAAATAGAAAAAAAGCTTGAAACATCATCGTCTCTGAACCCAATGGCTCGATTTAAAAAAAAATCCTCAGAAATATTTTACTCATGACTCTGAACAAAAATTGCTAAAACGGTTCCACTCCGCTGAACAAAATGGCCGCCAGAGCTAAAAATAGAAATAAATCTTAGAACGACACAGAGGGCACAGTTATGATCCAATCATCATGAAACTTTGTCAGAATGTTTATCTAAATGAAATCTAGACCATCTTTGAAACTGGGTCATGTAGGGTCAAAAACTAGGTCACTGGGTCAAATCTTAGAAAAACCTTGTGCACACTCTAGAGGGCACAGTTATGATCCAATCTTCATGAAACTTTGTCAGAATGTTTATCTATATAAAATCTAGGCCAGAATTGAAACTGGGTCTTGTGGGGTCAAAAACTAGGTCACTAGGTCAAATCTTAGAAAAACCTTGTGTACACTCTAGAGGGCACAGTTATGATCCAATCTACGTGAAACATTGTCAGAATGTTTATTTTCATGAAATCTATACGAGATTTGTAACTGGGCCATGTCAGGTCAAAAACTAGGTCACTAGGTCAGTTCTTAGAAAAACAGGGTGAACGCTTTAGCAGACGCAGTTTTGTTCTAATCTTCATGAGACTTTGTCAGAATGTTGGTTTCCAACAAATCTGGACCAAGGGTGCAACTTGGTCATGTTGGGTCAAAAAGTAGGTCACTAGGTTAAACCTTAGAAAAACATTGTGTACACTCTAGAGGGCACAGTTTTGATAACTTTGTCAGAATGTTCATATCCAAGAAATCTAGACCAGTTTGAAACTGGGTCATGTGGGGTCAAAATCTAGGTCATTAGCTTAAATTTTATAAAAACCTTAGGTACACAATAAAGGGTTTATTTTCCATTTAATCTTTGTGAAACTCTGTCTGTCGGTCATATGGATGTCTCTGAGTTTAAGTTCACAGGATACTCAGGTGAGCGTTCCAGGGCCATCATGGCCCTCTTGTTAAAGAATGATAGTAATCAGGGCTGGAAAAATCCACTGGTCCGCTCGCCATGGCGAGTGCCTCAAGCTACAGGACGAGTAGAATTTCTCAGTACTGCCAAGGTAACATATTAATTTCACTATACATCTTTTGACGCAGGAGGAGTGACAATTTAAGAATTTTCCAGCCCTGGGCTAATATTTGGGCTGTGTTTTCAGATTCAGACTGGCTAAAGAAGGCAGTGTTTCAAAAAGAAAGGTGAATGATTACAAATTTATAACGTGCCAAGAAATGCAATTATAATGGGACATTCAACCTTGTTTTTGGAATTTTCAGGAAAAAACTAAAATATCAGCCATTTCACAAGGTTTTCATGGTATGATCATGTGAGTTGTGATTATTTGTTTCAGGTGGTGCTCCCGAACTATGCTCAGAATTTCGGTACCTGGCAGCAGGTGGGAGAGCCCTTGATAGAGAGGTGATTGTAAGATCAAACCTGACTTCTCTCCTTGAGCCAGGTAATCTTTGGCCATAGTAACCTGAGACATTCATGTGAGCTGCGACATGAGAAAATCAACAAAGCGGTTATGCGCTCAGTGCAGACTCGAATCAGCCTGGGCATTTGCCCAGTCTGATCAGAGTCTTTGCCGGGCGCTTAAAGAGTAGCTAAGGGTCTAAGCTAGCTCCAGGCAGACAGCGAAGACTCTGATCAGACTGGGTGGATGCCCAGGCTGATCTGAGTCTTTGCTGGGCTCACATGCCACTTCAGTGGTTTTCTCGTGTTGCGGCTCATATGTAAATGCAAAAGCTCAAAGGAGCATACACAAATGGACAGGCCGATTTTCACTTTGAAGGTGAGTGCTTGAATGTGTACACTTTCAAGGGGAAGAGACTCTGAATTTTGTTTTTTCTTCCCTTTTCAGTGAGGGTCAGCTGTTATAAAGAATTTGCTCCTATATTCTTTCATTTCAGAGTAGATTCACTTTTGGAAAGGTTAAGTTTCCCTGGGAGGCAAACAAGAGGTCATAAAAAAAGGTTTCCTTTGTAAAAAGTTGCAGAAAAAAATGGTGTACCCATACATCTATAAATCTACAAGTTCAGCTTTGACTCACAAATAGGATAGAGCATGTACAGATTTCCTATGCAGGGAGACAGGATTTCTTGGGATGTGACTTGTACCATTCTCTGACTGGGTCAAGAAATAATATGATATGATATGAGCCGCGACACGACAAAACCAACAATGTGGTTGTGCGCCCAGCGCAGACTCAGATCAGCCTGGGCATCCGCCCAGTCTGATCAGAGTCTTCGCTGTCCGCATGGAGGTAGTTTAGACCCTTAGCTACCCTTTAAGCACTCAACAATGGGTCTGATCAGACTGGGTGGATGCCTATGCTGATCTGAGTCTGCGCTGGGCGCACAACCACATTGTTGGTTTTGTCGTGTCGCAGCTCATTTGTACAATGTAGAATTGTAGCAAGTCTACCATTAGTGATTATGAGGCTCAATATTCACAGAAATTACTTGTAACTGGAAATCTTATATTAGCATATTAATGATTTTTGTGAAAAAAGTTTCTGTTTTCTCTAAACTGTTATTGTCTCCTTTTTTTTCATCTCCTGCTTTGCTAGAATTGAATTTGCTATATCAGCCAACCAAAATAATGTGACAATGTGTATCTTGACATCCAAGTTACTGTCTTATACACCAAGTAAATTCTTCATCACTCTACTTCATCACTCATTGGTAAATTCTTCATCACTCATTGGATAACGACATCACTCGTTGGATAACTCTTGGATAATTCTTCATCACTCATTGGATAACGACATTGACCTGGACTCGGTTGTATCAAACTTTAATGACAAATTAAACCGTCATTAAACCGCCATTAATTAACGCGTTTTTAAATTCGGTTGTATGAAACTTTTTATGACGCGACTTCGTCATTATCTCTTCATTAACTTAATGATGGTCAGGGGGTATCTTTAAACCGTCATTAAGCAATTCAAGATGGCCGCCATCGTCCGATTCGACCTCGATATTTCGGAAAAGCGACCATTTTAAAGACAACATGGTCGATGTAGAATGCGAAGGAGATGGAAATTTGTGAAAAGAAACCAGATACCTCGATCTGAAATCATTTTCATGCAGAGCAAGAACCTAAAGCCATTCAAATGTCATACAGCAGTTGTTAGTTATCCAAAGCGTGGTACATTTTCCTTTAAAAACTTGCTTCTTTCCCGTTGGCTTCGTAAAAATATGTAAACATCATTGAAGCCCTATTTGTTTTGAAAAGTATCGACCAGTGCTCACGACATGATGACGTCATAAGACAACAGGCAGCGCACAATCAATATCTAAGGACTTTTGATAGAACAAGTTTATGACCCGATTTGACTTGATGACCAATAAACTCTATTGAAATAAAATTTCTAAGGTTGTTGGAATTCTGGGAGCCTACACACCGGGCTATCGACGTTGAACAAACGTTGATTAAATACTGATTCAACGTTGTGTGCCTGCAGGGTAGGCTATGTACCATTTTGTATGCATGGCGTCCATATTCCATATTCTAGGCGCCTATACATCGGACCTACAACATTGAATCCACTATGTGTGCCTTGCGTTGAATCAACGTTGTATGCCTGCAGGAAACGTAAACTTGGTAAGTTATCCGCATTCTTGGAGTCAACGTTATGTACCTGCAGGGTATGCACCCTTTCATATGCATGGTACCCCCATTCTAGGAGCCTACACATCGGGCACACAACGTTGGATAAACCATGTGTGCCTACAGCGTATGTAACCCTTTGTATGCACGACAACCCATATGGGAGCCTACACATCGAGCCCAAAACGTTGAGCCTGAGTTGTGTGCCTGCAGGGTAAGCACCTGTTTGTATGCTTGACATTTCCATACCTGGATTCTACACATAGGGCACACAACGATGAATCAATGTTGTGTGCCTGCAGGGTATTTCTTTGTATGCATGGCACTTTCAGTCTGTGAGCCTACACATCGGACACACAACGTTGTTCATCGTAATGTACCTGCAGAACATGTCTCTTTTGTAAGCTGACATTCCAATTCTAGGAGCCCGGACATGGGACACATAATGTTGAATCAATGTAGTGTGCCTACAGTGCACGGACCCCTGTATGCGTACAATCCCAAATTTGGGGTGCCTTCATATCGGGCACCCAACCTTCAATCAACATCGTGTGCCTGCAGGATATGTACCCTTTGTCATATGATATTCCCATTCTTTGACCCTACACATAATACATACAACGTTGATTCAACGCTGTGTGCCTGCAGGGTATGTGTCCCTTTATATTCATGACATCCCCATTCTGGGATCTTCCACATCGGACACTGAACGATCACTCAAGGTTGCGTGCCCACAGTATATGTATCTCTTTGTATGCATGACGTACCCGTTCTGGGTGCTTACACATCGGGCAGACAACGTTGAACAAGTGTCGTGTGCCTGCATGATGTGTACCCTTTGTCGGATGACATTCCCTTTCTCGGACCTAACCATCGGACACACAACGGTGAATCAACGTTGTCTTGCCAGCAGGAAATGTGACCATTCATATTCATGACATCCCATTCTTGAAGCCTACATATCGGACACACACAGTTGATTAAGCTGTGTGTCCCAAGAGGGTATGTACCCCTTTGTATGCCTTTGGGAGCTTACGTTTCGGATACACAACGTTGAACCAGCGTTGTGTTCCTATTTGTATGCATGATATTCCCATTTTGGGAGCCTACACATCCGTCTTACAACGTTGAATCAACGGTGCGTGCCAGCAATGTATGTACCCATTTCTATGCATGACATTCCCATTCTTGGAGCCTACATATTGGGCACACAACGTTCGATCAACACTGAATCAATATTGATTCAACGTTGTTTGCCTGCAGGGTATATACCGTTTTGTGTGCTTGCCCATAAACTATTGTTGCATACTGCTTCCAGTCTACTGTTTTCTCTAAACTTCCACATTGACTTTGCGCACATGCCAGAGTTTGAGCCAAAGCTTGATGTGTGCGCGTATGCTCTATGCTCGAAAAAACTATTTTCAATAGGCAGTAGATATCAAGCAAGACACAACAGAAAGTATGCAGTACACAGCCCATAATTTGCCACATAATTTGCCGTACAAACAAATTGTTCGGAAAGCCATCAAAATGGCACGATGGCCCAATTGGCGCACTTTTCATTTCCATACTATTTCACAATTCCGAATTCCGAAATTCGTAGAACATACTAAACGCTTGAAAATAATGGCTCTTAACATTTTGTCAAACCTCTGCTTGATATGGATGATTGCTTAAATATGAGCGGCGACACGAGAACACCAACAAAGTAGCTGTTCGCCCAGTGCAGACAGATCAGCCTGGGAATGCGCCCATTCTGATCAAACTCTTCGCTAGGCACTTACAGGGACGCTATGGGTCTAAGGTACCTCCATTCGGATCGCGAAGACTGATCTGAAACTCCACTGGGCGCACATGCCGCTTTGTTGGTTTTGTCGTGTCGCGGCTCATATGGTGCTAATCCTTAAATGTGACTTAGACTAAAGAAAGCGAGAGAGAGAGAGAGACAGACAGACAGACGGAGAGAGACAGACAGATACAGAGACAGAGAGAGAGACTCTCTGTCCTAGCACAATCCACAGTTTTGGAAGCGGTCCTTTCTGTATGTGACCTTGCTTGAGTACAGGGATTACTCAGATCAGCCTGCGCATCTTCACAGTCTAATCAGAGTCTTCCCTTTTCGCATATATAATTCTGAATTCCGAATTCTGAATTCCGAATAATGAATTTCGAAATTCGTAGAACATACTAAACGCTTGACAAAGGTTTGACGATATGAAATAAGTAAGAATAATCAAGCGTCCAGTTTGTTCTACGAATTTCGGAATTCAGAATTCGGAATTCAGATTCGGAATTCAGAATTCGGAATTCAGAATTCGGATTTGTGAAATAGTATGAAAATGAAAAATGAGCCAATTGGGCCATCGTAAAATGGTATAAATTCATGGAATATTTTACTGTAGGTTTTCACAAGAGTCTCATCCTTTTAAACAGCCGTTTTTGGCCAGTTTTAATCAAATAAAATAAGACTCGGTTTCTGACAAAAAGTGTTGCATTTTTTTTGGTTGGCAATCAAAATAGCTTATATAATATCATAAACGTTATGAAAGAAGAAAGAGAGAAAGAAAATAGACTTTTATAGCCTACTGCATTTTCGGCTGACATTTCAGACATCTGTCTGGTATGGGATGGTTTTTTTCCTCTGTAAAACGTATGTTGTGCCCTCTTGAGAATCATCTGCCGATGTTGAAGCGACTCAGCAGTCGGTTCTGATTGGTATTGAAAGATGTTATGCATGGGCTAAGAAAGAAAAAAGAACATCACATTCTATCCAATGACTCGCGGCGCGAAACTACTATTTGTACCGACCATTTCATGAAGAGACAAGGGAAATAATACATTTGAATACTTCTGATTACAAGAAGATATGAGCTGCGACACGAAAAAAAATCCAAAAACAATAAAGTGGTTGTGCGCCCAGCGCAGACTCAGATCAGCCTGGGTCTCCGCCAAGTCTGATATCACAGTCTTCGCTGTCCGTGGTTGTGCGTCCAGCACAGACTCAGATCAGCCTGGGCATCAGAGTATTCGCTGTCCGTAAGGAGGTAGCTTAGACCCTTAGCTACCCTTTTAGCGCTTAGCAAAGACTCTGATCAGTCTAGGTGGATGCCCAGGCTGATCTGAGTCTCCGCTGGGCGCACAACGATTCAGGAAGGGCAGTTGTCAGTTACTGGCGAAAGTATGTGCACTTAGTACTGGTTAACCGCTTAGAAGGTCTAAGCCTGCCCAGGAATAGTGTGTTAGGTTTAACTGACCGTCCCGACATGACCATAGCTGTTTACCGTGGACGTTAAGCAACAAATCAATCTATCAATCAACCACTTTGTTGGTTTTTCTCGTGTCGAGGCTCATATTATTTATAAAAAAATAACAATAGTAAATAAATCATGGTGCACACCGAAGTGTTTGCTATGGCATCGTCTCATTCCCTAGATATATATTCGTTTTTTCTTCCGAAACAAGTTTCCAAACCAGGGGTCGGGCCTACCCATGAAGAAGACAATGGATTTGTGTACTGATCCCCTGATAAAATATTTGGGTAAATTTATTCTGTTGTCGATAAATTGCTTTTATTAAAGTATAGCTAGCAGGCCAAGCCCTAGCCTCCATTTGTCCGCATCCGATGATAGAAAAAATAATATGAAAAATTAATCCAAGCCAGGTTTGACGATGAAAAGAATGAAAACGATTTTTGCTGATGAATCATTTACCACTAAGCCGGGCCGCGTAGGGCAATCGGTAGGGCACCTGACTCATAAGTCAGAGGTCCTGGGTTCGAAACCCGGTCTGGCCACATACTTTCGTTTCTCCTTCCGCTGATTCAAGAACGGTAGTTGTCAGTTACTGGCGAAAGTATGTGCACTTAGTACTGGTTAACAGCTTAGGAGGTCTAAGCCTGCCCAGGAATAGTGTGGTTAGGTTAACTGACCGTCCCGACATGACCTTAGTTGATTACCGTGGACGTTAAGCATCAAATCAATCAATCAATCAATTTACCACTAAACAGTGTGTATTCCTGGTATATTTTGCCCTCTCCATGAAAAGAAAAAAAGAGAGAAAAGAAAACAAGACCTGTCCGCGGTACAGGATAGCTCGCCTGAAAGCGCCTTACCCAGCACATAAAAAACTTTAACGTAAAACTTAAACATTTGCTAACGCCGACGCCGTCGCCGCCGCTGCCGGGGAGTAGTGCCATAGCTCTTCCTGTACAGGCGAGCTAAAAAAAGATCTAAATCTTCTGCTTAAAACCGTAAATTAATTACTGGCATGCTGTCGTTTAGATCGCCTAAATCTGTTACGTCATAAATAGAACCGAGTGATCACTAGCAGGGGAGGCAACTTTTATGACTTCTTTTTTTTTCCTCGGCTGACATGCCCCTTTTGGAGAGTGCCTCTACAGTAAAGCAGCTTTTGTTTTTCGTTCTTTCCTTTGGGAGTTGGTTCCGGTTTGGAGTGGCAACAGACTGATTGGGGATGTTTATGTTGCTTCCCCTGAAGGTGTACCCATTCACCTTAATGTAACATACTTGAAATTTACTTATTTATTCATTTATTTTAGGGGTGGTCGGGTTAGGCGATGGTGCTGGGTAACTTTCAGTGCCGGGGCGTCCTACACATCTGGATAAGAGTAGGGCAAGGGCCAACTGTACTTGCTCGATATAGACTGAAATACGGACTCAAAGAGCCGTTAAACCCCAAACAACCCACCAACAAACTTATTTAATCCTGCAACTGTTTCTGATTTGATTTGATCGTTTCGAGGAAGGGAGAACGTTGCGATGAAATTGGGAGATAGTTTTTTATTTATTTTATTTTCTATTTATCTACCATTATTCTTTTCTATTACATTTTCACCTATACTAAATGTTGTTAAATCTGCGGTGCGAACAAATGCAGAAAAAGATCAAGCACTCAAGAATAACTAGAAAATAATGGTGGGAAAAGATTTTAATTGACTAACCAGTGCGCGAAAATCCAATTAAATAGCACGCAGTCTTAATAACGTCACGTTATTATGTTCCGGTGACGTCAGATTTAATGACAAACTCGTCATTAGCGCATCATTAACTTATGACGGTTTAATGAACGTTTGATACAACCGGACTTAATGCCGTCATTAACTAATTTGCCATTAGGACTTTAATGATAGATTAGCGGTTAATTTGTCATTAGTTTAATGACGGTTTGATACAACCGGGTCCTGGCCCCAAAGTTATATAACTTTTTTCATACTCAACTCAGCTGAGCATGAAATGCTTGACTCAGCTGAGCATGAAATGCTCAACTCAGCTGAGCATGAAATTTTACTACTAAGCCAATTATTGGTAAGTACAGTTGTTTTTTTGCTCAGTTTTGTTGAGTATGAAATTTTCTCTGCTTATCAGTATGAAAATGCCAACATTAGTTGGCATTTTCATATTTAGCAGCAGAGAAAATTTTATTCTCAGCTGAGTTGAGCACGAAAAAAGTTTGATAACCTCGAGGCCTGGTTTACAAAACATCAGTTATCAATACTAATAGCTGTATTCAAGGTTTTGTTTGCTTCTAGGACAAGAAGATACAGCAGAATTCTTTGCTGATCAGGGTCTACATGTCATCGCTTCTCTACCTTGCTACAGTGCCAAGAATGTCAATTTACAGAGGGGCAAGGGTGTGTTTGACAGAAGCATACATGCCCTACTGATGTTAAATGATCTTGGTTTTGGAAAGGAAGGGACAGGACTGCAGCTAGACCTGGTTTACAACCCACTTGGTAGGTATCTGTCTTGAGTATGCAACAAATGCTTATTTCAGCTGTGTTTGAGATAAGCAGGCATTTTAATGATAACTTTGACATTATATTTGTTCATCCTCCAAACATATATAGTGGAGCAAACTTGATGGGCTATCTTTCAAGGGGGTGGTCTACAGAGTGTAACATTTGTTTTTATATATCAAAATGATCGTCTGGGTCTCTAGTTATCAAATTCAGCGTTTGCCACCTTGGCAAACCTTGCATAACTCTGTAGTGGCCAGTTTTTTACGTTACCCCTATAAATTTTGAATATCAAAAATATTTATTGAAGTCAATAAGAAAAGTGTTTAGACTATATAAATGTATCAAATCTAAGTATTTTCTGTAAGAACAGTTAATATGCTATAAATTAGGCTGCTCAGAAAACAGTTCAGATCTTTGGTGTTGTTACTTTCGTTACAATATATCATGTACCCCTCGAAAATTTAAAATTGGAACTTAAGTTGTTGCATTTTACGAAGACTCGCTTATAAAAAGGCCTAAAATGATCATTTTTACTTACTATTCAATTGGCCCCTTTCAGTGCGTTTCTAACAAAACAAATATGAGACCTCTAGCTTTTATACTTTGTCAACCACGTCCAGTTGAACAGTTACACCTATTCCCTGTTTTTGGCTGAAAAGTCATTGTTCGTACAATTGTTCGTATAAAAAATGGCTAATAACCAATTTAAACATGACAAATTGGGGCCTTTTGCAAAAGGATCATGTTAACCATGATATAACACAATAGCTTAAAAATTATTTTTGACCTTACAAAACATTTTAGCCAGAGTAACATACTTAACAGATGAAAATGTTTGCGTAAAGCGCCTGTCATTCACATCAGGAAAACACTCTTTTCAAATTCTGACTTTGAAACAACGCAATTGTGATAAATATGTTTATTGTTTATCGAAAAATGAAATTTTTGCATAGTAGTGGCCTACATAGACAGAAAACTGTGTTATTTACATGACATGCAATGCTCAGATTGCACCGATGTTCAAATAAAGGCTTCATGAGTTAATCTGTACATGATATTTTTATTCATTAATATCCAAATAACTTTTAAAAGTTTAAACCAAACCCTCAAAATATCAAATAACTTGTAATAACGTACAGTTTTGTATTCAGAAAGGTAACGTTTATAACATTTGAAAAAACTCCCCGAGATTAAATATTGCCACTGCCAAATATGCCTAAGCTTTATTGTTTTGAGTAAAAAACATTTTTAGAACGGCCGGTTTAAATCCACTTATGTAACTTATTATTGACAGCCCCGAGGTGGAGCATCAGTTCTGGTGTATCTATGCCATCATATCAGGGCTCGGGAAAACCGAATTTCTTTCGGTCCCAGACCAAAATTCAGAAATTGGGACCGATTGGAAACAGCCCAAATCCCAAAAAAATCGGTCCCATACCGGCCCAATACTTAGGAAATTTTCTCCGATTCGGCAGATAATTGTTACACACGGCCGTTTGATCTTGTCCCGACGTATGAAATATCGCCACTGTCTTTACAATTCTAGCACGTGTCATAACTAATCGGATTAACGCAGGTGTTAGCCAGACGAAAAGACCGCCTACGGGCCAATCGAGATTGTCCGTATGGAGCACTGAACCACATGTCGGACCGCCTACCTGTCAATAACAAGTGTCTTAATGACGCGCACTCTTACGACAGTCTGCAAAACAACTTATCAAAATCAGCGCATTTTGATCAGGGTCTATGCGATTATTATATTGGGTATAATACTAACGGTAGCGTTGATATGCAATTACCCGCTCATTAATGGGTCAAGCACGTTTTGTCTTTGATGTAAAGATAAAAGACGCCGCTGTGAGTACGCAGTGTCATTCTAACAGTATGTCAGATGGCTAAAGGTCCCTAGGTACACACACAGATGACTAACAATCGTATCAGCCAGCGCAACTAAGCAGTCAGACCGGTCTTTCTTGTTCGCATCAAACATGAATAATAATGAACGGCGACCTAGCGACAACCGAATACTTCGGTGGAGGCTAGTCAATATACGCTCTTCACACGTTCGGTAAGTCACCATTTCCGACGCGGCCCATTCGGCGGCAGTGGAGGGGAATTATGCAATTTTGGGTACGTTAAACAGTACAAACATCATAACTTGGGCGAGTTAATGCTCAGGACTTTAAACGTATTCACAAGTGGTATTGTTCACAATCAAACGGGAATGACCGTCAATTTTAATGCAATGGGCTTGAACAGGTTGTCTCCCCTCTGTCCACCTGTCAATCAAGTCTGATGTCTTCTGTCACGTCCGCTTTGCCTACGAACACGTTCTAGTCTAGTATTTGCTTTTACATGCCTAGCTAAACGTCTTAAAATGTTTGAAACCAAGAACTCCACCAAACACAACAATGTACGACCATTGTACGGAAATCGGGATTAATTCATAGGACTTCGCTTGTTGTCATTAGTTTTCGTGACAGTTATCAATTTTTTTTTCCAATGGAAATTAGTTAGGTGATGACGTCATCGGCTGGACCGATTCATTTTTCAATATTTCCCGAGCCCTGCATCATATGTGTTGTCCACTTATCTGTCGTCTTCGAAGACTCGATTTGTTTCATAAGTATATTTGCCATCATTCTGGTGTATAACTGGCATATATGGAAAAAGAAAGAAAATAGATGAAAATTTTGTATGCCTAATTTTGTTTGTTTAAGGCCAGCTTTGTACCCATGAATCTGTAAGGGGCTGCATTTTTATCTGGCTAGCTGCTAGTAACGTCTTACTACTTGTCTTATATCTTTATGCAGCTATATCCAGTTTGGTATCGTTGCAGGGTTGTTGCGCAGATAACAATTCCTGCTCATAATGCCCCCTTACTCTAATTTTCCTTTTCTGTAAAAACAGTGTATAAACCCAGAGTTGCCTTGTAGCATATATTTTCACCAAAGTAACGTAAATAACTGGTTAAAAGTATGTGTATTTTTTTCCTACTGCAGCTACAGTAAAGTACCGTTGGGCTACTGTTGAAAGCTTCCCCATACTTCATCATATTGAAAATTATGTTTGGAATCATTAGGGCTCAATTTGAGTCAGTTAAGCTGAAGCTGGTGCTAGGGACACCTTATTGCATTATATCAAACAGAAGATATCATTAAAAATCATAAATCTAATCTAACAGATCGTTTACATTTGAATGTTGTATACGTTACCTTTTTAAATACCAAACCAAGAAGTCAAAGTAAGTGAATTACAATTGACTCAATTAAAAAGGCATTTTGATAATGATTTTAAAGTAATAACAATATGTCATAATCATCTTATCCGTGCCTCTAGGCAATATCATCCGATTTTGAAAGGAATCAGTTAAACCTAGTCTGCTATGTTCTTTCTCGTGCGTGTTCCTCGCTTCGACATGATCTTCTGGCAAATCTTTGCAATACTACTGTATTAATATGAAAGGACACACTCAGTATTTTACTGCAGTTTGTTGGAAAGAAACAATATTTATTTCCGTAGATATTTCCTATACGCTTCTGAGAAAGCTATAACCTTTCCAAAAATGGTCTTCTTTTAAAGGAAACATTTTTTTACAGCAGCAAATTCTTTATAAAAGTTTTCCCTATTAAGAAAGGAGGCCAAAGTAAAATTGGCAGAATAACTTACGTGAAATTGTATCCCTTCACCTGAAATTCTAAGACTGATAGAAACTTAATTAAATTCTGAAGGATGAGTCTCTGGAAGCAAGGGATGCTGCACAAAAAATAACAGCAACCTCGGTTTAACTAAGGAATGTAATGTTGCGACACTGCCAATGCCACATAGCATCAGCTATTCCCTTTTTCAAACTGACTCAGAAAGGGCCCAGATGATTCCAAATGACCAGAACATGAAGTACAAGGAAGCATTTCACCTTAGCCACATGCCACTTTACACTAGCAGCAGTTGGGTAAAATTACTTTTTCTTTTTTAACTGTTATATTCGTTACTTCGTTTTAAATATATTCTATACGGCCAAAAGTAATTAAACTATGGTTTCATATATTGCGTTTAAAGGAAAAGGCCATTACAGTCAAAGAAGTGTAAAAGGGCAATGATCAGAAACTGATTCAACTAGTGCCACAACCCTCCCACAACACCAAACTAAAAATAGTAATATAAAGCATACAGCAAGTACTCAAACGATACTAATGGGTAGCAAAGTATACTTGCGCCTATTCCATGCAGATGTCCACAAGTTAGCTTTCATCAAGCATACCCAGGCACACAAAATGTATATTTTCACCTTCTTTCTTTCTGTTTTACATACATCAGAATGATGGCGAATAAACAGACAAAACAAATCAATTTTTCGAACACTACAGATAAGTGGCCCTCACAAACTATATCATCGTTACACAACAACAGATGCCAATGTGGAAATTTCACTGATAAATTACATAGAGTGGGTTTAAACCAGTCCAAAGTGCCACTTTAAAAAGATTTTTAACAAAACTAATGAGGTTTAGACATATTTTTCAGTAACAACACATAATCTCAGTGATTGTTTTCAAATAATGGTTATAAACGTTACCTTTCTGAGTATAAAACAGTAAGTTCTGATTAGTAAATTTCTTATGGTGTGATATTTTTAATGTCATTTGGATATTAATGGGGTAAAAAATAAAAGTATTCTATGTATAGATTAATTCACGAAGGTTTTCTTTTCTAGTTTTAGGACAATCTCATTTTTGCATGTCATGTAAATAACACTGTTTGCTGCCCGATTAGTTTATTAAACAATGCAAAAAATTCATTTTACAATAGATAATAAACATATATATCACAACTGCGTTGTTTAAAAGTCAGCATTTTGAAAGAGGTTTTTTTTTCTGGCGGGAATGATAGACGCTTTATGCAAACATTTTCATCTGTTAAGTACGTTACTCCTGCTAAAATGTGTTGAAAGGTAAAGACAATTTCTAAGCTATTGTGTTATATTATGGTTAACATTATCTTTTTGCAAAAGGCCCCAATTTGTCAAGTTTAAATTGGTTATTAGCCATTTTTTGTACGAACAATTATACGAAAAATGACTTTTCAGCCAAAAACAGGGATAAGGTGTAACTGTTCAACAGGACGTGGTTGACAAAGTATAAAAGGTAGAGGGCTCATATTTGTTTTGCTAGAAACGCACTGATAGGGGCCAATTGAATAGTAAGTAAAAATGATCATTTTGGGCCTTTTTGTAATAGAGTCTTCGTAAAATGCAACAAAATAAGATCCAATTTTAAATTTTCAAGGGGTACATGATATATTGTAACGAAAGTAACAACACCAAAGATCTGAACTGTTTTCTGAGCAGCCTAATTTATAGCATATTAACTGTTCTTACAGAAAATATTTAAACTTGATACATTTATATAGTTTAAACACATTTCTTATTGACGTCAATTAATAAGTTTGATATTCAAAATTTATAGGGGTAACGTAAATAACTGGCCACTACAGAGTTATGCAAGGTTTGCCAAGGTGACAAACGCTGAATTTGATAACTAGAGACCCAGACGATCATTTTGATATATAAAAACAAATGTTACACTCTGTAGACCACTATCTTCCTTTTATAGGCCACTTATGCAATCAAATTTGCTCCACTAATATTAACAGGAATTAAACGACTTGAGAATGATTATTTATTTGAGAAAATCTGACTTTTCCATTTTTAGCTCAACTGAGCCAAAGGCTCAGGGTGAGCTATTGTGATCACCCAGTGTCCGTCGTCCGTTGTGCGTCGTGCGGCGTGCGTCGTCCGTCGTCCGTCGTCAACAATTTGCTTTAAATGACATCTTCTCTGAAACCGCTAGGCCTAGGGCTTTGATATTTGGTATGCAGCATTACCTAGTGGACCTCTACCAAGTTTGTTCAAATGGTGGCCCCAGGGTCCAAAATGGCCCTGGGGCTGGGGGTCTTGGGTTTGAAACTAATATATACTAAAAAATCTTCTCCACCAGAACTGCATGGCTCAGATGCTTGCAAGTTTGTATGTAGCATTGCCTAATGGTCCTCTACCAAGTTTGTTCAAATGGTGGTCCCAGGGTCCAAAATGGCCCTGGGGCAGGGGGTCTTGGGTTCGAAACTAAAATATACTTAAAAATCTTCTTCTCCAGAACTGCTTGGCTCAGATGCTTGAAATTTGGTATGTAGCATTGCCTAATGATCCTTTACCAAGTTTGTTCAAATGGTGGCCCCAGGGTCCAAAATGGCCCTGGGGCAGGGAGTCCCAGGTTTGAACCATAGAAATACATAGAAAAATATTCAAAAATCTTCTTCTTCAGAACTGCAAGGCTCAGATGTTTGAAATTTGGTATGAAGCATTGCCTAATAGTCCTTTACCAAGTTTGTTCAAATGATGGCCCCAGGGTCCAAAATGGCCCCGCCCCGGAGGTCCTGGGTTTGAACCAGAGAAATACATTGAAAAATATTTCAAAATCTTCTACATCAGAACCGCAAGGCTCAGGTGCTTGAAATTTGGTATGTAGCATTGTCTTATAGTCTTTTACCAAGTTTGTTCAAACAAGGGCCCAAGGATCCAAAATGGCCTCTTGGCATGGAGTCCAAGGTTTGAACCATAGAAATCCAGAGAATAATATTCAAAAATTTTCTCCTTCAGAACCGCAAGGCTTAGATGCTTGAAATTTGGTATGTAGCATTGCCTAGCAATCTTTTATCAAGTTTGTGCAAATGGTGGCCCCAGGGTCCAAAATGGCCTTGTGGCAGGGAGTCCTAGGTTTGAACCATAGAAATACATAGAAAAATATTCAAAAATCTTCTTTTTCAGAACCACTTGGCTCAGATGCTTGAAATTTGGAATGTAGCATTGCCTAGTGGTCTTTTACCAAGTTTGTTCAAATGATGACCCCAGGGTCTAAAATGGCCCCGCCCCGGGGGGTCCTGGGTTAGAACCATAGAAATACATAGAAAAATATAAAAAAATCTTCTTCTTTAGAACCACTTTGCTCAGATGCTTGAAATTTGGTATGTAGCATTGCCTTGTAATCCTTTATCAAGTTTGTTCAAATGATGGCCCCAGGGTTGAAAATGGCCCCGCGACAGGGAGTTCTGAGTTTGAACCATAGAAATACATAGAAAAATATTCAAAAATCTTCTTCTTCAGAACCAATTGGCTCAGATGCTTGAAATTTGGTATGATGCATTACCTGGTGGACTCCTTCACAGTTTGTAAAAATGGTGGCCCTGGGATCTTAAATGGCCCTGGGGCAGAGGTCTTGGGTTCGAAACTATAATATACTTAATAATCTTCTTCACCAGAACTGCTTGGCTCAGATGCTTGAAATTTGGTATGTAGCATTGCCTATTGATCCTTTACCAAGATTATTCAAATGATGGCCCCAGGGTCCAAAATGGCCCCGCCTCAGGGGGACCAGGGTTTGAACCATAGCAATGCGTAGAAAAATATTAAAAAATCCTCTTCTTCAGAACCATTTGGAAATGGTTGCAAACTATCAGGTTTGTTCAAATGATGACCCTGGTTCTACCTTTAAACTTTTTGTTCAGGTGAGCGATTCAGGGCCTCTTGGCCCTCTTGTATGAATTTCATGTAGCATTTCACTTATAATTTACTTATTGTATGCCATGCTCCTCTCGAGTTATTAGTGAGATGATGTCATAGATCTGTTACCATAGCAACTATGGAATAACTGACTGTTGTGCATAGTACCATGGCAGAATGATGTCTTGATACATATATCATTGGTTCAGGAGCATGGCAAACAATGTATGCCATGCTCCACCAATTTTTCAGTGACATTACAAACTGAAATTCTTTCAACAGAAACTTTAGATTTAGCAAATAATTATTTTCAGGTTATTCAATTCCTTGTTATATTGTGGTTCCACTTTAGAACCTGCTCACTGAGGTGGGTTTTAATGCAGGTCAGAAATGTAATTTTGTCTTTCTTTCTTTCTTTCTTCTATTTATGCCTTAACCCCAGAAGGGGACACAGACGGTGTACTTTTGTACACTCCAGTGTTGCAGGATGAAAGCCTATAAATAGCCATGTAGCTATAGTAGGGATCTTTAACCTGCACAGGGGATGACTCTCCCTGCACAGGGGGCCTCCAGTTAACGTCCCGATCTGAAGGACGGCACACTTGTTAGCATCATCCCTGCAAATGATGTTAGAAAAATGCGTTCGGACATAGGAAGATTTCGCCTCGGGTGAGGATTGAACCCACAACCTCTGGCTTCAGAGTCAACTGCACTAACCACTGAGCCACCGTGCTTCTCGCCTGCAGCTGTAGGAGTGAGACCTTATATTACTTTGCCAGTGTAGTCATTGTAAGTGTCATAAACATTGTGTCATGTTTTCAGGTTTAGCAGTTTTATGTCCATGCTCTGACAGGCATGACACCGCTCTCTGCAGAATGTTTGTTTCATGGCGAAATAAAAATTATTCAGCAGAGCTCTTGGTAAGAGGGAGTATTTGGTGATAATTAAGGATAATTTTTGTTATTTCTACATAAAATCATATATTGTGACTCCTCATCTGAACCGTCTCAATGAGACGGTTCAGATGAGGGGTCACAATATATGGTTTCAATGAGAAATGAGAAAAATTATTCCTGATCATCAAATACCCCTCTTATCTAGAGCTCCGATTCAGTATTATAATTTAAATACCACTTCATCTGGGGCTTGGTTTATGTCATACTCACTTCTTTTTTTGAAGTTGATATTTCTGATGCGGATGCCTGGGTTAATCAAGATTGTGTCCCTTGGAAAATTTCATGAACTAAGATGGGTAATCCATTGATATCTCACATTTGATGAAACAAACATGAGTTGTTGCCCTTATTTCAGGAGCATTCCTACCACCAGCTCAAGATGCTCTGGAGCTAAAATATAAAGAGGAATTGATGACGGTGTTTGGTATTGAGTTTAACCAGCTCTTCACTATGACTAATATGCCTATTAAAAGATTCGCTGATTTTTTGCACAGAAGGTAGGTTTGAATTTCAGTACTGGTATACACTGTTGGTTTTCTTATGTTGAAGGGTTTACCGTATTTATTCAGCTACAAGATGGGGCTGTCTCTACCAAAAGTACTCCAAATATGTAAATAAGTCTCAGAGCTCTAGATAAGACGGAGTATTTGATGATAATTAAGGATAATTTTTCTTATTTCTCATCGAAACCATATGTTGTGACCCCTCATCTGAACCGTCTCGTCGAGACGGTTCAGATGGGGGGTCACAACATGTGGTTTTATGCAGAATTAACGAAAATTATGCCTAATTATCAACAGATACTCCCTCTTATCTAGAGCTCTGAAATATGTAAATAAGTCTTGTATAGTTTGGTATTAGATAGGTTTTTCATTTCCAAAACAATCCCAACAGCCTGGATTTTGCCTTATAACTACATGTAACTAAATATGAAAGGTGGGGAGTGTTTCTGAATATCACTAACAAACTCTACAAGTATCAGGCATGTTTAGTTGACAAAAACTTAAATTTTGACATGGCTACAATAACATGTAAGCCAGACATTCAGGGTTAAATAGTTTATACTGTTCTTCTTTATCCCGCTGGGCCAAGTAGCGTAGTCTGTAGCGTGTCTGACTCAAGAGCCAGAGGTCCCGAGTTCCATACCATTACGCTGATTCAAGAAGGGCAGTTGTCAGTAACTTGTGAAAGTAAGGTTAACTGCTTAGGAAGTCTTAGCCCACCCAGGAATAGTTTGGTTAAGTTAACTGACCATCCAAACATACCGTGGACGTAAAACAATAACACAACACCTACTTATTTGTTCACAAGATGACATGCTTTGCAGCCTGATGAATTCCTTTGAGCTCTAGATAAGAGGGGTATCTGATGATAATTGAGGGATAATTTTTCTCATTTCTCATTGAAACCATATGTTGTGACCCCTCATCTGAACCGTCTCGCCGAGACGGTTCAGATGAGGGGTCACAACATACGTTTTTATGCAGAATTAACAAAAATTATCCTTAATTATCACCAAATACTCCCTCTTTATCTAGAGCTCTGATTCCTTTGACCGAGAACTAAAGGGGGGAAAAGCTTTCCATCTCCAAAGTTTCAGCTTGTCTAGATTTCCGTATCTGACTTCCAGGAACGAGTTACATGATTACATGGAGCTGTTGATCAGAAACTACAACTTAAAGACAGTTGATAACCTGATGTGTCTGAACTTGTTGAGTGTGAACTGGGACGGCAGGATATTTGACTGTGATTTTAATCAACAACTAGACATTGGTATGGCCGACAAAGATACTGGAGGTAAATCACAGCTTTGACTGTGTATGAAATTTGTATCATCTGCAGTTGGAAAGTGCAGTTAATGTGTATAGCTTTCCATCCATTCATACTTCTAGTCTTTTCTGCCAGCCCATCTGCAGTTGCTCCAATCCTGGGATTTGAATATATTTTCTCTCAAACTACATGTACAGTTAAATCTCCTTATCTTAAACACTGATCTCTCAAAGTACAGAGTTTTATCAAAAAATATAATTTGGACACATTTCCTATTTTTCTTTACATTTTAAGTCCAAATATCTCAATCTACTGGTATCTCAAAGTAAATTTTCTGGGACCAGAAAATTTACTTTGAGATATCAGTAGTTTGAAATGAACTTAGACATTGAGATATCGAGAACTGACTATACTTATTTAATCTTGCAGACACTGCTGCTCTGAAAGTGCAAGACCGCTTTGACATTGTTTTGTAGAAGTGTTGTTAAAAGATTAGTCTGATATGTGTCAGTGTGACAGTTAGCTCCTTTTAACATTACTATAATGGTGGGTTTCTTGAGTTTAACTGTAAAGTTACCAATATCAGAGTACTAAGAACATGGGCTTTGGTTATAATACAAATAAGAGTCATATGCAGGGACTAAATATAATCACACTTGCATTAAAAGTAGTCAGTGTTCTTGGGTAAAGCTTGACAAGAGCTGGAGAAAAATGTGAATTCTCATAAACTCCCTGCAAACTCTGCAAACTCCCTGTAGACTAATGGAATTTCCCTTATTGAAATCTTGGATCCTGGCTTGTGAATTTACTAGCATTATGATGTATGAATACAGCTCAATGCTTTCCTACCGTTTCTTCAAAGGAAAATATTTTTTGTGACTTTCTGTTAGCTTTCCTGGACAGCTGAGCCCTTCCAAAATGGGGTCTGCTCTTAAAAGAGTAGACATCAACTTAAGGGAAGGGAGACAAATATGAAAATGGCAGAGTTGCTTTCCTGAAAGTGTACACATTGTTTTAAATAGAATGACCCAAATATGAGGACAGAATCACTAAAAATAGTGTAAAGTCAGATCAGACTGGTCCTAAAGATCTTGGTCTGCACTATTTTGCTGCATCAGTACAGCTCGTGACTAGACAGATATTGATAAACTCGGCAAAATTCACAGACAGATGAGTTTGTTTCAGAACTGACCTAGATATCTGGTATGATTATATGGCACACATTAAATACCTATTCATAACTGTTCTTCTTCTATTATAGGGCCTGCTCATCGAAGTATATTTGACATTTCTTCAGTAACGGAGCTAGAGGGTAACAAGATCACCGTGGACAACCATTGTTATGGGTGTACAGCTGGTATGGGCTCCAGCTGACAGGGAGTCACTGTCTAATTGAGCTGCTGGTTACCGGTAGCTCTTAGGCAGTGGTCCGTCATTAGGTGACAGTGCTCCAGATAAAATGGGTTTTGAAGATTATTTGAGCTGTGACATCACAAAACCAACAAAGTGGCATCTGCCCCATGGGAAGACTCAGATCAGCTTGGGCATATACCGGTCTGTTCAGAGTCTTCGCTGTCTGCATTGAGGAAGTTTAGATGCTTGGCTATCCTTTAAGCACACAGCAAAGACTCTGATCAGACTGGGCGGATGCTCAGGCTGATCTGAGTCTTTGCATGGTGCACAAGCCACTTTACTGGTTTTGTCATGTCCCCACTAATTTTTTTATTTATGAATAAATACGTATGTTGTGACCTCTCATTAGAACTGTCTCAATGAGATGGTTCTAATGAGGATCACAATATATGTTTTTATGCAGAAATATGGAAAATTATCCCTAAATTATCCCTGTCACCCCTTATCTTGAACTTGAAACTTTATTGTTACTTCATCTGTGTAATGATGATTAAAGCTTAAACCGATTTGGAAGGCTTAAAACTGATGATATCCAGATGAGCATATGTACATATAAATTCATGGAAAGAAAATTTATTTCTGTGATAGTATATAAGTGTTGAATGTTATAAGTGTTGAATGTATGTAAATACACTGCTCAAAATATTTAAAGGAGCAGCTGATATTTTCCCATAAATTCGATCGCCAAAGGCCAAGAATTTCTCATTCCTTTGCAGCGTATGTAAGAACGATCGAAGTTTAAGACAACAAGAATTTCAATACAACTGATACCCTGATCATTTCCATGGAACAAATTTTGCATTTTTTGATTTTTCTGAAACTGAGGCATTTCTCTGGAAGTCTATAAAATCCCATAAACTTGAGTTCAAAGTGATCCTTTCAAAATGGTCACCTTGTAAGACATTCAGCTTCATAGGCAAAATGATTGTGATGACTTTGGTTGTAATTTTTATGGGGTTCCCCTGTTCTGAAAAAATGCAATTTTTTACCAAAATTTCATTTGTACAAAAATCAATCCATGGACATGGACTGGGCAAATATTGGATCAAAACTTGTGCTGTCAGTAACCTCGACCCTCTTTAAAAAATTGGCAAAAATTGGAAATTCTGTGTCTTTGTCGAGCGAAAGTAGTGTGGGAAAGTCGGGATGCGTTGCACTGTTGTCTATGGAAAAATATTTGGCACTCCTTTAAATATTTTGAGCAGTGTATATATTAGAAAGAAAATTAATTCCTGTGACAGTATTCAATGATTGAATGTGCATAAAAATGAATTAGAAGGAAAATTGATTTCTGTGATAGTATACACTTATTGACCTTTGTTGATGTAACTATGCAGTTTTGTGGTTCTGCAAAATACAAACTGATTAATGCAAAGCAGAGATTAGTATGTTACATTTGTAGGTCCATAAAACTGACCATTCACCAAAATAAAAGGTTTATACCGTATTTGTTTGTGGATAACGCGCTAGCATGTACAACGCGCACCCCTTTCTCGGCCGTTCTGGGGCTGGAAAAAAGCTAGTTCTGCTGTAAAACGCGCATACAGCCTTCTGAATTACAGACTGACATTTCTAAAACTCGTCCGACGCCATGTTGTCAACATGTGACAGTACCGATTCGCTGATTGGTCCGCATCTTTAGACCGGTTTTATATTTTTTAACTCGGGCGAATTCGGCTGGACCTCTATTAGTAACAACAGTCAAGGTTGAATTCGGCTGGTCCTCTATTAGCAACAATGGTCAAGGTTAATGTAAGCAACAAATAAACACTCGTTGAGAACTATGACACTTCTCAATTTAATAGCTTGAGTCTTCTCACTTTCACTTAAGTTAATTGGATCCTTTTGTGTTGCTATCACCTAGATAATTGACGCTAATTGACATCTTTAATTCCAATGACTGGTTCTCTTTGGTCGGTACTAACATCAAAGTTTTCACACCAATTATCGATACTTAATGTAATAATTACATCTTTGTCGCAAACAAACTTAGATTGAAAAAAAAAAAAAAAAAAAAATATCAAAGCGAAAACCATACATTTTTTTTACATTTTGTTATCTTTGTTATTATTTTATTTCTGTTTATGGTATATTTTTTATATGTTATTTTAATTAATACTTGCAAAGCTAGATACAGTCATTATCATTTACAGATTTATTTCATCGTAGTTTTAATTCAGATATCTTATTCTGTTAGTATATTTCTTTTCATTGCAGTATTTAGTTTAAACACACTGTGAGTCGGATATTTGTAGGTATTTGTTCTATTCTGTTCTATGTCGGGGAAAAACACCGCATGCCAGTCTACCTATTTTTACTTCGATCAGTTTCCGGCTAAGAAATGTCAACAAATGCATGTTTCGCGTGTTTTGGGGCGTATTTTAATCTAGTTGACGCATTTTGGAGATAGAATTGAATAAATACGGTCAAGATCAAGTTGTTATCGTGTGAAAAGCATCGGCTTTGCCACGCATCGAAAATGGCCGTAAAAACGATGTTTGGCTTTGGGAAAAAAATCTAGGAAATTTTGTTCTCATGTACAACGCGCACCGGTATTTAGGATAAAGATTTTGATGGGGAAATGTGCGCGGTATCTATAGCAACTAACGGTAACTGGTTTATTATATGAAATTTTTATACATGTATAACAATTGTAAGTCTAACTATAAATGCAGATTCCATTCATATATACAATAGTATGACATGACATTATCTTGTTACATGTTGTCATTAAGTTGAATTTTTATATGACATTATCTCAAAAAGAGGAAAAATTGTGATATTGACTGACTGGCATTATCTCAAGAAGAGGAAAAATTGTGATATTGACTGACCAGTCAGTATTGTAAAATACTGACCGGCTTGTGATGTTGACTTAGCCAATGAAAGTGTGTTTTACACAGTGGTTATGTTACATAAGTGATCAAATAATAAAATATACTGTTTCTAGTCGGTCATTTTCAAAGTGGTTCAAACACCTTTATTCTGGGCCATGCTCGATTGGGCTGTGCTTACAGTCGGAATTTTCGGAACATCAGTCAAGTGTTCTGGAACTGTCCTGACATGGTGCGCACTGTTCCAAACGAGAAGGTGGTGTGGATAGAACAAATAGTCAAAACAAAATGGCGGACAAGCAGACGACACAGGAAAATATATAAAGAAGATAAAGCTCTAAGCTTGTTTGATGAAATTTGAATTGTTTGTCCTTAAAATTCAGATTGCATCACCAAAAATGTCTAACAGAAGAGAATGTGTGTTTCTCAAAACGCCATCATATCATGATTGTTCAATAACTGTGCATTCTTCCTGTTCCTGCTCATTTGGTATGCTCGATTTGGGAATTCTAATAGCCATTCTGGCACAGTGCGCACAGCCCAAACGAGCACGGCCATGGTATGTTTTTCTTTTTTGGTGCTTTTGCTGTCTTTAGTTGATAATGTACTCAGGAATTTGTGACAGGCTAGTCTTCTCTATAACTGATAATATGATTATAATATCTGAAGGTGAATGGGTACACTTTCATGTGAAGAAGAATATAGATAAATCAACTTTGATCATTATTGGAAAGTTTGCTTTATACAGCTTTGAAAACGTCTGACCTTGGTGCAAGAACAAACGTTGCATTAGTTGACCGACATGTAGTAAAGTTTTTGGAACATTAAGGTATACTTCGGCACATTTTTCATTGTATAGAATGCAGTTCATATACAGTATTCATTAAAATTTATAGAGGATCATACATGAGTGCTCATGTATTATCGAATTTATTAAACGAGTTGGGGAAAATGATAAGATGCGTGGCTATGCCGCGCATCTTATCATTTTCACCGAGTTTAATAAATTCAATAATACAGGAGCAAGAATGCAAGATTCTATTTATCATATGACACTAAAATCGCATTTTATTAGCAAATTTTGCACTAAACGTCACGATTTGGCCATAGAAAAACGCGACGTTTTATGGACATCAACGCATAACGTTATGATGGAATTTGCATATTTAATCCACTTGCGGATTATCGTTTTTAATGCATGGCTTTATTACACGCTCAGATGAGATGTCATATGATAAAGACATGTATGCAATGATAACTATGCCAAAACATCAGTGTATCAAATACTGAGATATTGCATTTCCTGCTCTTTATGAATATTCATGCATATTGCAATGTATCTATTCACCTTAATAGTACAAAAAATCTTTCAGACTAAATTGCTTGCAATGTGTTCACGGAAGTATTATGGTTATTATTTTTTTGTGAAGTCAGAATGGTGTCTCAATATTGTTAAATTTTTAGCATACTGACTACCTCACATGATGTGTATATTAGACTTAATTTGTTGTCCATTGTTTCAAGAGAAATGCCAAACTTTTTATTGATGTACATATATGCTGTATGCTGCAAGTGAATAATACTGCCAGTAGAAATCATAGTCATGATTAAATGATTCAGATCTGCATATAATTCAAGCATTTTTAGCACACCTTTGTGAATGCAAAGGATGGCTTATGCTATACCCCCAGCGTCGTAGTATACAGTAGCATTAGCGTCCACGTCCTCATTATCGTCTGTGAACCAATGTTAACAATTGCATTTAACTCGATGTTCAACTCGGTATCTTACAAACTATGGCAGCTACAATCATCATAATTGGTACATATATACATCTATATAACTGCAGCAGGAATTCTGTGTCCTTGACCTTTATGTTATGGTTGACTGACTTTGCTGTTTGGCACTTATTTTAAGGCAGAATATTTAGTTTTAATGATACTTTTGAGACAAGAGAGTTGATAATTGGTCAAATAGCATATCCCTATATTTGCAACAGCTACAAATGCTTCCAGGCTGACTCCTGTGCCCTTTACCTCTGTTCATGGTCCAGTGATTTTGCCTTATATTTCCAGCACTGTTTGATGGATTAACATCATACCTTGCATAGTTGATTAGTTTGACATTGCAAATGGCCTCACATTATTTATAGGTCACTTTGACCTATATTTCATGGTTCAGTGATTTTGACCTATCTTGAACATTATTCAGTAGATATTTATGGTTCTGTCAGACTCTGTGAATGACTTCATACTATTTATAGGTCATGGTTCAGCTATTTTGCCATGTTTCTCTAATACTGTGTAATAGATTAACAGCAGACATGGCAAAATGGGTTAGTCTTACACTTTGAATGACCTTAGAGAACTTGATGTCATTTTGACATATATTTCATCATTCAGCAGTTTTGCTTCATATTTTGAGCTGTATTTAGTAGGTATTCATAATATACCTGGGAGAATGTTTCAGTCTGACACTGTAGATGACTCATATATTTGTAGGTCTTCGGAACTGTGAGAATCAGGCACCCATGAGGTGTGCTTTGTTGTCTTCTGACAACTCTTGTTACACAAAAAGTAACATGTTTAAGATAAGGTTTTGCCTTCCAAATTAGCCCAAAAATGTTTTGGATTATTTTGTAAGTGAACACCACATCTTATTGCAAAATTAAACAATACTGATTTAGATTTTTGGGGTTATTTTGGAGGGGCTAGGGAAACTCAGTCTTACAGCTGAATAGTCATTATTATTATATTTCTATAGAAGTGTTCACTATAATATTTTGTGTGGTATATTCTAAGAAGCCAAGATTAAATTTTATTAAATGTTGATGCACTTTTTTTTTTAGCTTTTAGCTGTGCTGAGTAAAGCAATTAGCGTTATATGGTAGGCAGGCTCCTTTGTCTTCTGGGGCCGTATTCTTAAAGCCACTTAAGTCGTTGCTATGCGGTTGCTAAGGCTAAATTTCTTTGAAGGAGATTCCCTACAACTATGAAATTTGCTCTGGAGGAACAGTCTTACAAAGACTGTTCCTCCAGACCAAATTTCATAGTTGTAGGGAATCTCCTTTATAGATATTTAGCCTTAGCAACCGCATAGCAACGACTTAAGTGGCTTTATGAATACGGCCCCTGTTATCCTCCACTCTTTATCTGTCCACTCTTTAGAGTAACAAAAGCTTCTTGTCATGATCAAAATTATATCCTCTAGGGATGTCTGTATCTACACAGGGCCAGGATATTTAGTTGAATCAGGTTCTCAGGGGAGTGGTACAGGGCCATGATCATCCTCTTGTTTGCTTCTACTGTCTGTAGTTATGAAACAAAATATGGGTCTTAGCAACTGCACAATGGAGTATGGGCTTTTGTTTCTCAGGTCAACTGTGATCAGACTGGAGAATAGGAAGACTAATTCAAGTCTTTATAGCCATATGAGCCGTGACACAACAAAACTAACAAAGTGGCCTGTGCACCCAGCAAAGACTATGATCAGCTTGGGCATCCACCCAGTCTGATCAGAGTCTTCCTTGTGTGCTTAAATGGTAGCTAAGGGTCTAAGCTACCTCCATGCTAACAGCAAAGACTCTGATCAGACTGGAGGGATGCCCAGGCTGATCTGAGTCTTCGCTGGGCGCTCATGTCCCATTGTTGGTTGTGTCATGTCCCGGCTCAATTCCATTTTTATTCAGAGCGTCTCAATGAGAAGGTTCAGATGAGGGGTCACAACATATGGTTTTATGCAGAATTAACGAAAATTATCCCTAATTATCATCAAATACTCCCTCTTATCTAGAGCTCTGATAAGATGTGGTTTTCATCTAAACTGATCAAATAAGTTAAAGCCCATATCAATAAACTACTCAGGCGCAATGTTAATATGTCTTCAGTTAATCATTCAGTCAAAAGGAATGAAATGTGACTGAAATTTTAACTCAAGTTTAAACTGCAACTCTTGCGTGAAATTTCCTGAAGTTTCAGTTGAAAGCCGCCAGTGTGTTGCAACAACTGTCGAAATTTCTAGGAACATTGGTTATCTTGCCAATTTTACTATAGAAATGATAGGGAATGAAGCTGCACTATAATTCAGATGAGTGGATCTCAGCAGATAATTGTTCAAACAGAGGTGCATCCTAATGCATACAGAAAAGAGGTATAATTGTTGTTTCTTTCTCTGAAAATTTTGTATGAAAATAGAGAAAATAGTAACAATAAAAACAAATCTGGGTGTTTTTATATGAAGTCTATTGGAAAAATACAGTTGGGGCTTATTACTTCTTTTGGCCAGTTTACTTAACAGCCTTCAAAATCTAGATCCATCTTGTAAGATTGATCTAGACTTTAAGAATTATAATGGAAGAGTAAAACTCATAGCAGAGTTTAGACAGAAATATTTACATTCTTGGTGTATTTACTGAAAAGCCCTATAGCAAACCATTGGAACGTAATGTAGTTTACATTCCAATAATTACATTGAGACACGCGACGTTAATGACGTCAAAATAAACAACGCCTCTCTACAATCTGATTGGATGTCAGCGACGTCATGACGTCATGCATGCTGTTCTGCTGTTAGCAGAAAACCTGCGGGTACATGTTTTACTGCTTCAATTTTAGAGATTATATAAGATTTTTCATGAAAGATTTGATTAAAACAAATGTAAATATAAGAAATGAACTTAATTTTTCTGTTGTTTATCGAAGTGTAAACTACATTGGGTCACTAGCAAAGTTTACATGAACCCCTTCGGGGTTCATTCACTTTGCACATGACCCAATGTAGTTTACACTTCGATAAACCTCAGAAAAATGAAATTCATTCCTTAATTAAATATTTGGGGTCATTCTGAAGGTTGGAAAAATCCTGTCTTATAATTGAATTTATCATATGCGGTCGCATCTGAGAGTGTAATAAAGCCATGCATTAAATGCGATAATCCACTAGTGGATTAAATATGCAAATTACGTCGTAACGTTATACGTTGACGTCCATAAAAAACATTGCGTTTTCTAATGGCGAAATCGTGACGTTTCAGTGCAAATTCTGCTGATAAAATGCGATTTTAGTGTCATATGATAAATAGAATCTTGCATTCGTGCTCCTGTATGACTGAATTTATTATACCCCCGGCATACGAAGTATGTCGAGGGGTATATAGCTTTTGTCTTTCCGTCCGTTCGTCCGTTCGTCCGTCTTTCCGTCTGTCCGTTAGTCCGTCCGTCCGTACGTAAGTTAACATTTGCGTTAAAGTTTTGCGTTAAGTTTTTTATTCTGTTTCTGTTAACAAGAACTTGTTCATAGATGCTTATTATTTTATTAGAGGATGGATGCTGATTAATTTGCATCGTCTAGATGCTGCTCCTGCTGTCCTAAAGTCAAGGTCACAGACTTAGAAATTTGTACAATAGCTGCGTTAAAGTTTTGTGTTAAATTTTTTTGGTATGCTTCTTTTATCATGACCTTGTTCAATGATGCTTAATGTTTTAGCTGAGGATGGATACTAATTAGTTTGCATCATCTACATGCTGCTACTGCTGTCCTAAGGTCAAGGTCACAGACATTGAAATTTGTACAATAGCTGCGTTAAAGTTTTGCGTTAAGTTTCTGTTTTTGCTCTGTCTTTCTGAAAGCCTTTACTGGAACTTGTTCTTATGTGCTTAATGTTACTACAGGAGAGATACATATTAGTTTGCATCATCTGGATACTGCTGCTGACCTAAGGTCAAGGTCAGATACGTAGGAATTTGTGTACCATTGTGGTTTGTTAAGTTGTACTTTTTGCTTACCGTATATTTCAGTATACTTGATTGGAACTTTTTGCTTTGTTAGTAGGTTTACTGCTAGGTGGAAACTGATCAGTTCAAATCATTTGGATGCTGCTGCTGACTTTAGGTCAAGGTCACAGACATTAAAGTTTTATGTAAATTTGTGTTTAAATTTTATGTTAAATTTGTATATTCTTTTTTTTTATTGCAAATTTTTAATGGAACCCTTTGGTATTTGTCTATAGTCCTTTCACTGGGTATGTTATAGATTGTCCATCTGTCTGTCTGTCTGTTTGGTAACATATGCTTTAATATTAGGCGGTGGCACTGGCCGGGGGTATACGTGAGCCCCTGCTCACTTGCTCTAGTTAAACTTGTTGGGGAAAACCGAAAAGATGCTCGGCAAAGCCTCGCATCTTATCTTTTTCCCCAACGAGTTTAATAAATTCAATAATACATGAGCACTCATGTAAGATCCTCTCTATAAATTGATGAAGGCACCTCTTTGTGACATGGCTCAACTATGGTTTGAATGGTGCTCATTGCAGTTTTATGTTAATAATACCATAGTAGTATATTTTTGTGGATACGGGTCTTACATGTGATTTATGCAGATAGTATTACATGTACATGTACAGTCAAACCTGCTCATGTTGTCACTTCTGTTAAGGTGTCACCTTTTGTAGGCAGCCAGTTTTGGGGCTTCCCTTGGGCGACCTTTTAAGAAAGGTTTGATTCTATATATTAATATGCTTTGCAATTCAGAGATTTGGAGAGTTAATGAAAAATAATGATGCATATTGTTAAAGAGTACAGTTGGAAGAAAAATAAATAGCTTAACTAAATAAATAGTTTAACTCAGTCTTTCTGGATTTGTTGTATTCACCTGAGTGTGTAAAGAAACTGTAGCATAGGAAGGCGTAGAAATGTTGTAGACATAATCCTGGACCAAACTTTTATCCTTCCACGATTATTTCGACACTGCACTACATATCAAAATCATCTTATTCAAATCATTTTCAGGCCAAAAGCTGGCATGATATCACAACGATGTCGTACTCATATGACATCCCATCGTCAATAGGATGTCATTTCTACCTCATTTCTACCATTTTTGATTCAGTATATAAAAAAAATCGTTAAATATTGGGACAAGTTTAAGCAAACAGTGCAGACCTAGATCAGAATCTCATAAAGTAGCAGTCTGATTAGGTCTGGCATTCCATCTGCTTCCTGAATTATGAAAAATGTTTTATGACAATCATGGAAATTATTTTTGGTGTCCCAGTGTGTAGATTTTTTATACGCCCGTTTTGAAAAAACTGACGTATTATGTCGTGACGCTGTCCGTCCGTCCGTCCGTCCGTCCGTCCGTCCGTCCGTAAACATTCTTGTGCCCGGCATAACTCAGTAGCCGTTTGGGATATATTCATGATATTTGGTAGGAATATGTATTAGGTTGGGGGAACGTGTCGCGTACAAAAATGGTTGCTCCCCCT
Organism: Ctena decussata; assembly: GCA_963989385.1. NCBI lineage: Eukaryota > Metazoa > Mollusca > Bivalvia > Lucinida > Lucinidae > Ctena > Ctena decussata. The sequence goes on from OZ022508.1 coordinate 21,865,631, forward strand.
TCCTTAGTTTCCAAGTTATGCCCCTTTGATTAATTTTTACCCTGCAAGTCTTGTGCGCGCCATAACTAGATAACCGTTTGGGATATCTTCATGTAACTTTATAGCAAGGTTTATGAAGTCCCAACGACGTGTCGCGTACAACAATGGCTGCTCTCCCTTTCTGCGTTTTTGAGTTACCTCCCTTTCATTAGTTCACGTTAGCTATTTTTGTGTATACTTAGCTTGTGCATACCTTAACTTGGTAACTGTTTGGAATATCATGATGAAACTTTATAACAATGTGCATGATCACAAGGCATTTTGTCACATATAAGAATAGTTGCTCCCCCTTTCTTAATTTTGGAGTAACCGCCCTTTGATTAGTATATTTTAGGTGTTTCTCATTCACTCCATATATCCTCAACCTTTTAAAATATTAGAATGAAACTTTGTAGGAATGTGTATAATAATAAGGCAATATATCCTGAGCAGGAACCACAACTCTGGCTTACTTACTGAATTACCTGCCCTTGCATAAATATCCTGTTTGACAAAATATATTGTTACACACTTAATGGTGATTCAGGGGAGAGTAATAGAACCAAGAATGGTATGTTTAGTATACTAAGTTTATCTCCCTTGACTTGATATTTAAATAATGTTGCATTCATTAATTATAACGTGGTTGCCTCTGTTTGTCTGCCTGTCTTTCCTTTCGTAAACAGTCTTGTTCATTCTGTAACTCCTTTATGACATTTAAACGGGCGTATTATGCGCCGCTTGCGAAGCCCTTGTTTGCATTGAGTATAAAACGTTTATGGTACTCGAGAAGGTTGCCTATAAACAGTGAAGACTCCAGGAATCCTTGCTGTCTAGTTATCGGCCTTTGTTTTGTGCCTGTAGAGTCCTTAGGATCCATATTTGGTGTCTTCAGACAGCAAAACAAAAGCCCTGATTCATCTCCACAGATGCATAGCCTATTCAGAGCCCTTGCATTTGATGGCTTTATCTAGTTAAAGACATTCAAGTATCACCTTCATTGTGGGCCTATTGTTTCATGTTCATATACGAGTATAGTAAATGCTCTTAAATTTAGTATGACTGATATAAGAAAATAATTTTTAGATATATATTTTTTATATCCCCGCTTTGAAAAAGTGGGAGTATACTGGTTTACATCTGTCCGTCCATCCTTCCATCTGTCTGTCAGTCCGTCCGTCCCCTTTTGTATCAAATTCTTCGTCAAAGATTTCTTCACAACCATACAAGCTAGACTGGTCATATTTGGCATACAGGTTGATGATGACATGTATCGTGGGATTGAGAACCAGCCTTCTGTTTATTCGTCCCTGTAATTGTCTTATTTTCTCTCTTTCCATACTTTGAATAATGAAATTTTTCGTCAAAGATTTTCCACAACCATGCAAGCTAGAGTAGTCATATTTGGTATGCAGGTTGATGACAACATGTTGTATTGTGGGATTGAGAACCAGTCTTCTCTTGCTTATTCTTCCCTGTATTTGTCTGATTTTCTTTCTTTTTATTCTTTAATGAAATTTTTCGTCAAAGATTTCTCCACTACCATGCAAGCTAGAGTTGGTATGCAGGTTGATGATGACATGTTGTATTGTGGGATTGAGAACCAGTCTTCTCTTGCTTATTCTTCCCTGTATTTGTCCGATTTTCTTTCTTTTTATTCTTTAATGAAATTTTTCGTCAAAGATTTCTCCACAACCATGCAAGCTAGAGTTGGTATGCAGGTTGATGACGACATGTTGTATCATGAAATTGAGAACCAGCCTTCTCCTGCCTATTCTTCCCTGTATTTGTCCGATTTTCTTTCTTTCAATACTTTGAATAATGAAATTTTTGGTCAAAGATGACAACATGTTGTATTGTGGGATTGAGAACCAGCCTTCTGCTTATTCTTCCCTGTATTTATTCAATTTTTTTCTTTCCATTCTTTGAATAATGAAATTTTTCGTCAAAGATTTCTCCACAACCATGCAAGCTAGAATAGTCATATTTGGTATGAAGGCTGATGGCGACATGTTGTATTTTGGGATTGAGAACCAGCCTTCTCCTGCTTATTCTTCCCTGTATTTGTCTGATTTTTTTCTTTCCATACTTTAAATAATGAAATTTTTGGTCAAAGATTTCTCCACAACCATGCAAGCTAGAGTAGTCATATTTGGTATACAGGTTGATGACGACATGTTGTATCATGGGATTAAGAACCAGTTTTCTGCTTATTCTTCCCTGCATTTGTCCAAATTTCTTTCTTTCCATACTTTGAATAATGAAATTTTTCATCAAAGATTTCTCCACAACCGTGCAAACTAGAGTAGTCATATTTGGTATGTAGGTTAATGACAACTTACTGTATGGTGGGATTGCAAACCGGCCTTCTCCTCTTAATCTTCCCTGTATTTGTCCAATTTTCTTTCTTTCCATACTTTGAATAATGAAATTTTTCGTCAAAGATTTCTCCACAACCGTGTAAGTTAGAGTAGGGATATTTTGTATGCAGGTTGCTGATAACTTGTTGTATTGTGGGATTGAGAACCAGCCTTCTCCTGCTTTTCTTCCCTATATTTTTCCAATTTTCTTTCTCTCTTGACTTTGAATAATGCAATTTTTTGTAACAGATTTCACAGCAACCATTCATGTTTGAATGTTCATATTTGGTATACAGACTGATAAAGACTTCTGTCTTCCATGTATTTATTAATTTTATTTCTTTCCATGTGAAATCATTTTATTCCGTATTACAAAGACAGGGATTTATGTAGAATATTGATATTTGGTATACATGGTGACAATGAGTTCTCTCTCTATGCTTTTTGTAACGAAAATAACACCATTTGATTTAGCTGCCCTAGTTGTGCTAGCAAAGTCCACCTCCATCCACTCCTTAATATTGTCTTCCCACCTTTTCTCTTGGCAGAATTGCAAAGTGTGTGGACCCTGATCAGACTGCTCCTGAACAGGGTATACATTGGTAGCCTGCTCATTTCTGTATATGAGCCGCGACACGAGAAAACCAACAATGTGGTTGTGCGCCCAGTGCAGACTCAGATCAGCCTTGGCATCCGCCTAGCCTGATCAGAGTCTTCGCTGTCCGCCTGAAGGTAGCTTAGACACTTAGCTATCCTTTAAGCGCTTAGCGAAGAGTCAGATCAGACTGGGCGGATGCCCAGGCTGAACTGAGGCTGCGCTGGGCGCACAACCACTTTGTTGGTTTTCTCGTGTCGCGGCTCATATGTTAAGAGACCAATCACACTTTATCACTATTTCTGTGTGGGCCACAGTGGCGTGAATCAGCTGATAGACAGACTAGACTGAGGGCCTCATGGCAGATTAGCTACATCTTATGCTAAATTTTGTCACCCTTGTTAAATAAAGTCTTTACTAACTTATGCATACTTACTAGAAGTAAAGAAATAGAGGATATTTGACTTTTTCAGTGTAAGATCGATTTTTATTTCACCGAATGAACTCCAAAAGCAGTATTTTCACGAGTGGCGAAGCCACGAGTGAAAATACCACTTTTGGTGTTCATGAGTGAAATAAAAATTCATCTCACACTTAAAATAGTCAAATTTTCTATTTCTTTTATGCTTGAAAATCGCAATAATTCTGTTTATTCAAGAGCATCAGCCATTACGACAGAAACACAACTTTTTTTCTAGCTGTTTTGCGTCAGATTTGATGCTTCCAGCGTGTTTATTGGGTATGATTTTGGTTGTAAACATAGTTTGCAACTCAAAAATAGCTTGAAATATCATTTTGATAAGCAGATCTCGAAAAATTTGCCAAGAAAGAATGCCTACAGGAGACTCAGGCGGCCTGACGTCGCGTGCAGTTAGAATGTTACGTTGGCGCTTTAAGTGACGTCATTAACGTCGTAATGACGTGCAAACAAGTAAGACCTAATTTTTGTCTAGCCAGATAAGATTTAGCCAATTAATCAACAAAAAACTTGAGGCTATTTCACAAAAAATCCTATTTCTGAAACAGTGAAATCGAAAGTGATAATTTCACTGTTTGAAACAGTGAGATTATCAGTTTCGATTTCACCGAGAAATCTCTATAATTCATTGAAAAGTATAAAAGAAAAGTTTGCAATCTGCATCACTAGGTAATCAGGCCACACCTGCCTCCATAGTGTCCGCAGGGTAAACACCCAATCAGCGCAGTTCCCAAACCCCTCCAGTCCTACTTGCAAGTTGCCCCCGACCTAGAAAGTAAGAGAGGAAAGCCCCTGCTTGAAGAGTACCAATTAAGTCAGGGGCCTCAGCCACAGGGACTTCCTTATTTTCTATCAGAGACAATGGTGTATGAAATTTTATATCATCTACCACATTATAAATCTTTTATTAAAATAAAAACCTATACCACAATTTAAAAATGCTTTATGATAATAGGTGAAACGGTTTGCTGGGTTATGCTAATGTAAAACGACCAGATTTCCCTCGGGCTAAAACATTAACAAACTGACTTGTCTTTTGTTTTAGCTCAAGTATGTCAAACCACAATGCACTACACATAGAAACTGCCACACAAAACAAGGTGTTTAGCAAAGGCTCCGACCAGACTGTGCGCCCGCACAGTCTGGTGAGAGCCTTTTCTGTTCACGGCCAACATCTATAGACCCTGATAAATCTTCAGACACAAAAACGAAGGTTGTAGCTAGAATGCATGGCTTCACAGACTGATTGAGTCTTTGATGTTTGAAGATAGGTTAAGCAGCCTTTTTGGATGGCCAGCTCAAGTTAATGCACAGGGCTGAAAATATTGTAATTTTTGGGATGTCCATATCTTTATTATATCTAACTAATACTTTCTTCTCAAAAACTTGTTGCAGGAACTCATTTGAACTATATACTACTCAGAGGATTTTAATGAAATTTTAATAGAGAAAATGATTTCTCTGAAAATTTCACTGATTGGAGCTTTTCACCAAAACATAAATTTAAACTTTATTACAACCAAGTATTTAAGCAATGCTACTGGCCGGTTAGTCACGCTCACTGGACTTTAGCTGGCTGGAAACACAGCCAAGGGAAGTTATTATAAGAACAATTCATCTTCCATTTTTGAGGTGTCTCTTTAATGAAATACTTAACTGCTGGAAGGAGCAAATTGATTTCTTTACTCCATTTGGAAGAATGTCATCATCCTCAGAAAAATGTGGCTGAAACATGAGAGGTGTATCGATGTATCTTAAAATTAATGAACATTTGTGTTAACTCATATCCTTTGCATTATAATGTTATTCAAGGTTTGTTTGTTATACTTTTACATTGCAATATTATATGGGAGAAACGGGCTGAAAGTGCTTTATAGGTGGCTGAAATGCCAACAGCAAGCCTTAAAGTTTGGGCCATATCCCACTGGCATTAGCTATTGGGTTGGCATTGTAGTTGCAGTTTGTGTGCCACTTTGTATCTAACGACTATATTTTGGTGACATTGACATTTGGCAAATTTTAGCGCCTATTGCTTTACCTGAGCTAAAAGCTCGGCGTAAGCTAGTCAGCTCTAAGATGAGTTACAATCCTGCTTTACTATTTGGCCAGGTAAAAGAGCAAAGTTGGGAATGACCATAAGTTACAATTACCTTGGAGCAGTTGTCTCAGATGATGACTCAAAACACGAAGTTCTGTACAAAAGCTGAAAACCAATTTGGAGAGAGAACACAGGTGTAACTGATGCGCTCCCTTGTCATATCCAGTATGTAACATCTGAAACATGGATCTCGACAGCGGAGTCAGAGAAAACAGGCCTTCGAGATTAGATGTTAACAAAGGATACTGAACGTACAAGGACCATGTCTCTAATGAATATTCTCGTAGAAAGATCCAAGAAGCCATTGGAGAATATGAACTGACATTGGTCGTGAAGCGGAAACTAAGGTTACATCTCAAGGTCTTCTGGTTTAGCAAAGACGATTCTACAGGACAGAGTGAAAGGAAAAAGAAGAAGAGATAGAGAGAAGAAGAGGTGGAAAGACAATTGTAAAGAGTGGACAGGGGTGGACTTTGCTAGCTTAAGAAGGGCAGTTGAAAACAGGGCAAGATGGAAAGAGATTGTTGCAAAGTCCTTGCGATGTTATGGGATCATGAGACTAGACTTGGCTGAGACACGACTTGGCTAGTTTAAACAAATGCGCTGTCTTTTCAAAACAAATGCTTCAAGCTGTAATAAAGCTACCTCATAGATTTTTTAAAGCAAAAAGCTGTAAGTTGCGCTGGCTGGTATGGGCATGTGCAGTTTTAGATAATTCTAAATGAAATGAAAAACAAATTTGAGCCGCGACACGAGAAAACCAACAATGTGCTTGTGCGTCCAGCGCAGACTCAGATCAGCCTAGGCTCCCGCCCAGTTTGTTTGACTAGACTCTTCGTTAAGTGCTCAAAGGGTAGCTAAGGGTCTAAGCTACATCTCTGCGTACAGCGAAGACTCTGATCAGACTGGGCGGATGCCCAGGCTGATCTGAGACTGGGCGGATGCCCAGGCTGATCTGAGTCTGCACTGAGCGCACAACCACATTGTTGGTTTTGTCGTGTCGCGGCTCAAATAGATAGATGAAAATGAAACGGAAAATAAGTGAATAAATAAAATAATAATGATAAAAACGATCTTTAGAGACTGTGTCAGTAGTATCTGTGTATGCCATGTATGCTAATTTGGTAAAGTTAAATTTCAAATCACATAAGCTCTTTTTCAATCATATCATTAATCATTCTATGTCTGTCTCACCATGACTGTTTCCTTTTTAATGAAGGAGAGTCATTGACTTCGTTTTAATATAGTAAAGGAACTTTGCATTTTTCAATTGCAGATCACAACTTTGTCAGACAAAAGCTTTAACAACGTTAGAAATTGTAAATTCTAATTTTCAAAATATGTGACAGACTCTGACATTTTGAGCCTTATGGAGCCGAAAAGCGGATTTTTTTTTCAACATTTTCATATTTATTACGTTAGTGCTTCCAATAAGAGTGCTAAGGTTTACTGCAAAAGCAAACAATTCACACCAACCCGATATTTTTTTTTCATTTCACTGATTGAATACAATAGTTTTTAACTAGCTGGTTAAACGTTTATAACTGGTTCGTGGCATCGCTTTTTAAAAGAGTGTAGATAAAGAAAATTAAAGACGCCGTTGTTGGTTATACAAAGAAAATAAAGTTTAAACCAAAGACGCCGTTAGAAATGTTGTATTACTCTTCAGGTGACGCGTTGAAATTTATTAGTCAGTGCCCGGAAATCCAATTAACTTTACATGCAATTTTTATGACGTCACTTTCATTTCATGTTTCGTGACGTCAACGTCGCACCGCTATAGGGCTCAAAATGTCAGACACTGTCACATATGATGCCACCTGTTTTTTGTGTTTCTATAAGAGTTTTTTTGCCTTAATTAAAGAAATATCTATTTCTGATCATTTTCTTAGAGTGAAGGGTACTTGGTATAAAATTAATGCAAGTTTTAAAATTGTTTAAAAATGGCATGTAGGCCTATTGCTTGGCTGTTCGGAACGCGCTATGACTGCTGAAAGCACGCAGAAACTTGTCATAACAATAAGATAAAGTATGTCTGTTTGACATGCAATTAAAAATTCTGTGCAGACATTTTCTAATTTTTTAAAAGTGAAAGAGCCGCCTTTCAATAATAAAAAAGGCCCCATTAAAATCTATTAACTGGTGTACTATACAGTCAGTCTTTGATCTGCAGTGCCAGCTGTTGATTTTGTCCCAGCAGTGCTTCAGTGCTGATTCTGTTTCTGTAGTACTGGATTCAGTACCTAAATAACCTTATTAACCCGTTTCTGGTAAAGTTGTCTAAAATTCACAAAAACTAAGACATACTTGTCCTCGCGAAAGGAATCTTAGCGAAGTTTTGCAAGGCTTGCATTCTTTCAAATATATTTGGCTTGTCTCCTTCATGATGCCCTTGAATACCGTCTCTCTTGGGCACTGAGTGCTGGGGTGGCGCAGTTTGAGGGGAGTAGGTGTGTGTATGGGGGTGGGGGAGGTGTTGATGTAGCAGCGCGAACTTGCAAGTGTGTCTTGCCTGATGTCTGCGACTGCCCTACCTCGTTGATTGGCTCGAAGAGGGACGGGGTCTCCGTTGCTTTCCGAGAGCTTCCCTCACCTTTTTTCTGTCAAACGTTTTGGGCTTTAGCGACACTTAAGAAGTTTAATACAGAAATGCGCATCTGTAGCACTAAATTTGGTTAAGGTATATTTATATTAGCATGGAGTAATTCTGGAGAATTAATGTAAACACGCAAAGAAAGGAAGGAGCTGGCTAACAGTTTAAATGCCAGAAAGCAACATTTCTCGTCCTATAAAGGAAAGTTTGATCTAATCAACCACAGCTATACTGCTGTATCATGCATTTCCAGAGCTTTCGACCTGGCCCAGAGGTTATAAAACTCTTGAGTACATTCTCAAACTCAAAATAAAGCACACTGATTTGCTGCTTCCGAGCACTCGGAAGCAGCCAAGCAGTGTGCTTTATTTTGAGTTTGAGATTATTCTGAAGTTTTATAACCTCGAACCCTGATGTTCACAGCTGTCGTGGTTCGGGGTTATTATTAAAAATACAAGCACATGAAACTCGGGTAATCTAAAACAATTGAAATACAATGCACCTGTATATATTAGCTATAATGGATCATGCCCTTAAGTATAACGGCGTGCGACCAGTGGTGGCCGCGTACTAGTGGTGGCCATTTGCATTTTGCACGCGCAATTACGTATTTGATCCGTCTCAGATTTGGCCATTTTGTAAAAGGAAACAAAAGGTACTCCCACAAAAAAAGACTGGTTAAATTATCTCTCCGGAAGGCAAAAGGTTAACAATTTCCCAAAGCTACCCTCATACCAACATTAGCCTATTGCCTTGCCGGGGATCACAACCTTTGATACACACATAATTAAATACAGAAATAAACATGAACAAATTGCTTTATAAATGATTACCTATGACAAAAAAGGTATAACCTGCAACCAGCCTGCAAAAAATCATCTAAATTCTTGTAAATGACAGCACACGTGTAACCATTATTTATGTTTGTTTTCGACGTAATGTAGCGTGCGCCTACGAAATGACTACGTCAGAGTTTTAAAGTCCGTTTCTGATTGTTGCTTATATTCTATCTGTGCTGAACGCGCTAAAACTATTAAACTCTGACAAAGACCACAGACTTACAATGACATATCATCAAAGTTTAAATCCACAACAAGGCTTTGAAAAATGCATCATTTAACGCATGACATTCGTGACGGCCATCACTGGTACGCCACGCTCGTATTTCAATGCGTTTTGGTGACTAGTTTGAGGATCTGTCACAGGCACAAGTTGTAGTCTATTTAAAAAAAATCAGTATTATAACGACAGTTACCCCTAGTTATAGAATCACTAATCACTGTATATGTCCGTTACAAGATACAAAGAGTAAAAAAACGGCCACCACTGGTCGCCTGCCAGTACACAATAAGGATATTTCAATTTTGTTGTCTTTTTTTTTTACATAAAATCGGATTTCTCTTTTATAATCATATGCTAAGGTTGATCGCGATCCGCAATCAAGCACTCAGATGAAACAGAGATATCACAAGTAGGCCTACAGACTTTGCCTCAAGCCGAATTTTGCCTATTGCACAAAGTTCTGTGCGCCCCATGTTTTACCTTGCGGGACTGCAGCTGCAGAGAGTGCCGTAGCTGCAAGTTCATTCTTTGATCCATCATATACATGCAAATGTTCATTAACAGTTTATTTAAATGCTTTACATCACTATACATATACATTAAACACACTTTATAGTAGCTTGAAATGGACGAAATTCCGACTTAAAAATCTGTTTTATGGTGCTATATGATTGGTTGCTATTTTCGTTTCTTTGGTGTATTCCTTACTCCCAAAGGATCATACTATTCAGAACATATTTGTGTTCACTGCAGCTGGTGTTTTGCCGTGTGGCCTCCTGTACATCCTCATAATGCAGATTATATTTTCTGTTTTTTTGGGATCATTGAGTGCATTGAGTGTCATTCTGCTCAAACCGGTGTTACGGGGCGTGGCCAGTGTTGTATATGTCATTACTGCTGATCATGAGCAGAGTCAATTCAACCGCATATGGTTGGGTTGCCTATTTTCATTTCTTTGGTGTATTCCTTGCTTCCAAAGGATCTTACTATAATTCAGAACTAATTTACAACTTGTATGCAACAGTGTCCACATCATCTTGCAGCTGTTGGGAATATCATATACTATTTCTCATGTCAAACGCTGGCTATTAAGGTATCTGGGTATATAGAGAATACCATGTTAGTGTCTTTTGATATCAAGTTTATCAGGCGAGACCAGAAACAGCGTAGGAATGGCGAGGCTTGCCGAGCCAGTCCGACGTGTTTCTGGTCGAGCCTGATAAACTTGATATCAAAAGATACTTACGTGGTTTTCTATTTATCATGCATCATGAAGTTTTTACGGCGTAAAAAGAGGCAAACAAGTGATAAGCAAACGCATTTTTGTTCGAACTTGCTGACGTCGCGAATGCGTTATGACGTAAGTCGGTGACGTCAATTAACCAATCGAACGCTGATATCACGGCCAACGTCATTGTGTAGCCAATTGTCTTCAGAGATCGCTTCTTAAGGCATGACCTGATAACATGCGCGCAAGCGCAGTTCTACAGTGACATGATATCATATCATATTATCATACCCCTGTTATCAGGTGTATTTTGCAGCAGATGCATGATAAACATCAATATTTTCTCGCCAAATTTGCAAAAAGAGTCAACTTTTGTGACTTCCTGTTTGCTTCCCTGTACAACAAAGGAAATATTTGTTCCTGCTGAGCAAATGCTTTTCTTCAAGCGTCGACCCCCATTGAGAAGGGAGACAAAAATGAAAATGGCAAAGTTGCTTCCTCAGTGTATCCAATTACCTAAAAGAGAAATTTTAAATTTGGTTCTTATGGCCTGGTGAAAGGTAAAGGTTTCCTATAGCCTAATAGCCGTAGGGGCAGTGGGGGTTAGAGACCCACTGTGTCTTGGGCGCATCATATGAAAGGCGAAGCCCATCCCTCTCGTTTCGCTGCCTTATCTTTCCCTGGTTCGTAAAAAGGTACCCATTTACTGCTGGGTTGACAGAGAGAGTTTTCCAGTGGTCGGATGGCGAAACCCGGGCGCGATGTCACGACCTTCCGGCGACATTCTGCACCATAACGGAGTTATGGCCTGGGCAATGCAAATATGAAAAAAAATGTACAGAAATATTACTTCTGCTAACGGCCTCTATCATACATTTGTCATCTGCTTATCTGAGGTAATTGGTGGACAAAGTAACCAAAAGTCTGAAAATGGAAAACTATTCATTGTCAACACTTCAGTAGACATTGGAGCGGCAAAACTGAAACTCTGCAGAAACGTACAGTTTTGCCGATTTGATAAGGGTACGTCTACGCCGACATTCAATGACATTACATTCACCAACTGCTGCCCTGATACATTTTTTTAGTTCAGGCCATACTGGGCGCGGATCTGCTGGTCAATAGATTGGAGGAAATCGATTGGACATGGGTTGCATGACGGGAGTCGAGCCGACGACCCCAGTCCCCCAACCACCAAGCAATCAAACCGCTAGGTCGGACTTCCGCTTGTTATGATATGAAAAAGAGGGTAACGTAAGAAAAGGGAAGGACAGGTAGAACTGATCCAAACTAGATAGGCCTTTTTTACACCACAAATTATGCATTGCCTTGGCCCCAGAATTGAAAAATCTTCCCAAGGTTTTTTTGTTTGTTTTGGTATAGATTTAAGCTTTTAGGCATAAACTAGAATTGGAGAATTTTACAAACCGCAATTTCAGTAAGTTATCTTGAAGATCACACCAGTTTAGCTTAGGATGCTGTTATTGATTTTCAGGACTGTCGCCAAAATTGCATTATACCGCGGGTTCACTGGCGGTCTAGTTTTTGTCCTCCGCCTTTTCGAAGAAAAGCGGAGGGACATAGTTTTCGGCATTCCGTCCTTCCGTCCCCCTAAAGTAGTAGGTACCTTGTGTGCGCAACTCCTCCTACAGTTTTATGCCCATTCTTTCGAAACTTTACAGCTGTTTTGTCATGGTCTGAAGATATGCATGTGGCTTGGATATTATCCTCACATTATTTTTTTGTTACTTTTTCCACAAGTTGAACTTAGTCATTTTTAGGCGTTTTACTATCATAGTGACTAGATAGTGGGCACCTTGTGTGCGCAACTCCTCCTACAGTTTTATGCCAATTCCTTTGAAACTTAACAGGTAATTTGATCATGGTCTGAAGATATGCATGTGGTTTGGATATAATCTTTTTTTTTTACTTTTTCCCCAAGTTGAACATAGCCTTTTTTCATACATTTTTACTATTAAAGTGAATAGATAGTGGGTACATTGTGTGTGCAACTCCTCCTACAGTTTTATGCTGATTCCTTTCAAACTTCAGAGATGTTTTGGTCATACATCTGGTTTAGATATAATCCTAAAATTATTTTTTGTGACTTTTTCTGCTAGTTGAACTTAGTCTTTTTTCAGGCGTTTTTTTTTCATTGACATGTCCTTTAATTGAAATAAACAATAATGGCGGGGGACATAAATTCTTTGAATTTGCTTGTTCCGTTAGGTTGTTGTGTTTATGTTAGGCTGGGTTACAAAGACATATTCAAGCTCATTATAAATGTATGTCATCAAACCATTTTTCTGATGCTGAAATTGTTTTTTAAACAGTTTTTTTCTTTATTAAGCTATTAAGCTTTTCAATATTTTCGACAATACTTTCAGTAGTTATCCAATGTCTGTTTGCTTCAGTTATGAATACACTGATCTGGCATTCAGCACAGGCAACGGAGGCAACGCACTATAAAACTCGATTGTTTTCGCATTCTTTTTAATTCAATTTCAAGCTATCATTCTTACAGACGGGTGACAGTATTAGACCTCATAGTTAAACCAGGTTTTCGAAAAAAAAAAAATCGTAAATACTGTGCTAAAATAAGGTTCTTCACCAATCTGTTGTTCTTGTCATTGCAGCCCGAAAATTGTTTTCAAGCATTTTTTGAATATGCATGTCAGTACAGAAAAGTTGTGATTCCTATTTCAAGAATCGGGGGTAGGATGGTCCGTAAGACTATACTTTTGAAACAACTACATCCTGATGAGAGAAACAAGTACGTTTCTCGTACGTGTCTTCGTTGCCTGTGTTGAATACCAAACCAGTGTGATGAATAGACAACAAAATGTATAAGCCGCCTGGCACCGTAGTTAGCCTCATGATATAAGCAATATTTAGACTTAGCGCACACTTATCCGCTTTATACACATTTCCAAGAACCCTACAGACTATCTTAGAATGCATGCAAATATATTCATAAATTATATCATGCGGCTAACTACGGTGCTAGGCGAGCAATGGTTTGACAGGTATTAATTTATGTGAAGGTAAGTTTAACAAATAAATATTCATTTTATATATAATATATTTATTTACCCGTCTGGTAAACTACAATTCGTTTTCAATCTGGAAAATTAGAAATTCAAGAGTCTATAATTCCAACTCAACTTCCTAATACTAATTTAACGCAATTTGATTGGTCAAGAGCGAACATGAACCGGCGTTTATACTTTGATAAACTCCCTGAGCCAGAAATCTGAAACTACTTGGAACTATTTTCTTGGCAGCGTTTCCTAAGATACTCACTATCGCTGACAATTTTGAGAAAAAGATGGCCGAGATGGAATTATAAGAAATGATTTTCATTTTTGTGGATTTTATGAATGTGTAAACGCCGGCGAATCACTCACAAACTTAATATAAAGCCCTTCGGGCTTTATTCAGTTTGTGAGTGATTCGCCGGATGTGTAAACGCCGGCGAAGCACTCACAAACTTAATATAAAGCCCTTGGGGCTTTTAATATAAAGCCCTTGGGGCTTTATTCAGTTTGTGAGTGATTCGCCGGCGATTACACATCGATAAAATCCACAAAAATAAAATTTATTCCTGTAGTAAATATTTTGATAAAATAAACATGTAAGGATGCTATTCGACTGGAATGTATGAAAAGCATATTCAATCACAATGTAAGAACTGGTAGAGTTATAACAAAACTCCTGAATGTACTAAACCAAAATTTTGGTTCGGCCACTTTCAACAGTTTTGTCTTGAGGTTTTAATTTCCGAACAGGAATGGTGCTTTCCAGGCGTGGTTTATAACTGAAGTATACTGACGTGAGTGACATCGACGAAGCTATAAATGGCGTGCGCGTCACGCGAAACTGTTGAAATTATTGTTCAAAACTCTGTCAAAAACCTTACCATCAGCATAATAAAGGACGTTAATGTAATACAGTCTGAGGAGGCAGGTTAGAACGTAGTATACTCAACAAAAAAGAAGCGTTTCATACATTTACTCAACGGTTAAAATTCTCGACTTCACGGGATGCAAAGAATCTAAATTAATTATAACTGTTTGGTATCTGCACATGTTGATGTCTGTAGAGAATACTTGGCAAGTATTTAAGGTGGTGATTTAGGGTAAATGTAAAAATCTGCATAAAACCATAAAAAAGTAAGGTATCTCCCTGAAAGTTAGCAGACTTCTTATTTTTGTTGTTCTTTACAGTTTAGAATACAAAATAGACGTACATGCTGCTTAAAAAAGTGTTTTTATAAGGAAAGATCAAAGGGTAGTTTTCTGCGCAATAATAAAAAAAATTAACATCGTTATTGAAAATTTACGTAGTACTGAAGGTGCGTTATTGCATAATGAAGAGCGACCTAGCAATTATTTATTCCAACTCTTTCTCAAATTGTAATGTAGACCCGATGAAAACGGTAGCTTTGTCTCAAATGTTCAACCATGAACAAGGTAATGTACACTGGATGCATTTATTAAATATAGAGTAGGCAAGCATACCTATGTAACACCTACAGTATAAATAATACATTACTTACATGATCACTGGTGTGTAGATGAAATTGTTCAACCTTGTTAAAATAGTCTCACCTGATTCACCTGTGTGTTTTGAGAAAAAAAATTGGACACAGACCACATCTTTTTTCATCTGCTCAGCCTGATAATGTGTGAAAGAGTTTGAAAAAATAATTGCTAGCTCGCTCTCCATTATGCAACAAGGAACTCTCAGCACTAAGTATATTTTCAATAACAATATTATTTTTTCAGATTATTGCGCACAAAATTACCCTTTGATCTTTCCTTATAAAAACACTTTTTAACATTAACAAATGCTGTATTTTGGGAGTCTGAATTGTCAGAAACAACATAAAGAAGGCACATGCTAAGTTTTGGAAAGATCAGTGGTATTTTGAGTGTTTTATGCAGATTTTTGCCTTTGCCCCAAATCAGTGATTATCACCACCTTAACTATGGTTAAATTTTGAACTTCGAAGCGTTTCGGAAAAAATGATTCTAATCTTTCTTTTTTTGTTCAGTATAAAATGTCTGGTATAATGATAAATTGTTGATGTGGAAAAGAAAGTATCTAGTAAGACTGCATATGCGCAGGTTATTCGGAGTTTGCACTTTGCCCACTTGTCAGAAGTCAACCGTTTTTTTTTTTTTTGGGGGGGGGGGGGGGGGGGGGGTTTGATTCTCTTGTCAGAAAAGTCAATTTGCATTTTAGAGCCATTGAGGTCGTCAAATTTCAACTAAGCTGTGTTCCTTGCCAATTCAGGATTAGACCTAGATATCGTAAAGATTCTCAAAAACTGGGACACATAAAATAATTTCTGTAATAGGGTCGAGTCGGGTAACTTCGGACAGCAGGTAAATTCGGACAGTGACATTTTTCCTTTATATGTCAGTTGTTTGGAATTAAAACAAAATTTAACTCGGCAAACAGTAAAAATCCTGATGAGACGGCTCATGATGAGCCGTCTCATCTGGATTTTCACTGTTTGCAATGATATGTCCGAATTTTCCCGCTGTCCGAAGTTACCCGACTCGACCCTAGTCTTAAAATGCAACATATTGGTTACCTTAATGCACTGTTTGCTAAAGTCTGTCCCAATTATTAGAATATTTACTGTACTCCAACGACTGAGTTTCCTGGTCTTGTTAACCCAAACTCTCTACCATATTTCCTTCTCATAATCAACCAATGATTTTTTTTGACTTTTCATATATATTTCACTTGCCTTTGCAATAGAATTGCTAGCAAGGGTGCAGCTATCGGTGACGTAATCTTTCCATTGTCAGAAAGAGTAGCATACTAATTCTGGCAAATGAACTACACGGGGGTTATACCAATTTGGCTACCTGTGCTCTCGACCGAGTCAGTTAATTACCATACACGCAAAACTGGCTGTCGACCGAGACCATCGACATCAGTATCAGCTCGGTCGACAGCCATTAACTATACTACCATTTACCGTTATTGGTAGTGCTTACGATCTTATTCTAGGTCGAAAGCCACTCTGTATTGTACAGACTCTGTCGAAAGCACAGGTAGCCAAACTGGTATTACCCCCGTGAACTATGACGTCACTGATGACTGCATACTCTTCTGGCAGCGGAACTACGACATTTCCGATAACTGCACACTTTTTGTGAAAACGGACATATAACGTCACCGATAACTGCGTACTCTTTCCGGCAACGAAAGTATGACGTAATTGATAACTGCACCATTCAAAGCGCAAATACAAATGAACATCGATTATGAAATCTTGTGTAAATTTTTTGCGAGTCGGACAATGTCATAAACTTGAGCTTGAGCGAGCTTTTTCTCCAACGAGACTTCCTACATGATGTATCAGAATCAAAAAAAAAAAAAAAAAATGTAACAAACATCACACCTGGTAATTGCGTAATTCCATTCCAAGAAATGAAAAAAAAAGTCAAGCAGCCGCAATGTTACAGTGCTATTCGACGTGCATATATTGAGAGCATATTCATATGCAATATTTACTTTAAAGGAGAATGGTAGAGTTATCACAAAATTCCTGAAGATGGCCAAACCGAAATTTCGGTTTGGCCAATTTCAGTAGTTTTATGACAGCTTCATGTATTCACATTTTACAAAACAGGACTTTTGTTCTAATATGTCTTACATAAATATGAGTCAAAAGCATTTTCATATTGTGGTATTATATTTGCAAAGGCTTTAATTTTCAGTTTCAAAATTGGGAATGACATCGCGCATTTACCAGGTGTGCACATAGGCTATAATAGCAGTAACACTGCAAGGAAAGTTTGTGTAACTGCTTTAATATGCAAATATACTGCTCAAAATGGCTATGATTATCCA
The DNA here is from genome assembly GCA_963989385.1 of Ctena decussata. NCBI lineage: Eukaryota > Metazoa > Mollusca > Bivalvia > Lucinida > Lucinidae > Ctena > Ctena decussata. The sequence goes on from OZ022508.1 coordinate 21,882,936, forward strand.
TATATAAAACTCTTAATAAGTTAGTCAATGTGTATTTGTAGACATCAATGCTTAACCAGTCTATTAGTTTTGATTATAGACATGGGAATTATGCAGCGCTCCTTTAAATATTTTGAGCAGTAGTGACAATGCGTGATGACACCGAGATTTAGTATGCAAGCGGGAGCTGTGCTGTTCTAGTTGGGAGAATAACAGCGCTTACATAAGTTCTTGAAGGAACTTTTCTGATGAACTTCCCTTTTCTGTTATAGTCTTTACTTTCAGTTTGTCTAAGTTTTCTCGTAGCCTTTTTTGTAGGGACAATGGGTTTTAGAGGTCATCCGTGTCATGGGCACAGCATATAAAAGAGGGAGCCAGACCCTCCCTTTTTAGTTGTGCCCCTAGGCCTATAAAGATTTAAACTTTTTCACTTCAGAATACTTTAGAACTCTTAAACAGTTTCTGTTTACTGTAATGTCCAATGCGACATGCGAAAGAGCATTCGCACATAATGACTGTAAACTGTGTACCGTCCATTATCTACTGTATACGACATACTGTGTTATCTCTACTGTTTACTGTTTTCCATGTTTTGCCTAATGTTTACTGTGACAAAATGCACAAAAATGAGTACCAGCAAGCTGCATGCATGCATGCTCCTGTGCATGCACAGTGTATCTTGCTTCTACTCATAATCTTGTACTTGTGAACATCAATGTTGCAGCAGAGAGAGCACAGTAAACCGCAGACACGATGCAGTAGAGAGAAAAGAATACACAGTGGACAGTACACTGTATACAGTCTGATTATGTGCATTCTCTTATTAGTGTTTCCAAAAGGAAATACTGACAGGCAAACGCATTAAATTTACTAGTTAATTTACTAGAAATGTAATTATTCAAAAGTCTTGTAGTCTGGTGAAAACCTTATGAAAAACTCGGGTTTATATTATCAGGGTTTAATGAAGCAAGTAAAGTGACGTTTGCATTTTAAAAGTTTGCCATGTTGGCTACCATTTTGAATGCGACAACACTGTCACACAGTTTAAACTTTAAATAGATTGCATGTTTCAATGAATGACATAGCCATACCATGCCATATCAAGAATAGTTCCACGTTGTGCTTAACAAGGGCGTAGCTACGTATACGGCAAATACGCAAGTGCGCAAAATTGACAAAATTTCAAAATGCACCTGCATATTTGCATGCTGAAATTTTATAAATTAGACAAGATTTCAATACCATTTACCAAAATGGCTGAAATACTAGCTTTCCTTTCAAGAAGTAGAGAATATAACATGGTTGTGGGTATCATGAAATTGCCCCTAGTTACGCCCCTGCTTAATACTTCTTTGTGAAAGCTTCACAAAGTTGTGGACGTTTACGAAGGTGTGAAGCTTACACCTTTACGAAGCTCAAAAGTATATTGACTATTTTCAAGAGTTCTTCATTTTTGAAAATAAACAATGTTTTCACCGAACTAAATGTGTAAGTTTTTCCGCCATTTTTTAAAGGGAGACACCTTGTGATTTCCTGTTAGCTTTCTGGGGGGGGGGGGGGGGGGGGGGGGGGAGGGGGGTGAAAGCCTTCCGAAATAGGACTTCTCATAAAGGAAAGAATTTTCTCCTGTAAGAGCAATTTTTGTTTTCTTTCAGAATTGACTTCACTGAGTAGGGCAGAGAAAACAAAATTGGCAGAGTTGCTTCCCCTGAAAGTGTACCCATTCACTTTTAATGCTTTTCAGTTCTTATTGGGCGTATTCGATTGGGCGTTTCGTGTTTCACAATTTAGCGTACAGCACATTTTCCTCAGAAAAATTAGGAAAAAGTGTTTCACGCTAAGAATCGTGAAGCACTATGTGTTTCGTGCTTCACAATTCTTTGCGTGAAGCAGTTTTTCTATATGTCTTGCTTCACGCTAAGAATCGCGAAGCACGAAACGCCAAGTCGAACACGCCCAACTGAATAAACTACTTGGTCTTCCTTAGACCGTTTGTTTTATAAACAAGTTAAAAAACACAAACAAGATTTAAGGGTATTTTATTTTTTATTTTTCTTATTATTTTTTGATCATCTGACACAAATTTTTTATTATAAAAATTAAATCGTAAAGCGCCAAAAAGCAGACGACAATATTTGCGTCAGCAAATTGAAAAAAAAAAAAGAAAAAAAAAGTTCTGGGTATATATATCATACTGAGAATTCAAAGAACAGAGACTCGCGGCAGCAAATCGTCCTGATCCAGAACAGGCGACACATCACTGCCGCCTCATCTGGATCTGCACTGTTTGCAAATTCAACTAGTTTCAGCTTTGGCACTTTAAGCATTAACTCTTATTTCAAAATCCAAGCATAAACCACGAAGACGTTCTAATTTCAATTACGAACTTAAAAGCATATAATTTTATTCTGAGCGGATACCAGCGTGCCGAAGCTGATTTTCTTTAGAATCGTTAAGAATTACTATAGAAATTCAAAACTTATTTTAGCATCTTGAAAATCAAGAATATAACTTATTTCCTAAAAATCTGGACATTTTACAATTTCTGTTAACTCATTACTTAATGCATGGGGAATATCATCAGTTTCCTTACTGAAAATGACAGAAAAAAGTCAGAATGTTTCGGAGATTCGAGATTCAACTGACCATGTAATGACATATTTCTATGATTTCTTCCGTTTTCATTGACTTAAAATATGAGCAAAATATTTTGCTCATATTTCAAGTCAGCTTAAAAACGGAATCAATAAAAATAAATTTTTAAATATTTGGAACATTAAACCTCAAACTATTTAGTACATTAGAGGTATCTTCGTGTTTCATGCGACCTCGAAACAAGAGGAAAACAGACACATATGTCAAAGTCAGAAAATGAGATTTCTCACAAACTATCCCCTAGATATCGCCACAGTTTAATGTACTTACCTTCAGTAATTAGATTAATCACACTGATGAGTTTCTGACAGCAATCACGGATCTTGGGAAATCCACCCTATAACACACAGTGGTTATCCCCATGACCCGCGGTTACGATCAAGATAAATTCAAGTGTCACCTTCTTTCATATTTAATGAATTTCTAGGAACAAAACTCATTCATCTAGCAGGAAACTACTGTTCTTCCAAAGTCAGCACTTTTTTCCAGCGCGCTCAAATATGGAACTTTGTAATTGTCCAATTGAGATATAATTGTAAAACAAAAAACTGATCAAGTCAATCTTCAATGTCAAGAAAATATGCACATTTAAAACATTAGATTTTTAAGTTGAGACAGAAAGCAAAAAATCCAAAATATAAAATAATAGTTAAAAATATATATGTGAAAATCCTTCCATAGAATAGTTCAAAAAGCAGGTCAATGAGGAACAAAATGTTGAAGAATATTCAGAAGAAATCAAGAAAATATTCAAAAACATTTCTCCATATGTTAGCAAGACCTGTAGAGTATTTCCGCCACTCCCACCTGTATAAGTCCGCGTCATCATCGTCAATCCAAGTCATGTCAAGCTTTAGAATAAAACGTCTTCATTGTATCCTCCGCGTTTGCCCTTAGGCGAAATCACTAAATAGAAATGCCTCCAGCGATTCTCCCTGTCGTACACCAGTGATGTACCGTGGTTAATGATCAGTAACAATGCGATTATTGTCTTAAAAATGAAAGTAAATTACTTTTTATGACGAACAAGACATAAAGTTGTTGTAGTTAGCCTTTCGAATGTGCAATCAGGCTTCGAGGTTATAAAACTTGAGAATAATCTCAAACTCAAAATAAAGCACACTGATTGGCTAATTCCGAGCATGTGCTCGGAAGTAGCCAATCAGCGTGCTTTATTTTGAGTTTGAGAATGTACTCAAGTTTTATAACCTCTGGGCCAGTTTTTATTCCATTCTAATAAGTCAAAATATATGCTTTAAGCCAAAGACTTTTTAATTCAAACGGTACACCATAAGACACTTGCAATTCAATTTACTTAAATAAAAAAATGAATACATTCAGGTGCAGATAGTGAATATCAACTGAATATTGTACACACCGGGTAGGCGGCAATCGAAAACGCTCGTGCAGTCGACGAACGCAGATCAAAAACTGTTAGAAACAGCGTTATCGATTGCAATCGAAATCGCTGTTTCTAACGGTTTTGATCCGCGTTAATCGATTGTTAAGAGCGTTTTCGGTTGCCGCCTACCCGGTTTGTTGTAGTTTTGCAAATTATTTTGTTTAAATCTTACACCGTCGTGGAGCAGTAACTGAGGCTATATAGGTGTTTTACCGCCATATCTTTTCCTTAATCTTGTCCTGAAACAAACAATAGTATAGTTATAAAACTTATGTATTTGTTTCACAGTTTAAAATTGCTTATGTCAGTCGCCTAATGAAAAGCGGAAATGGAGTCTAAAATGTGTCAAAAAGAATATTTGGCAATAAAAACTTAAGTAAAAAATTAGTTTAAGTACAAAAAATGCCATGATATGCATCAACAATAAAAACTTTGTGAAAAGATACAATTGTTCAAATGAATGAAATTAATCGTTGGTGTAAAAGTCCATGATGAGTAAAACACATCCGGTAGATATTAACATACATGTACATGTACTCTAAAGTCAGAGTTCTGCACACTCAAATAATTATCACAACTAAAACTTTTAAAACCAACAGTTAGAGACTGAAACACAATATGAGGGTCTTTGTTTAACAAAGCATAGCTAAATACAAGTAACGTCCAAGATGATATCCGAGCAGCGATTGACAATATGACTGATGACCTCCAATATATGGCGTCCCAGACTGATCGCATTGTCATTTCTAGACAGTTAGATCTGAATATTTATAACAAATATAATAAATCAAGCGTCAGCATTCATACAAGTCATGATCAAGGTCACATCAACGTGGAACAAGACGTTTTCTTTTGGGGAAAAATGCAATATCTCGACCCAAATTTACCTTGAGGCACATGAAACATGTCAGGACGTCTTTGATCATGAAGAGACAATGTCCTTCTACAAAAGAAAACAATGGCGTTTTGTCTGGTTTTCGAGCGTGCGAAAGGTAAAACAGCTGCTCTAATAATATATTCAATAAAGTCAGTATCTCATTTCATAAAGATATAGTGAGACAAATTATGTGTTAATGAATTGCCAAAACTAATTAATTATATCAGCTGCGCAGCGTATATTTTTTTCATGATATACTGAAACAGATTCTACATTTTTATTTTTATTTTTTTTTTCATTTTGTATTAAAGTTATCGCGTCTCTTAATGCAAATTATACAACCGTTTACCACGGTGGTAATACCAATTTCCCTACCTGTGCTGTCGACCGAGCCAGTCAGTTACCATACTTGCAAAAGTGGCTGGGACCGATACATTCGACGACAGTGTCAGCTCGGCCGACAGCCATTAAGAATAATATCATTTACAGTTATTGGTATCACTGTACTTATATCCGAATTCTCGGTCTACAGCCATTTTACACGGTCTCAGATCGGTCGACAGCACAGGTAAGAAAATGGTATTATAGCCTCGCGTTTACTGACGACACGGAGATGTTTTCAATTAACCCTCCATGTTATATACAGCTTAAGCATGATAAGACGAATTTAGATATGAAAGAACTTATCAACCATAGGGAGAAACAAGGAGCATAAAAGTTAACAAGGGAGAAAACATGCTGTTATAATTGAAGGTTAGACGAGTGTCCGGAGAGATTATGAGTCATGCAAAGTTTCATTCATATCATGCGGCTTCCGTATTCTGTTAGAAAAATGAGCAGCGACACGACAAAACCAACAATGTGGTTGTGCGCCCAGCACAGACTCAGATCATCCTGGGCATCTGCCCAGTTTGCTCAGACTCTTTGTTAAAGTTTCAAAGGATAGCTAAGGGTCTAAGCTACCTCCATGCGGACAGCGAAGACTCTGATCAGACTGGGCGGATGCCCAGGCTGATCTGAGTCTGCGCTGGGCGCACATCCACATTGTTGGTTTTCTCGTGTCGCGGCTCATATATAGATCTGAAAAAAATAACTGGCATGCAAGTTAAGATGTCACATCTGCAAAGTTCCATGTTTTAGGAGAGAAAACCTGAAGAGTTGGCATCAAAAAATCAAAACACTCAGTTCAAAGATAGAGCAAAGAGCTCAAACCTCTTGATAAAGAGGTGTTACGAAACTCACATAGAGAGAACATATGTAAGTCTTCCATAAAACACATTTTGCGGCCAGAAGTACAACTGCCTCGTTTCAGCCGCTCAAATGTATGATGTGGCCTCATTAAAACCGCCTCTAAAGAGGCGGTTTTCAATCAGGCCACAATTTACATTTATCTGGAGAAAGAAGAACAAAACACCCCATTATCAACACAAAACCCCTCATTTAAACGTATGTTTACCAGAGTGAAAAGTAATCATCTGAAAGAAAAAACAGGAAGAAAGCGAGTCTCAATCAAAGCTCCTAGCTTCTGCAGGCTTAACAACGTAGCCAGACGACGCCTTCTATGGTTCCTACCAATCGATGCCGACTCTATTGTCAAGGTTGTTGACCATGACTAAATGCCAAAAACAACTCTGTGAACTCCATGTACGCACACCATGGAAAATGAGGTCAATCTCCCTAGATGTTCTCCTTATTTAATCAAGGCTACCAGCTTCTTCATTAACTGACAATTATTCGTCTGCCTTGTGGTTTGCATGTCGTCTGGTTTGCGGTTTCCATCAAGATCAAGATGTCGCAGAAGAATATCACGTGAGCAAGTAGTTGACGTAGTCCCGGGAATCATAGCAACCTGGGACCCCATCAACTTACTCATCACGTGACATAGAACGGTTTTCCATATAACATCGCCGTCAGCCTCTGGAATTCAGTTCGCCCACTCGGTAGTAAAGGAATACAATAAATTCTGACAGAAGATCCTTTGGAAGCACGGAAGACAAGAAAGAAACGAAAACAGCCGACTCAGAAGGAATTGAAACGGTGAAGAGCTCGAAAAGTCAAAACCATATGAGCCGCGACACGACAAAACCAACAAAGTGGTTGTGCGCACAGCGCAGACTCAGGTCAGCCTGGGCATCCGCCCAGTCTGATGAGAGTCTTCGCAGTGCGCTTAACTAAGCGTCTAAGCTACCTCCATGCAGACAGCAAAGACTCTGATCAGACTGGGCGAATGCCCAGGCTTATCTGAGTCTGCGCTGGGCGCACAACCACTTTGTTGGTTTTCTTGTGTCACGGCTCAGTTATTCGGAGCACAGTCACCCCCAGCATCAGTAACAAAGACTGCAGGGAGACAGAAAAACAGGCTTCAGAGACAAACTCTGGTGTCTTACTCGTGTTGATGGTATAACGAAGGCAGAAAATAGCAACATACATTAAGCGGACAGAAACCCAGAAAAGTAAAAGGTGCGCATTTAAAGGCGTAATGGATGTATATAACTTCACGAAAAAAGAAAATGTTCGGTGTATGGAAAGCCAACATGCCATATATAATTGATAAGATAGTTGGAGAGAATTATATAGTAGATGAATAAGAAATACTGTGCAAAGATTTGCAGAGATAATGATAATAATAATAATAATAAGTCAGTATGAATTCAGATTTTTTAATGACATTATCCAAAATATTCATCTTGAAATATAAAAAGAAAGGCCTATATCTAAAAGAATCACATATAACGCTCTGTATCTAGGTAGTCAAAATGTGTATTTACAATTGGCGTTCCATACTTTAGTCATATACATGAAACAAAAAATGTTTGGCCTTAGGCAACTAAGCAGTTTCCTCTGTATGCAAATAGTGAAATTATAATGAATGAATTTGATGCATACATTATCAGATGACAAGCATCTCACAAACCTGTTTAACAAGAATGCAAAGTTGCTCTTGAAAAAGTTTGAAATTCAGCAAATGTACGTAATGGGAGCAAACGCACTATCTCATGTCAGACGCCGCAGGAAACATAATGACTTAGAGAACAGCAAGGACTCAGGCAAGCCTGCGCATCCACGCAGTCTGTTCAGCATCATTGCTGTTTGCACTTGTCTTGTTCTACAGGAAACGATGGTATTAGCCTGTCGCATTTGATGAAATAAACAAGAAGTAGTAGAAGAAGAAAAAAAAGGGAGAAAAAGAAGTAGAAGTAAAATAAGAGAAATAGATAAAAGACAAATATATTTTGAAATCCTTTTGTACTTAGGTACAACATAGATGAATTAAGCCTGCAGTGCATCACAATACATACTTTTCTTATGATAGAAAAGAAATGTGGCATTTTCCCCCCAAAACCTCTTAGACAATGTCCAGCAATACGGAGCCTGATATGTGCTGCGGTCAAGAATCCTGAAAGCAAAATAGTTAAACATTTGACAAGTTTTTGCTTTTTTCTTTTCAATAGCACAGGCAATGTACCAATACCGATTCGATATCCTGACATTGAAACGAAGTAGTTTCAACGCTGAGTATGGCCTAATTACTCTACTCTGACGAAATAATTGTCCGGGCTTCGTTCTGGTGCAGATTAGTTTACCCTTAGCTTACCCTTGTTATTACATAATAATTGTGTTAATTCCTTTCTCAGAGAGCGAGGTTCCAGATACTTTAGAAATAGGTGAGGTATAGATATGAAACACAAAATTAAGCAGTGCACAGTAAAGCATACATGTGAGTGGACTGGTCGTAAACTCGAAAAACCACTTAAAATTGACAATGTCCCGAGTTTCTTAGTCTATCCCCGGACTAAGTCAATTTTCGCGCGGTAAATCAAAACTAACTGTCGGTCTGTATGCAGAGGATATGAAGTTTGAGAAGAATTTAGGCAAAAGGATTCGGAAATCAGAATAATTTACTTAGAGGCTTTCACACTCTTAATCTGGTAGTGAAATAACCATGTAGAAACAAGAAAATAGCAACAAGATGCGAGAATCGAAATAATATGCATGCTGTTCTGAGTCAGATTATGCAAAATAAAAAAGTAATCGTCGGTATAACTTACCTCGTTACAAGTGGCTTTTAATTTCATGCTTTATTAGTCTGTTATTAAACCTTTAATTTTGGTCTAACGATGACCAGTCAAAATGAAACTAAGCGAAATCTATTGTCCAGTGTGTGTACTTTCTTTTGACTCTCAGTATAGTTATATTAGAATTGAGCAGTGAAAGCCTCAATTAATATAAAGGTGGTTCAGAAACGTTCCTTGTATAAACATGGACTAGAGATATTAGAAAATAACGTTAGTTTTGATTGTTAGTATTCTCTTTTGTTAGGTTAAAATAGGCCACGCCTTTACTTCGTGCTACACATCCGAGCAGACTGATCAAGGTCTTTGCTGTTTATGAGCAAAATACAAGAAAGATAGACTGCGCGTGCTGATAGAGTCCTGATCCCACCAAGCCCTACGGAGACTGTTTCGGATCCTCTATTTCATACAAGCGATAACCAAATAATTTAACTGACGTGGCCTATTTTCTATTAAGTTAGACAATTCAAAATTATCGAAATGCATACATTCAGTACTCGGTCGTCTCCACTTGTTCTCCCAGAATGGGGACAGATTGTACCCACTGTAAGTTCTCGAGACTGATGCCTTCAGTAATATATGGTCAAGATACTACATGCCAGTTCACCTGCTGTAAGCCGAAAGGATCTCAGTTGACATAAAAAAAAAATCTTTGCCACGCCGTATTAAAGAAGTTCATGCAACGTCCAAAGTAATTAGCGGCAGCGTTTCAAGGAAGCCAAATACAATCAATTGTGCATTGGAAATGGCAAAGTTTGCCGAATACGCTTGCACGACCTTCAGACCCCTGGTTAATTGTGTAGATACATGGGCTGTTACGAAACGAAAAAGTCATAGTTACCAAACGACCTGGTCATCAGGTCGTTTGGTAACTATGACTCTTTTTCGTTTCGTAGCAGCTGTTTTTTCGTTTCGCTACATCCTTGAAAACATAGTTAACCATGTGTGCTTGATGTCTATTGCAGCACGAATCATATTTGACCACACGAGAATAAGTTCGGAAAGTGGTTGAACGCCATCTCTAATGCCTTATACCGAGAGAGAAGTCTCGAGAAGTTAAAACGTTACTCTTTTTTTTTTGTTCATGTGGAAACGACTGAGTACCCAGAAAAGAAAATAGTCCAGGGGATAGAGTAAGGAAACTTATAGATCTAGTTAGTCTAGAATAAATAAGCTTTAGCAGGCGCAATTACATACAGATATACAAAATGCACATGCATGTATTTAGATTTTATACTCATGCTTTGGGCTTGAATAAGTAGAGATGTTGTAATGAAAGACAATACAGGCAATACGTCTGTTTTAAGGTGACTAGGTATAGTTTTACGTTAGGCAACTTTGCCATTGTCCCTTTTGTCTCCCTTCTCAATGGACGTCAACCCTTAAAGGAAACAAATGCTCCCACAGGAGCAAATTCTTTTTTCAAGAATTGACTCTATTTTGGACAGTCTTCTTTTGTACAGGGAAGCAAACATGAAGTCACAAAACTTGTACCCCTCTGTGAACTTGCAGAAAACTATGGTGGTGTATATAGTCATCTTAATGGCCAAGCCGCAAGTGAAGTTACAGTAAAGTACGACGAGAGCAAATAGGAAAAAATAAGTCTAGAGGTTTAGCTTTGATATACCGTATACAGATTCCTCAAGCTTCATGGATATTTGGTGCAATAAAATAAAAAGGACCAGACTTTACGTAAATGCAGGTTGATCTGACTCTTCGCAAATCAGTAATGCTTATATGGCACCTTCTGCTCGCGCGTACAGAATTTTGGCTGAAAGTAAATGCATTTTGTTAAAAATTTAAGGTTATAACAACTTTTAACAAACAGATGAGGTTAAGAATAATATTTTCGGTTCTGGCAGTCATATGCATGTATATTTGTTTACAAGCGATACAAAACAAAAATAGGAACTGTATAACATAGTTTTCAGTTTCAAAGTAAATGGAAAAAATGTAGTAAAAAATGAAAATAGAATACTTCTCCTTTGCTAATCCCATGACTGACGCAAACAATATCCATGTAAAAAGTGAGTTTACGATGTTCGTCTGACATTTTAAATCTGCCTTAAACAATAGTCGTTTTATCAATTTAATCATGCCGTTAATCATCTTAAAGTTTTCAAGATTTTGTCTCTTTTCGGGTGATATTTTTATTGATGTTATCGTCTTTAGATCTTAAAACAGTCAAAATTGCTCTAACTCGAGCAATTTTGACTGTTTTAAGATCTAAATCTGCTTAAACGGTGATCAAAATTGACGTTTGATATGCAGTTCCTGTCAAAATCGGAACTTATTTTTTCCACACGTGTCAATTTATTATCAATAAACTGACTTTTAATTGTTTCTTAACCGATTAAGATAGTATACATGGAGCCAATTGTCAATATGAAAAATCACTGGCCCTTTACTCTGAATCTATGCATTGTTTTTGGTAAAAAGCGATTTTCAGCTAAAATTCAGTAACAAATAAGAGGCATCGTTTTTGACTTTTTGGGTTTTTCAGGGCTGGGAGCAGAGAATACTTAGAACAGACTGTGCAGAGGTGCAATTAACTTTTGATTTACATTGTTTGCATTTGCCCAAAGACACATTTTCTCTCGACAGAAAAGAAATCTCAGTAAAATTTGAAATTATTTCAAAATTTATCCTTTTTTTTTTTTAAACGATTTTACTTGTCCGTCCTTATCATTTGGATGAATCCATTTCTAGTTTTAGGGGCTTCTGGTGATTTTTTTTCACTTTAATTGTATTTCGCATAGAAATTCCTGTAAGCAAACAGTGTTGACCCTGATTAGACGCCACATTCCACAGTCTGAGTTGGGTCTGCACTGTTTATATATGTCCCCAAGATGGATTTCCAATCTAAAAAGGGTTAATTACAAACAGTGCTGACTCTGAGCAGTGTTAATCCTGATTAGACGCCGCATAGCACAGTGTCTGAATTGGGTCTATTTCTAGTTTTAAGAGTTTCTGGTGAAAGTTTTCACTGTTATTGTATTTGGCATAAAATTTTCTACAAGGAAACAGTGTTGCCCCTAATCAGACCCTACACTCTGCGGCGTCTGAACTGGATCTGCACTGTTTGTATATGTCCCCAAACTGACGGGTTTTCAGACTAAAAGGGTTAACATTCAGAGTGCAAAAATTGAAATTGAATGAATTTGCAAAAAAATGTACATCCAGACGAGGCGGCTCATAATCTGGAACTAACTGTTTGTGTTCTAGTGCAGATAAAGCTTGGACGAAACATTTTTCTTGAAATATGCAGAGGTAAGTTTTGACGTTTGCTTTATTTGACGCTTTAAGCTTACAAAGTTTGAGTTGAATCTGAATGATTTAGAAAGCATAGTGACAGAGGCGGACATGTAGGAAACACGCCTCTGTGTTTATATATATTTCACCATTATCACACTTTTTTTCTGTGTACACACACGCGTACAGCAAATGCTTATAACGCCTTCCAATCTGTATCTTCACTGTTCTACAGATAGTAATAAAACAAAGGTTAAAAATTCGCAGCAGTGCATGCTTGTCTTGATCGCCTTTTTTTTCGCAGTCTTCGCCAACTCGGGGTAAAAGGGTAAAGGCATTACAAACGGAAGTAATCCGAGCCTTCTCTGATCTTTCATTTTTTTACGCTGTGTGAACGGTCAGAGTACATAAGCAGTCGAGAAAAAACCCAAATTTGCAGCTACCGCATGGTTGCGGCTTTGTAATATTAACCCTTACCCTAATAATATTATGCCAACAAAGGCTGGAATACGAGCATTCATAATTTGTTTTTTTTCAATGCTTATGTCCTCTGGCGCTAAAAGCCAGCAATCTAAAACTATCAGAAGGCTTTTGTTAGTCAGAGAAGGCTCGAATTAAAACGGAAGCAGCTGGTTTTAAACGGCCATTTAATGCTGCTTCAGGCTAATTCAACTGTTTACTTCATGTGCAAACCGTAAGGTTTCCGTACAGGCTGATCAGAGTTTCCTGGAATCCGTATAGGTGAATGGACACCATTGCAGGGGAAGCAACTCTCCACCATTTTCAATTTTGGCTCTTTTCTCAATACCAGGCAATTTTTAAAGAAAAGAATTTTCTCCTCTTTCATTTTAGAGTAATGTTGAACCCTTTTAGAAAGGTTTCATCAACTATGGAGAAAAATAGTATTCCCTTTGAAGAAAAAAATTGCTGAAAAACATTGCAGCATACATATAAACCTGTTGTTTGATGTGCAGACTCATAATAGAGCCACGACACGACAAAACTAACAAAGTGGCATGTGCGCCCACCGAAGACTCAAATCAGCCTGGGCATCAATCCAGTCTGATCAACGTTTTCGCTGTGCACTGAAAAGGGTAGCTAAGGGTCTCAGCTAGTCCCATTCGGATAGCGAAGACTCTGATCAGACTAGGCGGACGCCTAGGCTGATCTGAGTCTTCGCTGTGCGCAAATGCCAATATGTTGGTTTTGTCGTGTCGCGACTCATATGCTATGGTTGCCGGTTTACTTTTATTCCCTACTTTTGAATACCCATAATTCGATTTTTGGATATCCATAAATCGATTTATTAATACCCATAAATAGTAACGCAAATCCAATATTATTTTGTGCTAACCCAAAGTGGATAATGGCTATTCATTAACGAACTTATGGATATCCAAAAATGAATTATGGATATCCATATATCGAATTATGGATATCCATATATCGAATTATGGATATCCAAAAATCGGTTAATGGATATCCATAAATTGAGAATAAATAGTAAAACGGTACCCTATAGTACGCAAATGCACCAAACGATAAAAAGTTAACCAATTGGTAATATCTAAATATTTGTTTAAATTTATATAAAACAACAACGAAAAATTAAAGATTTCAATTATTTAGCTTTACGTTTTCATTCATTCATTCATTCATTCATTCATTCATTCATTCAGAACATACGCGCCAATGTTCTATCATCTTTTGTTCGAACATAAAAGTAATGTGTTTCTTTGTAGGTTAATACATCATTGTCATTTTAGCAATATAGCCATAATACCGTGTAACACTGACATTTCCACGGTTCTGACATATGACAGTTATGGATCAATTGAAAGGAAAAGTTTCAAAATATTTTGTGCCTTTATGGGCTCAAACAATTGATTGTTTCGTAAAATTTTGAAGGAAGTGTAAAAATCACATAAAATCGCCAGAATGCAAAATTTGTCTTTCTCTGATAAAATTTGTTGCCCTTCTTTATCTTTCAGTTGCCACATGTTGGCACATGTTATCTACGCAATGATGTAAAAAGAGGGGAAATGCACATTTCTTGATCAGGTTGCGCATATGCTCAGGTTAGATCAGTTTTCTCATCAGACCCTTCATACCATTATTACTGCAGTGTTCCCCCCGCCATCTCCCCCTCTCTCTCTCTCTCTCTCTCTCTCTCTCTCTCTCTGTCACCCAGCGCACCCCTTAGACGTGATTACCTACATGTCATAAGAATTCTACGACAATAACTCTGCATATACTAGTTCTCGCCTGGTAAACGCACAATTCCATACCCATAAACATCAACAACAACAACAACAAACAACAAGCTTTTGCGCTAACAGCCAAAATATAAGAGCCGTTAGGCCTGTACTGTATATATGACAACCATATTTGTGCACAATAATTATTTTGATGCAAAACAACTAGTGGAGTTAAATGTATCGCATAATCCCGAACGTGGCCAAACCGAAATTTCGGTTTGGCCACTTTCAGGAGTTTTGCAATGACTCTGCCTATTTATCTTTTAAAAGCTGAAATATTGCATTAATGTTCTTCACATATTACATATTATTATATATTATTAAATTACTTGAGAATAATCATTTCTTATAGAAAGTCTGGTTACTGTTGAAAGAAATTCAGTTTGTTATGTCATCGACAAATTGGCGGAGCATGCCCTGCTCCGCTACCATGACGTCATACATATGTTGCCATAGCAACTAAGAGTATATATTGATGTCTGAAAGACGTCAACATGGCGCCATTCTGTCAAGGTACTAAGCACAACAGTTGGTAATTCCATAGTTGCTATGGTAACAGATCTATGACATTATCTCACTTATAATTCGAGAGGAGCATGGCATACATTGTATGCCGTGCTCCTCTCGAATTATAAGTGAGATGCTACCTGAATTTTCTTAAAATGGAAAAGTGTTATTTTCTCAAACTTATAAATCATTCTCAGATAATTTAATTCTCTGTTTTATATGTAAGTCGAATAGCATTGTTATAACAGTATCTGAAATTTCTTATTTCCACATAGGAGTGAAAATGCGTGTTTATCAGGCGTGTGGTGCCACAGGAGATACTTGAACTGACAATTTGACACAGTCTTTACATGTCTAGTGAATGAAACGTTTGAATATTTCGTGTTTCTGCGGCCTTGATACTGTGACATTTAAAAATATAAAATATGTTGTGTTATTTACAAATAAAGTGCATTTCGGTCTCCAATTATTTTAAATATTGTATATTGTGAAGTGTAATGGGATGCGCTGAAACTATCTCTTTACTAGTTTGTCAAAACACGACCAAGATACACGTTTTGATAACTTTGATATAAATATATCTTCAGAAAATGGCAAAAGATAAAAATGAGCAATGCTAATAACAGTGATCCGAATTATGTCCATAAGATTTACTTCAAACTGTGCCATCACACATCAAGGCGGAAATAAAGAACACATTTTGGTTACAGACAAACTAGGTGCCTGAAGAAGCATTTTATGGATTCGTTCACCTGAGCCTCCTGGAGCATTGTAAAGACAAGGCAATACCTTTGTTTCTGTCTCATGTAGGTAGTTTCCTCTACGTTACGTGAAGATACCCAGGAAATGCCACATACTAACTTGACAATAACGTTTTCCCCATTTAGTGTATAGGAATCGGCATCGTGTAATTGGTTCGTTGGTTGTTTTGGATCTAACGGCCCTTTGGGACAGTATTTCCACCTGTGTCAAGCCGTCTCGCAGAAAAAGGGAGAAAAGACAAGGAAGATGCAATAGGCGGAAATAAAACAATCCAAACCATCTCAATCCCGCACCTACAAAAACTACAGAATGCCCTTGTCCCCCCCCCCCACCCCCAGTAGGGCGCCAATGCATCGTGTTATTTTCATTTTGTATAATATTGGAAATGAAATAATTTTTGCTGATTAATTCGTGTCGTCGGGCAAATGCTAAAATTAAATCACTCAGGCTTCGCCGTCGGTAATTAATATTTCGCGATTTGCCTCCAGTATCATGTGTTCACCGATAAGGAGAGAGAGAGAGAGAGAGAGAGAGAGAGAGAGAGAGAGAGAATTCAGGGGCTAGCTAGGGGCAATTACATTATATGCACTATTATTTTTTTCATATTCTTTGAGGGAAAATCAAGATCACATTGTTATGTCTGTTGGCAGTTGGTGCTGAAATCTTGTCCAATTTACAAAATTCCAGCATGCAAATATGCAGGGGGTGTTGAAATTTTGTCAATTTGACAAAATATCAACACCCACCTGCGTATTTGCGTGTACGTAGCTACATCCTTGTAATTTGCCCAGTGCACCAGAAGAAGGAAACAGCAGGGTCCAGTTGTTAAAAACTAATAAGTTAACAAGACGTTAAATTTTCAAACTTATTGTACACAAAACACTATCTTTTTTTGCAGAAAAAAAAACACGGGGAGCTTTTGCAGTGCTCATTTTTTCAGCAAAAATATTAGCATACTTTATTTTATGTGTACAAGAAGACTTAACGAATCCTTGACTAACGACCTTGTTAAGCTAACGATGCTTTGAACAACGGGGCCAAGAAGCAAAAAAAAAAAAAAAAAAAAAATCAAACAAACAAGAAAAACAAACAAACAAACATGGAACCTCCAAAACAATTTGCTTTAATCAGTTGAGTGGCTTTTGAGAAGTTGACTAAATTCATTGAGATATCTGACATTGGTCAAGGGTCAAAGCATGACCCTGTGAGAGGTCAAAACAATCGTTACTTAAAAATGTTAATATTTTCACTATACTGTACAACTTTAAACCGAAGTCTTCAATGATTTCCAAGCACTCTAGAGAGTCCAGTCTTGCTCAAATTCTAGCCTGTCTGAAATCTAACGCAAATAAATCTTATTTAAAAGTTTCAAGAAGATTCGTTGAAAAATGCAGATTCTATCACATGGGCAAAATATCTACAGTGTAAGCAAAGGGCCATAACTCTGCAGTTAACACTCTAACAGAGCTAAAATTCGTTTTCGCCCAATGTCTTATTATTTGTTCTTTACTATAGAGTTTCAATATCTCTTCTATCAGGCTAACAAACCCTTGCAATATAAGCAAATGACCATAACTTAGTAGTAAAATGTCTGGTAGCTCTAACATTTGTATTTGTCTATTGTCTCATAAGCTGTAATGTTTCCACAGAATGTCAAAAAGATGTCTTGAAACTGTAGCATCCAGTCCGGGGACAAGCTTCAATGGAAACTTCTGAAGTGAATTTCCTAATCTTTTTCAAATTCAAGATCGTTCGATATCTTAGGACCATCAACAATGTTTATGATCCTTAAAAGGTTCTGTTGACAACTGTTGCTTAGAGCCTATGAACAAGAGTTTCCTCTTCTGACGCCGGAATTTCTGTTTTTTTTTTTCCTTTTGTAAAGTTCGCTACTCCTGCTCTGTGCGGGGGTATATGCAAGCTGACGATTAAGATTTGATCATACTGGGATGGGGAAGTGTCCTTATTATCTCGAGAGTTTTTTTTCCGAAGGGAAACCATCTGAACAAATTTTTGTTCCTCTAGCCCACGAAGGCTACATAAGAAACTTGGTTAAATCGCCCCGTTGATTTCAGAGAAGTCATTTGAAAATATTGACCGACGACACACATGCCTAACTTATAAGTTCCCCCCTCGGCTCAGGTGAGGTAAAACATGAAAGTCAAAAATATGATTTTGAGTTTGCGATTTATCCGTTGAAATAGTCTGGATCAATTTTCATGACGATTTATTCCAAGATCTGAATGTCTGTATCTGTTGTCTGTTTTCTTATTTGGAGCCCGGATATTGCCTAAATATTTTTTCTAATGAGCGCAGCTTTTGATATTTGTACTAGAAACTGAGTAAATCATATAAAATAAAAAGAGAATAATAATTAATCATATAACATTCATGTAACACCTGTGTGCAAAAACATAGAAAGAAAAAAAATGCTTTATTATAGAGAAAGGTCTCTGACAAAATAAATAAATAGATAAACAAAAATAAAAATAAAGAAACAAAACAAACTTCAATGACTTCAATTACAAGTAAATTACACACCATATAAGGAAAATATTACACTAAGTATACTTTATTATTAACTTATTAATTCTGGTTTGCACCAACTTAATGCATGACGCATACTTTATCATTTTGTCCTTTAAGAACGTTTCAAAGTTATTTTTTTTCCTATAAGTTTACAGTTTTTTCCCTTTGCAGTTTAAAACAAATACCTCTGTTAAAAAAACTGAACACATCATGTTATGGTATATGAACATGATTTACATATACCGTTGACTTACTGACATTTCTAGCTTGTAAACCACTTTTGTTGGTACATTGCGTCTGTCCCCCAGGGGCTGGTCGTCATGACAACATAAAACCATATACATCATCTGATCCCGCCTTCAGCCATACAAGTACACATACATGCCGTAAAAAGCGTAAAATTCTAAAAATTGCGACACCTAAAATAAGTACCGTGATTTTCTTGACACTGAACAGTTTGGTTCTATAGTGTAATAATGAGTCCAAAGCATGCAGATGGAATGCAAATAGTGGAGATCCTGACCAGGAGCAGTCTAATCTGGGTGTTTACTGTTTGTCCAGCCCTCGCTGTCTCAGTATTTAATGTTTTACGATAGATATGAAGGGCAAACTTTATGTAGGAGACATACAACACAAAACTCGATGAAATTTGGACCTGATATGAACAGCTACACGAGAAAATATGCCACGTAGCACTAAATCTTTTACAAATTTTGCAAACTACGAAAATTGACTTCCTTTGCTCTTGCATATGTGCTAACAAGTCCCCGCTTATTTCTATAATAAAGATGCTTTAGAAACCACAGGTTGTCGAGACTGACTGCTCCATGCTGATGCGAAAATATTAGAAGGAAACAGTGATAACTGAAACCAATCGAACATTGAAAAGTCCTTAAACTTTTTGAGAATGATAACCATTCCAGCAGCACTTGCATTTCATGGTACCATTGCATATATGAGCGCTTGGTCTTTAAATCAATTTTCAGATTAAGTAGATCTGGTTTTCAGAAAAAAAAATCTAGACAAGAACGTTGAAAATATTTAAGAAAGTAAAACCAACACAACACGCATTTAAAACAATTCTTGTTAAAGCCTAAGGAAACTAAATTGAAACTAAGCTGCCAAGTACACGACTTAACAAATGAGAGTGTGTAAATTTAGTGATACAACAGTAGGCCAACGTAGTTCTCACTATATGGAACTGCCCCACAGACAGAGGGATAAAGTAAGCAATAAGGAGACAGTTCTCTGATGTACTTTCTGGCGTCCCGCAAGGGTCTATATTAGGCCCTACTCTATTCCTTATTTCTATAAACGATTTGCCGCTTCATTTTGATCGTTGCCTTTGTGACCTTTATGCCGATGATGCGACGATCCACAACCACGACAGTAATATAACGAGTATTGAAGAAAGCATAGTAAATGATTTGGGTAAAGCTATTGCATGGAGCAAGCCCAATAAAATGCAAATTCACTTTGGAAAAACAATGTGCATGCTGGTTGGGGCAAGGCAGCGAACAGATATGTCCCGGAAATTACACATACAAGTTGAAAACACCTGCATACAGAATGTATCCCAACAAAAACTTCTCGGAGTCTTTATTGATCCAAATTTGACATGGTCATCACATATAGACCACCTTTGCTCACTCCTTTCCTCCAAAATATCACTTCTCAGACAGTTATCAGATTACGTTCCCGTTGAAGTCCAGAAAATGTTTTACCAGGCATACATTCTTCCGTTTATAGACTATGGATCTATAACATGGGGATCAGCGGCAGGTACTGATATAGATCGTTTGTCAAAACTGCAAAAGCGGGCAGCTCGCATAATTCTACACGCAGAACTTAATACGCCATCCGCTCACATGTTCCACCAGCTTGGCTGGCTTTCAGTCTCAAACAGACTGAAATACAACAAAGCTGTACTTACTTACAGAGCACTGAACAACTTGACCCCAGAATATATTTCAAATCTGTTGAAACCGATGTCACTAATGCACCCGTTAAACTTAAGATCGTCGAATAATGGTTCCTTATATATACCAAAATCCAGAACAGCCCTATACGATGGATCTTTTTCCTGCTCAGCGCCCAAACTTTGGAATGCTCTTCCTCAGACTGTTAGAAATGCTGGTTCGCTAAACGTTTTTAAGAAAAGCATTAGAACTATTTTACAGTTTTAAATTGTTCCTGCCTGTACACACTGTATATTATAGTGACCTGTGTAAACGCTGTGCAGTGCACGCCCTGTGTAGTGCTGCTGGTTTTGCATCTGTTGGTGCAGGTGGGAATGTTGTTTGGACATTGGTTTCCGCCACATGCCACCTGCACCACTGAGCATGCACCACTGATCATGCTCCTCTGCACGTCTTTGCACTGCACAGTTGCAGGGTCTGCGGTTTAGCGCAACCTCGTTTGTGTTACTCAATGTATTTTAAAAGTCATTGGATTTTAAATTTATGTCTTATCGATTTTTATCCTATGACCTTTTATGTTTTATACGCTCTTTTTATGTCTTAATTTTTGTGCCATTGAATCATTATTTCTCTTGTATTTTATGATGTATATATGTACATTTTATTTTGTTACAGAGGGCCATAAGGTAGAATAGCTATCAGCTAATTATGTTACCCTCTTAAAATATTGTGTAAATAAAAAATAAAAATAAAAAGTTTAAAATAGAGTAAACACACTAGGATCGTTAACCAACGCAGCCTCAAGTATATAATATACGGCCGCCTGACCAATACTTAGTAACATTATGCAGATCTTTGTAGAATACTTCCTTGCCCAAAATCAAAGCGGTAAGATGCCATCACTTTGGAAAAAGTAGGCTGTAAGAGTAAGTTTGCAAGGGTTTGGAAAGGAAGTTTCTTAAGGCATTTACAAGCGCAATTTGAAGCGCAGTTTTGATAAATATGTTTTAAAGCGCGTGACAGCAATAATATAATCTGACTTTAAAAGAAGACAACTTGACAAATGTAATTCCTCACCAATATTTGAGCCGCGACACGAGAAAACCAACAAAGTGGCATGTGCGCCCTGTGAAGACTCAGAGCAGCCTGGGCATCCGCCCAGTCTGATCAGAGTCTTCGCTGTCCGCATGGAGGTAGCTTAGACCCTAAGGTAACCTCTAAGCACACAACGATGACGTTATATACCAAGTAGAAACTATAATATTTGTCAAGGTAAAGGAGAAAAGATAGAATTAAAACAAATAAATAAAAAAAAGATAGGTGGAAAGGGAAAAAAGGCTTGAACCAAATGAATCAAATAAATATTACAATTCCACAAAGAATACTAAAATATGAACTACTGCTTCTTCTACTAGTAACACAATTACATCGAAAGTTTTTAATTTGGTAAATAACATGATCATGTATTGTTATAAAGTTACAGTTGTTTTCTTAAAAACAGCATAGTCCAGTTTTATTCACAGATAGTGGAAGAGCGGCTAGAAAGATGTGAATGCGTGTTAATAGAAGCAGGCAAAAATCATATGCCTTACTACTAACATCCATTTCCAAAAGCAATTAGTTTGTGTACATGGCGCATTTATATGAGCCGCGACATGAGAAAACCAACAAAGTGGTGTTGCGCCCAGCGCAGACTCAGATCAGCCTGGGTATCCGCCCAGTCTGATCAGAGTCTTCGCTGTCCGCATGAAGGTAGCTTAGACCCTTAGCTAACCTATAAGCGCATAGCGAAGACTCTGATCAGACTGGGCAATTGCCTAGGCTGATCTGAGTCTGCGTTGGGCGCACAACCACATTGTTGGTTTTCTCGTGTCGCAGCTCATATGCTTTTTTTCAAATACAATAAAGTACATGCATAAAAAGTGACCAGAAATGAAAAATGGTAAGTTTTCCAGACCATATGTGGTGTCCTTTAACATAATTCTCACCACTAGTGTAGATGACGAGCGTTGTCGAATTTCATGTTGGAGAATATCATAAAAAAACTACTAGAAATTTGTGTCTGTAAGACACGAATGATGCCCTCGTGCAGCGCCTGTCACAGAACAGTTCCACTGAACTGTCCATTATCCCCAAAAATTATTTCAAAGAACTTTTCGGCTAACCTGACTGTCAAAACTGCTAAGTACAACGTTCATATTGTACAGTTCTAAAATACAAACAAACAAACAAAACAAAAATAAAAAATTAAAATAAAACCTGCCTAAATGACTTAGTTCAAATGTCAAAATTAATTCCAGTTCAATCAAAATCCCATGTGCATTTTCAATATGTCCACAATACACAGGCAAAATTTGAAAAAGATCCATTGCAAACTGTGAGAGAAGTTGAATACACAAAGTCCATACCCTACAATGCAAATATTGTCAAACATGACTAAGTTCAAGAAGCCGCAATTCTGTCAAAATTAATTCTAGCTCCATCAAACACGCACAAGCACATTTTCATTAAGTCCACAATATGTATGCGAAGTTTAAAAAAAGATCCATTGCGACCTGTGGTAGGACTTGTAAACACAAACTCATTACCCTATAATGCAAAGAACAGAACCAAAAAAAAAAAAAAAAAAAAAAAATGCCTAAAATAAAAATTAATTCAACCCACATGCACATTTTCAATATGTCCACAATAGCTATGCAAAGTTTGAAAAAGATCCATTAAGAACTGTGGAAGGAGTTGATTATACAAACTCTATACCCTAAAGTGTGATGAACGGACAGACGTACGGACAGACAGGAGTGAATCTTAATGCCCTCTGACTATCGTCATGGGGCATAAAAATGACAAATGAAAACAGAAAAAGAATCTGGGCTTATTCTGCATAAATCCAAATAGGATTGCGGCTGATAAACAACCAAAGAAATTGCAATTCCGTAACCGTGAAATTCTGAGAACAGGGACAGAGAGATCTACAGGGCAGTATAACGCTATTTCAAATAGCTATCCTGATGGCTTGGTTCTCAAATGGGTAGGTTCAAAATGCTATTATGGATAAGGCTATAAGTGCTGTTCAGATGAATGGAAGCACAGGTAAAGGGTTCAGAAAAAAATTCGGCAAGGATACCTTCTCTCACCCATCCTCGTAAATATTTTCTCGAAAGGGTACCAAAAATCTTAAAAACCTTCCTTCAAGAGCAGAGAAAACAGGAAAGAAAAACGGGTCATACTTCATAGTTTTGTCTAATCCAGTCTCATGACTGACCTTAACAGTATCTGGTTGGGAAAGCCAAAGAAAATGAAATTTCTTTACTTTGATAAGGCAGTCGATTCAAAGACTGATTGGTATCAAAAAGGGTCCAAATGATTAAAAAAATGATCTATAGTAAAAGCATAAACCAATAAAGAATTCCAATTTCTCTGACTACTAGTATATCCTCTTATCTCAAAGAACAAAAAGAAAATATACTGAGAGGATTTAAAAACTTCCACTTTTTAATTGGTGGCTGACGATCCTTCCACGAGAGACAGCGTTTGACGTTTTATAACAAAATGTTTGAAACTTATCAAATTTAAAGATTATGCAGTTTATTCGAACCGTTTACTTAAGTGACGTCAGTAAAAGAGCGTTACATCTCTGAAACGCTTAAAGGGAAATCGCCTCAATGTTTGTGCGCATACATTTTACGCAGCGTCATTGTTTCCTGCTATGGTTATCATGACGTCGTTTGCCGTAACGCTAAAACGTTTACGTCACTTTCGAAGACAACATGGGCTCTTTGTTGAAACAAACGTATAATTTTTTTGCGACAGAAAAATTGGTAAATATATAAACTGGACAAAAAAATACGACAAAAATAGGGCTGAAGAATTGTATACGGAAAAGAGAGCGCCAATTTTTTTGGCGGGTAGTGTGTAAATTTTTAGGATTTTTTGTCAGGTAAAGAGAGGCTGTGAAAAATGCAAGCGCGTTTTGAATCTCGTAATTACTCAATGCAAGTATAAATACAAATGAGGACTTGAGTCATGAAATACCCATGCAAACAGTGAAAGCGGAGATCAGACTGAGCAAATGCGCAGGCTGATCTAAGCTTTTATTGTTAGCTCATGTCGTTATGGTAATCATGTTTTGTCTTTTTCTTTCCTTTTTGAATAGTTGCTTCTAAGATTTAACGCAAGTGACATACAATGTAAGACGATCAGCCATATCATATTGTTCTCGTAAGATACAAATTTTACAACGGCTAGGCGGCGACACTCTTATTTTTCACTGATCGCCCTAGACTTTCCACAGGATTCATAGATTGTCGATGCGAACAGGGAAAAATTATCAAAATGCACATCATCCGAAATTGGTCTCAGCATTAAATGATGCACCACGGACCAAGCTTTGCCGTTGTTTGTGTGAAAATACATGTCGGGCAGTGGCCGGGTCCAAGCACATAAACTTGTTCATCAGATATAAATGTGATAAATTCTAGACCAAGTTCGAAATTCTATGAGAAATAACAATGAGCATGCTGCCTAGTTTCAGTCCTTGGAATTTCTCTCATTAATGTGTTGTCTGCATACGAGAAAATTTTGAAGGCGACAATTTCATATAGACTATTGTTCAGGACATTACAGCATTGCTGAAATTGAAAAGGGAATTATATTGCATTGATATAAAAAAGCATCGAAAGGTAAAAGCGCTATCCATATGGTCGTTGATGGCGCCAAATAGAAAGCGACGTCAACGCATACAACATTGACGTCAGCGCGCTTATATGAAAACCGCACGAAATAAAAGTGGTTTTCCTTCCATAACTCGAATATTTGGTCGATGACCTATATTTTTTATTTGCTTATTTGCACGAAGTGGATCATTCCTTTACTATATCAAAAGTATATACAAATTTCAATTGTGGAACTTTTTATATTGAAGAAATTCCACGTTTTTTCCAATTATGGGATATGGCGGGAAACTAAAAACTGAAAATAACCTATATAATGAGACATACGACGATGACAATTTTGATAGGCAAACGAAGAGACAAGAAAGAGGAGTTAATTAATCTTTATTTCGAAACGATCGGTCATCTATTTTCTCGGATAAAGTGTTCGTAATAGACATAGTCTTGTTTCACACAGGCACATAGATGGCGCTGCATTATCTCAAAAAGTAGTACGGTGACCCCATTTTTTATTTCATTTTTTCACTTAGCATATAATATTCTACCACTGTGTGAAGTTTCAACAAAATTTCAATGGCAGTTTTTATAGGGTGATTTCCCTTTAAAGATATGACGTTGTTTTCTTACCTACTAGACAGAGTTTGTTCTATTTTTAGCGGTGCTGGAAAATTCTGTCTTGCCTATGGGCTGGGACAGCTCACACGAGCTTGAATTCTGTGTATCACTTCGCACTTATTGAAATTCGGTGCGCCCGGCTTGGCGATTATATACTTTATGCATTATTTTTTGATAGGCATGTTTTTCCACATCAATGAAATCCCCAAAAAGATGATTCATTCCTTATAATTCCATTATAATCTGTTTTTATGCCTTAAAGTCCGAAAAAGATCCGTAATAGTCAACGTTTCATTGTAATATATGTAATAAACACTGTCGAGGGTGCCGCCATTTTGACAACGTTACCAACTGACGTTGGAAATGACGTTGCCGTTGCGTAACAATTAACGTCATACACGCGCTTGCTGTAGTCGGTTGTACTATTTACGGCTGTACACGTTCGCATGAAATAATAGTTCCCCGTTCACATGATTCAAGTTGAAATATTTATTATCGTAGGTAAGAAAAATAATCAATCGTTGGTCTCAGATGCGGACAGGGAAATCCCAACCCTCGGGCACAAAGGGTGTGTCGGAAACTCGGCAAGCCTCGTTTCCGACACATCCTTGTGCCCTCGGGTTGAGATTTCCCTGTCCGCATCGGAGACTAATGATAGATTCTATTTATCTTATGCAACATTCTCTAAGACGATTTTTACTGTCTATATATTGTTACGTCATCCACGTTGGTTTGCAATTATGAATGCAGCCGACGCTGTCTCGCAAAACCTATTACGGAGATGGCATCGACGTAAGTTAACGTCAAGCCTCTGGTTTTCAGTTTCCGTAAGCTGCTTTTCTGACGGTCTTTTGAGCTTCCTGTAAAACGTGCACGTCGTCTAAAATTGAAAATTTCCGTAATTAAATCATAAGATTGTCTCGCGACGTCACTTTTGGAAATTTCATCATTTAGCTGGCCCAAAAGTCTGCACCGGTTTGCGATATTTAGGCGCGTTATGCGAAATAAAGCCACAGACCGACTTCAAACTGTTAACTGTCGATTTGATATTGTAAATGTTTCCTCAGAAAATAGTTTACATGAAGTGATTCATCCGTATGTTAACTGTACTAAGAACATGAGGAACACATGCTTATTCCTGACTGATTCGGTTGAACGATTTCAAATTTGTGATACTGACGTTACGAGGTATAAAAGAATATACGTGGTGTGAAAGTTTGGTGGACGTAGCTGCATTCCCTTTTAAGATATTCAACAATAAAGGATGGAAGTTTTTAAATCCTTTCAATATATAATCTCCACAACGGATGATGTACGTACGGGGTGACGTTTTACGGCCGCTACAAGGCATAACACTAGCTGCAGTGAAGTCAAGTTACAATACTAGTATTAAAGCGTTTCTACGAGAACAGAGGTTCTAGACGAACATAATGAAAAGGTTAGCATAGGCGGCCAAACCATTACCAAAGTGCAGGTTGCCGATTCAATGGACGCTCTTGCTGAGGAAGAGCAGGAACTAGAAGCCATAGTTTAGACTGATTTCAGTCGAAGATGTTAGAAATTCTCTTAACCCTATATTCATATTTTACTTCTCTCTAAAATCTTGAGTATGTGTTATTACTCCTGGCTCCAACATCTTGAAGATGTTGAATCAGGTACAAAAGTATCAGAGACGGGCAAGTAAAAAATCTAACATCTTCGGCTGACAAAAGTCTAGCCCTAGTTTAAAGTCTTGAGAAAACCTGAACAAGATATAGCCGCAAAGACCAAACGGGTGACAAAACAGCGCCAATGAAATCAAGATGAAGATCATGGTAAAAAGACAGAAGCTGGAAATTGTAACAAGTGTCAAATACCTTGGAGCAATTGTCTGAGATGATGACTGAAAAGCGGAGGTTGTCTCAGGGATTGAGCAAGCCACTGCATCTGTGACAAAGATGCAGTCAGTTTAGCAAGATAACAACACATCTCTTGGACCAAAGGTGAACTGATGCGCTCTGAACATTTTGTACAAGGACCACATAACTTATGAGAATTTTAAAATATATCAAGAAACGGAAACTGAAGTGAATAGGCTAGGCCATATCTCAAGGTCTTCTGGCTTAGCAAAGAGGATTCTATAGTGCACATAGAAAGAAAAAGAGGTGGACAGAAGATGGGGTGGGAAAACAATATGAAAGAGTAGACCCGGTTGGGCTTGCCAACACAACTCGGGCAGCTGAAGACAGGATTATGTGAAAATGGATTGTTGTAAAGTCATTCGTGGTGCCCCCCCCCCCCCCAGCAACCTTGCAAGGCTATGCGATAGACCAGACAACACCTTTTCTGATCAAACCATTCCGAGGGTAGGGGAAGAGACAAGAATGGAGCGCGGGGTTATCATCTTTGAATTACAGCCTTAAGTTAAACAAGTCTATGTCAAATGAAACTTTTATATGAGATATACTGTGTGTTTTCAAATATTGTGTGACATTAAACCTGAGTTACATGAGAAAAATAAACTAAATGTCACACTATTACTAGAGAAATGAATAAAAACATTAAACTTCGTGCAAAAAAAAAAATAAAAAGAATTAGAAGCAATTCTTACAAAACCCCGAAAGTATTTAAAGATGATAAAGATGAATTATGGAGGTTTCCATGTAAAATTCGTATAAATAAATATATAACTGTAAAGCATATGGAAGAATATATTTTTTTCTTCTATGGCCAAATGATATTTGCCATTACAATAAGCAGCTTACTTAAAACCAATATACGCAAACTGTACCAACTGAAAACTATTCAAATATTAAAAGATTTAGTTCTGCATGATACATGAATTTTGAAGTCAGCTGCCTTTGACACTACGATGTATGTTCTTCTTTGTAAATAAATTCTGAATAGTTAGATCCTTTTGAAGCAAGGAACATACCAAAGACATGAAAATCCATTTTGTTTTACAGAAATCGGATGCATCAGACTATTTCAAACCACCAGTCATAAAGCTACATGAACAAGTGCATTCAACATAAATCATATAGCAAACATATCGAAATGGTAGTTGCCTTTTTTTTCCCCAGGCTTTATGTTAAAAACCCATGTTTAGTCTTCTCTTACTATTTGATATGTTGTATAAGTGTGTGTGTCACAGCAGTTTCAGTGTATACCCAGTGTCAAAGTTAAACTTTTTGTATGACATTGAATATTAAGCAACGTATTTGAGATGTTTCATTTAGTAGACCCTTGAATTATCTGAAGGGATCAGTTACGTTACTGTCCCCTGTGGCTTTATGACGTCAAAGTCCGAATATAGGAAAACCATAATTTTGACTAATGCAGCACTTTTGTTTTTTTTCCTATCTGAACTATGCGACTATGCCAATTGTTGCCATGCACTTAATTTGTAGATACAGACAAATAATCTATATACCATTTCAACAGATATCAAACAGTAATTCAATACTTTGAGAAAGATCAAATTTAATGGGGGTTGGCGTGTGTGTGTGTGTGTGTGTGTGTGGGGGGGGGGGGGTGTACATTTCAAATGTTATTTTTTGCTGATCAAGAAGATTTGATCAATTGATTATAAGAACTGACAATTAAATAAATTGACTTTAAATTGAAATGAATATTTTACGATGTATATACATGCACATTCATTAGAAGCCAAAGATTGCAGATGGGAACACGGAAGTTGCTGATCCATTGCCCGATCTTTAGATCCACGGGACAAATTCTGATCTGCAAAGTATAAATGGAGATTTTTGAACTTTGGCTTTGTCACACAAACCGTATATAAGCTCGGAAACGTTAATTCCTTTGGAAGCAAGAAAAAAAATATTAAAGAAAAAAATAATAAAAAAGATTCGGTTTTGATGGACCAATAAAACAAACTTGTTCATGGTGGTCATAAAAGAGCTTGTGGACAATATTCTACAACCGTTATTTTAAAAGAAAATTGTCACACCTTGGGATAATAAAGTTATCTCGACTGTGTTTAAAAAAATCTTAAAAGATGAAGCTGAATATAGATATTAAACGTACAGGAATGATAACAATTATATAATTGTAATGTTATAATGATTAAATGGCTATGAGCTTTCGTGTTAAGTGAAATTCATTGAATTTTGTGCACTCAGGAGTGTTTAAATCCCCCGCAGCAGATGTGGTAAATATTGCAAAGTTCAGATTATATCAATACGTTCCCGTAGGGATTCAATATATCTACGCTGTAAACACATTTAAAGTTATTAATAACGCTCATTAATGTTGACCTTACTAATAAGTCGAATGACTTTCAACACCTGTTGCAAAGAAAATAGGGAGAAGAACTCTATAAGCGTCCAGCGTTCGTTCTAATCCCAAGCCTGTATTGTATACTATATATGTATGTATGTTATAATTTCTAAAATGAATAAAATATGTTTAAACCAAAAATAAGGAAACACACAAACAGATGAGAAAAAACTAAGGAAACGGCACACGGACGGATAAGAAAAAAGTACAGAAACACACAAACAGACGAGGAAAAAATAAGGAAACACACATATGAGCCGCGACACGAGAAACCGAACAAAGTGGCATGTGCGCCATGCGAAGGCTGATCTGAATCTGTGCGTTGCACACCTGCCACTTTGCTGGTTTTCTCGTGTCGCAGCTTATATAGTTGAGAAAAAATACTAAAGAAACACACTAAGACATGAAAACAAACCAAGGACAAACATAGATTCTGAGATTCTGAGAAATCTAAAATTTGAGATCGATTTAGACTATTATTCTAGATCATCGTCTTTTATACTATTTGGATCCTTTTGAAATTAATCAGTCTTTGAATCGACTGCCCAATTAAAATTAAGAAATTGCAGTATGCTTTTTTCTGGTTTCGTCACCAGATATTGTCAGGGTCACTGACGAGGCTTTATTAGCCGAAACTACGCTACGTAGTCTGGCCCATGTTTCTACTTCTGTATGTATTCTCTGCTCTTGAAGGAACTTTTTTAGATTTTGTTTATACACATATGAGGAAAACTTAAGGAAAAACATAACCAAATTAAACACACTCAGCTAAATCATAAAAAGATGAGAGAAACTAAGGAACAGCATAAACAATGAGAAATTCTAATCTGTTTGTGTGTTTCCTTACTTTTATGTTGCAACAGGTGTTTAAATTCAATTTACTCATTAGAAAACAAGGTTTGTGAGGAAATTACAAAGCTTAAATGATTCCTTCAGTTTGGCAGCACAGTCTCCGTTTTTTTCACACATACGCGCACAAAAAAACCGCACCACATGGCAAAGAAAATAATATATACCTAAAATATGTCTGAAACACATGAATTATCATATGAAACACGTCAGCCATGCCTAAAATTAAATATTCTGTTTTGCTGTTATTCTCATTTCAAGGAAATAAAGACTACAATTCTCAATTGACAGAAATTTACCCTTAAATGGCTTGATATAGGAAATGGACTTGAATGAAATGTAAAATGCCATAAATGGGGCAAAACATTGCTGCGACGTAAATTGTAAATAAATGTGAAAAAAATGTTGATAGCTTTAGAATTTATTTAATTCCGTCAGAATTTATATTAAGCAATCAACTTGAATACGACTGATACCAACTCTCTAAATCTATAGCTTTCATAGTCTACATTTATGAAATATGGGGAAAAATCAGTCTAATGCCAACTTGAAACTAGGCAGCTATTTCAAATTTGACTCCTTATGAAAAGGTACAGAACACTTCACGTTTTTTTTGTTTTTTCTTGTAAATAAGTTTAACTCCACCGAAATACGTCTAATGAAAGAAGGTCAAAAACTGATTCCGAACTACGAAAGAAAATTGAATAAACAAACAAAAGGCGAAAAAGACCAAATGAGGAAATGAAGGGTCAGAATATGATACAAAATCTCACATCTGCAGTTTTTATGAATTTTCTCTGCTATGAAAAAGAAATTTATCTTCAGAAAATGGAACAATGGCAAAATGAGTTCCTCAAGCTGTTAGTATGACTACGTGATTTACCTTTGATTTCCCATTTATACATTTTGTTGACGTTTTTACGCCTCCGATATGTCACACGTAATGTCATTCCAGGTGTCAATCAAATCTAGTCACTTTTCTCACAGCCTGTAGATATTTTCGTCTGCATCGCTGCTCATTGAGATAAAGGCATATTCACTATTGTCCGAAGAAAAATTGTAATTCGGATAAAATTATAAAACGCCATTTTCAGTATCATCCTTCAGATTCCCACTGAAACACAAATGTAAACCCCGTAGCGTGTTAGTAACATGTCACGCGCACCTTTACCAGCGAAAAATGGCGGGCTAAAACAGACGATGGTAAGTTTGCTATTTGACAAACTGACATCCGTGTAAATTTTCTACGCTGTATGAAATGACGGATTCAGACAAGGTCACTTGGCTTGGAAACATGCGCATAAATAAACTTAAGTATTTTTCACAGCGGCCATTTTTTCTGTTATGCTATTTATGTCAAAAAATTTAATCAAAATGACTTCGCTATGCACAAGAAAAGAGCCCATGGTTGTTGCACAGATCCTTACAAAAGTAAAAAAGTAAAAAAACCGAGCTGTTTCGAAAGCATAGAAAGCAGTCGTAAAATTAGCATATTGATAAACAATGGTCCTACTCAAACGCAGACCATCTCAGTATTGCAATGAATAAATTACTAATGCTCATTTTCCTGCGACCATTATGACTAAATGACATGATTTTTTTGAAAGCAGATCTCAAATCTGCAGAGTAGTTAAATACGCTGGACAAGCCAAGGACATTTTTGCAAAGTCGAAGAAAGTGGTTGAATTAAAAAAAAAATGAAGAAAAACGTATAGAAAGAAACCAAACAGAATGAAAGTCTAGTTTTATAAAGACAAGACATTCTTAATTCTTACACCGTTGAAAAGCCACAGAAATTTTGTTGACCAGTTTTTCAATTTCGCTTTAGTTAAAAAAAAAAAAAAAAAAAAAAAAATTACTGAAAAAAAAACAACAACAAAAAAACCCAATCCATTGAGAGTAACAGGACAA
Source organism: Ctena decussata (assembly GCA_963989385.1). Taxonomy (NCBI): domain Eukaryota; kingdom Metazoa; phylum Mollusca; class Bivalvia; order Lucinida; family Lucinidae; genus Ctena; species Ctena decussata. The sequence continues at coordinate 21,915,472 of OZ022508.1, forward strand.
AACTAGCACTTCAAATACCGTTACACTGTCATTCCATGTTCTGAATTTTTGAATTACAATTCATCTATTTTTTTGTCCCAAGCATTTTGTTTTGAATATAAACGGAACGTGCAAAACATTTTATCTGATGGCGGACATCAAGGCCTACATTTTAATATATACTTTATTATATGTATGTATGCCAAGCAAAATACTGCAGCTGCTTATATGGTGTTCAACTCAATATTTTTCCATGTCCCTAGCTAGGGTGGTGTGATCCTTGGTTCTGTATAATAAGACAGGCACACATCAGATAGAATTTCTATATTCTGTTATGTCATCTAGGATCCAAATATTTTTTTTTCATTCATTATATGACTAATATGTGACGATTATGAAATTTTCTGAGTGAAATGGCGATGTCCCCAGAATCGCTATAACTTCCGTTATCGCCATATAGTGACCGTTTTGTTATGTGCGTATGTATAATCAGTATCAGTCATGTACTTAGTTTAGTCTAGTGATATGACAGTGAATCGACAAAGAAGCAAAAAGAGTACTTACTAACTATACCGCCAGCGGAAGTTAAACAGTCTGAAGGTGCAAAAACGGGAGTGGAACAAAACTGACTTAAACATCCACTTGTTTTCTTTCTCAGAACTAAATTTCTGTTGAAATCTTTTGGTCTTTAAACCCCTTTACGATACATTGAGCCAACCGAAGAGACGCATAAGGTCAAACTTCTTGCCATTGATAATTGTTTAGATATCGGTTGTTAAAGCATGAAACGTTTAACTTCCGTTACCTGTAAAGATTTACTCCCTAGATAATAATAACAAAAAATAATTTGATGAAGTATTTCAGGCAATACGTCCGAAATCGTCTATCTGTAGAGTTTGACAATTAGTCTATCTTTAGTTTAGAGACTTATAAATATAAAAAACATAATACAAAACATACCATGGTACAGGATCATATTTATTAAAACAAAACAAAACATGCATTTCCTCAAATTTGGTACAGTTAATTATGTTTTAGAAAAAATGCATAGATCTACATAAAATTGTATTCATGTAAAGAATTAAACTTCCGTTACCAAAGTGATCATTTAATCAGGCAATATTACATTCTGTGGGAACATAATATTCGCGGCAAATTATGAGTGAAAACTCTAGGGACCAAGAAAAGAGTTCTAGTCAGGCAGGGTGAACGAGCCATCAGGGTTCGAGCCATTAAAGTTCTACTGTATGTGGTTGTGCGCCCAGCGCAGACTCAGATCAGCCTGGGCTTCCGCCCAGTCTGATCAGAGTCTTCGCTGTCCGCATGGAGGTAGCTTAGACCCTTAGCTACACCTCGAGCACTTAACGAAGGGTCTGATCAAACTTGGCGGATGCCTAGGCTGATCTCAGTCTGCGCAGTGCGCACACCTACATTGTTGGTTTTGTCGTGTTGCGGCTCATATGTAGAAAAAAGTCTAAAGTGAGAATTGGATCGTTCGTTCTGGTTTCAATATTTAGTTGGATCGCAATTGTAAAATACTAGAGTTGAAATATTTTCGGGAACTGAAATTATAGCGAAATTTCAGTTTCAGTGACTTTTTCTGAAATCGTTAAATGCTTTATGAATCAATTGTTTTAACTGGCATTTTATACCTTTGTTCTATTTTTAACAATCCTTTGATTGTCAACTTAATCAGTTAAGTACAATTAGACAGTAACATCTCAAAAGAATTTTTGTGCATATCTCAACACAAACAGTATTAGACACAAATTTGGCTATATTCAAGACCTATTGATTAGGAATACAGTAGATCTCTTGTTTATTGCAGAAGCTGAACTGGACGATTCTTTCGTGAACGCGCAGTTTATGATCGACAGCTATCACCTATGGAGAGCTGTCGTACTCAGTGTGGAGGGATTATCACAGCATTTTTTAAGATTGGACATAGCAGGGAGTCGAAGGAGTGGCCTTGAATTCAGTCATATCGAAGGTATAGATATTGAAGTAACCTTAAATGGAGAAAAATGGCTCTTTCTTGGTGCAGATAAACCCCAATCCATGTCAGATGAACTTTTTGAAATGGACTGTACCTTAGGACAAGACAAAATTAGTAAAAAGTATGATAACTATATATTATTAGGGGGTTTTAACTTTGACATGCTTGAAAAATCAAAAGCTACATCCAATCCTTAGGCATCTATCTACATGTTTGTTATTACAAATGTATGTATTTATGTCAGAAATATATAGTAAGTAAATAAAAATCAAAAGCTGAAAATTTCAGAAATATATGTAACGTTTTTTTTTATCTCAGTAATGCAGTTAAAGATCCAACTTGGCCCTGAGGTTATAAAACGTTTTTCATGCTCAACTCAGCTGAGCATGAAATTTTACCTGTTAATCAATAGCAAATTACTGATAAATAGTAACAGCTGTTTTCATGCTCAGTTTAGCTGAGTGAGAAATTTTTTCTGCTTATAAATATGAAAATGCCAACATTAGTTGGCATTTTCATATTTATCAGCAGAGAAAATTTCATGCTCAGCTGAGTTGAGCATGAAAAAAGTTTTATAACCTCGGAACCAGTTTTACTTCAGGTAGTAGACTTTCCCTTTTAGATGTTATTTTTCTAATAAAGCTGACAGTATAGGGAAGTTTTTTTAAATTTCATTTGTTGGCTAAGTGATGTCCATAATTTAATTGCATTTCAGCTAAAATCAGAAGTTCCAATAAATAAACCTAGTTAGAACAGCTGTAGGAGTTTTAAAAATTTTGATGTTGCGCATTTCAGTATTGAGCTACGAAATAATCTGTCAGGGTTGGATTTGTTAGAGTGTAATAATTTTAATGAAATGTACCAGGTTTTTACTGACAATTAGATTGCAGAGAAATTCAGTAACAAAACTTAAAAGGAAATCTGTTAATCATTATTTTATTGAAAGATATGTAGGAAGTAGCAAAACAAAAGCTTCTGACCTACAGTTAAACCTTTTTTGACTAAGGAGTGCATGGGCATAAAGATACAATTTTATTTGATAACGAAAAACTGGAAAATGATCAACAAGAGGTATAAAGCATTTTTAACATTTTGTTTTGTAAATGTTGCCAAAATATAGGAGAAACTCAGTCCCAGTCAATAGTAATCACTCTAGTGTTCTTAAGATCCAGGAAAACCTTTCAACCACATCAAATTTAAAGAGTAACTACACTTCAGGAACTGACTGAATCAGATCCCAAACCCTATCCCCAACATCAATACTGCATTTCAAACCTATTGATGAATTTTTTTATGAGTAAGCAGATAGATAAATTAAGAAAGCAACAGGTTATGATGGTATCTCAGCAAAAATCCTCAAACCTTCTAGACCTATAGTTATAAGACCTATTACAAATCTTATTAATGAAACAATAAATCTCTCTGAATTTCCCGATGAAAGTAAGAAAGCTATGGTCACCCCACTTCATAAAAAACAGTGCACTAGACAAGGAAAATTACAGACCTGTGAGTATATTACCTGTAATTTCAAACTTGTATGAAAGGTCTGTAGATGTTCAGTTAATGCAATATTTTAGTCAACATTTTAATATTTATCTTCCTGCCTTTCGGCCCGGATATAGTTGCTAGGGCATACTTTTGAGGATAATTGAAGATTGGGAGCAGGCTTTAGATGACAATAAATACGTTGCGGCCATTCTCATGGAGTTTTCGAAAGCATTTGACTGTTTACCTCATGATCTGCTTCTTCTCAAACTTAAATGTTATGGACTTTCGGACAATGTATTAAAACTAATTGAAAGCCATTTGAGTAATAGAAAACAGTGTGTTAAAGTCTCCATAGTCCAATAAGTGGTAATAATCACCAAAGCACAAATCATGATAAAACTGATACAGCCTTCCAAATTGATGATAAAATGTCGGTTGATGTGCGTTTTCGTGTCATCTAACTGGCAAAAAGGAGAAAAAGAGGTTTTTGAAATAATTACAAGTCTCTCCATAAAAATATGGTCTTTATTTCTGGTTCCCTGTTGAGCAATGAAATTACGCAACAGCGAGGCAGTGAATGGAATCCTTGCCGTACATTGTTTTAAACCATCTATTAAATACCTGTACCTTGTATTTTTATCTTCTGTACCTTGTATTTTTATCATGTAAATGAAGTTTGTGACATCGAAACAGTTGGCAACTAAAATGACCTAGATATTCTTTAAATTGTTTTAATGAGAATCCCAAGGATGTTTTAATATTTTAAAGCCGTCCAATCACGACATATACAGTGACGAAACTGTGGTGAGAAGCATGAAGCGACACTGCACAATAAAATATTTCCTGCTGATAGAGCAATGGGGCTTTTAAACGGGATAATGCTAAAAGTGATTTTCAGTGTATCCTCAAGGGTGTGCCTCAGGGATCCATCATGGACCAGTCCTGTTTAACATATTTATAAACGACATCTTTCACTTTCTCTCCCACAGCTAATTGTATAATTGAGCCACGACACGAGAAAACCAACAATGTGGTTGTGCGCCCAGCGAAGACTCAGATCAGCCTGGGCATCCGCCCAGTCTGATCAGAGTCTTCGCTGTCCGCATGGAGGTAGCTTAGACCTTTAGCTACCCTGTGAGCACTTAACGAAGAGTCTGGGCAAACTGGGCAGATGGCCAGGCTAATTTGAGTCTGCGTTTTGCACACAACCACATTGTTGGTTTTCTCGTGTCGCGGCTCAATTATGCGGACAACAACACTGTCTCATGTGCAGACTTTCGGGTGAAAGATGTCGTGGATAAATTGGTGGAGGATAGTCTTTCACTAATAAAATGGTTTTAAGACAATCAGATGAGAAATGTTCAGGCCATTGCAGTAGGAAAAAGAAGTAAGAGTGAAAATATAACTTTTAATTTAGATAATAATGTAGTTAAGTGTGAAGAAACTGTTAAATTATTCGGTGTTACCATAGACCAAACTTTGATAAACAGGTTTCAGATACTTGTAAAAAGCATCACGACATTTAAATGTTTTGAAAAGGATAGGAAAGCATTTACGTAAATTGGAAACACTTAATGTATAAAATACAAAGATAATAGACAGGAAAAAAATAGTCAGAAGTCAGGAATTGCTAAAACCAGATCCTACATCCCGCCCTAAAACCAAAAGGAAAAGAATTCATTAATTGACAAAGGTTCAAAAAAGTCACGCATGGTAAACCGAATGGACAACTCTTTCCCAAACATTTAGTCTGTCAGATTCCCTTACTGAAAACAGCAGTCACAGCAGATAGTCTTTTCTAACGCATCTGAGGAAGCTGAAAAATACAAGACAAGGCGTAGAGAGATTGTTGCAAAGTTATCTGTGGTGCTAAAACGACATTGCAAGGTTATGGAATAAAACACAAGACTTGATGAAGGTTTAAACAATCTTTTAGGTTATCAAACACAGTAAAAAATATTTGAGCCGCGACACGAGAAAACCAACAGTGACTGTGCGCCCAGGGCTGTCTCAGATCAGCCTGGGCATCCGCCCAGTCTGATCAGAGTCTTCGCTGTCCGCATGGAGGTGGCTTAGACCCTTAGCTACCCTTTAAGCGCTTAGAGAAGTGTAGAATCAGACTGGACAGATGCCCAGGCTGATATGAAGCTGTATTGGGCGCACAACCACTTTGTTGATTTTCTCGTGTCGCGGCTCATATGAAGGTACTTAGGAAGGCCGCAATAACAAGGCACAAACCACCCAAGATATTAACTCTTTAAGCCCCAGTGACGCAATTAGCAGAATTTGCAAACAGCGTAGATCCTGATGAGGCGGCTCATAATCTAGATCTACACTGTTTGCCCTCTAGTCTTTGAATTCTCAATATAAAAAGTCTTGGACAAGGCATTTTTTTAATTTTTGCAGACGTAAAATTTGTCGTCTGCTTTTTGGTACTGAAAGAGTTAAGAGATCAAGAAGGGAGAAAAACGAACTACAACAAGAACATTACGTCTTCGATAACAGACAGACTTAGACCGACAAGACGTATAATTTTAATAGTGTGACATGGCAAAACGTTTATATTAGAGTTTGTTAAATTTTACATCAAAAGAACTTTATCAAATATCATGTCATCTTGACTGGACTTAATCGATCAAATTACGAATTTAAAATGGTTCTGCATTAATTGATATTTGGTTATATCAAGAAAAAAAAAGTCTTTTGTGACAAGAATGATATCAACGGTTTACGAGATTACATGTTGAATTCTTCGGAACTTTAGTGAATCCATAGGACAAACACTCTGAGTTAAAACGTTCTGTTCTCTCATTTTTATTCAGCCAGAAAACTCATTTTCTTCATTTTTATTTCGCTTTAGCATTAATTTCTCGGACGATCACCATCCCCTAGCTTAATTATTTCCGGCATAACGAAATCTCTTATTCGATATATGATGAAGACAGATCGTTTTGATTAAATCAAAAATATATTAGAGATCATATTAATATTTATTTTTAAGACTAGATAGGGCATCGCCCTAGTAAGCACTCACGGTAGAAACAGCAGTGAAGTAATCAAGAGGCATCACTGTTGATAGAATGTTCTTTCAAAAGTTAGGAAGAAAAATTTCAGGAACTGACACAATTCAATCCCAGATCCAACCCAGGACACCATTGGAAAAAAGACAACACAAAATAAGTCACCACCAAAGACAACACCAGCAGCAGCCATGTGAACGCCATTTCCCATGTAGGTGGTCAACAGGCAAGCCTGAAAATCACAAACAATATATCACTAACAGACACAGCAATAAACAACACATAAAACAACCAAGAAGAAACGAAACAGAACTGCCGCCTTGGGACGGCCAGAAAAGAAATTACTGGGTGGCGGGGAGGGGGGGGGGGGGGGGGAAGGGGAGGGAGGGGGGCTTAACCGGTTTGTGGTTGACCAATCCTTGCCCTTGGTTCTGTCTTGGCTCGTCAGACACTAAGTTATTCAAACCCAACCAAAACAATTACCGCCGACACCATATCAACGAAAGCATCCATTTTGACAATAAGAACAATTTATACGAAAAGCATTGCACAACTGTTCTTACCAATTTTCTATGTTTTTATTTTAGGATAAGCCATGTGCCCGCTTTGTACCTCAGAGGTGGTGCCACGCCCTGATAAGCTTGCTGACAGCGGGTTTATGTGAGGGCCAACTGCCACAAACAAGAATCTGTTCTTCATCCGTATAATTTTTGAAATTGTTATTGTACATCGCATTTAAAGATTTATTCCAAATATCATTTCCAAATTATATGTAACAGCTTTTATTTTCCGATTAAATTCAAACTATTCCACAAATGAGCCGCGACACGAGAAAATCAACAAAGTGGTTGTGCGCCCAGCGCAGACTCAGGTCAGCCTGGTCATCCGGCCAGTCTGATCGCAGTGTTCGCTGTCCGCATGGAGGTAGCTTAGGCCCTCAGGTACCCTTTAAGCGCTAAGCACAGTGTCTGATCAGACTGGGAGGATGCCAAGACTAATCTGAGTCTGTGCTGGGCGCACAACCACTTTGTTGATTTTCTCGTGTCGCGGCTCAAATGTTTACAGCTGGCTGACTACACTAGGGATCATTTGAAATATTGAGTAACAGTGCAGATACTGACCTTGCTGTGAATGATTCCAATAGCTTGCTTTACAAAGCATGTGACTTCCTGGTGCTTTTAAAACAGGAATAATTTGATATTCCACTGAATTCATATATTGCTGAATGCGTGTGTTAAGAAAGGCTTGGTTAAAATGGTAATGACAATTGGTAATAATGACGTTGTTTATCTTGTTAAAACCTGATAATTCGATATCAAAAGACTGGTTATAACACATATCTTTTGCAATAAACGGCACGCTTGGTTGTTAACCCAATCGAGGTTAACATGTTTGCTTACCTCTTCGATTGCACGACGCTGTGAATGACGGCACCACACTAAATCTAACTTTATAACGTACGTGGCCCTAAAGTCGTCAGGGTCCTAAGGTCGTCATCAGTCTTTTTGCTTCATTCTTTTCCATCTGTGTCACAGAAACGTCTAGAAGCGGGCGAAATTCAGAAGATAAATATTTTAATCTTGTTATGCAACTTACATTTAAAGCTGGTTTTAAATGTTCTTCCAACTATCGAAGAGGAAACAAGGTAACCCATTTTTAAGTAAAACTCAAAGTCTGTCGACGGAGAAAGCTGGTTTTGGTATCGGTCTGGCGAACCAAGATTGTCACGCTAGATTCAAGTTTCAGATGTATTTTTGCATTCGCCCAAACGCATTATACATTCAGCCATCAAGATTTTCTTACCTTTAGCGATCAGAGAGGAAATTAAACGAAACAGACACCAAAGAACAGTGATGACGACTTTAGGCCATACCTGACGACTCTAGGGCACATACTACTAGGCAACAAAAAAATCATTTCTCGACTTCTTATATGCTCGTCTATCACTCCAGTTTGACAAGCATATATTGCAATTATTTCAGTATAAATTAACAATTTTATCTTGGTTTGCCTTCATACAAGCAAATGAAACAAAAATGATTTAAATTTAAAGGCAGAGAATGTAGAAAAGTTGTCTATAAAAACAGGCACAGTTTCAGTTATGTCGGATTTGGTGTGAAAAAAGGAAATCACCCATTAGTAAATGTTCCAGAAATACAGCATTTCCCGTTTATTGTCACTTTTTAACCTCTTATAGAAATACAAGAACACTTTTTCTCTTTGTGCAAGTCAAGTATTTTTTGAATGAAAATAGAAAAGTAAAATAAAATAAAAGAATCTTTTATGCCATGAAACCTCAAATAATTCAGTTGGTCAGCCACATCCCAATAATTTTATATTCCATTTTCGCCGACAACAATCGTATCTGTCAAATGATTAAGAACTTTTGACAATAAGGTAACTCAAAACAAAAGAATCCGTGTGCAGTCTTATCGGGATCTTCAATAATCATATTTTTGACATCTTAACACATATACCTAATACCACCATTGCTACAGGAAAACACTCTGACCAGAACCCGGACCAGACTCTGTGTTTGCATAGGCCAATCAGGTTTTTAAATCAACATAATAATAAGAATCTTTCTGTTTGATGATCATTTAACGGCAAATTTCATAAATATTTGTTAATATGTTTCTTGACATGAACTTTTTCTCTAAAAACATGAAAAAAAGACAATACGACCCCATGACGACACTAGGGCCGCACTGATGACGACTCAAGGTCCCATAGGTCCTAAGGTCGTCAGGCCGACCCTTCCTCTGTAAACAGTCTGTTTTTCGATGTTTTCTGCATTAAATTGACCAGTTTCTTTATTGAACATCCCTTCAGAATGGCTTGTCTTGCCAGTACCATAACGCAACTATAAATAGCTGTCACCATATGCATGAGGTATTCGTTTAAATGCACTGAGGTGACGACCTTAGGGCCACGTACGTTAGTAACATAGACGGTTGGCGTCTGACATCCGTTCCGTGACGTCTTGGGCCCAGCCCTTCCGTGGTTGAATTGTTGGGTTTCTTCTGCTCCGGACGGATTTAAGTGTTACTACTTCTGTGAGTCCTCATGTTTGTTTTATCTTAGCTTTAATTTTGATATCTATGTTTCTGACTTTGAAACAAAGGGAAGGTTCGCCTGTCCTTGTCTGTAACGAAAGAAATGCTTCCTTTACTTCTGAACATCAAATCCGATATAAACTTTGGTCATGTCAAAATATGTGTAAATTTAAAGAGTAACTACACTTCAGGAACTGACTGAATCAGATCCCAAACCCTATCCCCAACATCAAAGGGAAAGATTAACAAAGACATCCCAACAAACAATAAATTACAAGTGATAAGCCGAGTCAGCAGCTCTTTCCCAAATAGGTGGCAACTCAGCTATCTTTATTGAACTAAATAATTTAGACCAACAGAAGGGTTACAACAGACAAAGCCAATTATAGGAAAAGCATTTAACAATTATTTTTACCTATTTTCTATTTTTATTATAGAAGGGTTAAAATGAGTACACAATAAATTAAACAGCACCGAACATAAAACAAATGCAACCGCAACGAAAGTACCGCCTTGGGACGGTCAGTAATAACTACTGGGGGGTTTTACTGGGCCCAAACCTACACCCTCCGCCGCGGTGCACACAATTAGTTGGTAGTTCGGTTCGTATGGAGGTCCCCTAACTCATCTGAGAGTCATCACGGCCAGCAATTAAAATCAAGAATAGACCGTGATGAAGCAAGGATGAGGACTCGACAGCCAAAACGTGTTGAGACACCTGGAGATCCTTGGGGCGTCAGCAACACCACTGGAGCACTGGAGCAAAAGAAGACCACCAGTTGAACTCCGGTGGGCCAAGAAACAGACAAACATCCGGCACCAACCAACTAATATATAGCTTTATGTAGGGGCTATCATAGGGTCTGCCCCCGACCCACCGGCGTGCAATTAAAGAGGACAGCAAAGTTGTCAACCGTGATTGGGTTAACCACTAAGCATGCAGACTGTCGCATTACATCTATGTTATAGCCAAATCGTTTAAATCGTATGATAATTTTCTTAAATTGATCAGGAAATTCTGTTTTCCTTACGATTTTGCGTAATTTATATACTAAGTCACCATAAAATTCAGGTTCCGACAGGCCTTGTTGCAAAAGTGACCTTAACCCTGTATTATATTTAGAAACCAATTCAAAGTGTCTACGATAAAATTTAGAAAAAGCTTTCCGAAGATACCGATACCCCTGCTGTAAAAGCTTGGCAGTCAAACTTTTATTACGAGCATTGAAATCAGCCAAATGACTAGACACCCTAGCGAAGCGAATAAGCTGAGAAATGTAAACACCATAAGAAGTGGTGCGGGGAACATCACCATCCAAAAACGGAAAATTAACAATGTCGAAATCAAAATCATCGCGTTTGTCATAAATTTTAGATGAAACAAATCCATCTAAAATTGATAAATGTAAATCCAAAAATATAACATATCATATAAGCCTTAACATATCTTTTATATAATATTTACATTAGATTTGGAACTAAGTTATACAGACAAATTGTTGGTATTCCGATGGGTACTAATTGTGCTCCTCATGCGGCAGATTTGTTTTATTTTGCTTTGAAAGAGATTTCATGTCTTCGCTTTCTAATGATGAACAATCTGAAATCGCGCGCACAGTCGTGACTAATCACGTTCTGTCAAGCTCTCGATTCTGGCAAAGCAGTACGGGCTGTTTTCTGTGACATCAGCAAAGCTTTTGACCGTGTATGGCACGCTGGCCTCCTTGCAAAACTTCAAGCGGCTGGTGTCTCAGGAAACGTCAATGCTTGGTTTGCAGATTATCTCCTTGACAGAAAACAACGAGTTGTCCTCCCTGGCGCTGTTTCTGATCGGACTTACATTCGTGCTGTAGTTCCCCAGGGATCGATTTTAGGCCCCCTTCTTTTTCTGTTGTATATTAATGATATTGTTAATGATATTGGATCAAGTATTAGATTGTTCGCAGATGACACTAGCCTCTTTATTATTGTAGATGATCCTGTTACAGCAGCCGGTTGCATTAACGCAGATCTTGGTAAAATCTCAGCTTGGGCTTCAACTTGGCTTGTTACCCTCAATCATTCTAAAACCGAAACCTTACTTGTCTCTCGCAAATTAAATCGACCTCTCCATCCACCTATCTATATGCAAAACCAACAGATATCTGAAGTTGATTCCCACAAACATCTCGGTCTTTACTTTTCTAATAATTGCACCTGGCATCAACACATAAAATATATTACGGATAAGGCTTGGACTAGAATTAATACTATGAGAAAATTAAAATTCTGATTAGACAGAAAATCCCTCGAAACTATTTACACTGCATTTATTAGACCCCTGATTGAATACGGAGACATCAGATGGGACAATTGCACATTATATGAGAAACAAGAGCTCTATAAAATACAAAATGAAGCGGCTCGAATCGCCACAGGAGCCACTAGAGTTGTTTCCATTGCTATTCTTTATAAGGAAATTGGATGGGATCCGCTCGAAAAGCGACGAACAGATCATAAGCTTACACTGCTTTATAAAATGACCCATAATCTAACTCCTTTATATCTATCTTCCTTAGTACCCCAGTCCGTTAGTAATATTTCACGCTATAGTCTCAGAAATTCTAATGATCTTCAAACTATAGATACAAGAACAACTCTATATTATAATTCTTTCTTACCGTCAACCGTCAGAGCCTGGAATAATGTACACGGCGAGGATAAACGATCTTACTCTTTAAGCACCTTCAAAGGTTTTCCTAACAACGGTAGATCACGCACTCCAAAACACTTCTATGTGGGCAACAGGAAAGCTCAGGTATTACACACCAGACTACGTACCAATTGCAGCTCGCTTAACTTAGATCTTTTCTTGAAAAACATTTCCGATTCCCCTTTATGCCAGTGTGGCAGCATAGAAAATGCACAACATTACTTCTTTCACTGCAGGCACTATCAGGTCCAACGAACTGAACTCTTAAATTCAGTGTCTCAGTATCAGACTCCCTCGCTGTCTCTTTTTTATATGGTAATGATTCTTTTTCACTTGATACAAATACAGTTGTATTCGAAAAGGTGCATAAATTCATTTTGGATTCTAAACTGTTTTGAACATATAATCTTATTAATAAGCATGCGGTTGGTTATTTTCTTGTCAGGAATGAAAATTGTTGTGTTTGATGCGACTGTCACTGCAAATCTGCACCCTCTCTCTTATCCTCAACTGCATAAATTGCATATTTATATTGAAGGATTTTTTTCCGCTTGATCTTTTTCTCTCCAGTTCTTTTTTTCGCCCTTTTTTGTTTCATGTACGGAAATTCTGTGTTATTATTTTTTTACTGATTCTATCTGTTTTTGAAAAATTATGTCATTTATATATTTACCTGATAATTTGGTTCAACTATTTTGACAAACTGTCACCATGATGTTTACATGTTAGATATATGTAGGGAGAGGAACTTTATAAGTACATGTGCTTTCGTTCCAATCCCATTATTTGTATTGTAACAATGTTTATGTGATTGAAATAAATATGTTTAAACCAATCTGAAATTATTGAGGCGTTTAATTCTACATCTAGATAACTAGATGATCATTTGAATATTGAATCCTTACTTTGAAGGCATGGTGAATAGAATTTATCCATCTGAGCTGCAGTTAAACAAAGCTAATGAAGCCGATACTGAACCCCCATGTTTTGATTTACATTTATCTATTTCAAAAGGATTTGTTTAAAACCAAAATATATGATAAACGCGATGACTTTGATTTTGACATAGTGAATTTTCCATTTTTGGGTGGTCATGTTCCCCGTTCTACCTCTTATGGGGTTTACATTTCTCAACTTATTCGGTTTGCTAGAGTGTCTAGTCATGTGACTGACTTCAATGCCCATAATAAAATTTTAACTGCTAAGCTTCTCCAACAGGACTATCGGTATCATTAACTTCGAAAAGCTTTTTCAAAATTCTATCGCCGACACTATGAATTGATTTCTAAATTCAATGTTGTATTAAAAAGGCTTTTGCAACGGGGCCTATCGGAACCAGAATTTTATGGTGACTTAGTTTATAAATTCAAAAAAATTGTAGCTAGCCCTGATTTTTCTGATCAGTTCAGAAAAATTGTCATTCGTTACAAATGGACTGGATATAACATATATGTAATGCTACAGCCTGCATGTTTAGTGGCAAACCCAATCATGGTTAATAACTTTGCTTCTCTCTTTAATTGCACGCCGGTTGATCAGGTATCAGGCTCATTGATAGGCCCGACATAAAGCTTCTTAATTTAGTCGGTCAGGGCCGGAGTTTGCCTTGTCTGTTGCTTGGGTATTCGGGGTCTAACTGATGTTTTTTTTTTGCTCCGGTATTTCAGTGATGTTGTTTGACTTCCTAGGGATCTCCTGGTGTTGCGATACGTTATTTCGGTCGAGTCCTCATCTCTGATTCATCATAGGTCTTATACGTGAATTGTTTGTTTCCGATGATGTTTCATTTAGGTTAGGATACCTTCATGTGGACCAAACAGCTAAATAAATGTTTCGAACCGCGGCAGAAGCAGAGGGCGAGGTTTGGTACCAGTAAAACATGTTTAAGCCCCTCAGTAATCCTTTGCTGACCGTTCCAAGGCGGTACTTCTGTTGTGGTTCCTTGATGTTACATTGTGCTATGTCCGCTTGTCTGTGTTCTTTGGCGGTTTGATCTCCTGTTTTGCTACCCATTCTGCCTTTTGTTTTGTTTTGTAAGTTAAAAATGAAATATATAAAAATAGATGTTGATGCTGTTTTTATTAGGGTAGCTGAATGACCACCTGTTTGGGAAAGAGCTGCTCATTCGGTTTACTGTGCGTGTCTTTCGTGAACTTGTGTCAATTTTTCCGTGTGTGTGTGCTTCTTTCCCTATTGGTTTTGAGAGCGGAATGTGGGATTTGATTGTATTAATTCCTGATCAATGCCTATCTTTTTACTTAGTTCAGTTGTTTGGGGCCGGAATTTGCCTTGTCTGTTGCTTGGGTATTCGGGGTCTAACTGATGGTTTTCTTTTGCTCCTGTATTTCAGTGGAGTTGTTTATTTTTCAGCGGTCTCCTGGCGTTGCATTACGTTATTTCGGTCGAGTCCTCCTCTCTGATTCATCATAGGTCTTATACATGATTTGTTAGTGTCCGATGATGTTTCATTGGGTTAAGAAACCTTCATGCGGACCAAACAGCTAAATAAATGTTTCGAACCACTGCAGAAGCAAAGGGCGAGGTTTGGTACCAGTAAAACATGTTTAAGCTCCCCAGTAATCCTTTGCTGACCGTTCCAAGGCGGTACTTCTGTTGTGGTTCCTTGATGTTAAATTGTGCTATGTCCGCTTGTCTGTGTTCTTTGGCGGTTTGGTCACCTGTTTTGCTACCCAATCTGCGTTTTGTTTTGTTTTGTAAGTTAAAATGAAATATATAAAATAGATGTTGATGCTGTTTTTTTTAATTAAGGTAGCTGAATGACCACCTGTTTGGGAAAGAGCTGCTGATTCGGTGTACCGTGCGTGTCTTTCGTGAACTTGTGTCAATTTTTCTGTGTGTGTGTGTGCTTCTTTCCCTATTGGTTTTGAGAGCGGGATGTGGGATTTGGTTGTATTAATTCCTGATCAATGCCTGTCTTTTTACTTAGTTTAGTTGGTTGGGGCCGGAGTTTGTTGCTTGGGTATTCGGGATCTAAATTATGTTTTTCTTATGCTCCTGTATTTCAGTGGTGTTGTTTGACTTCCCAGGGGTCTCCGGGTGTCGCAATACCTTATTTCGGTCGAGTCCTCATCTCTGATTCATCATAGGTCTTATACGTGATTTTTTTGTTACCGATTATGGTTCATTGATGGGTTAGGAAACCTTCATGAGGACCAAACAGCTAAATAAATGTTTCGAACCACTGCAAAAACATATTTAAGCCCCCCAGTAATCTTTTGCTGACCGTTCCAAGGCGGTACTTCTGTTGTAGTTTCTTGATGTTACATTGTGCTATGTCCGCTTGTCTATGTTCTTTGGCTGTTTGGTCACCTGTTTTGCTACCCAATCTGCCTTTTGTTTTGTTTTGTTTTATAAGTTAATTTTTTTTTAGATAAAAATAGATGCTGATGCTGGTTTTGATTAGGGTAGTTGAATGACCACTTGTTTGGGAAAGAGCTGCTCATTCGGTTTACCGTGCGTGTCTTTCGTGAATTTTGTCAATTTTTCCGTGTACGTGTGTGCTTATTTCTCTATTGATTTTGAAAGCGGAATGTGGGATTTGATTGTATTAATTCCTGATCATTGCCTATCTTTTTACTTTGAGATAATGCACTTATGAGCCAGAAATCCTCCACGGAAACCGAGCAACTAAGCGTCTGTTGCTGATCTAAGGGCGAGGGTTGGCCGGACCGGAAAATAGTTAAGCCCTCCAGCCTCAAGCCCTCCAGCCTCATCATTGCTGGCCGTCCCAAGTTGGCACTTCTGTTTAGTTCGTCTTGGTTGTTATGTGTTGTTAGTTGCTTTGTCTATTATTGATATATTGTTTGTGATGTTCAGGCTAGCCCATTGACCACCTACATGGGAAATGGCTGTTCCAATGGCTGCCGCTGGTGTTTCTTTGGTGATGACTATTTTGTGTTGTCTCTTTCCCAACGGTGTCTTGGGTTTGATATGGGATTGAATTGTGTCAGTTCCCGAGAATTTTTCTCCTTACTTTCTGGAAATTTAAATTATCACTAGCGAATGTCAAACGTGGTTTTTCATGGTGGTTATGCGTAGCGACGACACTTTTGAAATTATTGCTTCTTTGCTTGAAGTAAAATTCATTCTTGCATTTCCCCTAACATCTTTTCATATTACAGCAAACCGAACCACAATAGGATAGTCAAACCTTCATTTACAATTACATATATTAGGCTTTCCCAATCTATTCTGTCAAATCTAAATCTATTTATTCTAAGCAGGAATCATTTTAACTGTTGACAAATATTCAGACCCTGACCAGACACCTTCTATACAGAAGTCTTATAACGGTTGAGATTGATGTATATACATTACTGTCCAATTATATATTTATACGGTAACGGTAGCTATACAACTATACATGGTTTGTGTTCTTTAGTAAAACAAAGAATGTGAGTAGCCTCAGGCAAATTTACATTTATAATTGCTGTCATTTATTCTCGTATGAATTATGAATACTGCAGAATAAAATGGTCTTACGCGTATGGATACACTTTCAGGGGAAGTAACTCTGTCATTTTCATTTTTGCTTCCTTTCTTAAATGGGCTCAACCCAATTAAGATAGAAAGCAAAGATATAAATGACAGAGTTATTTAAAGAGAAGACCGCAGTCCTTTTTGGAAAATTCTGACGACCAATGGAAGAACACAGGGTCACAAAGGCTTCACGCTGTAAAAATGGACGAAAAAATATGAGAATATAATAGAAGAGTGGTCTTACATAACCAAAAACAAAACGAAAGAACACACACACACACACACACAGACACACGCACTGAGTATGGATAGATTTTTCCTTAGCGTAGCATTGTATCGTACTGTGCTTCACTATTTGCTAAAGCTTATTATTATTTTTTACCGCGGTTTAAGCATTGCACCATAAAAAGTTATGTATGTGATTGTGGTTTCGATGATATTAAATTCTTGTGTTATTTTCTTGAATAAAAATATCAAAACCTTTAGCCGATGAAATACGTGTGCATGCTATAGCAGGACGTTTAAGCTGTACTTTGGATCGTTTAGAAATCCAATTATTAAACTTTATACAATGCATATTTATCTCGTATGTACGACGGTCAGCCCACAAAAGTTCTTAAACAACGGGTGGATTTCTCAACTTTCGCGTTTCTATTAAAATTCTTCAAAGCATTTCCCCATTACTGATACGGAGCCCGGCAGGGGACATAGCAAAACATATACTGATTTCGTTCCCACGAAATGCATTTCGTTCCCACTCATTACTTTTTCGTTCCCTCAATTTAACATTTCATTCCCTAAAAATAATATTCTGCTCCCACGCTTTACTTTTTCGTTCCTTCAGTTTAATATTTCATTCCCACGTTTTAGTTTTTCGTTCCCTCAAAATAGCGTTTCGTTCCCTCAAAATAGCATTCCGTTCCCCCGCTTTACTATTTCGTTCCCTCAAAATAGCAGTTCGTTCCCTCAAAATATTATTCCGTTCCCACTCTTTACAATTTCGTTCTCTCAAAATAATATTTTAATCCCTCAAAATAATATTTCGTTCCCACGCATAATTTTGTTGTTCCCTCAATTTATCCATTTCGTTCCCTAAAAATAATATTCCGTTCCCACGCATTACTATTTCTTTCCCACGCAATACTATTTCATTCCTTACCATAATATTTCTTTCCCTCAAAGTATCATTTCGTTCCTATGAAATAGCTTTTCGTTTTCTCGCAAAATGATAGTACAAGTCGTAATGTGACTCCGGTAGGTCAGTGTGTTAAGCGCTGGCCTACTGATCTAGCGGTCGCGGGTTCGAGTCCCGCCGGAGGCGGAGTTCTTTCCATCGTAAACGGGGTTCCATTGCACACAGCCTTTCATTATCACCCGCCAGTCGTCCTGATATGACTGAAATACTGTTGAAAAGGACGTAAAATCGCAAGTCATCCATCCATCTGAAGGCCAACCATTTTTTTACCTTATCATTACTTTATTTTCATTATCATTATTATTATTATTATCATTATTATTGTCATCTAGTACTTTTAATCATCCCTATCTCTGTTGCCCCCTCTAATTCGGGGCCAACTCCCAATGAAACGAATTTAACCCCATTGAAGAAAATGCTCTCCCTCTAAAGCAGGCCTGCCAGAAAAGGCACTGTCACCAGGGGAAGCAAGAAGGAAGTAATCACAGTTGTCTTCCTGTGGAAACCTGACAGAAAAATAGGGAGATGCACCCACACACCACAGCTTTACCGTAGCTCAAAGGTTATTATGCCAACTGTCACGATTAAATTACTGGTGTATTTCCGGACCCTGAGTTTAGCTGGCTAAAAAGGTGTAAACTTTGAATGGAAGCAATTCAGCCATCCCAGTCTTTGTAAACACAAAATCGGGACAAAGTCTTAAAGGAAAGAATTTGCTCCCCTTGGAACAATTCCTCCCTCGAGAACAGACCCCCTCGAAATGGTCACACTGCCAAAGGAAACAAAGAGGAAGTCACAAAAGCAGACTCCTCTTCACTGGAAGCAACTTAGCCATCACCATCTGTGTGCCCATCCAGCCCAGGGCCACCGCCCAAATTTAACAGATGAGGACAGAATCGTGGCCCTACTGATCACGAACCCAGAGTCCCTCGTAAACCATACAAGTACTCCGCCAACTGATAGTCGACACCGCCGAGTGAGCACTCGATATTAGAATAACGTTGACCCAACGGTCAGACACGCCAATGATGTTTGTCCAACGTTGGACAGACGTTGTACCAGCGTCAAATTTTCACTAGGAATAAAGCAGCGAAAGTTTTTCTGTATAGTGATGCTTTGTTTTCTCAGTTTCTTAATTTTCGTATTGTTAATAGAATATGTAGTTCGATCGTCATGTTCAAATTTTTAATTCAATGTTGACCAAATTGAAACGCCCTTATTCAAAACAGAGCTCTTTTCAACGCCCATTATTAAAGGAAGACCAGGATACATCGATCTGTGTAAAGCTAAAAATAGATGTAGTATTATTGCGAGGCCTCATAATAGTAAATCGTGGAAACGAAATATTATTTCGAGTGAACGGAATAGTAATTTGAAGGCTCAAAATACTATTGTGATAGAACGAAATATTATTGCGAGCTACCAAAATACTACTTTAAGGACACGACTTTATTTTGCAAGAGAAAGAAATATTAGTACGTGCAAACAAAAAAGTGATGCGTGAAAACGAAACGTTATTTTGGAGGAACGAAATATTATTTTGAGGGAACGAATTATTATTTTAAGGGAACGAAAAAGTAATGCATGGGAACGTAATATTATTTTGAGGGAACGAATTGATATTTTGAGGGAACGAAAAAGTAAAACGTGGGAATGGAATATCACTTTGAGCGAACGAAATGATATTTTGAGGGAACGAAAAAGTAAAGCATAGGAACGGGACTTTATTTTGAGGAAACGAAATACTAAATTGAGGGAACGAAAAAACAATGCGTGGAAACGAATACGTAAAGCGTGGGAACGGAATTTTATTTTGAGGGAACGAATTACTAAATTGAGGGAACGAAAAAGTAATGCGTAGGATCGAAATGCATTTCGTGGCAACGAACTCGGTTTTATGTATTGCCATGTCCCCTCCCGGGCTCCGTATACTGAAATTCATTTTTTGTAACATTTTTACTAAGTCGTGTAATGCCTTTAGGTCGTCCACCTTTGGTATCTGTTAGAGACACTTGATTGTAAGGCTGTCAAGGGAGCTTCTGAAGTTGTATTTCCTAATAGAAGGCCTTGGAAATTAAAAGAAGGCACGTGGACACAGGCCTGGTGGGTAAGCAGGGGGGTAACTAGGGGCAGTTTCAAAATACGCACAACCATGTTTTATTCTCTACTTCTTGAAGGGGAAGCTAGTATTTCAGCCACTTTGGTAATTGGTATTGAAATCTTGTCTAATTTATAAATTTTCAGCATGCAAATGTGCAGGTGCGTTTTGAAATTTTGTCAATTTTGACAAAATTTCAATACGCACTTGCGTATTTGCCGTATAGGTAGCTACGCCCCTGGTAAGGTGGATGGTTTACAACATGAACGTTTTCAGAGGCACAGAAAGCCTGAATATCCTTACACTTGTGGAAAAAGCATTGGCATGAATCAGATGGTTCCCTGACCACCCTTGTTTGGACGCTTCTTGCAATAAAACATTTTGCAAAGCAGAGTTCCTAAGCGTCCAGTGGCAGCTAAATGACTGGCCACTGGAATTAAAGAGAATAACGTAGAACATCTTCCTTGTACTGGTCGTTAGTTTGGAAATACATGGGTGCGCTTCATCTTTTCGTTTTGATTGCTTGTTGACAGCCCGTCTGTGTGGCTCACAAATGTGTACTCAGGTGCCAACACCTATTAGCAACGACTGGTAAATTTTTTGTATGTTTTTAGAAATTCTCGGACACATTTTAGGCTACCCGCCTGGCACAAATCTTGCTCACATGCAAATACGGCTTTACCGTTCTACCTCTTACGGGGTTTACATTTCTCAACGTATCCAACTGATGCCCGTAATAAAATTTTAACTGCTACACTTCTCCAACAGGGCTAAGTGTATCATCATAAACTTAGAAAAGCTATTTCAAAATGTTATCGCCGACATTATAAAATGTTTTTCAAATTCAAGGTAGGATTAAAAACATTTTGCAACTGGGCCTATCGGAACCAGAACTTAGTGTATAATTTCAAAAAAAAAAAAAAAAAAAAAAAAAAAAGAAATGTAAGAATGTAAAAAGGGCTGGTTTTTCTGATCAGTTCAGAAAAATTAGCATACGTTACAAACGTACTGGATATAACATAAATGTAATGCCGCAGTCTGCATGTTTAGTGGTTAACCCAATCATGGTGAATAATTTTGTTTCTCTTTTTACTTAGAGCCCCGGTAGCTCAGTGGGTTTAAACGCTGGCCTGCTGATCAAGCAGTCCCGAGATCGATTTCCGGATGCGGAAATCTTTTCAATCGTAAATGGGGTTCCATTGAAAACAACCTTTCATTATCATCTTCCCATTGTCCTGACATAACTGAAATACTGTTGAAAAGGACGTAAAATCACAATCCGTCCGTCCGTCCATCCATCTATCCATCCATCCTTCCATCCATCTATCTAATTGCACTCCGGTTGGTCGTGTATCAGGCTCAATTATCGACCCGACATAAACATGATAAAGCTACCGTAATTCAGTCGTGTTATTTGTTACCCCAGGGATCTCCAGGTGTCGCAAATATGTTGTTTCTGTGGAGGATTCATCAAAGGTCTTATCTGTGATTTGTTTGTTTCTTGGGATGATTTATTGATTGAGTAGGAAACCCCCATGCGCACCAAAGTTTCGGAACACCGTGGAGGCAAAGGGCAAAGGTTTGGATCCGGAAAAACTAGTTTAAGCCTCACAGTTACCTATTACTGACCATTCCAATTTCTGTTGTGGTTCCCCAATGTTACAAGTTGTAATGTCAGCTTGTCTATGGTCACATGGATAGCTGCCCATTCTGCTTTCTGTTTTGTTTTGTTTTGTAATTTTGAATAGAAAACAGGGAAAAATAGATGTTGCTACTGTTTTCAATTAGAGTAGCTGAATGACAACCTGTTTGGGAAAAAAATTTTCATAAGGGTTATTGCGAGTGTCTTTCGTGAACTTTTGTCAGTTTCAGTGTGTTCTTTCCCTTTTGGTTTTAGGGCAGGATGTGGGAATGACTCAATGAAAAAATAGGCAATGATCAGGAATTTATGTAATATATAAATTCCTGATCATTGCCTTTTTTTCTATAGAATTGTTTTATTGTACATGTATATCTTTGCCGAGAATCAGAATCCTGTTCTACCACAGCCTTAACAGCTGCGATGTTAATCTAAGCCCTATCAAGGCGGGAATCATCGTCAACAGAGCATTTTCCATTTTCAAAGCTTTAACCCACCTAAATATAGTACGCTAGGTCCCCTTATATCATACAGTTCAGAAAGTATCTTCTTTGCCCGAAACGGGTACGTTAGCCGGTAAAAGCAGTATATCAATGCTTCGAAGAGTTTTAAAATATGCTGAAAGCTACTGTACGGAATCCTTTTAGAGACATGTGTTGTAGTAGTAATGAAAACTCTATTAACCTCAGCGTAAAAAGTAAAATATAAGGCATGAAAAGCAGCAACAATCTCTTTATATATGTGAGCCGCGACATGAGAAAACCAACAAAGTGGCTGTGCGCCCAGCACAGACCCTGATCAGCCTGGGCATCCGCTCAGTCTGATCAGAGTCTTCAAGGTCCGCATGGATGCAGCTTAGTCCCTTAGCTACCCTTTATGCGTTTAGCGAAAAGTCTTAGCGTCTGATCTGAGTCTGAGCTGTGCGCACAACCACATTGTTGGTTTTCTTGTTTCGCGGCTCAAGTAGCCAGTAATTATTTATAGCCTCATGATATTTATCAGTTTTCTGAATTTCTGAGGCGTTCAAGTCAAAAGGACTTCGCTGAGTATGGCCGGTAGTGTAGATACTCGTATTTCACGAAATGACTGCCATTTTGGAAATATTCTCATCGGGACGAGAATTAATCTGCCATTTTATATACTCAGCAAAAACAAAAATATAACTTTCTATTATCAGAAGTCTAGAGATAGAGTGTCTTCTTCTTTTAAGGCCAGGTTCATCTGATATAATTTGCAAGACATCCGTCCACAAAATGCATTAAAAAATTTTGACTTCTTTTGAACTTGTAAAAGTTATTTCAGCTAAACGACTTTCAGAAAAATTTTGCATAAAAAATTGTTTGTATATGCACAGAAGCAGTTCGTTTCTTACATCCTAAAAGGTGGAGCCTAGGCACAAGCTAAATCACATCACACTGAATTTTCAAAGGGTTAATGATGCTTTGATATTAAGTTTTAAAATGCTTATGTAGAAAATTATCTTTCTTTGATTTAATGATATAGTGATTTTTAACATGCTATTATTTCTTTCTCCTTCCATAAAATGTAATTAATTCTTCAGTATTATGTTCCTTGTCTCAAAGTCGTAGTCATTTGATTACTGTTGTTTTAAAAGTCTGTCTTTCAAATGTTTCTATGAACTGAATTTCCTATGTTGTTTCCATTGTAAACATATTTTTAAGCCGAAACTGTGAAAATTCTGCACGCTGTCTGTGGTCAAGGTAATGCCTTCAGAACCAAAAGCAGAGATGAAGTGTCGTGAATCCTGTCTCTTAACGGTGTTACGACCTGGCGGAGGTAACAAAAAGATGGAAGTAAACCAGCAACAAGCCTGTTTTTAAACTTAACAAAATTTATTTACATGTACATCAAAATAAAACAGTCATTTGTTAATCAAGAGAATATGTAATTTAAGATACCTTATTTTAGTCTGAATGTCCCTCAGAATTTAAAACACAAGTCCTTTAATAATTTCTGATCCCAGAAAATAAAGTCTGTATGAGCACATGAATATTTCCAAATCCAATATATTTAAATTCCAGTATAACTTATTTAACTATAGACTGGTGAAAGTTTTCATACAAAGATGATCTAAATGAAAATCTGTCTTCTTTATATACTATCTAGGAACATTCCGGAACTAACCAAAAATAGATCTTACCAAAAAGTACTCAATTCTGACATAATTTCATACCAGAAGATTCTTAATGTTTACAACAGAAAGGTCAAATATTTTCTCAGTACTAAAAATAGTTATTCCAGAATGTTCTAAAGTACAATGTAAACAACTTGTTTATTTCAAACCTAGTCAACATCTAAAAACTGCAAAATCATGGTAAAAGAAAATATTTACACCAAATTAAACACCATATTCATAACACTTCCCCTCTTCAAGGAAAAGAAAGTTTTATGAAATAAAGCTTTCTTTTGCCATATGACCAATTATGAAACAAAATTAAGTTAATGCATATACACTGTATATATATCAGTACCAATCAAGACATCATGTAGTAATAGCCAAATTTAGGCTCTTGAAAGTGCATCTGGGATAATATTATCTTTTCCTCTGATATGTCTGATGTCAAGATTGTACTCCTGCAACATGAGACTCCACCTGAGTAACCGCTGATTCTTGTTCTTCATTTTATGAATGAAGGTCAGTGGATTGTGATCACTGAAGACAACAATTGGTGTGGCTGAAGAAGATAAGTACACTTCAAACTGCTGAAGAGCAAGGATGAGAGATAAACACTCTTTTTCAATAGTAGAGTAATTTTTCTGATGTTTGTTAAACTTCTTGGAAAAGTAACAAATAGGGTGATCCACACCATCATTATCTTCCTGAATCAAAACACTGCCTGCACCAACGTCACTAGCATCTACCGCCATTTTAAATGCTTTGTTGAAGTCTGGTGCTAAGAGAACTGGAGCACTCTTAAGTATGGCCTTAAGCTTATCAAAGGACTTTTGACAGTCTTCATTCCAAATATATTTCTTTCCTTTACCTAGCAAATTTGTCAAGGGTTCTGCAATTACAGAGAAGTTATTACAGAACTTCCTATAATATCCTGCCATACCAAGAAAGCGCATCAGTTGTCTCTTGCATGTAGGTACAGGAAAATCCGAGATGGCCTCCACTTTAGCTTCTACAGGTTTTACCTGACCTTGACCCACAACATGTCCTAGAAATGTCAAATTTGCGTGACAGAATTCACTTTTTGCTAAATTGATTGTCAATTTTGCATCACTAAGTCTTTGAAAGAATTCTCTGATAGTCTGTAGATGTAGTTTCCATTCATCGTTGAAGATGATTGCATCGTCGATGTATGCTTTACAACCACCCAGATCAGATGTCAAGCTATTTATAAGTCTCTGAAACGTTGCTGGAGAGTTTTTCATACCAAATGGCATAACCTTATACTGATAGAGTCCATCTGGTGTAACAAATGCCGAAATCTCCTTAGCTCTGTCTGTCAAAGGAATTTGCCAAAATCCTTTCAGAAGATCAAATTTAGTAACATATTTGGCTTGTCCAATTTGATCAATACAGTCATCAATACGTGGGATTGGAAATGTATCCGTTTTAGTCACAGAATTAACTTTTCGATAGTCTGTACACATGCGAAAAGTTCCATCAGGTTTTGGCACCAGAATACAAGGAGAACTCCAGTCACTTTGACTTGGTTCTATAAAATCATTTTCCAGCAAATATTGAATTTTCTTCCCTGAGATACTGTTGTTTCACAGGGTTCATTCGATATGGATGTTGCTTCACAGGCTTTGCGCCATCAATGTCAACATCATGAAAGATTCTGTCAGTCCTGGTTGGAATGTCCGGAAATAAGTGCTCATATTCAAGAATTAACTGCTTCAGTTCAAGTCTCTCGACTGGATCCAGGTGTGACAGTTTCTGGTCGAGATCCTTTAAGATGTCAGAATTCTGGAGTTTTGATGATGAGGGATCAGATTTTATAAAGTTCATATCCTCAGAGTCCATTTCAGATTGTTCTTGAGGGACAGAATTTACTACACTTATTGGTGAAACTACTGAATCATCCCTATCAATGTACTTTTTCAACATATTTATATGACATAATTGTTTTTGCTTGCGCCTCCCAGGTGTGTTGATAATGTAATTTACATCACTGAGCTTTTTATCAACAGTGTAAGGGCCATAATATCTGGCCTGCAGAGGTCTGCCAGGAATTGGCAAAAGAGCAAGTACCTTCTCTCCAGGTTTAAAATCTCTTTCCCTGGCATTTTCATCATAGTGAAATTTCATTTTGTTTTGAGCTGATTTGAGATTGGACCGAGCAGCTTCACAGGCTTTTGACAATCTGTTATTGAAGTCAGAAACATACTGAAGCAAATTCAAAGAACTGTTATCATCAGAAAGAAATTTCTCTTTCAAAAGTTTCAGTGGTCCACGAACTGTGTGACCAAATACAAGCTCAAATGGGCTGAAACCAAGAGATTCTTGTACGGATTCCCTAGCAGCAAATAACAGCAAATGAATGCCTTCATCCCAATCCTTTTCAGTGTCAAAGCAGTAAGATCTGATCATGTTTTTCAACGTTTGATGAAATCGTTCTAAGGCACCTTGACTTTCAGGATGATATGCTGATGACCGATATTGCTTAATGCCTAATTCATGCATCACTTGCTGAAATATTCCTGACATAAAATTAGAGCCTTGATCTGACTGAACAGATTTAGGGAGGCCTACAAATGTGAAAAACTTCACAAGAGCCTTAACTATGGTCTTTGTCTTAATATTCCTAAGTGGAATGGCTTCTGGGAAACGTGTGGAAGCACACATTACGGTCAAAAGATATTCACAACCTGACTTTGTTTTGGGTAAAGGACCTACACAATCAATGATTATTCTGCTAAAAGGTTCCTCAAATGCAGGAATTGGCTGCAAATGGGCTTTAGGGATAGTTTGATTAGGTTTTCCTACCATTTGACATGTATGGCAAGATTTGCAATGTTTAGAAACATCAGATTTTAACCCTGGCCAGTAGAAATGATAAAGAATCTTGTGATAGGTCTTGTTTACACCTAAATGACCTGACATGGGAGTTTCATGGGCCAAGTTTAAAATTTCAGGGCGATAAACCCTTGGAACCACAATTTGGTGGTTAACAGTCCACTCGTCTTCTGCTGAGACATCAGGAGGACGCCATTTTCTCATCAAAATGTCATTTTTGACATAATAGCAAACAGGAGCCTGGGACATGTCATTCTCATCTAAAACCCTTTCAAATAAAGGTGAGATCTCAGGATCACTGTGTTGTTCTTTGCAAAGCTGTGACCTTGACAGAAGGTCATGACCTTTGTCATTTGAAAATGAAAGTGAGTGGTCCGTGTTGGACACTGATGAGTTGGAAGTAAACTCTGTCTGCATGTCAGACAGGCTGGGTGAAAGAGATTTTGAAATCTCATCTTTAAAAGACTGACCTATAAAAGTATCAGTTAAATCAATGTCCTGCTTCCCCTCATTCAACATGGCTTTCTTTGCCATAGCCCTAGTGATAGCACACGAAGGGTAAAGGTCAGGAATTTCCTGCTCAATGGGGTCAGGTGGTTGATCAACACAAGGTGTGTTGGTCAAAAGTGGATTAACCACAACCTTATCTCCTGCTAGGTCATTGCCTAACAATAAGTGAACACCTTTACAAGGTAATGAAGGTCTGATACCAACAGCCACTGGACCAGAAATTAAGTCTGAGGACAAATAAATGTTATGAAGCGGTACATTAACAAATCCACATTCTACTCCCTGAATAAGGACACTTGTCCCAGAAGAAGTCTTCTCAGAAAATGGCAGGGTATCTGCCAAAATAAGGGATTGAGAAGCTCCAGTATCTCGTAAGATAGTAATAGGGGTAGACTGGGCAAAGTCACAATTTAGTGACACAAAACCTTCTGATAAGAATGGTTCATAAATCTCCATAACAGAATCAGTCTCAGAAATTTTGGCCTGAATAGGAATTTGATCCTGAACACAAGACTGTGGTGTTGACCGTAAAGAGGTAAGACCTGTGGGTTTTGGGCCCTCTTGTTTTTCTCTCTTCCTCTTCAAAAGTAAGCATTCAGAAATTATATGTCCTGTTTGCTTACAATAATTACAAATAGGCTGAGATAAGGGATTTTGACCTTTGTTTTCACCAGGGGGTTTTGGTTTTGGAGTATATGAGGGACTGGAATTGCCAGATGGATTACTGGGACTGAATTTTGGACCTGACTGAGGGAAAAAGGTCTTTTTAGGAAAAGGCTTGTGCACAAAAGAAGTCTTATGAGTTAAAGCATAATCATCAGCCAAACGAGCTGCTGCCTCTAACGTTTCGACTTCCTTTTCATCTAAAAATGACTTAATGTCAGAATTAATGCACCTTTTAAATTCTTCAACAAGCATGAGCTGTCTCAGTTTACTATGATCAGAGCCCACTTTCTTTGATGAGCTCCATCTATCAAATAACTGCTCTTTTGTCCTAGCAAATTCAACATAAGTTTTGTCATTTTCTTTTCTACAGTTCCTAAATTTCTGCCTGTAAGCCTCAGGGACCAACTCATAAGCCTTAAGAATAACTTCTTTTACTTTGTCATAATCTGAGCTCTGCTCAAGAGAAAGTTGAGTATAAATTTCACGAGCCTTGCCGATCACAACGCTCTGAAGAAGCAAAGTCCAATGCTCTTTTGGCCATTTCAAATTTTCAGCTACTTTTTCAAAGTGAAGAAAATATTTATCAACTTCTTTTTCTTGAAATGGAGGAACGAGTCTGATGTGTTTAGTAACATCAAAAACTTTGGTTGAGTCCAAAGGCAAAGATTTTGATTTAGCCTTGTCTTGTATTTCAATTTCTTTCATTCTAATTTGAAATTGTCTTTCTCTCTCTTTTTCTTCTTTTTCATATTTCAATTTCTCCTTTTCAATTTCAATTCTTTCTTCTTTTTCCAATTTTTCTTTTTGCATTTCTCTTTCTTTTTCTAATTGTTCTCTTTGCATTTCTCTTTCTTTTTCTTTTTCTCGTTCTTCCATTTCTAGCCTTAATTTTTCATGTTCAAGTCTTTCTTTTTCTTGCTCTAATTTTTGCCTCTGCAACCTTTCTTCTCGTTCTAATGTTTCAAGCCTAATTCTTTCCTCACGCTCAGCTTTTTCAATCCTTACTCTTTCTTCATGCTCCAATCTTAATTTTTCCATTTCAATTTGTCTTTGAATTTCTAATTCTATAATCTGCAAATCAGTTTGAGTGACGAGAATGTGAGAGGCCGCAGAGGAATCAAAAATTTCCTCATCAACAAAGAACTGAATCAAAATATTCTTAATTTCATGTTTCAACATGGATCTTTTGACTGAAGATAATTCATAATGCGCTGCAATATCCAATAAATCAGTCTTTTTGGCCAAGTTCAACAGCTCCTGAGAAGGTGCAGCAATGAATTTATCAAGATCAAAAGACATGATTGCTTTTTGCTGGCTTTACTTGTTTGAATCAAACAGTGAAAACTTTTTTTTTTTTTTTTCTTTTAAATTCAAAATTATTTGATGCACAAGAAATTTCAATCCCGGACCCGAGCCCCCAATTTGTTACGACCTGGCGGAGGTAACAAAAAGATGGAAGTAAACCAGCAACAAGCCTGTTTTTAAACTTAACAAAATTTATTTACATGTACATCAAAATAAAACAGTCATTTGTTAATCAAGAGAATATGTAATTTAAGATACCTTATTTTAGTCTGAATGTCCCTCAGAATTTAAAACACAAGTCCTTTAATAATTTCTGATCCCAGAAAATAAAGTCTGTATGAGCACATGAATATTTCCAAATCCAATATATTTAAATTCCAGTATAACTTATTTAACTATAGACTGGTGAAAGTTTTCATACAAAGATGATCTAAATGAAAATCTGTCTTCTTTATATACTATCTAGGAACATTCCGGAACTAACCAAAAATAGATCTTACCAAAAAGTACTCAATTCTGACATAATTTCATACCAGAAGATTCTTAATGTTTACAACAGAAAGGTCAAATATTTTCTCAGTACTAAAAATAGTTATTCCAGAATGTTCTAAAGTACAATGTAAACAACTTGTTTATTTCAAACCTAGTCAACATCTAAAAACTGCAAAATCATGGTAAAAGAAAATATTTACACCAAATTAAACACCATATTCATAACAACGGTCTACTCTAAAGCATGGATTAGATTCTTGTGCAATTTCATCACACATAAATTAGATTTTGATGTCTTAAAATGAGCCAATTTTCTTGGCTTTATCTGTGAAATCAGAAAACTATCCCTCAGTAGTTAAGCCGTGACCGACACCACTGTAGGCATAAAATTCTTAACCTGCCTCACTTGTAGTACAGACATACAGCCAAAGATTCCAGAATTATATTGAAAGAGTGAGGCGTTCTCAGTCTTGCTTAACAGGGTAGGGGAACATTCAGAGGATACTTTCTGTTTTGGCTGAGTATATAAAGCTGAGCCCAAAAAAACAATGACATGTAGTCGTAAGACTCAGGAAAGTCAGCTGATTGCTGGCTAAGTACGTAGACACCAAAGGGGGTACAACATGTAAGTACTTAGTGGCGACCAATTTACGTTTACAGCAAATAGAATTTAGAAAAAATGCAAAAAAAAAAAAAAAAAAAAAAAAAAAAAAAAAAAAAAAGAAAGAAATAGATTTATTCAGTAATTTTGCTGCACATACTTTTTTTACGAATCAATGTTCACTGAACCGTAGCACGAGAAAACCAACAAAGTGGTTGTGCTCCCAGCGCAGACTCAGATCATCCTGAGCATCCTTCCAGTCTGATCAGAGGCTTCGCTACCCATCAAGCGCTAGAGCGAAGAGTCTGATGAAACAAGGCAAATGCCCAGGCTATTCTGAGTCTGTACTATGCGAACAGCCACTTTGTTGGTTTTCTCGTGTCGCGGCTCACTGAATTTATTCAGAGTTATTTACATTAAAAGTAAAAAGTATGCAAAGACCAGGAACTGAAACAATCAAAATCCAAATCCAGCCCTCAAACCATAGTTGGAAACAACTAAGATTACAAATAATCAAGATACAGAGAACATATGGCCAACCGAGTGAGCAGCTTGTTCCCAAAAGGTGGCCACTCAGCAACCCAACTAAGATTACAAATAATCAAGATACAGAGAACATATGGCCAACCGAGTGAGCAGCTTGTTCCCAAAAGGTGGCCACTCAGCAACCCAAACCGAACCAAAAATAATAAGAACATACATAAGGTAAAACATCACAGAAACTCTGACACCAAAAACAGGCAACAGAGAACCACAACAGAACTAAAGCTGGTACTAGAGAGGGTTGCAGGTGTGGCGGCCGTTAATTTTCTCCCCACGTTTCATCATATTACAGATTATTTAATATTTCATATTTTGGAGTCATTTAGTTCATGTGTAGTCATTTTGAAAATATAGTTTTGCTTAATCCGGTGGCCAGTGTTGTATTTTGCCCTTAGCCACGTGTGGCCAAGTAGCTAGAGATGCTTGGTTACGATAAGGAAAGTAATGGGTTCGCAAGGCCGCTCAGCCAGCCAGTGATGGGAACCTCTTTCATTTTCATATTTTCCGAATCAGGGACGTTTAAGGCATCGAAAGCAGACGGATGGCCTCCGCCTTTCATAAGATGTACCTAAGATAGGGTGTGCTTTAACCCTCGCTGCCCCTACGGCCACAAGGCTATGGGAAATCTTTACTTCTTCAAGTCAGCGTTTTCTCGGTTTTTCGAATGCTGTTATAGTCGTTATCTTTACTCGGGCGCGACACAAGGGAAATAAACCACAATGGCAGGTTGCGGTAACACTAGATTTGTATTTCCTCTGTTCACCAAGGGTTGGAATTCAGTATTAAATCAAGCACAGCAATCGAAGAGAAAAACCAAGAGCCATTTTATAATTTCTGATTGTTTGAATCTGTCAGTTACTAAAAAATACCCAAATTATTGACAGGCTACAGTGTCTGCTATCACGTTAACATGATGAAAATATCATATTATGTAAATGTCAAATAATAATGAACGAGACAAATCTTTAAAAAAAGATAATCGTCGCAGATTAAATGGAAATGTAAAGAGTAAATACACTTCAGGAATTGACTGAATCAGATCCCAAACCATATCCCCAACATCAAAGGGAAAGATTGACAAAGACATTCCAACAAACAATAAACTACAAGTGATAAGCCGAGTCAGCAGCTCTTTCCCAAATAGGTGGCAACTCAGCTATCTTTACTGAACTAAATAATTTAGACCAACAGAAAACGCAATAAGTTAAACAGCACCGAACATAAAACAAATGCAACCGCAACGAAAGTACCGCCTTGGGACGGTCAGTAATAACTACTGGGGGGGGGGGGGGGTTAAAACAGTTTTACTGGGCCCAAAACTTCACCCTCACCCTCCGCCGTGGTGCACACATGTACCACACAACAGACTAAACAAATTATACGAAACACATTTAACAACTATTTTTTACCTATTTTCTATTTTTTATACAGAGAGACTTTAGAAACGCACCAATTTGTAGCTTTGGATATGCTAGAAAAATGAATTTTTGTTTCATACAACTATCAACTATTGTAATTTTGGTTTATTCCAATTTTTACCGGGAACACAAGCTTTCAAAATGAATGCAAGATTAGGCTTTAGAATATTCCTAAAGGGAGATAAATTCGCATTAATCCAATGATGATTGAAACGTGATTTTCAGTTTGCAGCAATTTCGTAACTGCTGATCAGATTTCAATGACATTAAAATCAGAGGTTATTCTTTGTTCATGCTTTGTGTTCTCTCTTTATCGGTTACATTTCTTTCTTTTCAACGTCATTTTGCAAAGATTCAAACTTTTGCACAAAAACCGGAAGTGACGGTAACGGACAACATTTGAATATTCAGATTTGCTTGGAACTGGTACATTAAGACAGACTCGCATAACCTGGGTAGGTATACCATCAATTGGTCGGCTTTTAAGTTGGGTATCTCCAAATTTTGAACTGTACCCTATTTTTTTTTTAAAATAATTCCAATTTTCGAACATCGATAAAACACTTTTTCAAGGATCTTTGCCATTTTTCATTGTTTTTACAGTGTGTGGTAGTCATTCAGATGCATAAACATTAAAATTTGACAAAATGTGAATTCGTTAAAATTTTGTGCGAAAAAGTAACCAAATTTCTATTTTTCTCGTAATTTCTATGCATGGTTGCACACTCTCTGTAAGCGATTGCAGACTTAAAGAACTCAACCATGCTAACTCGCACGAGTGCTCAAACGTTTCCAATATTGCAAACTCTGGGTAAAATAACATGATATACAATGGTGCGTTTTTAAAGTCCCTCAGTATATTATAGAAGGGTTAAAATGAAAACACAATAAGTGTAGAAGTGTGTTTTGTAATATGTCTCTAGTTGAAGAGTTGACAATAACATTCCTGAATATGACTCAAGTAAGCTACTTCGGTAGATACCCGCAACCGTAATTTTGACACTGGGTAGCGACAATGACCTATCTCAAAATTGGGCAGTCCAATTTGGAATTCAAAAAATGGACTGCAGTCAATTTTGAAATTGACCTGATTTCAAAATAGTTACCAACATGGTGCACTGTTTATTTGTGTGTATTACACCGAAAGTAGATTTGGTTGGTTGGTTGATTTGATGCTTAACGTCCACGGTAAACAACTAAGGTCATGTCGGGACGGTCAGTTAACCTAACCACACTATTCCTGGGCAGGCTTAGACCTCCTAAGCGGTTAACCAGTACTAAGTGCACATACTTTCGCCAGTAACTGACAACTGCCCTTCTTGAATCAGCGGAAGGAGAAACGAAAGTATGTGGCCAGACCGGGATTCGAACCCAGGACCTCTGACTTACGAGTCAGGTGCCCTACCGATTGCGCTACCCGGCCCGGCCCGAAAGTAGAAATCAAAAGTAGATCTACGTCAAAAAAAAAAAAAAAGGAGGAAAGTTCTGAATATCTGCGTCTGTTTTCTATTGTAAAATTACCAACAAGAGAAACATTTTGAATTAATATATGACAGAGTGCTAGTATTCACAGTGCATGCTACGGGAGAAAACGAAGATTAAATATTCCTTGACCTTTGATATTATTGGCTAAATTTTGACATACGTGTTGTTTGACCAATGAAATCTTGAGAAATGTGGAACAATATCGAAATTATATGCGCCTGCGACGCAAAAAAAAGAATGACGGGTTATTGACGAAAACAAAAAAAAATAGAATTAAAGACTGTTTCATATTTCGATTCCATATTCTGATTCACTAATTTTGAGCTTTTGGTATTGAACATGGTAGGACTTTAAAAGTAAGTTTTGTTTCATTTTTTATATTTATCGTTTGAAATAAGTTGTGAATAGTCTAAGCCTTTGAAAGCAGGGAAAACGCCACAGAAGTGGAAATAGCAGACTCTTTGATTGAGTCTGTTCACGACCATGTTATGAAATGTACGACATTGACCATGTCCTTTCACCCCACCCCTCCCCAGCACCGACTCAAAATAACTCTTAATAAACTCACTAATGCCAATGGTGAAGAAAATATTTTTTCTACACTATGTTGAAGTATGAGACGTTTAACGGAATGCACACGCCCTGAACACCACCTGCTTTGAAGACAAGAGCCGCGACACGAGAAAACCAACAATGTGGTTGTGCGCCCAGCGCAGACTCAGATCAGCCTGGGCATCCGCCCAGTCTGATCAGAGTCTTCGCTGTCCGCATGGAGGTAGCTTAGGCCTTTAGCTATCCTTTAAGCGCTTAGCAAAGAGTCTGATCAGACTGGGTGGATGCCTAGGCTGATCTGAGTCTGCACTGGGCACACAACCACATTGTTGGTTTTCTTGTGTCGCGGCTCACAAATAAGTGAAAATGCGCAAAACTGGTTTGTCTTACTTTTTCCATGACCTGCGGATTTTTACATCAACATATTGTTTATACAGTTTGAATTTGATGTTGGTGTTCTCCTGTAGACACTCTAATATGGAATAAACGAACTTTGCTACGCTATAAAGCATATTCGCTGATGAAGGATCGACATTTTTATCATCCTTATATTTCAAGCTTCAGTGCTGTCTGAAAGGCTTTTCCTTTAATCCGAAATTTGTTTCAGATGACAAAAACAAGATGCCCCATACTCAGTGTTAAACAAGCGCTTGTGTCAATCGTCTGAACAGATGATCAAATATAATTTGATCTACTCATTCCCCAAGCAGCAAGTTAATGTGTGGGATGCAGTTTCAAGGACAAGAACTCTAATTCCTCCAGGACACTTTATTCCCTTCTCATACAGGGGCCAATCTTTGAGAAAAGGATTTGCTCTTTCTAGAGAGCAAATTATTTTTCTTAAAAGTAGCCTTTTCCGGAGAAGGGATTTACCTACCAGGGAAGCAAATACTTCTGTTAATGTTATCTCCCTTCCAAAACTGGCGTTAAAACACATTTTAATACATCTTAATTCTATGAGATGTTAGATAACATGCGTTTACGCATGGTAAATGTGTGGGATTGGTGCATGCATAAAGCTTTATGTATATCGTCAAACCCTGGCAGTTCCAGTTCCCCAGCTTGTTTATACGGGAGCAATCACGTAAGATCATCTGAATGATTCATGATTTAAGCTTCAGCTTTGTCTTAAAAAATGAAAATAAATCACTCTCAGCCATTCCGCAATTCACTCCTTAAATAAGTTCTGAATAGTTAGATCCCTTGACAGCAAGAAACAAAAATGTGAGAAACCGGCCACGCTCCTTAGCACCGGCTTTAACAGAAATGATTCGAAATGAGCCCTTTTGACTCCAAAGGAACCGAAAATATCTACAATTCAAATTTATATTTGAAGCGAACAATCCAAATTTATATTTGAAGCGACGCAAAGGAGGAAATACAGAGACCGTTCGGTTGGACGTGACTCATTCGCACGTGTTTTCTTTCGACTTAGCTATGTTGTCATGGAGAGTTTGAAGACAACTCAAGGCAACATGACCCGAAGAAATAGTGTTGATGTTTTTTTAGGTCAAACCATGCTGGGTTACAGAAATTTCAGAAAGCAGTCTCTTTCAGAGACTATATCCTTCCGCAGCAAGTAAACTAAATGGGAGAAGTTAATTCCAGAAGGGAAGTGTCCTACTTTCTCCAGCCATTAAAGAAACATTAACACTGACTTCAAAGGAAAAGTTCTATTGATTCTGTGAAAACGAATTTTTTTCATAAAAGCACCACAAGCTGTATTATTTGAGGCGATAGGTCCTTTTTGAGTCAGTGTAGATATTGGATGCGACCTGTATATGTTTGAATTATGTTGCACACATGCGCAGTCTGACCATAAAACCTACGATTTACCTACCCACATGACAACTTTGAGTACTGTTATCCCCTAATTTTAATGCACTTGCGAATGTAACGCTACGTCTGACTGGATAACGTCAAAAATTAGCGACAGTATATTCTGTGATATACTGTCGGAAATCCGATGTCATTAAGAAACGTCGCTTCTCATTGGCAACCGTCTGGTTTTACGGCTGAAACTGCTTGTGAAGGATGCAAAGGAGTACACTTTGAAAGGTGAAAATATCAAAAAGGCTTTAGAATGGGATTAACTGAATTGAAATAAGAAGAACTAAATAAGCAATGTGCTTTCGTTCAAATCCTAAAAAATCATGTTGTATATGAGTCATTCTACAAAAATGAAGGAATTTGGGCTTTTTTGTTTTGCAAAAAATAACACAACTGATTTTGATTTGTTTTATTTTAATCTCAACTCTAAATATTTAACAACAATAAACCATTAATTTAGACAAGAGAATTTGCTTAAAAATACATGTTGGCTTATTTTGATTGCTGTCCTGGTTTTAAAATGTCATTCCTGTTACCACAACAAGAAACCTTATTTTCTAAATGAAATAATTATCGTAGTTATTTTCTTCTTTCGAATTAAAAAGTTCCTGTTTAGACCTTCAAGTTTACAAACTTGTTCAGAGGAAAAATTATTTGATACTAATAATATAATCAATAACTTATTATTTTACTGATTAAAGTCGTTTTAAGACAAATGCCATCAAATCTATTTTGAGAAATTGTAGGATGAATATCTTCATTTTTTTTGCAAAAGGTAGCTGCAGGCATCGACTTTCAAATTGGTAAATAAATGCAACAGCAGAACATTGGATTAATTTATATATTGAGCAAAAGTTGAATGGTAACGGGAATGACATTTATTTACAGAAATGACAACAATAATTTTCAACAGTAACATAAATGACAATATGAATGATATTCAGTATCAAGAATGACAGCTAAACTGAAAGATGTTAAAATACCAAAAGTAACTTGTAATCTGACTAACAGTGAAGTAGAATTCTGGTGAATATGTTTTAGATAAAATGAGCTCTTTAAGGCTCAGAGTGACTGTTCACTTCACCTTAAAGGTGGTGATAATCACTGCTTTGAGGCAAAGACAATTTTTGAAATACAATGCTTTAAAAATTAAACAGATCTTCCCAAACATTTGCAGATGCCTTCTTTATGCAAAATGTGATTCAACCTGATAAAAGTGTACTATAAATATGTCATCCCTATTACTTATTCTGTGGACATGTGTCATCCCTGTTACCGCGGCCAACAACAGGCTATTACATGCCGCTTATAATGTTCTGTAAACGACACGGCATATTCAAATTAGTCTAGTTGTAAGAACTATAAATGTCAAACACAAACATCTTTCATATTTTACATATTTAATTAAATTTAAAGTATCATTCCTGTTACTTTTGGTGGGTAACAGAGATGACAGTAACAGGGATGACAGTAACAGGAATGACAAAAAGTATGCAAACTCACACTTATTTTGCTTTCTGGAGGCAAAAACTTGAAAATGTTTACACAACAATATTGGTGTCTATCATACTTTTTCAGTGTTTGTATTTTGTTTTATTTGCAGCTTTTTATTTTTGTAGAAAGGTGGGTAACAGGGATGACAGATTACCTGTCTTACTCACTACTTAATTTAGATAAGTGTTTCATATTTACCTTTAAGCAAACTTTGCCTAAAATAATCTAACGTTT
The DNA here is from genome assembly GCA_963989385.1 of Ctena decussata. Classification (NCBI taxonomy): domain Eukaryota; kingdom Metazoa; phylum Mollusca; class Bivalvia; order Lucinida; family Lucinidae; genus Ctena; species Ctena decussata. The sequence continues at coordinate 21,953,255 of OZ022508.1, forward strand.
TTATAAAATTGGCGCTCTTTACCTCACAAAAGTCCAGTGCAAAGTAATTTTCATGGGTAGTAACTCTGTCTAAACTACAACTGCAACTGCGGTAACAGAGTATGACACGAACTGCGGGACACACCAAAACAAACTTGACACGGCTTCGAATCAAAACCAATGGGTACACGACGCTTCTGTCATTGGTAGGTTTCTGTGACAGACTTTCATCATGTCTCTATTTGTTTTGTTTATATTAGCACTTTTTGTCAAACTGAAGTTCAACTTTCACTATTTTGCTGTGGGACAAGCAAATATAAGGGGGGTAACTCTTAATTTCTTTAGAAAGAAATATGAATAACTGCATTAACTAGCTCAGTCACTATCGTAAATGTTAGATATTTGGTCACTTTAATTAAAACATACTACCAAAGGCAAGATACTTGAAATGGAAAAAAGGTATACAAGTATTTAGGTGAGGGACAGGAATTCCTCATCTTTTGTAGAATGACTCATATACATGTTGTGAAAAAAACCTGAAATAAATATGTTTAAACCAACTGTATTGAAAATTGTCATCTGACGCGTCGCCGTAAAACGAATTTTGCGACCATAAAACCAACGTTTTTCCTCCCCAATTGACAATTTTGAGTACAGTTATCCCCTATATGTAGATTCCTCATTTCAATTTCAAACCACAAACGAAACAGGAAGCAAAGTAGGCAGCTATACAGGTGACCGTCATGACTGGAATAAACAGCAAACGGGATCGGCATGAAAAATTCTGCATAGGAACGGACACTAGAATAAACTATTAGCAGTTTTACCCGCGCACCTGCGCACTCCCTTCAGATGCAGTTTACACAACAACAACAACAACAACAAAAAAAAGCAAAAAACCCCAACAAAAACCTAAAAAACAACAACAACAAAAACAGGTTTTCGGTCTGCGTAGAGGATATTGAATAATCGTTAAAGACCATATAATACAATGTATTACCAGAAAACTACTATCAAGTATCAAGCAAAGGTGAAGCCATGCAAGACAATACGGGTCGCGTCACTCACTCCGAAGCGTTTCACGCTGTGCTTTTGCGGTAAAGTCCTGCGTATAGTAGGAATAGTCATATACTAGTACTTAGTCCTACGTATAATAATCCCAGAATTGTAATCACCTCACTGGGTTGCACTGGGACCGTATTTATAAAACAACTTAAGTCGTTGCTATGCTGTTGCTAAGGCTAATTTTCTAAGAAGGAGATTCCCTACAACTAAGAAATTTGCTCTGGATGAACAGTCTGAAAGAGACTGTTCCTCCAGAGCAAATTTCATAGTTGTGGGGAATCTTCTTCGTAGTAATTCGGCCTAAGCAACACCATAGCAACGACTTAAGTCGTTTTATAAATACGGCCCCTGCTTTTCGTTAGTTGGATATGCATCTTAGCTAGTTTTCTCTTACATTTTGCTGTCACTGGAAGGCTGGGGCCTGTGACTGTGGTACTTTTGTGATATCTTCATAATCATTTTGGAGTCCTGTTACAGTGACGAGCACAAATTGCTGCTCAGCATATCACACACGTCATGCATACCGATCTAAACAGTGAAGGAACGCATAAGGACGTGTGACTTAGGGTAAATGAAAGAAGAATAATGCAAATCTTGTATGAAGTTTATTTTGTGCGGAAAACATTTACAATGGTTTTTAAATATTCGATACCCTTCTTTAACTTATCGTTGTAAATACAACTAAAAATATAACAAGAGGGTCATCAGGCCCTGAATCGCTCACCTGAGTATGGTGGCCATGTAGGTCGTGTGACCTAGACCGCTTGAATAAATTTTTCGTTCCCTCAGCCCCTAGAGGCTCTATATGAAATTTGGTTACAATTGGCCCAGTGACTTTTGAAAAGATGTGAGGAACCGTCAAAATATGAGATACATGGGTCAGAGGTCAAAGAATGATCTTGACCTCTTGTACCCGCAAATCTTCCATGTACTAATTAAGACGACTGTATATACCAATTTTTAGGCCAAAATCTTCTAAACTTGCCATGAAACCTTATGTTCTAGCATTTTCCCATACTTGACCTTAAAAACGGTCAAAGTCAGCCCAAGGTCATCATGATTTGAACAATCTTGATAGCACTCAAATACCTGATGCTATATACCAAGTTTGAAGGCCATCGATCATTTGGTTCTGGAGAAGAAAATTTGTAAACGTTTTTGCCATATATGGGCATGGCGGCCATGTTCGTAATGTGACCCAGATCGCTTGAACAAATTTTCGTTCCCTCAGCCCCTAGAGGCTCTATATGAAATTTGTTTACAATTGGCCGAGTCGCTTTTGATGTGACAAATCGTCAAAATATGAGAGACCAGGATCAAAGGTCAAAGAATGACCATGACCTCTTGTATCTTCATGTACTCATTAAGATGACTGTATATATCAATTTTCAGGTCAAAATCTTCAACAGTTATCAAGAAATCTTATGTTCTAGCTTTTTCCCATATAATAGCTACAGAAAGCAAATTTGACCTTACCGTAGAAAGGTCAAGGTCACCCCAAGGTCATAATTTGAACAATCTTGGTAGTACTTGTGTACCAAATTCTACATACCAAGTTTCAAGGCCATCAGCCTATTGGTTCTGGAGAAGAAGATTTTTAAATGATTTTACCATATATGGGCATGGCGGCCATGTTGGTCATGTGACTTGGACCGTTTGAACAAAGTTTTGTTCCCGCGCCCCCTAGAGGCTCTACATGAAATTAAGTTACAATTCGCTCAGTGGCTTTTGAGGAGATGTGTGAAATTGTCAATATATGAGAGACCAGGGTCAAAGGTCAAAGAATGACCTTAACCTCTTGCACACATAAATATTCATGTGCTCATTAAGATGACTGTATACCCCAATTTTCAGGTCAAAATCTACTACAGTTTCCAAGAACTCTTACGTTCTAGCATTTTCCCATATATAGGCTACAGAAAGCAAATTTGACCTTACCGTAAAAAAGGGCAAGGTCACCCTTAGGTCATAATTTGAACAATCTTGGTAGTACTTGCGTACCAAATGCTACATACCAAGTTTCAAGTCCATCGGCTTATTGGTTCTGGAGAAGAAGATTTTTAAAGGTTTTTACCATGTTGGTCATGTGACCAGGACCGTTTGAACAACGCTTTTCGTTTCCCCGTCCCCCCCTCCCCAGAGGCTCTACATGAAATTTGGTTACTATCGGCCTAGCGGTTTCAGAGCAGAAGTCGTTTGAAAATGTTGTCGGACGGACGGACGACGGAGCCTTACCATCCTATAAGCTCTCCCGGAGCCGCTGGCTCAGGTGAGCTAAAGAAAGATATTTTATTTGAATAATGGCGATATCATATACTTAAGGACAAAGGTTCTGAACGGATGTTAATTTAAAATCCGTGCAGAACTTTTGTCCTTACGTATGGTTAATTCATGCTAATTACTCACACTAGTCTGACGATCATAATAGGCAACGATGACAACGTACATGAATTAATATAAACATTGCTACTATCTCCTCAGTAGAATGATTTGTTTATGAACTTTAGATTCGCGGACATCCATCTTGCAGTTCTAAAACTGGGAATCAAACGGTGTACTGAATTGATATGCGTATTCATGACATACTTAAATCAATTTTCGGGTCATAACGAGCATGGGAACCAATAGGTGCAACATATTTTTGCAGTGCCTTTATACCAGTGGGAATTCAGTTGATAATCTGATCCGATTTACAGGTCAAAAATAGAAACATGACATTAAGTTAAATGCGAAAACTGCGAGAACATCAGTTTTTATAGATATAACTTATCTATGGCTAGTGAGTTGCCTTTGTTGCCTGTTATGACTGTCGGACCTGTGTGATACTTGTAACGTTGCTTGCTGTGATGTCATGATGAACAACCTTTAAATGAACTTCAGTGATCAAAACAAGCATTTGTTTTCAATTCCATATGACAACTGATTCAGTCTGATGCGTGTGCAGGCCAAAATGTCTTCCAGGATAGAATTATTTCTTTTATCATCATGATCATTTTCGTGCCTGCAGGCAAACGCGAATATTGTCAAATAGACCCTTTCAATATGAGACTGCGATTTACTGAGGACAGTCAGCTACCAGTGAAACAGACCCAAGAAAAAGTTCAGCTTCCTAATGCACTTAATTTCCGTCGACGCTTTTGATTTTTTGACGTGCTGTGAATGTATGTATCATAATCATTCAAGTCAGAAGTTTTTGCCTTTTGTCCAAAGTCTTTGTTGAAGTACTAGGCCGTTGCCGTTTTAGATGAGATGCGTGAACGTTGAAACACAAATAAGGGACTTGCAATGTACAATGCTGAGACCAGTTGTTCAAAACTAACAACGTCGTTAGCTTACGAAACGTTTAATTTTCAAAAGTATTCACGGAGGTAATGCCAATTTGGCAGCCTGTGCTTTCGACCGAGTCTGTACTATACAAAGTGGCTTTCGACCGAGAATACGATCGTAAACATTACCAATAACGGTAAATGATACTACTGTTAATGACTATCGATCGAGCTGATACTGCTGTTCATTGTCTCGGTCGACAACCACTTTTGCACGTATGGTAATTTACTGACTCGGTCGAAAGCACAGGTAGGCAGATTGGTATTACCACCATGGTCTGGTACGTAATAAGACTATCATTTTTGCTGAAAAAATGTGAGGAGCTTTTGCAGTGCAAAAGCTCCTATTATTTTATCAGCAAAAATATTAGCACACTTGATTTTATGTGTACTATTTGCCTCAATGAATCCCTGACTAACGACTCCGTTAAGCTAACGATCCTTTGAACAACTGAGCCCTGAATGACAAAAAATGACTGTGACGCGGAGGAATACGCAGTTGTCACTCAGCTATACCGAGGAATTTCAACATGTTTCTTGTTGATGACTCGTTGTCGTCCACACCTCCATTTGAAAACGCCACAGTTGCTGAAAATATAAAGAAATGTTTGAGCACCCAGAAGTAGTATGACTACACACCCGTGTTTTCCGCCATTTTTGAAAAAGGAAACAACTTTAGTGACTTTCTGTTTGCTTCATTTAAGGACGAAGTCCTTACACAATCGGATCAACTTTTAAAGGAAAGAACTGGTTCATGAAGAAACCAAATTCTTTCAATTAATAGTTGATCCCTATTGAAAAGTGTGGCTAAATGACAAGATCCGGCCTCGATCAACTAAAATATACATGTATATAGCTGTATGTCGGATCCATCATTCAGTTTAATGCCTAACCCACCGGCGTCCAGTTAAAAGGGAAAGCAAAGGTATTAACTACAAAGCATACAGGCTGCTGCATAACATTGTTTTTCGTGAAATGCCGTTTGTTATTTGTTTCAGATTCGATAAATGAACGAAGAGCAGGTTGAGTATAACATCTACTCACTAGCGCAGCGTCATACAATGCATGATTTCTATCGTAGAATTTATTAAACTCAGTATGAGAACGCGTAATACTGAAATAGGTAGAGAGCTAAAAACCGACACGCACTTTCTTTTTATTAATAATAATGGAAATAATTCCAATGCGATGGATAACATTGCATACTTCCATAGTACCTTGCATAAATTAGGCACTGCAGGAAATATGTGTGAAAAACTCTGAATGTGTACGAATCCTTTTGCAGTGCAGGCGTGGTAGTGATAGGTTGGAGCTTCAGTGAAACTTCTGGCACTGGTATCTGGTAGGGCAAGGAGACTTGCGGTGCTTTAAGGGAGTGTGATACGCTGGTGATTTTATTTCACTGTTTTAACTCTCTCTATCGGGAAACAGAAGGAAATCAGTCCCAAAGGACTTTTAAAACTAAAGCGATTTGTCAATCCCACATGTACCTGGCCGTTGCATACACAATAGACAATATACAAAGACAAAAAAAGTATTGCAATGAAAGACAAATTTTCTCTCTTCTCGACCAACTACCATAGAGACCATCAAAACGTCTATTACTTTCACAAGGTTTCGTTATTATCTGTTTGATGAGAGCAATTAAACTTCGCGACAGTCCTGATCAGTTCCAACCATATACGGCTTCTTTCATTTACATATTCCTGCAATAAACCAGTAATTCATTTTGTCAATTATGTTTCGAAATAACGTTAAAAAGCTTCATTTTACAACATGGAAATCAAAATATTGTACATTATTTCGTGGCAAAAGGGTTTAAATTGCATCATATATGATTAATTTAAACGTTCCCAAAAATTAGCTTCAGAAAGTAATATTGCTGAAAAAAAGTTTGGGTAAAACGTTTCATGCCCTTTCTTATGTCACCATTACATATTATGTGCAATTAAGTCATACTGCGTGAGTGTTCTGAGCCCATACATACTGGACACCTTTGGAAAGAAATACGAAAATAACCCATTTGTTTATTTCCAAAGTTCTAGTTCATTTGGAGCTATGGTGCACATGACCGATAATTGGATTTTCAGTAGTTTCCTACAAACAATTTATTCAGTTATGGTAAAATTAACACTTAAAGCGCCAGAGACGAAAATACTAAATTTGCAAACAGTGTAGACCCTGATGAGGCGGCTCATTATGAACCGCCTTATCTAGATCTACACTGTTTGCTCTCTAGTCTTTGAATTTTCATCATAATAAAAATATTTTTGAAATTTTGAAGACATAAATTTTGTCGTCTGCTTTTTTACATTATCAATGTAGAGCTCTCTGTTAACCCAATTAAGTGATGCGGGCGTCAGTGTTGTTTAAAAGTCAATAATTACATTGTATCACGCGCTTCAGAGTGACAGCTCATCTCACTAACTAGCACGTGAAATCTACAACATTCCATGTAGTAAACATTGAGTGACAGCTCGCTACGCCTACTTGCACGCGAAATCTACAGCAGGAGGTGGAATTTACTGGTAGGCAGTGACAATGCGGCTGTTCCAAACTATTGCTAAATTCGGCCGGTAATGTTTTTTTAAAAAATCTTTATATATGTATTTCTTAATTTTGTTTATCTTTTTATTGATCAAAAGCATCGTTTAATAATATAAATATAAGGAATGAATGTTATTTTTTAAACGTTTACTGAAGTATAAACTACATCGGATCACGAGCAAAGTTTACGTAAACCCCTTCGGGGTTCACTTACTTTGCTCGTGACCCGATGTAGTTTATACTTCAGTAAACATTAAAAAAATAACATTCATTCCTTAAATAAACCTCTGATCTTAAATTGCCTTTAGTAATATACAGTTGATATAATTATAACTATTTTAATCTGATGATACGACCTTAATATGTAATGTCCTTACAAAAAGTACGGGAGGGGCCGGGGGGGGGGGGAGGGGGCTTGTGGAGGGGAGGGGGGGTGAGTCAAGAGAAGTCGTCGAACTGGGTATTCAGCCAAACGTAACACATACCTAGACACGAAATATCGTATCAAGCTTACTTGCTGCAACATTATCTGTTTGGTACTCAAGACATTCTGACATTCTAAATTGACAACCTTCAGGTAAAAATGGAAAAGCAAGCTTTTGATTTTATGACATTAATAAAGTTCCTCGCAAAAGAGGGACAAAACCTGCAACTGGCTTGGGTATACGGCGATAGTAGTCCTGCCTTTTCAACAGTAGCAAAATGGTCGGCTGAATTTAAACGTGAAACCAGCTGTCTTGATGATGATGAACTCAAGGTTGCCACATAGGCATGCCTTGGGGACCAAATCGAAGACTTTTTTTTTAAAGGTAAGACGTTGTTTCAACAGTGTGTTTCCACATGATAGTGTAGCAGGCTTTACCCATTTGTGCCTAGAGATTCTTCTTTCTTTATGAAATGGATGAGTCCATTTGTAAATTAAGGGGTGTGTGGTTTAGTTTACCTATACCATTTTTATTTTATTTTAAGGACAAATACCCATACAAATTATGCAGACCCTGATCAGATGCCACATCTTCCTGCGTATGATCTTTGTCAAAATTATTTGCTAATGTCCCTATATCAAAGAATACAAACCTCCAGCCCATCCCTCGCCTCTTCTTTAGCAGTAAGTCATCCAGTAACAGCTCATCACGCCCAAAATCTTCACCGGGGCTCAGGAGACCTTTCAAATGACAAAAAGAAAGCCAAAATTATAGACACAGGAATATAATTCAAACACCTTCAGGTCGGTTTTGCTTGCAACTAACACAATAGTCTTTGTTCAGCGTTTATTAGCAACTCGGTCATAAAGTTTCTCCCTGGTGTCCATGATATCTGGTTGGGTAGGGTTATGTTGATAAGTTTCCACAATTACATAAAATATATTAATCTACAAGTACGCACTTTTCGTGCTGTGCGATTGCATTACAAGTTCTTAAAACTTTAGTTACGGCCACTTTCTTTCTAGATCTATATTTTTTAAAGCCCCTATTCTCATCACCTTCTTTTGGGTTATACTTAGGAGAATTTCGATACGTTTCCTTTTAATGCGCTGTCTGCCATCTTAGATCTTTTTATGATAGATTGTTATGCAGTTGTATGTTGCATCAAGATGTAAGATATGTGTTAGTATTAATATTTTTCTGTGACAAATATTGTGTTTGTAGACTTATCTATGTACATCTCACATATTGATGAGTAGTCTCGCAAGAGTAATTGACACAAATTGCTAGTATGGCAAAAAAGTGCTTTTAGCATGGTACTTATCTCTGCTGCATCATGGGAAGACTGGCCTTACCGTATTTCTTTAGTTATAAGATGGAGGTTTTCCCTTCCAAAATAATCCCAAAATCTAGATCCGTCTTACAAGACGGATCTAGACTTTCGTGATTGTTTTGGAAGGGAAAAACCCTTTCCTAGCAGAAATTCGTAGGTCTGGTTTAATTGTAAAGGATCATTCTAGGAAAGTGAAAACCCATTTTATGACCAAATAAATACGTAGTGCCCAGGCAAGCTTTGTCCATATTGGCATCGACACAGGCGAAGTCATATAAAGTAAAAAGATAAGAACACACACTGTGCACTCAGATAAATAGGCGTAGCATATTTTTACTGAGATGCACGTGCCCTGAACAGTCTGTCCAATGTAGGCTGCCCATGCTGGACGGGGCTTGCTCAGTTTTCATTTATTAGACGGTTAGATTTTTTCGAGAGCTCGTTTGTATGGTCTTACGTAACTGAAGTGGCCATGAGACTGACCAAAGCCTAGCACATTTGCTTGTTAGACAAAACCGCCTTCATATATTTATCATTAATTAACAAGAGAAAAAATGTGGCAAGCCCCCAACCCCTCAGCAGACGGCTGCTAGGCCACACCAAATAATGCACAAAAAGCAAATACTAATAGAATAAATTCTGAAGAAAGATCCTCTTAAATAAAAATCGTATACATAAAAATAAAATAAAACAAAAGTAAAAAAGCATCATAAACCGTAAATAGCAGACTCAAGGTTAACCGAATCTGTTCATGTGCAGTAATAAAATGCTGTAAAATGCCCACCTGGGACCCAGCCTCAGCGAAAATATATTTTCAGGCTGACTTAGAATGAGCGCAATGATCCCAAACGACAAGAATGTATATGATATGCAAAGAAAATAAATAGGCAATGACCAGGCATTAATGCAATCAAATCCCATATCCCGTCCTGAAAACCAAAAGGGAAAGAAGCACACGCACAAATTGACGAAAGTTCACGAAAGAAACGCACGTTAAACCGAATTAATAGCTCTTTACCGAACCGGTAAAGTATTCGGCTACCTTAACTAAAAACAGCAGCCACATCTATCTTTACCAAATATTCTATTTTAAATTACAATACAAAACCAAGCTGAAATAAGAAACTGTACTCATAGTCCAGGAGCCCAGGAGAAAAAAAGAGGTTCGCTCTCCTTTAATAGTAGAGTTTGGCAACCCTGTGCATTAAAATATACATTTATTTACCATAGATTTTGGCCCGGAGACATTTCGAGAAACGCCCAGGAGACTCAAAAATGACCATCTGCTCACCTGAGTAATTTCTACAGAGGATAGGCCTATCTCTTCTGTTGTGCTTCTTCCGACACTGAAGCCAGCCTTTTGTTCAGCGATAATCTCTTTAACTTGGGATTTGAGCTTGTTAAAGATGACTTTCAGCATGACTTTATTTTGAGGCTGATGGTTCTGTAGTTCTAACAGAGTTTGCCCTCTTGAGGGAGCATAGTTACCAGCGACGGAGTCATTGGGGTCGGCCATTCTTCTGTTCTTCAGAACTTTTTGTAGACCTTTCATGGTCTTCCTGCCTGCTTGAACAAGTTATACTGAAATATAATCAACCCCGGCAGACTTTTCCTTTTTTCAGTGCAGCTACTACAATCTAAGCTGCCTCGCGAAGGATCGGTTGTAGATTTTTTCTGAGTGCCAAGTGCAGTCCAGAACTGTATTGTCACCATGTCACATGGTTGTATAGCTCTGAGCAATATTCTGTCCATCTGCTGAGAATTTGGTGCTCTTTCAGACATGTTCCAGACGAGTCCTGGATATTTGTTGATCTACCCTGTTTCCCTGAAGTTAGATCTTTCACCATCTGTTACGCTGATATTTTTGTTCAGGCAAGTTTCAATCTCCTCGAACTGTCCTCCTTTGCTTTCTTCAGGGTCTTTTGAACACTCTTGCCGGCTGTCTTGTATTCTTTCACTCGTTCTGTTTCATGCCGGCTCTTCTTCGAATCTCTCCTTCATCACAGAGAGATCAAGAACGCCTCTGGTGACCCAGGGCGTTGTCCTTTGACATTCCTTACTAAGTATCTGACTGGCTGTGTCAGTCAATGTTGTATTGTAGTTTGTTATCATGCTATCTATGTCTGTCATCATCCCTCAGACTGATGAATGGTGCAAATTTCCCGCCTATTGTTACTTGGAACGTGCATGTCCACATCTGGGCTTTTCAACTTCTCACGGTGAAACCTCAGTCTTGGCTTGGTTGTCTTTCTGGTCTCCTTCAGACGAACTTGAGAGGTAATCATCAACAGGTAATGTACACTTCATATGTCTGTGCTGAAAAAGCTCCTTGTCCTCCTCGTTGGAACCGCTTCCTCACCAAGATGTAGTTTATCTGGTCTTAATGCTTCCAGTCTCGGCTGTGCTATGTCCACCTTGTGGATGGTTTGTGAGGCCCAGGTTTTTGTTAGTACAGATTGTTAAAGATGCTAATTTAGGAGTCTGAGACCCCGCTTATTTGTCTCGGCATTGCAGTAGGGTCCTAATACGTCTCTCCAGACTGTTTGTGATTCCCTTCCACTTGCCATTCCAATCACATTGTACAACCAGAATGTCCTTCGTAATTTACTGGAGTTACTGGTAGAAATGGTCTACCTTCTTGTCATCTTGCTCAGATCTTTATGATTGTGTTATGACATTGAAAGGAGCTGCTCGCAAACGGAGAGTCTGCTGCAGACTGGTTGGCAAACCTTGTGTCTATCATCCGTTGACAATTCACCAAAGTTCTCAATGAATATCTCAGAGCTCCAGTATGTTCCAGAAGTACCTGTTCATTTTGTGGATCAGCTCTTCAAGTTTCCCGGATGGCCTCAGAGCCCTCACATACCAGTTTTCTACTGAGATGTTCTCCTTACCTCTCATTTTCTCGATCTTAGTCACATCAGTCGCACACTTATCAACTACATGTACTTACTAACGACAAACGGTAGGCGTGATCATTCTTAAGCTGGGCCCCGACAGACCCAGTATTTAAGTATCATTTGGGGGCCGGGCCGCGTAGCGCAGTCGGTAGCGCGTCTGACTTTTAAGCCATAGGTCCCGGGTTTGATACCCGATCCGGCCACTTACTTTCATTTCCCCTTCCGCTGATGCAAGAAGGGCAGTTGTCAGTTACTGGTGAAAGTAAGTGCACTTAAACTGGTCTAAGCCTGCCCAGGAACATGGCCATAGCTGTTTACCGTGGACGTTAAACAATAACACAACAACAAAAAGTACCCTAGGGTCTGCCTTCCAAAATGTTACTTGGGCAAAAGTCAACCTGATGGAGACCATACTTCTTCAGGCTGATTATGTTGACCACAACCGAATTCCAAGAAAATTATATGGCTCGCCTTGGTCATGAGCACGTGTCGGTTGGCTAAAAGTATTATTCCACGCCGGGAGTTGACCTCTTCTAGGAGGACGTTCACTCTTTGATGTTGAGTCTACACCAACCCAAATTGACCCCTAGGCTTGGGAGACCTATGGAGGTGGAAGTGGCTTCTTGGATTCTCCAAGTAAGCCACTAAATATAATACAACATACGGAAAGGGCCAAGCTGATTAGGCCTATCATAATCAAGAGTGATCTCTGAAATCTAGATGTTGTACCAAGCTGAGCAAGACTCGCTCGGGTCTTGCAGCTAACACACGACTGTTGAACTCATGTTGGTGCTCTATACTGGCCGTTGACTTCTTCTAGGAAGTCTTCAACCCAGTGATGCTGTTTTCACAGGTGTTCTTTAGCACGTTTTGTCCACAGACTTAGCAATGAATTCCTAGGTGGACTGCCAACCAAGGCTAACGATTGCACCTACCCTTCTACATGTAGTTCTTATTACCCTCCCAGGCTGATGAGATCCATCTGCCCACATGCAACCGTTAGTTTTGGACAACATGATACCATGACGATTAGGTTATACTATGCACTTATACACTTTTAAGTTCGAAAAAGCCCTGATCCACAAGTTTTTGAAATGAAATTTTATCTTTATACAGCATAATCGAATCATATTGTACATTTTGTATAAATTGTATTTTACATATAAATATGTCCATATAAAACGTACATAAATATGTAACATATATAAATCAGTAGCACATATCAATATGTATATATTCTCCTTTAAAAAGCTTCCACTTTGTAAGGGAACTTTATAAAATGTCTATTTACTACATTATTTTGATACAGATTATACAGGGTTGCGGCTTAATGAAGGGTAGCCTTTTTCTTCAGGGTTTATATAAAATTAATATTTATGACTGACATGTGTAGCAAATTTGCATCAAATTGGACGTTTATATATTTATTTAAACATTTCAGTGTTCATCAACAAAATTCCAACCAAAATGCTTTATTCCATGTCAATGAGGGACAGTTGTAGTTTAAATTTAAATAGTTTGGATTAAGAGAATTTTGCATTCATATATCTCATTTTACCGTGGCACGCCCGTTATCTCGAACAAAATGCTATGCACTTAAAAACTGTCACAGGCTATATGCAAAACCTCCATACTTAAATAAAATCAAAATCTTTTAGAAGTGATTCAGAACATAACATTTTTAAAGGGTGGGGTCAAAATTACGAAAATTATACTACTGGTAATTATCCCTTCGTGGGGCCCCTTTGGTGACATTTACATCACCTTGGTAGGTCTTATTTATTAGAACACATTTGTGGCAACATATATATGGGTGTAATTTAATACAAAATTAAGACAACCGTTTTTTTTTTCGAAATTTAAAAAAATCAGAGAAAATAGTCATTTTTTGTCATTTTTACAAATTCACCCCTCTAGCGCCCCAGAGGGATTTCTCAGAATGTCTCCGGGCTTTATCATGTCCAGAGGGGTACAGGCTATAACATCGACATGGTTGCCAAACTCTACTCTTTAGGGAGAGCGAAAGTGTTATCTAGCGTAGCTACAGATTTCGGGCCTAGCACTATCAGAAATGTCATTTGGGGAGATAAAACATCGGTTCCTGATCATTTAGGGGAAACTTGTACTCTGAAATGTAATTTGGGGAGGTAAAACGGCGGTTCCTTATCAGTTAATGGATAAATGTACTCAAAATTGTCATTTGGAGAGATAATCGTCGGGTTCTTATCATTTGGGGAATAAGTGTGTTCAGTTGCTTTTGATCACAGCTCCGCTGACGCGTCGCCGTAAAGCAAAATTTGCGACCATAAAACCGACGATCCCCCGCCACTTTTCCCAAAATTGATAATATACCCATTCTAATGGACTTTTTTGGCTTGCCGCTTCGGCAGGTTATAACTTCCTGTCATGCGCACTCCAGCGGAAGACGCTGATTTGTTCCCAGCTTCGAGAATGGTTCATAATTGCAAGTGGAGAACCAATATATGGAGAGCGTGTACGGGGCGCAACTTCGTTTGACTGTTTCTTTTACCTAAGCACCGAAACATAACGACACGCCACAATCTGGCACACCAAATAATCGAACATGTCTAGCATCTTTTGCCTTACTGAAAACATGAGTTATTATTATTGTTTTATTTATTTATCCGGTGTGTTTGAATATTTCTTGATTGTCCACTGTCAAATAAGGTCAAATAACGACATGCGCAATTCGCGGGCATTATGTAAAATATGGACTGGACTTGGACTCTGGACTTTTGACTCTGGAGTTTGTAAACTTGGACTGAAATATTTCAACAATAGTTGTTATGCCTGTACAAACAGTGTAGAGTGTATATCCAAATTAGACTACTGGTTGGAACAGTCTGATCAGGGTCTGTGCCAACAGCCTTATTTAAAAGCATTTACTGGTTTTACAGACAAGGTGTTTGATCGTATTTACTAGATACTATTTCTTATTTTTTCATAAGCGTACATTGAAATTCAGTTTCTTATTTTTCCATACACGTACAATGTTATTCAGTTTATGGTAGACGAATAGTGAATAAAAATATTGGTGGGGCATTCATTTCATTATACCAGCTGAATGACCCAAAGGGCTATAAAACATTTGAATAAGAAAAGAACATTTTTCACCGTTTTGTTTTCCTAAAAAACAAACTTTTGTATTTATACATACTTTTTTTACACATTTTCCATTAAAATTCATGTCTCTAGCACATGGATTCACTTTCATTTGTGCAAATCATATAATCTTTAATATAAGGTATTTGAAACAAACTGGTAAGAAAAATTGCAATTATCTTGATAAGTATATTTTTACATTTTTAAAAAAATGCAAGAAAATTGAATTTCATGAAAAACGACATGAAAAATATATTCAATCGATGGGGCATGCTTGTGTATATTGTTTTAGTAAAACTTACATTGTATGATACAGAATAAAACAAAAAACAAACATTTCACCGTTTTGTTTCCTAGAAAAACAATGTTTAAGTTCAAAAATACCCCCCAAAAAGACTGCCCAAATACTGCACCTGCTGCAAGCACAGCCGGTCCTTGCCCTGTTATTTATTTTCCTGTTGTTCCGGGTCTACCATAGAGTAATGCCTCAAAAATGCGAAGATGGAATTGAAATTGTAAAGACCTTTATCATTCTGGTTCCTAAGGAACAGTCTGATCACGGTTTCCACTGTTTGTACCGACGTATCTGCCCCAAAATTTAGGATCTTTATGGTAGACATTGTAAGTGTGTATATATTCCATAGTTGATTGATTTCACCATGAACAATAACTCTGTTATGTGTTTTAACAAGTCAATACAGAGTTATTGTTTATCTAAATACCTTCATGTAAGAGTCTTATTGAAAAAAATTCAATTCAGGAAACACAACATGTGTGGGAAAATATCAGTATCTTACAGTTGCCATCAAATCATCCTTTTCTAGGCCTATGCAATTTTAACAGTTACCTTCTGTAACCTTAGAGGGTCAAGGCAGCGTAGCGCAATCGGTAGCGCGTTTTGACTCAAGAGCCAGAGGTCCCGGGTTCGATACTCGGTCCGGCCACATACTTTCGTTTTTCCTTTCGCTGATTCTAGAAGGGCAGTAGTCAGTTACTGGTGAAAGTATTTGCACTTAGTACTGGTTAACCGCTTAGGAGGTCTAAGCCTGCCCAGGAATAGTGTGGTTAGGGTAACAGACCGTCCCGACATGACCATAGCTGTTTATCGTGGACAATAAAACAACAACAAAATAATAATCACTAAAGTATAGAAGACTTCTTTTTTCTTTTGTATTAAATCCCTATATAATGACAAAATAGGTGATGACCAAGGACAACACGCTAGATTCTGAAAACAAACATCCTGCGGAAGCAACAAAATTACATTGACTTGTAATCATTACCAATTACCAGTTATACTATATACCGCAGACTTGCTGGGCCGCATAGTGCAGTCGGTGGTGCGTCTAACTAAAAACAGAGGTCCCGGGTTCGATATTCAGTCCGGCCACTTACTCTCGTTTCCGCTTCCGCTGAGTCAAGAAGGACAGCTGTCAGTTACTGGCGAAAGTTAGTGCACTTAGTAATAGTTGAGCGCTTAGGATGGCTAAGCCTTCCCAGGAATATTGTAGTTAAATTAACTGACCGTCCTTGTAGCTGTTTACCGTGCACGTAAAACAATAACACAACAACAACATACCACAGGCTTAACCAGTACTTATAACTGAACTCAGTGATGACAATACATGTATACTAAAAAGAATAAGCTGAATATTGCAGACGATCTATGGCAACTGTTTGGGAAGGAACTATCATTTTCATTGTAACCTCCTCTGGATCTATGACGAAACATAGAACGACAAAACATAGAAAAGCCAGAACATAGAAAAGACAATACATAGAAAGACTAAACATAGAAAGAAAAGATCGAAAAAAGATCGAAATAACATCGAAATAACATCGAAAAATTCAGAAACATTGAAAATTTTATTTACAACCATTTTACGACAACAATTTTTTTTTAATTTCGTAAACATATCTCCAGCCAAATAGTTGGAGGAAATGGAGGTTCTCTCCATGTCAGACGCAAAGGGTGCAATGCATCAGTTCCCGTATCAGCACTGGAATACTGTTCAATATATGTCCATTCAAAGTACAGCGCAGACATAGAACGGCAAAGTCTTCCGCTTCATGTGGCAGAAGTGGTTTGATTTCCTGGAAGGCCTGACGGACAGTATCGGGTGGTAGGAACGCAAGTGCCGTGAGCATGCGTACCTTCAAGCTGAAATCAAGGTCGTCAACGTACTTAGTTCGAAGGCCGAGTGACGCATAGCATTGCCGAGCGGTCAAGTTATTATTGTTTTCACACTTATTGTTCTATTATTGGTCGTTCTATTATTTGTCGATCTATTAAATGTCCCATCTATGTTTTAACTTATCTATTAAGTGTCGCTTCTCTCTTTTGTCTTTCTATGTTTCGTCGTATACCACCTCCTCTCAGTGGTAGTCAGCTTTAAAATGTGCTCCAAAAGAAACAATGAGACGAACAGTCATTAATTTTGTTTCCCCTTTTAATAATAGCCATTGTTGCGGACGGTAAGATTTTTTTCTACCAATCTGTCACAAATGAGGCTAGTAGGACGAACTACTTCCACTATTTACTTCTCATATCAGCAGTCATGAACCATATATCATCTTATGTGTAAGGGGCTTGTAAAAGAACTTTTCCAATGTAAGATGTATTTTTTCAACATCAACACTTGATAATCTAATAATGAACATAACTTAATCTTAACCGAACGGCTCAGGGAATATAGCAATCAAATTCCCGTCCATCTGTCTCTGTCCGTATGTTAGTACGCCCATTAACATTTTGTTGTCCACTCTGTAACTTGAATACCCTTTGGACTATTTTCATTACACTTCACCAGTTATGTGTAGTCCATTTGCTCCAAAGTACAAACACAGTTCTGCTTAGTTCACAAAAAAAAAACAGGACGAAACTCCAAGTAAATCTTCTAATGTCCTAAAATTTCTTATATAACAATACATAACAGAATACGAAAATCCTTATTTCTAAATGCTTTTATGAAATATTTTTTAATAGCAGTAATACAAAAATTGACCTTTTTACTGAAGGTAATCATATGATTGTCAGAACAACCAGAATGTAGCGTAACCTCATTGTTACTACAGTTGTGGACGTTTTTAAATGAGGAAAGTGTCTCCAAGTAAGATACCATCTCCCAAGACTACAAACCATAAACCACAAAATACCACAAACATTGAACTACATGAGCGCTAACTTGGCAAGCCTTTCCTTTTAAAAGGAAACGTTATCAAATTTTCATTTTTGACTGTTTACTACATACTAGTCGAGGCAAGCACGTACCAGATTGCTGTTAATGAGAAACGACGCTTCATATGGACGTCGGGTTTGCCACGGTATATCGCAGGATACCGTCGCAAAGTTTTGACGTTTCCAACCAGACGTCGCGTTACATACGTGTGTGAGGTAGAACATATTTTCATCTGCTTTTCAAATCTCAGAATCAGCAAATATCACTCTTGACTGACACATAAAGCAAGATCACACCACAAAAATAAGATCACGTCATTTGAGAGAGAGAAAGAGAGAGAGAGGGAGAGAGAGAGAGAGTGAGATGGTTTCCCTGAAGAGAGAGAGAGAGAGAGAGAGAGAGAGAGAGAGAGAGAGAAACAGAGGTTTACCTGAGGTAGTCCCAGAGCCCGTGGTAGGTTTATTCATGTGATCGAGGCCAAAAGGTTTACAGGCGTTTTCTTATGTAAAAAGTGTGCTGAATTCAAAAATTAAAGTCTTAAAAAAATTGGTTGATGCACAAAGTCGGTATACTCAAAAGATTACACATGGGGTGCTAAAAATCTCGAAAGAGCGTCAAAATAGGAGCACCCTTATATTTAGTAATATTTTCCGCCTTCTGCATGCACTGGAATATAAATTTTGATATTAAGCAACACTTAATAGATGTTAAAAAAGATCAAATAACAATTTCTACATTTCTTTGCCATTTTATGGAAAGCTCTACTTTCAAAATGAAACACATTGAAAAAAGCCACGAAAACTGGTGATTCAACTCATAGGTAGATAAAAAATATTGATAAAACACCACCGAAAGTAGCAGTAATTATACCCCCGGCACAATAAGTATGCCGAGGGATAAATTGTTTTTGCCTTTCCATCTGTTCATCTGTCTGTCCATCCGTCTGTCTGTCCATTTGCCCGTCAGTCCTTCCGTCCGTTAGTTAACATTTGACTTAAAGTTTTGCGTTAAGTGTATTTTCTTTGCTTTGTTTTCCTGCAAGTCTTCACGGGAACGCGTTCATATGTACTAAGTGTTACCACAGGGTGGATGTAGATTAGCTTGCATCATCTGGAAGCTGCGGCTAGCCTAAGGTCAAGGTCACAGACTTGGGAAACAATAATTACTTTAAAGTTTGTGTTAAGTTTTTTGCTCAGTTTTCTTGAAAGATTTATACTGGAACTGGTTCATATGTGTCTATTGTTACTACAAATAGATACTGATCAGTTTGTTTCATCTGCATACTGCTGCTGGCCAAAGGTCACAGCTTTAGGACTTTGTTTGTAAGTTGCGTTAAAGTTTGTTAAAGTTTGCATTTAGACTGATGATTTTGCTTTTGCACTGTTTTCCTGCTAGTCTTTACTGGAACTGAATGAATGAATGAGTACGTGTTAAGTGTTACTACAGGATAGATACTGATCAATTTGTGTCACCTAAATGCTACAGCTGACCTAATATCAAGGTCACAGACTTTGAAAGTTATATACATATAAAACATATCTGTAAAGTTAGTTAGTACTTCTGTTGCGGTTCCTTGATGTTATATTGTGCTGTGTCTGCTTGTCTCTGGCGGTTTGGTCACCCATATTGCTGCCCAATCCGCTTCTGTTTTGTTTTGTTTTGTAACTAAAATAAAAAATAAGTGAAAATAGACGTTGATGCTGTTATTGGGGTAGCTGAATGACCATCTGTTTGGAAAAGAGCTGCGCGTTCGATTTACTGTGTGTGTCTTTCGTAAACTTGTGTCATTATCTGTGTGTATGTGCTTCTTTCCCCATTGGTTTTGAGAGCGGAATGTGGGATTTGATTGTATTAATTCCTGATCATTGCCCATCGTTTTACTTTAAAGAGTGTATTCTTTTGCTTATTGCCAAATCTTGGGATGGAACCTTTCGATATTTGACTGGGTCTGTTGCTGTGTAAGATTGAATGTCTGCCTGTCTGTTTCTTACATTGTACATTAATGTATTATCTAAAGTTTATTTTCTAAAGGCAGTGGCCCTGGTCGGAGGTATACGTGAGCCCCTGCTTATTGCACTAAGGGGCTTTGAAAAACATTTCTAGCCACAAATCATTCGAAATAGTTTTCTTTGGACTTTGCTTCAGACATTTGGGGAAGAATGAGCTCCAAACAAGATAAAGTCTGACACATTGGCGATGTGGCAACCTCTGTACTTTTATATTGTTCGTCCATTCCATATATTCTTTAAAAGTCTTTTTAAATACGTTTCAAATACATTATTACTGTTTTCATTCTTTATTTCAGGTAAAATGGTGGAGACAGTCGTACAGAAAGGAGTAAAATCAGTTGAAAATGAGCTAAATTGGGCCTTGCCAACCGAACTCAAAAGAACAGCAAAGGGTTTCGAAGTGAGCCTGTGCATATGGTCAGTCTCAGATGGACGTTTGGTCTGTTGACATACACTATGGGCCTTTACAAAACTTCGGCCAAAGACACAGATTCCTGATTCCTGTGAAGGGCCGCGCATGCGCATTTAAATATCTACCTGATGGTTTGTGTAAAGATACTTGTGCCCTTGGCGAAGTCCGTATACATGGTAATATCGTTCCTCTTTCTTCTTTTCAGGTAGAAGATGGAAACAACTGACGAGACAAGAGAACCATCAGTAAAGCGTGAATGTATTATGTATGGCGATTCTATACAGAAAAGAATTGCTCTAGATCTGATGGCCTCACCCAACAGCCAGGAATTGGAATGAACATTGCTTGGGATAATTACGGTGGAAGTATTTAAACATTGTCTGGGATCGGTACTCTTCATGATACTGTCGGTATATGTTACTAGAATGTTTGTTATCAGAATGTTTGCAAATCCAAGTGTCAGGTCCCTAAAAAAACCGAAAGACAGCATTTGATCCATCACTTAAAACAGAGCCTCCGCCATATTGAAAGAAACCTAAGATCAAGTCCTTTGATTTCGAATCAAGACTTCAGCTCAGCCTGAACATATTCTTCAGCTGGAAAGGCGAGACCAAACATGACCTGTATTGTGATCTTTGAATGATAGCACCCAAAAAGGGACTGTAAAAGGGACTATCTTCTGCTTCCGATTTCGTTTAGAATCGCCAATATAATACTTTCACGTTTCACTGTTACGTAGTTCATTTGTATGCTCAGTTGTTTCCATCTTCTTACTGAAATAAAAAAAGGAATGAAATTGTAGACGTCCTTGGATATCACCATATATACGGACTTCGCCGAGCGAACAAGGTTTTTTAACCATTAGGTGGCTATTTAAATGCGCATGCCATCCTTTTACAGCAATCAGGGATCTGTGTCTTTGGCCGAAGTTTTGTGGAGGCTCATAGTGTGTGTAAACAGACATCAAAGGTCCAGATGAGACTGAGAAGAGGCACACGCTCATTACAAAACCCCTCCCTATTCTTTTATGTTCACTTGGCAAAGCCCCATGAAATTCACATTCAACTGACGTTTCTCTTTCTGTACAACTGCCTCCCTTTTACCTGAAAAAAGAATGAAAACAGAAAGAAAAAATATATTTAAAATGACGGTATAAAGAATATGTGGGTGAACAATATAAAAGTACAGAGGTTGCTATATCGCCAATGTGTCAAACTTTATCTTGCTTCGAACATGTTCTTCCCTAAAAATAATTAAAATAAAGTCATACAATATCACGAACAATTTGTGATCAGAAGTCGTTTTTCCAGCCCAACTAGAGCAAGTGAGCAAGGGCTAAGGTATACCTCCGGCCAGAGCCTACGCATACAGAAAATAAGCTTTACATCATACATTAATGCAAAAACTGTTAACAAACAGACAAGCAGGCAATCAGTCATGTCCAGCAATAGACACAGTCACATTTCAAAAGGTTCCATTCCAAGATACACTCTTCAAAGAAAAACTTTTACAGAGATATTATATAAAGTTCGAAGTCTTTGACATTGACCTTAGGTCAGCAGCGGCATCAAGGAGACACAAACAGAGCAGTATGCTCCTTTACCCAGTTACCGGTGATCTTAACTGATTTATAAACTATGTTTATATATCAGTAATTAAGAAATAAATATTACCTTTCGTGAGTTAAAGAGGACTGACAGTTAGCCGAAGATTTGGACAGCTCAAAACCGAAACTTCATGTTTGCAAAATCGCGGCGACGTAAACAAAATTTGGCGTACTTCGGAAATCACCGGTAACTGGGTCTATGAGCATTTATATCCTGTAGTAACACTAAACACATATGTAACAGTTCCAGTAAAGACTTTCAGGAAAACAGAGCAAAAAAAGATTTAACGCATGCGTTAACGTAACTATTATATGAATTTCTAAGTCTGTGACCTTGAACTCAGGCCAAAAGCAGCACCCAAGTGATGCAAACTGATAAGTATCTATCCTGTAGTAACACTTAGCACATATGAACCAGTTCCAGTAAAAAAAAAAACTTTCAAGAAAACTGAGCAAAAGCAAAAACATAACGCAAATATAAACGTAACTGTTTTACAAATTTCTAAGTCTCTGACCTTGACCTTAGGGCTGTAGAACCTTCCAGGTGATGCAAGCTGATCAGTATCCTTCATGAAGTAACATTTAACACACATGAACAAGTTCCATGAATACTCTCAGGAAAACAGAGCAAAGATAAAACTTAATGCAAAACTTTAACGCAAATGTTAACTAACGGACGGAAGGACTGATGGACAAATGGACAAACAGATGGATGGATAGACAGAAGAACGGATGGAAAGGGAAAAATAATTTACCCCTCGACATTCTTATTGTGCCGGGGGTATAAGTACTGCTACTTTCGGTGGTGTTTTTATCAATATTTTATCTACCTATGAGTTGAATATTGAAATCACCAGTTTTCGTGGCTTTTTTCAATGTGTTTCATTTTGAAAGTAGAGCTTCCCATAAAATGGCAAAGAAAATGTGCAAATTGCTATCTGATCTTTTTTAATATCTATTTAGTATTGCTTGATATCAAAATTAATATTCCAGTGCATGCAGAAGGTGGAAAATATTATTAAATATAAGGGTACCCCCATTTTGACGCTCTTTCGAGATTTTTAGCACCCCATGTGTAATCTTTTGAGTATACCGACTTTGTGCATCAACCGATGTTTTTAAGACTTTGATTTTTGAATTCAGTACACTTTTTTACATAAGAAAACAACTTCAAACCTTTTGGCCCCGACCACATGAATAAACCTACCACGGGCTCTGGGACTAAGGAGAGAGAGATGGTTTACCTGAAGAGAGAAAGAGATAGAGAGATGGTTTACCTGAACCTGAGGAGAGAGAGAGAGAGAGAGAGAGAGAGAGAGAGAGAAAGAGAGAGAGATGGTTTACCTGAGGAGGGATATCCATGAGCAAGTTTGGGAATTACCAGTAATAGGACTGTCAACACCATAAGCAAGAAAGATTTCATCTGAAATTTACAAAAATACATCGTTACTCTGATTTGTCTCATTATATATAAACTCCATAGACTCCTCCGTTACGACTGGTGATGTTGGCGAGGGTTCAATTTGACAAGCTTTGGATAGTCATCGAAAATTCCGACAAATCTAAAATAGTCAAACCTGTCTTAAGAGGTCACCCAAGTTAAACACTAATACTGGCTGCTTAAGACAGATGGCCCCTTAAAACAAGTTCATTTGCACTGCTAAGGATGCTGGCTGCTTAAGACAGTTGATCCCTTAATAGAGGTGACCACATGAGCAGGTTTGGCTGTAGCTGAAATACTGTTATGGACCCTTGCTGTCTATACCATGTTTTACCATTTATTTGCTTTCAGTCTACTCATAGGGAGAGAACTGTCTAATGTTAAATCACTTGTGTCCGATCCCTTTGTTTGAATGTAATAAAAATTTATTCTTAACCTTCGCTCTTCCTCATCCATTTAAAGTGCATATATATAGTAAATCAATGGTGAAGTGATTTTCTTCATATCCGTATCTATTTGGTCTTGAGCAATTGCATTATCACGACGAATTTAGTGCCAATGTCCTTATTTGTCAACTTCTAAACAAAGTACAACTCAAGGGGAACTAATGAGCTGCTAATGAATAAAGTGGCAGAACACATAGTGCCAATTAGTGAGAGCATCCTCAAAGAACACCACACCAAATCTAATCTTGTCCCTATAGAAAGCTGTTGTTAAGCTAATTTTGAGTTTTTACTGTTTCATTAATTGAGTGAGCGTGGGAAACAAACATAGAAACTAGCGAAGTACACTTTAAGAGAGAGAGAGAGAGAGAGAGAGAGAATGAGAGAGAAAGAGACGCAGCACTTTTAAAAGTGGACGGTCCCACGCTTAAGCATCTTCTTTCAAGCCCATCATTTTATAGAAACAAAGCATTCTAAAAATGTATATCAGTATTTGTAGGATAATATACACTTCATCTTAATTGTCTACAGAATCTGTCTGGTCTTATATTTGTGGAGGTGTCAAGTAAAATAATAATTATTAATATGATTAATCTGTGCTGAAGTAATTACACTTTTCCACAGACTGCAGCTGATACATTCTGGCGAAAATGACACCTCCTAAGCAGTCTTAGGAGAGATTCGTTGGAAAATCTTTACAGAATGAACACACACAGATGGAAAAAAGAGCCTAAGTATAAAGTATAAATTAAAATCTTAAAAAGTTCATTTTAGTGGGGCGCCTGGCGTAATGAATGAGGTGTTCACCTTTAACAAAGGATCTTGTGTATATAACGTTGCCGAGCTTCTTGGCGTGAAACAAAAACGGAAAAATAAGGCCTACAGTAATAGTTTGCAATACAGCTAAAAATAAAATCTGTAAAATACAGGTTGCTGTAATAATGGAGTTCGATTTGCAGCCGAAATGAGTGTGTTTTATTTCAATATAAATGGTCCGGCTGCCGCGACAATAATCTGAACCGAAATTAAAAGATATATTATTTAGTTCGAGTTTCACTGCTTTGCGACGTATACATGTACTATTGTCATATTTTGCAAGGCACAAGGCGTTGTCATCACTCCCACGAAGTTTACAAATTACGTGGTGTATATTGTCTTTGATTTTAAAAACCACAGCCATAATAAAAAACCCAGCGGCTAAAGCAAAGGTACAAAAGGGAACTTGAATGAAAATCTCGTGGAAATAAAAGTCGGAAAATGTCATTAAAGAGCTCGCTTTTGTGCAACTCAGCGTGATTTAACCCTTTGATAAAGTCAAAGAGACAATACTCCCTCTGTAATGTTAACGTCACTTCTACTAATTACAAGTACATGAAAGGAACAGGCGTTTCCTATTCCTATATAGTATCAGTATAGAATAGGCAAAATGGCTTGAAACTCAACCTTTTATTATTAAGACTAGCCTCAGGGGCCGTATTCACAAAGCCACTTAAGTGGTTGCTATGCTGTTGCTACGGCTAAATATCTATAAAGGAGATTCCCTACAACTATGAAATTTGCTCTGGAGGAACAGTCTTAGTCTTTGTAGACTGTTCCTCCAGAGCAAATTTCATAGTTGTAGGGAATCTCCTTCAAAGAAATTTAGCCTTAGCAACAGCATAGCAACCACTTAAGTCGTTTTATGAATACGGCCCCTGGTCTTGCGCGTCTGGTCAGCTTTATTTGTTGTTGTTGATGGCAGACTGGACTATCATTTGCAGTTTACATCTCCGCACATCACCATCACCAGTCTACTATTTTCAAGATCATCCTATAGGGTAAAGTCGGGTAAATTCGGACAGCGGGTAAATTTGGACAGTGACATTGTTTCCTTTATATGTCAGTTGTTTGGAATCAAAACAAAATGAGCCGGGCAAAAAGTGAAAATCCTGATGAGAGGGCTCATTATGAGTCATCTCATCTAGATTTTCACTGTTTGCAATGGATGTCCGAATTTATCCGCTGTCCGAAGTTACTCGACTCTACCCTACTGCCCATTTTGGCAGACTGGACTGTCATGCGCAGATTACATCGCCGCACATCATCATATCCTCCGTTGCGTAATGGATACGAGTATAACTCTCTCACCTATGTGTGTTCAATCCCCGGCCGCGCCCATGTAAGAAAGCCAAGTTTTCCCCGAGGTTATAAAACTTTTTTCATGCTCAACTCAGCTGAGCATGAAATTTTCTCTGCTTATGAATATGAAAATGCCAACTGAGCATGAAATTTTCTCTTCTGATAAATATGAAAATGCCAACTGTTGGCATTTTCATATTTATCAGAAGAGAAAATTTCATGCTCAGCTAAACTGAACATGAAAACAACTGTACTTATGTGTAATTTATCATTTATTAGCAGGTAAAATTTCATGCTCAGCTGAGTTGAGCATGAAAAAAGTTTTATAACCTCGGGGCCAGGTGTTTTTTTACTTTTTGCCAAGCTCTGCTCGACAAAGTGAAATACTCTTGAAAGGCCGAAAACCCCATATAAAATATCAAACATCATCATAGTGCAGATTATACATTTTCTGGTTATATTTTCGATCAGTTTCAAAAGACTTTTGGTGGAGCCGCTGCTAAGGATGTGTGAGGACAGTGTTGCAATATGACGTTACCGCACATGAACAGACTCAATTATGCCGAGTCTGGAATCTGACGTCAGTTTCTTTATTTGACGCGTAACGTCCGTACCATAATGCCAGATAAGAACGCTACATTTCAGACCTTTTCGGAATGAATTTAAGCCCCCACCAAAATTGTCAAAACAGCCGCGGTTTGCTACAAGTGAAAAATATAAATCGTATCAGTCACTAGTGACTTGATACGATATTTTTTCACTGTAGACAATATCACTTATTCATTTTATGTTTACATTGAATTCACTGCTAAGTATAAGATACATTTAGATAATATTTTGTAGACATTAAAACGAGCAGTGGCAATCCATTTAATGTCCACAGCCATAAAATATATTGCAAGGACTGCTGACAAACTGTACAGCTGACCATAAAACAAGTCCAACGCGGGTTATATTTATTTGAGCCGCGACACTACAAAACCAACAAAGTGGCATGTGCGCCCAGCGAAGACTCATATCAGCCTGGGCATCCGCCCAGTCTGATCAGACTCTTCGCTATCCGCTTAAAAAGTAGCTAAGTGTCTAAGCTACCTCCCTGCGGACAACGAAGACTCTGATCGGACTGGGCGGATGCCCAGGCTGAGCTGAGTCTGCGCTAGGCACACAACCACACTTTGTTGGTTTTCTCGTGTCCCGGCTCATGACTATCGATTCCTTTTCATTATTACATTTGCAGCCATTAAAAGCCTTTTGTTAACAAGTGAAAATATAATTGCAAGAAAATGCATGGCCCTGCAAAGTAAATATTAAAACTCAATCCGTACCTGTTAGCTTTACTTTCACCTGGTATATCGTAATACGAGGGGTGTTCATTAAGTAATGGAAACTAGCATTTATTTCATTAGCTATGTATAAAAACAGTATTCCAAATATATAAAACGTAAGAAGCAAGCATATGGCACATAGTTAACCCTCTAGTGCCCAAACATAGAATGCACTGTGAGAAAACATGTATATTCCATCCAGCTACTAGCTTTGGGAAGTCAAATTGAAAACAGGGTCTGACTTTGTGTTGAGGTCCAAGGTTGCTGAGATATACATGTAGCATATATGCTACATTGGGCATTAACTTTTTAAAAGTAGCTTTTTTCAGGGTGAATAACTTAAATGTTAACAATAATTACGGGGCACCTTTTTTGATGGAAAAAGGGTGTATGAAAAAGAATCTATTGGCATATATGTATCAGGGATATCTGAAAACGTAAAGTCAATATCTCAGTTTTTGATTTTAATGCCCAATGTATCATATATGATACATTTTGTGTTTTCGAACTTTGGCGACTTTTGGCGGCTGACAAACGTACTTTAGACATATCATTACAACTGGAATGATTTAATCTTATTTCCTGAAATCTTAACTGATTTTCTATCTGTATAACATAGCATACAAGTCAATATCCTGGTCCCGGCACCAAAACAGAGTCATGTAGCAGATATGATACACCGGGCACTAGAGGGTTAAGTTCTAAAGTACTTTATAGGAATATCGTTGCCATGGCAACGATGCCTTAAACTTCTAAAGGTTTAGTCTCTAAATTTTTGCATATTTCTATGTATATTTGCTGCTGATAAGTAACAAAGAATGGATAAAGGTTTGTTATTGTATGATGGCTTGATGCAAGTCTCAGATACTAAAAGAAATGTACAGTTATTTATGCCTTGCACTCAAACCTGGCAAAAATACAGACCGTGAAAGACTTTTGATCGAGGAAAATTTGACGTTTTTCGCCGATTTTCATCGGGAGGGACCAGAATTGCGACGTCATTGCACTTGAAGAAGCAGAGTCTTGGGAAAATTGTATAGTAGAAAGGACCAAAATTATCATGTTCATGATAACCGATCAATTAACTTTAGCATAATACTGGAAATCACGGAATAGAATGTCAAGTTCCCTAAAAATCAATTATTCTGACCCCTGCTTTAGCTTAAAATAATGACAGATTTCAGATCATTTTCATTAGCAACCATTATATGCGTGTTTCTAAAGCCGAGACCTAACCTTAACGGAAGGTGTTCCTAAATCGTCAATATCTCTTTACATATCGTACATAATGAGCATAATAAAAAAAACGTCCTTACCAAAATGACGTCGAAAAAATTCACACGTGGTACCAGAGATGAACGTGACGTCATATGTTGCTATAGTAACACGTTAAAATTTCGATCTCAAACATGCATTCGAAAGCTCCAAAGACACTCTTTGGTGTTACATGAAGGATACTTATTTCTGTATAAAATCAACTAATCTACAAAGGTGTTTCCATTACTTATTGAACACCCCACGTATAAGACCTTGCAGAAAAAAGTAAGAAGATTGCCAATGATCAGGAATCAATACAATCAGATTCCATATCCCGCCTTCCAAAACCAAAGGGGAAAGGAATATATACAAATCCGATTTAAATTCTGGAGTGTCTGTTGAAAGAATTGTAGTTTGTAATGTCATTGAAAACTTGTCGAAGCATGGTATGCACTGTCTGCCATGCTCTGATACCAACGACATCACAGATTTATTACCATACAGTAGAAAAAAGAGTTCTTATTGATACGAGGGTAATCCAATAAAGAATGAGACTTTTTTAATAGAAAAAAACCAACGAAATAAAATGACAAACCTTTCTACATTCCTTCAATGTAGCATCCCTTGTTCTCTATCACTGACTCCCACCGTCTTGGAAGATTGCTAACCCCTGTTGCTAGGCAACCGGAGTTGATTAGTCGAACTTGCTTGGCCACCTCCGCTTCTAGCACTTCTAGATCATCGAAACGTATTCCACGGAGAGGTTCTTTTAGCTTAGGAAAGAGGTCAAAGTCCGGCAGACTCATATCAGGAGAGTAAGCCGGATGCAGCAATACGTCCCACTGGTATGACGTCATGAGTGACGTCACCTTCTCTGATTTATGGCACGACGCGTTGGCTTCTAATAGTGTTCTTCGTTTCTTTCTTATAGCTGGACGTAATTTTATCATCAGAAAATCTGTATACACTTCTTTATTCACAGTCTTGCCCAATGGTACACGCTCAGTAGCAAATATACCAACATAATCATACGCGAAAATCATCATCATTTTTAGACTTCCTTGTTTTCTCCGACTTGATTGGTCTTGGTGAGGCCGATGTATGCCATTCCGATGACTGTCGCTTCAGTTCAGGTTCGTAACTGCGAATCCATGTCTCGTCGATCGCAACTATTCTGTTAAGGAAACTGTTACCCTCGTTTTTATACCTATCTAACAGGGTTTTAGCGATGTCCATGCGGTCCGACTTTTGGGCGTCAGATAAACAGTGTGGCACCCACCGCGCGGCGATGCGTCTCATGTTCAGATTAGTGGTTAAAATTGTATGCGCCGAACCTAGGCTAATCCCTACTTCCCTGGCTACTTCCTCGCAAGTCAGTCTTCTGTCATTGTTCAACAGTTCCTTTATTTTTTCCACATTTTCTGAGGCAGTTGCGTCCACCGGCCGTCCCGGGCTATGCTTGATCTCAACCTCATTTCTCCCCTCTTTGAATTGGTCGATCCATCTGTAAATTGTAGCTTTCGGAAGAGCATCTTTACCGCGAACACTTTGCAGAGTGTTCAGTATTTCAACACCTTTAGTACCTCTGTAGTACTCAATTTTTATATACGCTCGTTGTTCAACGGCAGTTAACGTGGCCATTATGCTCCAAATACCTGTGCGCGACGTGACGTCACTTTAAATGACGTCATGATACGCGCACCTGACGTTACGTGCGAATGGCTAATAAGACGTACCGGGTATGTACGAGATTTTATATCGCTAGCACGTAAACTTCTTGCGCTATAGAAAAAGTCTCGTTCTTTATTGGATTACCCTCGTATCAAACTGACGTCATCGAGACGCCATACTGCCAAGGTACTAAGCACATCAGTTGGTAACCCCACAGTTGTCACGATAAAAGCTCTGTGTCGGCGTCGATATCTGAGCGTGGCATACAATGTATGCCATGCTCAGCCTATTTTTCAATAACATTACAAACTGATATTCTTGCACTAGAAATTTTAGATTTTCTCCCCCCCCCAAAAAAGAAAAGATTTTTCTTAAGTAACTTAATTCCGTGTTATACATACACTGACAAAAGTTTACACAAGATACGCACAGTAAAACCGAATGAACAGCTCGTATAGGTGATCGTTTGTAGGGTCCCGTTCAGCTACCCGAATTGAACATCTTTGCTTTAAACCCATTTTCTAAAAAATTAAATTTATAAACAAAACACACACACAAAAAGTGGGCAGCTGTACAGGTGGACATATTGCTAGTCGACCATATACAAGCGGATATAAGAACATGTAACATTAAGGAACCACAACAAAAGAACCGCATTGGAATGGTCAGATATAGATTACTGCTGTTCCTTTTGTTCGCGTAAATTAACTGCCTTGTTAAACTTAAAAAATGACGGTAGGCCTTTCTCTGGCTTTCGTCGCCCGGTATCATCGGGATCACTGAAGAGGCTTGAATAGCCGTAACTTCGGAATATGGCCTATGTTCCTTCTTTTGAGTGTGTTGAAATAAATACTAGGCATGTCTTGAGTAAACGCCATTAGTGCTCAAGTTATCCCTAGGGCTATTCCAAGATATGCCTGCTTATATCTTCAAACCCCTGAGGCATTGCTTGGGTTTACCCAAGTAATTCTGCCGAACGTGCCCATAATTATGTGCCTTTCTGAATTAAAACTAACTGATTTATGCACAATGGGTTATTCTGTTTTTGCTTTTTGTGGCGTCTGATCTGAGTCTGCACGCCTATGTCTATGTCCTATTTAATAGTATTTATGGGACTCTTTGCATCGATGGGTTTAAGACAGGTTTTCTCACAAATAGCGCTTAAATCTCTAACGGATACTGCTAATGACACTTTGACAATAAAGTCAAAATGATGAAATAGACGAATAGATGTTTGTCTGTTATGCAAAAGTTGATGACAAAATTGCTTTTCCTGTAGACGATAATGACATAATAAAATGACAGTTTATCAAACATGTTATCAGATATAAACTTCCTTTTACCAAATGTAGTGCGACAGACGTGCGTTTTCGTATAAATATCTTTAGTGTCGATAAACCCCAAAGGTTGAGAGAAAAAAAAAAGTAATAGGCAGGTCTCGGCAGGCAACGAGCACCTCTCCAAGCCACACTTACTGACGCTTTTCGCGTAAGATACAGCATCAACTCGCGAGCTCAGGCGTCCCCCAGCCACCAAGCCCCCACAAGCCCTGTGTCTCAAGATAGCACGCACACAAGGGCGTTGGGAAGGCGACGCTTGATGAAGCAAGAACCGGCAAGAATCCAAAATTATCCAAAGGGATGCAAGCCAAAATGCGCTAAGATTCGTGTCACTACGACAAGTCAGTCTTATTTTCACAATGATTTAGAAATGTTACCTGGTATAAGTCAAAAATGTTACTTTAAGCAAGTATTTTACTGATGATCTCAATGTTAAAGAACCAGAATCATCTCACTGGGTACATGATATCCTCGGGGACAAGCTGTCCAGCGTTGATATCGATCCAATATAACAAACAAAGGCGAGTTTCTGTATGCCAACTATTTTGAAGCTGCATCTGAATGGAGCGTGAGATCACACGCTCCCTTCAGATGCCCAGAAGTTTATGCTATCTGTTCCAAGGAGAAAAGAAGCGGCGACAGTGTGGTGGATAAAATGCAGGACTACCAATCCAGGGATCACAAGATCGATTCTCCGCTTCTCCGGTCTTTCGGTTGAGACTTTAAACCTAGACCCCGTCTCCGTATAATCTAGTTGTTGGTGGGATGTTTAACCCGTGTTCACGCACTCACTAACTCACTCACACGCACTCAAAGGGGAAACTAAGTTGTGATGCGGATCTGGCTAGCTCTGTGGTCATCTGTATACAGCTTTTGATCTTTGATTCAGTCCTGAATATCTGAACTTAATCAAGCTTTTACGATTTTAAATCATATCGATAAAACAATGAGAAATTGTACACAACATACCAGTACAGAGTCACTAGAAGTCATTCTAATAAATTATACAAGGAGCAATCAAGATTAAATCTAGGACAAACAATTCTATTAACCCCGTTGTAAATTCGAGAGCCAGTTGTCAGTGAACTCTTCCAAGACGTTTTCGGATATTAAGCGATCATCAAGGCCCACGAATGACGTCTGACCCTAGTTATGGCTTCATATGCAAGTTAGATCCTTCGGAAGCTAGGAATACACCAGAGAAATGAAAATAGCAGACTCGGTTTAATTCAGTCTGTTCATCCTTATCTTTCCTGTTGCAGTTCTCTCTCAAATGATTTGTTGTTTAACTTTTACTTCATTTCGGTGTGTTTTTAATTTTACTTTTATGCGCTGCATCAACCTTTGATTCTAATTAGCTGTGCTTTTGTTTTTATCAATGCTGAGCGTTGTTGCATGCATCTTGTTTTTATCACCGGTCCGGACTTTAATCTGTCTCAGCTTCTATCCTATCTTCGCTCTTCGGTGTACGTTTTCTTGTCATCAGCTTGTATGCCTGCAAGGTTTCTTGTACCTGAGAAATTGTTTCGCTTTCTTTTCCTAAGTGTCTCGACTTTAGATGACTAGCAAAATTTAATGCAGTTTATCTGATCATTATATGTGTCTCTGTTTTACGCCTTTCCTTTACATGAGCCGCGACACGACAAAATCAAAAAAGTGATAAGCGCGCCCAGCGAAGACTTAGCACAGTCTGAGCAGTGTCTTCACTTTGCGCTTAAACGGAAGCTAAAAACCTAAGCTACCTCCATGCAGACAGCGAAGACACTGATCAGACTGGGCGTATGCCCAGGCTGATCTGAGTTTTTGCTGGATGCACACGCTGCTTTGTTGGTTTTGTTGTGTCGCGGCTCGTATGGTTCCTTGGCATTTGGCTTTGTACACCTGCTTGGTTCCTGGATGATCGATTTTTCGAATTTTCGACTTCAGGTGTGCCGCTGAGGCTGACAATATAATTAATACAAAATGATTAATTGTCCCAATTCTTTGTATTTCATGTTTATCTTTTCTTAGCTTGTCAATATACTGTATCTGTTTGATATGGTGAGTTTTTAACTGCTTCCAAATCTGTGCTTTGTACCTATTATATTTGCCTAATGCTTGCATGCTCTGTGATATAATTTTATCTTATTAGATTAATGATATACCTGCGATCGTCGAATAAACAAAAAAAAACAACAAAAACAAAATATACTGCTCACAAAAGTTAAGGGGTATTAAGCCATGAAAAGTTGTAGCAGCTACAACAAATGTGAGCCGCGACGTGACAAAACCAACAAAGTGGTTGTGCGCCCAGCGCAGACACAGATCAGCCTGGACATCCGCCCAGTCTGATCAGAGTCTTCGCTGTCCGCATGAAGGTAGCTTAGACCCTTAGCTACTCTTTAAGCGCTTAGCGAAGAGTCTGATCAGACTTGGCGGATGCTCAGGCTGATCAGAATCTTCGCTGGGCGCTCAACCACATTGTTGGTTTTCTCGTGTCGCGGCTCATGTTATATTCATCTGAAATGGTACATTGTAAGTGTCCATAAGATAAATATCCGTTCAGACATTTTTCATGAAAGTTTGGACGATGTATCTCGTCAGGTGATCTGCATACAATTTGTTTCATATATCTTTTCAGGTGATCTGCATACAATTTGTTTCATACAGAGGTCTGGCTCGAAATGCGGCAATTTCGAACAAAATTTCATTTAATTCTTCATGTAAGTAAGTAAGTAAGTAAGGACTTTATTTAACGAGGGTAACATTATTTAAGCTAACCTTTTCATGCATGTTTTAAGTTCCGTATGCTAAAAGATTTCTTCTTCTTCAAAACTGTCGTTTTGAGAAGAAAAACAGAAAAAAAAAATCGAACAGGTACAGGTACATCGGGTCACCGAAAAAAAAAATAGACGTTTACGACATGCACTCTTTATTTTGACGAAACAGTGCGTAAAACCAATTTTCAGCTTGTTAAATGAACCATGCAGAGTGTTTCTGTGTACATTTCGTAATCTGAATACCAGATCAGATTCGTGTGACATTTGGGAGTCGGCCCCCTGTCTAAAATAAATTGCATGCCGATCAAGTGACAGGATATACCATCAAAATTGTAATGCAAGATGTCTTGTGGAGTATTTGTCAGGTCGACACTTGCCTTTTCAGATGGATATGATATTTTTTTTCTAAATTATACAATTTTAATAGCTTAATATCCCCTACTTTTTGTGAACAGTATACTGGTACAGAATAAATAATTGTTATTATTTATACACTCCCTCTTGGGGGTCCATGTCTGTGTTCCTAAATACTTCAGATTTGTCGATGGCTATGTGGATTATATGAGTTCGGACTTATGATTTCGGTACTTTGACTGCTCTACTTTAGAAGGCATGTTCTTAATTATATTTCCAAACTGTTGATAAGTGTTGTTAATTTTTTTTCATAATAATCATTAAGAAATAATTTCACGTACCGTGCATTATCATATAATGCTCACAAAAAAATAGGGGATATTTTGAAATAGAAACGAGTAAAAGTATTAATAATTATGACTGCGTTAAATTATTATTGTATATTAATAAAGCGCTATTCAAGCGATAATACTGAGCTGAAACAGAGACAGTTACAACAGGTAACGTGACCTTAGTATAGCAACACATAAGGATACAAGGGGTCTGGATATTTCGCATTGGTGAAAAACATTCTTTTAGACCCTCAAGCTCTGTTATTATTAAAGTTCTTCATGATGTTCCTAACTGAGAACACCCACTTTGGTAGGCTTTATTGCGTCGTTTAAGGTGTGAGGCCATGCAATTGTCACCATCGGTAAGAGAATACACCATACGATGGTATCGATTACGCCTGCTGTTTCGTCGTTTGATAAAACAACATGAATAAAGATTTGTATCTTGTTAACGGAATAATTAGGCGTCTGCCTTAATAAAGTTTGCATAAAAATAGCAAGTCATTGCTCTGCTGGATTCGTGCGAAATTTGGGTGTCGACCCTTTGTTTTCTTCCAATTTACTGGAGGTCACGTGACAAGCTTTTAAACGTATCAATATTCATACTAAAGATCTCTATGAATATTTGTATTAAGAACTATAGCAGTTCAATGTTTATCTATTTATGTTTCTTAATTCTGCTGTCTTAAATGCTTTAATACCCCTTACTTTTTATGAGCAGTTTAAGTTACACAAGATTGAGAAATATGACTTCTCCACGGCGAAGCAGAAGTGGAGTAAAGTTCGCGTATTTCCGACAAGCTTGTTAAATTGTGATAATTCATGGTAACGAAATAATTTGGAGCTGACGTGGTACATGGTTTAAAATAACAAGTGTCTTAAGAACTGTTTTAATCTGGATCCTACAAGAGCAAACAGTTACAAGCGACGTCATCGTCACGATGCCAAAACGAATCTTCAATGGCACGCTAGAGTATTTTTGCGTGTTAAATTATAAAAAAGTTAAAATCATTAGCAAACTAAG
Organism: Ctena decussata; assembly: GCA_963989385.1. Classification (NCBI taxonomy): domain Eukaryota; kingdom Metazoa; phylum Mollusca; class Bivalvia; order Lucinida; family Lucinidae; genus Ctena; species Ctena decussata. The sequence goes on from OZ022508.1 coordinate 21,989,223, forward strand.
TAGCAACACGACGCTGTAACGTTTTAGTAAACAGACTTGGAGACACTTACATATTAAGTCTAATTATGTCCCCCCACCAAAGGTGAGGGGGGACATATTGTTTTCAGTGCGGATCCCGGGCGTCGGCGTCGGCGTCAGCGTCGGCGTGACAGATTTCTTGCGCACGCGATATCTCTTGAACCATTGGATGGAATTTCACCAAACTTGCATGGATACATCATTGGGACAAGTTTAAGAGCTGATTAGATTTTGGTGACCTTGACCTCATTTTCAAGGTCACTGGAGGACTTAGATGACACTTTCTTGTACCCACTATATCTCCTGAACCAATGGATGGAATTTCACCAAACTGGCATGGATACATTATTGGGACAAGTTTAAGAGGTGATTAGGTTTTGTTGACATTGACCTCATTTTCAAGGTCACTGGAGGACTTACATGACAATTTCTTGTACCAGTGATATCTCTTGAAGTAATAGATGGAATTTCACCAAACTGCTATGGATACATCATTGGGACAAGTTTATGTGGTGATTAGATTTTGGTGACCTTGACCTCATTTTTAAGGTCACTGGAGGACTTAGATGTCAGCTTCTTCTCCCACTATATCTCCTGACCCAATGAATGGAATTTCACCAAACTTGCATGGATACATCATTGGGACAAGTTATATAGCTGATTTGGTTTAGGTGACCTTGACCTTATTTTGAAGGTCACTGGAGGACTTACATGACCTTTTCTTGTACCTACTATATCTCTTGAGCCAATGGATGGACATTCACCAAACTTGCATGGATACATCATTGGGACAAGTTTAAGAGCTGATTAGATTTTGGTGACCTCGACCTCATTTTCAAGGTCACAGGAGGACTTACATGACAATATCTTGTACCCACTATATCTCCTGAACCAATGAATGGAATTTCACCAAACTGGCATAGATATATCGTTACGACAAGTTTAAGAGCTGGTCAGATTTTGGTGACCTTGACCTCATATTCAAGGTCACTGGAGAACTTAGATGACAATTTCTTGTACCCACCATATCTCCTGAACCAATGGATGGAATTTCACCAAACTTGCATGGCTACATCATTGGGACATGTTTAAGAGCTGATTAGATTTTGGTGACCTTGACCTCATTTTCAAGGTCACTGGAGGACATAGATGACAATTTCTTGTACCAGTGATATCTCTTAAACCAATGGATGGAAATTCACCGAACATGCATGGATACATCATTCGGACAAGTTTAAGAGGTGAGTTTATTTTGGTGACCTTGACCTCATTTTCAGGGTCATAGTCATCTATGTAGGATATCTTTAAAACCAGTGGATGGATTTTCTCCAAACTTGCCTAGATATTTTACTCGTTCAAGCTTTTTATTCATTAGAGGGGATGGGAAATGGGCTGGTGGGGGGACATCAGTTTTTCTCTGAAAAACATTTCTAGTTCTAAATAAATTACATTCTTTTTGTCCAGCCATTTCTATATTTAATGCAAACAGTGACGGCTCCAAGTTCCAAAACTACCCCACACTCGTAAATAAGGCTTGTATAATTGAGCAACAAGCGTTATTTTTCTCTTCAAAAACAGTCGCAAAATCTAGATCCATCTTGTAAGAAATAAAAAATAAAAATAAAAATAAAATAAAATAAAATAAATAAATAATTACATTAATAAAATAAAATATTCTAAGACTTTCGAAATTTTTTCTTACTTCTAAATTATTCAAAAATTGCCAATACGGTCACAAAATTATTTTTAAACGTCTTATATGACAGATCTAGATATTTTGGAATGCTTTGGAGTAGCCGAGTAAATACGGTTTATTTCAGATTTGAGCCTCGACACGAGAAAACCAACAAAGTGGTTGTGCGCCCAGCACAGAATCAGATCAGCCTGGTCACCCGCCCAGTCCGATCAGACTCTTCGCTAAGTGCTTTAAGGGTAGGTAAGGGTTTAAGCTAACTCCATGCGGACAGCGAAGATTCTGATCAGCCTGGCTGATCTGAGTCTGCGCTGGGCGCACAACCAGTTTGTTGGTTTTCTTGTGTTGCGGCTCATTTACTTACCATTTTGATCAGCTTCTTTAAGAAAGATTGGTACAGATCCGGAGGTAATAAATCACTTCCAATAATATTGAAAGGCAGTCATCAACTAGTACCGTATATCACACCCAGCTTGTATTGGATAAGCACAACAAAAGATATCGGTTTCTTTCCAAACAAGTATGACTATTATCGTCTTTATCGCAATGACAGTAAATACTTGGACCGTCAGTTGGTATGAGGCGCGCTTCGTTTTCTTCTGACAACACTTGTGTATTTTTAAATTGCGAGTCAAAACAAAACAGAAAGCGGAATGGGCAGTCATTCAGGTGGTATCATTCACATGACCATATTGCTAAAGACCATAGACAAGCGGACAGAACAACATGTAACACTAAGAAACTTCAACAGAAGTACTGCCTTGGAACGGTCAATAATAGATTATTTGGGATCTTAAATCAGATTGACTGAATCCATACTCTCTCTGTTTCTGCGTTTGTTCGAAAAATAAATCAGCTGTTTGGTCCGCATAAAGATTTCGTAATCCATCAATGAACCATCACAGGAAACAAACAAATCGAGGATAAAACCCATGACGACTCATAGCTGATGACTCGACAGAAACACCGTATTGCGACACATGGAGAAACAACACCACTGAAATATCGGAGCAAAAGAAAACAACCAGTTGTTCCCCAAATGACCAAGCAACAGACAAGACAAGCTCCGGTTTGACCCCACCCTTCCCCGCCCCATATTAGTTATTTATTGTTGACAGCTTCAAGGCGGTGCTTCTGACGCGTTTTAATATTATTGTTTGTAGGCCTTTTGTTTTATGTTCGGTGCTGTTTAACTTATTATGTTTTCATTTTAACCCTTCAGTTGGCCTAAATCATTTAGTTTAGTAAAGATAGCTGAGGTGCCACCTATTTGGGAGAGAGCTGCTGACTCGGCTTGTCACTTGTAATTTATTGTTTGTTGGGATGTCTTTGTCAATCTTTCCCTTTGATGTTGGGGATAGGGTTGGGATCTGACTCAGTCAGTTCCTGAAGTGTATTTACTCTTTAAATTTCTGTTAGTATTCGATTATTTTACGTTATTTAGGATAGCTTAGCGCAGCTACCAGGAGAAAGCTGACCGCCTGCCTTTTTTCTTATCTTGTCTTGCTTTGCGTGCTTCTTCATTGTTTCCTTTTTCTGATTTGGTGTTTAGGGGCCGGATGTTGAAATCTATTGTGTCTGTTCCTGATCATTGCCTTCTCATCTGTTCATATCAGGATTCGAGGTTATATAACTTGAGAATAATCTCAAACCCAAAATATAGAACACTGATTGGCTGCTTCCGAGCATATGCTCGGAAGCAGCCAATCAGTGTGCTTTATATTGAGTTTGAGAATTTACTCAAGTTTTAAAACTCTGGGCAAGGCCTCTTATAATTTTTATACGGCACTTTTACGCTCATTAAAGTACAACTGCTTTGTGAAGGATGTCGCGCTTCAAAATGCTGCCGGGGTTAAGCTCTTTTTTAATTTCTTTTCAAGTGTCGAGTCATTGTTTACAGAGGAAGCTTTCACACTATTTGTGGAAGCTACCGTAATACAAAAGGCAAATAGAAGATTGAGATTTCTGTACAGAAACAAATATTCTTAGATTTTAAAACTAAAATGCTTTTAGTTTTAAAATTTAAGAATATTTGTTTCTGTACAGAAATCTCAAAGGAGCAAGTATAGTCCAAATGGCAGTGTATCAATGACATCACTAAAAGCATAAGGAGCAAGTATAGTCCAAATGGCAGTGTATCAATGACATCACTAAAATGCTTTTAGTGATGTCATTGATACACTGCCATTTGGACTATACTTGCTCCTTTTGGCATCTTGGCTTTTCTGAGGGTTGTTAAAATGTATCCTTAAGTTACCTAAAATAGACTTATACGGTTTGTTCTTACAATGGATCCATCATTTTTTCCGAGAAACTGTATGGGAAAGAGACAACATAAAATCAGTCATCACCAAATACATCACCAGCGGCAGCCAGGTGAACAGCCATTTCCCATGTAGGTGGTCAACGGGCTAGCCTTAACATCACAAACAATATATCAATAACACACATAGCAACAAACAACACATACAAAATCAAGAAGAACCATAACAGAACTGCCGCTTGAGACGGCCAGTAATGAACTTACTGGGGCGCTCAACCGGTTTGTGGTCGACCATCCCTCGCCCTATGTTCTGCTTAGGTTCATCAGATACTTAATTGTTCAACCCAACAAAAACAACCACCGCCCACACAACAGACTAACGAAAAGCACCAACCCTGACAATAAGAACAACTTATACAAAAACATTAAACATCTACATTTACCTATTTTCAATTTTATGCTCCACATGATGTGTCGGGTTGGATCTGGGATTGAATTGTGTCAGTTTCTGAGAATTTTCCTCCTTACTTTAACAAACGATATATTAAAACAGACAAAGCAGCAAGCAACACATGAAACAACTAAGCAACTAAGAAGAATAAAAAAAGAAATGCCACCCTGAGACGGCCAGCAAGAAATAACTGGCCGGTGGGGGGGGGGGGGGGGGGGGGGGGAGGGGCGGGGAGGGGAGGGGGTTACCGGTTTGCGGTCGAGCCCTCGGTCCTGCTTTGGTTTTTCAGACACTTATTGTCATTGATTCCTTAATACGAGGAGTGATCATTAAATAATGGAAACTCCTTTGTAGATTACATAAATAAGAATACTTTATGTTTCACCAAAAAATCTTTTTGGGGCTTTCAAATTCAAGTTTGAAGTTGGAATTTCAACATGTAACCACAGCAACATATAAAATTAGGTTCATGCTGGGTACGGCATATTATTTTTTGACGTCATTTTTGTAAAGAGATTTTCGTATTACGCTTATTTTGTAGAATATTTAAAAAGAAATTGAAAATTTGGAAACAGCTTCCGTTTTAGTTAGGCCTTGACTTAACAAACACACATTATGATTGATTATGGAAAGGTTATGAAAATCTGGCGTCAATAGAAGCAAAACGTTGGTTAAATCATTTAATTTTTTAGGTGCTTTGACATTTTATACCGTGATGTTCATATTTTGCTGAAATTAATTGATCGGTTGACAAGTACAGGATAATTTTGGTTCGTTCTGCTATACAAATTATCTCAAGACTTTCCCTGTTAAAATGCAATGACGTCAAAATGTTGGTCTCTCAGGCTTAAAATCAACGAAAAACGTCACATTTTGCTCGAGCGAAAGTCTTTCACGGTCTCTATTTCAGCCAGGTTTGTGAGCAATTCATGAATAACTATATATTTCTTGTACTACCTGAGACGAACATCAAGCCACCAAGCCATCACAAACTTTTATCCATTCTTTGTTACTCGATAGCAGCATACATGCATGGAAAATTTTGAGACTAAACCCCACTAAGTTTAAGGCATCGTTGCCATGGCAACGATATTCCCAAACAATACTTTGGACCTTTAATATTTGGCATATGCTTGACTCTTTTGTATTTAATATCTAGAATACTGTTCTAACGTATAGGTAAGGACATAAATGCGTGTTTCCATTATTCAATGATCACCCCTCGTATCATTTGATCGGCGCTGCGTGAGAAAGTGCCTAACAGTGAAGTACATGTATATATTCAAATCAGACTGGGCACACGCACATGCTTATCAGTTTATGGATACCTTTTCACGATATTCGCGAATCGAACAGGTAATGAATTACACTACGAGATATGGGCAAGTCATCCTTTTCTTCTAGTTTTATTTTTCCTTATGTTCAAATTCATTTTTCCTTGTTCATTTCGAAAACCGCATTTAATTTCGAATAGCGTGATAATTTTTTTGAAAATATTGCAGTAGAAATACCGCGGTCATTTTTTAGTTTAAGTTGACTTCGCTCAAAATGTATAAAATATACAGTAAATCATGACTTTTGTACTGCGTTGGTCCAAGTTTTTGCCCGCATATGTCTCTTATTTTCATAAAATGATTATTTTCCGTGTTCATTCCGAAACATACAATTATTCAGCATTTCGTTGATACAAGTTGTATTGAAATAGGTAGTAAAACAGTGCGGTCATTTTTACATTTTCGATCAGCTCTTGTCGCAAATATCCAACAGAATGCACACATTACTCCTGGTGGCGTAGGAAGTTGCGGGCGTTCTTTATTTTTACGCGCTTTAGATTTCTCAGATGTGTATATACGGAAAGGAAATTATCTGATCGGACTGTGCGGATGCGCTGTCTGGATTAAGTCTTTCCTGTTTGAATATGTCATAAGGTACCTTTCCATGCGACACCAATCAATTATGTCTGATCGCTCAGCGCTAACTTGTATTTGAGCCCTGACACGAGAAAACCAACAATGTGGTTGTGCGCCCAGCGCAACCTCAGATCAGGCTGGGCAGCCGCCAAGTTTGACTAGACTCTTTGTTAAGTACTTAAAGTGTAGCTATGAGTCTAAGCAACTTTTATGGGGGCAGCGAAGACTCTGATCAGACTAGGCGGATGCCCAGGCTGATCTGAGTCTGCGCTGGGCGCACAACCACATTGTTGGTTTTGTCGTGTTGCGGCTCATTTTAAAACTGCATCAGAATTAAGCATGAACCTATCAAAAGTTCAATCTACCGGTATCCTTTCCACAGACTGTTCCACGAATACAGAGGGGATAGTGGTGGTGGTGGGGAGGGGTGACAGCAACTGAGGCGCCAAACTGGTATTCGCTTAAGGCAGGCAAGAACCTGCTCCGATTTCAGTCGGTCCGGATTGGGGGCTGCTTGTATTTATTTTTTCCTCTCGCCTATCCTATGTTCCTCTTCCTTCTCCCTATTGTATGAAATCCTATTCTGCTCATCATCCGCCTATTCCAAGATAAGAAGACAATTTTTCTCATGACTATAACAAGTATTATCATATTTTTTAAAACTTTCTTTGACTAAAACAATAATAAACACAAAGATACAGTATACGAGACAACGAGAATTCGTTCTCAGAGTTAAATAAAATCATATTTAAGAAAATGGGTCCTTTGTTTGTGAATTAAGTGAAAGAAATGCACATGTTCATATAATTGGTAAAAGAACAGCAAAATAAAAAAACAATACAGACAATGATGATACTGCTCCTTTATAAGCCTTCTACGCTGTTTGTACATGTTTTATTAATAAAAAAAATGTGAAACTAAGAAAGAAACCAACAACAGTCATTGCCATTTAAAACGTGTCAGTACAACTCGACTCAACTAATCAAACTCTCTTCTCTGAATTTACGCACTCTTACCTGTTGCAGACAAAACTCATTAAATGCTTTACTACAGCGTAAATTGTTTGATCTGCGTCAAGAGACAAGTTTCTTTACAGTATAAGCAAACAGGGAAGACTCAGAGCAGCCTGCGCATCTGCGCAGGCTGCTCAGAGCTTTCCCTGTTTTCCTCAACAAGCTCCTGAGCAATCTGTGAAGTGATAAATGAAGAATAAGCATTCTACACAGAGGCACAGACTGATATTTGAGCCTCCGCTCTTGGCATATGATGTAAGGTTCGTTTTCTCCTTGCGCGTTTCTCACACGTTTTCTTTTCATATTTTGCCGACGGCTAGTCGGATGGTGATTCTAACGGAAGATTGAATTAATTAAAGAATATCTTGTAGCGGCATAGAAATTTGAAAATCAATAAACATTGTCGTTCATAAAAAAGCTTTCAAATAGATCTTTCATCACTCAGAGATGCAAAAATGCATTTTTGCTGACAAATGAAAGTGACCTGGTAGAAATTAACTGTATTTTATAAGGACTATTATGACTGTTGTCTGTTTGACAACGACAATTCTTGCTATTTTTCTAGGCTACTCTTCTTAAAAGATTTTGTTTGCAAGTCGTTGCGCATTCCAGTCCGTCTGATGTAGCCTATTTGCTCGGAAAGGCAAACGGCAGTTTCAAAATTGGCAAGGGATACCAAATTTTCCAATTATTTTTAATTATAAACTAACTTCTTTTAAAACAACATCTCCGAGGTTTTGCCAGATGATGTCAACGAAATTGTTTCAACCTTGCAGTAAACCTAGTCACATATCAAAAGGTTCCATTCAAGTATATTTAAAATATGTGCAAACAGATACAACTTAATACAAAACTTTAACATTAATGTGATATTAATTTCAAGTCTGTGACCTTGCCCTTAGGTCTGCAGCTGCATCCAGATGATGCAAACTAATATGTATCCATCCTGTTGTAACACTAAGCACATCTGAACAAACTCCAATAGAAGCTTTAAAAAACAAAAACAACAACAACAAAAAACAAACAAACAAAAACAACAACAACAAAAAAAACAACAACAAAAAACAAAAACAACCTAACACATAACTTAAACACAACTGTTGTACAAATTCCTAAGTCTGAGACCTTGACCTTAGGCCTGCAGCAGCATCCATGTGATGCAAACTGATCAGTATTGATCTTGTAGTAACAGTAAGCACATATCAACACGCTTCAGTAAAGATTTTCAGGAAAACAGAGAAAAAGCAAAAACTAAACGCAAAACTTTAATGCAACTGTTTTACAAATTTCTAAGTCTGTGACCTTGGCCTTTGTCCAGCAGCAGCATCAAGGTGTTGGTTCCTGATCAGTATCCACCCTGTGGTAACACTAAGCACTTATAAACAAGTTCTGGATAACAGAAGCAAAAGAAAAAAAAATAACGCAAAACTTTAAAAACGCAAATGTTTACTTACGTACGAACGAACGAACAGACGGACGAACTGGAGGAAAGACAAAAACTATATACCCCTCAACATACTTCGTATGCCGGAGGTATAATAATATACTATATAAATTTTCCTTGTCCCTTATTACTGCAGTAAATATTGATAGCTTGGACAATTTGTTCCGGACTGTCATTTCAAGCGCAACCACCCTATTAGAAACAGCTTATTTTTTGCATTATTTGATTAAATTACGTATATTAAGGAACAACCCAAATTCGAAAATTTCGCAATATGTTATAAATATCTTTTTCATTAAATAACGGTCTTAAGAGATAAGATTTAATGGATATAAAAATAGATAAACAAGCAAATTCAGTGAATTTATATCCCCCGTCGATGTGGCCCCGATTTGTTTATGCGTTATTTTAAGTTTCATAAAATTTTGTTCACTTGTTACTTAGTTAAGGCTGAACTTGTGGATTGTACATAAAATTAAGGGCAATACATCTGGGATAAGTAAGGCATAAGCTGAAGCTGTTCTTCTTAAACACTTGCCTCAGCATCACTGCACAATGATGATACATTTTTAATTCAGTTACAAGAAATTTGGTTCATTGGTACCTTACTTATGGCTAATTTGTGGATTGTAAACCAATTCAAGGGCATTAAATCATGCACTACTGAAGTGATTATGACAAAACTTAATGTGCATTGCTGTGTCATGACAATACATAATTATTATACGTTTCATGAATTCCATTCATTGGTTACTTAGTTATGACTTAATTTGTAATTTTAAATGAATTCAAGGACAGTAAAACATTGCTTACTGAAGCAATTCTGACAAAAAGTAAGATGGACCAATGTGTTATGGTGATACATATCTAAGATAAGTTTCATAGAATTCAATTCACTGATAACTTAATTATGGCTGGAATTGGCAATTTCACATTGATTCAAGGGCAATAACTCATGCACTAGTGATGCCATTCTGACTTTAAGTGCATATCCATGTTATGGTGATACATGTTCAGTTTAAATTTCATGAAGTTTTGGTAATTGGTTACTTAGTTATGGCTCATTTCATTGATTTTAAGTCAATTAAAGGGCTATTACTCATGCATTACTGAAGCCAGTGTGACGTAACTTTATGTGCATCAGCGCCTTAAAGTGATATATACTTGTTTTAAGTTTCATGAAATTCTGTCGAGTGGTTACTTAGTTATAGCTCGTTTCATTGATTTTAAGTCAATTAAAGGGGGATTACTCATGCATTACTGAAGCCAGTCTGACAAAACTTCATGTGCATCAGTGCGTTATGGTGATAAATACTTATTTTAAGTTTCATGCTATTCCGTCCAGTGGTTACTTAATTGTGGCTCATTTCATTGATTTTAAGTCAATTAAAGGGGGATAACTCATGCATTACTGAAGCCAGCCTGACGAAACTAACTTCATGTGCATCAGCGCGTTATAGTGATATATACTTTTTTAAGTTTCATGAACTTCCGTCCAGTGGTTATTTAGTTATGGCTCATTTCATTGATTTTAAGTCAATTAAAGGGGGATAACTCATGCACTACTGAAGCCAGTCTGACGACACTTCATTTTAAGTTTCATGAAATTCCGTCAGGTGGTTACTTAGTTACGGCTCCGGACGGACGGACGAAAGGACGGACGGATGGAAGGAAGGATGGACAGACAGACGGATGTACGGACATGGAGAAAACTATATCCCTCCGCCTTCAGCGGCGTTATAGTTTTACTTTATTATTATTATTCCAGGTCAACAACAAAGTCAACAACAAGAGTTATAGTTCTGAAATAACATAGGCAATAAAGATATCATGGCTTCAAAAGGTTAGGAGAGAGAAAGAATGAGAGAAAGAAACAGAGAAAATATCAATTTAGGAGCACAGCAGAAGTGACTGTAAATTCCTTAGTCTTGGCCGCGCCAGGGGACTGTTTGACATAAACAAGAAACCTGCACAACTCTGCGCGACGGCAAAGCAAGTAATGGAATTCTCAAGATATGTATATGTACTAAATGGTTTAAAAGACATTGGCCAAACTGAGCCGTTGCGCAGGTCAGCCCGGTTTACTCGAATTGCATTCCCTCCCGTGGCGCGGCCAATGTACCACTATTTAAATAATGCAGTCTAGAAAAACAATTTAGCAGAGTTACTATACCAATATAGTATTCAAGGCGGATCCACCCACAGCATTCAATATGCCATCGGGCACACAGCGCCGGATCAACGTCTATTCAACGTTGAATCAACGATGCTGAATGAACGTTGACACAACGCCGACCCAACGCTGTATGCCCGTAGGGTACTCCGACTAAGACTACATGTCAGCCAGAACAACCTTATCTGCAGTCTGGTGGATCCGCCCTAAGTGACCTCCTGAAAATCGTGCAAAGACTGACGATCATTCATAATTTGTGAATGGGTAAACCTTATTAAACAGAATGTGTGTAAGGGATAATATTAAGCGTACTTTGAAGGTATTTCTCTTTTTTCCAAACTGTTCTGACCCACCTACGCCTGGTGACCCACAAAAGGGACTTTTGTAAACAGTGTGGACCAAGATTAAACGTCGCAAGGCACGGCGTCTAAACTGGGTTCATTCTGTGTGCTTGTGTGTGTGTCCAATAATTCCAGATTAAATAGCAAAGGAGTTTACTAGGCATCAGTGGGTAGGTAATTTTGTGGTCATTTTTTCAGCAATAAGACATGCTGAGAAAATTTCTTATATTTGTAATTTTGTCAACCTGATAAAAATTCGTATAAACACTTCATACACTCGAATGTGAACGATCATAATCGTACTAATACGCGGTAAGATCGGTCCAAAAACGCTCGATACCAGTCTGGCATTCGAACCGGCACCGAGCGTTAAAGGAAGCAGTTTCAAAAATCAGTTCGTTCACATTCGAGGACAAGGGGTGTAGATTAGTAATAAAATGTGCAATACACAGCAAGTCTAGGTCGATAAGACACCAATCAGATTGTTCATCTGCGCAGCCAAATCAGTGTCCTTCACACTTTATCCATTTCTAGATAACGCAAACTTCATTTTCAGCAAAAGATAATGGATTCCAAGAAGTATTAATTTCGAGTCATTGACGATTGCTCACTTTGCAAAGTGCATGAGCCCTGATAGAGGTTAAAATATTTCTAAATTCCAGACCAACATGCGGATCCGTACAATGCGAGCATGATCTGCACTGTTTGCCCCCGTTTAGTATATCAGTCATGAAAAAAAAATAACAGCATGAAACGAATTTCTGCTCTGTCAGACAGGACGCGCAGGCTGGTCTGGGCCTATGTTTTAAACAAAATACATAAATAAGTACATGAAAATAAGCCTAGCATAAGCACGAAACAGGTTGCCATGCCTAAAATAAGCCGGAGGTGTTGGCCGAGACCGCAGTTCGGCTTACTTAGCCGAAATGTGATCTCGGCCGACACCCTACATAATTATCCAGGCACAAACACAGCTGACAAACAAAATTGTAGTCACAGGCAGCTACAACAAACTGGCATATTGATATCGCGAATCCGCAAGTTAACAGCCAAGACACAAAACTGTTCATATTATCAATAAGAATTGAGGATAATCAAAATGACCAAAATAGTGTTGTAACTTTTATCATGCCAGTCATTTTGGTTTATTTTTTACTATTATTATTATTTATTATTATTGTTTTATGTTGTTGTTTTTTAATAATGTTTTAAAGGTTAACTTTTAAACGCATCGTTTATCTGACTTATAAAACGACACAACTTTCTTAAAAGGGTTTTATCCTCAGTATCCATAAGGTTTTTAAATTTGAGTGTATTTGGATTATATAATAATATCTACTCAGGAAATTCGACCTGGGCACCTTAAAATAATCGCAAACTAATATGTAATTATATTCATCACCCACATCTTGATTGCATAATGTACAGATGCGCTCGTTTAATGGTATACTACGCCATCTGCCAACTTCCACAGGAAATTTAGTATTTCTGGTTCTGAATCTCATCAAGATTTTACATTCTTTATTTAATAGCAAACTTATATATTTACTGCAAATAAATGAATCTTTGAAAAGTCTATAATGAATACCACTGGATGACCTATCAACCATAAAAGACCAGTTTTGCAAATATTGGTCCTTGAGTCTTTGTGAAATAGCCAATGAAAGCCATTTTGGGTTTATAACATTCTGTGATTGCCATATTCCAGAAAATCCACATGAATCTAAAATACCTTTTACATTTTCAATATATTGTGACTTGCAAATATTATTCTTATGCATATTGTATAAGACAGAATACATTAAAAAAGAAAGTCTTGTTGGTTGTTCGGACATAGAAATTATTTTAGCCCAAAAAATTAATTATTCTTGATTTTATATCTGTACTTATTGGCATTATCCCTAATTCTCCATATATCATGAAAGTGGGTGTTGATTTTTTCAGGTTAAATGCATACTTAAAAAAATTCAGCTGAACCCTTTCTATTATGTCGCAGTTTCCATAACCCCAGATCTCGGCGCCATACAAAAGTATGGGCTTAATTGTTTTATTGAATAAATCTATCTGTAAATCAAACGAAAGGTCTAGTGTGCGAATTTTTTAAACAAGGAAAATAGCGCCTTATTAGCTTGTTCTGCTATGTATTTTTTGTTGTGATAAAGGACCCACTACGGAACAGAAAAATACCAAGGTATTTGTATTCGCTAACCACCTCTAATTCAGTTTGTTTGAAATAAAATTTGTCAAGCGTTGTCGGTCTCCCACGAGATATAGTTAGGAATTTTGTCTTAGAAGCGTTTACGATTAATTTCCATTGATCACAATAGTGACTAAATACATTTAGTGCGTTTTGCAATTCGTCAGCAGTTTCACAAAAAATAACCGTATCATCAGCATATAAAAGAATAAATAATTTAAAGTAAATATAAATGTCATCATCGTTGTATTCACAATTGAGACCAGATATATTATGCTGTCTAAAATAAGTTTCTAAATCATTAATAAATATTGAAAAGAGGAATGGAGAAATATTTTCGCCTTGCCGTACCCCTGTTCTACACGGGAAGAAGGCCGACGTAACCCCTGGGCCCGTTTTAATTCTTGACTTTATATTACTGTATAAACTTTGTATTAATTTGAGACACTTTCCGTTTATGTTATACGATATCAGTTTTTGCCAGAGGCCCTCTCTCCATACAGTGTCAAATGCCTGTTTAAAATCGATCAGCGCGCAATATAATTTTTTAGATTTAGATTTTAGTATCTCAATTAAGCTGTTAATAACGAACAGATTATCTGATGTGGAGAATCCTTTTCGAAATCCGGTTTGGCTGTCATTAATGACATTGTAGCTATCTGAATAACTTGTTAGCCGTGTGTTAATTATTGCTGTAAATAATTTTCCCAAGCAACTCAATAAAGTAATAGGGCGATAGTAAAATTCTCAATATGTTCTATCAATGGAGCACTTGATAAACAATAGTCAACAGTACTTCTTTCTTTACATATAGGCTTTGGACATACCAAATCATCGCCGAGTCTGTCATTTAATATAAACAGGTCATTGCTTTTGCAAAGCTCTAGTAATTGCGTTCCGTATGCATTAGTCATCGAGTCGGCCGATTTTCGCTGTAAGGGAAAGCCACATTTGTCTAAAATAGACAAAACCTTTAAATTTTCTTCTAATATAAAATTATCATCATGTTCTCTGGATAAAAACTCATCTACAACTGTATAATCTGCTAACTTAGCAGTCCTGGAATTGAAATCACCAAATAAAGTGACGTAGTTCTGCTTTACGCCAAGTTCGTTAATTTCATTTTGTATATCTAGGTACGGGTCATGTGACGCATACTTCGATCCATTAGGGGGTATATATATATTTCCACAGTATATATCAGTTTCAGTGTTTGTAATCGATTTGGGTATAATGATCCACTGAATTAAATTTGATCTACTTTTACCAAGTTTGATATTCGGGTACAATGAATTTTTTATTATGAACGCTGTGCCACCGGACCTGTACCTTGAGATCCTTTTTCTGTTTTGACAAATAATTTTGTAGTCGGGGATGTCTAAAGTGTCTATAGTGATATATACTTATTTTAAGTTTCATGAAATTCCGTCCAGTGGTTATTAGTTATGGCTCATTTCATTGATTTTAAGTCAATTAAAGGGGGATAACTCATGCACTACTGAAGCCAGTCTGACGACACATTATGTGCATCAGCGCGTTATAGTGATATGTTTCATGAAATTCCGTCCAGTGGTTACTTAGTTATGGCTCCGGACGGACGGACGACAGGACGGACGGATGGATGGAAGGAAGGACGGACAGACGGACAGACAGTCGGATGGACGGACATGGAGAAAACTATGTCCCGTCCGCCTTCAGCGGGGGATAAAAAAGATAATTCAAGGAAATAAACTAAAACATTCTACTTTCAGTTTAACCTTCCTGCGCCGCAGAATACCACTGACATTATAGTATGATGTATGAGATGCCGATCAATTCCCTATAAAGTTTAAATTAGCTTTTAATGAGCATTTAATTGTTTGAAAATGAGCGGTAAAACAAATTTATCATGCACCAAATATGACTATATAATGAACAAAGTTCCTAGTATAGTTACTCTTATAGCTAGATTTGAAATTATTGGTCACATTCAGCAGAATAACTTGGATAAACCCTAGTAGTGCCTAGGTATTCCCCGGGGTACTCGGAAATATAAGCCGCGACACGACAAAACCAACAAAGTGGTTGTGCGCCCAGCACAGACTCAGATCAGCCTGGGCATTAGCCCAGTCTGATCAGAGTCTTCGCTGTCCGCATGAAGGTAGCTTAGACCCTTAGCTACCCTGTAAGCGCTTAGTGAAGAGTCAGGTCAGATTGGGTGGATGCCTAGCCTTATCTGAGTCTGTACTGGGCGCACAACTGTTGGTTCTCTCATGTATTAAGCATATCCTCGAGTGCATGATGAATACCTGGGTAATGCTCGAATTAACCAAGGTATTTATGCAGATCTCCACCATGGAATATTCAGGCATACTGCCTAGAGACCAGTGGCGGCCGTATACCTGTGGTGGCGATATTCGTTTTGGACGCGCAGTATTGTATTTGTTTTATTTTAACATTTGTAAAGAAACCAAAAAGGAATGCCTACAAAAATATCGACTTAAATAGCATCCTATAAGGCAAGCGATCAAAAGCTTCTCTTTGTACCCTCATTCCGACATCACTTCTTTCCAAGGGACTATGACACTTGACCCTCACATGGTAAAGCCATTTGGGTGTGTATAGCGATTGCGCTCACACGGGAAAATGTGATTAGGACAACATTCTTAGGACAGCAAATGATTACTCAAAGTTTAAATCCCCGTAAAGCGCATCAGTCAGCGATGGAAGCCGTGATGGCCGCTGCTGGTATGGAACGTGCATGTTTTGCTGATTATTAGTGACCAATTTCAAGGACGTGTCACAGGCATATGTAAAAAGTAAAAAGATGGGTAATGATCAGGAATTAATACAATCAATCCCAAATTCCGCTCTCAAACCCAATAGGGAAAGAAGCACATACACACAGAAAGTGACACAAGTTTACGAAAGACACGCACAGTAAACCGAATGAGCAGTCTTTCCGAAACAGATGGTCATTCAGCTACCCCAATAACAGCATCAGCATCTATTTTTACATTTTCTATTTTCGTTACAAAACAAAACGAAACAGAAGGCTGATTGAGCAGCAATACGGGTGACAAACCCGCCAGAGACCATAGACAAGCGGACACAGCACAATATAATATCAAGAAATCGCAACAGAAGTACCGCCTTGGAACGGTCAGCAAACGATACATGTTTTACTGGGCCCAAACCTCGCCCTCTGCTTCTGCAGTGGTTTGAAACATTAAGTTAGCTGTTTGGTCCCATGAAGGTTTCCTAACTCATCAATGTATCATCGTCGGAAATAATCAAATCACGGATAAGGCCTATGATGAATCAGAGATGTGGACTCAACGGAAAGAACGTATTGCGACACCAGGAGACCCCAGGGAAGTCAGACAACACCACTGAAATACCGGAGCAAAAGAAAACTATCTGTTGAACCCCGAATAACCGGTTATCTATAAAAGTCTACTTCAAAAAAAAAAAAAAAAAAGACAGTTATTCCTAGTATATTTAAGCAAAAGAAATACCGACTAAATACCTTAATTACGCAACCAGTTTAAAAAGTGTTACAAAAATGGCCGCCACCGGTCGCACGCCTGCAGCATTTACAGCGGACCGCCTTTCTTAATGAATAGGATGATAGCCTTTTACGCATGGTGTCGCAGGTTCGACTTCCACCAGCGGCATATGTCCGATTGATTTCACTTCCAGAAAAACCGCAACCAGTGTGCTATGAGATGTGAAAATTGATACGAGGATAGCGGTCGGTGATTGTAGTGTCATTTTACGTCCGGGGTGGTGTTCGTGTTATCTAACCGGTAAAACTGTACATGTGCACGCAAAGCACGACAATAAATGAGCTAATATGTCTGATATGGTTTCGAACGCAGGGTCTGCGTTAAACCAGCAGGATGGGACAATTGACATTATTATAGCAGATGCCTGGAAAATGCAATCTAAATAAATGGTGTCGCGTGAAAATATACCATAAAACATATGAACATTATGTTAATAGCAAAAATACTAAGATCAGCCTACGAATCTGTATAGTCTTTTTAGAGTCTTTCCTTTTCGGATATACAATAAATTAATCATGAGGTATCTTAAAACAGAAAAGTGAAAAAGATCAGATAGTGTCAAGGCGCAGGCTGATTTTAGTATTTCCTGTACGCTCGTGGCTCAGGGACTAGTCATTTATTATCAGGTGTGTGAGGTTGGGGGGAGGGAAGGGTGGTACATTTGCATATGATTCACATTTTTACGACCCTCCCAGTCTCACCAGAATATTCTAGAAACCTCCCAGATAGATGATCCCCCCCCATCCCTCAAGTTCACAAATACGATAATGACCATATTACTTATTCTATGTCACACTGTTCCTAATCAAACCTATGAAACACAATGAACATTCTTTTTTATACAGGTTTATTATTTTTACAGATTAATGGTCAGTTAAATATTTTCTGTATTTTTTCTGCACATGCTCACCTAGAGATCTAATTCTTAATTCAAGGTGTTAATATTAAGGTGTGTGTGTGTGTACGTAAGGGTGGAGAGGATGGGGGAGGAGGTGATCTTGAGGTTGCCTCAAGAAGCCGGAGCAGTTTTGTTGATGACAGGCACCTGAAGATTTGATGTCAGAAACGCAGACATTAACTGTTCGGCATGATTTTTGCCTGTTTTATACTGTCCTACTAACAAATCAATAAAATACATTATTTCAGGATACGAAGCGGGATTTTTTATGGTATTTAAAGGTTTGAAGACTTAAGTTTGAAGGAATAGAATTAATCGTAAAATGTTGGCGTATGGAGGTCTGGGAGAACAGCCCCCGCTCCCCCACCCCCAGAAGGTGAGACACTTTTTTTAAATGAAGAAGATAAATAATTTTGACACTCCATATGCCTTACAAGATATATGACTCCCACTTCCGCTCCTTACCTTATTGATTCGCTGCCTCCCGCCCCACAAGTAGATCAGCAAAAAATCCTATTTTCCCCAGTTGAATAATCCGCCCCCTCTCACCTGACATGATAATATATGACTTATCCCTTAATGTCCATTTACACGTGTCACCATTCAAATGAAAACAAGGCATATTGTCTCCGCAATGAATAAATAAACGTTTTGTTCTCGCTAACAAATCATAACCTATTCAGGGTACCATATGGAGGCGTACAATTACAATGACATATACACCAATGCTAATGACAACATAGATAAATTACCAAAAAACGCAGAACAGCCAGCTTTCTCTTACCCGACGAAGTGATCTGGGGCCGTATTCATAAAGCCACTTAACTCGTATATGCTGTTGCTAAGGCTAAATATCTATAAAGGAGATTCCCTACAACTATGAAATTTTGTCTGGAGGAACAGTCTTTGTAAGACTGTTCCTCCAGAGCAAATTTCATAGTTGTAGGGAATCTCCTTCAAAGAAATTTAGCCTTAGCAACTACTTAAGTCATTTTATGAATACGGCCCCAGGATGCGAGAACGTATTAACCGAACATACGAACATAGCAATAATGCCCCAAACAAGACAGTACAAAAAAGAAAAAAAGAAGACAAAAGTGCCTTTTAAACCTTTTTGACTGGTGGACTTGTCCATCCATATTATTTGGATGAGTCCATTTCTAGTGTAGGGTATTTTTGGTGAATGTTTTCACTTTCATTTCATTTTGCACAGAAATTCTTGTAATAATAGAGCAAGTGAGCAGGGGCTCACGTATATTCCTGGCCAGCGCCACCGCCTAATGACATTAACCTGTAAACCCAAAACGATGACACATATAAGATACAAATTTTAGAGTCTGTGACCTGACCTTTGGTCAGCAACATTATCCAGAGGATGTCAACTTATCTTCTGCAAGCTAACAGTAAACCAAGAATATATCAAAGGTTCCATTGAAGGATAACTGAAACATTATAAAGCAGTACATTGATGAAATTGCTTAGTATGTGGCCTTGGCCTTTTGTCAACAGCAACATCCAGATGATGTAAACTGTTGCAACCTTTAGGTAAACAAAGTCTCATATCAAAAGGTCCTACAGAAGAAAATGGGAAAAATAGGCAAATAATATAAACTTAACTCAAAACTGTAACATGAAAAAGCATGTCTGTGACCTTGACCTTGAGTCAAAGCATGCTTGGGGATGATATAGAATAAAGTTTTAGACCAATTTTTATAATCATGCCAAATTTTACCAAACCCAACCAAGGATTTTGATGATATGAGATCTCAAAACCTTAAAATAAAACACCGGCGTTTGTGAAGGTGGAAAAAAATAAGACTTTGGACATACAAAACAAACTGAACAAAGAGTTTAGATAGTATAAGATCTTAATAACTAAATATATGCAAAACTTCAACATGAAATGTCAAAGTCCATGACCTTGACCTCTATGCTACATGCATAGAAGGGGATGGTATAGAATATATCTATCATCATAGCAGACATAAACTGAACAAAACAAAGGGTTTGAATTATATAGAGATCTTAAAGACTTCAACGCAAAACACCAAATCTGTGACCGTGGCCTCTAGGTCACAGGCATGAGTGGGGATGGTACAGAATAAAACTTTGGACCAATATCTATCATCATGCCAAACATAAACCAAACAAAACAAAGGGTTTGAATTATATAGAGATATTAAAATCTTTGACGCAAAACTTTAACACGAAAAGTCAAAATCTGTGACCTTGGCTTCTAGGTTACAGGCACGGGTGGGAGTGTTACAGAATAAAACTTTGGACCAATATCTATCATCCTGCCAAAACATAAACTCAACCCAACAAAGGGTTTGAATTATATAGATATGTTAAAAACTTTAACGTAAAACTTTAACATTCAAAGTCAAAGTCTGTGACCTTGACCTCTAGGTCACAAGCATAGGCGGGGTGGTACAGAATTTAACTTTATACCATTATCTATCACCATGCCAAATATAAATCCAATCTAGCAAAGGGTTTGGATAATATAAGATCTCAAAAATGTTAACTTACGGACGGACGAGCGGACAACGGGCGAAAACAATATACCCGTCGTCATAGTTCGTATGCCGGGGGTATAGAAACAGTACTAGCCCTGATCAGACGAAGCGCTCTGCGGCATCTGAACAGGATCTGCACTGTTTGCGTATGTCCCATAAACGGATATCTGGTCTAAAAGAGTCAAGGGGCGTGTGGATACAAAGCGAAATTAACAAAGAACAACAACAGAAACACCATTTAAGAATCAACAGTAGTAACAAACTACTGATTTTTTTTATTCTGGATTTTCTTTTGACACTAACCCTGACGTTGAGCTTGGTTCTTACATGTCCTCTGATTCTGACCCTGACTTTGACTCTGAACCTACTTTTGGTGTTTCCTTTGGCCCCAACTCTGACTTTGTCTTTGATTCCAACTCTTCCTTTGATCCTGACTCTGACTTTGTATTTGACCCCGACCCTTTCTTTAGCCCTGACTCTGACTTTGTTTTTGATTCAGACTCTGCATTTGACCCTGACTCTGACTTTGTCTTTGATTTCGACTCTACATTTGACCCTGACTCTGACTTTGTATTTGATTTCGACTCTTCCCTTGATCCTGACTCCGACTTTGTCTTTGTCCTGCTACGAGAGTGTTTGGTCTAGATATGCGGAACCTACACATATCTTAAGGCAGATTTACTAACGAATCGGACGGGAATCTAAAGCCTGGCTATCTCCGCTTAGGGTTCGAGCCTCGCTCGGCACACAAGTGATAAAGCCACGTTCTGCATGCGGTAGGTCAAGTTGTTTTTCCTCGGGAGCTCCGGATTTTGCCCACCTCTGCTCAACAATATAAGTGAAACATTCTTGTAACAACGTCATGACGTTGAATCAACATTGATTCAATGTTTTTGGACGTTTTATGCCTGCTGGGTTACCTCTTGTGGCCAATCTGTTGTTCTGGAATATACTGAACTCCGTGTGCTAACACCGTTCCTAGGGTGATTCTCGAATTCGCTATTCAGATCACAATCACCATTTGAAAGGTCAAAGTTGAAGGACAAACATAAGGTTCGTTTTATACACGCCCTCGCGCATGACCGAATATGCGTAACAGAGACGGAATAAAATTGAAATCCACTAAAATATGTGTTTCGTTCCACAAAAGAATATGCATGTATTGTATTGCATGCCATATATGGTAAAGTAATTATTATGAAACCTGTTAAAAGTTTTCCTCTCAGAACTAAGTTATCCACATTATAACGTAAAGCCATGTCTAAGTAAACACATCCAAAATCATGCAATTCTCGTGTAATAACTATTGACTTGGGTTTTAAATTTGTATTTATTTGACACACAGTATAAATATTTATTAAACAGTATTATGAGAACTGAATTTAAGCAGCGTTTCTTAAAACAAGAAGTAAGTCCTGTTTTAACTGTTTCAAAATGTTGAAAGTCTGAACGTAGGTCTGTACATCATAGATTTAACCCGACAGCACCGCCCGACATTTTTTCTACTATTCTAACCGTAATTTGAAGGTCCTTTCCGGAATTGCTCGGTAGCAAAATGGTGAAAGCTTAAGTACGTTGCAGTGCTCGGTGCTGTCGTTGCATCTGTTGGGGTTTAAATGCCCATTGCTCGGAGAAATATCGTAAACAGACCCCCGCAAAAAAAAAAAAAAAAAAAAAAAAAACGGAGTGTATGTTGCGACTGTTAGCCTAACAAACATTGTTTGGGCGTCCTTTTTGGAGACATCTCGGTAGCGTTGCGGCCAATGCAGAAGTATGCTGCAAAGTTAAGCGATGTGGAAGCTTGGTTGGTTGGTTGGTCATTTTGGGTTTAACGGCTCTTTGCGACAGTATCTCGGTCTATATCAAGCCATCTCCCAGAGAGAAGGAGAAAGTAAAAAGAAATTATAGGGGAGAGAAAAATTTCCAGACAACGCCCACCCTCACCAACTGCAAGCACAGTAGGCTGTTGTCCTACTATTATTCAAATTAGTAGAACGCCCCGGCGCTGAAAGGTTCCCTGCATCATCACCGGACTACAACCAACCCCGGATAGCGAAGCATCCGTGAGTATTCAAATCGAAGCATCGGTGAGAATTTAAATCCCATCAGCGACATAAATATGTCTCAAATATGGTTGAAAAGACAAAAGTCACCACCATTGCATATCGTAACTGTGAGAGAAAAAAAGAGTTACATAAAATTACAAAGGTACCATAGGTGACTTCACAACAGTTCCTTTCCACCTTGTTCTGTTTTCAGCTGCCCTTGTTCAGCTTGCAAAATCCATCTCAGTTCACTGTTTTATATTTTCTTCCCACTTCCTCTTCTGTCTGTCTCTTCTTCTTGTTCCTTTCACAGTGCCATGTAAAATTCTTTGGTAAACCAGAAGAGAAGACCTTGAGACATAGCCAAACCACCTTAGTTTAGAAGTTATGTCTTGACCATGGTCAGGAGTTCATCATGTTCTCCAATGGCTGCTTGGATTTTTCTGCGAAAATCCTTATTGGCTACATGGTCCTTGTAGGAGATCATGAAGAACCTTCGGTAGCATCTCATTTCAAAGGCCTGCGTTCTTTTTATTCTTACTTTGCTGTCGAGGTTCACGATTCACCGGCATTCAGAAATAAAGAAATGACATAGGAAAGCATGAGTTTCACTTCTGATCCAAGCGATATGTTATTATCTCAAGATTGGTCTCGGCTTTATAATAGCCTCGGATTTTGAGCAATGATCTGAGACCACTGCTCCCAGGTATTGAAGCTAGTTACAGTACCCTTTTATCTTGACCTCCCTCTGGATTCCATTAGCGTAGTTTGTCATCAGTTTGGTCAGCTCAGCACTGATATCCATCTTTTGTGCAGGTTTTGTCGAGACTTTCAACCAGGGTTTCTAGCTCCTGCTCTTCCTCAGCTAGAGTGTCTATGTTATCGGCAAACCGCACATTGGTAATATTTCTGCCGCTAATGGAAACGTAACCTTGGGTAAAACATATATTATTTCATCAATGAATTCTCATTACAATATATAGACAACATAACTAAACAAATGAAAGGGAACAGAACGAAAGCTAATAGCTTATAGGGCTCTCTCTTCCATTATGCTTTTGCAGAGCATCAGATACAATCTGTTCGAAAAAAGGTTGAAGAGGGAGTGTGACAGAAAACAGCCTTGCCTTACTCAAACTTTTGTTCTTCTGAACCATTCTTCGCTGGAATTCATCTGGACTGCACTTGTAGCCTTGTCGTATAGCTGCTCAATGGTATGAACTAGACTTGCTTTGGTAATTTACTTCCGCATGGTGTCCAAGAAGGCTGCATGCATACTCAGTTAAACATTTTTTGCTTTTATTAAAAATCAATGAAGACATGGTACAGATTTTGCTGATGTTAGAGATACTTTTCACACAGGATTCTAAGGTTGAAGATCTGTTCTGTGGTGCTCCTTCTGGGTTAGCGATGGTCTGCCTGAACCCAGCCTGTTCTTCAGCAATTATCAGCGACTAAGTCATTTGGTAGGCCATTCTCCTCTTCTCCAGATCCTGTTACAGACCTGTATATAAACTTGAATCATAGTCTCCCCGCCAGCTTGAGTAAGTTTTGCTGTATATTATCAACTCCGGCAGACATTCCCTTTTTCATTGTTACTACTGCAATCCCAACTTCCTCACGCAAGATATGTTGTAAATCTTCTTCTAGGGGCTGATTGCAATTCAGAACTACATTGCCACCATAACTCTCATGGTTGTTTTCTCGGAAGGAGGTAATAAAACTAGATCAAACCTGCGTGTATGGGGGACACAAACATTTATTTTTTACCTACTTTTGTGTATACGAAAATTTTTTACATAAGAATAAAGAGAACAAACGTTAAAAGTAACCGATTGATAAGAAAAGCGGACACAACAAACAATTGATCCGCGACACGAGAAAACCAACAATGTGGTTGTGCGCCCAGCGCAGACTCAGATCAGCCTGGGCATCCGCCCAGTCTGATCAGAGTCTTCGCAGTCCGCATGGAGGTTGCTTAGTCCCTTGGCTACCCTTTAAGCGCTTAGCAAAGGGTCTGATCAGACTGGGCAAATGCCCAGCCTGGTCTGAGTCTGCGCTGGGCGCACAACCACATTGTTGGTTTTCTCGTGTCGCGGCTCAATTACTGTAGCAGCCCCTGGAACGGTCAGTTATAAATAACTAGGAGTTTAAATCGATTTTACCGATCTTCAACCTTCGCTTAAGATTCCATCGTAATTCAAGTGACATTTGGTTTGGTTCAAGTGGTCTTCTAGCTCATCAGTGAATCATCACAGAAAAAAAAACATTATTAAAATGTTGAGGACTCATATGAGATAGCCTTGTTTAACCCATCTATGTTGGACTCTTCTGTCCTTATAAATTCGATGAGTCCATTAAGGGGTGTATGATTTAGCTTCTTTTTTCTTTCATTTTTATCCTATTTGAGGGAGAAACCCCATTTGTCGTACGCAAATAGTGTAGACCCAGATCAGACGCCGCTAGACGCGGCAACTGATCTGCGCCTACACTGTTTGATTTACCCCCGGTTTTCGAAGTATATAGGGGTAGATAGTTTTTGTCTTTTCCGTTTATGTGTGTGTGTGTGTATATGTGTGTGTTTCTATGTGTTAACCTTTTTTCTGTCACAGATTTCTCAGGACACACTATAGCTAAGATAAAGCCCCCCCACCCTCCCGTAATCTTTTGCTGACCGCCCCAAGGCAGTATTTCTGTTGTGGTTCCTTGATGTTACATTGTGTTATGTCCGTTTGTTTATGTTCTTTGGCGGTTTGGTCAGCTGTTTTGCTACCCAAATCTACCTTTGTTTTGTTTTGTTTTGTAAGTTAAAAACAAAATAGATAAAAATAGATGCTGATGCTGTTTTTGATTAGGATAGCTGAATGACCACCTGTTTGGGAAAGAGCTGCTCATTCGGTTTACCGTGCGTGACTTTTGTCAGTTTTTCCATGTGTATGTACTTATTTTTCTATTGGTTTTGAGAGCGCGGTGTGGGATTTGATTGTATTAATTCCTGATCATTGCCTTTCTTTTTACTTTATGAAATTTGGTACAAACTTTGGGTATGACTAGTTGTATCGTGTAAGAGAGTATCATCAACCTCCTATTTATCATTTCCTTTGTTTGTTGATTTTTTCTATCTCTCCAATTAAGTTTCTGTCACAGATTTCTCAGGAACCACTTTAGCTAGGATTTTGAAGTTTAGTACAGACGTTGGATATGACTAGTTGTACCGTGTAAGAGAGGATCAGCCTGCTCTAGCTTATCATTTCCTTTGTTTGTCCAGTTTTTCTTTCTCTCCAATATCTCTCAAATTAAATTTCTGTCCAAGATTTCTCAGCAACCACTACAACTAGGATTTTTTAATTCGATACAAACCTTGGGTATGACTATTTGTACCGTATCAGAGAGAATCAGCCTCGGTTCTTATCATTCCTATTGTTCATGCAGTCTTTCTTTCTCTCCACTTCTACTTCTGTCACAGATTTCTCGGGAATCATTACAGCTAGGATTTTGAATTTAAGTATTAACATTGGGTATGTCTAGTTGTATCGTATAAGGGAGAATCAACTGTCTCCTGCTTTTCATTTCCTGTTTAGTCTAGTATTTCTTTCTCTTCAATTACTTTTTTTGACACAAACTTCGCGGCTTCTGTCAAAAAGTGTGTATACATCTTGAAAATAGACAAGTATATTATGGGAAAGAAAAACAGGATGGTGAGATATATTTTGGCTATTTTTTTTCTTATTTTGTTATCTTTTTCATCTCTCACTCCAGTATTTTAATGGGAAGATCTATGTCAAAGACTTCTCAGATCGCTATGTTACTAGGTTCAAGTAAAGGTTTAAACTGATTAGTTAACATCATCTGGATGTTGCTGCTGACTTACGACCAAAGTCACAGACATAGAAGTTGATGTAAATTTGCGTTGAGATTTTGCGTTAAATTTATATATAATTTTGCTTATTGCAATTTTTAATGGAAGGTTTTTGTATTAGTAGGCCTTTTACTGTGTTTGTTATAGACTGTCCATTAGTTTGTCTGTTATTTGACATTTGTTTAAAATGTTGTATGAGGTGTGTATTTATTAGGCGGTGGCGCTGGCCGGGGGTATACGTGATCTACTGCTCACATGCTCTTGTAAAAATTCCCTATTACAGGACAGTATAAGCTGTCAAATTTAAACTATAAATAAAGATACCCTTGAAAGGTCACACTCACAAAGCATGCCTCATCTAAGACAACAATTGAACAAAGAAAAAGAAAAATGCAAATCACGATCTTCGACAGCACACACAGGGAGTCTAACACAAAGGAACTGTAATCAAAACGACAAACTTCAAAAGCCATACAAACTACGTAATATATATATATATAAAATAATAATCTGTAAGGACTGGCATTCCTCCAATTAATCGATAAATTTGTATCAAATGCAGTTAAGTGATAAAAAGATTACTGAACGGTCGTTCGAATCAGGTAAGCTGAATTTTTATTTTACCTATTGCGTTTTAATTAATCAATTTATATTTTAGGTGCCCCGATAGCTCCGTCGGTTTAGCGCTGGTCTGCTAGTCTACACGTCCGGATTCAAATCCCGCAGTAGCAAAAATCTATTTCAGCCATTAACAGGGTTGCAATAAACACATTTCATTATCCCCTTTCCATTAGCTTGACAAGACTGAAAGTGTTGAAAATGCTATAAAAGCACAATGTAAACCCAATATTTATTTCTTCCTTAAAAAAGCTTGTGCACACCATAGTTTGCTACTTTCTATAGCCTTGCTTACGGTAAATAAAACGCCATAGCAACAGCATAACAGGTGTTATATTCTAGGCTTATACTTGTATATGTAGGTCAGCTTAAAAGTAGGCTCGGTAAAATTAGGTGTTTGTCAGCAATACCATGCCCACCACTCTCACTGTCTGGATCGAAATTCGGAACGTCCTTTTTAGGAAACGGAACAGCCCACCAAATAGGGCGGACCGGTTTTACACACGCTTAGTTGATGCTTCGTTTTATCGAATTTACGACTATGCATCGCATGCATCAATCAAACTAGCCATATCAGCAAACGAAGAAAGTACTTCTCCATATCAAACAGGCAGTAATGTGGCGAAATGCGTTGATATTTTCGTGATTTTTTGCGAGACGTTCCGTTGACATTTTCCTGTACACAGACACATAATTTGTGTTGACTAGAGAGTACGTTTCGGTGACAAATGCAAATTACACGGCAAATACATATGTAAAAATGAATATTTCTCAAAAAACCAGCCAAGAGATATAAACACGGTTTTCTTGGTCAGAAACAGAATTGAATTGGGCATCGTATTTTATAAAAACACAAAAAATATGAATAACGTTTCATAGAAAAGTCAAGAAAATATTTGGGTCACCACTAAAAATTAAAACTGCACAATAACAGACTTGAAAAATATGCCAAAACAAGCGAGTGTGTATACATATACTTTGCACCACATCACTGCCTGTTTTATATGTACTGCCTGTTTTATATGTAGAAATGTATTCTTCGATCGCTTATATGATACGTTTGAATGATCCGTATGATATATAGTCAGAAAACTCGATAAAATGAAGCACCTACCCAACGTATGTAAACAGGTCCGCCATCTTTGATGGTCTGTTCCGTTTCCTAAAAAGGACGTTCCAGATCACGATCCAGACAGTGACTCTCATGATCACTTTTTCAGTACAATTTATCGGTTTGATAGACTGACCTAATAAAAGATACGAGTCGTAACACAGTGTTTCTGTCGAAATACAAGTTATTCACGCAGTCTTCAACATTGATATGAATGGTTTTCGAAAAACTCTTCGAAATGATGATATAGCTAGCAACGTAGGAGCGGAAATGCCACTCGTTCATAACAAAAGTTATGGAAAAAAACAGCCGCGAGGCATTGGATTGCTCACCTAAGTAAAAGGGTCAAATATAAACCTAGAGTTATCATTTTGACAAAGCGGGTAGTAGTTTAATTCCAAATGTTGTTTACCAATTTTAAAAGTAAATACACTTCAGGAACTGACTGGTTCAGATCCCAAACCCTATCCCCAACATCAAGGGGAAAGATTGACAAAGACATCCCAACAAACAACTAGAAAATGTGTTTATGAAACACTATGCCCCCAACCATATGCTTGTCTCTAGAGAAGGTTCATCCAATAATGCTTGTACCTTTGTACCATAGGCTTACAATGCACTAAGTCGAAAAAGGGGCTTAACTCAGTCAAAAACTTACGAATTGTTTTCGAAAGTTAATCAGGTCATCTACACCTTGGGCAATATCAACCTGCAAAAATCATGATCCTAGCATCAGGGGTTCTCCAGATATTTTGTTCACAAGCTTTCATAGGCAAATAATGCACTAAGTTGAAAAAGGGGCATAACTCAATCCAAAATTTACAAATTATTTTCAAAAGTTAATCAGGTCATCTACACCACAAGCAGTATCTTCCTGCAAAAAATCATGCTCCTAACATCAGGGGTTCTTGAGATATTTTGTTCACAAGGTTCCATAGGCTTACAATGCACTAAGTCGTAAAAGGGGCATAACTCGGTCAAAAATTCACGAATTTGTTTCAAAAGTTAATCAGGTCATCTACACCTTGGGCATTCTCATCCTGCAAAACCTCATGATCCTAGCATCAGGGGTTCTTGAGATATTTTGTTCACAAGTTTCCACAGGCTAGGTCGAAAAGGGGGCATAACTCTGGAAATACATGACCGACGGAAAAATAAACTAGAAAATGTGTTTATGAAACACTATGCCCCCAACCATATGCTTGTCTCTAGAGAAGGTTCATCCAATAATGCTTGTACCTTTGTACCATAGGCTTACAATGCACTAAGTCGAAAAAGGGGCTTAACTCAGTCAAAAACTTACGAATTGTTTTCGAAAGTTAATCAGGTCATCTACACCTTGGGCAATATCAACCTGCAAAAATCATGATCCTAGCATCAGGGGTTCTCCAGATATTTTGTTCACAAGCTTTCATAGGCAAATAATGCACTAAGTTGAAAAAGGGGCATAACTCAATCCAAAATTTACAAATTATTTTCAAAAGTTAATCAGGTCATCTACACCACAGGCAGTATCTTCCTGCAAAAAATCATGCTCCTAACATCAGGGGTTCTTGAGATATTTTGTTCACAAGGTTCCATAGGCTTACAATGCACTAAGTCGTAAAAGGGGCATAACTCGGTCAAAAATTCACGAATTTGTTTCAAAAGTTAATCAGGTCATCTACACCTTAGGCATTCTCATCCTGCAAAACCTCATGATCCTAGCATCAGGGGTTCTTGAGATATTTTGTTCACAAGTTTCCACAGGCTAGGTCGAAAAGGGGGCATAACTCTGGAAATACATGACCGACGGAAAATAAAAAAATACGGGTCTGCTTATTTTCCATACTGATCATGTGTATAAAGTTTCAAGTTCCTAGCTCTTATTGATCTTGACTATATGTAAGGGTACCTTTGTACCATAGGCTTACAATGCACTAAGTCGAAAAAGGGGAATAACGTGATCAAAAATTCACGAATTTTTTTCAAAAGTTAATCAGGTCATCTACACCACAGGCAGTATCTTCCTGCAAAAAATCATGCTCCTAGCTTCAGGGGTTCTTGAGATATTTTGTTCACAAGGTTCCATAGGCTTACAATGCACTAAGTCGAAAAAGGGGCATAACTCGGTCAAAAATTGGCAAATTTTTTTCAAAAGTTAATCAGGTCATCTACACCTTGGGCAATGTCATCCTGCAAAATATCATGATCCTAGCATCAGGGGTTCTTGAGATATTTTGTTCACAAGCTTCCATAGACTAAGTCAAAAAAGGGGCATAACTCTGGAAATACCTGACCCGCTGAAAAAATAAAAAATACGGGTCCGCTTATTTTTCATGTACATATCACATATAAAATTTCAAGATCCTAGCATAAGCGGTTCTTGAGTTTCCCAGCTGCCAAAAAGCGTTACGGACAGACGGACGGACAGACGGACAGACGGACGGACAGGCCCAAACCAATATGCCCCCTCAGAGAAGTTGGGGGCATAATAAATTACAAGTGATAAGCCGAGTCAGCAGCTCTTTCTCAAATAGGTGGCAACTCAGCTATCTTTACTGGACTGAATAATATAGACCAAGTTCCATTTTCATAGGCCATGTGGTTCGAAGGAAAGAGATGTTTAAAGTTTTTTTACATATATGGGCGCGACAGCCATCTTGGTCATGTGACAATAACCCTTCAAATAGATATACTTTTACAAATCTAGTACGACAGATGCGCTTTCTGTATATAATTGCTTCAGTATAACTAAGCTATTAAACTTTGAGACCAAAAGATGAAGGGCAGATCTTTGTAGGCAACGGACATCCCTCTCCGAGGCAAGCTTGCTGACGTAATCCTCGAGGCAGATCTGGGGCTGTATTTATAAAACGACTTAAGTCGCTGCTATGCTGTTGCTAAGGCTAAATTTCTATGAAGGAGATTCCTCGAGAGCGAATTTCATAGTTGTAGGGAATCTCCTCCATAGAATTTCAGCCTTAGCAACAGCATAGCAACCACTTAAGTCGATCTATAAATATGGCCCCTGCTGCAGACATCAGGTGAAGCACCTACGCCTTCAAGCAAACTTTTATCTTCCTGAGTCATGGAGACTGCAATTGAAATTTTGCTTCAGTTGGCTCAGAAGCTTTGTAAGAAAAGATATCTGAAAGTGGTGAATCTTCAAGTAATGAACTTGCAAAATTGATCTCTGGTCCTAAAAATATTCCATGTACGCTTTACATTGACTGTATATAGAAACTTTTATACGAAAGTCTTCCATTTCATATAAAACTAATTTAATAGCTTTTTCTCATACGAAAAGTCAAAGAAACAAATTTTACCTGGCCATATAAACGTCAAAATCACTTCAGGGTCATCATAAGAAGAAACTGAAAGTTTGATAAAGAGGACTCAAGGCCATTTGTCCTTTAGTAATTGAGAGGGGTTTTAAACTTTTTTAAACCATATGTGGATACGGCTACCATGTTGATCATATGACAAGGACCGTTTTCACATATTCTTTCCTCTTATACTTGGTCGCTTCATATGAACTTTAGTTCCATCCTGCACTATGGCTTTAGAGACGAAGATGTTTTTAAAGACCTGGATGTTTGTCAATAGTACGTTATGTAAATTTAAAAAGTAACTACACTTCAGGAACTGACTGAATCAGATCCCAAACCCTATCCCCAACATCAAAGGGAAAGACTGACAAAGACATCCCAACAAACAATAAATTACAAGTGATAAGCCGAGTTAACAGCTCTTTCCCAAATAGGTGGCAACTCAGCTATCTTTATTGAACTGAATAATTTAGACCAACAGAAGGGTTACAACAGACTAAGCAAATTATACGAAAAACATTTTTAAAACAACTATTTATACCTATTTTTTATTTTTATTATAGAAGGGTTAAAATAAAATCCTTATCTGATCCAATGAACAGTCTTCTCTGGCTAGCCCGTCTTCTACTTTAGTATTGCCTTTGAATCAAGCAATGGTGTTTGGCTACAAGTTCTTACAACATTAGTTACATGCTTCCCCTACAACATATTTACAATACGTTAACATGGTAACTATAAAGAAAGAAAATAATTGAATATATCCGTGGATGAAGATCACATGTACATATAATTATACGTACGCATAAACTATATGCCAACACATGCTTATAGGTACATGCACATATGCAATGCATAGGCATTTAAATATATCAAGATATAAAAAATATATAAAAAAGATAAAGTAAATAAACAGTATAATTAAATAAATAGGTCAAAAACGAAACAAGAAAAGAGAGAAAAAAGAGAAAAAAGAAAGATTGGCGATGCCGCTCGAAGAGGGATCCCAGGAACGCGCGAACAGAGCGCTCCAAATCCAGAAAATGCATCAGCGCAGGCCGATCAAATTCTTAACTTTCCCAAACATTCACAAAATTTATTAATCAGTTCAGTTAGTGCAGATACATAGGCTGATTCAGCCCTCTCCGCCCCGCAGATCCCGCTCCAGGGTGCACCGCTCTTGAAATTCCTATGTGTTGACCTGCCTGTGCTCTGGAAAGCTGACGGATGGAAGGGTAGGTATATAGTGAAGGCAGCACCTGAAAAAGAAAGAGAAATATAAGATTGTTTCGTGGAACAAGAGCTGTCGCCTGACAGCATAGCTCGCCTGAATAGGTGCTTGCCCATCACACAGTCACTATGGTGGTGTGGACTGCTATGCATAAAACTTCAGGCAAGCATGTCCATAATGACAACACATTTATAAACAAAAGCTATCTCAGAAATGTCTTAAAATAGAATTAAAACAAGAAAAAAATACATGAAATTTCAAAGTTCATGAGCTTGAGGTCAAAGAACTAAGGGGGTAGGGGGAGGAGTGGGGTAGGGGTGGGGGAGGGGGAGGCTGGGATGTATCAAAACTTGAACCATTATCTAACATCAGTCCAAGTACATGTATAAGTATCAACTGAGTCCATTGTGGCACTGTGAAATTATGTCTTCATAAATATAAAACTTTAACCAAAATTCAAAGTCAATAACCTTGACTTCAAGGTCATCCAGTGGGGTAAGTATATAGTGTTTTGTAAAAACTCAAAAAAGTGTCTAACATCAGTTCAAGTGTAAACTAAGTCTCTGCCAAGCATTATGAATCAGTATGCAATTAGAAAACTTTAATAAAGACCAAATTCCTAAGTCCCTGACCTTGACATCAAAGTCACTGAGCGGGGTTGGGGTAGTACTGTGTAAAACTTTGGACCAATACCTAATTACAGTGCAAATATAAAAAGAATTCATCTATGGGTTCATGGGATATGTGTCTTTAAAAAACTTTAACCAAAACATTGAAAAAATAAAAAGATAATTTTCTAAGTCCATGACCTTGACATCAAGGTCACTGAGGGGGGTGGGGGTAGTACCCTGGCAAACTTTGGACCAATATCTAACTACAATACAAGTATCAAAGGAATCCATCCATGGGTTAAGGAGATATTGGGCTTTATAAAACTTTAACCAAAACATCCAGTTAAAAAACTCCCGATTTTCAAAGTCCATGACCTTGACATCAAGGTCACGGAGTGGGGTGGGGGTGGTACCCTGTTAAACTTTGGGCCAATACCTAACTACAGTGCAAATATAAAAAGAATTCATCTATGGGTTTATGAGATATGTGTCTTTAAAAAACTTTAACCAAAACATTGAAAAAATAAAAAGATAATTTTCTAAGTCCATGACCTTGACATCAAGGTCACTGAGGGGGTGGGGGTAGTACCCTGGCAAACTTTGGACCAATATCTAACTACAGTACAAGTATCAAAGGAATCCATCCATGGCTTAAGGAGATATTGGGCTTTATAAAACTTTAACCAAAACATCCAGTTAAAAAACTCCCGATTTTCAAAGTCCATGACCTTGACATCAAGGTCACGGAGTGGAATAAGGGTGGTACCCTTTTAAACTTTGGGCCAATATCTAACTACAGTGCAAGTATCAAAAGAATCCATCAATGGGTTAAGGAGATATAGGTCTTTAAAAAACTTTAACCAAAACATTGAAAAAATAAAAAGATAATTTTCTAAGTCCATGACCTTGACATCAAGGTCACTGAGGGGGTGGGGGTAGTACCCTGGCAAACTTTGGACCAATATCTAATTACAGTACAAGTATCAAAGGAATCCATCCATGGGTTAAGGAGATATTGGGCTTTATAAAACTTTAACCAAAACATCCAGTTAAAAAACACCCAATTTTCAAAGTCCATGACCTTGACATCAAGGTCACGGAGTGGAATGGGGGTGGTACCCTGTTAAACTTTGGGCCAATATCTAACTACAGTGCAAGTATCAAAAGAATCCATCCATGGGTTAAGGAGATATAGGTCTTTAAAAAAATTTAACCAAAACATCCAATCCGGACGCCGACGCTGACGCGGACGCGGACGCGGACGCTGACGCTGACGCCGACGCCAGGGTGACAACAATAGCTCTTCCTGAACTTTCGTTCAGGCGAGCTAAAAATGACTATGTTCATGAGGGCTACTATATATAAATTCATATTCCATAATGACCTCATGAGATAGAATTCACTATTATAAACTAACTATCAAATCTTCCTGTGGCATGTGTATAAACTTGGACAGCTAAGAACATTTTAAAATTATCTGAATCTGAAAGCAAGGCTTTGCCTTTCAAAAATATATGAACATTTAAAGGGTGAAATTCTCTTGTATCAGTAAATAGCTGAAATCTTTTTCTTCATAAAGCTGACATTGAAAGGAATAGTGAGCTGCAGATTCATTACTTCTTGAACAACTACAAACCGGGTCATCCCGGAGATAGTTGTCAGTAAGATCTTGATTGAGATTACTACAAAAATTTCTTAAACGAGCATATTAGATAGAGAACTTTCTTTTGCAATCAAAATATAGTAGTTTGGAACATAACTCAGAGTTTGTCTATCAAGTTCCTTACAAAAAGGTATTATAGGACTCACATTCGCGGGATGCTAATGGTAAGTTATTCCAGTCGGAGATAACAGAAGGAATACATGATTTACTAAAACTAGCAGTTCTAGTCGGTACATCCTTGCTTTATCACGGTCTTTTCTTGATTTTAATTGTTGACCGTGATGACTCTCTGATGAGTTAGGGGACCACCATACGAACCGAACTACCAACTAATTGTGTGCACCGCGGCGGAGGGTGAGGGTGAAGGTTTGGGCCCAGTAAAACCGGTTTAAACCCCCCAGTAGTTATTACTGACCGTCCCAAGGCGGTACTTTCGTTGCGGTTGCATTTGTTTTATGTTCGGTGCTGTTTAATTTATTGTATTCTCATTTTAACCCTTCTATAATAGAAATAAAAAAAATAGGTAAAAATAGTTGTTTAAAGTTTTCGTATAATTTGCTTAGTCTGTTGTACCCCTTCTGTTGGTCTAAATTATTTAGTTCAATAAAGATAGCTGAGTTGCCACCTATTTGGAAAAGATCTGCTGACTCGGCTTATCACTTGTAATTGTTTGTTGGGATGTCTTTGTCAATCTTTCCCTTTGATGTTGGGGATAGGGTTTGGGATCTGATTCAGTCAGTTCCTGAAGTGTAGTTACTCTTTAACTTTGTAGATAAATTTGAACTATTCCTCAAATTATAATGTGAGACATTAGCGACAGATGGTGGCATTAAATCTGAAATACAGGAAGGAACCAATCCATAAGAGAGCCTGTCTTTTCTGGACTTGTGTCCAAGCCGTCTCTTTGGGATGCCTAAATGGGGGAAATCAATAACAAAAGTACCATGATTTAAATACTGGCATTAGTATTCAAAAATTCAAAAATTAAAGGTCAGCACAGGGTCATAATTTTAGTTTACTCAGAAGTACTTGAGTAACTAATATTTTATACAAAGTTCAAGGCCATCAGTGTTGTGGGTCTGGAAAGAAGAGTTTTTAGCCCATTTGCTGTCGCTGCATCAGTTGGGTTCCATTGCTGGGAGAAATATCATAAACAGAACCCCTATATATACGGAGTGTATTGCAGCGGCAGTTTAGGCTTCTAGACGTTGTTTGGACGTCTGTTTTGGAGACGTCTCGGTAGCGTAATGGCTAAGGTTGACGTACGTTGCAATGCTAGGTTTTGTCGAAATATCCGTTAGGATTCAAATGCCGACAGCGACATATGTCTCCCCTGTGGTTGAAAAGACAAAAGTTGCCTCCATTGCTGAGAAAAATATCGCAAATTTGAGAGAAAAAAAAGTTAAATATAATTACAACGGTACCATAGGTAACTTCACAACAGTCCCTTTCTGCCTAGGTCTGTTTGCAGATTTCCTTCTTGAGCTGGCAAAGTCCATCCCTGTCTACTCTTTAATATTGTCTTCCCAGCCTTTCTTCTGTCTACTTATTTTTTCTTTTTTTCCTTTTCTGTGCCATGTAAAATCGTCTTTGCGAAACCAATATGCCTTGAGACACGGCAAAACCACCTAAGTTACTTTTTCTTGACCATGGTCAAGAGGTCATCATATTCCAAAATTGCTGCTTGGATCTATCTGCGAACCATCTCATTGGTTACATGGTCCTTGTACAAATTGATTAATAACCTTCCGTACCATCACATCTCTTCCCAAGGGTCTGCACTCTTTTAAGTTAACTTTGCCTTCAGGGTCAACGATTCATCGACATACAGAAATTCAGAAATGACAAGGGAGCGCATCAGTTTCACTTCTGATTCAAATGATGTGTTATCTCTCCAAACTGGCCTCAGCTTTGTAAGAGCTGCAGTAGCTTATGGAATCCTAGCGAGAACCTCCGGTTTTGAGCAATAACCTGAGCCCACTGCTCCAAGGTATTTGAAGCTAGATACAGTGCTTTTCATCTTAATTTTCCTCTGAGTGCCATTAAAGCGGATAGCATAAGTTTGGTCTTTTCAGCATTGATCTCCCTCCTTTGTGCAGGTTTTGTCAAGACTTTTAACTACTGTTTCTAGCTCCTCCTCTTTCTTAGCTAGAGCATCTATGTCATCGAAAACCGCGCATTGGTAATATTTCTGCCGCCTATGCTAACCTTTCCATTGTGTTCTCTCAGAGCATCAGACATGATCCGTTCGAGAAAAAGGTTGAAAAGGGTGGGTGAGAGAAGACACCTTCCTTAATCCAACTATTGTTCTTCTGAATCATTATCCCATCCTGCAGTTGACCTGGACTGCACTTGTAGCCTTGTTGTATAACTGCTCAATGGTGCAAACTAGATTTCAACTAGTATTTTACTTCCGCATGGTGGCCCATAAGGCTACATGCCACACTCTGTCAAACGTTTTGATATCAATGAAGGTATGGTACAGATTTGGCTGATAATTGAGGTACTTTTCGCACAGGATTCTAAGGTTAGATTTGTACTGTGATGTTCCTTCTTGGTTTAGCGCAAGTCTGCCTGAACCAACCTGTTCTTTGGCGATTACGTCTTCGGCTTGGGGTTTAAGCCTGTTCAAAATGACTTTCAGCATGACTTTGCTAGAACGCCTGATGCAGCTGATAGTTCTGTAGTTCTGGCATTGCGGTAGGTTGCCCTGTTTACTGAGTGTAATAATCGGCGACTGAGTCTATGGGGTAGACTATTCTACTATTCTCCAGATCCTGTTACAGACATGTGTTAAAACCTCAATTATAGTCTCCCCGCCAGCTTGAAGTTTTGCCGATTAATTTTCAACTCCGGCAGAATCCCACTTTATCAGTGCTACCGCAACTTAAACTTCATCACAAAGGATCGGTTGTAGATCTTCTATTTAGGGCTGATTGCAGTCTAGAACTACATTGCCACCATAACTCTCATGGTTTAACTAAACCCGATAGGAGGTCATAGAACTAGCCAAGACCAAACGTAAATGTATTCTTTATATACATGTACATAAAAATCTACATTAGAATGAGGGAGAACAAACGTAATAACGTAAAAAATCAACTTCCTCACGATGGATCGTTGTAGATCTTTTTCTTGGGGTTGATTGCAGTCCAGAACTGCATTGCCACCATAACTTCTATGGTTGTTTTCTCGGTAGGGGGTAAGAAAACTAGCAAAGACCAAACGTACTTGTATGGCGCATTCAAACATCTATGCTTTTATCTATTTTTCTATATACGTAAAAAATCTACATTAGAATAAAAGAGAACAAACCTAAAAAGAAAGCTGAATATTTGAAGACTGCAGATAAGAATAGCATAATAAACTATACTGAACAAAAAAAAGAAAGAAAAAAGAAATGTTACATGTACTTTTAATGCACGTTTTCTTTAAACTGAATTAAGATGTTGCCAATGCT
The DNA here is from genome assembly GCA_963989385.1 of Ctena decussata. Taxonomy (NCBI): domain Eukaryota; kingdom Metazoa; phylum Mollusca; class Bivalvia; order Lucinida; family Lucinidae; genus Ctena; species Ctena decussata. The sequence continues at coordinate 22,027,597 of OZ022508.1, forward strand.
ATTTTAAGACTAACTGACAGAAAGCTTTCAAAGTCTAGAAAACAAATATCAAAACAAAACCTGCGAAATTAATGTCTCCAGATTAGTTTGAGTCAAGGAGGGGTCAGAATTTGAAAGTGCTATTTCGAGGTGATTTTTGGAGCCTCGTATTTCTCTCACATTTTCAGCCCATGTGAGCAGGTTACCTCTGAGATGTTCATCAGACACTGTTTGTTACGAAAATAAGGGCTGATCAGTGAAGTACAATGCTTGAAATACCGCTTTTCAGGACACCTGACTCTGACGTTCAGGCTTTGCACTAAAAATTCCATAGACAGTGTAATGTGGTATACCACGGACAATTAATCAGTTTGATCAAACTTTTTTATCATGAACCATTGTCTGGAGAAGCTGAAATGCGATCCATGAATTTAACTTGAAAATTTTATTGAAACGTACTGGTTAACCGTAGTAAATGGTTTGCTTTACTTGTAATTACAAGGGAGACAATTTCAAAGACACAAAATCTTTAACACATTATTTCTTTGAACTGCAGGTTAAATTTCATAAGATTCATAGGGTTTCTTATTGGCGGTTACTAGGAAATTCCAAAAGTATGACAATTTTAGCCCTTGTGCATGCGCATTAAGCGTTTCACATTGTCTATAGTGTTTTCAGTCAAATTGGAATAATTCTGTTACGATTTATGCAAATCAAAAAGCGATTAGATCATCTGTTATCTGACATCTTGCATGTGAGAGGATGCCGTAGCAATACTAGAAAATGTTGTTCTTTAGCTAAAACATTCATGGCTAATCTATCTAACGTTTCTTTCATTTTTGTGCTCAGTGTGTAACGAAAGCAGCCCCTTAGAACGGTCAGTACTAGATAACTATGAGACTTAAATCGATTTTAGCGATCTTCAATCTTCGATTAAGATTCTATCATAATTCAATGGCTGTTTGTTTTGGTCTGCGTGGTCTTCTAGCTCATCAGTGAACCCATACAGAAAATAAACCATGATAAAAGGACTCATATGAGATCATCTTTTTTAACCCATTTATGCTTGGTTGACTCTTCAGTCCTTCTGAATCAGATGAGTGCATTTGTAAATAAAGGGGTGTCTGATTAAATTTACATTTCTATCATTTTTATTTTTAAGGAGAAATACCAGTTTGCCTTACGCAAATAGTGTAAACCCTGATCAGGCGCCGTGATTTGCGGCATATAATCTGGGTCTACACTGTTCATTAATGCCCCTATTACTGGATAGTAGGCACAAATGGGTTGAGAAATTTGGTTGTGAAAGTTAAACTACAACTAACAGTGATAAAAAATAGGGCAAACCACCGGACCGTTAAATATAGGTCACTGTGACCTGCCGTTGGTTTGAGGTCAAACTTGATGTTATACTGTGACATCCCTGGCAATCAAGTTCGTGCATTGGACCATGAAATACATTTGACCTACTGTTAGTTACAGGTTAAAATTGGGTCGCACTGAGTCATTATCCCAAGCAATCGTGCTTGTATGTCTAATAGTCTTCAAGGTATATGGCAAAATCTCTGGACCATAAAATATAGGTAAATGTGTCCTACTGTTAGTAAGAGGTTAAGTTTTGGGTCACTTTGGGTCATTATCCCAAGCTATCATGTACAAACATCAAACAGACTTCAAGATAAAAGATTAAATCACTTGACATATAGTTCACTGGTACCCACGGTTAGTTTGCGGTCTCACATCTGGTCATACCGAGTCATTTTCAGAAGAATCATGTTTGAACATCAAATAGTCTTCAATTATAAAGCAATTTCACTAGTCCCTTGAATACGGGTCAATTTGACCTAATGTTAGTTTAAGAACAAACATCCGGTCATACCGAGTCATTATCCCAAGCAATAATGTTCGTACATCAAACAGTCTTCAAGATATAAGGCAAGTTCACTAGACCATGAAATATATGTCAATATCATTTACTGTTAGCTTGAGGACAAACTTTGGGTTATACGGAGTCACTTTCCCAAGCAATCATGTTCGTGCATCAAATAGCCTTCAACATTTAAGTGAAAATCAGTTGGCTATGAAATATTGGTCAATGTGACCTGCGTTTGGTTTCAGGTCATACTGAGTCATTATCCCACGTTATCATGTTCGTGCATCAAGTAGTCTTAGACATAAGGCAAAATCACTGGCACATGAAATATAGGTCACAGTGACCGACTGTTAATTTGAGGTCGAACATCGGGTAAAACTGACTTATGTTTTCAAGCAATCATGTTAGCACATCATAACAGTCTCAAAGATATAAGGCAAAATCACTGGACCATGAAATATAGGTTACTGTGACCTACCTATAGTTTGGGGTTAACCTTTGGGTCATACCGAATCGTTATCCCAAGCACTCATTTTCAAACATCAAAATTTCTTGGAGATATAAGGCAAAATCGCAGGATCATAAATACAGCTCACTGCCCGATATGCAAAGCTGCTTTTAGTAGATCTTCCGGTAGTAGGATGGTGTTGTGTATAACTTCCAGTCCCGGGGCGTCCTTCTGTTTTGGAACATTGTAGAGCAACGGCCTACTGTGCTTGCAGTAGATGTGGGTGTGGGTGGTTAAAACATTTTTCTCTCTTCGATTATTTCTTTTCTTTCTCCTTCTTTCTGGAAGACGATATAGACTGAAATACTGCCTGAACGGACCGTTAAAACCCAAAAGATCAATCAATCCCTAAACGTATCTATGAAGCAAGTTTAAGGTCTCTAGCCCAAGAATTTGAGCTAAAAGCAACATCGTTCTATGTTCAAGCAACCGTATAATAAAGGTCATGGCCCAATATACATCGCTGATTTCTGTTGAGCTTCCCCAGACGTTTCTGTGAAGTAAGTTTGAAGACTCTTGCCCTTGCGGTTACTAAGAAACTGAGAAGGGTGCAACAAGTAAATTTATTTCTATGTTTAATCAACCGTAAAATATAGGTCATTGAACTATATTATATGCATCACCGCTTTTAGTAGATCTGTTCAGATGTATCTATTGAGCAACTTTGAAGGCACTAGCCCTTGTGGTTTCTTGGAAACTGAGCTAAACGCAACAGGTGTGTATTTTTATATATGTTCATTCAACCGTGAAATATAAGTTATGGCCCAATATACATGACTGTTTTCAGTAGATCGTCCCCACACCTATCTATAGAGCAAGTTTAAAGACTCTACCCTTGTGGCTACTAGGAAACTGAGCTGAATGCAACAGATGAGTATTTTTCTATGTTTTATTAATCGTAAAAAGGGACAATGCCCGATATGGTTCACTGTGTCCAGTAGATCTGCCTCAGACGTATCTAATGAGCAAGTTTAAAGACACACAGTACATATATATACACAGGAATATACATAAATTTATTTTGAACAAGCAAGCAACATCAGAATTCAGTATATGTACAATACTTATCTTTTCTAAGTTTTACAAGGATGGTATGTGCTATCAAGGCATTTTGCTATACAGTGTGATACAGTAACACTAAAGATATAAGAGAGAGAGAGAGAGAGAGAGAAGAAGAGGCAAAGAAGCAGAAAAGTGAGTCCAGGTACCAGAGAGAGAGAGAGAGAGAGAGAGAGAGAGAGAGAGAGAAAGAGAAAAAGAGAGAGAGAAAAAAAAATGAGAGAGTTTGCCTTTTAAGAAAAATCGTGAGTTGTCTGCCGCCTTCCAATTGATAAGATTGTAAGATTGGAATATATGCTGAGTGTATTTCCATTTATTTTCGGAATGGGCAATTTTGTCGTTTTTAAAGGCTATTTCCTTCTCTATTTGGATTTTCTGGTATATATATGATTTAAAAGCTTGCAAAGACGGTATCGTTTTTGAATACTTTTTTGCGAAAATAAAATATTTTGCTACAAATATAATGAAATTCTTAACTTGTGTATCTAATTTAGTTATTAACCGGCATTCACCGAAAGCTATCTTTTTCAAGTTTAGTTCAATATTTACATTATTGTCCTGTAAGAGAAAAGATAACTGCATCCAAAAGCTTTGTACATGTATGCACTCCCCCCAAAAAATGATCTGTCGTTTCTATTTCCATAGTGCAAAAATCGCAGAGCGATGAACTTACTATGTTACATTTAGCTAAAAACTGGTTTGTCGGTATAATTTTGTGTAGAAATTTATATTGGAAGTTTCGAATTTTTATGTCCATAAGTGATTTTATTGGCGTAACGTAAATAACTTTCCAGTTTAAATTATCACTTGAAAAATAATTATTCCACTTTGTTTCAGATTTCTTGTCTTCTATGTTTATCTTGTGGAGGAACATATTATAGATGAATTTGTTTGTTTGTTTGACTGCTAACATTTGGTCAAAGATTGTTGGTGTACGTGGAATGTTCATATTTTCAAATTTCATATTTGCCTTCCAATCGATTGGTATGCTACTAATTAACGTAATATATTTTAAAAAGTCATTTTCAGGTAGTTTATATTTTTCCATCAAATTCTGGAATGAGTAAAAAAAATTCTTCTTACGATCGTATATATCTTTTAAAAATTTTATTCCCAGCTGATACCATTTTTTAAACAGAAGTGTACATCCACCAGCTCTTATATGTCAATTGTTCCATATTATTTCATTACAATAACTCAAAATTACGTCTTTTTTATTAAGCTTACACCACGCAATCAAAACATCTCTGAAGAAGCTATTTTCTTTAAAAGTTTTCAGTATGTCTTCCTCTGAAAAATTACATTCAAAGTAAAGTTTACCACAAAAATCCTTTAATTGATTAATATAAATTTGCTTAAATAAAGTATCATGTTTTGGATCTGTTATACATTTTATCCAACATACTTTGAGTGACCAAATAAATTTTTCTAAGTCAATCATTTTCAAACCGCCATTTTCATAATTTTGTTTTAAAGTGTTGCGTTTTATTTTTTCGGGTTTACCGTCCCAAACGAAATTAAACATTAGTTTTTCAATTCGTTTTATTGTATCATCCGAAGGGGTTCGAAGTGTAGTGAGGGGGTATATAAGCTTTGGGAGTGCTAGAATTTTAACGACTACTATTTTACCCATTAATATTAGTTTTCTGTGCTGCCACTGTTTTAAACAAGTTTCGAATTCTTTTATTTTCGGTTCTAAATTTGCAGCAAAGATATTATCTTTATTAGTCTTAAAGACCATTCCCAGAGAATTAACTTCCGTTGAACTGCAAAGAAACTTCCTATGTTTTTGGTATATTATGTTTGGCATTTTTAATGAACCAATTCGAAGTATTTGACATTTTTTTGCATTAAGCTTTAAACCTGAGATATTGCTAAAATTATTCATAATTTCTATTAACGTTTCAAAGGACTTTTTTGATCCGTCTAAAATGAATGATGCATCGTCTGCAAATAGTAAATCTTTTATTTCATGCCCTGCTAAATGGATGCCTTTTATATCTTTGTTGTTAGTGACCTGGTATGACAAAAGTTCGATACATATTATGAACAGATATGGGGAGAGGGGACAGCCTTGTCTTACACGACGTTGTAAAGGAAAGAAATCGGAAAGATTACCATTGTTTGAAAGACAGCTATTTGCACCATTATAGAATAATTTTATCCAATTTATACAACTATCACTAAAATTAAAATGTTTTAAGCATTGAAATAAGTAATTGTGGTCTACGCTGTCAAAAGCCTTTTCAAAGTCGGAAAAGAAAATCATCCCAGGTATATCATGTTCGTCTGTATAATCCAATAATTCAAAGAGAATTCTTATATTTTCGCCGATACATCTTCCTTTCATAAAACCAGTTTGAGAACCACCAATTATGCTAACCAGTACTTCTTTTATTCTGTTTGCAATAACCTTGGTTGCTATTTTATAGTCTACATTTAGTAAACTTATTGGTCGCCAGTTCTTCAGATCAGTCATATCTTTGCCTGATTTAGGAATAAGGGTAATAATACTTTGCTTTTGAAGCTCAGTTAATTGTCCATTTTCATATGAATAATTAATAGAGTTTACGTAAAACTGCTTTATATCATTCTAAATTTTTTTGTAAAATTCTGTGGTTATACCATCAGATCCTGGACTTTTTTGATTTTTCATTTCCTGTAGAGCTTTAGCGCATTCATCTATTGTGATTAATCCTTCACTCTTTAATTTATCACTTTCGTTTCATTTACCAATGGAATTGTCAAAGAAGTTGTATGAAGAAGTTTCCTGATCTCTTTTTGAATATAGTTTTTCATAAAAAGATTTTCCTTCTTTCAGAATATCTGATTGATCTGTGATAATATTTCCGTTCATATTTAGTCGTGTTATAAGTTTTGCTTCTGCTCTTTTCTTTTCTAAACTTGCAAAATATTTACTTTTTTTTTTTCGCTTTGTTCAACTATTTGTGCTTTAGATCTTAATATTACGCCTTTTAATTTTTGTTCGTTTAATATATCTAACGATTTTTTCTTTTCATCTAGCCTTGTTTTTAATGTTTCAGCTAATTGTTTGTTATCAGTGCTGCTTAATTGTTCGTCTATATTCTTTATATCAGTTAAGATATTCTGCTCGCATTTATTCTGTTCCTTCTTTTTAATTGATACACATCGAATTGTTTCATTACGAATTGTGCCTTTAATAAGTTCCCATAAAGTGTTTGGGTTCGCCGTATTATTTAACTCTACTAAATATTGTATATTTGTCTTAATAATTTGCTGATATTCAGTGTCAAGAATTAAACTATTGTTAAGATTGAAATAAACCGGACCTCTGTCAATATTAACAAAGTCTACTTCTAAAGATACAATACTATGATCTGATTTATAGCTGCTTATATGTTCGCTACGCATGGTAATGTTTAAAAGATTATCGGACAAAAGAAAATAATCAAGTCTACAGAAAATCGGTGGTCTTTGGGAAGAATGCCATGTATACTGCTTCAAATCTGGGTGTTTATATATCCATATGTCTACAAGGGCTAGTTTTTCCATTAGACCATTTATCTTAATTATACAGGCTTTATGAGCATCAAGTTTACCATTTTTCTTGTCTAAGTTTACGTCTAAAACTGTGTTAAAATCACCACCTAAAATAATACTTTTTCCTCGTTTTCGCTTAGATAGTCCTCGAGAGTTTCAAAGAATGCCGCATCATCTGTATTTGGACCATAAATATTTAAAATAGTTATTTCTTTTCCCTCTATTATTGATTTAAGTGCTTGAATCCTCCCAATTATTATTTCATGATAGTTTTGAACAGTACAACTAAAATTCGAATTTATCAGAATACCTATACCTTCACTCTTAGTTGTTTCACCGCTAAAGAAAGCTTCGTTTCCCCATTCCCTTTGCCACAGATCATGAGTCCCCTCTCCCGAATGAGTTTCTTGTAATAAACGTATTGAAAAGTTCTTATCTCTTACCCACGCGAATACTGTTCTCGTTTGTTCTTATTGCCCAAACCCCTAACATTATAGGAGCATATTTTTGGGGGCATTGTAGGTTTTGAAAAATATTGTACATGCGGTTAGACATTTGGAAGGCAGCAAACAAAGAGAGAAAAGGGAACAATCATCATAAGAGATATCAGTATAAATGTGAAAAGCATATTGTGTTTTAACTATAGTCTTGGGTTGACCTACCCATACAATGATTTCCGTAATTTTGCATGCATACGTACCTACGTAAATGGATGGACAGACGGGTGGATGACTTGCGGTTTTACGTCCTTTTTGACGGTATTTCAGTCATATCAGAACGATGTGGGGTGGTAGTGAAAGTCTGTATGAAGCGGAACCAAATTTTACAGGTGAAAAGGTTTCCTCTTACAGCCGAAAGTAAAAGCCGAGCCACTAGTTCGGCAGGCCTGCGTTTAACCCCCTGAGCTACCGGGGTTCTCCCTATACTTACAGTTACGAGCATACACCCACATAAATATGTCAAGCCACGCACGCACGCACCTGTCCGTACAGACACTCACATGCACGCATGCATGCAGTTATCCCATACATATTAGGCATATTTTTCCTGATTCTGAAGCATGTAGTGTTATGAAGTGTAAACAGAAAACAGAAAATGGTATATGTAAACATAAATACCTATATACATAAAAGAACAGAGCTTTTTCCTTGTTCTAAAACATACATTACTAAATAGAGTGATAATGAGGACTTCATACAGGAACGATTAAGATTTTGCGCTCAGCAAGGCAACTTCATTTTATTGCGCACTCAATAGAATTTCGCCTTTACTTCATAACAATAACGTTTTATTTGAGCCACCGATATAGTAACCACCAAAATCATCTTTTAACGTAAACAGATCCGACCAACTTCTGTCATCTCCCATCTCCCAGAACAAAGTTCCACACGCTCCATGCTAGTCCGATGTTCGGACTGACATGGAGCGTGTAAAAGACAGCTCCTTAAAATGAACCGGCACTGATCACTTTACGTATCCGTCTATGTCCGAATACATTAGGTATAAACATGGTGGGAATCATTCCACACGCCGTGGATTCCAGAGAAACGATTCTAGTAACATAATGGAAAAGAAAAACAAGCAAACTGAAATTGGTGCACTATATTGGCTGTTGCAGTTGCTTAGAAACTGAGCTAAATGCAACAGGTGAATATTTTTTCATGTTCAATCAACAGAGAAATCTAGGTCGTGGCCCGATATGCATCCCTGCGTTCAGTAGCTCTTTCTCCAGACCCAGTGGGAGCAAGTTTGAAGACTCTAGCCCTTGCGGTTACTAAGAAACTGAGCTAAACGCAGCAGGTGAATATATTTTTCTATGTTCAATCAAGCGTGAAATATAGGTCAAGGCTCGATTTTGATCACTGCCTTTAGTAGATCTTCCCCGAATGTATCTATGGAGCAAGCTTGAAGACACTAGCCCTTGCGGTTACTTAGAAACCGAGCTAAATGCAACAGGTGAATATTTTTCTATCTTCAATCAAATGTGATATAAAGGTCATGGCCCGATATGCATCGCTGATTTCAGTAGATCTTTCCCAGATGTATCTCTGGAGCAAAGTTGAAGACTATAGCGGACCGTGGCGGTTACTTTGAAGTTGAGCTAAACGCAACAAGTGATTTTTTTCTTTGTTCAATCAACCGTGAAATTTATGCATCTCTGTTCTCGAGGAAACTCTTTGAGATTTCAATTTTACTTTACTGCTGCTGGTGTTATGCCGTGTGACGGCCGTAAAACGTCACCCTGTACATCCTCCATAGTGCTGATTATATTTTATTTTCGCCCCTTGAGATCAGAGGCGATGTACTGAGGAATCAGAAATTTTAGATTGGTTTCGACTTTTTTTTCTAGAGCATCGTCTTTTATATTATTTGGACTAATCAGTCTTTGAATCGACTGCCCAATTAAAATTAAGAAATTACAGTATGTTTTTTGTCTGGTTTCGTCACCAAATATCGTCAGGCTCACTGAGGAGGCTTTATTAGCCGAAACTACGAAGTCTGGCCAATGTTCCTTCTCCTACATGTGTTATGTGCTCTCGAAGGAGCTCTTTGAGATTTTTATTTTACTTTACTGCAGTTGGTGGTGAGCCCGATGTAACTCTTTGAGATTTCAATTTTACTTTACTGCTGCTGGTGTAATGCCGTGTGGCGGCCGTAAAACGTCGCCCCGTACATCATCTATAGTGCAGATTATATTTTATTTTCGCCCTTTGAGATCAGAGGCTATGTCCTGAGGAATCTGAAATTGTAGATTGGTTTAAACTCTTATTCTAAAGCATCGTCTTTTATATAATTTTGGCCCTTTTTGATACTAATCAGTCTTTGAATCGACTGCCAAATTAAAATTCAGAAATTACAGTATTCTTTTCTCTAGTTTCGTCACCAGATATCGTCAGGCTCATTGAGGAGGCTTTATTCGCCGAAAGTACGTAGTCTGTTCAATGTTTCTACTTCTGAATGTGTTCTCTGCTCTGGAAGGAACTTTTTAAGATTTTAGTTTGAGTAGATTTTCTTTCTATCCATACTGTCCTCGGTCTATGGAGCAAGTTTGACGACTGTTGCCCTTGCCGTTACCGTTAATTAGAAACTGTGCTAAACGCAATAGGTGAATATTTTTACAAACGCGTACGCGCACACGCACGCGCACTCGGACTTATATGAAGGATATTGTATTAGCACACCTTTGCTTTGCAAAGTAGCGCATAAAAGGGAAAAAAACGCAAACCTCGACATAAAAATGCAAATCATCGACACGATACACGCCCAGTCCAACATAGAGGAACTACTGAACGCCAAAAGAAAAGCCTACAAGTATATGAGCCGCGACATGACAAAACCAACAAAGTGGCTGTGCGCCCAGCGCAGACCCAGATCAGCCTGGGCACCCGCCCAGTCTGATAAGAGTCTTCGCTGGTCGCATGGAGGTAGCTTGGACCCTTAGCTACCATTTAAGACTGAGGAGCTGCCCAAGCTGATCTGAGTCTGCTCTGGGCGCAAAACCACTTTGTTGGTTTTCTCATGTGTCGCGGCTCAATAATGTTTTTCTCTCGACAAACATTGAATTCCACTGCAAAAGTTATCTTTCCATTTCCAATAAAGAATAGTGTCTTCAGAAATGTTCTCTAAAATGCAAATATTAGAAAATTTGTTTGAATGCTTTGGCTATTTACTAAACGACAGCGATTTGATTTGAAATTAGCCAATTTTCAAATTACCTTCCTTTGCATTAAACTAAACGCTATCGCCACTGTTTATGGCTTGACACTGCAGATTTTTCTTTGAATGATTTACCGCGCTGTGTTTCATTACAGAGGTCAGGCATGTGAGCAGATGGGGCTCATCAACCTGGGAAGGTCTAAGAGTTACTAGTCTCTAATTAAAACTAGAAGGGATAGGTGAAGCTCTTAGCCTCACCTAGGAGTTCACTGCTAGGACTCTAAACAAAACCTATTAACAAACCTGCAAATACAGCATTATTGGGCGGAAGTCTTCCTAGAAGCAGTCAACGGCCAGGGTAGAACTCAAATCTGAGTCAAGTGGTAGCAGGCAGACCCTAGGGACCCATGCTCAGCTTGGTAAAACATCTAGATTAAGGGGGTCATCGTAGGTTGGGATATGCCCCCGCCACTTTGGCTCTTTGAGTCTGGGTGTTTATATTATAGGCAATGGGCAAGTCAATCACTTGATGCGAGGAAATAAGACGCCCCAACCTCCAACGAGTCTCCAATCCCTATGGATCAACAAGGGATGGTGTTAACACAACATCAGTGGGCAGAAGTCTTCCTAGAAGAAGTCAACGGCCAAGGCGGAAGAACTCTTAGAGTCAACAGCCATGTGTTCATAACCAAAGCTAGCCATACAATAATCGTGGATTTCGGCTGTGGTTAACATATACACGGCCGCTTATCTCCGTCAGCACAACACCGTGTTGTGTATAGGAAAATGTGCAGGAGATTTCCGGTGGTTCTGCAGGCGATTCGAAAATAAAGGTCACGAAAGGTAGGTGTCTCGGTTTAAAAGGGATATATTCTTTTCCAGCGTAAAACAAAAGAAATGGAAAATGTCATGCAACCCTCCAATCGTTTTTGTATGAATACGAGTCTTGATTGAAGCCAGATTCTCAGTTACACAACAGATTTCCATTTTTTCCCGGAGCGAGGTGGCCGTTTTGTTAACATGCAAACATTTCAAATTTGCATTCTTGAAGTCGCCGAGTATTTATGTTTTCATCTATCACCTGTATATTAAAGGTCTCTCATATAAGTACCAGTTACGAGCCTAAACAGAATTTGCTACCTTCCTTCAGCCCAGATAATGAAAGTTGTTGTGGAATTCGTGATCCAGGAGATCGGTGGTGCTGAAGGCGATAGGTGGCGGTGCAGGAGATTGTTTTATGTTGTGCCACCAATGACCGTTTTTAACTGTTTTATAACCTAAATAATGTAGTAGCATGGCATGGTACAGATTCGCACAGCTTTCAGATTCGTACACTTGGCTATACAATGCATCTGCTGCATCAAGCATGCTAATTAAAATGAAAATAACGACTCCAGCAATCAGGGGATTGAATTATCAGTCAATCATTTGCACTGCAAAGCTTCCGTTAGAACTAAATGGTACGAAAGTAATGCTAGTTTGTCAATTGGGTACTTACATTCGTTCCACTTTCTTTGTTTAGTTACATTGTGCACACGGCCACCAATCCTGCTCATTCATCGTATATACCAATGGGGGCAAACCTTTCTATTCCTCCTTTCTAAGACTAAAATCAGATATCGGCAATGCTATGCGATGAGAAATCCATTGGACTTTTGGATACTGGTGTTGTTTTATAAACGATGTTATACTTGGCGGTTCGAAATGTTTTGAAGTGTGGAAAATGGCACTTTCGTCAACTTCATTATTTTTAAGGTAAGTTGTAGGTCGTAATCGAGGTAATCACATCGCACTATCGGATTTCAAAAATTATTCACTAACAAGGAAATTTAAAGCTTTTAATTTAAGGTCTATCTCACTCATTGTTTGCAGTATGAATGAGATGGACCTTGAATTCAATAAAATTGTTTTTTTTTTTCTTGTTAGTAGCCACTTTTTTGAACCCGACAATGCTATGCGATAACCTTGATTTCGACCTACAACATACTTTAAAAGTAATGCTCTGGATCACAGACTGAAAGGAGAATCTGCGTTGAAGTTGGAGAAAGTGCCCTTTTCTCCGCTACAAAGCATTTCAAGCGATCAAGCATAAAATTCTTTATAAACCAAAACCTGTGTCCAAAATTCCAATGAATGTCCCATCGCATAGCATTGCCTGTTTTATCGAATTTTGGTCTCAAAATTAAGGAACAGAAAGTTTTGCCCCATTGGTATATGCGATGAATGAGCAGGATCTGTACCATGCCATGCTACTACATTATTTACGTTATAAAACAGTTAAAAACGGTCATTGGTGGCACAACATAAAACAATCTCCTGCACCGCCACCTATCGCCTTCAGCACCACCGATCTCCTGGATCACGAATTCCACAACAACTTTCATTATCTGGGCTGAAGGAAGGTAGCAAATTCTGTGTAGGCTCGTAACTGGTACTTATATGAGAGACCTTTAATAAACAGGTGATAGATGAAAACATAAATACTCGGCGACTTCAGGAATGCAAATTTGAAATGTTTGCATGTCAACAAAACGGCCACCTTGCTCAGGGGAAAAATGGAAATCTGTTGTATAACTGAGAATCTGGCTTCAATCAAGACTCGTATTCATAGAAAAACGATTGAAGGGTTGCATGACATTTTCCTTTTCTTTTGTTTTACGCTGGAAAAGAATTTATCCCTTTTAAACCGAGACACCAACCTTTCGTGACCTTTATTTTCGAATCGCCTGCAGAACCACCGGAAATCTCCGGCACATTTTCCTATACACAACACGGTGTTGTGCTGACGGAGATAAGCGGCCGTGATATATAGCTTGGAGAGGGATGGGCACCTTCAGGCTGAACTCTGCCCTAGAAACACCATGGTAGACAACCTTAATAAAACCTTAATACCGGACCGGTCGCAGCCCGGGCTAAAAATGACCGCGCCTACTGTTGGACACCGGGACGTAGGTGACAAGTATGCTACTGGTGTAACGAAGGATAAGAAGATTAGAGTTAGGGAGAACATCTCAATTGGGGTTCTGGACTGCAATCAGCAAAGTCACGCTAAAAGTCATCTTGAACAGGCTTATACCACAAGCCGAAGAGATAATCGCTGAGCAACAGGCTGGGTTCCGAGCAGGAAGGAGCACCACAGAACAGATCTTGAACCTTAGAATCCTGTGTGAAAAGTATCTCCAACATTAACAGAATCTGTACCATATCTTCATTGATTTAAAAAAAAACCTTTGACAGGGTAGGTCATGCAACCTTATGGGCTACCATGCGGAAGTACAATATCAGTGCAAATCTAGTTCGCACCATAGAGCAGCTATACGACAAGGCTACAAGTGCAGTCCTGATAAATGGCAGCACAGGAGAATGGTTCAGAACAACAGTTGGAGTAAGACGTAGAGGATATTTGACTTTTTCAGTGTAAGATCGATTTTTATTTCACCGAATGAAAACCAAAAGCAGTATTTTCACGAGTGGCGAAGCCACGAGTGAAAATACCACGTTTGGTGTTCATGAGTGAAATAAAAATTCATCTTACACTGAAAAAGTCAAATTTTCTATTTCTTTTATGCTTGAAAATCGCAATAATTCTGTTTATTCAAGAGCGTCTGCCATTACGACAGAAACACAACTCTTTTTTTCTAACCGTTTTGCGTCAAATTTGATGCTCCCAGCGTGTTTATTGGGTATGATTTTGGTTGTAAACACAGTTTGCAACTGAAAAATAGCTTGAAATATCATTTTGATAAGCAGATCTCGAAACATTTGCCAAGAAAGAATTTTACTGGAGACTCAGGCGGTCTGACGTCGCGTGCAGTTAGAATGTTACGTTGGCGCTTTAAGTGACGTCATTAACGTCGTAATGACGTGCAAACAAGTGTGACGTAATTTTTGTAAAGCCAGATAAGATTTAGCCAATTAATCAACAAAAAACTTGAGGCTATTTCACAAAAATCCGATTTCTGAAACAGTGAAATCGAAAGTCATAATTTCACTGTTTAAAACAGTGAGATTATCAGTTTCGATTTCACCGAAATCTCTATAATTCATTGAAAAGTATAAAAGAAAAGGGTGTCTCTCTCACCCACCCTCTTTAACATTTTCTCGAACGGATCATGTCTGATGCTCTGAAAGAACTACAGAACCAGAAGATGAACTCCTGACGCTGGTCAAGAAACGGAAACTAAGGTGGTTTGGCCACGTTTCAAGGTCTTCTGTTTTAGCAAAGACGACAGAATACAGTGAAAGAAAAAAGAAAAAATGGTAGACGGAAGAAAAGGTGGTAATAATAAGACAATATTAAAAAGTGGACAGGGATGGACTTTGCCAGTTCAACTAGAGCGGCTGAAAATACGGCTGAAAACACGACAAGGCTGAAAAGGATTGTTGCGAAGTATCTATGGTGCCCCAAAGACCTTGCAGTGTTAATGGACAAAATAGAATAGAATAGAATAGATGTAGTCTACGTATGTATTAGCGCCAGGTATGCAAGTATTTGAAACCTAAACGCTGTTGGTTAAAATAGTATAGGTATCACTAAACTGACCATTGGACTATTATCTCCATTGACTACTAACAATCGCGCACCTGGTAATGATACCTTTCAAGCCATACCGTTTCTAGGAGCCCCGGTAGCTGAGTAGGTTTAGGGCTGGCCTTCCAATCTAGCCGTCCCGGGTTAGAGCCCCGCTACTGGGTCGCTAGGAGTGAGAATTTTTCAAACGGTAAACGGTGTTCCATTGCACACAGCATTTCGTTATCACCTCTCATCGTCCTGATATGACTGGAATCCTGCTAAAAGGAGGCAAAAACACAAGTCATTCACCCATCCATACCGTCTCTTTAGCAAGTGATTGGTTTCTGTGTATACAGTAAAGTTTGATTAATTGCTTCACGTCCACGGTTAACAACTAAGGTCATGTCAGGACGGTCAGTTAACCTAACCACACTATTCCTTGGCAGGCTTAGACCTCCAATGGCGTTAACCAGTACTAAGTGCACATACTTTCGCCAGTAACTGACAACTGCCCTTCTTGAATCAGCGGAAGGAGAAACGAAAGTATGTGGCCGGACCAGATTTCGAACCAAGGACCTCTGACTTATGAGTCAGGTGCCCTACCGATTGCGTTATGCGGCCCGGCATACAGTGAAGAGAGTAATATATATAGAGCTGCCATTGCGGTTTTAAGCGTCGTTTGTGACCATTTAGCCAAATCTGACATGCAGTTACATTATATGCAACAGATGCCACTGACGAGTTCCTGATTGAAAACCGGCTACTAAACTGTATAAGACACTGCAGCAGACCTTTCTAGGATTCTTTTTAAAGAAGCCAACTTGTTCATTACATAGCTGTACAGAGAAACAACAAGAACAAAAGAGGGCTATAAGGCCCTGATTTGCTCTCCTGCGTGAAAATATCAAAATTAACTAAGAGTCATCATTAGGAGAACTCTGACAGAATATTGATTCCAGATGCTGTAAACATCGGCCATCGATTCCAGCAAAGATTTTCAACAAAAAACGTAGCTCTATCAATTTTAGTGCGACAGACGCGCGTTTCTGCATTTAACTTCTTTAGTGTCGTTTAACCCCAAAAGTTTGAAAGAAGAATGCTTTAACGAACCTGGGCACGACGGCCATCATGGTCATGTGATCTTTAACCTTCAAACGCTTTCATTTGCCTGATTCATGGAGGCGCCATATGAACATTTTCTTCAATCGGCCCAGTGGCTTTGGAGTAGAAGATGTTTGACAGTGTTTTCATCAGATACATTGATCAAAGGTCTAAGAGTATAACAATCCATCATGAGTGTCCATGTAGGATAGGGAAATCACATCCGAGGGGTCGGAATTTCAACCAGAGACGAGGCTTGCCGAGTGCCCTTGTAGGATAGGGAAATCTCATCCGAGGAGTCAGAATTTCAACCGCTTGCCGAGTTCCTGGTAATAATTCCGACCCCTAGGGTAAGATTTTCCTATCCTACAGGGACTGGCTCATGATGGATTATTTATTTCCCACTGTTCCATTGTTCTCCCACTGTGTTCAAACCTCAAGGTTTCAGAACAGGAAAATTTTAACTTTTTAACCAGTGGTCTGAAGTAAATTGTTAGCAGCCCAGTGTATTTATTGGGTCCTAAAACGGGTGTATATACAGTATGCACCTTAAAGATTGTCGGCAAACACGATATGTGGATTATTTTATCTTCCAGAGGGCAAAAACAAAATACGTCATGTTTGCTAGCGACGTTTTATAACCGGTTTTAGTGACGTCATTAAAATTGAGTGATGTCACAAACCTATGATCTGCTATCAAACGTCATCTGAGATGCTTGCGTGTCCATTTTGTTCATTAGAATTAAAATATTGGTCAAAAGCTGAAAAAGTCTAGTTGCTAATATAAGATGTTGCTAGGTGTAAGATAATAGTTTCTTATATGAGCTGAGGGCCTATCTTATATATGCAAAGGTGGGAGAAAACCTTGATCTCTAATATCCAAACATATTCCCACAATCTTAAAGCTGAATTAAGCAAAAGTTTTCAATTATTTACAAAGAAATATAATCTTATAGCACTTTCTTAAAAACAAACGGAAACCAATTTACCTTGTCATAAAGTTTTCATTGGACACTCAGGGTCATCAATTGAAGAAATTGAAAAAAATATTTGAGTACCCAATGTTATATACCAAGTTTAAAGGCCATCTGGTTTTAGATTCGGGAGAATTTTTGTAAGTTTTTAACCATAAGGGCATGGTGGTCATGTTTTTGGTTCCAGTTTGCTCGGTGGCGTTTTTGGTGGAGAAGATTTTTTAAATTGTTGAATATGATTGATATGAGCATAAGTCAAAGAATGTGCTTGACCTCTGGTAACAAAAAAAAATGTCATGTTGTTATTTTGTTAACTTTATATACAAACTTGTATACCAACAGCTTTACCGATTGCAACAGAATCTAATGCTATAGCATTTCATTCAAATTAAAAAAAAACACAATGAGTAAATAAATAAAAAAAGAAACAAATTTTACCTTAACATTTAAGGTCAAGGCCAACCCTAGTTTCAATATACAGATTTTTAAGTAATTTTGTATACAATACAACGAACCAAGTCTCAAGCCCAGCAGTCTTTTGGTTCTTGAAAAGAAGATTTTTAAAGTTCTTTTTCATTTCAATATATTGGCGTGGAAACCATTTTGGCAATGTTACCAGTAAAAGTTTGACCAGTGTTTTGTTCACTCGTTCCGGGGTCGCTTCATATGAAATATTTGGTTCCAATTGGCGCTTCGGTTTTGCCGGGGAAGATGCTTAAAATTGCTGAAATATGAGTGACCGTGGTCAAAGGTCGAATGTTTTTTTTTTCTTTGGTACACAAGGTCTTCATGCCTGTTGCAGTGCTGGAGGAGGTATTTGAAATTATTAAAATATGAGTGCCCGCTGTCAAAGGTGAAATTTGGTGCTCAAACATCTCCACTTACTCATTTCGTAGATTATATATGCAAATTTTTATACTGAAGTCCTTAAAAATTTCCAAATCTTCTATTGCAGAATTTCTTTTTTGATGAAAGCAGCCCAAGCAAATCTGATAAAAAATCTTCTATTGCAGAATTTTCTGATATAAAAGCATCCCAAGCCTTCCGGTAAAAAAAAAAAACGGAGGCCAACTCTAGGTATCATTTAAACAAGTTATTCGAGTACCCAATGACACTATTCGAGTACCCAATGGTATAAACCAAGTTTTAAAGACATCTTTTCGTTTTTATTTTTATTTTTTTGGTGGTGGCGGTTCCGGATGAGCAGGCACTATATGTTTTACCATATACGGGCATGGCGACCTATTAAACAATATTTCAGGACCCATTGAACAATATTTTGTTTTCCCAGCCCCTAGATGCTATATAAAATTTTGTTTACAATAGTAGCAGGTAAAAAGGTTTATAATTGTTAAAATGAGGATGACGGGGTCAAAGGATGACACTGACCTTTGGTATTCAATATTACTCTCGTATTCATTAAGCTGACTGTATGTTTAAACTTTATACCAAATTCTTCAACGATTTCCAAGAAATCTTAGCATTTTCCAGTATAAAGGCACCCAGTAGCAAATTCAACCTTGCCGTAAAAAGTTTGATGTTAATTCAGTACAAGATCATTCTTTAAACTTAGTAGTTCTGGAGTAATCCATGTTATATATACTGAACGCCAAAAGAAACGAGCACAAAGTATATATATTAAATTTGCAAAAGTAGGCAACAGGTACTAGTTTTTGTCTTGTTGGTTTGACGTGTCCATGAGCTAGTGAGATAAAGAATATCTGAAATCCTCAATATCTCTTACACTGTAACTGTGAAAACCATCACTTTCAGGGTGGGGTTGAATTAAAAATTACAAAAAACAAGCAATCTTTAAGAGGTTATTTTCCCAACTGCAGAATATTTGTGATACTCGATTAACCTGCAGTTGTAAATCTGTTTATCAGAAAAAAGGCATAATTATTTTTGTTCTTGGGCTGTCTTTAATTCTTGAAAAACAAGACAAGGAAAGTTAGGTATCAAGAAAGCGTAAACAGACAGTCCACTTTACCATGGGGTTTTCCACTGAACATTCTAACTCTGATATGTTCAAACAGAAAAGAAAAATCTTGGTATCAGTAATAGAACTGTATTGAAACGCAACACATAAAATCATTCAAAAAAGAAACTGCTGCATGAAGCCATAAACAGTGTCATTATCGGTCGTCTAAAAATTCCTATTTGTTTAATACAAAGGGATGTAATTTAAAATTGACCGATTTCATAGTGCTGTCGTTTAATAAATAACCATACCATCCATATGAATTTAGTGGTTTTCTAGCCGTTGCATATCAGAGACAAGTTCTGAACACAATGTGCTTTATTGGAAACGGAAAGATAACTCTTGGAATTGAATTTAATGTTTTTCGAGATAGTGAGACAACTCTTTTACGAAAGATTGAAATCATGATAGTTTCATCGTTTACTGTGGTCGGATGAAAATCATAGTCTTTGCAATGATAGATTTGGACTTGCCAAGTGATAGTGCCGAGAAAAAAAGAACATAAACTTGCGTGCGTTTCTTTTGGCGTTCAGTATATATACATGTACCAAGTTTCAAGGCAATCGATCTTTATGTTCTGAACACGAACAGTTTGAAGGGTTTTAGCATATAAAGGCGAGACAAGGTTCGCGTCAGAAATTCCGCCATGGAGCGCCTTGAGTTACTGTGACTTAAAACTTGTTTATATGCGCAACCTTGCAAGTAGGTCCCTATCAGCAAAGCGGCTTTCTAATTCAACAATGAGACATT
Source organism: Ctena decussata (assembly GCA_963989385.1). Classification (NCBI taxonomy): domain Eukaryota; kingdom Metazoa; phylum Mollusca; class Bivalvia; order Lucinida; family Lucinidae; genus Ctena; species Ctena decussata. The sequence goes on from OZ022508.1 coordinate 22,047,514, forward strand.
ATAGTAAAACCCAATTAGGCCTTATCATCAGAAAACTATGATGGAGCAAAGTTGAAGACTCTGTGCAATCAGAAGACAGAGCAAAAGGAAACTAGTAGTTGGACCATTATTTAATTTCTGTCGTGGGGTTCTTGAGAAAATTTAAAGAGTAACTAAAAGTTTATCGAACCTAATGTGAAAACAGCTTTTTAATGCCCAGCAGCATCTTATTTATCGATACATGAAATGTTCTGCTTTAAACGAGGGTCGGAAACGTCGAAACCCCCTAAACAAACTGCAAAACACATATTAAATGATCAAGAAAGCAGCCAAATGCTTTCGATTTAAGATATTGCCCCTCACCTAATTCAATTTATAACGATTTAAGAACGTTTATATCTAGATATCCGTAAATCAGTTTGACACCGTTTTTGTTTTGATTTACTTTTCCTTGTGTACGATCAATGACAATGACAATGACAATGACAAAATTTTATTTCATAATAAAAGGCCTTCGGCCCACAATACAAATTAATTAAACACAATGATGAGTGACATCCAATATACACAGTACATCTGAACAGAAAATGCCACGGTAGATATATGCTTTAAGTTTCAACATGAACCAGATCATTCAACATGAACCAGAAAATAAAAATTAAGGCTGAAATCTGAAATCAGTGTACATTAAATAAGTTCTAAATAGTACGATCCTTTGGACGCAAGGAATACATCAAAGAAAAGAAAATAGCAGACTCGGTTCAATTGAGTCTGTTCATGACCAGTAATGAAATGTGCGACACCAGCCACGCCTCCTAGCACCGGGTTAAGCGGAACTCTATTTTCAAAACAACTCAAATGAACTCATTGATCATAAAGGACCAGAAAATATAATCTGAACTGTGATTCTTTAAGGGGAGGCGTGTTACTGCCGCCAGTGAAGCAGTAAAGATAAAAGCCCAGTTTTATTACTGCATCCCTTACAGAAAAGTAAATAATTTTTCAACCCATTTTCAGCAATGCTGAACAATTTATATTTCAATACAACTGATGACAGGAAATGAATTGTGAATTTGAACTATACCACTGACTACCCAACTGATGGGCCAACAAGGTAATATAGGCGTGTATCTACGCATTGTCGCGGTCGACGTTTTTATCGTCACTTCACGTGACATATTTATTCCAGTGTTGGTATTTGGAAGGCAGCTTGCATTCATTGAATTCAATCAGCTTGTCTTTTAAGTAGCAATAGGATGTGCTTCGATGGGAATAAACAGGAAGAATGTCTTAGAATTAAAAGGTGCATGAGAAGGCAAGGATCAAAAACCGAAATCACGTACCACATCCTGCCTAAGATAATATACTAAGTATATGGTTAACAAAATGAACAGATGAAAACGTTGTTTTGAGAAAGGTAAAAGTAATTCTTTTATCTTTGTCCAATGTCCCTGAGATTCTGTCGCCCGTCAACATTTTGAAACAGCTTCTGCTCTGAAGCCCTTGATTCATTGAAGCTTTATTTCATGTGGAGCCTCCTGCGGTCGGAGGAATGAAATTTGTTCAAATGGTCTTGATCACCTGACCAAGAATACCCCATACCCATAAATGGTAAAAAAAATATAATGCTAATTTAATGCTAATTAGTTTTGAATTGACTACCCTATTTAAATTAAGAAATTACAGTACATTTTTCTCTGGTTTTCATCACCAAATCATTTCAGGGTTACCAATGGGGCTTGAGTAATCGAAACTTCAAAGTATGGCCCATGCTCCTTCTTTTGAATGTGTTCTCTGCTCTTTAAGGGACTTTTTAAGATTATATTTTGCATGTATCATTAGCACCGTCTATCATCACCACCGGAAATAGCTTACCACCGAATCGAAAGTGAAACACACGTGTGACTGGGTGCCTGTCGAAAATGGCATATTTGATTGATAACATATCACTGTTTCATAATTTAATTACAACACATCTCTAGTGGATAAAGTCACCTGATATGGTAAGTAAATGTTTTAGATAAATGCGTCTTTAATGGTTGGTATGAAAGGAAAACCCGTAGGCTGGTACCGAAGAGAAAACACATTTTTAACATTTCACTGGTTTCTCTCTGGACATTTGAATTTTTCTTATGCAAATTTTGCCATTATTAGTAACAATGTTTAAGGAAATAATGGTATTTACTAGCATTTCAGCTGGAATCTAGCGGTTTAGCCAATTATTACCTGAATAATAAATTACATGTTGTACGGCGAATAGAAACCGACGTGTACGGCTTGTTGCAAAATAACATAAAACAACGTATACGGCGAATAGTTCAAGAATTTTCTAACGCAACATGAGCCAGTTTATTTCCAGTATTCTTGCAATTCTTGCTATGTGCACTAAATCTACATATTACAATCTTGATTTCAGGATAAAGATGGATGCATATAAGTGCTAGATTTTGCTGAAAAGCCCGCATCTTTTAAGTGACTTGGTTTCTAAATTATGAAAACCGTCATGTTTAAACTTAAGTTTAGGTCTTTAGATCTAGTAATTTCTCCCGAGAAAAGTAATGTACAACGACTAACTGCTACTGCGCATGAGTTTCACTGATGCATGCATGATGCATGCATGATTGGTGGCTGACATTTATATTTTGCTGCATCTTTTCCACTATATATGAATGTACAATTACACCAAGTATTATAGAAGCCAATGAAACCGTTTAAGAGATATTGGCTTAAATCAACCATTTTCTTAAGAATAATGTTTATCCATGAGACAGTGTTAGCAATATGTGGCAGAATCTCTGGACTATGCAATATAGGTCACTGTGACGTACTGATAGTTTGGGTCAAACTTTGAGTCATACTAAATCATTATCCTAAGCAATGATGCATAAACATCAAAACAGACTTCGAGAATAAGGTAAAATCACTGGATGAAATACAGGTCACTGTGACCCACTCTGTGTTACCATCTTGTCATACTGAGTCATTATCTAAAGTAGTCATGTTCATGCATCACCAAGAATTCAAGATATTAGGTAAAATTACTAGACCATGGAATAAAGGTCAATGTGACCTACTTTTAGTTTAAGTTCAAACTTTGGGTCATACTGAGTCATTATCGAAAGCAATCATGTTCGCACTTCAAATAGTCTTCAAGATATGAGTCAATATCACTGGACCATAAAATATAGGTCAATGTGTCCTACTGTTAGTTTGTGTCAAACTTTAGGTCATACTGAATCATTATCCTAAGCTATCATGTACAAACATCAAACAGCCTTCAAGATATAAGGTAGAATTACTGTACCATGAAATATAGATCAGTGTGACCTAGTGTTGGTTTGAGGTCAAACATCGGGTCATGCTGAGTCATTATCCCAGACAATCATGTTCATACATCAAAATATCTCCAAGACGAATCTTTGTAGCATGTTTGAACACTCTAGCCATTGGGGCTACAAAGAAATTGAGCGAAAAGCAACAGGTGAATATTTATTCTATGTTCAACCAACCATATAATATAGGTCATGGCCCAACATGTATTGCTATTCTCAGTAAGCCTTTCCCAGGCGTGTCTATGGAGCAAGTGTGATGACTTTAGCCCTTGTGGTTACTAAGAAACTGAGCTTAACACAACAGCTGAATATTTTTTCTATGTTCAATTGACCGCGAAATATAGGTTATGGCACGATATGCATTACTGCTTTCAATAGATTTTCTCAGAGGTATCTATGGAGCAAGTTTGAAGTCTCTAGCCATTGCAGTTTCTTAAAAACTGAGCCAAACGCAACAGGTGAATATTTTACAAAGGCGCACGCAAACGCACATGCATACTCGCATGCGGACACACACTAAGGGTTTTGCATAACCCATCTTTACTTTGCAACGTCGCACTTAAATTGGTATAAAGCTTATTAGGACAATGGCGAGTAACAAGACAACTGATAATTTCATAATGACTACTTCAATATTCTAACACACCCCAGACTAGTTTGAACCTTTGCTAGTAACAAAACCATATGATTGTTTTTTACGTGACAGCTCAGTCATCCCCGGCGGCAATTCAAAGTAGTTTCACGTTGTCACATGGTCAAGTGAAAAGCTCTTTTCCAGTGATGGCGACAGCCAAACTGAATCTAAAAACCTGAGAATATCGAAGCTGAAACAGTGATAAATATGAACCACAACGATCATCTTGGTGATAAATTACTTGCTGTCGGTTCATGTTGAAGAGTTTCGCGGCCTTGTACACAGATCTTGAACAGGTTATAGAAGATCCAGTCCCTCTTCACATGGGTGCTATTTGCCGTACATTGTTTGAGCTATGAGCCGTACATAAATCTGGCTACAAACAACTATTCACCGTACACAACCGTTTATGTTTTATCTACAAATGTAGCTATAAAATCATTAAATTGATACCAGACAAAAAGCAGAGCTGATGCTTGTTGCTAGGTAAACAGGTAAAATAACTTGTATGTCCAGATTATCGATGTAATTATAAAATCGAGACCTGTTTATGTAAAAAGCCTCGATTCTCCGGCAGTACCAAGCACCGATGAAAGTGTAATTAAAGCAATGCCAAGGTGTAGACCACAATAAACACGTTCAACAACGAAAACGATCTCTCTATCATGTACCTTACATAAACTGATTATGCACTAACAAACAGAAAATTGTAAATAAAGGCTTCAACTCACCGACTGCCACTTCGTGTGTCTTTCACTTTCGAATTGGTGGTAAGCTATTTCCGGTGGTGATGATAGACGGTGATTAGGGACTCGGTCCCTACAGAGTTTGTTCAAATAATGACCCTGCGTTGATATTGACCTAATTTATGAGAGGATCAACTTTGGTTCGTCATGTTTGTAAATGGGAATTGCTAAAACAGTAGATTTCTCACAAACTTTTAGGTCTAAGATATAATACTTGGTATGTATGATTAGCTAACTGAGCAGATGAGGACATTATGTTGCTAGAGTTCTATATCATTCTCTGAGTGTTGCTCAAGGTCGCTTAGTTTCTGTTGTCCGTCAACATCAACACATATCCTCTTCTCTGAAGCCACTGGTCATATTGAAGCCATATTTCATGTGGAGCTTGCCATGGTTAGGGGGATCAAAAGCTTGTTTAGGTGGTCTTGGCCACATGACCAAGGTGGCCGCCATGCATACATACGGTAACTATTTAAAACCAATCGTCTCCAGAATAGATATACCAATGATCTTGAAACTTTGTATGTAGCATTGGTGACCCGGACCCTACAAAATAGTTACAATGAAGACCATGCATTGACCTTAACCTTATTTATGGCAAGGTCAACTTTGGTTCCTGATGATTTTATATGGGAAAATAGCTTAAACAATTGATTTCAAGGAAACTTTTTAAGCCTGCACATAATAATTGGAACGGTAATCTAAATGAATACGTAAAGGCATATAGTCATCAAAGGCCATGGTCATTCTTTGACATTCACTTCAGGTCACTGAGATCTTTAAAATGAAAATATGCCCTCTTTTTAAGCCATTAATTTAAAATTTGTAACAAATCTGCGAAGTGACAAATTGTGTCTGTTGACAGTGAGATCTCAGGTGAGATACAGGACCGTTAGTCCTCTGGTTCTAGCTTGCTTCTAGCAGCTTAAGTTAAAGATCATTGAACTGTTTGTGTTCTGTTTCAGCTGGGTCAGAATTTGTTGACGTAAACCAAGAAGAGAAAGGGGTCGACATGATGGGGGTAGTGCTGACTGCAGCATAACTGGCCCTCGCTATAGGGCTAACAGCATTTTTATTGCTATAGAATACTGAGAAGAGTCAGGGACTCGTTAGGTATGTATGGTGGCACAACTGGGCCTTCAATTTAATGATTTTTGCAATAATATCTCATCTAGACTCATGGTTGGTGTTATTTGAATGATTTTATGCTCAACAGGCCTCTCGGATTAATTATTTGGTGCAATTATTTATTTCGCTAGGCCCAGTGGTTGTGTCACGTAAGGAACCTATGGTTCGGGCATAAGAAAGCAGTACGTTTCTTCAAATACCAATATAATTGTCCTACATTTGTGACTTTCTATAAAATACATTTGCATGACGTTTTAGTTCATCTGAGTACGTAGTGCTCAAGGTGAGGTATTATGATCGGTTTATGTCCGTCGTCCGTGCGTTCGTTTGTCGTCAACTTTTGCTTTAAAAGCTTTCTACTCAAACTGCTGGACGGATTTTAAAATATTTTTCAAGAAATAGTCCAGGAGTGACCCTCTACGGAAATTGCTCAAACCGTTTCTCTTCCAATGAACATGATAGCTGTCAGAGCTAAAAAATCATGAACTTTAAATGACGTCTCCTCCTAAAGGGTAGACGGATTGGTTTTAGGAGCGGAATGTGGGATTTGATTGTATTTATTCCCGATCATTGCCTACCTTTTTACTTTTTAAAAATAATTTTAAAGGACTTTTTCTTGGATGGCCGTCTACCAATATTACTCAACCATTCTGCTCCGCTAAGCAAAGTCGCCACCAGAGCTAATAATAGAAAAAAAAATAAAACGACTTCTCCTCCTAAACGTGTGGAGATATTATGAAATTATTTCAAAAGGAAGTTCCTTTAGTAATCATCTACCGAAATTGCCCAAATCCGTCAGCTCCGCTGAACAAGATGGCCGACAGAGCCAAAACAGAAAAAAATAAATAAAAATGACATCTCCTCCTGAACGGTATGACGGATTTTGAAATTATTCACTAGAAGGTTCCTTCAGTGACCCTCTACCAATATTGCTCAAACCGTTCTGCTCCGCTAACCAAGTTGGCAACCCGAGCCAAAATAAAAAAAGAAAAAGAAATTCCCTTAAACGACTTATCCTGCTGAAAGGGTGGGCGATTTTTTTTAAATACGAGTAAGTACACGGGACTATTCTGCGGGTGACCGTCTATCAATGTTCCTCAAACCGTTCCGCCTCGCTGAACAAGCTGGCCACCAGAGTTTAACATAGAAAAACAAAACCTTATAACGACTTGTCCTCCTAAATTAGTTGACAGATTTTGAATTAATTTCAAAGGAAAGTTCCTTCAGATACCCTCTACCAAAATTGCTCAAACCCTTCAGCCGCTGAACAAGATTGCTGGCAGAGCTAAAATTAGATAAACAAACTTGAAATATAAGAATACATCAGCTCCTAAACGGGTAGAAATTATTTCACAGGAAGGTTCCTCTTGCGACCTTTACCAAAATTGCTCAAACCGTTGCACTCCGCTGAACAAGATGGCCGCCAAAGCTAAAATAGGAATAACTTAAAACGACTTCTCTTCCCGAAAGGTGGACGGAGTTTTTAATTATTTCACATGTATTTTTCTCATACCGTTTGGTTCCGCTAAAAAGATGGCAACCAGACCGAAAAACAGAAGAACATTTAACGACTATTTCTTCTGAACGGGTGTACGGATTCTGAAGACATGTCACAGGAAGTTTTTTTCCATTGACTCTCTACCAAACATGCTCAAACCGTTTCTCCCCGCGGAACGAGATGGCCGGCAGAGCAAAAGATAGATTATAAAAATCTAACTATATCTCCTCCTGAAACGGTTGGAGGGATTTTGATTTTTCTCAGGAAGGTTCCTTCAGTAACGCCTCTACCGAAATTGCTCAAATTGTTCCGCTCCGCTAAAGAAAATGCCCACAGAGATAAAAATAGGAATACCTTTAAAGACAGGATTGTCTGCCGGGGGCGGAGGCCTGGTTCCCAGCACACAGTAATTATACCTGCACAGGTAAAGGTGTTAAAATTAAGTTAACGAATCAGTAGATCGGAATTAACAGTTAGGATGACTTTATTGGCTGACTGGAGGTGTTGACACTATGTGTTCAGGAGACAGAATTACACTTTTGAAGTTATTCCTCCTTATATACGAGGGTCATCCAAAAAGTTCTGTCACTGGCTTATATCTCGAAAACGAAAAGTGCGATTCACCTAAAATAAAAACCATTCAAAAACCCTGTTTTTTTATCACATAGCTGTAAATAACTGATTCTTGTATCAATGACATAAAATTCACAATCTGCATCAAAAGAAGGATACCCTCACCCGACTGGCAAATTTGTAGATGCAACTCCGGCAATAATCAATGAAGGGATGTCTATTATCGCTGCCCGGTGCCTACGATATCTCAGGCGCTAATAAAAACAACGGAAAAATCTCTAAGTGATTCGGTCTATTTTAAAGAGTTTACAGCATTTCGTAACCTCAACTTTATGCAAACAACGCCTTAGGAAAATCGACCAGGTCATGTTCTTAGTTCAAAAGCTTCATAAACGTATACTATTACAAATTCTGAAGCATATCTGTACTGCAGTAGATCATGACAATGTGTTCTCAATCAAAATTTCAGAATGATCCCAAAAATGAAGGCACAGTGGGTCATTGAAAATCACGTGACTGTGAATTTCACCATATTTCATATATCAATATTTTGCATCGCATATAATTGACAGCAATCGCTGATTTTTATGTAGTGTCCCACAAAATGCAACAGACAGCAAGCCTGAAAATTTCAGAACCCTGCGATTTGTAATTGACGAGATATGCAGCATGAAGCAAGCCAGCAGAAAAACAAAAATCGTGAAAATAGGCCAGTGTCAAATATAAGGTCTGTATCTGAGCTTATAACTAAACCAGATGGCATGTTTTCACCATTTACCTGATATCAGTATAAAGATAAAAGATTGTTCTTTTGATTGTTGCAAACCGTGGTAAGCTATCACGTCTGTGAGCAAAGTTATGAGTCCAGTGACAGAACTTTTTGGACGATCCTCGTAGTACCATCCATGTCTTTTACCGATTCCTCCTGCTAAATGGTAGACGGATTTTGAAAGAATTTCACAGGATAGATGCTTTGGTGGCCCTCTACCGTAGTTGCTCAAATTGTTGCGCTCAGCTAAACAAGATATCCCACCAGATCTAAGAATAGGAAACACATACTGTACATGAGTTCTCCTGCAAATGGGTGAATGAATTTGAATGGATATTTCACAACGAGTTAAGAATCTTCCACGCAAATCGAGCAACTATGTTTCTGATGAACCAAAGCAGGACAAAGGGCTCGACAACAAACTGGTTGTGCCCTCCCATTGCTGGCAGTCCAAAGGCGGCACTTCTGTTTTGGCATCTGGCAGAATACTCGTACTTCATACTCTAGGTTATTGAAATTAGACTTGGACAGGTAGATCTCCAGAGATCTTTCGGTTGATCTCCGAAACTTAACGACAGTATGCGATAATCACAGGAGTCTCTTTCTCTCTGTCTCTAAAACATTATATAAAACACAACGTATATTCAAACATAAAATTTAAGTTCAACATTGTCAAGAACAAAAATAAAATAAATAAATAAATGCATTGTATGTCACACAATTGTATGATTGAGGGTTTTGATAGAACAGTCAAGGAATAAATGAGATTAACTGCAGAAAATTTTGATTAAAAAATACAAAGAATTTTATGAAAATTAGTTAGTTAAAATCAATGATGATAAAAACGTATGATTTAATGTCTGAGTGAACATGCATTTACATATCGTTAAAGAGAACAGAATTGTTCCACGACACGACAAAACGAACAAAGTCGAATGTGCGCTCAGCAAAGACTCAGATCAGCCTCGGCATCAACCCAATCTAACCAGTCTTTGCTGTCCGCAAATGGATAGTTAAGACCGTGTGCTATCTTGTGAAAGCGCATGTCCAGGCTGGAGGTCAAGGCTGACCTTAGTCTTCGCTGTCGGCATGGAGCGAGCTTAGGCCCTTAGCTCCCTTTACGCGAAAAGGGAAGACTCTGCTCAGACTGTACGAAAGCCCAGGTTGAGCTGAATTTATGCGAAGTGCACATGCCACCTTGTAAGTTTGGAGAGTCGCGGCACATATATTTCATGCATTCTTACGTTTCATTAATCCAGTTGAACCGCGATACGACAAAATCCACAAAGTGTTATGTGTACTACATGAAGACTCAAATCAGCCTGGGCATATGGCAAGTCTGCTCAGAGTCTTTGATGTGTACTTTAAGGGTAGCTACGGGTCTAAGCTATCTCCATGCCACCAGCAAGACTCTGATCAGACTTGACGAACGCCTAGGCTGATCTTAATCATTGCCAGGCGCACATGCCACTTTCTTGATTTATTTCGTGTCGCGACTCATTTAATTATTGCAAAACAGATATGTGAACGCGTGTCGTGTCAGTAGTAGTGTAAAATCGACCTCAAATCTCGATATGGTCAAGAATAGAAAAGGTATTTTGATTCAAGAATGTATTCATATATGGAAACAATCAAAATCCAAAGGGAATAAAGTATAAAGGATCTTTGATAAAATACATGGGACTGTTCAAAGATAATAGGTTATTACTTAAGGATTTTTCCTAGTTATGATCCAAACATATATCTTTCAGCAGTTCACTTCATGGGCTTTGATCTCGATTATGTTGAATTCTTAGCTGATCGTGTTAGAAGCCAGTCTTTTATAAAAACGATTGGCAAGTAAGCAATCAATGGTCAGACACGATCCTGGTTACTTTACACGATCGCCAGAAATACAATGCACATTATTCTCAACAAGTTTTTGAAAGTTTTTTTGTTTTAATTGAAAATCTTCTTGGCGTCTGTTATGTGAATCTTAGTGGCCCAATATCTGAAGGAACAAAAGTATCTTTTTTATCATAATTTGCAATAAAATATTTAGATATATAATATACAGATGGAACAAACATTTACACCTTCATCCCAAGTAGCAAGAAAAATTAATCCACAAAACACGCCAAGTGACTTTACAACGGTATTTGATCAGCCGATTACTTAGATGGAAATAAAAGTGCATTCATGGGTCTTAAGGAAATAAACATAATGACAATTTTATGGTACAATGTCGGCCATATAATAAGACATCACAACGGCACTGAATCTAAAACAATTACTTTTATGGATGGAAGCTTATCTTATTCTGAACTCTCAAACTATATAAAAGAGGTTCTTATTGAAAACGGTGATATGGAACCACATGAAGATAGTCCGATTAAAACTGAATTTGATTTGACTAGATTTAGATGCTTAGTAAAATTTTTGAGGGATTTTATTCTTGACCTCAGAGAGAGTAACTTTCAGGGACTCATTGGATTTGCAAAAGATTTGACAAGAGAAACAAGATTTGGAACCAAGACTCCAAACATAACAAATGGTAACGACACGCTATATATTAATTGTGATCTTGTAAGTAATCCTATTGTTGATGGAAGATAGAGTGACATAATATATACAGTGAGCACGGCGAACCTGACAAGGAGTTACCCATTTGCAAAAGCACCAACTAAAATTGTATATTGTGAAGTAAACACGACAACCATTGATAGTATTAGAATAATCTATTACTGATCTGTATGGCAGAATAGTAAACCTCAACGGCCTTGACACAAGTCTGAGTTTTATCATTAAAAAAGAATGAATATTTCTATATAAACAATATTGGAGTATAAAAGAGATATAATCAAAATACTGGAATATATGAATATTATGATACCTTAACCGGGGCACCTATTGAAGGATCAGGAACTTTTTCATATATTTCAAATATTAGATCTCGCATAGCGTCAGAGAATGCAAAGAAGATGACAGCAAAGGCAGCAGAGGCAGCACTAGAGTCGGGTGTGAAAACGGTGGGAGATCAGGCAGGAGAATATGTGGCGGACAAGACATTTATAAAGAAGTAAAACCGGCAAAACCTGCGCGATCGGGAAAAAATAATAAATGAAAGTGGTCAAAGTACCCAAATCGTAAGTCTGAATACGTAAGTCCTTTTAACATTGACAATTCCGGAATATTTAGGATATACAGATATGGAGCCCGAAATTGAGGTGTGATCAGGTGCTCGCGAATAGTAAGCATCACCTGCCTATTATAATACACCCTCTATATCTATATGTCAGTATGAAATATCAGTGAAAAAGAAAGTCCGGTATTTGAAAGCTTAAATAAGCTTTGGCTGAGGCCATCAAATCGGAAATTAGTTTAGAAACGGCCACATTGTAGGGGTCGACGAGGTCATGGTGTCTCCCATAAAACTGTTTTTTTGTCGACACAAGCTTTACTTTCTGATAACCCTGTGTCAACAGTTTACGGGTTCTTTCGACATTACTGCCGCAACAAACGGACCAAAGCATAGCTGAAAAATTTCCAGTCTTTTGCTGGGATTCGAACCCGGAACCCCCGGGTGATAGTCCAATGCTCTAACCACTGAGCCAAAGAGTTAACTCCCTGACGCAGTTGTCAGAGATTGAATATAATCGAAGCTATGCGCAAATCTACTATTGTAGATATTGGAAGGTAGGAGAGTTGGTCCGTAACACATCCCCACTTCAAGGAAGTCATCATTTATGATGACTGAAAGCCATTTCGGCTTAGAATGTCCTATCTCGGACGAGCCCCCATCTTACGACATTACTGCCGCAACAAACGGACAAAAGCATAGCTGAAAAATTTCCAGTCTTTTGCTGGGATTCGAACCCGGAAATCCCGGGTGATAGTCCAATGCTCTAACTACTGAGCCAAAGAGTTAACTCCCTGACGCAGTTGTCAGAGATTGAATATAATCGAAGCTATGCGCAAATCTACTATTGTAGATATTGGAAGGTAGGAGAGTTGGTCCGTAACAGGGTGAGCAGCCTCCCTCTTTCAACAAAGTCATGATATTTCAAACAGCCTCTAGCATAGCGGACTAGCTTAGAAACATAAACTCCGTGTGCAGGTGCCAAAGGGATTTAACTGCTCAAAAATGGAAAGTTAACTATGGAAAAATTGAAGTCGTCCCTCTTGTCATAAAGCCTAGTAACAAGCTTTCCATTGTCAATATAGTTTTAACAATCTAAGTATAAGGCAGATGAACTGGACTCCATGGTGTTTTTAATAACTTAAGAATTAATGAAAAATGATGGATTCTTGGAGGAAGAAACCAAGAAAGCTATGACTAGAGATGCATATCTTGATAAAATATTCGCTGGCTGTTCTATGCCTATAAATAAGCGAATTGAAAAAAAATCTTAAACAGAAAAAAATAGTTATAATATAGTAATGATTAGAATATAAGAGTTCAGAAGTCCGAAATATTGTGATCGTTATATATTTATATCAGTTAAACTTAGCACACCAATTGTATCACCAGGGGATAATACGAGGCAAACGAAAAATGGTCATACATTTTTAATGAATGACAAATCATCTTACTTTGATTGGTATAACGCCTACCTTGGTATAGAGTTTAAAGTAAACAAATTGGCAGATAGAACGGGTTATGGGGTCATCATCATCATCATCATCATATCCATTTTAAAGCCCTGTTTTCCTCCACCGAGGGTTGGGCTTGTTTGACAAGTTTCTTCGAAGGCGTCCTCTCCACTCAGAACGATTCTGAGGGTCAGCAGAATCCATACATAGCTTCTTTTTGTCGTTCACAAGCACTTCATCCCATGTTTTCCTTGGCCTGCCCGGTCTTTTCTGTGCAACCACATTCAGCTTGCGTACTTCTGCAATCCAGCCTGTGCTGCGCTCTACATGTCCAAACCATCTCATCCTACTGGTGCGGAGCACCACATCTAAGTCCTGGATGCCAAGCTTTGTGAGAAGGGAGTCTGAGCTAACTTCATCCTTTGCCTTGACATTGCAGATCCAACGGATCATGGCACGGTCATTACGCCGGTGACGGTTCAGTGTATACATCTTCATGGCCCAAGTCTCTGCTGCATGCAGCATCACACTCCTCACGCATGTTGAGTACACCTGACCTCTGGTCAGAAGTGTCAGATGGCGGTTGGCGAGAAGGGGAAGCAACTGCCGGAACTTGCCCCATGCACATTTGCAGCGTGTGATCACAGCCAGCTCGCAGCCACCTCCTGCAGAGAGCATGTCTCCAAGGTAGCAGAACTCTGGGACAACTTCTGGCTTTTCGTTTCCAACCTCAACCTCTGTATTTTCTCTTTCATCAATGGCCCGAGCAGTCCCAAGGCATCGGGCGCACCTGAACTCAGGGTCAGGGCGCAAGGGTCCCTTAATGCCACTGCATTTCTTATGCACCCAGCGCTTGCAGCCACCATAGAATTAAAATCTTAAAAGTTCCTTCAGGAGCAGAGAATACATACAGAAGTAGGAACATGGGCCAGACTACGTAGTTTCGGCTAATAAAGCCTCGTCAGTGACCCTGACAATATCTGGTGACGAAAGCAGAATAAAGCATACTGTCATTTCTTAATTTCAGTTGGGCAGTCGATTCAAAGACTGATTAGTTTCAAAAGGATCCAAATAATATAAAAGACTAATATCTAGAATAATAGTCTAATCGATCTCAAATTTTAGATTTCTCAGACTCTATCCTCTGATCTATCCTCTGATCAGAAAATTGCATTGCTACCTACTCCTGACTGACAGACACCACAAGGGTCCTTTCCAGATTTCTTCAGTAATGGGGTAATGATGCTATTAGTTTGATCAATGACGCTGCCTCATTAACTTCTGAACAATGAGTAAAACAAAATGGCAAGAGTGTTTATGATGGGACCAATCTATTTCGAGTGACATATATTAGGAATCTGCTCCAAATGTCAAAAGATTTTACGGAAACTTCAGGAACGAGTGAATATTTTAATTTGGACACAACTAATAATACTGAAATTCGTGCTGATCAAATAAAAGTAAAAAGTATGCAAACACCAGGAACTGAAACAATCAAAATCCAAATCCAGCCCTCAAACCATAGTTGGAAACAACTAAGATTACAAATAATCAAGATACAGAGAACATATGGCCAACCGAGTGAGCAGCTTGTTCCCAAAAGGTGGCCACTCAGCGACCCAAACCGAACCAAAAATAATAAGAACATACATAAGGTAAAACATCACAGAAACTCTGACACCAAAAAAACAGGCAACAGAGAACCACAACAGAACTACCGCCTTGGAACGGTCAGTAATGAATTACTGGGGGGCTTAAATCGATTTTACAGGCCCAACCTCACCCTCAGTTTCTGAAGTGGTACAAAACATTTAGTTGGTTGTTAGGTTCGCATGATAACCCTCAAACTCGTCAATGAATCATCATGGTAAACACATAAATCAAATTTCAACACCATGAAGAAGCAAAGACGAGGACTCAACAGATACAACGGGCCGTCTGACAGGTGGAGATCTCTGGCTTGCCAAACAACCCCACTGGAAATCTGAGGGATTTCTGAGGGATTTTTGCATTGTCATGAACTCATTGTTGGTGGTGATCAATACGATAATCCTATCAAATAAGTTAAAGTTTAATTTTGTGGATTGGAAACTCAAATTCAGCTGGAATTTGGATTGACAAATGACTATGATTTGATTTATAGACTTATTGGTATTGATGATGGGAGGGTTGTTGTAACAAAATCCATGATGTGGTTTCCAAAAATGACTCTAAATCCGGATGGTCTTCAATACGTTCTAGAAAATCATTCAAAGACATGGTGGTCGTATCATCGAGAAATGGTGCTGGAATCGTCATCGTCTAGACAGATTGAGTCAACATGGAATATTACAGCCGGAGTAAAGAACCCCCAAAACGTCTTCATATATATCCAGCAGGCAAATAAGACCAACGATCAATAGCAAATTCCTAATATTTTCGATACTTATAAGGTTAACCCAGACAATAACGACTGTTCTCTTCAATCAACAAAACTGGAAGTTGGAAACGGCATATATTATTCAAAGTAGGATACTCATCTGTCGATAAAGCAAGAATATTAAGAGATTTTATCAGCTACACCCACAATCAAAATGACAAGAATATGGGATCTCTCTTGCCAAGATATGACTTGAAAAATTATTTGGCCTTCTTCATTTTAATTTGTCATATAGCGGCCATGATTCACTATATAAATAAGTTCGGATCCTAAAAAACTCAAATTGTGGTATAGATTAAACACGAACTCTGGTGTAGCCTACAAAGTTTATGGAATATTTTTTTTATGATGAAGAGGTTCAAGCTGATACCGTTGGAAATGAAACAGTGATTATCTAAAAAAATAATAATATATAATATAGATGACTTAATATAAATCATATTCAATAAATTTAACAGATGGGCAAAATAAGGCATTAGCGACAGCATATAAAATCGATCTTCATTAACAATAAAACTTAAGCACAGCCAAATGAAGGGAAGTTTTGCCCGTCTCTAAATCCAAACACAAATTAATAAAATTGAAAAGTCATTAGTTGGCTAAAGAAAAACAGATATTGAAATATCAAAATCACAAATGTCGGCGCAAAGTAAAAATAGGGGATTTACGAGCACGGGCTGGTGTTCTGCAGGGCTTATTTCCAGTTGCCGCAAAGGTTCTTCCAAAAGTGGCGGTACCATTTGCGACTGGAGCTTTTCTGAATTGGCATTAACAGGAGTTATTTGGGTCAGAAATGATAACCATACCTGCTTCACGAAAATTAAAAGTGATGAAAAATATTGGGCCATATTTAACAAAAGGACAAAAAAAGATAAGATAAGAATGGCAAACCAATTTCTCTCACCGGAAAACAAAAAAATGAACGACGGATTTCTCCCTCCCACTTTTATTGGGGGAACTTGGTTCTCTTGTTCCCACAGTAATAAGTGCTATAACTGGTAAAGGACTACAATCGATATCCAGCCAAGGCCATATAGAAGGATTCCAAGAATTAAAAAAAAATATATATATATTTAAAAAAAAATAATAAAAAAATAAAATCCAATAAATAATTTTGATATAAATCTTTGGGTCACTGAGTCAGGAATAAAAAACTTTGATTGTGTATTTAGTAAAAACAATGTAAAGAACAAAAACTGTCGAATGATAAATCTTGATAATTCTCCAGGCCCGGGAACACACTGAGTATGTTATATGAAAAATATTTATATATTGACCCTTTTTAGTTACCGCCGTCAGAAAGTCTAGGTTTGATCGAGAAGTTTAATCATCTACAAAATCAAGACCGCAATTCAGTTCTTTGTGAATACTACTGTCTTTTTTTTCATTAAGAAATATCAAGAGGGTTTTCCACTTTACGATATTCTATATGAAATTTTAAATCCAGTTAATCAAAAAGCAAATGAAAATAAAAATAAATAAAAAAAAAATAACAGAAGCATATTTTATAGATAATGGGAATGTTTAATAATCTGCTAGAATTGGAACAAAAGGCAAAGGAGCCATTCGGCCCCATTTTTGTAGGCCTTATTACTTGACTTTAAAAGGAAGCATTAACAATTTATGGCAATAAAGTTAACATCTTTTTATAATATAAAGAATAAGTATAATATCATATAATTACAATAAAATCTCTCTTGGATGCTCCGTTTATTAAAGTAATATTTCATCACTTCTGCTAGTTCCTGTACCAGTCTGGGTTTTCCCTGACAGATCTAAACATATCTAAGATTTTTTGGAAATTCCGTATTTTTTTCTTCTAAAAATATCACATTTTCTGAAAACTAACTTTTTGGAAATCCCCTATTTTTTTCTAAAAATTTCCCATTTTCGGAAAACTAACACTTCATTTTTCTTGGAGTTTGTAAAAAAATGCAATTAGCATATGGGCATTTCGGTCACAATCAATAGAAGGATGCCGGGAGAAAACCGCCGGCTCACTTTGATAATGGGAGAGACAATTTGGGTAACAAAATTGCTCCCTAAATTACATTTTGGAAAACTTCTCTGTAATTACGATTTCCTATACTACTTGTGAGCAAAAGTCAAAGGATGTCCTTGAGCACTGGTACTCAAAAGTCTTCATGTGGTCATTAAGTAGAGTGTATAACAACTTAAACAGTTTAAAGTAGCAAAGGAAACAAGAGATGACAGAACTTTGTCAGTAACTGAACTCTTCAAAAGACAAGCAGATATGAAATCACAATAAAAGTTCTATAAAAGGTCACGACTCTGTTAAAACTGTAAGTAGAGTCTCTGCACATTGCCTGATAGTGATAATGTTTGCAAAAAGTAAATAAAAAGCTTATACAATGTAAAATTTAGGGAGCAGACATAAAATTACCGCAAAAAATGTACAAAGGCAATCCTTCCGTCAAACCTGAAATTAGGGTTATAGTTCTTTTTTTTCAACATATCTCTACACATCGCGTGAAAGCGTTTAAGATACGTTTGAACTTTCATGAAGAAATCTTGAATGGTTTAAAAGATATGGAGCGGACGCGTATATAATACAAAATTACTGTACGAAAAGTGCGAAGGGGCATAATTCCGTCGAAACTGTAAGTAGGGTTATGGCTCTTTGTCTCTGCACATCTTCTGATAGTGCTTTATCACGGGGGTAATACCAATGCTTCTACCTATGCTGTCGACCGAGCCGGTACTGCGTATTTGGCTGTCGACCGAGAATTACGGCTTTCGACCGAGCAGTACGGCTGTCGACGGTGTTAGTATCCAAGTTCAGATGCCTTCTGAGCAACGAAAAATGAAAAAAAGAAACATTTTAATCACCGATCGTCAAAGAGGTGTTGAACTTTATATCTGATCTCTTTGTAAGCGTTGTGTCACAAAGATCTTTACAAAAATGTACTTGGTATCAAAAACTTCTATTTTCTTCGTTTATTTGCAAAGTTTCAGCATTTACAACTGTCAGAGACAAATAAAACTGCCTGGATAGTTTGCTTTGCAAAGGAGCTCTGGCGAACTAATATCATTAGCATCATTTATTGTTTCTGCTAGATGTTATGAACGATCTAAAAAAGTTACAATACGGCTGTCGATGACCAATGATACGGCTGTCGACTTTAAAAATATTTGCATCGTACGGCTGTCGATAGTGACTGGAGATGGCATGTTGAGGATTTAAGTCAAAACCAACGCATTTTATGGTTTTTATTTGGTTGAGTCTGTACAAAAAGTCACTCAACAGACTAAAGTATAAGAACAAGCCACACAATACAGTCCCTTTTTGTATATGAAACACAGGAGTAATGAAAATAAAAGTAAGCGTTTAAAGGCGTTCCTAGGCGACGGTTCTGGTGTAATGCGTACTTAATATCACCTGGAGTAGGTGATTTATATCGTATTTTGTATTGCCGAAGCTGTTGTTATCACGTTTAAATGTAAGCTTTAGCAGATTTATATCCTCGGCTGGGGAAGAGAGAGCTAATTGTTGTGATATTGATTACTTGTTATTTTTTGGGTTTTGTTTGGAGGGTTTTCTCTTCTTCTTGATGCCTGTGATAGGCTACGTCACTTGATTGCAGCGCTCTCTGGGCATTCCATTTTACATTTAGCAAATAAAATGTTCAGTGTTTGCAAACGTATTTTATGTTTCGCACAGCGAAGACTCAGATCTGCTTGGTCATCAGCCCAGTATGATTAGATTCTTCGGAGACTGCATGAAGGAAGTTTAGATCAAATCAATCCATCGAGCACAATGAACACTCTTATCGAACTGGACGAATCTGATCTAAGTCGTTATTTGGCTCAACATCAATTTGCTTTTATTGTCCTGCAGCGGCTCGAATACTTTCGTTTGAAGAAGATCTGATATGATTCTACACCGCTTGCCCAGATCCTTCTGACCATATCTACTCGTAGGATCGTTTCATTTTGCCCGGTTGGCTCAACTGCATACGATCTCTCTCTCTCTCTCTCTCTCTCTCTCTCTCTCTCCATCTCTCTCTCTCTCTCTCTCTCTGTCTGTCTCTCGCTCTCTCGCTCTCTGTCTCTCTCTGATGAGATATTATCAATTTAACAAAGACAACTGATGTTAATTTATTTAGTTTTCACAATCAAATGTGATATAAAATCACATGGAACATAAATGAACTTCTCACAAATCTGTGTCCAGTGGCACCAACCACCGACCGCCTGCCCAACTTCATAAGCTAGCTGGAGGATTGAAATCTGAGATGAAGGATGACGAACCTTTTCAAAAGTTTCCTTATGAAACTTTACAAAAGTTTCGCTACGAAACTTTTCAAAAGTTTCGTTATGAAACTTTTCAAAAGTTTCGTTATCCTTCAATCTCATGATTGTAGGCTACTATCGAGGCTATGAACAAAGATGCTGTCCTGACTGCGCGAACGCGCATGCATAGGCTGATCTGTACCTTTGTTATTACAATATGCAAAAAGCAGGTTTGTCATGTATTGATATGCTTTTGTTTGCTGGCAAACGTTCCGAATTTATTATCATCTATTCTATTCTATCCCATAACCTTACTAGGTCGTTGGGGCACCACGGATGATTTCGAAACAATCTCTTTCCACCTTGTCCTGTCTTCAGCTGCCCTAGTTGAGCTGGCAAAATCTATCCCTGTCCATTCTTTAGTATTGTCTTCCCACCTCTTCTTCTGTCTCCTTTCATTGTGCCCTGACGAATCGTCTTTGCTAAACCAGAAGACCTTGAGACGTGGCCAAACAACCTACGTTTCCGTTTCATAACCAGTGCCAGGAGTTCATATTATTCTCCAATAGCTGCTCGGATCTTCCTGCGAACCTCCTCATTGGTTATATGGTTCTTGTACGAAATGTTAAGTAACCTTCGGTAGCAACTAATCTCAAAGGCCTGCGTTCATTTCTCTAACTCTGCTGTCAACAGGCATACAGAAATATGGGAATGACAAGGGAGTGCATAAGCTTCACCTTTAATCCAAGACATATTTTGTTATCTCTCCAAATTGGTTTCAGCTTGGTTAGAAAACCAGCCCCCCCCCCCCCCCCCCCCCCCCCCCCCCCAAGAATATCAAATGGTCGGTCCCTAAGAAGAAAAATTCGTAGAAGAAATAGTCACATGCGAAGGCCAAAAAGACTGGCAGTAGCAAACTTAGGTCAAAATTTGAATCTTTGAGAAGGGAAATTAAGCTGATGTGAAAAAGCAACATGATTTGTATGTTAATAACTTTGTTGGTGACATAAAGGCTAATCCCAGAGACTTCTATAGGTACATTAATAGTCAAAAGAAAGATACTCAAAGTATCCTACCCCTAAAGAAGAGAAATGGTGGTGGTGTTGCCGAATCAGAGTTGGAACAGGCTGATGAATTTAACGGTCAGTTTTCGGATGTGTTTAACAAAAGTGAGCACACCCAAGTCCCCCTTCCTAATCGCTCGGCTCCTTTCATGGAGGACATTCATGTTTCGGCAGAAGGTGTAACGAAACTTCTTAAGGGCTTGAACCCATCGAAAGCTTTAGGACCTGATGAATTGCATCCTAGATTCTTAAAAGAACTAGCATCTGAATTAGGCCCAATGTTTGCTCATCTCTTCCAACAATCTATTGACACGGGTGAAATCCCCAAGGAATGGTCTTTTGCAAATATATGCCCACTCTTCAAAAAAGGAGATAGGTTTTTGGCTTGCAGTTACCGACCGGTTTCTCTAACTTGTGTACCATGCAAGTTACTCGAACACATTGTCTGCTCTAATATAATGGCACATTTGGATGAACATAAACTTTTGTCAGACAGACAACATGCTTTCCGTAAGAAACATAGCTGTGAAACTCAATTGATCACGGTTACAAATGACTGGGCTAAAATCTTGGATAAGGGCGGTCAGGTTGACACTTTTATCTTGGACTTCGAAAAAGCTTTTGACACTCCCCCTAATAAATTACTTAAATGTAAGCTATACGGCTTTGGTATTGGTGGGAAGACTCTGAAATGGATAGATTCTTTTCTCTGTTACAGGCAGCAGCGTGTGGTGGTAAATGGAGTTAAGTCGGATTGGGCCCCGGTTTTGTCGGGTGTCCCCCAGGACACCGTACTTGAACCATTGTTGTTCTCGTTATACATTAACGATATAACAGAAAATATTGACTCGGAATTAAGGCTTTTTGCTGACGACTGTGTTTGCTATCGTGAAATCAGAGATATTGAAGACACGGTGAAACTTCAGGAGGATATAGATCATTTAGGTTGTTGGGCAAGGAGTTGGGGCATGAGATTTCAACCTGTTAAATGCAATATAATACAAATTACAAGGAAACGGATCAAGAAGATCAATGCTTCCTATACCTCAGAGGGAACGGTCCTCAGTAATGTAGAAACTATCAAGTATCTCGGCATAACCATTGCCAATGATTTGAAATGGAACACAACCACGTTCACTCATAGCCGTTTTTGGCTGGCGCGTAAAAGCAGAATGCCTACCTGTTTTCCCCAACACGAAAATAAGACAGACTGATGGACTCATGCATGCGGTTCTAGCATATGTTATCCGGCGGTATTTTTCAGACAGAAACTCACACTTCTGTTTCATTTATGAGCCTCACTATTATGACTGGAGAGGGAGCGAATTCCGTCATATAGCGTGTTTTCCTGCAATCGTATTACTAGGGGGAAAATCCACTATAGCGGGGAAAACGGCTATGCAAAAACATGTATAGTAGATTTTCCCCTGGGAAAATTGGCTATATAGTCATATTTCCGGGGAGAAATTCTACTATATAGCCATTTTTCCGGTGGGAAATTCTACTATGGAAAAATCATAGTCATTTTTCCGGGGGGAAAAACTACTGGGGGGAAAAGCTACTCTCTGACAGCTACAATTGAAAAGAATCCACGTAGGGGCCACCGCCAAGATGGCTCAGTAATGAACAGCACCGCGAAGATAGCCTTGACCGAGGGGCCTTCGGCCCTGCGATCCCGGGCCCTAGCATAAGGGTCTTGTTGTAAATGGTTGTCATGTGTCAGGAAGATTTGGATTCATTGCTTCCAGAAATTAAGATGCAGTAACACTGTATAAGCATTGTTGAGACATTCTCAGGCCATGTTTTAAGGTGACAATTCAGCTCAACCTGGGCACTGCTTGTGACCCTTCCCAGTTCCCAGGATCAACTTGTTTCCACCTGATTGCACTGACCCTGTAGACCTGGTATGTCTGAAAATGTCTGATCAAATAAGTCTAAAGTATTACCATAAAGATAACATAAATTTTAAATTTTGGCAACTTAGTTGTGACTGAAGACTCAGAGATGCATAAAATGCTGAGCTACTGAAAAGTGATGACTTCTAAAGTCGCACAGTTCCACTGCTTTATTAAAGGTGATGTCTTCTGTACTAGCGCTAGTTCCGCTGCGCTACTAAAAGGGGCTGTCTCCTGTAGTAGCGTTAATGCCACTGCACTACTATAAAGGAATGTCTTCTGAAGTAGCTCTATTGCCGCTGCTCAAAAACTATGAGGGGAAGTCTTCTGAAGTAGCGCTATTACCGCTGCGCTACTAAAAGGGGCTGTCTTCTGTAGTAGCGCTAAAGCCGCAGCGCTACTATAAGGGAATGTCTTCTGAAGTAGCGCTATTGCCTCTGCGCTACTATAAGGGGATGTCTACTGAAGTAGCGCTATTGCCGCTGTGCTACTAAAAGAGGAAGTCTTTTGAAATAGCGCTATTGCCGCTGCGCTACTAAAAGGGGCTGTCTCCTGTAGTAGCGCTAATGCCGTTGCGCTACTATAAGGGGATGTCTTCTGAAGTAGCGCTATTGCCGATGCGCTACTAAAAAGAGGAAGTCTTTTGAAATAGCGCTATTGCCGCTGCGCTACTAAAAGGGAAGGGGCTGTCTCCTGTAGTAGCGCTAATGCCGTTGCGCTACTATAAGGGAATGTCTTCTGAAGTAGCGCTATTGCCGCTGTGCTACTATAAGGGAACATTTGAACACGTCCAAACATTTATATACTACGGTCGTTTTACCAAAAGCTTTATATGGCACCAAAAGCTTTATATGGCTGCGAACTTTGGAATAATTTGCTTCCGAAACATATCAGCCTGCTTGAGAAGTCGCACCGCTTTAGCGTCAAGTTCATGCAATCTTTTCCTAAGCGTACCAGTACAGATGTTGCTTTGTCCTTGTTAAATTTTAAAAATATAGAATTTGAGATAGACTATCGTAAGTTGATATTTTTTGGTCAACTGTGCTGTCTCCCTAATGATTATCGGGTCAAGGACGTTTTTACAAGAAGGCTTTTTAACTTTAGTAGTTCGGTTAAATCAAAGTATGGATTCATACCAGGTATTTACCTATTTTGGGGAAATATTCCCTTATAGATGCATTCAATATATATGTAAATACAGGTGTATTTGAATCTAAAGTTTTGTGGAAGCGTTTAGTACGCGAGAAAATTTGTATGACACATGAAAACGAGTGGCGTACAAGAATGGCTAGTTCTATTCCGCTAAACAGATTCTTGAATATACATGAGCATAACAAAGTATATGTTTTATGGGAGCTTAGCAAGAAATGTCCAAAGTATGCTAGGTTTGTCCAAAATGCCGTCTGTATGCTTACTAGAATGTTTTCGGGCCGCTGGCCTCAAAGTTGTAAATTATGTGCGGAAACGACATTGTCACCATCTGAACATTTGATACTGCATTGTAATAAAACGAATGAATTTAGGCATATTTTCTGAAAAAAAGTTAATTGTCCGATTTGGCTTAGAATATTTCTTGTTATTCATTTCGAACTCGCCAGCTTGTCAGTTGGAAATGCTATTTTCAGGATGTTGTGGAATTTTGTCTAATGAAGTAGACACACTGGACTGTCTCAAAATATTTATCTTTTTAGCGACATTACAATTCAATACAGATTCTGCAATTATGATTTAGTTAGTAACCAGTGCATGTTTGTTGATGGTGGCGTGTCATGGGTCTCCATCATTCCATTTATATGTGACGCCACGGTAGGGATGCACTGATTTACACACAAACGAAATGCGCATTTCCATAGATATTCACCCATCGGGCACGCGGCGCTTGGCCAGCATTGGATCGACGTTGGTTCGACGTCATGACGTTGAATCAACGTTGATTTAGTGCTGATTCGGCACGGTGTGCCTGTAGGGTATGGTACTTACTCCATGTACGGAACGCTGAACTTGTACATTGAGATAGTCATTAGATATATTTTGCTTTCGAAAATTTAGTGGTGAAATATTATACAATTGTTGACCTTTGTTGAGGTGGGTATGCGGTCTTATTGACCTGCAAACATCGTATTCGCGTCGGTCAATATGTTATGTTTGCAGGTCAATAAAACTGCATATTCACCGAAATAAAGCTCAACGATTGTTTTATTATATGATAATTCCAAATTCTGTTCCTAAGATATTTATGATTGTACTTAATGGTATTATCTCGCGACGTTACGCCATTAACATTAACGTAAATCAGACGTTACGTCATGAAGATATAATGACGTCAGCGTAAAAGTAATATTCCCTGACAGGCCGGTGAATATCACAAATTATTATATACCTAAAAAGTTCCCCATTCACTTTACATTAGAGTAACCGTGCAATATTTTCTGCATATTGCACGGAGTCAAGTGCATATTGCACGGAGTTAAGGAGTCACGTTCCCAAGAACTACTTTTGTTTTGAAAGAAGAAAAGTTTGGCGGCCATATTGTCGTCGACTGCAATTTAAAAACGAGTAGAATAATGACACTAGTGTCGGTTTGGGTGTATAAATTAAATAAAAGACAAGTTAATATAATTTACCTTTGATCCATCACTCTTTTAATTTAAATTCTGCGATAATAACAGAGATTTTTGTCAGAGCTGCTGAGAGTAAGACTCGAAAATGGCGCCCAGTTCTTGTAAACGTCAACGTTTGTTTACTGACGTCACGTCCGATAACGTAACGTCATATAAACTTTCGCACCATTAGGCGTGGCTTTTAGCGTGTATGAAGACACGAAACGGCATAATGTATTTCAAATTTAAAACATGTTTTGGTTGCTTTACCGATATAATATTTTGATTTCGTACACAGAGAGCACTGATAAAACTTGCAGATTGATGTCAAAGGTATATAATAAAAAGGTTATTAAATTTATATTGTGAAATATTCGGCACTCGTTCATATGGCGGAGACGCACTCGCAAGCTCGTGCGTCCTTCGCCATATGAACTCGTGCCGAATATTTCGCAATATAAATTCAATAACCTATAAATATTGACCGACACGTGACGTCAAAATAGCCCATGAAATGGCGTGTTGCATCTTGGCCATATAATAAACAAGTTTATTTTTGCTTCTTAGATAATGTTGGGGTATACTCTCTTCTCGTTCTGTTGGGTTTCTTGCATTTCGTTTCGGCAAGATTAAAGAACGTGGGGAGAGTGTACTCATCCTGTCAAATATTAAGGTTTCTGTTGAAAGTATTTTTAAGGTGAGTGGGTGCGCCTTTATTTATTTTGTACCATTTTTACGAAGGGAAATGACTTTTGTGACTTCCTGTTTGCATCAGTGGGCTGGGAGGGCATTCATGTTTTTTCCACCATTTCTCTTCCCCTAAGGGTGTACCCATTCACCTTGATAATTCGAAGTTTTCAATAATTGAGTCACTTAAGATGAATCCATATTTTGAGAACTAAATAAAACTTTCATGTATGAAAAAGCAAACTTTGACACACACACTGTCAAGTTATAACGTTTAGAGTGATCATGTAAATATTGATACTGAGTTAACAATTTGTATTTTCTTGTCTGTATATATGTTTGTTTTGTATTGTGTTGTATGTTATATACATGTACTCTTCATTATTGGAGGAAATAAAGATTATACTGTAGTAGCGCTAAAGCCGCAGCGCTACTATAAGGGAATGTCTTCTGAAGTAGCACTATTGCCGCTGCGCTACTATAAGGGGATGTCTTCTGAAGTAGCGCTATTGCCACTGCGCTACTAAAAGAGGAAATCTTTTGAAATAGCGCTATTGCCGCTGTGCTACTAAAAGGGGCTGTCTCCTGTAGTAGCGCTAATGCCGTTGCGCTACTATAAGGGAATGTCTTCTGAAGTAGCGCTATTGCCGCTGCGCTACTAAAAGGGGAAGTCTTTTGAAGTAGCGCTATTGCCGCTGCGATTGTATCAGGGGCTGTCTTCTAAGGTAATGCTATTACTGCTGCGCTACTATCAGTAGCTGTCTTGTGAAGTAGCCCTATTGCCGCTGCGCTACTGAAAGATGTCTTGTGAAGCAGTGCTTATAAAGGAGCACTATTTTTAATTTTGTAGTAGATCTATCTGTACATTGCCCACCCACCAATCCTCTTTTCGTGATTGTCTTACATGAAAGATGGACCGAACAATCTTGGACAAAAATCTTCAAAACTTTCCATGAAACCTAGTGTTCTAGCATATTCTTATATTTGATCTTGCCGTAAAAAAGGTCAAGGTCAAATCAAGGTCATCATTTGAACAATCTTTGTTTTACTCGAGTACCCAACGCTACATACCAGAGTTCAAGGACATTGGTCAATTGGTTCAGGAGAAAATGACTTTTAAAGGTTTTACCTTACGGTGGCAATGTTGGTCATGTGATCTGGACGCGCTGAACAAATTTTCGTTCCCTCAACTTCTCAAGGCTCTGTATGAAACATGGTGACAATTGGCCCAGTGGCTTTTCAGGAGATGTTTTAAATTGTCAAAATATGAGAGTCCTGTGTCAAAGGTCGAAGAATGACTTTGACCTTTTGTACTCACAAATCTTTATGTAATCATTAACACTACAGTTTTAATTGTCGCAATATGAGAGACCTGAGTCAAAGGTCATATAATGACCTTGACCATTTTTACTCACAAATCTTCATGTACTTATAAATAAAATAATGACCTACACAGTCACAAAGCCGATAATGTGACATTTGCGCCCAGCGAAGTCCTAGATCAGCCTGGACATTGGCCCAGTCTGATCAGAATCTATGCTGTGTGCTAAGTGTATAGCTAAGGGCCTACGCCCCTCCTTGCGGGCAGATAATACTCTGATAAAACTGGACGAATGCCCAGGCGGATCTGTGTCTTCGCTGGGCGCAAATGTCACATTGTTGTCACGATGCGGCTCTGATAATTTCGACGAATGGTCCTAAACTGTACGGAAATAAAGTTATAAAAATATATTTTGTTCCGCTTTATAAATGCACTGCAATCCTCTTGAATCGTCGACATCCGTACCAAGTTACATCGACTGCAGTATCAGACACAATATTACCTCATCGACAGCAGTATCACTGAAAACAAAACTCTCCCGGAACATCTTTCCAACGTGCATTTCGTTGCAAACTTGAAACGTTTAACCTTTGCAATAATACTTCCCACGTGTTTCAATGGTTGATTAGCAACCAGTTAGGCTAAATAACACACTTTTTGCATATTGTGCCTATTTTTTACTTTTTTGGGTTTGACACCGCTTCATGTGAAAACAAGCGATACAATCGCTCACCAAGACTTTTCGCAGAAAAGGATCTTACAACAAAGTCTGACAGAAAAAATATTGAAAAATACCTTAGAATTTCACTGAAGAAACTTCAGTTCGCGTGTTATCCCTCTATCGACAGCAGTACTGCTCGGTCGAAAGCCGTAATTCTCGGTCGACAGCCAAATACGCAGTACCGTCTCGGTCGACAGCATAGGTAGAACCATTGGTATTACCCCCGTGTTTATATTTGTTAAAACTTTGATGAAGAAATATTAAAGTTTAAATAATATGTAGCAGACACGAGACTTATACAAAATTACCACACAAAAGGAACAAAGGGACACTGTTCAATAGGGTTACGGTTCTTTTCCTCTTCGCATTGTCTGGTGGTGCTTTTTCTTTGTATAAACTTTCATAAAGAAATCTTGAACAGTTTTTGAGGTCTGGAGCAGACACTTTTGAATTTTGACGCCTAGGTGTCACCATGACCTTTGTCGCACATTTTTGAAATATAAAGTCAACATATCGTTTTGATATAAAGCAAACACTTGACTAAAGTTGCAAAAACGATTTTTAAGAGGTTAAGGAGATACGGAGTGGTCACAAAGCTAGTATGAAATTACTATTTAAAAAAAGGCGCATAATTACGTCAAATTGAATGTAGGGTTATGTTTTTCTCCCCACATTGTAAGATAGTGCTCTATAGTTTTACATATTTTTATGAAAAAATCTGTTCAAAAGATAATGGAGGTGACATGAAGCTAATGTGAAATTACCATACAAAAAATACAAAGGGGCACAATGCCGTCAAACTGTCAGGGTTATATTTTCTTTTCTCTACACATAGTCTGATACTGCTTTATATTTGTACAAACTTTCATGACGAAATCTTAAACGGCGTTCGACATATGGAGCGGACAAGAATTGTTACATTTCGAACTTCGACCTTTAAGTGTGACCTTGATCTTTGCCGGACATTGTTGAAATATGAGTTCTGCATAACTCGATAAGGCAAACGTCTGACCCAAGTTCAGTGAAAAATCTTTCAAGGGGTTCACGAGATAAGGAGTGGACATAAAAAGGTTACAGACGGACAGACGAACAGACAGAAGGACGGACAGAGGCCATTACATCATACGACACATCTAACGAAGGCGTTTAATAATAGTCGGACCATTAGTTTTGTTTCTCAGGTGAGTTTCTTGCTTTCAAAGGATCTTCCTCCAGAATTTATAATTGACCCACGACACGACAAAACCAACAATATGGCTGTGCGCCCAGAGCAGACTCAGATCAGCCTGGGCATCCGCCAAGTTTGACCAGACTCTTCGTTAAGTGCTCAAATGGTAGCTAAGGGTCTAAGCTACCTCCATGCGGACAGCGAAGACTCTGATCAGACTGGGCGGATTCCCAGGCTGATCTGAGTCTGCGCTGTGCGCACAACCACATTGTTGGTTTTGTCGTGTCGTGGCTCATTTCATCCGCACTGCAGCTGATGTTAAAAGCCATGTGTCGCTGCATAAGTTCTGAATATTTAAATCCTTTGGAAGCAAGGAGAACTTCAATGAAATGAAAATAGCAGACTCGATTTAATTGATAAAATTATGATAAATATAAATATGAAATATGATAAATATAATTACAGCTTCATTTTCCACCTGAAATATCATAACTGATATTAATTTCCTTTCAGTTGCAATGGAGACAGCATCGACACGAGTTTCACGTCATGAGTCAAAGCTTATTAGCAGGGCTATAAAAATTTTAGGGACTAGCAGTTACCATTGCTTTATAGCAAAAAGCATGTCCCTCATCGTGGAGTGTTCGTACCTAAAGGCATCCGACCCAGTCATTCATGGTGGTAGCGTAGCAGAAGGCACACACACAACAGGTAGTGACTTAGACCGAATGATAGTTATGCAAGACATTACAGTATACACAACCAACAAAAAAACAGGGTTTAAAAAAGGTCACAGTTTTTTATTAGATGAGACCAGCAGTAGTCCTGGGTATGGAAGACTTCGTCTACTCAAATTCGGACACACACGAGCAGGAATTAAACATTTCGACTTGTCCGATGCAAAAATTAAAAAATTGGTTCAAGAAACGACTGATGGGAAGTTTCTGTCAAGTGAAAATTTTGTAAATTTGTTCTTGTCCGATTTTAAGTCACTGAAACATTTAATAGTAACAAGGTCCTCACGCCACGGGCCTTGTGCAACAGCAGAATGCCTTAGTTATGTGCTAGGTACCCCTAGGAAGAAAGCTGAACAGGACATAGCGCTTGCGTTAGTATGCGATGAATGGCCAACAGGGGCTCAAAAATGGGTAACTCGTAAGCGACGGTATGACTGGCCGCCTAAAGATGTAATACAGAAGATAAGTAAAATGAAATGCCACACCGTTCCAGTAGGGAAAAAGTGGTCAAGTAACTTTTCCTTAGAATGGAGAATGTCTTTCTTATTGGGCGAAAGGGAGCTAGTTTGGAACTTTAATGACACCCAGGTACAGTGTTACGTCCTGCTGAAGTGTCTAATAAAGAAACACATTGAACCAATAGCTCCTGAACAACTGAGTTCTTATCATTTGAAGACGATCATGTTCTGGATGTCAGAAGAACGGGATATGTCCATTTGGTATGACGAGAACCTCCTTGGTTGTGTGGCAGAATGTTTAAATATGCTTTCACACTGTGTAAAGATGCAAGAACTCCAACATTATTTTTATAAAGAAAATAATTTACTTGACAACAAGTTAGACAATGAGTCTGAAAAAGAACGCGTGCTTCAGAAAATCGATGAAATACAAGCAGACATAGAACGGTATGTATCTGAGAGACTCGTAGACTGGAACGGGTGCACCTGTTGGCAAACAACATATAAGAACTTCATGCAGGACGGTAATTTCGCAAAAATGGCAAAAAAAAAAACAAACGACGTACGTTTTCTGAACGAGACAATTTTCAAAATCATTGCCAATATTACTATAAGTCTCAACACATTTGGTAAGCTCACACTTGAACTGATGTCCCTGAAAGTGAACCCTCCAGAAGATGTAGACTACCAAATTCTAGAAAAGACAAAAGTATTTATTGGCATACGACTTAAACTGTTTTGCTATGGGCATTTTTTGGCGCCAAAGAAAATAGGCATTCAAATGGAGGACGCATACAGCTTGCTTAATCGAGGAAGATACTTAGATTCTTTGTCAGGTATACTATATCTCGCTTCGATTTATCTTTCTGAAGGCAAATTCTCTTTATCAAATGATCTAGTCTTGTCTGTCTTGAAACGAGATGAATTATTAGTTTATACAGGATGGTGTTCTTTGAAGTGTGGGATTCGTCTTACTGAAAACGGACACTCGAAGTTAGAATCAGATATTCTTCTCACTGGAACGGAAGGAGAAACCTGTCTTGCCTATGATGTTATCTTTAGCTCTGATGATGCCAATTGTGTGCCGTACCCAGTAAAGTTTGAGTGTGTTGTAAAACATAAAGACCTTCGTAAAAACGTTATTGTGATTCATCCTTGCGTTTATGCGTACTTTCTATTGTGTCTCGGGCAGTTTTATGATCGACAGTATGAATCGTTTTTTAACACACTGAAACAGCTTGAACAACTGGTTTTAGATTTAGGTAATGAATTTTCCGTATATCGAGCTTTGAATCTTCTCGGATATTGTTACTATCTTACAGGAAATATCAGGGAGGCATTAAGATTCTATAGTATCTCCTTGGGGCGAACACAGAGTCATCCTATGGTTGAAAATGCAGCAGTTTACCACATATGCATAATCTTAGTAAAATGTCTGGAGGTGAAAAGAAACCTCGAAATACTGTGTGACAGGCATAAGCATGATTCTTGAAATATCGCAATTTGCATAAGCTGTAAAAGACAAAAATAAAAACAAACACGAGAATACTAACACTTTAATAAGCAATGGCATTGCCCAAAAAACGTTTTGGTAAATTAAAAACACTTTTTTGCGTTTTTGCAAATGGAACTCGAAGTCAGTGAGCATATAAATAACGATCAAAGCTAGGACAAGGGTTGGAAATGCTTTAAGGAGATAATAAGGCAATGATCAGGAACTCACACAATCATTTCCGCATATAGCCATAAACTTTAATTGGGGAAAAAAAGACAGCGCGCAAAATATATAAAAAAATGCCAGGAAGTGATATCCAAAGCCTCGCAAGATAAACGAAAACCAAGAGGTTAGCCCTCTCCCCAGCAAATGACCACGTGGCTGTTCTAAATAATGTACAAAAAGTAAAAGACTTAAGAAAGCCTACAAACAACGACAATAATAATGTACCACAAGAGGCATCATCTTGTTAACTGTCATAAGTAAATGAATTGGGGGGGGGGGGGGGGGGGGGGGGCTAAGAAGATGGGCAGAGAGGGAACGTCTTAAACTAGTTCAGGACAGGATGTAGAATTCGATTGAATCCATTCCTGGTAATTGCCTTTTTCCCTACTTTACACGCACAAAATCCTCCTCCTGGGTTCTGACGAGGTTTATAAACGGGTAATTTGGTCCGTGTGAAAAACTTCTAGTCCATCAATGGACCGAAACAGCAAACATATAAAGGACCTCTGACAGTTGCAATGTAAATTTGCCTGTAAAAATGCCGAAAATGAATTTTCGGTATACTTCAAAATCTTTATTGAAATGTATTGCCCTGAACCTCTCATAATTGGCATAAAAATTATTTTTCAATTTTATCGCACAAACTTAGATTTTTGGTGTAAAAAGCAAGTTTTTACAGTTGAATGTATGGAAAATAGGAAACGTTTTGTAAAGATGCTCCCCCCCCCCGGTGCCTCAGCAAGCCACTTTGCATGCGTAAGTGTATTATCAATATATACATTATATATGAGTAGCAAGCTGAGGCACGTGGGGGGGAGGGGGGAAGATAGTCTACAGCTGAAAAACTGAAAAATGGGTGGGGTAATTGGACCCTCTGTGTCTGAATATAAGGCTAACATACTTTATATTTACATACAATTGCATGCTATGAGCAGCTATATAAGGCCATCGGCCAAGTGTCACCCGACGTTTGAAATGAGACACAAACTGCAGCCCTTTTATTCAATTTCAGAGTAACTGTATGGCCAAAAACAGAAAATATGTGTATTACAGAACGTGATAAGCAAAAAACAACTGAAACATAAGCAAAGACATATACCCAATTACTGGGCCTCTATTAAGTTATAAATACTTAGGTTGAGAAAGGGTCATATAATTATGTGTAAAAATAGGTAACTGAACTATAGACCCTTACAGAATGCCCAAAACATCAAGACTGTATACCCGAAAACAAAATAACAAGGACCATAATCCTGCTAATATGAATCTGATGACAAATGAACAATGCAATTATGAAAATTCAGCCCCTTAATATGAATAGTTCTGGGGTTATCCTTTTACCTTTAAGTGAATTACCATATATGAACTATGAAAGGGACATAACTCTGTCACTATTAAATCAATTTAGCACATCCTTACAATAACCAGAATACTCAATTTACCAAATACTAATAGCATACCAAATTTCAGCTCTCTGGGTCAAATGGTTCAAAAGTTGGAAAAATGCTCAAAATGACAAAGGGTCATAACTTTGTAAAACATAGGGCAATTGAAATTCCAAAATCACATTCACATCTTCAGATCATAATGAAACATTTAAACACAGTTCTGCAGCCAGAGATCACAAACATACAAAAATATTTTGACAATTGCATATATCATTTAGCTACACACCAGTATAATTTGTATTTTATGCTTTTCAAAAAATTACTTTTTTAGCAAAAGAGAAAATGCACTTAAGTTAACGGCAACGTCACGATTTAACGAACACTTTTGTCCACCCTCTGTGCATGTACTTTAAACTCATTACTATTAAATAAAATACTTCTCATCATTGACTGAATTCATTTCATGACTCAATAAAAATATCAAAAGTTAACATCACATGACCGCAATTATTAAATCATGTTTTAATTTCACTGAGCAAAATGCTAATGATTTGCTTTCTCAAAATGTGTGTTGAATTGAACAGCAAGGCTTTGAAATTATCAAAATGCAAATATTTGCCTTTTGAAGCTATACTAAAGGCGTTGTCTCCACGTGCCTTTGGTGGTGCCTGGTAACACTGAAAACCCGATGGATGGATGGATGGATGGATGGATGGATGGATGCTGAAGAGAATTTAGTATTCGAAACTGTACAGTCTGGCCCATACTCTCCTTTTGAATATGTTCTCTGCTCTTTAAGGAACTAACTTTTATATTTTATATGCTATAATGACATTATACCATTACCCTTAATGTATCATCACAGTTGATTCAGTAAATAATATTTCGAATTTATACCATATAAGTTCTAAGTATTGGGACAGACTGGTCTTAGCAAACAATGCAGACCCAGATCATGCTGCTTCTCGGGAGCTATCTGCTCAGAGTCTACAATGTTTGCCATTCCATCTGCATATAATCGACACACTACTTCATTGTCAAATCAAACTATCCCATTTTAGGGCAACTACGTATAATAATTGTATTATTTTAGGTTTCCCATTTTTTAAAATTCCTATGGTAATTGTTTTTAAGTAATCAGTCTTTGCTATATCTTTTCTACAGATTCCCCAGAAGCCATGCATAAGCTATGTATGAAAATAGGGGCGACAGGGAAGACTGCGAAGACATGCAGGCTGATCTGGGTTTCCTTATTTGCACACAACGTATGGTACATTTCCAAGAAGAACCTCCAATGAATATAAAATTATATAGATAAAAATCATAAAAAACCACATAAAAAGTGTATGTGACATTGGATGCAAAAGTGTAGGCTGACAGGGTACGTAAACTGTGAAAACACAAATCAGTCAGAGTATCGCATCTTCTCAGGCGCATCACATTTTCCCGCCTTTATTCTCAAAGGCAGACAACTTCTATGACTTCCAATTCCAACCCTGCCGTAGATATTCAGACATGGAGAACGTTCTCGTTATGGTCATACTAAACACCTTAGAACGGCTCCGGTGTAACTTCAAAGGAAGCTGGGGTCAACTCTCAAAGGTTGTCTTCCTCGTTTATATCATGTTTTCAGAAACAAATATTTTAACAAAATTTCGTTAGACAATATGTAATAGTCTCATAATTAACTGTACAATTTTTGAGAAAATGCATGCTTATTCGATAAATGTTGAATGAAAAATAATCTTCAAATAAAAATGCAAATTACCTATTTCCTCACGGCCTGTAAGAATATCGATTTTGACCACGTGTGTCATGTTTTCAGAGGTATTTTTCTTATTCGTGCACGTGATTGTGACGTATGAATAAATTAGTTTTGTCCAATAATGCGATTTCAACCGCGGTTCGCGATTGTATAAAAAATTATCTTATTTTTTGTTTAAAGTCACTTTAATCAAATATTATTATCTAAACTCTAATTCAAATGTATAGTTAGACCATGTCGAAGGTATTGCATGAAATATTTCATCAAATCATTTTTGTTATTATTATAAAGGGAGTAAATCTTTAGAGGAAAGAATTTTTTCCATAGAGGAACAATTTTTTTCCTTTTAGAGTTTACTCCCATTTAGGAAGGAGGCAAAACTGAAAATGGTTGAGTTGCTCACCCTGATAGTGTACCCATTCCCCTTAATAGTTCCCTAGTCTTCCCTTTACATCAACAAAATGAAAAGCTTAAACAGTGACTGGTCACCCCCAATTGCTTGGATTGACCTGACTCTTAAAAATTATTAAATATTCCTATAACTTAAGGTACTTTTTCATTTGCCATGGGTCATATGAAAGTAAAACACATACATTTGAAATAAACAGATACAATAAACATCAGTAATGATACTGTTATGCATTGGCTTCCCTGTCCGAATCTGTGTACAATCGAATCGCATGATAATTTTGTTTACCTGTCGGGACGTTTTCACTCTGTAAATTCATCATTTCACCTGTCGTGCAAATCTATGTAATCCATTGTTTCAATGAACATATTGTTAACCTCCACGCACGATAGAATCGTTTGTAATAACTGTTTTCTTGTATTTTACTGCACTTTCATTCTGTCAGCATGTTGTGTGTGTTTATTTATTCTTTGTGTAAGTACAAGTGTGTGAACGAAAGCGAGGCAACGTCAGACGATGTGTCAATAGTTCAACTGTCAAACTGTAAAAGTCATCTCCGCACCAAAATTATTCATGATTCCCGAATTTTCCAAACTTTCTCAGTGTAAGGGTCAGATACAGAATTCATTTAGCTTTCTTTTCGCTAGGGTCTCATATTTACGATAATTCATTTTTATAGAGATATTTTGCTTTTTTCGCATAGACCCTATGCAATTTTAGTGTGTATGGCATCCGTTGTTGTTTCCTACAGCATCATACACGTCGTTGCGGTGTAGGATCACGTGATCCCACAGTCCCTACGTTGTTTTCAACTGTAGGAGCTGTAGGCCTACACTCTATTTTCCTGTAGGATGTGGGAATGTAGGGTGTAGGGGCTGTAGGGTATATAAGTGATAACTGTAGGATGCTGTAGGTCTCCAATTCTTTAGCGCTTTACTGAGCAGACGTGTTTTCAGGCTCGTCTTCGTTTTATTCGAATTTTTGGCTTTTCTTTGAGATTTTTCTTAATTTCAAAACCTTTAAACACTGGAAATGAAATAAATAAACTAAAGCTACATTTTCCTATTTTTTTTTTATTTGTTTAATCTATCTAATTTCAACTTTGAGGAAAATAATGTATAATTCATAACATTTTCATAACTGACCATTTTCATACATATTTGCATGTTTTTATGCCACTACGGAACCTGACGTAGCCACGAGTGCAAGTGATTTCTGACCACAATAAATGAACATCTAGTCATTCCATACCCCATGCTACCATTTACTACATCTTCACGTTGTTAATAGTTTTTACCATTGTTGTTTAAATTTGTAAAAGCTTGCATGTGATCAAAGTACCATGAGTATTGTTAAATATTTACAAACTCATTAAAACTTGCAAATTTCAATCATTTCTTCGTTCTCTTTCATTTCCATTGATTTGATCAGTCATTTAATATCGTACAAAATTCATCTTTAGTCGGAGACCGCCTTTGTTTATTCCTTTTTTTATCACACTGGGTGACTGAAACCGGTAGAGAGAGTCTCCCCTACTTCGAGCTGGCCTGCAAACAGTGAATGACGATAGCCAGCCCATAACACAGTGGTGGCGAAGCGGTGGGATCTGTTTTAGATTACACGTTATCAAGCAGATCCAGTGATACGAACCTTTAACTATGGATAGGGGAGAAATCCGTGCAGAGACAACCGGTTCTTTTGAGACACCTCAGACACGTTTCGGGTCTGAGTTTACTATTGACCAATCAAATGTTGAGCTCCTACAGACCCAAGGGAGTCAGTTGGTAGACAACCAAAAATTGCCGTCAGGGCAAGACGACAGAAGTGATAATTTTTCGGCTGACGATACAGCAGCAGCAGTTACTGCACTTGTTCAGATGCAAGGCCGTGGTCAGAATGGTTATACATCAGCCGATACAGGTAGATTCAGAAATGAAAATCAAACTTTAAACTGGGCTCCAGACATGACAAATTTCTACAATCATGTAGGACAGGTCCAAAGCAGGTCAGACTTAGAAGCCCAACAGCAAGCACTGACACAAAGAAACATAGCATACTCGTCATGTACCGCGAATTCTAGTACCTCGGGTATCTCTGTTCGCGATACTATCTCAAATTTAAGCAGTACTATTTCATCAATGCAACAACAGCAAGCGTCTATGGCAAGTGCACTCGGTAACTTGACCAATTTTATTCAAGATATGCGTAACAGTGCGCAGTCACAAGGTGCCAGTACACATATCACAGCTAATGAAACAGTTGGTACTTTTTCTCATGCTGGACCGGGTAACACGCATCGAGGGCAGCAGAATTCTAGCTCAAGGCACCAGTCAGATCAAGAGAGATATGAAAATAATGTGCAACAGGCAACAGAACAGCAGGGACTGCGTGACAGCTCAGTTAGTCAATATAGACTGGATGGTTCTCGTGACCAGCACCAGTTACACAGAAATGATGAACGGCAGCAATACGAGGGGGCAGATGATAGACCCTTGTCGAACCCCATAACCGACTGGCAAAATGGCCATGATGAATCACAAACAAGTTATAACTTTGCTGAGAAACAACAACAGAGATGGTCCGATATCAGACCCCTGTCGAACTCCAGAAGGGATGGAAATTACCGCAATCAGCAGCAGGCAGGCCAACAATTCTACTCTACCTATGTAGAAGCAAAATTACCTCCATTCAACGGTAAAGAGGATTGGAAGGTATGGCTAAGCAGATTTGAGGCAGTGGCTAGAAGGAGAAACTGGAACGATGATGCGAAACTAGACAATCTTATACCCAGATTGCAAGGCAGAGCAGGTGATTTTGTTTTCTCGCAGCTGTCTCAAGAAACCATGTCATGCTATCCCGAATTAATAAAAGAGCTTAACAACAGATTTCGAGTTGTTGAAACACAAAGAACATACGCAGCAAAGTTTAGCCAGCGGGTTCAAAAGCCTAGTGAGACAGTAGAAGAATATGCCGCTGAATTGAAGAGACTTTATTCCAAGGCATACAAGACTAGGGATGCCAGTACAAGGCGTGAGGACCTGGTAAGACGTTTTCTCGATGGCCTTAAAGATGGTGATGCTAGGTTTGAGATCGAATTTCATAAAGAGCCTGAGGACATTGATGATGCGGTTTACTACGCAGTAAATTTCATTCAAACTAAACGTAGAAACCAGACAGATACCTACTTAGACAAGAAATTTAAGAAATACGCACGCAGAGCCAGTGCCGAAAATGATGGCTATGATAGCGAGGGAGGTCATATGGCAGGAGAAGAAGAAGATGACGAAGCCGAACACATTATGCGGTTACCATTAAAGGACGAGCAAAATAAGAGAACTCAGAAGAGTGAGCAAAAGAAGAATAACTATGGATCTGAATCAGATTCATTAACAGAGGTAAAACAAATGCTTAAGACATTAGCAGGTAAAGTAGAGGAAATTCAAAGGGGTACCACGGTTTCCTCAGATCCGAAACCACGCACAAATATGGCAGATAACGGCGGAGTTACCTGTTATGCCTGTGGAGAAAGAGGCCATATCTCAAGAAGATGTCCTAAGAAACAAGGAGGTCAAAGACCAAGGGAGAGCACTAACCGACCAGCACCAAATCAAGGTAGGTTAGAGGGTAATGGTAAGAATGCAATTTCTTTAAACTTGTAGGGGCTGTCCCTGATGGCCGCAGGGAAGCCGAAATAGACAACAATGGCCATAAACAAGCTGATAGTAAAGAATCGATAATACAGCAAAGCGAGGCTGTGATAAAATCAATAAAACATCCCAGAAAGTTGCCTGACGGAATATACATTAGAGGGAACATCCAAGGATACCCTATCCTGTATACTGCAGACACAGGAGCATCAAAAACTGTCATTTCAAAGCGTGTTTATGACAATATGAGGCCAGAGGACAAACCAATTCTAACCAAATCAGCAAGACTGGTAGGTGCAGGAGGATCCAGTATAAATGAGATTGGTAAAGGTAGCTTTAAAGTACAGATGGGTCCAGTTAGTGTTGAAACAGAAGCAATAGTTGCAGAAATAGAGGACGATGGCCTGTTGGGTGTAGATGTCTTGCAGAATGGTGCAGATGGTCCAACAGACATTTTAATGAGCAAGGGTGTACTGCAAATGGCAGGCAAGGAAGTGCCTATAATACAGGTGGGTATGACCAACAGGATCAGAAGAGTAACAGCAGCGGATCATAGTGTTATACCAGCACAGAGTGAAGCCATAATAGACGTGTACATTGAGAGAAGAGAGTATGACGACTTCTCCAGCGAAAGAGAGTATATAGTGGAACCCACAGAGCACTTTCAAGAGGAGTACCCGCTACAAATGGCAACCACTTTAATAGACATAAATGAGGGATGCACCTGTAAAGTAAGGTTACTGAACCCATTCCCCACTGCAGTGTCCATAAAACAAGACGCAGTACTAGCTCAAGCAGAGCCAATAGAGGGATTTCCAAGGACACTGGTAGAAAAAGAAGACATAAAAGAAGCTGATAATAACTGTAGTATTCGGAGACTACAACTGATTAGAGATGACACCGACGTCTCTCAAGTAAACCTAGAGAAGTGTAGAAAAGTTGAAGATTCGAGAGCTGAACCTATACCTAGTCATCTGACAGGTCTGTACGAAAAATCTTCTGCAGGTCTTGACGCAGAAGAGAAAGAAAAGTTAAAGACACTTCTTGTAAGATTTCAAGATAACTTCTCAAAAACTGAATGGGATCTAGGCCTGACTCATCTTACCGCTCACCCTATTAATACAGGTAGTGCAGAGCCGGTGAAGCAGCCACCTAGACGTGTGCCACTTGCATATGCTGCTGCTGAAAAGCAAGCCATCGAAGATCTCAAAGCTAAAGGAGTTATCAGACCAAGCGTGTCGCCATGGGCTAGTCCTATTGTATTGGTACGAAAGAAGGACGGCGGGGTGCGCCCTTGCGTAGATTACAGAAAGGTCAATCAACTAGTTAAACCTGATGGGTTCCCGCTACCTAGAATCCAGGACTGTTTAGATGCTGTAGCTGGATCGACCTTGTTTAGCACGTTTGATCTCACCAGCGGATATTATCAAATTCCTCTTAAAGAAGAAGATATACCGAAAAGCGCGTTCGTGTGCAAGTATGGACATTTTGAGATGACAAGAATGCCATTTGGATTAAATAATGCAGCTAGCACGTTCCAGAGAACAATGGAATTAGCCCTACAGGGTCTACAATGGACGACTTGTCTTATTTACATCGATGATATAATTGTTTATGGCCGGAACTTTGACGAGCACATGAAAAGAGTGGAAGAAGTCTTTCAGAGACTCAAACATGCAGGCCTTAAATTGAAACCTGAAAAGTGTGATATGCTCCAGTCAGAAGTGATATTCCTGGGTCATGTTGTGACTGCCGCAGGTACAAAGCCGAACCCGACCAACATTACAAAGATCCTAGAATGGCCTAAACCAAAGACCGCCAAGCAGGTAAAGCAGCTGGTTGCCATGGGATCGTATTATAGGAGGTACGTAAAGAACTTTGCTACTCTAGTCAGACCTATGGTGGATCTCACAAAGAAAGGAAAGAAGTTCATTTGGGGCGAAGCATGTGAAAAGTCCTTTGAAGGTCTTAAGAAGTCACTGGTGAGTACAGATGTCATGGGATATCCTTTAAATGATGGTGGCCCATTTGTGCTAGACGTGGATGCATCAGATGTTGGGATTGGAGGGGTACTTCATCAAATTCAAGAGGGCCGTGAGCGAGTAATTGCTTATGCAAGTAGGGCTTTGAACAAAGCCGAGAAAAACTACTGTGTCACAGAAAAAGAGCTCCTAGCAGTTCGTTTCTTTGTGGAGTATTTCAGACAATATCTCTTGGGCAGAAGATTTGTGGTTCGCTCAGATCACCAGGCATTAGTCTGGTTATATCGACTAAAAGAGCCTTCAGGTAAGATAGCCAGGTGGATCGAAATATTAAGCCACTATGACTTTGGAATAGAATATAGGCCAGGTCGAAAGCAGGGCCACTGTGATGCCTTGTCAAGATGCGATAACCCACGTGAGTGTGAATGCGCAGACCAAGACACCAGCGAGCCCCTCAAGTGTGGTCCCTGTAAGAAGTGCACCAAAAGAGCCCAAGACATGGTACATAAAGACTGGTACCAGGAGTTACTCGAGTCACAAGCGAGTTCTCAACAAACAGAGAAGACACTTAAAGGTGACAAGGTAAGTGTAAAGGCCCTGGAAGAAGTCCAAGAGCCAGGCACATCTGCTAAGGACAATTCAACAGACAGAAGGCAAGTGACTGTGTTGACTTCATGGTCCAGTACACGATCTGCCAATGAACTGCAGAAACTTCAGAGCGAAGATTCAGATATAGGACCGATACTGAAAGCTAAGAAGTCAGGTAAGAGGCCTAGCAGTCAGGACATGTCAACTCACAGCCCGGCCTGTCGTCATTATTGGATCCTGTGGGATTCCTTGGTGGTGATTGACGGATTACTTTTCAAGAAGTTTATAAGGCAAGATGGCTCAGGTGAGTACCTTCAGTTTATAACCCCGTCGAGCATGAAAAAAGAAGTGCTGCACCAGATGCACGACTCACTGATGTCAGGTCATCTTGGATGTAAGAAAACTAAGTCCAAAGTGCTTCAGAGGTTTTACTGGTATGCCTTGAAGGAAGATGTTAATCTGTACATCCTGCGATGTGACACGTGCGCAGCTGATAAGAAACCCACTAAGGTTCCAAGAGCACCAATGGGAAGTCTTCAGGTAGGAGCGCCAGGAGACTGTATAGCCACAGACTACCTCGGTCCTTTTCCAGTAACTGATAGAGGAAATCGGTATATTCTCTTATTTACGGACCATTTTACCAAGAACGTAGAGATAGTACCAGTGAAGGACATGACAGCAGAGGTTTGTGCGGTCAAGCTGCTTAATGAAGTTATCTCTAGATGGGGATGCCCTATTGCAATACATAGTGACCAGGGCAGGACCTACGAGAGTAGAATTTTTCAGGAGTTATGCCGTATGTTGGAAATCCGAAAGACACGAACCAGCGTAAGAAATCCCCGAGGTAATGGCCAAGTTGAGCGTTTTAATCGCACTTTGCTTCGCATGATCAAAGCATATTTACGCGGTGAACAAGGAGAGTGGGACCTCCATCTGGGCTGCCTAGCAGGTGCATACAGAGCCACCCCAAATGAGTCCACTAGGATGACCCCAAATCTCCTGTCCATAGGTAGAGAAATTCGATTGCCTGGAGAGCTGGTTTTCGGGTCCAACAATTCATATGACGGAGAAGAGATAACCTCGTATGGTGAGTATGTGGACATTCTAAAATGCAGGATGCAGCATGCGCATGAGTTAGCACGAAAATACATGAGTGCTGCTTCCAAGAGAAGTAAAGAATTATATGATTCAAAAGTCGCATTCCATAAGTATAAGGAAGGTGACATTGTCTGGTGTCTTATGGAGACAAGAACGGTAGGTGTCTCTCCAAAACTTGAGTGTGTCTTTGAAGGACCATTCCTGATAAAACGGAAGTTATCAGAACTTGACTTCGTTCTACAACTGGACGAGAATGGTGTAGAAAGGCCAGTACATCACAACAAGATTAAACCCTATGAGGGAAACGACCCTCCAAGGTGGGTAGTTAAGGCTAGAAAAAGACTGCTGAACCACAAGGTCAGTAAACAATAAACCAATGTATTTGTAAGCTAATGTGTCTCTAAAAGAAGCAACAGAAACCAGTGTGTAAAATGGGAAATGTAGACCTGAGCATAGGGAAATAAAAGTACCCGCGGGAGGGGGGTGGATTTCAACAAATGTAGAAGCTGTTGGTGACGACCAGTGAAGCTGACCCTGAAAGATAAGAAAGAGGCTAAGAAGAGGATGGGGTGGACAGTAAGTGGGAGCGTGTCCTGTAGAGACCTTAGAACATATGGGCTTGTGGTATGAGAGTGGGACGCAGGATATCTAACACAGTTCGGAGATGCTAAAGCGATACAGAATGTTGGTAGGTAAGGTTACTAATGGTATGTTGGAATCAGAACGGGCAAGTTTGGTCAAGCGCATAAGAACGGTGATTTTGAAGAAACACGATAACTGAACGGGCTTTTGACAGATGGTTTGGCTACGAAGCGGGTCGGATTTTGAAGAGATGAAATGGAGGGTTAGATGAGAAGGTCCCAATATCACGCAGATTAGAGAGTCAAAGGTCAGAGAAGAGCTGAAGACGTTCACTTTCTAAACTACGTCTTGTCCAAGTTTGGTACGAACAGAAGAACAAAGGTATATCCCCTTGACTATTTACATGAAGGCCTCCATAAGATTTAAGAGTAATGGTCAGAGAATCACGTGCACAGGGCTGCGTCAGGCAATGTTAAAGATGTGCTTAATGTTCTCTCTTATCTACTTCAGAAGCCATGGAGCAGCTCATAGACAGTCTAGTTGCAGCAGGCGTTGATCGAGAGAGGATTGAGAAGGCCCGACATAGAGGAGTGGCTTACCAGTGTGTGCGATGTCTCCAGAAGGACGGGACTGGGACCATTAACATAAAGTGCCGTATGGAGGACCATGTGATGAGGAAGCATATGGCAGAGGACGAGATTCCCTTCAGGTGTACGCTGTGTAGTTTCATGTGCTTGAAGCGGGAGCAGATATTTCACCACATTGAGAACTATTCTAGGCATATTACGGCGGCTGTGAAGAGGAAGGTGACAAACCATTTTCCCTACTTGGTGGAGAGTCAAAAGCCACACGTGTTTGGACCAGAAGACTTCAAGAGCCTGTCCCCGGCGGAGAGCCTCATGCATTTTCTAGGTGTAGTTGATGACGGCTCAGCCCGGCTAGTCACCTCCCCAGTAGTTTGCAGCAGTTCGACAACCACTTCAGCATTCCGGCCAATTCCAGCGTCGATGGCAGAAGCTACAATGGGGCCAAGTCAGTCAGCCCAGGCAGTTGTCTTTTCACCTTCACCAA
Source organism: Ctena decussata (assembly GCA_963989385.1). NCBI lineage: Eukaryota > Metazoa > Mollusca > Bivalvia > Lucinida > Lucinidae > Ctena > Ctena decussata. The sequence continues at coordinate 22,092,319 of OZ022508.1, forward strand.
TGGGACCAGAACCCCCGAGTCTGACTTCACCTACTACTAATCCTGCCGCGAAAGATGCGTGCCAACAGGGAGGTACCCCGCTGATAACTGAGCAACCTGAACTAGTTAGTCAGCTCCACTCATTTCTGCAGTCTTTGGCAGGAATAGTGCAGGAGCCTCAGGGAGTAGAGAAACCGGTAGACCTGAGTGTTGTACAGGAACTCCAGGGTGGCGAGCAACCTCTGGATCTATGCATCAAGGCCCCAGCGAAGCCAGTTCAATCAGCTTTGGAATGTGAGGGTGGTCGCACGGACGCTGCCGTAAACCAGGATCGGGATCTGACCCTGCCTGTAGGTGGAAGTATGCCAGCGAATAATGAGGGAGATGCCTACCCTACTTATGTCCCAACCCCGATTGGAAGCAATAATCCGGTCAATGAGGTGGAAAGTCCAATTCCTAGGGAGGAGGATATCCTAGATTTAGCAGACGACAATATGTCTATATCTACCCCAACAAAGAGGACCAGGGAGACCAAGGACGAGGAGAAACAGGAAAGCAAAAGGCCTAGAGGGGAAAGATTGCCTGTTGATATCCATGACTTGAGTGAGCGGACACTAGTAGATATGGTAGGGAAGACACTAAGCGAGATGGAGAAGAGCCGGGAAGTGCAAGAGAGGCTGGTGAAAGCGATGATTGATGTCAGCTGTGTCCAGGGCAAATTGGCCGATGAAGTTGGAAGGCTGAGGGGAGCGATTGAGGACTTGAACAGAGACAACAGGAGGAGAGAAGAGAGGAGAAGGGCGTTCGAGGACAGATGGGAGGAAGAATGGAGGAGAGAATGGAGTAGAAGGAGAGATGAAGATAGGAGGGCTGAAGTAAGAAGGAGGGAGTCGGAACGGGTTGAGAAAGAGGAGAGAAGGAAACGAGAGGATAAGGAGGAGGATGAAGCCGAGAAGGAAAATGGGAACAGACCAAGATCAACTCTAGGAAGGATATACACCAAGAATACAGTCACCGATGGGAGCAAGAGGAAATCCAGGAACTGAAAGAAAAATTACATATAAATGATTAAACAGGTAGCATGGGGAATTTTCAGACAGAAAGATAGAGAGAGAGTGAGTGAGAAAGTGAGGGAGACAGAGAGAGAGAATGTGGTTAATTTTAAATGTAAGGGCTTAATAATGGGAGTGCCTGCTTGCGGTGAGGTATGACAGAGGGAGCATGTGACATTTCCTTTAAGGTACATTTTAAAGATTTCTCACCTACAAGTTAATGTTTAGAAGTATTCGTCATTTAAACGTTCATCTGAATTTATCCCCATAAGTCTAAACAATATATAGGAAATTGCTTAAGGTCTACAATAGTCAGTTATGTGCATCGTCTAATTTTCTACATTACTGTACGACTTCATAAATTTCATAAATCAATTTGCGCTATAATTATGTACGGGTAACTGCTGTTAAACATTGTAAGAGTCATTGTCTCATTTATTTAGATAGTTGTATGTTATTATGAATTAGGTAAATGCTTGTAAAATTAAGTCATATGTTAAAGAAATTTTTATGTTCAATGAATGTAAGGTGTAGTTCAGCACCATCGTTGAACCTTTATTGATGTAATTTATATGTAGTACACTTCTGACACCATGTTTTAGTAAACAAATCAATATTAATTCTGTAAACTGACATCATGCGATTTGAAGTCCATTGTTTTACATCTCAGGTTTCAAATACTTACCTGTTTCCAAGCTCGTTTGTCGGAACTTAAACGAGCTAGGAGGGGGGTAATGTTATGCATTGGCTTCCCTGTCCGAATCTGTGTACAATCGAATCGCATGATAATTTTGTTTACCTGTCGGGACGTTTTCACTCTGTAAATTCATCATTTCACCTGTCGTGCAAATCTATGTAATCCATTGTTTCAATGAACATATTGTTAACCTCCACGCACGATAGAATCGTTTGTAATAACTGTTTTCTTGTATTTTATTGCACTTTCATTCTGTCAGCATGTTGTGTGTGTTTATTTATTCTTTGTGTAAGTACAAGTGTGTGAACGAAAGCGAGGCAACGTCAGACGATGTGTCAATAGTTCAACTGTCAAACTGTAAAAGTCATCTCCGCACCAAAATTATTCATGATTCCCGAATTTTCCAAACTTTCTCAGTGTAAGGGTCAGATACAGAATTCATTTAGCTTTCTTTTCGCTAGGGTCTCATATTTACGATAATTCATTTTTATAGAGATATTTTGCTTTTTTCGCATAGACCCTATGCAATTTTAGTGTGTATGGCATCCGTTGTTGTTTCCTACAGCATCATACACGTCGTTGCGGTGTAGGATCACGTGATCCCACAGTCCCTACGTTGTTTTCAACTGTAGGAGCTGTAGGCCTACACTCTATTTTCCTGTAGGATGTGGGAATGTAGGGTGTAGGGGCTGTAGGGTATATAAGTGATAACTGTAGGATGCTGTAGGTCTCCAATTCTTTAGCGCTTTACTGAGCAGACGTGTTTTCAGGCTCGTCTTCGTTTTATTCGAATTTTTGGCTTTTCTTTGAGATTTTTCTTAATTTCAAAACCTTTAAACACTGGAAATGAAATAAATAAACTAAAGCTACATTTTCCTATTTTTTTTTTATTTGTTTAATCTATCTAATTTCAACTTTGAGGAAAATAATGTATAATTCATAACATTTTCATAACTGACCATTTTCATACATATTTGCATGTTTTATGCCACTACGGAACCTGACGTAGCCACGAGTGCAAGTGATTTCTGACCACAATAAATGAACATCTAGTCATTCCATACCCCATGCTACCATTTACTACATCTTCACGTTGTTAATAGTTTTTACCATTGTTGTTTAAATTTGTAAAAGCTTGCATGTGATCAAAGTACCATTAGTATTGTTAAATACTTACAAACTCATTAAAACTTGCAAATTTCAATCATTTCTTCGTTCTCTTTCATTTCCATTGATTTGATCAGTCATTTAATATCGTACAAAATTCATCTTTAGTCGGAGACCGCCTTTGTTTATTCCTTTTTTTATCACACTGGGTGACTGAAACCGGTAGAGAGAGTCTCCCCTACTTCGAGCTGGCCTGCAAACAGTGAATGACGATAGCCAGCCCATAACAATACTATCCCAATCAGTCCAGTTAAGGTGAATGAGTACACCTCCATGTTTGTCCGCCATTTTACAAAGGGGAACAACTTTCATGATTACGCGTAGATTAGATCATACTGATCTTACGGTATATAAAATGCAATTCTGTGTTTGCTTCCCTAGATCATGAAACACTTCTAAAAGGGAATCAACTTTTAAAGGGAAGAGTGGAATCAACTTTTAAAGGGAAGAGTTTGCTCCTACAGGAGCAAATTCTTTCCTTTAAAAGTTGATCCCCATTTATAAAGGAGACAAAAATGAAAATGACAGAGTTGCTTCCCCTGAACAAGAACCAATTCACCTTCGGAACAATTGTTTATAAACTCTATATCAATTTTAAATGTGTACTGTCAAGAAGCCCATAAAAGACTGTTCTATAATTGTTATTATGCCTTGCACTTATTAGATTTGTTCCTATTCATACGTATTAAAGAACACTATGTGGAGAAAAGCCTCAGCTGATTCATTTTCTTTTTCTTTCTTACCCCTCCTGAACAATCCAATAAAAGACCTGGGCACAGCTGTTCTAAACCATTGCTTAACAACAGTCACTAGTCTAGGATTCGTTAAATATTTTTAGTATAAATAAAATCCAGTCAATTGTGCTGGTATTGTTTGCCTACTAATGAGAGGGGCTTTTGCAGTGCTAAACTCTTCCTATACTTTTTTAGATATTGGTCCAAAACTTTATTCAGCACCATCCTCACCCCTGGTCGAGACCTATAGGTCAAGGTCACAGACTTAAAAGAAATTATTTTGAAATTCGAGATGTTCTTGGCCAAATCATTTTAACCCTTTGATAGGTTCCAAAGATATTAGGTAACGGTCTAAAGTTCATGCAGTACTACCCCAAACCCCTTGATGACTGAGTTCAAGGTCACGGACGTATAAATGATTTGTAAAAATATTTGGTTAAAGTTGCCTAAAGGCACAGTGTTTTCTTAGTGTGTGGATGGATTCAGTTGATACCTAGAATTCCGTTAGGTGCTAGTCAAGAATTTAAGATAGTATCAACCCCACCTATCTCATTGATCTTTAGGTCAAGGTCACAGGCTGACGGTTATAATTGCACACTGCCTAGATGGAAAGTTATACCCAGACTGATGACAGATACTGCTCCAGAGTTTTACATGGTAGCAGTAGAGATCAAGATCACATTCTTGGAACTTTTTGTTCATAAGGGGCAAGCACCAGTTCAGGCGAGCTATGCTGTCTGGTGATAGCTCTTGTTATTCTAACTCTGCTGTCAAGGTCCATGATTCACAGGCATACACATATATAAAAATGACAAGGGAGCGTATCAGTTTCACTTCTGATCCAAGTGATATAGTGTAATCTTTCCAACTGGCCTCTGCTTTGTAAGAGCTGCAAGCTTGTGCAATCCTTGAGAGAACCTTGGTTTTGAGTTATAATCTGGGACAACTGCTCCAAGGAATTTGAGACTAGCTAAGTACTCTTTTGCCTTGACCACACTCTGGATGGCATTAACGCTGTTTGTCATCAGTTTGGTCTTCTCAGCACTGATTTTCATCTCTTGTGCAGGTTTTGTCGAGATTTTCAACTAGAGGTTTTAGTTCCAGCTCTTCCTCAGCTAGAGCATCCATGTCATAGACAAATTGCACGTTGGTAATATATCTGCCGCCCATGCTAACATTTCCATTATGTTCTTTCATAACCCCGGAACCGTTCGGGTGTTCCTTTCTCTTCGGTGTTTAGTATGACCCTTACGCGAGAACACCCTCACGGTTCAGTCCCATTTAAAAACTGGAAATTCGCGGCGCAATTTTGAGTCGCGACCCGCTGGTGCATTTACTTGGTCTGTTTTGACCTTATAGAGGATCTTTTTGACTGTAGACGTCTTTTATCTACATATTTGATAGAAGTTTAGTTCCTGAGACCCAGTATTATCTTCCCAATGGGTCTTCAAATGCACCAACCCTATGCGGTTTCTGCAACTAGAGCGACGGGCGGAGACATTTAACGCTTGACAATCACGTGACACTAGCGACCGCATTCGGAACTCCTCGGCCAATTCCATGAATCAGACCTCGGGCGTATGTAAGGCGGAGCAATATGCAGCAAAATCCAACATATTGTTGTTCGGCCGAAAGTATACGCCGAAGCCGTAGATCTCTAGGTCTACGAATGAATTAATTCTCGACCTGCGACCTTTTACTGCTGTTGCACGGACATTCATTTAATGCTTTGCTGTTGTTAAAGCAAAATAGTCAATTATTAATGACGAGACATTTGCTTCTTCTCATTTTATTATTTCCGCGGTGCGACAGTGCGGCAAACTTTGTTTATATCGTTGTTCCTAACAACAGTCGTGTGACGTAAGTAGTCCCACGTCATACATCCGAGGTTGATTCACGGAATTGGCCGAGCGGTGTTCCGATTGTAGCGACCGGTGCACCCCGTAGATTTTACTACCTTCAATTTCATTACATTTGACAACTCCATTGCAAATACGCCAACATGTAGGTGCCTATTGAATTTTTTGTCATAGTGACAAAACTTAAATGCACATTTGCCGTTTAGGGACAAGTTTATTATCAGGTGAAGGGGCCGGGTACGTTCTTTTGGGTCGGAATTTGTTTTGGTGAAGAGACGGGGAGGGGGTTCGAAATCAACCGAAATCCAATGAGTGAAGGGGAGGGGCATATAGTTTGTTAGGCATATGGGGGCAGAATTCTTCCACCAGTCTTCATTTGGAAAAAAAAACGTCTCAGCTTATGTGGCTGCACCTCCCAGACCCCCATTTCTTCTACATTTTCCGATTCTATGCTTTCAAAAGTCTTCAAAACATTTGCGTCGAAAAAAAAAAATCACTTCATATCCAGAAGGAAAAAAAATCAGTGATTTGCTAATAGAACAGAATAGTCTATAAAGTTAATGTTAATGCTGCGCTTGTGGCACCAGGGCCCAGAATTCACTATCGTTTGTGTCACTTTGACACTAAAGTCAAATTCCAAGGTTGTGTTTTATATTATTTATAAAAATACTACTAGGGAAATTTTAACAGTTTTGTATTTTTAAATTCTTTTGAGATACACACAATTAATTAAACGTAAAACTGTTTCGAAACAAGAGGGCCATGAGGCCCTGAATCGCTCACCTGAACAATTGGCAAGGTGGCTTATACTTATCATGTCCGAAATTGTCAAAATATGAGTTTTTGGTCAAAAGTCAAAGAATGACCATGACCACTTGTACTCATAAATCTTCATGTACTCATTAGACAACCATATATACCATTTTTAGGCCAAAATCTCCAAAACTTTCCATAATTTCTTATGTTCTAGCATTTTCCCATATTTGACCATGCCGCAAAAAAGGTCAAGGTAAACCCAAGGTCACCATTTGAACAGTCTTGGTGGTACTCTAGTACTCCATGCTATTTACCAAGTTTCAGTGCCATAGGTGTATTGGTTCTGGGGAAGAAAAATATTAAAGATTTATCCCGTAAGTGGTAATGGCGGCCAAGTTGGTCATGTGACCTGGACCGTTTGAACAAATTTTCATTCAATCAACCCCTGGAGGCTCTATATGAAATGTGTTCACAATTGGCCCTTTGGCTTTTGAGGAAATGGTTGAAAATGTCAAAATATGAGCAATCTGGATCAAAGGTAAAAAAAATGACCTTGACCTCTTGTACTTATAATTCTTCATGAACTCATTAAGACAACTGTATATACCAATTTTTAGGTCAAAATCTTCATAACTTTCCATGAAATCTTATGTTCTACCATTTTCCCATATTTGACTTTGCTGCAAAAGGTCAAGGTCAACACAAGGTCATAATTTGAACAATCTTGATAGTTCTCAAGTACCCAATGCTACTTACAAAGTCTCAAGGCCATCGGTCAATTGGTTCTGGAGAGGAAGATTTTTAAAGGTTTTTACCATATATGGGCGTGGCGGCCATGTTGGTCATGTGTCCAGGACCGTTAGATAATATTTTCATTCCATCAACCCCTCGAGGCTCTATATTAAATTTGGTTCCAATTGGCCCAGTGGTTTTAGAGCAGATTGTTTGAAATTGTCAAAATTTGAGATTTCTGGGTCAAAGGTCAAAGAATGACCTTGATCTCTTGTACTCAAAAACCTTCATGTACTCATTAAGATGATTCTATGTACCAATTTTTAGGCCAAAATCTTCAAAACTTACCATGAAATTTCATGTTCTAGCATTTTCCCATATTTGAACTTGCGGTAAAAAAGGTCAAGGTCAACCCAGGGTCATAATTTGAACAATCTTGATAGTACTTGAGTACCCAATGCTACATACCGAGTTTCAAGGCCATCAATCTACTGGTTCTGGAGAAGAAGATTTTTAAAGGTTTTTACCATATATGGGCGTGGTGGCCATGTTGGTCATGTGACCTCGACCGTATGCACAAATTTTCATTCCCTCAACCCCTGGAGGATCTATATGAAATTTGGTTACAATTGGCCTAGTGGTTTTTGAGGAGATTGTTTGATATTGTCAAAATATGAGAGTTCTGGGTCAAAGGTCAAAGAATGACCTTGACCTCTTGTCATAAATCTTCATGTAGTCATTAAGATGACTGTATGTACCAATTTTTAGACCAAAATCTTCAACAGTTTCCAAGATATCTTATGTTGCAGCATTTTGCCATATAAAAGCATGAGTAAGCAAATTTGACCTTACCGTAAAAAAGGTCAAGGTCAACCCAAGGTCATAATTTGAATAATCTTGGTAGTACTCGTGTACCCGATGCTACATACCAAGTTTCAAGACCATCGACCTATTGGTTCTGGAGAAGAAGATTTTTTCAGGTTTTTACCATATATGGGCATGGCGGCCATGTTGGTAATGTGACCAGGACCGTTTGAACAACTTTTCGTTCCTAAGGTCCCAGGAGGCTCTATATGAAATTTGGTTACAATCGGCCCAGCGGTTTCAGAGGAGAAGTCGTTGAAATTGTGGACGGACGGACGACGGACGGACGACGGACGACGGACGCCGGAGCCTCACCATCCTATAAGCTCCCCCGGAGCCTCTGGCTCAGGTGAGCTAAAAAAGTTCATCTTTGTGTTTCAGTGTTTCATTTCTTTTTTTTTTTGTGTTGGAATGGGGGGTGGGGGGAGGGCGGTGGTTGTGTATGTGTGAGTGCGTGTGCACTGGGGGGTCATTTGTGTTGGTGGGTGTGCGGGGGGTTACAAACTTTTGTGTAACCTATTGGGAGGCACTTCTGATGAGACTGGGAGGGTCGTAAAAATGTGAATCATATGAAAATGTACGCCCCCTCCCCCGTCCCAACACACACACACACACTCACGCGCACGATAATAAATGACTCGTCCCTTACGGTTTGACAGAATTCCGCCTCCAGCCAGATTCGAACCAGAGACAGTTAGCTCAGCAGGCCAGCTCTTTTCCCATTGAGCTGTGGGTTTCCTGCTAACAGAGAAAACGTTTAGCATATATGTAGCAGTAACGTGAGAAGGGATCTAGAGAAATGCGCACAAACATGTAGCAGTAACGTGAGAAGGGATCTAGAGAAATGCCCACACAGCGTACATGTAGTACAAAACTCAATTCACCCCTTTTGGCAATAAAATATGTTTGAACTAAAACTCACCTGTGCCATCGCAAATTCTGGCTAGAATCTTTACTTCCCCCCTTATAGATTTAATAGCAGTAAGGATTGTGATCGAACTGTATAGATGCGCCGGCTGATCTGTCGGGGACATGGCTTATTACATTACGCATACACGCGAGCGCGCGCACACACATGCATATTCCAGTACGGAGCGGCGGTAGTGAAGCGGAGCACCAATCCAGGGGTCGCAAGATCGATTCCTCCTCGCTTCTCTGGTTTTTCGGATGAGACATTAAAACTCAGGCCCCGTCTCCGTATGGCCTACTTGTTGATGGGACGTTAAGCTCGAGTTCACTCATTCACAGTAGGGGAAAGGTCGGGGAAAATCATACTATTTTAAGACTTTCATCGTGCAAATTCGGGCTCTGTTGCACACAGCCTTTCATTATCACCATCTCATAGTCCTGTTATGACTGGAACACCGTTAACAAGGTCTTGAAATCACAAAAAAAATCCATCCATATCTGTCAGCATTTACCCGGTGACGTGCAAATAAACAGCTACACTGTATAAGATATCCGTAGATTTTACGGTATTATAACTGGCAACCAGCTGCCAGTCCATTTCCCGTTATTTTTACGGGCGTTTGCCTGTAAGAAATTTTCGGAAATCACGATATGGCAGTGATACCGGTATGTTACCTGCCGCACTCGAAAATGTTGAAGGGCTATATGACCCAAACAGCCGCTGTTCTATTCTATCCCACTCTGCTTGACGATTCCTGCAATTTCTATGGGCGCCCGTAAAAATAACGGGAAATGGACTGGCAGCTGGTTTCCAGTTATTCTACCGTAAAATTTACAGATTTTTTTTTACAGTGCAGTTCCTTATGTTTTATCAGTTGTCTTCAGACAAGTCAAAGAAGAAAATGCCGCTGATACATCCATGAAGCTCAGAGTGGCGTACCTCCGATTGCAGGTCCTATTTGGACCGCCTTCTCTTCCCGCCTTTAGTTTTAGGTGTCATCTCAACTTTACCAACCGAAAGTACAAGCAGAAATGTGAAGTTGTGCACTTTTGGAACTCGGACGCTGAAAAACGGCACGGCGACCGCACTATCTCCGCATGGACTGTACGGAAACTGCACGGGCTCCGTACGATTTCCGTGTGGAGGCTGCTGAGAATGCACGACAACTGCACCGAAATTGCATGAGTTTCGTACAATCTCAACACAGCCTCCGTACGGCATTGGCCCAACTTGTCCCCGATTGCCCATACAAGAAATCGCACGATGCTCATACACAATGTGAACACATACGCCGTAGCCACCAACAATGCCTAAAAATGTACGGAAAATCGTAGACCCATATATCGCAAGGCGCCAAATGTGAAATAGGCAAAAGATAAGTTTAGAAATGTGCTGTAAACGAGACGCATTAAGCATGATAATGAGAAAACAATAAGTCCAATATAATTCTGTTTTTTTTTTGTATTATTTCTTTTATCATAAAACTATACCCAGAAAGTAAAAAGAGATACCCATTGCTAGCTGGTTATCACAAGCCTCAGACTTCTGACATCCAGTTATCACCAGCCTCTGGAATACCGTCAACAGTTTGCCACACACAAAAAATAAATAAATAAATAAATAAAAAAATAAAAAAAATATAAAAAAAAATATAACAAATGAAAATTATAATAATAACAAATACGATTTGAAAGCCATGTATCAGTATAAACCAGAACTGTAGAACTGTCATTCTATGAAGGGGTCACCACCAGTTTGGATTCTCTTGCTGAATTCGACCCTGTATTAAGGGGCTGGATAAGCAGTTGGTTTAAACATATTTTATTTTCAAAAATGCACATAATAACATACAAATAACACAATTACACAAAGCAATAGAGCAGAACGAAAGCTGATAGCTTATATAGCTCTTCTCCTGAACGCGAATAAATTGTGTACTATTAGGCAGAAAGTAAAACGGTCCGTGCAAACTTGTTTAAGCACATATTTCTTGTACTATATACTAAACATGTATTTTTAACAGAAATGTAAGTGAAAAAAAAATTCTTTAGCAGTAGTCATGTTCGCAGTGAATGAAGTTCAAGATCTAAGTGTATGTAAGACTGTAACGATACTAGCTAAGTAGCTAAGTGGATGTCGAGTTCACGAACATTTATTCACTGATAAGCAGTTAGTTTATATGTGTCCCCTTAGGCCCTAGCCATTTGAAGGAATGACCCATGAAGGAAATAAATTGTATCACCACCTTCCGTTTCCCCAACTATGCCTTTAGTATTGTATACAAATGACATAAATGTATATTGTCGTTACTTCAAAAAATGCGATGAACGTGCGGGTACGGAGTCTTGGTTATGGGTTTTGTGCTTAAAGCCAGACAATGCAATGAGTAGTAATTTTAATAAGACACCGACAACAAATCTGGTCATGCGCAATGCCATTTGTTTACTTGGACGATAATTTTTGACACAAACAAAGGGAAAAAGGGCCTTAGATAAATCACAGGTTCATCGAGTTTGTAAAAGATTTGCAGAAAAATCATAATTTTAGTGAACAGTTACTCAGACATCAATCAGATGAGCGTATGTTGTAAGATATAGATGGTTGCTACCGAGTACTATCGCAAAATCAGGAAAAGCGAATGCAGTGAATCCGGCCGGAGGTTCTGCTTGTCTGAATACCTACGGTCGGGTTGCCGGCCTAAGTAGCTAAGTGGATGTCCAGTTCACGAACATTTATTCACTGATAAGCAGTTAGTTTATATGTGTCCCCTTAGGCCCTAGCCATTTGAAGGAATGACCCATGAAGGAAATAAATTGTATCACCACCTTCCGTTTCCCCAACTATGCCTTTAGTATTGTATACAAATGACATAAATGTATATTGTCGTTACTTCAAAAAATGCGATGAACGTGCGGGTACGGAGTCTTAGTTATGGGTTTTGTGCTTAAAGCCAGACAATGCAATGAGTAGTAATTTTAATAAGACACCGACAACAAATCTGGTCATGCGCAATGCCATTTGTTTACTTGGACGATAATTTTTGACACAAACAAAGGGAAAAAGGGCCTTAGATAAATCACAGGTTCATCGAGTTTGTAAAAGATTTGCAGAAAAATCATAATTTTAGTGAACAGTTACTCAGACATCAATCAGATGAGCGTATGTTGTAAGATATAGATGGTTGCTACCGAGTACTATCGCAAAATCAGGAAAAGCGAATGCAGTGAATCCGGCCGGAGGTTCTGCTTGTCTGAATACCTACGGTCGGGTTGCCGGCCTAGTTCTTTCAGAGCACCAGACATAATCTGTTTGAGAAAAAGGTTTGCCAAATATATTCTTGGGAGCTCTAACCACGCTGCATTTAGTTTCTGTGTCATCCGGCATCCCATCCGTCAGACAGTCTCTGGTTTTACTTGACAAAATATTCGACTTTCTTTACGAGTTTCGGAGCAAGTTGACGCAACCCATATACCCCACCCACATTTGGCCGCGAGAGGCCAAATCCCTTAGACACCAAAGGAGCTCTAATGAGTCTAAGGGCTGGACATGATATAAAAATATGCCTGTTGACAGATATAATCTTACTTCAGCTAATATGTTCTGCAACGCAGGCCTAGTCCTAGGCATACGGCTGAAATTCTCTCATCTCTGCAAATACACTGCAGCTGGTTTGTTTAGGTTCGTTGGTACACGTAACGATGACGTGTGATGTTGCTGTCAATTAGAATCTACAGCTGACTTCATATGAAACTGCTAGTGAATTGCTAAGTGGTGTGTTTAATTTTACTTTGGTATCAGTTAGAAAGTGGTTTTTCGCGCACCTGCAACAGACAGCTAGCACATTCAAGCGCAAAGACTGTCCAGAGTGACAGTGGTGGAGTGAAGTTTCTGTCATTAGTGAACTAACTGCGCTGAAAGCCTACATTAGACTTCATTAGTGCATGCCTCAGGCTGCTCCAAATGTCCTCTACGAAAGCAGGTCACAGTAAAATAGTCTATGTTCTTGAGACCCGACACCATATCAAAATTTTGAGGTTAATACTGTATTTCACTAATCAAAAGATCTGATGTTACCCGCTCACAGCGACATGATTATTACGGACAAGTCATTTATCACAGGGTATAAACCAGTCCGCCAATTTTCGCTTCTTGCAGAGACTGTCTTGCTTCCTGCAGGGACTACTGTCCTCGAAAAATGGCTTCCTGCCGAGACTGTCCGCGTGACTCTGCTTCCTGTCGAGAGCTTCGGTAGGAAGCAGAATCACGCGGACAGTCTGCAGGAAGCCATTTATCATGTACAGAAGTCTCGGCGGGAAGCAAGAGATCGCGAACAGTCTCGGCGGAAGCCAGTTATAATGTCGTTTCTACAGGAAGCGAAAATTACCGGAATCGATTATATCCTGTGTTTATTACTAGGTGGGGGACCGGGTACATTCAGTAGGGATGGGGTGTCGGATTTTTTTTTATTTTTTTTTTTTGGTGGTCTACTGGGGAATCGAAAATAATTAAGCCATGGGGCAGGGGTGGGGGGTCATATATTTTGTTAGGCATATGGGGTGGCGGTCAGAATTTTTGTATCCATCTACGTTAAAAAAAAGTTTCAGCTTTGGGGGTCGAGAGGCTACCTCAGACATCCCCTCCCCACCACCCCCACAATTACATGTACTCAGACATTTTCAGATTAGTTCTATTCGATCAAATCACATGCATTCGTTTCTGACATTGTGCATACAGCACGTTTTCGTTTATGGCGTTTTCGGCGCGAAATGGCCCTTTTGGTGCTGATGTGCCGTGGGGTCTATATCGCTCGCTCGCTCTATTCGATCAAACTTGTCTTCCTAACATTTACCGAAAAAAAAAATCGCGTGCTTCATGTCCAGAAAAAAAATCATAATTTGTCAGTAGAACTGTATGACTTAATCTATGAAATCATGCCAATCAGTAAATTTAATGTCTGCGTTTGTGACATCAAATCTCCAGGTGCTGTCATCAGCAAAATTGCTTTTGACTGCTGGGTACTTCGCCCCTACACGCTCTAAATATTATTAACAGCTTTACAGAGCATTCAGCATTAAATTTCTTGTGGTAAAGGACCTGGACAAAATATATATATATAGAGAGAGATAAGGGCCCCTTTTTGGCCCCCATTCAAATTCTCTTAAAATTGTATGGATTTTATTACTTATCATTTATGCGTATTTGAACAAACAGAAATAATAGACGTCAATGGAAACAAGGTTTTATAAAAAAAAATTCGCAACTAGAGAAAACAAACATACAAAATTATTTTTCTTTTACATTGCATATCGTTTACCTTAATATAAATATAATTTTCATGATGGTATATGTTGTGCTTTTCAGATAATCAATTTGTCAGCATAAGTGGAAATGCACCGAAGTTAACGGCAATATTTTGATTAAACACTTTTGTCCAATCTCTGAGTCTCTGTAGGTATATTTTTTCAACTCGTTTTGGAACATGACGGCTATATATAGTTTGGTTGTGAAAATAACACCTAACTATTTAATTTCAGACACAAGGAGGGGGTCTGTTCCAGCAACACACCTTGAGGGGGAGGTGGGTGGGGAGGGGCGGGGGGGGGGGGGGGGGGGGGCTGACGCAAGCAACAAGACACGGCATTTCTTTTAAACAAGTTGAGTTACCGGACGTTCATGTTCACTGACTTTTCCATCAGATATATAGACATGGCGGGTGTATTATGATAGGCAGGCGAAGCTTACTACTCGCGAGCACCTGATCACACTGCCTGTTTTTGGGTCCATGTCTTTGCATCTAATCATTTCGGATTTGTCGACGTTTATTTCGATTAAAAGAGTTCGGACTTAAGATGTAGATATTTTGACCGCTCTACTATTTAAATGGCTAAACGGTTTGAGAAAAAGGAAACAGAACAGTGTAGGTCTCGAGGTGCGCGGGGCGTCTAGGCGTTGGCGTAGTAGGGGTATGATCTGTATGATGCATTATAGGCCTCAGTCTTCCCATGTTATTAACAGCATGACCAATACCGAGGCACGCTGTGGGAAATTCAACATTACTATAAAATACACTAGCTTTCGTGGAAATTATTGAATCTAATTTGTAGAGAGATTTGTTGCATTTGATGCGAACTCAGCCATATTATCCGCTCAGTCAATTAATGCGCGCGTGCCAATTTTTTCATTGTGACGTCACTGAACTGACAGTTTAGTTCGGGAGAGGGAAAACGACAACAGGCCGCGCATGGTTTTTAATTGCGCATGCGTCGGTCAGTTACTTTTAATGGACATTGGTAAATCCATTTTTAGTTATAAATAGCGTTCGGAAAATCCAATAATAATTGTATTGCGCTGCACTTAAAACAATGGCTTATCTAGCATGTTAAAGCTCTCTGCAAACATAATTTCAGTAGATTTCCCTAATTAGATTAAAAATGAGTAAAATGAGCAACACTCACTGGGCACGACGATATAATGTTCTACTATCGTTAGGGTTTTGCTGTACGGGCGATGGAATCAAGAGACCCTTCGTATCAACAAAAATGTTGGCCAGTTTGATATATTTACCTGTAGATCTAAAACAATTGACATTGTTTAATATGTTTTACTTTACTTTATGCAAGTATTAGGGACGAGTCATTTATTATCAGATCGGGGGCCGGGTACATTCAGAAGGGTATGTGTGTGTGTGTTTGTGGGGAAGGGGGGGGGGGGGGTATTGATGATCTACTGGGAGTGTGTGGAGGGATAGGGGGAGTCTTGCATAATTTCTTTTTTAAATAAAGACAAATGATAAAAAAAATTCATTCGTCTTAATTTAAAAATATGTTCAAGACTCCCTATTACACATACACTTTCAAATAAATTCTATTCTTTCAAATTTAAGATTTAAAACGCTTACAAAGAACAAAATACTAGGGTCGCTCTATCCGCCCCCCCCCCCCTCCCCCCCCCCCCCCCCCACAAAAAAAAAAAATCATTGGTGTATTAGTAGGAAAATATACAATGAATGGTCTTAAAAACATGTCGATCAGAGGATATGTTCTCAAGTAAATTTAACGCCTGCGTTTGTGACGGTTTCTTTGTCATCGGTAAAAACCTGCTCTGGAATCTGGGCACTGGGCCCAACAACACCCTTAATGTTATAATCAGCTTAATAAAGCATTCAGCATCAGTTTCTTGGTGGACATTTGCAGAAAAAAATAACGAACTATTAATCGGTATATATAATCAATTGTAACAATGAGAGAAATTTCTTTGTATTTTATGCCCATAAGTTTGATTGAGGTCTGTCTATTATAAAGATTCTTGAGGTCTGTCTTACATTAGGTTGTGGGGGTTTGGGGCGGGAGGGTGAGGGTGGATGGGTCATAAACTTTTTTGTCACCTATCTGGAGGGGGGAGGGGGGTGAAAACCAAATATAATGAAACTGGTAGGTAGCATGATTTCCCTTTATGATAAATAGGTACGGTGATGCAGCTGTTGTTATAATTTTATGATTACAGCTGGAGCACGATCTTCTTTAGACTGACAACAGCTACAGCTTGGTCTCTGTTAGTGTTAACTACAGCACAGCTGCAGCACGCTCTCTATTTGTCATATAGGAAACCATAACAACAGCTGGAGCATGGTTTCTTTTAAGTATATAGGAAATCATGCTCAACCTGTTGTCATGAGAGTATAACAACAGCTGGAGCATGGTCTCTGTTAAGTGAATAGGAAATCATGCGCCACTTGTTGTCATGAGAGTATAACAACAGCTGGAACATGGTCTTTGTTAAGAATATAGGAAATCATGCTCCACCTGTTGTCATGAGAGTATCACAACAGCTGGAGCATGATCTTTGTTAAGAATATAAGAAATCATGATCCACCTGTTGTCATGAGAGTATAACAACAGCTGGAGCATAGTCTCTGTTAAGTGAATAGGAAATCATGCGCCACTTGTTGTCATGAGTGTATAACAACAGCTGGAGTATGGTTATTGTTAAGTATTTAGAAAATCCTGCTACACCTATTGTCATTAGAGTATAGCAACAGCTGGAGCATGGTCTCTCTTATGTATATAGGAAATCCTGCTCCATCTGTTGTCATGAGTATAACAACAGCTGGATCATGATCTCTGTTAAGTGAATAGGAAATCATGCGCCACCTGTTGTCATGAGAGTATAACAACATCTGGAGCATGGTCTCTGTTCAGGACATAGGTAATTATCCTCCACCTGTTGTCATGAGAATATAGCAACAGCTGGAGCATGGTCTCTCTTATGTATATAGGAAATCATGTTCCACCTGTTGTCACGAGGGTATAACAACAGCTGGAGCATGGTCTCTGTTACAAGAATAGGAAATCATGCGCCACCTGTTGTCATGAGAGTATAACAACATCTGGAGCATGGCCTCTGTTAAGTATATAGGTAATTATGCTCCACCTGTTGTTATGGGAGTATAACAACACCTGGAGCATTGCCTCTGTTAAGTATATAGAAAATCCTGCTTCATCTGTTGTCATGAAAGTATAGCAACTGCTGGATCATGGTCTCTCTTATTAATATATGAAATCATGCTCCACCTGTTGTCATGAGAGAATAACCACAGTTGGAGCATGGTCTATGTTAAGTGAATAGGAAATCATGCGCCACCTGTTGTCATGAAAGTATAACAACATCTGCAGCATGGTCTCCGTTAAGTATATAGACAATCATGCTCCACCTGTTGTTATGGGAGTATAACAACAGCTGGAACATGGTCTCTGTTAAGTGTATAGGAAATCATTCTCCACCTGTTGTCAGGAAAGTATAACAACAGCTGCAGCATGATCTTTGTTAAGTTTATATGAAATCCTGCTCCTCCTGTTGTCATTAGTATATAACAACAGCTGGAGCATGGTCTCTGTGAAGTATATAGGAAATCATGCTCCACCTGTTGTCATGAGAATATAACAACAGCTGGAGCATGGTTTTTGTTAAGAATATAGGAAATCATGCTCCACCTGTTGTCATGAGAGTATCACAACAGCTGGAGCATGGTCTTTGTTAAGAATATAAGAAATCATGATCCACCTGTTGTCATGAGAGTATAACAACAGCTGGAGCATGGTCTCTGTTAAGTGAATAGGAAATCATGCGCCACTTGTTGTCATGAGTGTATAACAACAGCTTCAGTATGGTCTTTGTTAAGTAGAAAATCCTGCTCCACCTGTTGTCATTAGAGTATAGCAACAGCTGGAGCATGGTCTCTCTTATGTATATAGGAAATCCTGCTCCACCTGTTGTCATGAGTATAACAACAGCTGGATCATGGTCTCTGGTAAGTGAATAGGAAATCATGCGCCACCTGTTGTCATGAGAGTATAACAACATCTGGAACATGGTCTCTGTTAAGTGAATAGGAAATCATGCGCCACCTGTTGTCATGAGAGAATAACAACATCTGCAGCATGGTCTCCGTTAAGTATATAGACAATCATGTACCACCTGTTGTTATGGGAGTATAACAACAGCTGGAGCATGGTCTCTGTTAAGTGTATAGGAAATCATGCTCCACATGTTGTCAGGAGAGTATAACAACAGCTGGAGCATGATCTTTGTTAAGTATATACGAAATCCTGCTCCTCCTGTTGTCATTAGTGTATAACAACAGCTGGAGCATGGTCTCTGTAATGCGAATAGGAAATCATGCGGCACCTGTTGTCACGAGAGTAAAACAACATCTGCAGCATGGTCTCTGTTATGTATATTGATAATCATGCTCCACCTGTTGTTATTGGAGTATAACAATAGCTGGAGCATGGTCTCTGTTAAGTATATAGGAAATCATGCTCCATCTGTTGTCAGGAGAGTATAACAACGGCTGGAGCATGGTCTTTGTTAAGTATATAGGAAATCATGCGCCACCTGTTGTCATGAGAGAATAACAACATCTGCAGCATGGTCTCCGTTAAGTATATAGACAATCATGTACCACCTGTTGTTATGGGAGTATAACAACAGCTGGAGCATGGTCTCTGTTAAGTGTATAGGAAATCATGCTCCACCTGTTGTCAGGAGAGTATAACAACAGCTGGAGCATGATCTTTGTTAAGTATATACGAAATTCTGCTCCTCCTGTTGTCATTAGTGTATAACAACAGCTGGAGCATGGTCTCTGTAATGTGAATAGGAAATCATGCGGCACCTGTTGTCACGAGAGTAAAACAACATCTGCAGCATGGTCTCTGTTATGTATATTGATAATCATGCTCCACCTGTTGTTATTGGAGTATAACAATAGCTGGAGCATGGTCTCTGTTAAGTATATAGGAAATCATGCTCCACCTGTTGTCAGGAGAGTATAACAACGGCTGGAGCATGGTCTTTGTTAAGTATATAGGAAATCATGCTCCTCCTGTTGTCATGAGAGAATAACAACAACTGGAGTATGGTCTCTGTTAAGTATATAGGAAACCTTGCTCCACCTGTTGTCATGAGAGTATTACATCTGGAGCATGTTCGCTGTTAAGTATATAGGAAATCCTGCTCCTCCTTTTGTCACAAGAGTATAACCCTTCGTATGTTTCATGGCACAGCAAATTAAAATGAGAGATCATCTCTTCTTCTTTCCGCTTGCCTCTGCATCCAAAATTATAGCCTTAGCCACATCCGCATAACACTTGCTTTTGTTGTATATACATACTCTTATAATCTGAAGACAACAGTTGTATCTCGTAGTAGCAGCCACTCTTCAAAGAGAATCTCTATTAAGAACCTAGGTACTTTGGTGAATCTGCTTTCATTCCACAACTGCTGATTCTAGGGTAATTGCCAGTGGGATGACCCTTGAGGTCGAATTCCCAGACTCCTACATCTTCGATTGGTTAAAACGTATTTTATTTCATAACAGTACAATCATCCATGTATATACATAACATGAAAACATTTAAAGAACCAGAACTGAAGCCAAAGTTAATTAAATCATTCTCTTACTTTTAACTAGTCATAATGTGTGAGCAATGGCTGCAGCATGGTATCTATAAGTTAAATTTAGGAACCCATGCTCCACCAGTTGTCCTAAAAGTAGAACAACAGCTGGAGCATAATCTCTGCAATAACTACAGGAAACCCTGCTCTGCATATTTTCACGAGAAGAAAACAACAGCTGGAGTATGATATCTGCTAGTGCTAAAAGAAACCGTGCTCCATCTGTTGTCATGAACGTAGAACAACAGCTGGAACATGGTCCCTGCTATAACTATAGGAAATCATGTTCTGACTGTTGTCACGAGAGAAAAACAACAGCTGGAGCATGATATCTACGAGTACTATAGAAAACCATGCTCCGACTGCTGTCATGAGAGTAGAACACCAGCTGGAGCATGGTATCTGCTATACATGTTGGACATCATGCTCTGCTTGTTGTAACGAGAGAAGAACAACAGATGGAGCATGGTCTCTGCTATAACAATAGGACATCATGCTCCGCTTGTTGTAACGAGAGAATAACAACAGGTGGAGCATGGTCTCTGCTAGTGCTATGGAAAATCATGCTCCACCTGTTTTCATGAAAGTAGAACAACGACTGAAGCATGGTCCCTGCTATAACTATAGGAAACCATGTTCTGCCTGTTTTCACGAGAGAATAGCACCAGCTGGAGCATGGTCTCTGCTAGTACTATAGAAAATCATGTTCCACCTGTTGTCATGAAACTAGGACAACAGCTGGTGCATGGTCTCTGCTAAAACTATTGAAGACAGGCCTCGCCTGTTGCCATGAGATAATAACAACAGCTGGCGCAAGAAATCTGCTATTTATATGTGAATTCATGCTCCACCTGTTGTCATAAAAGTAGAACAACAACTGAAGCATGGTCCCTGCTATAACTATAGGACACCATGTTCTGCCTGTTGTCACGAGAGAATAACAACAGCCGGAGCAAGGTATCTGCAAGTACTATAGGAAACCATGCTCCAACTGTTGTCATGAAAGTAGAACAACAGCCGGAGCATGGTCTCTGCTACAATTATAGGAAAACATGCTCCGACTGTTGTCATGAAAGTAGAACTATAACTGGAGCATGTTCTCTTCTGTAACAAACGGAAACCATGGTCCACCTGTTGTCACGAGAGAATAACAATAGCTGAAACATGGTATCTCCTAGTACCCTAGATCTCGTCAAATATAAAATCTACTCATGCAAAAACTGCTTCTAGGGGAGCAACTTCTTATCTTCAATGTTTTACCCAAATAAAAGTGGCAGATTAGATTCCTCTGAACGTGTAACCATTTCTGTTAAGATTCAGATCCTTCTGAGAAAAGACATACATGTGTCTTGGCCATGGCCATGGAAGTTATGGGGATTCATATGAAAGACGGTGTAGAAGAAAATAGATATAATCACTAGAATACTATATGGGTACTTTCATATCACATCATAGTAGAACTGAAGTTCTAGGTCAGAGGGTTAAGCGCTGGCCTGTTAAACTGGCTCTCGGGGTTCAAATCCCACTGAGGCGGCATTATTTTTAACCTTAAACGGGATTCCATTTCACACAGCCATTCATATTATTACATTCCCGTCGGGTCGATATGACTGAAATAGTGTTGTTAGGTCCACCCATATCACATCCTAACTCGTATATGCCTTGGACCAGTGATACTTTCGTTGGGCAGATGCTCTGTAGTAAGAAAATCTATTGAGATTTTTCGTATAAGTAAAACGTCGATATGACGTCGGTGCAATGTTGATACGACGTTTTGTCTGGGTGGGTATAAAGTGCATAGGTACACCGTAATGGTTTTCTGCCTTTTTTAAAAAAAGGGGAACAAATTTTGTGACTTCCAGTTTGCTGACCTGTGTGACTAAGCCCTTCCTAATAAGGTTTACCATAAAGAAAATAACTTGCTCCTTAAGAAGCAAATTCTTTGCATGCAAAGTTGACTCCAAATGAAAAAGGGGGTGGGGGGGGGGGGGGTGGGGGGCAAAAATAAATAATGGCAGAGTAGTTTCCCCTGGAAGTTTACACAGTCACATTAATGCGTATGGAGGCACATTTATGTTTTCTCTCCATTTTTAAAGCTCAGGCATGCTGACTTCTTTGACGTAAAACATTAAAAAGTGGATTTGACAGTAGCATCAAAAAGAAGAGATGTTCCTCATAATTTGTGATGAAAAAGACCTCTTCAAACGCAGAAAACGGCAACTCAGTGTGAGGTATGCGAGTTTAGGCGACCCGACTCTATACCTGCTACCGTATGCTTCTGTGATTAACAAACCCTTTGTATTGGCCACTTGAAGCGCATCGTTTTAAAATGCGGACTGAGTCTGGTATCAGCGTGCATATCATTCCCCCCAACAGACGCAATAGGCGCTGTTTTAAGTAGAAGAAAGCTTGTTGAAAACTATGTAAAATTCCAGGCTCGTTGCAGATACAAGAACAGACATGTAATAAGCCATCGCATCGTACACAGATAAACACTTGATGACTCCCTTAGAATCCAAATAGAGAGAGAGAAAGAGAGAGAGAGAGACAGACAGACAGACAGAGAGGAGAGAGAGGAGAGGAGGTGGGGTCGATCGGGCTTTATTATATATTTTTGTTTTGAATCGCAAAAAAACTGCATCACAGATATAAAATGGAATTCGCATATAGGCCTACATGCAGAACAATGCCCGTGGATGTTGGTGAGATGCAATGGATTTAATCCAAAACAACCCGATTAAACTACTATAGGTCGTTTGCGAAAAAGTGGAGGGCAAAACATTGATTTAATTTCTTTACTACTGAATAAATTTTGATGAAACTTTGCAGACTTTAATCTATTACCCATACGAACTCATGCAAGGAAACTCAGATTTTTTTGATAGTTAAATAAAAAATTGTCAGATCAACTACATGTTAAAATATGTCCCTAGTCTTTGAAGTTTTACGCTTGGTTGGTGCAGTTTGTGGAACAGCCAGTGTTGTTCAGACTATATCCCTTATATGGACATTTACTTATATATAGGAGAAACACATAAAAAAATCCTTTTCAAAAGATTGGCCCATTATCTTTAAAGCCTCTTGTTTACCCAGTAGTGAGTGAACACATTTCAGACCACATGGTAATTTGTGAATGAATAATAGTATTAGTATAGTAATTTTAGAACAACAAAGGCTGTTGTACCACTATGGTTACCTCCTGTGTAAGGATGGCATAAAATTGAGAAGGAAAATGGTAATGATTGATAGGGAAACTTTTTATTCAAAGGTAAAAAAATTCTTCGTTTCCTAACATGAGTTCGTATAGGTAACTGATTATGGTATGCAAAGTTTCATGAAAATCTATTCAGAATAAAAGAAATTATATCGATTTTTTGCCCTCCACTTTTTCGCAAACGGCCTATACTATTGTTTATGTGTCTCAACAGCAGCATGTCCATCAGCTATTAACAAACTTTTGTGGGGTAACCCTGAGCTAACATGCCAAACAAAAAGATTTTTTTCCTAGCTGTTCAGAATTTTATAATGAAATTAAAATCTTAAAAAGTTCCTTCAAGAGCAGAGAATACATACAGAAGTAGGAACATGGGCCAGACTACGTAGTTTCGGCTAATAAAGCCTCGTCAGTGACCCTGACAATATCTGGTGACGAAACCAGAAAAAAGCATACTGTAATTTCTTAATTTTAATAACAAAACGCTTCGAAAAACAGTCAAGGTTAACTCCGTTTCACATTACTTACGAATAGAATATAAAGTTTCTTCCTTTAATTGTATTATTATACAGTTGTTAAATGTGTAGAATCTTATTCCATTGAGCTGTTTATGTGAACGAACCTTTGGCTTAAAACCACTGGGCCTCGACTGCTGTACACAAACATGTACCTTTATACATGTATTTCTAAAAAACGCTAATTGATAGCAAGCCTAAAATTCCACTCCCCGTGGAGCCCTCCTACCTATCACTTACCTGCTACTATGTTGTATATTTTTGCATAACTTTACTGCCATCTCTCTAAAGTATCTTACTCTCTAGATACCTGATCATATGTTACATTACTATTCCAGACATCTTTGTTTAGAACTGATCTTATGTCAGTTTTAGCAAGCCTCAAAGTTCAAATGACTATATACTTGTTATACGATCAATTGAAACATAGGATACAGCTTCATATTCTACGGAATTCTATCTGTACTGATTTCATTTACATGTACTTGTATCTGTATTTACTCTATGTATCTCAGTTTCAAATAAAATATTGTTTAAACCAACAGCTGCAGTGTGCCGATAAAATATTTGTCAGCGAATATACAAGTTTTTACAGCTTTAAATCTTGTGCGCCCTAGACATCGAAAGGCCGAAAAGTTCCAAACACAACCTTCCTTTTATATATTCCTAGATATCAGAACAATTATAAAATGCAAAAAAGGGCAAACTCGCAGTCTTGGAATTCATTAAGGCTTATGTAGGAAAAAGTATGGAAATGAAAAGTGAGCCCGATGATTTGGGCCATCGTAGTTCTGATAGAAATAGGTAAAGAAAAAAAAAGCCATTTTTATAAACAAAACATTTTCTCGCCGTGTCCTGCGCCGGTAAAGCAGGTTGAGCGAGATTCAAAATATTTGTATTCTTCGGGGCAAGTCAAACCAAGAAAAAAAACGCATTTGGGATACAGGCAGCTATAACAATATATTTAGGGATCTAGTGAGTCCTGGTTGTGTGGTTGAAACACAAGCACCTTTCTTCTAGCTATTGAACTGATAAACTCTCGACTACGGAATGAGTAAAAGAATACCTAAATGTTATACAGAAAGTTAAAATGCTGTGAAACTTGTAATATGTTGTGTCCAAGACTCAATGGGTTTCTAACCGGTTAATGGGGAAAAGGGGGATGGGGACTGATCACACAAGTGAATGAACTAGGAGAAATATACGCATTATTTTCTAAGAGTTGGGTATAGTATACTCACTCCGCCTCCGGCCCACCGCCCCGCCCCCCCCCTCCCCTCCACTATAGCCTAGTAGCCGTAGGGGCAGTGAGCCTACTCCCCTTTCGCTGCCTTATCCTTCCCTGATTCGAAACAGGAACCCATTTTCTGCTGGGTTGACCGAGACAGTTTTCGAGTTGTCGGATGGCCAAGCCCGGGTTCGAACTCACAATCTTCATGCGACTTTCTGCACTAAAGCCGAGTCGCTCTGGCCACTCGACCACATAAGTTGCACCGTACTATTAACATCAGACAGAGTAACCAATGATTATCAACGAGCTCGACGTGATGAAAATTTGGCAGACAACTGAAAAATGGCTTGACAACGTAATGGCTAAATCGCTAAACCATAAAATATAGGTCACACCGACGCACAATTATTATGAATAACTCACAGTGTCATCCATAATTATCAACCAAAGTATGATGCGACGGATATTTGAGCTGAAAATCAGAACCCTACTTTAGACATTTGAGCGGATTTAAGAAGGACAGTTTAGCGAAATCGATTTGGATTTACACGTAAGTTTTGCAGGTGAACGGTATTCACATGCAAACCTTTCCCGTTTAAATGTTTAGTTAGTATGATTTTCAATCGAAATGAATATTGTACCCATGCAGCCAGGGTTGTTGTTTTTTAGTAGGAGTTCGATGGATATTATTGTTGTAGATACAAATCGTGATCTGTGATTGATTGAGATACCTACTAGATAGTTCCTTTAAAAGTGATTGAGATACAGACTAGATAGTTCCTTAAAAAGTGGTTATCTTTCATGGCGCTGCACTAAAGAGAAATGTAAGGCTCGCATAAGCACAAATAGCACATGTACCACAGTCATTTTCCCCCCAAAACGAACATTCTCATGACCAAGATGACCACGTCACCAACAGAAAATGCGGCAGAAGATGTAAACCTAAGACTTTCGATAGGCTTAGGTTAACTCGAATACTTAAAAGGACATTTTAGACTGTCTAACGGAAGGGGCACAAGACAAAGCGTCAGAGTAATTCAGGTAATCCGCTCAAAAGGGTAATTTTCCGTTTTGCTCAAATATCCACTTTTTGCCGCTCAAACGTCCATTTTTCCACTAAAATGCCCTGTCAATCCGCTCAAATGTTTTGCGCCGGTATGGTGCAAATCCAGAAAATAGTGTTAGAGATAGTGACTAAAATAACTGGGCCATGAAATATAGACCCCACTGAACTACAGTTAGTATAAGGCGTAACTCACAAAATTGGCCCAAACCATTAACCCTAGCTTAATGCAATCCATGAACTAATGTTTTTTTTTAGGTGTTGGCTAAAATCACCGGCCCATGAAATATAGTTCACACTGACCTATAATTAGTATGAGGTAACTCATAGTGTCAGCCCAAACCATTAACCGAAGTGAAATGCAAATCCATATAATAGCGTTAAAATGTAAGACAGATTCACTGGACTATGACCTAAAATTAGTATAAGGTCACTCACAGTAACCCAAACCATTTAATCAAGAAATAGTATTAGAAATATGAAGTAAACTCACTCGACCATGATATATAGGTCACACTGACCTACATTTAATATGAGGTCACTCACAGTGTCAACCCAAACCGTTTACCTCAAGTATGATGGAAACCGATAAAATAGTGATAGAAATATGAGGCAAACTTACTGGACCATGAAATATAGGTCACACTGACCAACATATTGTATGAGGCCATTCACAGTGTTAAGCCAAACCACTAGCCCAAGTATAAGGTAAATCCATGAAATAGTATTAGAATATGCGGTCAGGTCACTGGACCATAAATATAGGTCACTGTGACATACCTTCATTCTGATGTCAAACATCGGGTCATACTGAATGATTATTCAAAGCAATCATGTTCATACATAAACTTTAAGATATAAGGCAAATAACAGAACCTTGAAATATGGATCACTATGACCTACATAATGTTTGTGGTCAAACAACGGATCATACTGACTTATTACTCCAAGCATGAATGTTCATCAAACAGTTTCAATCACTGGGCCATGAAATACGGTCACTGTTTTCAGTAGATCTTCCCAAGATGTTCATATATAGCAAGTATGAAAGTGAGCTAAACGCAAAAGGTGAATATTTTTCTATGTTCAATGATTCGTGAAATATAGGTCATGGCCCGATATGCGTCACTGCATGCAGTAGATCTTTATCGGATCTACCTATGGGGCAAGTATGAGACTCTACCCCTTTTGGTTACTTAAAAACTGTGATAAACGCAACAGGTGAATATTTTATTCTATGTTCAATGATCTGTAAAATATACGTCATGGCCCGATATGCATCACTGCATTCAGTAGATCTTCCCGAGATGTACCTATGGAGCAAGTTTAAAGACTCAGTCCCTTTTTATTACTTAGAAACTGAGCTAAACGCAACAAGTGAATATTTTGCCTCTTTTCAATGATCCGTGAATTATAGGTCATGGCTCAATATGCATCACTGCTTTTTGTAGAGCTTCACCGGATGTATCTATTGAGCAAGTTTGAAGACTCTATCCCTTTTGATTACTTAGAATCTGAGCTAAACGCAAAGGTGAATAATTGTTCTATGTTCAGTGATCAGTGAATTATAGGTCATGACCCACTTTGCATCATTGCATTCAGTAGATCTTCACCAGATGTACCTATGGAGCAAGTTTGAAAAAACTACCCTTTTTGGTTACATAGAAACTGAGCTAAACGCATCAGGTGAATATTTTTGTCTATGTTCGATGAGCCGTAAAATATAGGCCACAGACCAATATGCATCGCTGCTTTCAGTAGATCTTTCTTAGATGTATATATGGAGCAAGTTTTGAAGACTCTATGTCAAACTTAGAAACTAAGCTAAACGCAACAGGTGAATATTTTTGCTAACGCGCATAAAGGCGCATGCGCACGCATACGCAGACGCACATGATAAGCGCTACTTTTGCTTCGCAAAATCGCACTAAAATCGACAAGAATTTGTGATACATATATATTACTCAAACAGTATGGTCAATACGACAAAACATCAATTCCTATTAAAATTGTTCTGAGTTTTTTATATCACAAAAAACTATAATGAGGTATCATTAATTCCAACCTGTAGTGTCAGTAAATGAACACAACTTTGTGACAAGATTTAATGTATTTTGTAGAAAAATTCAGGACAAATAAGAGATTTATTGATATCACAATATCATCGCCACTATATTGCAGTTTTGCTGACAATCATCCAGTTTGTGATATCTCAGACTCTTCTGAGATATTATAAAATCCTGTTTAGAGATATAACAGAATGGAGCTTATGATATTACCTGAGAAGAAATAAAGAACGTGAGAAGATCAATCTGGCCATTTTTACTCGGAAGCTGTAATTATTGTATTTGCCGACACCACCTAGGGATCGGAGGGTATCGTCTTAACTTAGAGAATATGGTATTCTATGGTCTTGTGTTCGAACAATAAGGAATATTTTAGTAATGTTTTTAAGGGACGAGTCATTTATTATCAGGTGGAGGTGGGGGGGGTATATTTTCATATGGTTCACCAAATTTTTCCAACCCCCCACCCCAGTCTCACAAGTATTATTTGCCGATACCCCCCCCCGCAAATAGATGACAAACAATTTTATGATCTCCCACCCCCACACCCAGCTACCCTTCACACACCTACACCATATTACCTATTTTATGTCAGACTGACCTCATTCAAAACATGTATGAAAGACAAAGAACATTTTCTTATTTTAACAGCTTAATTATTCATGGTCTGTGTAAACTTGTCTTCATTTTTTAAACTTTCTTCTGCTAATGGCCATCCAGCAATCTGTTGTCCACTGCTTATCAGTTTAATAATTATAACTGTTAAAGCTAATACTGGGGCGTCTGGGTCGCGGGGGTCTGGGGCTGAGACCCAAGAAGCCACAGTAGTTCTGCTGATGAAAAGGCACCTGGAGAGCTGATATCACAAATGCAGGCATTAAATTTAATTGGGAACAAAATCATCTACTTGACATGATTTTATAGACACTTTCATACTGTTGTTTTCTAGCAAATCAATGAAAAGAACTGTCTTTTTATAAGAAGCTGCCAAAGTTTTGTGTGTCATTTCCATATATGCCCTTAAGTTTTGAGTTTGAAAGAAAAAGAGTTAAATTTTAGAAGTAATGGGGGACCTGGAACCCCCCCCCCCCCCCCCGCAGAAGCCGAGACATTTTTAAAAATGAAGGACGATGTAAGAATTCTGACACCCCCCCTCCACAATATGTTTAATAAAATATATGACCCTTCTCGCTCCGAGGCTTATTGATTTCCGACCCCCCCCCCCCTCCAGTACATCACCACATCACCAAAAACAATTCCGATCCCCTAAATGTACCCGGTCCCCCAACACCTGATAATAAATTACTCGTCCCAAATTTCAAGCAAAATAAATTAAAAGTTACGTTTTCTAACATCAAAAAAAGTGTTACAGTTGTCGGGATAGATTGTATCAGTCGACAGCCTGCGTTTGATCTCGAATATATGAAGAAAACACTCTTTATTGTTCTGTTTGTTTGATATGAAAGATGTTTTATGTAATTAGCCTTGTAAACAGCAGACTGTATGTAACATAAATGGAGCATTTTCGGTAACAAGCGGTTATCCAAAGAGTTGAAACAGTTCCGGTGAAACTTACAAATAGAGACTATGTTCCACCTATTGTTGTTTTCTCATGACATCAGAAGGAGCATGGATTCTTTTATTACTAAACGAGACAGAGCTCCAGCTGTTGTCACATCATGTATCATGTCATGACAACAGAAGGAGCATGGTTTCCTATAGTACGTACAGAGACCATGCTCCATCTGCTGTTATAATCTGATGACAGCAGGTGGAGCATAGTTACCTATCGTACTAACAGAGACCATGCTCAAGCTGTTGTTATAATCTGAGGACAACAGGAGGATCATGGTTTCCTATAGTACTATCAAAGACCATGCTCCAGCTGTTGTTATAATCTGATGACAATAGGAGGAGCATGGTTTCCTAAAGTACTAACAGAGACCGTGATTCAGCTTTTGTTATCATCTAATGACATCAGGTATTATACTTATAGAGAGCACGCTCCAGCCGTTGCAACAATCTGATGATAACAGAAGGAGAATGGCTTCCTGAAGTACTAACATAGACCATGCTCCAGCTGCTGTTATAACATGATGACAACAGGAGAAGCATGGTTTCCTTTAGTACTATCAGAGCTGCTTCGGTTAACTGTACGTGTCTTTGGTAAACTTGTGACAATCTGTGTGTATGTGCTTCTTTCCCTATTGGTTTTGAAAGCGGAATGTGGGATTTGATTGTATTATAAATTCCTGATCATTGCCTATCTTTTTACTTTCCTATAGTACTAACAGAGACCTTCTTCAGCTGTTGTTTTAATATGATGCCAACAGGAGGAGCATCGTTTCCTATGGTTCTGACGGACGTGACGTTACTTGTTTTTCAAATACAGTCTAGTTTCTGAAGAAGACGAAAGTCGACACGTGAAAAACTGTGATTTGTCTTTTTTCTAAACTTTATGTTACTAAAAGAGAGCACGCTCCAGCTATTGTTATAATCTGATGAAAACAGAAAGAGCATGGTTTCCTATAATACTTACAGACTGTTGTAATAATCTGATGACAACAGGAAAAGCTTGGTTTCTTAAAGTACTTACAGAGACCATGCTACAGCTGATGGTATCATCTGATGACAACAGGTGGAGCATGGTATCCTATAGTTCTTTAAGAGACCATGCTCCAGCTGTTATTATATTGTAATGACAACAGGAGAAACATGATTTCTTATAGTACTATCGGATCCCATGCCACAGCTGTTATTATAATCTGATGACAACAGGAGAAGCATGGTTTTCTGTAGTGCTAACAGAGACCATGCTCCACTTATTGTTATAATCTGATGACAACAGAAGGAGCATGGATACCTACAGTACTTGCAGAGATACTTGCAGCTGTTGTAATAACCTGATGACAACAGGAGAAATGGGGATAATTCTAGATTTATTAGAGACCATGCTCAAGCTATTGTTATAATCTGATGACATCGGGGGAGAATGGTTTCCTACAGTACTAACTGAGACCATGCTGCAGCTGTTGTTATAGTCTGATGGCAACAGGGGGAGCATGGTTTCCTATTGTACTTACACAGACCACGCTTCAGCTGTTGTTATAATCTGATGACAACAGGACGAGCATGGTTTCCTATAACACGTACACAGACCATGCAGCATGTGTTGTTATAATCTGATGATAACCAGAGAAGCATTGTTTCTTAAAGAACTTACAGAGACCATGCTACAGCTGATGGTATCATCTGATGACAAGAGGAGGAGCATGCTTTCCCTATAGTTCTAACAGAGACCACGCTCCAGCTGTTGTTATATTGTTATGACATGATTTCTTATATTACTATCCAGACAATGCTCCAGCTGTTATTATTATCTGATGACAATAGGAGAAGCATGGTTTTCCATAGAACCAACAGAGACCATGCTCCATTTGTTGTTACCATATAACAACAGGTGGAGCATGGTTTCCTATATTCTTAACAGAGACAATGCTCCAGCTGTTGTTAACTTCTCATGGCAACAGGATGAGCATGATTTGCTATATTTTGTAACAGATCATACTCCAGCTTTGGGTATACTCTCATGACAACCAACAGGTGGGACAGGATTTCCAGGTGGGACAGGAGCATAGTCTCCTATATACTTAACAGAGACCATGCTCCAGCTATTGTTATTCTGTCATGACAACAGGGGGAGCATGATTTCCTATATACTTATCAGAGACCATGCTCTAGCTGTTGTTATACTCTCATGACAACAGATGGAGCAGATTTTCCTTTATACTTACACAGACCATGCTCCAGCTGTTGTTATATTCTCATGACGAGGGGTGGAGCAGACTTTCCTATATACTGAACAGAGACCATGCTCCAGCTGTTGTTATACTCTGATGACAATAGATGTAGCAGGATTTCCTATATACTTAACAGAGACCATGCTCCAGGTGTTGTTATACTCTCATGACAACTAGTGGAGCAGGATTTCCTATATACGAAACAGAGACCATGCTCCAGCTGTTGTTATAGTCTCATGATAGCAGATGGAGCACGATTTGCTATATTTTGTAACAGATCATGCTCCAGCTCTTGGTATACTCTCATGACAACAGGTGGGACAGGATTTCCAGGTAGGATAGGAGCAAAGTCACTTATATACTTAACAAAGACCATGCTCCTGCTGTTGGCATACTCACATGACAACAGGTGGAGCATGACTTCGTATATACTTAACAGCGACCATGCTCCAGCTGTTGGTATACACACATGATAACAGGTGGAGCAGGATTTCCTATATACTTATCAAATACCATGCTCTAGCTGTTGTTATACTCTCATGACAACAGATGGAGCAGATTTTCCTTTATACTTACACAGACCATGCTCCAGCTGTTGTTATACTCTCATGACGAGAGGTGGAGCAGAATTTCCTATATACCTAATAGAGACTAAGCTCCAGCTGCTGTTATACTCTCATGACAACAGGTGGAGCAGCATTTCCTGAATACTTAACAGAGACCATGCTCCAGCTGTTGTTATACTCTCATGATAACAGGTGGAGCACGATTTGCTATATTTTGTAACAGAGACCATGCTCCAGGTGTTGGTATACTCTCATGACAACAGGTGGGACAGGATTTCAATATACTTAGACCATGCTTCAACTGTTGTTATATTCTCATGTCAACAGGAGGAGCATGATTTCCTATATACTTAACAGAGACCATGCTCCAGCTGTTGTTATATTCTCATGGGAACAGGTGGCGCATGATTTCCTGTATACTGAACAGAGACCATTCCCAGCTGTTGTTATACTCTCATGACAACAGGTGTAGCAGGATTTCCTATAAACTTAACAGAGACCATGCTCAAGCTGTTGTGATACTCTCATGACGACAGGTGGAGCAGGATTTCCTATATACTTAACAGAGACCATGCTCAAGCTGTTGTTATACTCTCGTAACAACAGGAGGAGCATGATTTCGTATATACTAAACAAAGAACTTGCTCCAGCTGTTGTTATACTCTCTTGACAACATGTAGAGTAGGATTTCCTATATACTTAACAGAGACTTTGCTCCAGCTGTTGTTACACTCTCATGACAACAGGTGGAGCAGGATTTCCTATATACTAACAAGAGACCATGCTCCAACTGTTGTAATATTTTCATGAGAACAGGTGGAGCATGAGTTCCTATATACTTAACAGAGACCATGCTCCAGCTGTTGTTATACACTCATGACAACAGGAGGAGCATGATTTTCTATATACTTTACAAAGACCATGCTCCGACTGTCGTTATACTTTCGTGACAACAGGTGGAGCAAGATTTCCTATATACTAAACAGAGACCATGCTCCAGGTGTTATGATACTCCCATCACAACAGGCGGAGCATGCATACCTATATACTTAACAGAAACCATGTTCCAGCTATTGTTATACTCTCGTGACAACAGGTGGCGCATGACTTCCTATTCACTTAACAGATACCATGCTCCAGCTGTTGTTATACTCTCATGACAACAGACGGATCATGATTTCCTATATACATGTACATAAAAGAGACCATGCGCCAACTGTTGTTATACTCTCATGACAACAGGTTTAGCAGGATTTTCAATATATTTAACAGAGACCATGCTCCAGATGTTGTTATACTCCCATAACAACAGATGGAGTATGATTACCTATATACTTAACAGAGACCATGCTCCAGATGTTATTATATGCTCCAGCTGTTGTTATACTCTCAAGACAACAGACGGATCATGATTTCCTATATACATGTACATAAGAGAGACCATGCGCCAACTGTTGTTATATTCTCATCACAACAGGTGAAGCAGTTTTTTTTTCTATATTTTAACAGAGACCATGCTCCAGATGTTGTTATACTCCCATAACAACAGGTGGAGCATGATTACCTATATACTTAACAGAGACCATGCTCCAGATGTTGTTATTCTCTCATGACAACAGGTGGAGAAGGATTTCCTATTCACTTAACAGAGACCATACTCCAGCTGTTGTTATACTCTCATGACAACATGTGGAGCATAATTTCCTATAAACATAAGAGAGGCCATGCTCCAGCTGTTGCTATACTCTCATGACAACAGGGTGAGCATTATTAACTATATACATAAAAGAGACCATGCTGCAGCTGTTGTTATACTCTCATGACAACAGGTGGAGCATGATTTCCTATATACTATACAGAGACAATGTTCAAGCTGCTGTTATACTCTCATGACAACAGGAGGAGCAGGATTTCGTATATACTAAACAGAGAACATGCTCCAGCTGTTGTTATACTCTCATGACAATAGGTGGAGCATGATTTCCTATATACTTAACAGAGATCATGCTCAAGCTATTGTTATACTCTCATGACAACAGGTGGAGCAGGATGTCCTATATACTTTACAGAGACCATGCTCCAGTTGTTGTTATATTCTCATGACAACAGGTGGAGCATGGTTTCCTATATAGTTAACAGAGACCATGCTCCAGCTGTTGTTATACGATCTTGACAACAGGAGGAGCAGGATTTCCTATATACTTAACAAAGACCATGCTCCAGCTGTTGTTATACTCTCATGACAACAGGTGGAGCATAATTTCCTATATACTTAACAGAGGCCATGCTCCAGCTGTTGGTATACTCTATTGACAACAGATGAAGCATGAATTCCTATGTACATAAGAGAGACCATGCTTCAACTGGTGTTATACTCTCATGACAACAGGTGAGGCAGGATTTTCTAAATACTTAACAGAGACCATGCTCCAGATGTTGTTATACTCCCATAACAACAGGTGGAGCATGATTACCTATATACTTAACTGAGACCATGCTCCAACTGTTGTTATACTCTCATGACAAGTGGCACATGACATCCAATTTACTTAACAGAGATCATGCTCCAGATGTTGTTTGCTCTCATGACAACAGGTGGAGCATAATTTCCTATATACATAAGAGAGACCATGCTCCAGCTGTTGCTATACTCTCATGACAAAAGGTGGAGCATGATTACCTATATACTTAACAGAGACCATGCTCCAGATGCTGTTATACTCTCATGACAACAGGTGGCTCATGATTTCCTATTCACTTAACAGAGACCATGCTCCAGATGTTGTTATACCCTCATGACAACAGGGGGAGCAGGATTTTCTACATACTTAACAAAGACCATGTTCCAGTTGTTGTTATACTCTCATGACAACAGGTGGCGCATGATTTCCTATTCACTTAACAGAGACCATGCTCCAGATGTTGTTATACTCTCATGACAACAGGTGGCGCATGATTTCCTATTCACTTAACAGAGACCATGCTCCGGCTGTTGTTATACTCTCATGACAACAGGTGGAGCATGATTTCCTATATACATAAGAGAGACCATGCTCCAGCTGTTGCTTTACTCTCATGACAACACGTGGAGCAGGATTTTCTATATACTTAACAAAGACAATGCTCCAGCTGCTGTTATACTCTCATGACAACAGGTGGCGCATGATTTTCTATTCACATAACAGGGACCATGCTCCAGCTGTTGCTATACTCTCATGACAACAGGTGGAGCATGATTTCCTATATTCATAACAAAAACCATGCTCCAGCTGTTGTATTACTCGCATGACAACAGGTGGAGCATGATTTCCTATATGCTTAACAGAGACCATGCTCCAGTTGTTGTTATACTCTCATGACAAGAGGTGGAGCACGATTTCCTATTTACTTAACAGAGACCATGCTCCAGCTGTTGTTATGGTTTCCTATATGATAAATAGAGAGCGTGCTGCAGCTGTGCTGTAGTTAACACTAACAGAGACCAAGCTCTAGCTGTTGATAGGCTAAAGGAGATCGTGCTCCAGATGTTATCATGAAATTATAGCATTAGCTGCATCTAGGTCCCTATTTTTTCATATAGCAAATCATGCTACCTACCAGTTTCATTATATTTGGTTTTCACCCCCCCCCCCTCCAGATAGGTGACAAAAAGTTTATGATCCATCCACCCCCCCCCCTTCCTCTCCCGCCCCAAACCCCCACACACCTAATGTAAGACAGACCTCAAGACCCTTTATAATAGACAGACCTCAATCAAACTTATGGGCACAAAATACAAAGAAATTTCTCTCATTGTTACAGGTTAATTATATATACCGATTAATGGTTCGTTATTTTTTCTGCAAATGTCCACCAAGAAACTGATGCTGAATGCTCTATAAAGCTGATAATAACATAATGTTGTTGGGCCCAGTCCCCAGATTCCAGAGCAGTGTTTTTACTGATGACAAGGAACCGTCACAAACGCAGGCGTTAAACTTACTTGAGAACATATCCTCTGATCGACATGTTTTAAGACCATTGATTGTATATATTCCTACTAATACATCAATGTTTTTTTTGTTGGGGGTGGGGGGGAGGGGGTGTGGGAAGGGGGGGAATAGAGCGACCCTAGTATTTTCTTCTTTGTAAGCGTTTTTAAATCTTAAATTTGAAAGAATAGAATTAATTTGAAAGTGTAGGTGTAATAGGGAGTCTTGAACATTTTTTTAAATTAAGACAAAATTTGTCTTTATTTAAAAAAGAAAGTATGCAGGGGCCCCCCCCCCTATCCCTCCACACACTCCACACCCTCCCCTCCCAGTAGATCACCAATAAAATCCCCCCCCACAAACACACATACATACCCTCCTGAATGTACCCGGCCCCCAACCTGATAATAAATGACTCGTCCCTAATACTTGCATTCAGTAAAAGGGCCAATGAAACATATTAAACAATGTCAATTGTTTGTTTATTAGATCTACAGGTAAATATATCAAACTGGCCATCATTTTTGTTGATCGAACTTCGAAAAAAGATGAACATGTTTCGTATTCAAATTCTTCAACGATAATTTATGCGTGATCCACACACAGTCATTTCCTAAATTGTCTATTTTTAAACTCAATGAATGCAGCGACTTAAAAATAGATCGGTCGATATGTGCTATATTTAAACGAGCTATTAATAGTAGATAGTTGAGCATGCGCATTGCCAGATCATGCGCGGCCTGTTGTCGTTTTCCCTCTCCCGGTGCAACGTTACGCGAAACTATATTTTTCTCTTCAACACGACAGGTCTTTCTATCTATTTTCCTCGGGCAGTGGTCCAAATCGAGTGCATTGTTGACCCGTGTAGACTGAGATCAAGCTGCTCATTACACTGGCTTATTCAATGATTCAAAAGATTTTAGGTAAAACAATAAAATGCTACCCGACAGTAGCATACAAGCTGGGGGATATTTAGAGTATCTTAGAAAAACAAAAACAAACAAACGCTGACTGAACATTTTATAATCCTTTCTGCATTAAGAGGGAACCAATCCTCTGG
Organism: Ctena decussata; assembly: GCA_963989385.1. NCBI lineage: Eukaryota > Metazoa > Mollusca > Bivalvia > Lucinida > Lucinidae > Ctena > Ctena decussata. The sequence continues at coordinate 22,129,511 of OZ022508.1, forward strand.
AATAACTTATGCATTCGTTCATGTGACATTATGTAGTTTTCCCTTTCAATCTCACACTTTTGCTCGCCAAAGCTCGAAAATATGTAGATTACCAAATCTGTTGAGTGGTCACGCTTATATTACATGCATCTTGCATCCAAGACTATTTTACATGTATCAATGAATCTAAGGCACATACAGATAGTTTAAGAGATTCATACTGACCTTTTCACCTTTTATTTATTTATTTCCATTCTCTATCATGCTTGCTCAAGCTCGGAAATAAGGGACGTGTCATTTATTATCAGGTGGTGGTGGTGGTGGTGGTGGTGGTGGTGTGTGTGTGTGTGTGTGTGTGTGGGGGGTACATTTCATACGGTGCACCAAAATTTTCCGACCCCCCCCCCTAGTCTCCCCAGAATTATTTTTCCGACCCCCCCCCCCCCCCCCGCAGATTGGTGACATTTTTTTTTTTTTTTTTTATGAACCCCCATCCCCCAAGCCCCCAGAAGCTGAGACATTTTTAAAAATGAATTCTGACCCCCCCCCCCTCCCAACATGCCTAATAAAATATATGACCCCACCCCTCCCTGCTCCGAGGCTTTTTTATTTCCGACCCCCCCCCCCGCCCAGTACACCACAAAAAAAATTCCGACCCCCCCCCCCACCCCCACCCCCGATAATAAATGACTCGTCCCTAATGTAAAATTTAAATTAAAAAGCTGTTGAGTCAAATCATACAAATGAGCATGCATTCAAGAGCATTTAGAGCAGTTATGCATATATAAAATTTACACGTACCAGAGATTGGGCAAGAAATTTACGTTGACTGTGTGTCATGTTAAAATCAGATCAGTGAAGTCTCGAAGTGGGTCCCGAAGTGGGTGGGGTAATTACCATACTAAAACTGCTTTTCCATATAACAGCTTATTTTTGTCATATTTTTCTGTATGCATGTTAAGAATATATTGAAATCTAGTCAAGAAAATAGACTTTTGAAATGATTTTATCATAAACATGAAAGAAACATATTATAGTTTACCAACACAGGCAGACATTCTTTCTACATGGGGTTGCTTAGAATATGCGTCGATTAGCCTAAAATCCAATGAGTTGTTTATGAAGTTCTCTTTGGTTATGAAAAGGCTATATAATTTTAGAGTAACATGGCTGTTTTCAGTTTTACATTAAAATTCTTTCATCGGACTAGACAGATAACTCAGATGCAGCCGTGAGTTCTCCATTAATTTACACATAGCCAAAAACAAAAGGGGGTAGGCCTAAAATTTTCAAGTTTTCTTTCTTATTTGCACACTAACCTATATTTTTCTATCAATTTTCCTGAAGATAATTGTCTGAACGATAAACTATCAGAGTTTAAGAAAAAGTTAGATAGAGGATATTTGACTTTTTCAGTGTAAGATCGATTTTTATTTCACCGAATGAACACCAAAAGCAGTATTTTCACGAGTGGCGAAGCCACGAGTGAAAATACCACTTTTGGTGTTCATGAGTGAAATAAAAATTCATCTTACATTGAAAAAGTCAAATTTTCTATTTCTTTTATGCTTGAAAATCGCAATAATTCCGTTTATTTAAGAGCGTCAGCCATCACGACAGAAACACAACTTTTTTCCTAGCCGTTTTGCGTCAAATTTGATGCTTCCAGTGTGTTTATTGGGTATGATATTGGTTGTAAACTAAGTTTGCAACTGAAAAATAGCTTCAAATGTCATTTTGATAAACGTATCTCAACAAAATTGCCAAGAAAGAATGCCTACAGGAGACATAGGCGGCCTGACGTCGCGTGCAGTAACAATGTTACGTTGGCGCTTTAAGTGACGTCATTAACGTCGTAATGACGTGCAAACATGCTTGACGTAATTTTTGTCGAGCCAGATAAGATTTAGCCAATTAATCAACAAAAAACTGGAGGCTATATCACAAAAATGCTATTTCTGAAACAGTGAAATCGAAAGTGATAATTTCACTGTTTGAAACAGTGAGATTATCAGTTTCGATTTCACCGAGAAATCTCTATAATTCATTGAAAAGTATAAAAGAAAATCTGCTTCTGTTATTTTTCATCACTTTGGCGCAGCATTTAAAAATATTAAAAATTTTACATTGTTATGGGGGTAGGGATAAATTTTGTCATTTTTTGCCAAGGCATTTACAGTTTTTAATATAAAATCTTCAATAACTTGTTCGATAATAAACTTTGTGTCAGGTATAGTCAAATTGTAAACGAAATATCTTTATTTAGTCAATATTTTGCTTTTTTTTCCACAATTAATTTTAAATTCAATTAGAAGAGAAGATATCATAATACCAATATATCTCAAGTGCTATTTAATAACAGAGTGTTTCAGGACATTATTTTTGGCTTAATTATCTTTAGACAAGAGCCTTGCAATATAATATTATAAACAGAAACATTGTGCTAATACCCTCTGTGGCTATTTTTTTAAAGTGGCCAGGGCTTATTTTTATGGCTTCAAAAATAGGCCAAAGTCAAGGGGGTGGGATAACACTTTCTTTAAATTTTTGGAAATTAACAAAAGACTGTGTACAAATTATGCTTGAAATCAATGTAACATTGTGTGGTCGTCAGAGGAAACGCATGTAATTATCTATTCAATCAACTGATTCCTCTTCTTAAAAGATTTAAACACATGGTTAAATATTTCTATATTATGCCCAAAAATTTCATGATGGCCGGGTACCCTCACAAGCTTCCATGGCATGTGCTGCAAAAAAAAATCCACACTAACGTATACTTTATTTTGCATTTTTGGACTACATATTGATGGAAGAATTGAAACAACACAAAAGTAAAAAAGGTTTGAATAACTGATTTTCACCAGCGGACATCCTTAAATGCATAAGGCGATGCCGGTGTTATCTTATGCAACACTCTTTTCGACCATTTCTTACTGTCTTAATATTGTGACGTCTTCCACGTTGATTTGCAAGTATCACTGCGGATGATGCTGTCGCGCAAAGCCTATTACGGTGACGGCGTCGACGTTAGTTAACGTCATGACCTCAGGTTTTTAATCTCGGTTAGGTGCTTTTCTGACGGCCTTTTGAGCTTCCTGTAAACAGTGCACGTCGTCTGAGATTGTAAATTGCCGTAATGAACCCATAAACTGTACCGCGACGTCATTTTTTGAAATTTCAGAATTTATCTAGCCCAAAACTCTGCGCCTGTTTGCGATATTTAGGCGCGGTAGGCTAAATAAAGCAACTGACCGAGTTCAAACTTTTGAAATTCAAATTGATATTGTTAGAGAAATGTTTCATCAGAAAACTGTATACATGAAGCTATTTATCCGTATGTAAACGGTACTAAGAACACGAGGAGCACGTGTTTGTTCCTGACCGATTCGGTTGAACGATTTCAGATTCGGTATATTGATATAATCAGGTATAAGAGAATATATATGTTGAAAAATTTTGGTGGCCGTAGCTGCATTCATTTTTGAGATATTCACAATTAATGGGTGGAAGTTTTAAGTAGACGTAAAATGTTTACATTAGAATAAAAAGAACAAACGGGATAAGAAACCCATTGTTTGAAGACTGCAGATAAGCGGACACAACAAACAATAACATTATAAACTATAATGGAACCAATCCCTTGGAACGGCCAATTATAAATGAGCCGCGACACGAGAAAACCAACAATTCGGTTCGCCCACATTCGCCCAGTCTGATAAGAGTCTTCATGAAGCGCTTAAAGGGTATATAGCTAAGGGTCTAAGATACCTTCATGCGGACAACGAAGATCCTGATCAGACTGGGCGGATGTCCAGGCTGATCTGAGTCTGCGCTGGTCGCACAACCACTTTGTTGGTTTTTTCGTGTCGCGGCTCAAATAACTAGGAGTTTAAATCGATTTTACCGATCTTCAACCTTCGCTTAAGCTTCCATCGTAATTCAAGTGACATTTGGTTTTCTAGCTCATCAGTGAATCATCACAGGAAATAAAACCATGACAAATATAAAGTTAAGGAATCATATGAGATAACATTGTTTACTCCATTTATGTCCGTTGGACTCTTTTGTCCTCATAAATTGGATGTGTCCATTTGAGCCGCGACACGACAAAACCAACAATGTGGCTCTGCGCCCAGCCCAGACTTTGCTCAGCCTGGACATCCGCCCAGTCTGATCAGACTCTTCGCTTAACCCTTAAATGGTTGCTACGGGTCTAAGCTACCTTTATGCGGACAGAGAAGACTCTGATCAGACTGGGCGGATGCCCAGGCTGATCTGAGTCTGCGCTGAACGCACAACCACTTTGTTGGTTTTCTCATGTCGCGGCTCATTTGTCAATTAAGGGTGTCTGATTTAGCTTATATTTCTATCATTTTTTTTATTTTATTTCATTCCTTTTCTTTCGAGAAATACCAGTTTGTTTTACGTAAAAAAGTGTAGACCCAGATCAGTTGCCGCGTTTTGCGGCGTCTGATCTAGGTCTAAATTGTTTGTTAATGCCCCTTTTATGGGACATCAGATCCTGTCCGGTCACTTAAATTCGTTTCTCCTTCCTCTGATTCAAGAAGGGCAGTTGTCAGTTACTGGCGAAAGTATATATGCACTTAGTACTGGTTAATCGCCGAGGAGGTCTAAGCCTGCCCAGGAATAGTGTGGTTAGGTTTACAGACCGTCCTGGGTCCCGACATGGCCATAGCTGTTTGCCGTGGACGTAAAACAACAAAACAACAACAAATGGGACATTAAGTGTAAAGGGGTTAAGAGGTTTAGCTGTCAAAGTTACACTACAACTGAAGACACCCAGTCTATACACTTACGTATATAATAAACTTCAAAACCTATGCGTAATACAAAATACGTAATACATTATCGCCTTAGTCATTACCGGGATCCCACCGATAAATCGATATCCCTGTCAAGTAATAAAAGGCAAAGAATAAAAGATTACTCAACAGTCGTTCGAATTCTGGTAAGATGAGCTTTTATTTTACTTTTTTGTATTTATATGGATATTTCGTATTTCGCCGGTTTAGCGCTGGTCTGCTAAGCTACCAGTCTGGGTTCGTCTCTCGGAGACAGATTCTTTTCAGCCATAAACAGGTTAAAATAAAAATAACCTTTCATGATCCACTTTACATCAGCTCAGTATGACCGAAAAATGTTGAAACTGCCAAAAAGTAAGCAAAAAGTTATCCGCCCATCTATTTTATTTCTTCCTTATACACTACTCAAAATATTTAAAGGAGCACCTAATGACTTTTACCATAGACAACAGTGCAACGTATCCCCACTTTGAGAGTCATTTACTTTCAATCGAAGAAGACTTAGAATTTCTATTCAATTTGCCAATTTTTAGCAAAAGGATCGAAGTTACTGACAGCACAAATTTTGATACAATATCTATCCTGCCCAAGTCCATGGGCTGATTTTTGTAAAAAATGGAATTTGGGGGAAAACTTGTAATTTTTCAAACAGATGAAAATCATGAAAATTGCAACCACAATTGAAAACGACCATTTTATTTATGTAACCGAATGTCTTACAAGGTGACCCGTTTGAGATCAACACTTTAACTCAAGTTTATGAGATTTTGTGGACTTCTAGAACAATGCCTCAAGTTCAGAAAATTCGAAAATTGCCAACTTTTGTTCCATGGAAATGTCTAGGGCATCAGTTTCATTGAATTTCTTGCTGTCTCAAACTTCGATCCTTCTTCAAAATGCTGCAAAAGTATGGGGAATTCTCGGCCACTGGCGGTCAAGTGTATGGACCGTTGAACTGGCTATATATTGTAGTAATGTCTATGGGAAAATATCAACTGCTCCTTTAAATATTTTGAGTAGTGTAATAGCTGAGGCCTTCGGTATTGACCATATGTTGTTATACATTTTCTCGCCCATTAGACAAAAATATCCCTTTCTAGAGCTGTCTGAGATTTTTCTACTCCGCCCTGCTGTCTGTCTAGGTTCTTAAAGCTGTTTCAAAATGTTAATCACTGCTTTATACAAAGTAAAAAGATAGGCAATGATCAGGAATTAATATAATCAAATCCCAAATTCCGCTCTTAGAACCAATACACAGTTCCGAGAATAGCCACTAAGCTCCGCCTGCTTAGTTACTGTTACTACGTCTCACAAGCTTACACAAAGATGGCGGAAAAACAAATGACAACTGCAAGTGCCTGCTAAATGTTTGCGATCTATGGCGAAGAATCAGCCTCCTCATGGCCTACACATGGCAGTTGGTGCATCATACATTTCCGATGCGTTCTGTTCTTGCAAAGCTGGGTAGATTTATTAAAAGTGGTGTTAGTTTGTTTTCTTTAAACAGGTGTACATCCCTTCATTAACTGAAAGGTAAAATCACGGACTTCTGTTGGTATTGACCGCGTGCGATTTGTTTGTGAGACTATGTCACGTGCTAAGTTGTCGTTGCATTGGCCAGGTATACGATATCATGTGATTTTGTGTGACATTCTGGGTGTGGCTCGGAACTGTGTATAGGAAAAGAAGCACATACACACAGAGATTGACACAAGTTCACGAAAGACACGCATAGTAAACCGAATGAGCAGCTCTTTCCCAAACAGATGGTCATTCAGCTACCCCAATAACAGCATCAACATCTATTTTACTTATTTTTTTTATTTTAATTACAAAACAAAACAAAACAGAAGGCAGAATGGGCAACAATACAACTGACCAAACCGCCAGAGACGACACAGCACAATATAGCATCAAAGAACCGCAACAGAAGTACCGCCTTGGAACGACAGCAAAAGATTTACTGGGCAAAAAATCACAACCCTATCTCGTTAACTTGTTACCTGTCATGTAAATAGCATGTGGAATAAGAAACTGACAGCCGGTGATGTACAGGAAATGTCACTGTACATTCGTGATAAGGTGTCAGTCAATTAGTCAATTAGAATACACACACAAGATAAAATTAACAGATTAGACCTATTTAAAGAAGATTAGTTGGCAGTCTAGCGATTGGCTTGAACAAAGTTTAAGCAATGAATGGCTTTTCTGTTTTGTTAAGTATAATGGTTGAGGAAAATAATAATTGTTGGGGCCAATACAAGGAAACCTTAGGCTCGTTTTCAGATTATTCGTCTTATGCTCGGCAAGCCTCGCATAAGACTAAATAACCTTAAATCTAGCATGAGATTTCCTTGTATCGGCGTCAACCCACCATAAATTATATTGTGTTATCTAATTTTCGGTAAACAGACCGCCATAGCAACCAGGGACAACAAAATTGATAACAGGTGATACAGTACATGCAGGGCAGCTTGAAAGTAGACCCAGTAAATTGTATTTTGACAGCAATTTCGTGCTCACTTCTATCATGCTCAGGAGCGGCTGTAGTGTAGTGGATAACACTCCAGACTACCAATTCAGGGGTCGCAAGATCGATCCCCCGCTTCTCCGGTCTTTCGGATGAGACTTTAAACCGAGATCCCGTCTCCATATGACCTCGTTGTTGGTGGGACGTTAAACCCAAGTTCACTCACTCACTCACTCACTCTATCATGCTCACAAACGATTTACACTTTATAGATCTACTTTCAAAAACATTGCTTGATCTATTTCAGCTGCACTATAGGTATACTTTTTCGATATGTTTTATTTACCGTTTGAGAAGCATTCACTTTAGGACAAGTCATTTTGTCTGTTTCACCTCTGTGTGTGTGTGTGTGTGTGTGTGTGTGTGTGTGTGTGTGCGTGCGTCTGTATGTGTGTGTTTTGTTTTCACTTGTTTCTGAGCGTCATAAGATTTGATTTATTCAACATTAACAGTCTTTTTTAAATACAATAGTTATTAACAAGTTATTTAACAATAGCCGTACACGCAGTCGTCAACACTAATTTGAATGGAGCCGAAAACTTATCGAACTGTAGAATTTGCTAGCTCAGTACTTTTGCATTGCAAAACACAGCTGGCCATGAAGACCTGATTCGCTCACCTGAGTAAAAGGATGAAAAGTCAACCTAGAGTCATTGTTTGAATGTGAATCCCAAATGCAGTGAACTAAGTTTGATCGTCATGGGCCATGTGGTCCTGGAGAAGATTTTTTTTATTATTTCTTTAACATATGTGAACGACGGCCTTTTGGTCGTGTGACCTCAACCCATTCAAACAAACTGTCATTTCCTGACTCATTGGGGCTAGAAAAAATTAACTTCAACCGACTCAAATACGTGTACATGGGAAAATGTCTTAAAGTGTGGAAATACGGGTGGCTTTGTCAAAAGTTAAAGCATGATTTTTGCCCCTCATACAAAAAAAACTTTCTACATCATGTTAGTTGACTGTAGATCTATATGCAAACTTTTATACCAAAGTCTTCAACAGTTTCCAAGGAATCTAATTTTATGTATAGCATTTCATAATATATATAAACTCTCCGGAAGCAACTGCAAATTTAACTTTGAATTAAAAAGATCAAGATCTTCCCATTGCCATCATGGTAAAAGTAAAGGTTTCCCATAGCCTATTAGCCGTAGGGGCAGTAGGGAGAGACCCACTGTATCTTGGGCACAGCTGATGAAAGGCGGAGCCCATCTCTCTCCTTTCGCTGCCTTATCCTTCCCTAATTCGAAAAAGATCCCCATTTACTGCTGGGTTGTCATATCAATTTAAAAGCATAGGCGTGTAGTCAGTCTAGTATAACTGACAGAAAAATAAAATACACTTGAAAATGTAAGTAAGTAAGTAAGTAACGACTTTATTTTTCGAGGGTTACAACATTTAGCACATACAATAATACATGTAATAGCTAATCTCCCATGAGGCCCTCATTATATACATATGAACATATATGTTCAATGTGAGTCATGCCCTTCCGTTTAGCTGCGTGGTCCCAGAGAATTGATCCGAGGTTCCTACGGGCAAAGGCGGGTCTGGATAAGGCCTGTGTCCTGACCCCTATCAAAGTGCGTGGGCTAGTAAGACATGTCAAATTGGCATACGTTCAATATTGTTTTGTTTCTTAAAATAAATACTTTTCACTAGTTGCTCTTGAATATAATGAAATATTTGAGGTATTTGATATGTACAACAACCTAGATCAATATTCACCATAAACAATCGTAATCCAGGGATCTCCATGCACTGTATTAATACAAGTCATAATAATGTTTTACCGCCCCTTCTTCACAAAGGTAGTTCAATGGAATAGCCAATTATGAGGATATTTGCTATGAATGGCTAAGAACTTTCGTGATATTTTTTTCTGGGGACGAATCTGATTCTTTTCCCAATCAGTGTCATGTTACAGAAGCAATAATCACATATTTGATTAACAAAGAGGCATGTGCTTTCATTGTTGTGCTCAGTGAACCATGACAAGTAGGTCAATGATATTTCTGACTACAAAGTTTTTTTTTGTTATTGATCTTACTATCAATACAGACTTGCATCAATGTGATAAGACATTTTGCTTGGGTATTAAAATTGAGAAAAGTGATCTTATCCAATATATAGCTCAGTGGATCAAGAAAATTAGGTCAGAATCTCATTTGAGCATAACTTTCTCTTTTGCTGCTATAAGCGTGACGTCAATTTAAGTTGTAGACCCCCCCCCCCCTCCACGGTATTTTGTGTCTAAACAGAATTCAAGATTTTCAAAGTCGCTGACAGAAATTCTGATAAATATATGCATGTAATTTCAAAGCCATATTTTGGTATATAAACCGCATGTTTGAACAATACATTGACATGACTGATACCTTTAGACACTGCTCCAAACATCTAGGCAACAGCCGCTAGTGAACAGCATTGATGTAAAAACAAAACAATATTGACTATATGAAATTTGACATGTGTGATTACCCCACCCACTTTAAAGTGTTAATTTCTTAGAAAATAGCCGCTTCTCCAACAAACGGCATATGCTGTGATAAAGTAGACTCATGATACCACTTATCAGCAAAAATTTAGCTACTTTGATAGGGGTCATGATACAGGACTTATCCAGAACCCGCCTTTCCCGGACTGAGGTTTTAAAAAATCAAGAAATGCGACGGCCGCTAAAATAAGACTTAGAGACTATTGATTCGTTTATAGCGAGCGCAGAAACATTATATCATGCTTCTAGTACTGACGGTTGGTCGATAGTACTGACGGTTGGTCGAATGCAACTTCTTTTTCTCAAAGCTGTATTTTTTTAAGGACCAGAAAACATAGATGACATTATTTGTGATGTATGAATTAATTTTTACGGCCGTCTCTCAGCCCTTCGTATATTTTTTTTTTTTAGAAAATAAGCCATTATATCTAATCACTGTCATATAAATTTTGGAGTGAACTGTCCTTAAAATAAGTATAGCTGAAATATTATAAATTGATTTTAATTGTATTTCAGTTGCAATGGAGACAGCTGCAACAATACCTAAATGTCATGTATCAAGGCTTATTAGCAGGGCAATGAAGATTAATGGAACCAGCCGTTACGGCTGCTTTCTAGCAAAAAACAAAACCCTTTTCGAGGAATATTTGTTCTCAATATTAGAAAACAATACGCTTGAACAGATTCAAGGTGGTAGCGTCGCGGAAGGCACCCATGTAAAAGGTAGTGACGCGGACCGAATGATGGTTATCCCAAACATTACAGTACACACCAGCAACAAGGTAGGATTTACAAAAGGTCACAGTTATTTATTAGACGAGGTCGGCAGCAGTCCTGGGTATGGAAGACTTCGACTGTTCAAACTAGAAGAAACAGGTCATAACATATTCGATGCAAATATTCAAGATTTGTTACAAGAGACAGCTGATGGGAAGTATCTGTCAAGTGAAAAATTTGTAAGTTGTTCCGTGTCCGCTATGAGTTCAACGAAAGAGGCAGAGTACTATCGCGAAGGACCGTGTGCGGCAGCAGAACAAATTGGGCATATGATAAACATGCCTGACATTAAAACGGTAGAAGACGTAGCACATGCGCTTGTATGCGATGAATGGCCAACTGGCGGTCAAAAATGGATAACTCGTAAGCGACGCCATGACTGGCCAACTAAAGATATAATAGAGAAGATAAGCAAAATGAAATGCCACGCCGTTCCAGTAGGGAACAAAAGGTCAAATAACTTCTCCCTAGAATGGCGAATCTCTTTTTTATTAGGTGAAAGGGTGTTAGTGTGGAACTTTAACGACATTCAAGTACAGTGTTATGTTCTGCTCAAACAACTTATCAAGAAACACATTGAACCAATAGCTCCTGATCAACTGAGTTCCTATCATATTAAAACGGTAATATTCTGGATGTCAGAAGAACAGGGCATGTCTGTGTGGTGTGAAGAGAATCTAGTTGGTTGTGTGAAAGAATGTTTAAACAAGCTTTCACACTGTGTCAAGAAACAAGAGCTTCAACACTATTTTTATAAAGAAAATAATTTACTTTACAACAAGTTAGAAAATGAATCTGACAAAGAACGCGTTCTAAAGAAAATCGATGAGCTGCAAGCACACATAGAACAATGTGTATCTGAGTGTCTCGAAGGGTGGGACATTAATCTAGAAATGTGCAAGAGTTGTCAAACATCACATAAAAACTTCAAATTGCTGGGTAACGATATGTCATGCCAACCGGAGAAGTATGAACAAATTAGAAAGGTACACGATATAATGAAACGATACAAGACAATGTTTAACATCTATGTCAATACTACTTTGGGTTACAACAGACCTAGTTTGGTCCTTCAACAGTTATTGTCTTTGGAAAGAAATCCTCCTGAAGACGTAGACAGAAAAATCATAGAAACGACAAAAGTATTTATTAACATACGACTTGGGATGAGTTACTGTGGGCATATTTCTGCGCCAGAGGAGGACGAACTGTTTCAAAGATGGATAGAAGATACATGTATGTCAATGAAGCATGCATACACTAAGCTTGAATACGGAAGGCAGTTGGATCGGTTGTCTGGGACACTTTATCTGGCTTCAATTTACCTTTGTCAAAACAAATTCTCTTCATCAAATGATCTGGTTTTGTCTGTCTTGGGACAAGATAAATCATTAGTTTATTCAAGTTGGTGTTCTTCGAAACGAATGATATATCTTACAAAAGAAGGAAAGACGCACTTAGACTCAACTGTTGACCTCATTGGAATAGAAGGAAAATCATTCCCTGCCTTTGATATGATCTTTAGCCTAGATAATGTTAACTGTGTTCCATACCCAGTAAAGTTTGAGTGTGTTTTAGCCCAGAATGATAGTGACAACATTATTATGATTCATCCTTGTGTTTATGCGTACTTTTTATTGTGTGTCGGGCAGTTCTGTGATGGACAGTATGAATCGTCTGCCAACGCACTGGAGCAGCTTAAACAACTGGTCTGCGAATTAGATGGAGTCCACAAATATCGAGCTCTAAATCTTCTAGGATATTGTTACACTCTCAAAGGAAATGTCAATGCGGCATTAAGATGCTATAGTGTCTCCTTGGGACAAACACAGAGATATCTCATGGTTAAAAACGCAGCAGTCTATCACATTTGCATAATCCTATTGAAGTGTCTTGAGCAGCAAAGAGAGATCAGAGTACTGTTTGACAGACAAAATAATGATTTTTGAAATATCGTGTTTTACATAAGAAAGGATAGTACTAACAATTTCGTAGGCATACATAAGCAATGCTATTGCGAAGAACTGTGTTCAGAATGGGGGGATCATACTTTCGGCAAGGACTCCGTCAGAAATAACAATCCGGAAACTTATATCGAAACTGAAATGACAGCGTATCCGTACGGGCGTCATGCGACAGAAAGCTTTCCCAAGGTATAAATGTGGTTCAATCAAAGTGCGTTAGAAACGGAAACATATGAACTGGAAAATAGTGCACAGCTCAACGAGCGTAAATATTTGCAAGACAAATAACAAGCTGAACAGATATAAACCAATTTTCGCCTAGTAATACGTCATTTTCCCTCGAAGGAATGGAACGAAACATCATATGATTCTCCATCCTGTTGCTAAATTTTGAACATTACTATGTTTAAATTCTGTTTTTCAAAATCTGTGGTCGGGCCATCGGGGTTCAGCTGCTTGACTTCTTTTCATTCCATCTCAGTATTAAACCTTAATTTATACATTAGTTGTTTTGATTCATTATGGGTTATAAGAACTTCACACGGACTGAAGAACTTGTATGTTTAAAAGCCACAACAGAATCAAGAGAGAGGGCTACGACGTGTAAATACGGTTAAAGCGCCCCGCCTCCCGCCGCACAAATCCTAGTAATTTATTACTGACCATTCCAAGGCGTTGCTTCCGGTGTGGTTTACTACTATAATTGTCATTGTTTTTTAGTTTCTGTTAGTCTTTGGCTCTTTGTACATTATTTAGAATAGCCTGGCGGTCATCTGCCGGTCTTGGCTTTTCGCTCGTCTTGATTTGTTTTGTGAGCCGCCGTCTTAGTTTTCCTTTCCCGTCTAATGTTTAGGATAGGATGTGTCGGGTCCTGATCACAGCCTAGCTTTTCCTTTAATTTGAACTCGTTAATACGGATACTGATCGTTACCTTTAGTTTGTTCACCTTTGTAAAACAGATGGAACCCCCTCATGGATGTTTGCAAGTTAGTAAATCGCTGTTAAAACAAGAGCTGTCGCCTGACAGCATAGCTCGCCTGAATTGGTGCTTGTCCATCACACAGCCGCTATGGTGGTGTGGACTGCTATGCATAAAACTTCAGGCAAGCATGTCCATAATAAAAACACATTTATAAACAAAAGCTATCTCAGAAATAAGTCTTAAAAATAAAATTAAAAAAAAAAAAATGAAATGAAATTTCAAAGTTCATGAGCTTGAGGTAAAAAAAACTGACGGGTAGGGGGGACTGGGGGGGGGGGGGGGAGGAGCTAGGATGTATGACAACCCTGAACCATTATCTAACATCAGTCCAAGTATTAGTATCAACTGAGTCCATCATCGTGGCACTGTGAAATGATGTATTCATAAATATATAACTTTAACCAAAATCTTTAAGACAAAAAGTCGATGACCTTGACTTCAAGGTCATCCAGTGGGGTAAGTATAAGGTGTTTTGTAAAAACTCAAAAAAGAGTCTAACATCAGTCCAAGTATAAACTAAATCTCTGCAAAGCATTATGAATCAGTATGCAATTACAAAACTTTAAAAAAGACAAAAATTTCCCAAGTCCCTGACCTTGACATCAAGATCACTGAGTGGGGTTGGGGTAGTACTCTGTAGATCTAACTACAGTGCAAATATAAAAAGAATGCATCTATGGGTTCAGGAGATATGTGTCTTTAAAAAACTTTAACCAAAACATCCAATCAATAAAAAGACAATATTCTAAGTCCATGACCTTGACATCAAGGTCACAGAGGGGGGTGGGGGTAGTACCTTCGAAAACTTTAGACCAATACCTAACTTGAGTGCGAGTATCAAAGGAATCCATCCATGGGTTAAGGAGATATTGGGCTTTATAAAACTTTAACCAAAACATCCAGTCCAAAAAAAATACAAATTTTCTAAGTCCATGACCTTGACATCAAGGTCACGGAGTGGGGTGGAGGTGGTACCCTGTTAAACCTTAGACCAATATCTAACTACAGTGCAAGTATCAAAAGAATCCATCCATGGGTTAAGGATATATAGGTCTTTAAAAAACTTTAACCAAAACATCCAATCAGAACGCCGACGCGGACGCTGACGCTGACGCGGACGCGGACGCCGACGCCGTGGTGACAACAATAGCTCTTCCTGAACTTTCGTTCAGGCGAGCTAAAAAGGGCAAAAAAGGCTGGGGCGTTTATTGAGCTAGGGTAAAGTTGGAACTAGATGAGCCGCGACACGACAAAACCAACAATGTGGTTGTGCACCCAGCGCAGACTCAGATCAGCCTTGGCATCCGCCCAGTCTGATCAGAGTTTTCGCTGTCCGCTAAGAGGTAGCTTAGACCCTTAGCTACCCTTTAGCTCTTAACGAAGAGTCTGATCAAACTGAGCGGCTGCCTAGGCTGATCTGAGTCTGCGCTGGGCGAACAACCACTTTGTTGGTTTTCTCGTGTCGCGGCTCAGATAAGTAGACAAGACAGTGACCACGAAACGACAGTCGATTTCCATCGACTACACAACACTACAAATGGGAAAGGAAAACAATGAAGACGGCTCACAAAACGAAGAAATACGAGCGATAAGGAGGTCAGATCTTTTCTAGTAGGTGGTCACGAACTTAATAAAAACCAAAGTCTAACAGAAAGCTGGCAAGGACAATAATGAAAAGCCACAACAACAGCATCGCCATTGAACGGAGAATTATAAATTACTAGTGCTGTGGTAGGGCTTAATCCGGTTCTACACACGCAAAGCCCTCGCTCTGGCTGTTGATGGTTTCTTAACAAGTTATTCTCTCCGTGTGATGGTCTTTTAATCCATCAGAACAGCAAATATGTAAATCAGGATTAAACACTGGAATGAATAAAATGAAGATAGTAAAAGCAAACACTAAGCCGTTGGAGCTAAGGCAGTCCAACAGTTCAGACCCGTTTATCCCGACCAAAGACAGATCACCATGCACCAACCGACTAAACAGAAAGTTTTTAGTTTGCTTGGGACTTTCATGTATAATTCGAATAGTGAGGATGAATGAGAGATTTTTGCTATTATTTGCTTTAATATACATAATAAGCACAGCATTCAAAGACGTATAACTCATGTACTCCAATTCTATATTATATGCATGTAGTAAAGAATTAGTATAGTAATTGTATCTTGAAAGATATTTTGCTTGGGTAGGTTTAAATGTAGGAACAACTTCATACTGGTGCCAGTGCAATGTTATAACGTTGCATGATGCTGATACATAATGCTGACATAAAATTAAGATGTATGGGTACACCTCTATGCTTCTCCACCATTTTCACAAGGGGAAACAACTTTTGTGATTTCCTGTTTGCTTTCCTGGACGACACACCCTTGCAAAATGAAGTCTTCTCGTAAATAAACTTGCTCGTAATGGAGGAAACTATTTCCCATAAGAAATGACCCTAGTGAGAACGAAAGATGACAGAACAAAAATATCGTATAAATCCTATTAAATGACCAAGAGCATTGCATTTTAAGAAAGGGCACGTTATTTAAAGCTTAAAAAGAAGTTAAGCAGCTACAGTCAAAATATTTCTGACAAACAGTACTAAGATAAATGACTATACTATCAGATGAAATCTATCTACTTTTTTTTTATTTTTGCCTCCCATCTTAATAGGGGTTAGCTCTTGAAGAACAGAATTTGCTCCTCTAGGAGCAAATTCTTTCCTTGAAGAGTAACCCCCAAAGGAAGAGGTACGTCCTCCAGAGAAGTAAACTGGAATTCAGCCTATTCACCTGTGTAAAACAGATGAATATCCCTGACAGGGGCCGGGCCGGGTAGCGCAATCGGTAGGGCACCTGACTCGTAAGTCAGAGGTCCTGGGTTCGAATCCCGGTCTGGCCACATACTTTCGTTTCTCCTTCCGCTGATTCAAGAAGGGCAGTTGTCAGTTACTGGCGAAAGTATGTGCACTTAGTACTGGTTAACCGCTTAGGAGGTCTAAGCCTGCCCAGGAATAGTGTGGTTAGGTTAACTGACCGTCCCGACATGACCTTAGTTGTTTACCGTGGACGTTAAGCATCAAATCAACCAACCAACCAACCCTGACAGGGGTTTGCAAGTCAATATATCGTTTTATTTAAGTTAACAGACAGAGGGCGTTTATTAGAGGAGGGCATTTATTAGGGTTAATACGGCATACCTGTCAACTTTTAGAAAATCTCATGGGGGAGAAAGCGTGGAAATGACCATTTCAGCAGACTTTTCAGCAAAAGTGTACACACTCCAAAAGTCATGACAATTTCCATGGGGGAGATATTTGGAAATTTTATACTATTTAAAGAAAAAATCTTAAAATTCAAACAAAAAATAGGGAGATGTCCTTAAATAGTGAGATTTGGCCATTTTTAGTGAGATTTGGCCATTTTTGGCAAAGTAGGGAGGGAGAGTGGGAGTGCTTCCCAAAAAAGGGAGACTCCCAATTTATGGGGGAGAGTTGACAGGTATGATATGGTGAAATAGTATCTTCCTCTGAAAATGTATCCATACATCTCTATCATTTTGCATGGTTAAGCTGACTGACGAGTGAAATTGTTTTGTCATTTAGTTCCTCCTTTAGATCTGCAATACATGTTTTTTTTCTCTCTGTTATATGTTTGCTAACTGTGATGCTCGCTTGTTTTTATACATGCATAGTCCTAATTATTTGTTGGCGGGTTAAATAGCCAGAATGGCTAATGTTGCTTACGTTGTATATTTGAAAGCCGAAACAAGTTTCTTTTGTTTTATGCCTTATGTCCAGATTTCTATTCATATATGAGCCGTGACATGAGAAAACCAACAATGTGGTTGTGCGCCCAGCGCAGACTCAGATCAGCCTGGGCATCCGCCCAGTCTGATTAGAGTCTTCGCTGTCCGCATGAAGATAGCTTAGTACCTTAACTACCTTTTAAGCACTTAGCGAAGAGGCTGATCAGCCTGGGCGGATGGCCAGGTTGATCTGAGTCTGAGATGGGCGCACAACCACATTGTTGGTTTTCTCGTGTCGTGGCTCATATACTCTTATCTTCCCATCTTCTAGTGTCAAAGGAGCTTCGTTGAATTTTACAAATTATGCTTAATCTGAGGTTACATAAGCATCATTTACCCCATTGATGTTAAACTTACTGAGTGTCTTGATAATTTGGAATATTTTTTTCTGTTGTACCCCTGGTCTTGACAATGAAGTGTGATGCCTGTGCAGCATAAATTATAAAATTATACAGCTTCATCATGACAGTTGAAGATGGGGTTAGAATCCCATGGGTGGCACATGCCCAGTCAATTTCTTCAATCCATCAGACCAGGAAATCAACAACACCCAGTGCTCACTGAGCTGAAAAAGTGGTATGAGGGTGGTGGTTGGTAAATGCAGTGTTGCTGAGCATCGGTATGATGCTGCCTTACCAAACCTGCCAAACCGTACATGTGCATGCAAAACACAACAAATATCGAGTTGATGTGCCTGTAATGATTTTATACCTGGGAACTATGGCCTCGCTTAACAAGCTTGGCTGGACAAACAACCAAATGAAGCTAACAGTTTCATTTGGTTGTTTGTCCAGTCATGCTTGTGTGTCCAGTCATGCTTGTATGTCCAGTCATGCTTGTGTGTCTAGACATGCTTGTATGTCCAGTCATGCTTGTGTGTCTAGACATGCTTGTATGTCCAGTCATGCTTGTCATGCCAGCTACTCTTTTATGAAAATCTTTAAGAACTGTGCATAAAGATGAGGCTATATGATTCCAGAGGAAATATTCTAAAAAGATTTTTAAAAAGCTAATTGGCAGGTGATACCAATTTAGATACACAACCTCTATCTTCCCAGAAGTTACAATATTAAGCACAATACAAAACCAACAAAGTGGCATATGCCCCACTCAAAGACTCAGATCAGCCTGGGCATCCACCCAGATTGATCAGAGAATTCCTTGTCTGCATGAAGCTAGCTTAGACCCTTGGCTACCATTTATGCGCACAGAGAAGACTGAACAGATTGAGTGGATGCCCAAGCTGATTGGAGTCTTCGCTGGGCACATGTGCCACTTTGTTGGTTTTGTCGTGCCGCTGCTCAATGATATTTGTTGCCACTGACATGACTCTTCTATTTAAAACTCATAACTCATAACTATTAGATACAAGTATCTAGCCATTTATTTCTCACCATTGACTGAATACATATCAAAACATTAGAACTGTAACATTACCAACATAATTTACTGAAAATGTTCCAGATTTGCATTCTCAAAGTTTGTACAAAGATGTAGAAATAACCAATCATGAATATTTTGCCTGGTATAGCTATACTTACATTTTACCAATACCCTAAAATGCAATATCACAGAAGAGTCTGTTCAAATATATACAATTCAAACTATTTTGATTTTACACCATAATATTTCTAAGTATTGGGACAGACAGGTCAGAGAAAACAGTGTAGACCCAGGGGCCGTCTTCATAAAATGACTTAAGTCGTTGCTATGCTGTTGCTAAGGCTAAATTTCTTTGATGGAGATTCCCTACAACTATGAAATTTGCTCTGGAGGAACAGTCTTACAAAGACTGTTCCTCCAGAGCAAATTTCATAGTTGTTGGGAATCTCCTTGATAGAAATTTAGCCTTAGCAACAGCATAGCAACGACTTAAGTGGTTTTATGAATACGGCCTAGCTGATCTGCTCCTATAGGAGCAGTCTACTCAGGATGTACATTGTTTGCCATTCCTTCTGCATATACTGGAATCATTATCACATTGTAAAACCAACTGTCCCATTTTCAGGGCAGTTGTGCTAATATATATATATGAGCCGCGACATGACAAAACCAACAATGTGGTTGTGCGCCCAGCGAAGACTCAGATTGTCCTGGGCATCCTCCCAGTTCGACCAGACTCTTCGTTAAGTGCTCAAAGGGTAGCTAAGGGTCTAAGCTACCTCCATGCGGACAGCGAAGACTCTGATCAGACTGGGCGGATGCCCAGGCTGATCTGAGTCTGCGCTGGGCGCACGACCACATTGTTGGTTTTGTCGTGTGGCGGCTCATATAAGGTGTCCAAATGTTTTAGATTTTTTATGGTGTTTGCTGTAAGTGATCAGTCCTTGCTTATATTTTCTACACAGTCCCCTGAAAAAATGAGCTGTGTATGCAAATAGGAGAGACTCCAAAGACATGCTGGCTGATCTGTGTTTTCCCTATTCATACACAACGAAAGTTAGATTTTAAGAAGACATTATCATGCACATCTAAAAATATCTATATAACACATCAGCCATTTGACACAGAAATCTGGGACATGTAAACAGTGATAACACAGATCAGCCTGAGAATCTACCCAACTTTAGGCAGAAAAGCTCCTCACTTTTTTTCAGCAAAACAATGGAAGTGATTCTGCATACTATGCATTTGAAACTGTAACATTCATTACCTGGTAGTATACTAAGTAGTGAACCCCATGACTGGGCCACTGCCAAAAATCAGGGGATAAATATACATTTTACAACAAGGACTGTATCTCTAAAAGCAAAAAAAAAATATACCAATATATAAAGCTGTTGACAAGCTACAACTATGAGATATAAAGGTATAAAATTTGCTTTTTCTCTCATTTCTGTCAGAAGAAACTGTCGAATCATCATAAAATCAGCTCATAGAGGTGATTCTAGCTGAATCCAAACAAGAGTTGTCAGACAAGGAAGTGTGCCTCATGGGTGCCTGATTCTCAAGGCAAAATCACTGAACCATGAAATATAGGTCACAGCTAAAATGTAGGTCACAGTAACCTATAAATAATATGAGGTCATTTGCAATGTCAGACTGATCCCTTATGCAAGGTATGATGTTAATCCATCAAACAGTTTTGGAAATACAAGGCAAAATCACTGGACCATGAATAAAGCCTCAAAAAGGTCAACGGCACAGGAGCCAGCATGCATGCTTTGCAGCTGCTGTAATTATAGGGATATGCTATGTGATCTAGCAGCAACTCTCTAGTTTCAAAGGTATCATCAAAACTACATGTATAAATTTTGCCTGAAAAATGGTGCCAAACAGCAAAGTCAGTCAACCGTGACATATAAGTCAAGGACATAATATGAAGTGATGCAGCTGCTGTAGATATATGAATGTATATATTTACAAAGTATGATGACTGTAGCTGCTATAGTTTGTAAGACACAGAGTTGAACAATGAGTTAAACATAATTGTTTACATTGGTTAACCTGATCACGGACGCTGAAGAGGAGGCTGACGTTGACTCTGATGTTAACGCATACTCGGACTACGAGGCAGGGGGTATAGCATAATTCGCAAAGCCACACAAATAAAAATGTGA
Source organism: Ctena decussata (assembly GCA_963989385.1). NCBI lineage: Eukaryota > Metazoa > Mollusca > Bivalvia > Lucinida > Lucinidae > Ctena > Ctena decussata. Next base: position 22,150,425 of record OZ022508.1, read on the forward strand.
TTTGCAGATATTAAAGAAAATCTAGGTGTATCAGATAATAAAATTATTACCGTCCTCCCTTCCCCACCCATCTCTCTCTCCCAACACACATGTACACCTTAAATACTTGACCTCCTTCAGCACTGTGTGATTCAACAAAGCAACATACATGAAGGGTGACATGCCTATAGGCTAATATATAAAGGGCTCTAGCATGTTTGTGTTTCATAATACTATTATATGCATAACAGTGAATTAACAATTGAAAACATTTGTTTGAAACAAAAAAAAATAATTTTTTTAAGGGATTCTGTGTTTCTATTTCATTATAAAAGTATCAAATCTATGCTTTGCTTCACCGATATGCCTTATGTCAGAGCTCTATTACAACAGCAAGAAAGGCTTTAGTGTAGGGTATTCAGGTTTGGCATTTTTGACACAAACTTAAAGGAATACGTAAAATAAGCCAAAAAGTGGTACCACTCTCTATAATGGTTTTATGACCCTGTATGTCATTACCTATGTGAGATGGGGTTATTTCCTTTGATGAATAGACTGATGCATAATAGGATATGAAACCCAATGAAAAGGAATAATGTCTTTAAATGCAGTTAGATAATATAAAATCCAACCCTCTCTGACATCATTTCATTTAGACTCATACAACCTACTAAAAACTCTACTGTGGAGATCATATGATACACATGGTATCATATCAAGTGACTTTGAGGCAAATAGATTGAAAGGGTTGTTTCCCTTGAACATGTATCCATTTACCTTCATCTCTCATGATGAAGGTAAATGGGTACATGTTCAAGGGCCGCAACTCTTTCACTTTCATTTTTGCTTTCCTTCTAAATGGATATCTTCTCTTAATTAAAGGAAAGAATTTGCTCCTCTTCTCTGGAAGCAAATTCTTTTCTTGTAGAGGAGACCCCACTTTGGAAGGTTTTCATCATCCAGGTAAACAAATATAGGGAGTCACAAAAATTGTCTCCCTTTGAAAAACATGGCAGTGTAACCATATAGAAGCCATGACACGACAAAACCAACAAAGCAGCATGAATGCCCAGTGAAGACTCAGATCAGCTAGAGCATCTGCCCAGTCTGACCAGAGTCTTGGCTTTGGCTTCAAGGCTAGCTGAGGGTCTGTCCTAGCTCCATGGGGTCAGCAAAGACAGAGCAGACTGGGCAGATGCCCAGTCTGATCTGAGTCTTCCCTGGGCACACATGCCACTTTGTTGGTTTTGTCGTGTTGTGGCTCATACATTGACCACAACATGCTGTGCACCATTTTAAAACTTAACACTAGGTCAGTGTCAACAAATGCCGCTCAAATTGTGGAGTTAGTTTAAACAATACTTTATTCAAATAAATAAATTTAAAGAGTAACTACACTTCAGAAACTGACTGAATCAGATCCCAAACCCTATCCCCAACATCAAAGGGAAAGATTGACAAAGACATCCCAACAAACAATAAATTACAAGTGATAAGCCGAGTCAGCAGCTCTTTCCCAAATAGATGGCAACTCAGCTATCTTTATTGAACTAAATAATTTAGACCAACAGACGGGTTACAACGGACTAAGCAAATTATATGAAAAACATTGAACAATTATTTTTACCTATTTTCTATTTTTATGATAGAAGGATTAAACTGAGAACACAATAAATTGAACAGCACCGAACATAAAACAAATGCAACCGCAACAAAAGTACCGCCTTGGGACTATGGCATTCATATTTTAAAATAAGCATTCAAATCAAGCGTAGTAAGAGATACTAGAAAAGGCCACACTAAGGGAGTCACATAAATTGTTTCTCTCTGATGAATATGGCAGTATAGCCATATACCTTGACTTCAATATACTTTGCACCATATTAAAACTTAACAAATCAGCAGGTCAAGGTCAACAAATGCAGCTCGTATTGTGGAATTCATATCCTTATATAAGCATTTGATTCAAAAGTAGGTAAGAGATACCAGTAAAGGCCATGGTCAGACAACGCAGCCATCACAAGGTACCTCAAGCACTTCCAGCTGAGATACCAGTTAAGGTCATGGTCAGACAGCACAGCCATCACAAGGTACCTCAAGCACTTCCAGCTGAGATACCAGTAAAGGCCATGGTCAGACAGCACAGCCATCACAAGGTACCTCAAGCACTTCCAGCTGAGATACCAGTAAAGGCCATGGTCAGACAACACAGCCATTACAAGGTACCTCAGACACTTCCAGCTGAAATACCAGTAAAGGCCATGGTCAGACAGCACAGCCATTACAAGGTACCTCAAGCACTTCTAGCTGTAAAATGAGTTAGCTAACTAGCACAGCAGAACTTATCAACAAGATCAAACAGAACAGAACAGAGCTTTATGTTGTATAAATATCTCAGGCCACTCACAGGCTAGCTATAATCATGAAATATTCAAATATTGGTATAAAAATTTCTATTAACTGCATGTGTTTAAAACATATGTATATATAATACACAAATTTATATGTGTATGCTGCATATAAAATCAGCAAAAAAGTTATTTAGAAAAGCAACAATATACAAAAAATCAGTCAAAATACTTAACAATAAAATATGTAGACTTCTCTAAGGCAGCTATCAAAACTCAAAAATGATTCATACGAAGCATTATACAATTAATCATACCAAGCAAAACTGCATGTGCAACAGGCAAAGTCTCACACTGGCCTGGTCATCAATGCAGAATGACAAAGTTCTGCATTTTTTCACAATAGAGCTTCAGTAGGAATCAAGAAAAAGTACTTTCCAAATGGGAAAACTGGGTTCGAGGTTATAAAACTTGAGAATAATCTCACACTCAAAATAAAGCACTCTGATTGACTGCTTCCGAGCACGTGCTCGGAAGCAGCCAATCAGTGTGCTTTATTTTGAGTTTGAGAATGTGCTAAAGTTTTATAACCTCTGGGCTCAATCAGATAGCACAGATGTATAAGCTAATCTGAGTCTTTGCTGTATGCATTTTGTATTACTTTTGCTACAAGACGGTGGATTATCCCCCCATGCAAAGTGACCCTAAATATGTAAATAAGTCTTTTGTTATTCTGCTATATGATGGGTTTTCCCCTTCCAAAACATTCCCAAGAGTCCAGGCCCGGAGGTTATAAAACTTGAGTACATTCTCAAACTCAAAATAAAGCACACTGATTGGCTGCTTCCGAGCACATGCTCGGAAGCAGCCAATCAGTGTGCTTTATTTTGAGTTTGAGATTATACTCAAGTTTTATAACCTCTGACCCAGATCTTATATGACTGATTAATTATTGGGTTATTTTGGAAGGGAAAAAACCCAATCTTATAACCAAGTAAATATGTTACACTAAACGGTTCGTTTTATAGAGTTGCCATTTACATTTAATATAAATAGAAACTCTTCAAGGGAAATAACTCTGACAAGTTTTATTTTGCCTTCTCAATGAGGCTCAACTCTTAAAGGACAGAAATTGCTCCCTTAAGAAAAAGTTCTTTTCTTTCAAAGTAGACACTTTTATGAGACGATTTTGTCAGCCAGGGAAGCCAACAGAAAGTCACAAAATTGTTTCCCTTTAAAACAATGATAGAAAACTATGTTAGTCTATCCATACACCTTAACGGTGTGAAATATATCTACAACAGTTGAAGATATGAGCCACAACAGGACAAACAAAGTGGCATGAGCGCCTAGCAAAGACTCAGGTCAGCTCGGGCAAGTGCCCAGTCTAATCAGAGTATCAACTGTCCGCATGGAGCTAGCTTAGATCCTTCTCTACACTTAAAGCACCTAGCAAGACTCTGATCAGTCTGGACTGATGTCCAGGACAATCTGAGTCTTTGCTGGGTGCACATGCCACTTTGTTGGTTTTGTCATGTTACAGCTAATATATATCTAGCATCACATAAAATGGAGCTAAAGCTATAAATATTTATCAAAATTTGCATTTAAATGCATTATAACATTTACTGTTTCAAATATAAATAAAAATATAATAAGTTATACATAAGATGGGTGGTCAAAACATACAAGGACTGTTGCCATACTGCTTCTAGTTGGATGTGCAGCATGAAATCCATTTGAAATTTATATCTGGCAACACCTGATTGTAAATTTACTAAGTTTCTAATATACTAACATGGATAATCAACTAAAATTAGTTTCCTGGCCCTGAGGTTTAAAAATGTTTTTTCTTACACAACTCAGCTGAGTGTGAAATTTTCTCTGCTGATAAATCTGAAAATGGCATTTTCATATTCATAAACACAGAAAATTTCATATTAAGCTAAACTGAGCAAGAAAATAACTGTGCTTATCAGTAATTTGCTCTTTATTAGCAAGTAAAACTTCATGCTCAGCTGAGTTGAGCATGGAAAAAGTTTTATAACCTCTTCTCGGGAGACAGAAACCTCAAAACAAAGGTAATGTGATGGTTTGTATTTAGAATATCTGCCCGTCTCCCAAAATGTTGTATTTATGTAATTTGATTTGATCACTGTAGAATAACCTCTGTACATGGAAAAGTCCACATATCATTTGACCACACATTATTGTCTTTTCTTGGCACAATAATATTCTCAAATACCGTATATATGGTAATTTTCGCGGTGTTCCATTTTTCGAGGTTTTTCGCGGTCACTTAGAAACCGCAAATAATTTCCTGTTTCTTACAAAGTGTCTTCTGTAGACACAGTGTTCATATATTTTGTTTGTGTTTGCTTCGGTAGTTGCTGGCACTTTTCACTTGAGCCATTTCTTTCATTAACCTGCAGCGGCCCTGCCCAGGTTAATGAAAAAAACTGACTCAAGTGAAAACGAAATAGTATTGCTTTTCGAGCATGTTGCTAACTGCGAAAATAAAAAATTGCAAAAATTAATATTAATGTTTTCGACCCTTAACTGCGAAAATTTGAACCCACGAAAATTACCGCATATTCGATACCAAAAACACCCTAAACAGGAACACTCTAATTACCAGTATCTAAGATAGAAGGGTACTTTTCAGGGGGTAGCAACTCTGCCATTTTCATTTTCACCTCCCACCTAAATGAGGGTCAGCTCTTAAAAGAAACCCAGAACAGACTGCTACAAGCCATATATGAAAAGTAGCAGTCTGAACCGGGTCTACACTGCTCAGAGATTTCTGTATTGAAGGAATCAGTGTAGACGGTCAAAGATACTAAAAAAATCTAAGTATTGGAAGAAGCAGTCATGAGCAAACAGTGCATACCATGAACATACTGCTCCTTTTGGAGCAGTATGATCAGTGTCTACACTGTTTGCCATTTCATCTGCATTGTTTCAACACATTACTGCATTGTAAAACCAAACTCTTCCATTTTAGGACAATTACGGTAACTATTTAGGTGTCACAGGTTTTAAAATTGTACGGCAGATTATCTAACTTAGAGTGACTACAGCTATCCCAGAAGTCTTGTACGTTCATCAACATAGATTGGCTCCTCATCAAGATGTCTCACATGGAGTGACGGAACTACTTCCAACTTTAATTTTCGGAATTCTTGCGCAAAAGACAGGAAATAGAATAAAAAAGTTATTGCTGTAACCCATTCTCCTATAGTACTTATAACATGAGCTGTAAACCCCTAAAATAGATAGAAAATATATAGTTTATATATGACATTTAAGGAATGAATGTTATTTTTTAAACGTTTACTGAAGTATAAACTACATCGGGTCACGAGCAAAGTAAGTGAATCCCAAAGGGGTTTACGTAAACTTTGCTCGTGACCCGATGTAGTTTATACTTCAGTAAACGTTTAAGAAATAACATTTATTCCTTATATCTATATTATTAAACGATGCTTTTGATCAATAAAAGGATAAACAAGAATAAGAAATACATATATAAGAATCGTTTAAAAAACATTATCGGCCGAATTTTGCAATAGTTTGGAACAGCTGCATTGTCACTGCCTACCAGTAAATTCCACCTCCTGCTGCAGATGTCACGTGCAAGTAGGCGTAGCGAGCTGTCACTCAATGTTTGCTAGTCATTCAAGTTCATTGCATGTTTTTGATTCCACGTGCTAGTTAGTGAGATGAGCTGTCACTCAAAACCACGTGGCACAATGTAGTTATTGACTTTTAAACAACATTGACTCTCCCATCACTTAATTAGGCTTACAGGGAGCTTTGCAGTGATAATGTAAATATTATAAGATACAAAACATTATGAAGTGTTATTGAACAGTAAATTTCATACTGACCAATATCAAGCAGAGGTCAATATGAATTCTTTATTGTTTAATAACACTTCATGTTCACCAAAACAAAGTCAACAATAATATTATTGCTTTATTATATAATGTGGATAGTTTCAGTTGAGGGGTGTGTCGTTTTAGTAAACTTGATGTTCACTAAATTCAGATTGATGTGGCTTCATATGCCCTGTAACGTTAAGATGCTACACCACCAACCATGTGACATTTAAGACATTAAGTCACGAACTTTGCAACATGAAGTAGTGTCTACCTCAACTGATCAACCTCTGAACCAATGAAATGGGTTTTATTTATAGATTATATAATGTTTTGTCAAACAAATGTGAAATAAAAGAAAAGAAGTTTAAAAACAATTTTGGTTACATGTAGTAACCAGAACTATTTTGATCGCTTAAGGTAAATGGGTACACTTTCAGGGGAAGCAACACTACTTTTTGTCTTCTTTTCTGCTAAACTAAGGGTCTGGCATGAATCCCACTGATGACAGAATTCCTTTCAACCATAAATAGAATTCCACGGCAAATGACCGTTCAGTATCACCTGTTCTTTGGCTCAATATGACTGAAATACTGTTGAAAGTGCTGTAATACTGTAAGTCATGCATCCATCTATCTATCCTGATATTACCTCCAAAGGCACCAAAACAAAAGACAACAAAATTTATTTTTTCAAAATTTACAAAAATATTTAATCCAAGCTGTATCAAACTGAGAGTTCAAATACTAGATGTCAAACAGTATAGACCCAGATGAGGTGGCTCATTATGAGCCACCTCATTTGGATTTATGCTGTTTGCAAATTCGATTTTTGTTTTTTGGCATTTAAAGGGTTGTATGATATTTATGCTCAACTTACCGGTTGATCGGGTTTCCAATGTAGCTTGTCTGTACCTGGTAATTTCTGTTCTCGTGAAATGACAGCGGAAATGGAAGCTGAATATATGTTAAGGAAATAACATGCTCATTCTAACATACTGAATTTCTTTCTATAAATTGCTCCATCTCTAATAATTCCCCTCCCCACCCCCACTTATATATTTTGTAACTAGAAAATGTGTTTGTAAAACACTATGCCCCCAACTATATGCCTGACCCTAACAAGGTAAGTTAAAAATATATAGGTTTGCTAATTTCTTATAGTCTATTCATCTATGAATTATCAAGGCTCCAGCAGCTATGGTTCTTGAGAAATAGAAAATCCCTACAATGTTTTATACAAATAAGTAATGGGGCAAAACTGACAATAATGAATACAATATAACGTAATCCTCATCAAAATGATTGACACATCAAATACTATCTGTATACCAAAAATCAGGTCTCTATGTCAAATGGTTCAAAAGTTGGAAAAATGCCAAAGTTAACAAAGGGGCATAATTCAGTCAAATATTTATGAAATCAGCCAAAAAGTTAATCAGGTGATCTACACCTTAGCCCCTAGCTGTATGCCAAGTATGAGCATTCTAACTCCAATGGTTCTCCCAGGATTTTGGGAACAAACTTTCATTTAATTTTTCGAAAAGGGGCATAACTCTGTAAGTACAAGGCCAACAGAAAAGAAAAAAAATACCGGTCTGCTAATTATTTATGGTCTATTCACCTATGAATTATCAAGGTTCCAGCAGCTATGGTTCTTGAGAAATAGACCATCCCTACAATGTTTTGCACAAATAAGAAAAGGGCCATAACTCTGTCAATAATGAATATAACATAAAGTAACCATCATCAAAATGATCGACACATCAAATACTATCTGAATACCAAAAATCAAGTCTCTAGGTCAAACAGTTCAAAAGTTGGAAAAGTGCCAAATTAACAAAGGGGCATAATTCAGTCAAATATTTACGAAATCAGCCGAAAAGTTAATCAGGTGATCAACACCATAGCCCCTAGCTGTATGCCAAATATGAGCATCTTAGCTCCAATGGTTCTCCCAGGATTTTGGGAACAAACTTTCATCTAATTTTTCAAAAAGGGGCATAACTCTGTAAGTGCAAGGCCGACTGACAAGAAAAAAATATGGGTCTGCTTATTTTTCATGCTCTATCCAACATTTAAATATCAAGGCCCCAGCAAATACTGTTCTTGTGCAACAGACCACCCATTATTATGCTTTATACAGATGAGAAAAGGGAAATAACTCTGTTAATAGTGGATGCATCATAATGCAACCAACATCAGAATGATCAGCACATCAAATACTAGTAGTATACCAAATGTAAGGGTTCTAGGTCAAACGGTTCAAAAGATGAAAAAATGCCAAATTCAACAAAGGGGCATAATTCAGTCATTTTTTGACGGAATTTGCCCAAAAGTTAATCAGGTGATCTACACCTTAGCCCTTAGCAATATACCAAATATATATCCTAGCTCAAACAGTATTCCCAGGATTTTGGGAACAAACTTTCATGTAATTTTTCAAAAAAGGGGCATAATTCTGTAAGTACACGGCAGACGGAAAAGAAAAAAATATGAGTCTGCTTATTTTTCATGCTCTATCCACCTTTTAAATATCAAGGCCCCAGCAAATACTGTTCTTGAGAAACAGACCACCCATTATTATGCTTATACGGATGAGAAAAGGGAAATAACTCTGTTAAAAGTGGATGCATTATAACGCAACCAACACCAGAATGATCAGCACATCAAATACTAGTAGTATACCAAAAATTAGGGTTCTAGGTCAAACGGTTCAAAAGTTGGAAAAATGCCAAATTCAACAAAGGGGCATAATTCAGTCTTTTTTTGATGGAATTCGCCCAAAACTTAATCAGGTGATCTACACCTTAGCTCCTAGCAGTTTGCCAAATATGAGCATCCTAGCTCAAACGGTTTTCCCAGGATTTTGGGAACAAACTTTCGTTTATTTTTTTTTGAAAAAAGGGGCACAACTCTGCAAGTACAAGGCTGATTGACAAGAAAAAAAATACGCGTCCTCCAGTTTTTGATAGTCTACCCACCTATGAAATATCAAAGCCCCAGCAGTTACGGTTCTTGAGAAAACGAGGCGTTGCGTACGGATGGACGGACGGACGGATGGACGGTCAGGCCCAAACCAATATGCCCCCTCAACTTCTTCGAAGTTGAGGGAATAAAAACACTGGCCAAATAATATCAAGATTGGATCTAGACCACTAAAATTTGTTATTTATTGCCCAGGTTTCTTAAAACAGTGCTATTTATATATTCTGTGAATTGCATCCCATCTGGTGCATTTATTGAAGAAATACAGAACAGTTTAAATTCTGAAATTAACCATGTTGTTGAAGTGAAAGCACACAGTTTCAAGTTGCAACACTAATATTTTCAATTTAGCCTCCCTTTCCAGCAGGGATCCACTTTTAAAGGAAAGAATTTGCTCCTCTTATTGCCAATTCCTTCCTTTAAGAACAGACTCAAGTTTGGAAGGGCAGTGGCCACCAGGGAAGTGAATAGGAAGTAACTGCAGTTGTCTCCATTTGTTAAAATGGCCAAAAAAAAGAACAAAAAAAACCCAAGGAAATGTACCGATACACCTTCTGCACATTTCTTTTTTTTCCCAAGTACATGTGTATTCACAAAATTTTGCTTATAAACTATTCATTTGTATGATACATTGTAGCTTGCAATAAGCCCTGTAATAGCTGCCAAGATATGAGCCCGTCCAGATAGAAATCGACCTTATGACATAAAAAATCGATTTTTAGGTTTTCTGTTATCTGAATGCGTATGCCATTATAGAACAAAAAGGTAAAAACCGTATGAATTTATCTAGATTATTAAGGATGTTATGGCAGTTTTAAACATACTGGTATCTAATGAAATTTGCCAGAATCAATAACGTTACTTGACGTCATGTTACACTGTTATGGATAACGCCATTATCAATGTTTTCACTTGAAATGCATATCATTATTATTAACGTTAACACAGCAAACACAGGTAATCAGTATGAGTAAATTTTCCCGTAACAAAGCTCTAGACTTTGGTCCCACCCTGGGACATGCCTCTTGGGAAAGGTAGAAAAGATGGAAAGGCTTTGAACCAGGTAAATGTCATACCAAGTATGATCCCTTTACCTCGAACGGTTATTAAAAAATATATTTTCCGAAGCAGCTATAACAAGAAATAAACTTATTTCGGACTGACCGACATGCTTAAGTACTGCCGTTCGCACGTATACTGACGATCCGGAAACTTTATACCTCCGGTGCTCCTTTGGCTTCGAGTGCATAAAGCAAAAAATAAACAAAACATACCTTTAGATATTTTGAAATACTTCAACTGTTTCTAAAGATGAGTAAGCAATTAATTTTTAAGTTTGTCATTTCTTTTTAATAAAGCAAAGAATTTGTTTCTGTGCAAGAGTCCTTCAGCAGCATTTTACCTTTAAGAGTAGAGCCCATTTATGCAGAGCTATGTCCCAGGAAGCATAAAAGAAAGTCACAAAAGTTGTTTCCCTTTGTGAAAAAGGTGGGAAAACATACGAATGTGGCATATGCCACGTCACAAGAAATATCACTTCTGCTTTGGAGCATCTGTTCACCATAAAATTAACCAGGCCCAAAGGTCTAGTGAACTCAAAGACACTGATGCAAAGGCTGAGTTTATTAATTTTGCATACAAATAATTGCGTGTATGTTCTATTAAAGTCTCCATATTCCTATCAGTTGAAAAATTGCCTAAACAAAATGAGTTTTGAAAAGCAGTTCAACATTCATGACTGGTGAAAAAATGTGGGTTGATGAGCATATATACTGTGCCAGATAACTGGGAAAAAGTAGAGAGAATAATTATGAAAACTGTCTAACTGCTCAGCAAAACACAATTTCTTGTTCTAGTTTCCCACCCAGCAATGCAATATAAACAACGGTAAGACAATAAATGGGGTTCCAGGCTTGTACGTTGTATTTTTACCATTTTGTTCAAGCTAAAAACGCACTCGAAAGGAGGTAACTTTAGTTGCCAACTTAAAAGCTGAAGACAGGGCAAGGTGGAAAGGGATTGTTTCGAAGTCATCTGTGGTGCCCCAATGACCTAGTAAGGTTATGGGATAGAATAGAATAGAATTACTTAAAAGACTCATAATTTTTCCAACCTTTTTTTAAAACGGATTTCTTGATCATATAGGCGTCTCTTTAGAAAAGGGATGTAATCTGATATTTTCTGTGTCTGTAACAAAAGTGAAATCGTCACTATGGTATCAGGTACGGACTTTTGAGCTACCAAACCGCGAAAAAGCAAACAAATCACAATTTTAAACGAAAGTGAAACATTGGTTTTTTGGTTTTTTTTTTTATTTGTTAATTCATTTGACAAATATAATCCACCAACCACCAGCAAAATAAACAGGGAAAAAAGAAATAAAAAGTTAAAACTATATAAGCTTAAGGAAAAAACAACAACACAAAACAACCAGACGGACTTTTGACTTAAACTCGCAATTTTCATCTCATTGGGCAAGAAATTGTAAGTAGATCAAAATGGTTTAGGATCTCCGAAAACTGTGTTAAAATTGGAAAGCGTTTGTCTTCCACCATTTAGAGACATTAAGGTTCAGATGACACTTCTTTATGCCGCCCTTTGCCGTTTGTCATCCGGCATTCGTCAGCGCTGACAGGCAGGAGAGGATTGACTGATTGTTTTGGGTTTAACGGCCCTTTGAGTCAGTATTTCAGTCTATATCGGGCAGTCTCCCAGAGAGAGGGAGACAGAAGAGAAATGATAGATCAGAGAAAAGATGTCCAAACAACGCTCACCAGCACCTACTGCAGGCACAGTAGGCCCTTGCCCTGCAATGTTCAACCCCGGCACTGGAGGAGAGGAAAAATCGTATTGCGAATTTACCTTCGATCTGGCAGTCTGTGGTATAGAAAACAAGCAATGCATGAAAACTTGAAATTGCTTTTACCCAATATTTTATCTACATTTTGTTTGCTGTCTTGCGGTTTAAATTGAAAAAATTGTAAACAATGTCAGTGAATGCATGAAAATGCTGACGCTGTTTGTATACATGTACATACACAAAGCTATATGCTTGTTTTTTTTCGGTTCGGGATTTTACTTTTGATATTAATAATATAGTTATTATTATTATTATTATCATTATTATTATTATTATTATTGTTGTTGTTGTTGTCCAATGATTGAAAAATTATTTTCGCTAGATCAAAGCTGAAAATTCATGAACATGAATTAAAACAGGACCAGAACTACCGCCAGTATCAAGCATTTTTACGCATCTGCAAATAAAATATTTTTTCAACTTATTAAATTCGGTAATAAACGCAAACTGCAATTTTGGTGATGCATATGGCTCCAAAGAATCATATTTCTGGATCCCTGGCAACAAATATGCGGCTACGGTGGTTTCCCACACTATTAACATTCATATAAAAGTTGAATCATATGCCGTGTGAAACAGCGGGAAAATCGTCTGACGTAACGTCAAACTTTGACGTCACTTATCTCAGTTTCACGTTGCGTGTCATAAGGTTGATTTCTATCTGGACGGGCTCATATGAAAGATAATTCAATGACAATTTCTTTCTTTTTTCTCCCTGATAGACTTTGGGGTGGCCTCATATCAGAACCAGCCCTCAAACATATATTTTCGACACTAATTAGAACTACCGTCTCAGAGTGGCCCTAAACAAGGAACTATATCAGATTTTATGGAGAGCATAATTTATTTTAAAGGAGAATGAACAAAAATCTCTAGGGCTTGATAAACTATCATGTTTCTTATGCTCAAAAAGGATACTGACAAAAAGTCCCACTAAGGCAATAAAAGATATTATCAATCTAACTCTACATATTTTTAAACCATTGAATTCTGGGTACATCTGGTAGCTCAAGCCAGCTTGTATAAAACCATAGACTGTGCCCAGGCCAAACACTAAAAATGCCCCTGTAACATGGACTGGTTCAATATTTGTCTCCTGAAAAAAAAAAAAATGAATACAGTTAAAACATGTATTAGATGGATGGATAGAGGACTTGCAATTTTACATCCTTATAAACAATATTTCAGTCATATTAGGTTGATGAGAGGGTGATAATGAAAGGCTGCATGCAATGAAACCCTGTTTACGATTGCAAAGATTTTCACCTCCAGCAGGTCTCAAAGCCAGGACCACTAGATCAGCAGGCCAGTGCCTAACCTACTTTTACCGGATCTCCTACACTGTCTTTTAAAGTACTCTTAGTTTGTAAATGAAATGTGTTTTGTTCACAGTTATTTTGCAAATCCAATCAAATTACATATAATCTAACAACTGTATCACTATAGTAAAATGATCTTTTAAGGATTATCAGAAAACTTCCATTTTATTCTATAATTTTTTCAAAGAGGGGACAACTTTGACAGTAGACCCTGTCTTAGAGGAAAGATCGATGACTTGTGATTTTACATCCTTTTTTGCAGTATTTCAGTCATATCAGGACGATGGGTGGGTGATAATGAAAGGCTGTGTGCAATACTGCAATGGAACCCGATTTATGTTTAAAAAGATCCCCGCCTTCAGTGGGGCTTGAATCTGGGACTGCTAGATCAGCAGGCTAGCGCTTAGCCTCTCAAAGGAAAGAACTTGCTCCAAGAGGTTCCACTGAGAATCAAGTCAAACAAGAAAATGGTAAAGTTGCTTCCCCTTACAGAATTTCCCTTCACCTGAATAGTTGTTGGAATAGCGAGGATGCCAACAGCAAATTATGTACCAAACTTATTATGAGATGAGACACACAAAAACAGAACTTTGTACATCAGTGCTCCAGATAAGAAGGGGTAACAGGGATAATTTAGGGATAATTTTCCTTACTTTTCCATTAAAACATATATTCTAATGAGGGGTCATAATGTATGGTTTAGTTGACAAATAAGAAAATTTTTCTCTGAATTATCCCTGTAAACCCTTCTTATCATGAGCTCTGGTACATGATAACTCCATAGACCTTGTCCAGGAATTTACAGTCTGATTTAGGAAAGCACTTTATCATATGACTTTGTTGCTCTTCAGTGGATAACGTTGTGTCATAAAAATCATGTGACGGCACATGAAATAACACTTTGGTGAACAGATGTAATGTCACTGACAACAACCATACCAACAATGCATTTTCTGTTAAAATAATGTTCCTTTTTGAGGCAATAAATTCCCATTTTAAAGCCTTTAGGTCATATGATAAACAGAATCTTACATGAGTGGTCATTTCATATGAAATTTATAAATTTCATATGAAATGACCACTCATGTAAGATCCTCTACATTCATAAATGCCTAAAACCAGTTGTTTTGATGACACAGCTCTAACATCCATACCTGAAAATTTGCCACCAGGCTGATTCCTAAAGCACACAGGATTCCTAGAACAAGACCTATCCTATTTAGTCTTCTCACAGATGTTTGTATATTCCCTGTCAGTGCCTCACACAACTTGTACCTCACATAAATTGTACATAAACCTGGAAGGAAACAAGACTGACATGTAAGCCATGACATGACAAAACCAACAAAGTGGCAAGTGTGCACAGCAAAGACTCAGATCAGTTTTGGCAATAATCCTGCGCTTAAAGGGTAGCTAAGGGTCTAAGCTAGCCCCATGCAGACAGCTAAGACTCTGATTGGACTGGGTGGATGCCCAGGCTGATCTGAGTCTTCAATGGGCAGACATGCCAAGACTCTGATTGGACTGGGTGGATGCCCAGGCTGATCTGAGTCTTCAATGGGCAGACATGCCACTTTTTTGGTTTTGTTGTGTCGTGGCTCATGTACACTTTCACCAAACATGCATAGAACATTGCTACTTTTCAATAAAACTTAGAAATGTTTCACCCAAGTTTGCTTAAAATCAGCACACTGCTTCAAAATTTTTCTTGCAGACAAGAGGTTTTAAATGGATGGACTGATGGATGACTTGGTAATTTTACATCCTTTTCAACAGTATTTCAGTCATATCATGTCACTGTTTAAAGAATTTCCGCCTCCAGTTGGAATTGAGCCTGGGGCCATCAGGTCCACAGGCAATTTTTTTAGGGAAAGTTGAAAATTCTAAGACCTCCTTTGACCATTAAATTGAGGCCATATTTACCAAAACTTTATCGGCTCTTTGGCTTGTCCAAGTGATAAAAACATGTAAATTTGCTGATTTTCTACCCACTGCTTCAAGAGCCTCCTTGTAGACCATAAACTGTAACATTCTAACTTTTAAAGTCTTCCTTTGACCTCATTAATGGGGCCTACGTCAGTAAAATCTAATTAGCTCCAAAAGGATACAGGCATTTATCTGGTGATAATCCATCCATGGGTCGAAAAGCAATCATGTACATGTATACTGAATTGTCATGCCTGTGACCTCAAAAACAGACTCAAGGTCGGCAAAACTAAATTACCATTTGGCCCCTCTCTCTGCAAGTCTGGAGATAATCCACCCATTTGAGCCGCGACATGACAAAACCAACAATGTGGTTGTGCGCCCAGCGCAGACTCATATCAGCCTGGGCATCTGCCCCATTTGATCAGACTCTTTGTTAGGTGCTCAAAGTGTAGCTAAGGGTCTGAGCTACCTTCGTGCGGACAGCGAAGACTCTGATCAGACTGGGCAGATGCCCAGGCTGATCTGAGTTTGCGCTGGGCGCACAACCACATTGTTGGTTTTCTCGTGTCGCGGCCCATTTGTGCAATTCTGCAAGAGTAATCTTGCAAACAAGAAACTGTCATGCTAAATGTCATCAACACAGGCCCTCACCTTTGTGGAGGACATATAGTTAAAGGTCAGTTATAAAGAGTTGAACTTTCAAATTTTATATCATATGAAATTGTTTTGTAGCATTCATGGCCCGGTTGTTCAAAACTAACGACGTCGTTAGTTAACGAGACGTTAAAATTTCAAACGTTAATATCTCAAATACACCAAAATTTTTTGTTGAAAAAATGTGAGAAGCTTTTGCACTGCAAAAGCATCTCACATTTTTTCAACAAAAAATATCAGTATATTTGGTAATGAAGTTGTAAAACACTAAACGAGTTGACCTCTTAACAAGCTCGTTAGGCTAACGATGCTTTGAACAACTGGGCCCATATGTATGGTGCATAACCACAGTAAGCATTTTTATTAAAAAACTTAAAAAGAAAAGTCTCAACACTACACTTGTCCTAAAAACTCTACCACCCTAACATTTCAGCCTCGACTGCTTAATCATACAATATACATGTACGTATCTCAATCTGATTTCAATCAGTTATTTTTTCTCTCAAGCCAGATCTCAGTAATTTTATTCTAAACTTACACAAAGCAGCAGCCATATTTAACAACAGCCCGAACACACAGCTTTCTGGAGGTTTTGTTCCTGTATCACTGAAAATACAAAAACAAAAAATGACATAGCTACATAGCTGACTGAGCCAAATAATTAAGGATCATAGATACCATATTTATTCGACTTTAAGACAGTGTCCCCCCCCCTCCATCTCCCCATCCCCCTCAAAAGTGATCCCAAATATGTATACCAGCCTTGGTCTTGTGTGATTCTGCTATAGGATAGGTGTTAACTTTTTCCTTTCACAAACAATCCCAAAAATCTAGATCCATTTTAAAGATGGATCTAGATTTTAGGTTTTGTTTAGAAATGGACCCCCACCTACCTCTCCACCTACCTTTTAACCAAGTATGATATACAAGGGGAATCACTCTGATCTAGAATATTTGCCTCCCATCTCATAGGCAGCCACTTTCTGTGGAAAGAATTTTCTCCCTCTAAAGAGAAAACAGAATCTTTCTTTTTAGACTATCACTATGAGAAGAGCTTCAACAACATGTACCAGGTAAGCTAATGCTACTCTATTATAATTGTCTCCCTTGAAAATTGGTGGCCAATCCATGAAGTTTATCCATACACCTTAATCTCAATACTGCTCCAAGTAGCAGTATGATCAGAGTCTGCAATGTTTGCAATAAACTTTTTGACATATTGTCTGCTATCACTTAAATGTGATATTGGATATAAGGCTAAATGTAGCATTTAACTATAAAGAAACATAAGGTAAATGAGCAATGAGCATTCAATTAGAAATACTTCTGGAAAAGGGAAGAAAACAATACAGCAGCGTCTAAGCCTCAGCGGAGTGGGGGTTGGAGGCCCATCATATCTTGGGCACAGCGTATGAAAGGCAGAGCCCAATCCTCTCCCTTTGTTGCCTTATCCTTCCCTGATGAGGAGCCCCGGTAGCTCAGTAGGTTAAGCACTGGCCTACTGATCTAGCGGACCCGGTTTGAGCCCCACTTGAGGCGAGAATCTTCCCACCGTAAATGGGGTTCCACTGCACACAGCCTTTCATTATCACCGTCCCATCGTCCTGATATAACTGAAATACTGTTAAAAAAAGGATGTTAAATGGCAAGTCATCCATCCATCCTTCACTGATTCGAAAAAGGCACAAATCTACTGCTGAGGTGATGGAGAGAGTTTTCCAGTTGCAAGCTGACCCAAGCCTGAATGCGAACCTTCTGCACCATAATCAAGCACTTGACCATGGCACGGCTCTCAATTTTCATACCAGCATGAAAATTCAGATAACTGTAGGTTTAACTAGTTTTGTCCATTTAATTAGAATATATAATAAATATACACATAGAGGATCTTACACTCATGGTCATTTCATATGAAATTTATGAAATGACCATGAGTGTAAGATTCTGTTTATCAAATGAAAATGGGATTTTAAAGCCTTCAAACTGAACAGTATTTAAATAAGAAACGCATTGTTGACATGGACATTGTCAATGACATTACGTTACGTGCAAAAGTGTTATTACACGTGTGGTCATACAATTTTTATGACACGATGTTATCCACTGAATAACAGCAACACCAAATGATAATATTTATTTCTCTAATAACTTATACTGTTTTTAAATTATCTTCCCTGTCAAACTTAGCATGGCTATTCAATGTGCTGAGCAAAACTAAGAAATTTTCAATTGATTATACCTTTAATTCTTAGATACTATTTTTTGTCCTTCTCAATGAAAACATTTAGAATAACTCTGCCTCATCATGGTAATTTCTGAGGCATATTATCATAACGGCATGTTTTTATGTGGTGTTTCACTTTGTTTACTTGTTTAATAGAGCTGAAAATAGTATAGTAGCATTATACCCCAAGTGCTCCTGCTTCACCACTGAGAGTTTTCCAGTCACTCCGAATTTTTGAAAATAGTATAGTGTTTTTCAGTTTTCACTTGCAAAGCTTCTCTATCCTTCTATGACTATAAGCAGTTTTTTTTATTGATGTTTAGCCATTTATTTTGCTTCCTTTAATATATAATAATTCTTTGAAATGTGTGCTTTTAAGATCAAAATTTACTGCAAGTATTTGCCACCAAAATAGTTAAGTGCACAGGGGGCTAATAAGGTTGATTATGGTAATTTTTCTTATCAACAACTTCAAAAATTTCAGAATTTCATACCTGATATATGGGAAGTATGGGTTGACATCTTTCTTAGCTATTGCCCAGATATACGTCACAACAAAAGTTGTCGCTGTCAACAGAACAAGTAGCACTGGCAGATAATTCATTCCATGGAAACACAACATGTTTGCATCTTACTGCTTCTTTTCTGATGACTCTGAAAAAAAGATAAACAAAAATGTACTTCTTGCAGTCAAAACTTTAAGCCACAACACAACAAAACCAACAAAGTGGCATGTGTGCCCAGCGCAAACTCAGATCAGCCTGGGCAGCTGCCCAGGCTGATCAGAGTCTTCGCTGTCGGCATGGAGCTAGCATAGATTCTTAGCTATCCTTTGAGCACAGAGTGAATACTCCGAGCAGACAGGACAGCTGCCCGGACCCACATGTCACTTTGTTGATTTTGTCATGGTGCAGCTCATTTCAAGAATGAGTAGCCTGCCATCCTTATTATCATATAGCCTACAGGTACAAAAAAGCATAAGAAATAATGATTACACTTATTATAGTAATGAATGTGTCTTTTGATTTTGTATCATTTTGCTTTGGATGAAACAACCATTTATCTTTAATGATGATGATAGAAATTAATAATAGAATATAATAATAACAAAGTGGTGGGTGGTGCGAAGCTTGACATTGCTTAACAGATTAATTGCTTCAGTCTACTTTATATTTTTTTCACTTTTTTTTTTTAAAAATAAAAGCAGTAAAGAGGCATGGGCTCTGTCTTTCATGTGCTGTGCAATCAACTGCCCCTATCTGGCTTAATAGCTATTCATAGCTTATGTTACTCATTGTAAACTGGTATGCATCCAACTTTAAATAAAATTTGTATCTGTATCTTGTATCTATGACCACAAGGCTACTGAAAAACCTTTACTCTACTTCTTCTTTTGTTTTTTTCCCCTTTTTTTTTTTTTTTAAATTATTCTGCCCAGACTTTAGACTGTCAGCAAAATTTATTATGCCCCTGGGTAGAGAGTCAAGATTAATACAAAATTTAGGGTTATACTCAGAGTCTGAAATAATTCTGAGGTTGGTTTTGAGTAATTTCAGATAATACTAGTTCATACCAAAATGCAACATAGGGCCCTCCTGCTGAACTCAAAAGTTGATAGGTGAAGCTGTCCTATCAGTATCAAACAATCTGCAGAAATCAGTTTCTTTCAATTTCAAATACACCTGTCCTAGTCAATAAAATATTTTTGGATTGTCATGGTCTCATGTAAGTTTGATCTGACAGTTTCATTTATAGGGCCTCTGCACAGGGGCCTCCAGTTAACGACCCTATTCGAGGGCTGCACACTCAAAGTAGTTACTATCATCCCTGCAAATGGCATTAATAAAGCGTGTTTCGACACCAAGATTCTTATACCTCTATGCATATTCAAACTTTGGACCTTTACAGCCAGAGGCAAGTGCACTAACCATTGAGCTACCATGCTTCTAGGTATTGAGGTAGCACACTTATAGATCTTAGAAATGACAATGACTACCTTAGCCCCCTTCGGTTGGCATGGTGTGCTGATTGAAGGATGCAAAGGTAGTGACTATCATTTCTATTATAGATCTATGCATTATTCTGTTACCAAATGAAACAGCTACCATGCTTCTAGGTATTGAGGTAGCACACTTATAGATCTTAGAAATGACAATGACTACCTTAGCCTCCTTCGGTTGGAATGGTGTGCTGATTGAAGGAAGCAAAGGTAGTGATTATCATTTCTATTATAGATCTATGCATTATTCTGTTACTTACCAACTGAAACAGCTATTTTCTGTCTGACATGGAACAACTGCCAAGTTTAGCCCAAAAAATAAACAGTTAAACCCATCACTAGTACACAAACCGCAATAATCTTATTAAAGCTTAGTCCTCTGTAGACATATGAACAAAGAAAAACAAACGGTGGCCTAGTCTGATAAAATATGACAATGAATTTCTCTGTCAGAGTCACATGGCCCGGCTCAGGCAATCCATTTTCGTGCTTTGCAAATCATCATATGACACACAGTTTTCTGGGTCAAGCATAAAATATTCCGGGAAAATAAAGGCAAAACGAAAGTAGATCTACGCTTTCTTAACCTCACGAATAAAATACCTACTTAATACTTTGTTTGTTTATAACTATTTCATTGCAAGAAAATTAATTTAGCGTTTATATAAATAGAGACAAAAAGCGTCTAAAGTATGTGCTGCTTTTGTTGACAAACAATGCAGGAAATGAGCCTTCAAGGTGAGAGTGATCAGGAACAATAACTCCAAAGTTCGTTGGTAAAACCTTGCACCACAACGCAACTACTACCCAACCCACACAAACACTATTACAACCACCTATCCACTCAGGCATGCATGCATGCATGCATCCATCCACCCATCCGTCAGTCTGTCCATCCATCCACCCATTGTATTCATCCATAGCATCCATCTATCCATCCATCCAGCCATGGCAACCATTCATCCATGGCATCTGGCCATGGCATCCATCCATGCATGCATGCATCCATCCATCCATCCATCCATCCATCCATCCATCCATCCATCCATCCTCTATGGATTCCATCCATCCATCCATCCATGGCATCCATCCATCCAACCATCAATCCATCTATCCATGGCCTCCATCCCTCCATGGCCTCAATCCATCCATGGCATCCATCCATCCATGGCATCCAGCCAACCATGGTATCCATCCATCAATCCATCCATCAGGCCATGTCATTCAGCCATGGCATCCATCCATCCATCCATCCATCAACTCATCCAGCGATGGCATCCATGTATCCATCCAGCCATGGCATCCACCCATTTATCCATCCGTCCGTCCATCCATCCATCCATCAGGTCATGGTATCCAGCCATGACATCCATCCATCCATCCATCCATCTATCCAGCCAGCCAGCCAGCCAGCCAGCCATACGCCGATGGCATCCATCAATCCATCCATCCATCCATGGCATCCATCCATCAGGCCATGGCAACCGGCCATGGCATCCCTCCCTCCCTCCATCCATCCATCCATCCATGGCACCCAGCCAGCCATGGTATCCATCCACCAATCCATCCATCAGGCCATGATAGCCAGCCATGGCATCCATCCATCCATCCATCCATCCAGCTATGGCATCCATGTATCCATCCAGCAATGGCATCCATCCATCCAGTCATCCATCCATCTATCAGGTCATGTCATCCAGCCATGGCACCCATCCATCCATCCATCCATGCATCCATCCATCCAGCTAGCCAGCCAGCCAGCCATCCGCCGATTGCATCCATCCATCCATCCATGGCATCCATCCATCCATGGCACCCAGCCAGCCATGGTATCCATCCATCAATCCATCCATCAGGCCATGACATCCAGACATGGCATCCATCCATCCATCCATCAGCTTCTTTTATTTACGTAAGAGCTTTAGTTCCGAAAGTGTTCATATTCTAATGACATTGCAACAACAACAACAAAGAAAAAATATTAAGAAGATAAAACATAGTCTTTGCTATTCTTTTTGTTTATTCTTTTTTATTTATGACCATATTATTCATTCATATGCTGGACTGAATAACTTGTCGTTTTGTGTGTGTGTGAATTTTTTTTTTGTCTCGGTTTATTTGTCTATCTATTTATTCATTTTATTTTACGGCTGAATTTGTAATATACAAGTCTTATAAATATTTAGATAATTATGACCGAAAAGTGAAAAGTACAAATAATTCTGTCAGCATAAGGAGAATTACAAAATATTACGAAAAAAAAACAACAACAACAAAAAAACAAAAAAAAAAACAAAAAAAACAACAACATGCTGTAGATAAATTTAGATAAGGTCGACTGGTATAGTTATTTTTGCACATGGCTTTAGACTCTCAGAAAATTTATTAAGCAGCTGCCTGAATCTCCCATGCCTCTATTAATTGATCAGATATTGGCAGAGCGTGTCGATAAAACAATTTTAATTGCTACATCTGTTCATGTTGCTCTTAAGGAGTATAGATCTATACACTTCCATGGTTTAGCTCCATTTTTTAAAAAAGGGAGACAACTTACAGAATAATATCTGATTCCAGGGTTAATGAATTTCTTCCCAATAGGACCTACTCTTGCAAAAAGGGTTACTCTCAAACAGGGGGTTACCGCTTAAAGAAAAGAATTTGCTCTCTGAGAGCAAATTCTCTTCTATAAGAGTAGCTACGTGTTTAAGGGAGACTACTACTTCCAGATCAGAATGGCCTCCCCTGGAGGTGTATCCGTAGATCTTAAGAAAAGCAAGACTATTTTTAGACCGAGCCATGCAGCAGAAAATAGATACTACTGGCATTTGCGAACAGTGAAAATTAGATCAGCCTGCATATTCACATAGTCTTTTCAGTCATTGCACACACAATTCCAATATCACCCTCCCATTGTCCTAATTTGACTGAAATACTTTTGAAAAGGACGTAAAATCGCCTCACCTAGCCATCCATCCAGCTTTTCAGTCCTCCGGAGCCCCGGTAGCTCATTGAGTTGTGCTTTTTTGCACTGGCCTGCTAAGCTAGCGGTCTGATCTGATTCCCGTCGCAGACGGAATTCTTTTTAACTGTAAACAAGAGGGCGGGGTGGGGGGCATAACTGTTTACTCTTAGACACTTCCATTCCGATATTAGGAGCCACAGCAGCTCAGTGGGTTAAGCTCTAGTTGCTAAGTTAGCAGCGTGGCGACGAAAGTCTGGAGGCATCCCTTTCGACCATAAATTGGGTTCCATTACACACAGCCTTTCATTATCATCCTTTCATCGGCTCGATATGACTAAGATTTTGCTGAAAGGGCCGTAACACTGCAGTTTATCCGTCAATTGCTTTTCATCAGCGGTCTGTTTAAACTACTCCATGCAAACCCCGTACTCACTGCCGTGGACCCAATAAATTTTTTTATGGCCTTGTTGATCATAGGTCTTTATGTATACACTGCTGAGAACATGTGTGTGTGTGTGTGTGTGTGTGTGTGTGTGTGTGACTCTCTCTCTCTCTCTCTCTCTCTCTCTCTTGTTTACACAAAGGAAGAAATGAAGTGCACTGACTTGGATAAAGTATTTTAACTGCAGCGTTCTATCCCCTCTTGGGCTTATAAAATGTGTCATTTTTTTCCATTAAAAGTTTGAGTTGTGTTTCATGTGCGAGTACGAGTGAGAACAGCGAATACTCAGGTCAGCGCCAAGATGTTACATGTGAGAACAGCGAATACTCAGATCAGCCCCAAGATGATATGTGAGAATTTGTTAACGGCGAATTCTCAGATAAGCCTTTGCATTTTGATTTAAGTGCAGTCTTATACTATGGTGGTGAATTCAACAATAATATACTACATGTATATTTTTCTGTCTCAGAATGGTACAAGAAGACTGAAGTAAGGACTGTTTGACCAATTTGACCTTACAGGGCAATAATACTATTCTCGTATGTTGGTCAATATGACCGAATCTAGATTTTATGGCACATATTATTGCATTCACCAATTGGTGATGATTATTACATATTTCATATCTTCAAAATAAATACCCTCTATTGCTTATCACTTGAAGTAATCGAAAACTTGTGACTTTAACCTTTTACTTACCGTACAGGGTTTAAAATATTACATAAAAGTTAAAAGATTGTACGAACTGACCGGAATATTTGAAATAACAATTGAATAAAAATAATAAAGTAAATGTAATGTACATGTAAATAGTAATGCAATAAGAAAACATGTATGTATCTATCATATTATGACGTCGCATCTGAGAGTGTAATAAAGCCATGCATTAAAAACGATAATCCAGTAGTGGATTAAATATGCAAATTACGCCGTAACGTTACTGGTATACGTTGACGTCCATTAAAACGTCGCGTTTTCTAATGGCGAAATCGTGACGTTTTAGTGCAAATTTTGCTAATAAAATGCGATTTTAGTGTCATATGATAAACAGAATCTTGCATTCGTGCTCCTGTATTATTGAATTTATTAAACTCGTTGGGGAAAACCGATAAGATGCCTCGCATCTTATCTTTCCCCCCCAACTCGTTTAATAAATTCAATAATACACGAGCACTCATGTAAGATCCTCTATATAATGAAAAATCTTCCAGTATACATATGCAACCTGTGCTTGTCTAGATTAGTCTGTGCTCTCTGATAGGGTTCCGCATTTCTGACTTTATTGCTTATTTAGAAAAGCTCATGACTTCTACACTGTAAAAAAACCCGTAGATTTTACGGTAGAATAACTGGCAACCAGCTGCCAGTCCATTTCCCGTTATTTTTACGGACGTTTGCCTCTATGACATTTTCGGAAATCAAGATAGTGATATGTTATCTGGCCGCACTCGAAAATAATTTTATAGTGTTGAAGGGCTGTATGACTAAAACAGCACCTGCTCTAATCTATCCTACTGTCCGTGATGGTTCCCGCAATTTTTACGCCGGGCGCCCGTAAAAATGACGGGAAATGTACATAATGGCAGCTGGTTTCCAGTTATTTTACCGTAAAATCTACGGAAATTTTTACAGTGTATTGGCTGTGATCTGTACATGCGTTGACCAGAATGCGCCATTGCAGTCTGATTCAGCGTACGCCGCTGATTCACAATCGAAATTGGCCGAGCGGTGTTCCGATTGACGCATTCAGCGCGTATAGGCACACCACCTTTGTTTTCTGCCATTTATTTTTGTCAAAGTGGAACAACTTTTGTGACTTCCTGTTTGCTTTCTTGTAGGACAAACCCCTCCAAAATGGGGATTCTACTCTTAAAGGAAAGAATTTGCTCCTAAAGAATTTGCTCCTACAGGAGCAAATTCTTTCCTTGAAGAGTTGATCCCAAATGGAGAGGGAGGCAAAAATGAAAGTGACAGAGCTACTTCCCCTGAAAGAACACTCATCATCCGAGACAGATTCATCAGAACAGTACTAGTATGTAGCTGCATTGAGTGACAAAGCATGTTTAACCTGCTTCAGAAAGTTTTAATTAACTGTAATTTTTAAAACTAGTTAAATTTTTGAACAAGAGCAAGCTTTAGAGAATGTATACGATTCTGAGTTCGCCGACCAGTTTAATATCTGTTTGGCCTTATCAAAGTTTAACCTGACCTGTTTGATTTTATGTATTCAGTATGATATAGACATACCTTCTTGTTAACATTGATGAACACGGGTTCATTGTAACTCTTGGAAAGGTTAAAACTGTATCTTCACTTGGAACTAGTTACAACAGCAGGTGCGCGGCGTGTTCCTGGTAAATTACATTAAGGTAGATATTGGTCTGCCGTGGAGTGCTAACTTAACAAAACCCAGGAAGCATGGCGAGAAAATTTGACTTACAAACTCATACAAGACAGCACACCCGCCAACTCTGATCGGATTTTTCATTGGAGGAATAGATTGTCAGCAGGAAAAGGAAAGACTCTGAATATCCTGCGCGGATGCGCAGGGTGAACCGAGTTTTTCTTGTTTGCACATGCTACAATAATTGAGGCGCGACACGAGAAAACCAACAAAGTGGTTGTATGCCCAGCGCAGACGCAGATCAGCCTGGGCATCCACCCAGTCTGATCAGAGTCTTCGCTTTCCGCATGGAGATGGCTTAGACCCTTAGTTACCCTTAAGCGCACTGCGAAGACTCTCATCAGACTGGGCGGATGCCCAGGCTGATCTGAGTCTCGGCTGGGGGCACATGCCACTTTGTTAGTTTTATCGCGTCGCGGCTCAATTATTTTCTTACATTATCGCTAGTAATGAGTTTGTTTAAAACATCATTTATTATGAAAACACACAACTGCATTGTCAAAGAATGTCGGAATGAAAGTTAAAGACACCGTTATCAATGTTCGTGGGGATAAAATACTTTAGTCTCTAATATGCTGATTTTTTCCTCTATTTTTTTTTCTTCAGTTATTGATTTAACGGCAAGTAGGTCTAAATGCAAAAAAAAAAAAAAACTTTCGTAAATATTTAATTTATCAGTTAATAGCCCAGCAGGCACAGGAGGTTGAATCAACCATGAATCAACCATGATTCAACGTCACGACGTTGAATCACGGCTGATTCAAGGTTGATTTTAGTGACGGTGAATCAAGGTTGATTCAAGGTTGATTCAACCTTGTGTGCCCAGTGGGAGGTTATCAAAATGTAAAAGAGACCTTAGTATATGTGTTATAATTCTGAAAATATGGATGTACTGAAATGTGAATACTAAACTCATGGAAACAAAGGATTGATAACAATAAACACCAAATATCATCTTCAACATTTTCTGCGCAATCAGCAACAAAAACAGGGACAAAATAAAGAAAACTAAACAGAACGCAGGAAGAAAAAAAAAAGGGAACGAAAATGTGATTCGAGGACAACGACAGTGATTATAAATACATGTATTGTAGAAAAAGAAAATGTGGTGCAATTCACCATGAAAGGGCCAATTAATCTTCTAGTGCTTGGAAAGGAAGGGGTGGGTAAAACTGGTAGGTAAAGTAACATGGTCCGAGACCACCAAAAAAAAAAAAAAAAAAAAAAGAAAGAAAAAGACCATAGTGCATGTGGTTATAGAATCAAAGACTCAGAGCAAGATGTGCAAATGCGCAGAGTGGTCTTTATCTTTACTGTTGACACATGTTCAATGGTCTTTTTGGTGGCTCTAACCGTATTTAGCATTTCCTTATTGTAGATACGTAGATTTGTCATGTTACTATGTTTTAATTCATCTTTATGTTTTGCTTGGATTGACTATTTTGAAATAGAAAACAGGAACATTATTTGCCACCAGGAAAGTTGTCTAAAAGCACGTTGAATGGCTAAAGCTCAAATCAATTCGTCTATCTGTCTGCCAAGGTGTCTGTTTTCTTCCATCATAATTACAGAAGAGACAACTTTTATCATTTCCTGTTTGCTTCCCTGGGCGCTGGGCGTTTAAACCGCTAAAAAAATCAGGTCTACTGTTAAAGGAAAGAATTTGCTCTGTTTGCTTCCTTTGTGTGTGTATGTTGGGGGGGGGGGGGGGCGGGGGGGGGAGGGGGGGAGTGGGGGGGGGTCAAAGGGGAAGCAGAGACACTTCCAGTTAAGGTTTACTTTTAAGTGTCAGTGGGCGTAAAATGTAGGTCGAGGATACAAATTAGTGCAACAGCAATAAAGACCGTCTTAAGAAAAAAACTTATTCAAGGTTCGATGGTTGTAAGTATTGAAGTTTCAGAGGAACCTTTAATACTTGCTAACGCGAGTAAGATAAAAGTGAGCCACGACACGACAAAACCAACAAAGTGGCACGTGCGCCCAGCAAAGACTCGGATAAGATTATTTTATATACTAAATGAACTGATGGGATTAGAACACGCACTGATTTGAGCCGCAGTGATTTGAGCCGCGTCACAACAAAACCAACAAAGTGGCATGTGCGCCCAGCAAAGACTCCGATCAGTCTGGGCATCCGCCCAGTCTGATCAGAGTCATTGCTGTGGATTAAAGGGTTGCTAAGGGTCCAAGCTAGCTCCATACGGACAGCAAAGACTCTGATCAGACTGGGCGGATGTCCAGGCTGATCTGAGTCTTTGCTGGGCGCACATGCCACTTTGTTGGTTTTGTCGTATCGCGGATCATTAATCATTGCTTGTTCTAATACCATCAGTTCATTTAGTATCCCAAATATGAAATATGAGTATGTGTTTTATATTAAAGTTTCAAGACATGATTTGAATCCGACTTCTTTCCGTTTAAGACAAGCGAAAGCAATTAAAATGTTCGATATACTTTTGTACCAATCTTCAATTTAAACCTGTTTTCAAATTGTTGGCGAAAATGTTAAATTCCGACCATCTGCAGTTTTAGTGTTCCTTCAGTATCAGCTTAAGATACACTACCTTTAAATGGAGACTGGATATGTGACTTGCGATTTCACATCCTTTTCAACAATATTTCAGTCATATCAGGACTATGATGAGAGGGTGATAAGGAAAGGCCGTATGCAATGTCGCCCCATCTACAGTTGAAAAAAAAAATCCGCAAACAGCGGAATCGAACACAGGACCGCTAGATCAGCAAGCCACCCAATGAGGGGTTCCTGAAATGGAGTAAATGCTGAACTTTTGTTTGTGTGTATCCTTACAAGGTGCCGCTTGATTTGACGAAATTATTCAAATCATTCTGTCGCTATCATATTCATGAAAAGTGATTATCGGTCCATCTCCGGGAGACACTTGAAATTTTAAGAGATATTCGGCCCGAAAGGTTGACCCCACAGGGTCATAATGTAAATAAACTCTGCAGTATTTCTGATCATAAAATTTCTATCATATAGATAATTTCATCTATCAGTTCATCATTTATTGAACAGTCAATTAGATCAGTTAATTTAATATGTACCCGAAATGTACTCTACGTTGAGAGAGAGAGAGAGAGAGAGAGAGAGAGAGAGAGAGAGAGAGAGAGAGATTTTTTATGAAAAGATATTCAGTTTATCATGTTTGTTATAAATTCAACCTGAACCCCTAGACGCGTTACTGCTGACTTTTCTAAGACCATCATTAATTTTGCAGCTTTAGAGAAAACAGGAAGGTCATTTCGAAAGCACACTAAAAACAAATGTAAAATCTCAAAAGAAAAGCTGTGTGCAATGGAACCCCGTTTATGGCGGGAAAAAATACCGCATCCAGCGAGTAGCAGACCCGAGTTCGATACCCACTGGAGGCGAAAATCTTTCCCCTGTTTGATGTGTTGGTCGTTTTGTATATGTTTTAGGGGGAGGGCTGTAACTAATGTTGTGAGAACTTTTAGCCCAACTCCGTTGTGTGTACTTTTTGTTGTACAAAGGCAATAAAATTTGTTTAAAACTGACTCCAGCGTGTCTCGAACCCGGAACTGCTAATCTACCAATTCCGGATTTGAGATCCACTGGAGGCGGAAATCATTCCAATCGCGAACGGGGTTTCATTGCACACAGATTATCAGTATCACAATCCCAGCGTCCTGGTGGGAAATATGATTGAAATACTGTTGGAAAGGACGTACAATCGCAAGTCATCTATCCTCCATCAAACCTAAAACCCTAGCCCAACAGGCACATGACGTCGAAATGACGTCGCACTGACGTCGATGCGACGTCATCACGTCGCATTTCTGAACAGTTTATGCCAATATATACAATATGCACCAGAACATCATAGCTTGCAATATACAAACTACCTCTGTTTCATTTTTAGTTAAAAATAATTAGTTTAAACCGGCCGTTCAGTGATCTGAATTCGTGGCACTTACTACAGGAAACAGAGTTTACCAGAAACTGATCATAAACTCTTTTGTTTGCAAAAAAGAGAAAAACGGAGAGAAAAAGCGTATTAATTGATATAATGAATGTTTTGCTTTAGAAAATGTATCGATAAGAAACACGTGTGTCTGCAGGGTACCATCTAAGTATGGGCTGAAATGTTTGCAAGGAATGAAAGGCAACAATCCCAAAGCCCAATTCACGCAAGACAACTCGGCCGAAAGAAAAAGGAGAAAGACGGGCAAACAACAGCACACCCCACAGCAGACAAAGCTAACCCAACACAGTCGAACTATATATACGAGTAAATAAAATAAACACCATAAGCCATGCAAAATACATAAAACACATTCTACATCTACTTTCTATGTTTGTCTCCTGACAGAGGCGGAGCGGGGGCATTGAAATAGCCTCGTCCGTCCGTGTGTACGTCATTCCGTCCGTCTAAAATATTGTCCTAGGTATTTCATCAGGCATGTGGATTTGGCTTATTGTTCTGGCCGTTTTGATGGAGTTACGACCATTTGCTGACGTGGACCTTGTCCCCGCAACTCCTGTCACATCTTTGATCTAACCGAATTGAAACTGTGCACAATATGTCACCATGATCTGTAGATATGCATATAATTTGGATATTTTTTCAGCTGTCATATATTTGAACTGTTTGATCGAGAAAACTGATATTGGTATGCTATTAGTGTGTATTGGTATGCTGTGTGGTATGTTGATTTTTCTGATTATAATAAGGATGTGCATTGATTATTGGTAGAGTTATGCCCCTTCGTAGATAAGAGATATTCCATTACAGGTAAAAGGATAACTCTAGAACTATTCATATTAGGGGGCTGAATTTTCATTGTTCAGTTATCATCAGATTCATATTAGCAGAGATATGGCCCCTGTTATTATGATAGGGTAAACAGTCTTGAAATTTTGGGCATTCTATGAGGGCTTAAAGCTTCAGTCACCTGATAGATCTTGGGGCATGTTTTGCTAACATATGTAACACAGAACTACACAAACCGCAAACCGGTTAAGCCCCCCCCCCCCCCACCCCCCCCCCGTAAATTCTGTTTTGGTTCTTGGTTGCTTTTTGTGTTGTTAGTTGCTATCTTTGTTATACTGTTTATGATGTTATCATAAGATTCATATTAGCAATGTTATGGCCCGGTGAGGCTAGCCCGGTGACCACCTACATGGCAAAGGGCTGTTCACATGGCTGCCGCTGATAATGTCTTTGGTGATGACTAATTTTGTGTTGTCTTTTTCCCACATGGTGTCTTGGGTGGGATCTGAGATTGAATTGTGTCAGTTCCTGAGAATTTTCCTATCTACTTTTACATGTATGACCTTTTTTTATAATTAATGATGAGCCAATTTCTTGGGTATATGTATTTGAGTTTGCTTCATCGACACAGATGAACTGAATAAGAATGCAACAAACATCAAAATCCTACAAAAACACAATACATATAAATATCCAACCACAAACCCAAATAAGAAACAACGTGGACAGCGATATAGGTGACCGAAATGCTAGAAATGAAACAGGATTTATGTTACAAATTACCGCCTTCCCAGCGGGAACATGATATCGAAATGACGTCGTATTGACGTCGATGCGACGTCATGTGTCTGCTGGGCTGGAACGGATAGTAACTAAAGCTATTGCGAGCTTTAAATAGTTTCGCTTTTATCTTTTTAGATAAGAATTCCATTTATTGAGTTGAAATATAATTTTTGGAAAGAAATAATCTTATTGCAGATATTGAAAAATTATTCTCCATAAAGTTGACTTTTTGACACAGAAATTGAACAATACGTTATAAATCAGCGCCCTGTAAGAGATACTTTATTCAATATGAGCAACGACACGAGAAAACCAACAATGTGGTTGTGCGCCCAGCGCAGACTCGGATCAGCCTGGGCATCCGCCCAGTCTGATCAGACTATCCGCTTGGCGCTAAAAGGGTAGCTAAGGGTCTAAGCTACCTTCATACTGAGAGCGAAGACTGTGATCAGACTGGGCGGATTTCTAGGCTAATGTGGGTCTGCACTCGGCGCATAACCACATTGTTGGTTTTCTCGTGTCGCGGCTCATATGTACATCCAATAACTCAATTTTTTTTGGTTACTTGATGCATATACCATTACAGCATTACAGATGCATCCTTGTTTTCTTATATCTAACATCTCTGTCTACTCATGAATAGTTTTTATGAAGCTTTCTGCAACTGGAAACAAAATTACGAGTCTATCGTTATAACGTATTCCAGGAAGTAAATCATTGAATATATACTGAACAACAAAAAAAGAAACGTTACATTACTTTCAATGCACGGTTTGTTTGAACTGAATTACGATTTTGCAAATGTTATTTTATGTCTTACTGGCAAAAGGTATTTTGAGTTCAGAAAAAGGATATCACAACAAAAACTACGAAATTAATGTATCCAGATTGATTTGAGTCAATGAGGGGTCAGAATTTGAAAGTGATATTTTGAGGTGCTTTTTGAAGACCCGTATTTCACTCAAGTTCTAAGCTTATGTAAGCCATTCACCTCTGACACGTTTATAAGGCACTTGTTGTTACAAAAATGGTCCAATCGCCGCTTCCAAAGGGTTAATCAGTGAGCCACAAGGCTTTGAATTTTGCTTTTCAGGCCTCTTGACTCTGACTTTAATGATATGCACTGAAAATCCTATAGACAGTGCAAGGTGGTACTCCACGAACAGTTAAGCAGTTTGATCAAGCTTTTTCATCATGGATTATTGTCTGGAGTAGCTGGAATAAGATCCATGGCTGAAACTTGAAAACTTCCCTGAAACGTACTGGTTAATCGGAGTAGTTTAAATTTTAATTTCCTCATAACGTTTATGCGAGTCCACGCCTTTGATTTAATGTATTCTAAATGATCATGCCACGTGCAGTCGCTGGAAAATATAATACCTAAATGTTTATGCAAATTAACTTCTAGAATGGGTTGTTGGTTCATTAAGACGTGAGGATGGTTGGGTCTATTACGTTTTCTAGAAAAAATGACAGACTCTGATTTGGAAGGGTTAAAAGTAACAAGCCATTGGCTTGCCCATTGGTGTATTTTAAAAAGATAGGAATTTAATTGATATGCAGCTTGAACAGGATTGTCTACTATAATATAAAGAGTAGTATCGTCCGCAAAGAGTCTAACTGAAGAGTTTATGTTTTCAACAATGTCGTTAATATAAAGGAGAAAGAGCAAGGGACCTAATATCGAGCCTTGGGGAACACCGGCTTCGACAGAAGACCAGGTAGAACTTACACCAGGAATAACTACTCTTTGCTTTCTATTAGCCAAATAATCTGTGAACCACTGGAGAAGAGATCCAGAAATACCAACAGATTGTAATTTAAAGAGAAGACCTTTATGCCAGACCCTGTCGAAAGCCTTACTTATATCACAAAATATAGCACGGACTTCTTTGCCTTCGTCCAGGGCCCGGCAAAAAGTATTATATATATCAACTAACTGGTTAACAGTAGAATCACCAGGAACAAAGCCAGACTGAAGAGTAGTGATTACATGGTGATCATTTAAGAAATTGAAGACATATTTATGTACAATTTTTTCGAGAACTTTACCAAGAGTATTGAGTAGGGATATGGGTCTATAGTTGGACACGTCAAATGGGTCATTCTTTTTAAAAACAGGAGTAACATTGGCCTGTTTCCAGAGGTTTGGAACTTTGCCTTTAGCAAGAGAGAAGTTGAAAAGGTCAGTGAGGGGAACACATAAGGGTCGAGCAAGCTCTTTTAATAGTCGATTATCAATGGAGTCTGGACCGGCAGCTTTTCCTGTCTTAAGTGTTTTTAAAATATCTTCAACTTCATGAGAAGTGACAGAAATAGACTCGAGTTTATGAGGAGGTATATGATTTACCGTAGGTAGAGTGGCATTACTATCGTCCAATTTTGTTTGATCAGTGAAAAACATGTTTAAGAGGTTTGCTTTATCATTTTCATTAGTATAAATTATATCATCTTTGCAAAGTGGAGGACGAGTCGATTGCTGTTCGGGTGTAATAAAATGTTTTAAAGTTCTCCACCAGTCCTTCTGATTAAGATTATTAGATTTTAGTTTTTCTGTGAGTTTATCAAGCTGATTTTGTTTAGATTGCCGAATTTCATTAGTTACTTTGTTTCGAACATTTTTATACGTCTCAAAGTCAGTGATATTTTTAAATCTTTTGTATTTATCGTACAGTCGTTTCCGTTTACGCATTAGCCGTTTTATATTAGTAGTTAGCCAAGGAGGATCAGATTTTCGTACTCTAATATCTTTATTTGGTATATGCTTTTTTGCTAGTTCAGTGATACATTCCGTTATATTATTTGTTTACGTGTCTATATTATCATTCTTAAGAGAGCTCCAGTCAGTATTATCTAAATCACGCGAAAAAGATAGATAGTCCCCCCTATCGTACAACCAAACATGTCTATTATAAACGGGAGTAATAGGTTTATCAAAATTTAATACACAATATACAGGGCAGTGGTACCTTATATTCTGGTCTAAGATCGGATCTCCGACTCCACTTAAAAGAATATTATTTATGTTAGATGTAAAGAACAGGTCAATAATAGAAGACGATGATTCCGTATGATGTGTTGGTTCATTAATAAATTGATCTAGACTGAAGTGTTGACATAAATCGAACACCTTTTTATTTGAAGACGGCTTAAAAATATCCAAGCTGAAATCACCATTTATGAGTATATTATATATATTAGTATCAAATGCAAGTGATATCGAATCTTCAATGGACGACAGCACATCTTGGGTAGAATTCGGAGGTCTATAAAATGTGCCTAATAAAAATTTTTTGCTATGAGTAGCAACCTCAATCCACACACATTCAATATTCGGAAGTTCGATATCATGTCTACGACGCGAGTAAACATTTTATTTCACATACACACAAATTCCACCGTGATTATAACCGTTCCGATCACGTCTGTATAGATTATATTCATTTAGAGATAACGTATCGTTCGAAGTTCTATCATCAAGCCATGTTTCAGTTAAGCATATTATGTCAAAGTTACTCAATTCAGATTCAAGAATATCTAATTTATTTGAGATACTCTGTACGTTGTAATGAACAATAGAAACTTTATCATTAACCATATTTAAATCATCAGAATCTGGCGATAAGTTAGAACAACTTGTGGAGGCTTCGGAATTCGGACCGGGATTGGGTTCAATACATGTACCTGCAAGAAGCAATAAGGACATTATTATCAAAAATTCAAACAAATCTAAATGCTCAAGACCCTTAATCTTAAAGTGGCGACTATAATGCAATCCAATCCGCATGCGATAAATTTCAATTTCTATCATTGTGTAATATTATCTACTAGAGCCCAGGGAAGTTTAATGGATGCGGATGGATTCAATGATATACACATTAGATCTATACATATAGAATTAAGCATGGTTAAGAATTCCCCGTGAAGCATCAAAAAGAAGAATGCTTTCATTCGGTATAAGTTTTTCAAATTTCCTAAATTTGTTTAGCCTATTATGCTGAAATATCAATCGGCAGTAGTACATGTATGCTTCAAATCATTTGTTATATATAAATATACAGTAATTGTGGGATACAGATCATACAAGTCGTAAGACTTTCTTCTGAACCCCTTTCAAGCTACTGTATTGAGTTATATTCTTGTGAGATTGTATTGTTTGTTTTTGTTCAGTATTTTGAATAAAATATTGTTTACACTAATCGGAGTAAATGATTTGCTATACTTTTAATTGCAAGGGAGGCAAATTTCAAAGTAAAAAAAATCTTTAGCATCTTATTTCATTGAATTGCTGGTTAAGTGTCACCGGGTTCATAGGACTCTTATTGGTGATTACAAGACAAATCGGAAAGTATAAAAATATAAGCGTTTGCGCATGCGCATTAAACGTTTCTTTGGTGTTTTTAGTCGAATTGGAATAACTCTGTAAGGGCTGATGCAAATTGAAGACCGATTAGTCATTGAGGTTGCCTGAAGTCTCTCATGTGAGACAATATTGTAGCCATATCTGGAAGTATTGTTCTTTAGCTTAAATTTCATTTATAAATTATGTAACGTTTCTTTTTTTGTTCAGTATAGATCTATAATATGCTATCATGCATGACATGACTGTATTCTTGTAAATAAATCTATGCGTATTTCACTTCTCGTAACGATGTTTTTCCCGCACCTCAGGGCCGCAGTATGGGGCACCGTGCGTCCGTCCGTTGTTCTTGTAAATATTGATATAGGTCAATGAATATTTAGTTTGCTATCTATGTTCTATGTTGATAGGAAATTCCTCCACTTCCTGGAGCACCGCCTAGTAGACGTGAATAGTTGTAATCTTTAAAAGTCTTTAAAAGTCTTGTGCTGCTATCTCTCCCAAGTTTTCCAAATTTTAGGCTATAAAACGCTCATAGGCCCCCTGTGTGTGCATCACTCTTGTCACCAGTATAATTAAAATTAAATGAAAATGTTCCATTAAGATAGTGCGTATATACATTTATACACAAGTCCCAGCACCAGGTAACAGGTATTTACAGTCACATAAGATACGTGTAAAAGTCCATGTGCACACATCGCCAGCTGAACAACTTTTCACCATCCTAGAAGGCCTTAACATATTCGTAATGTTCGTAAAATGTCATTTCAACATAGCAAGAATGGCGTTTCTTTTGGAATGCAGTATGTAGCAAAGTCCCCGAGAGATGCCCCAGATCTGTATTCTCACACATTCGTTGATTTCTGTCAGCTTACTGTTGTCGAGAAGCAGCTGAACCCTGCCTCTGTCGCCTAGTTGAGTCCACCAGTGACTTCCATGTTGAGAAGAGATCAGCTCCCGTAGCTTAGTGATGAAAGGATGACGCACCTCCTCTAGTTTCTCACACGCCAGCATGAAATGCACTAGGTCTTCAGGTTCGACGCCACAGAGCGGACACAAGCTGCTAACTTCGTACTTCATGCATGACATTTAAAGAAATAATTTTCCTTACGCGTGAATTATCGCAGATTAACACATGTTGTTGGAGGGTAGATTCACGACGGCCGCAGGCAGGAGTGAATTAACATTCGTATCAGCCCGACAACACATGTGTTAATCTGCGATGATTTACCGGTAAGGGAAACTAACATTACACACGATCAAATTTGCGACATTTTCTGATCTTTTGAGGCGGACGTCGCCAAGGAGTTTTAAAATGTTTACGCCCGATGTCAGCAAGGCGCGGCATGTGCACGCCGAGCGTTAACAAGGTTATTTATCACAAATTTTCACACGGCGTCGCTTCCTATAGCACTGACACTTGACCAACAATATCTCTAAGCAAAAATATTTCCTTCCTAAAAAGTATTATTTATATTTATATATTTTTTTTTAGCAAGGAAATATTTTTTTTCGTAGATATAGACACAGTATTGGTCAAGTGCCAGTGCCTATAGGCTCAATCAACTGGAGCTTATGTCTTCAATTCGGGCTGAGTAGTTTAATCGGTTACCTGTTACCTGGAGAGAGTATTAATGTGAATGCAGTTATTTCCCTTAGACTCGGGGAGCGATAGGCATTAATCGATATTTGGAATGTCATATCGATGTCCATATCCCAGGACAGGTGTTGAACTTCTCTGAAGCCGGTTTTGTCATCACTGTGTTAACAATACGAATGCGCTAGATGGAAACATTTTTAATTTTTAACAATGTGGATTTTCATTTTTTTTTCTCAGATCAAATCAATTTACTTTTTCAGTTGCTCCTTCTCGTTTTAAAAAGTCTCGTTTTTCCCCTCTCTCTGATATTTAGGTCAAATTTCGTAAGAATTGGCGAGAAAATAAATCTGATTATTGGCCAGTTTTTGACAGCGGTTTGTTTTAGTTTCTGACAACAAAAACATAAAATTAATTATAATAATGAAATTATGATATTTCTATCTCTTTTACGGTCTCATCTTTATGGAAAGATTAAGGCTGATACAGCGGATAGCCATCCACCCACATATTTTTTCTCATTTCTTTTTTTTTTCCTTTTACCCCGCCCATCGGGGCTCGCGAAATAGACTGGCTGCCTGGTGCTTCTGCGAAAGAGCTGCTAGTCCTGGGTGTCATTTATCGCAGACCGAGCAATACTTGCAGTCCCACAAATTCAGAGGCAACATCTGGACGACTAAATTTTTTTACTGGGACGTTAAAACACTACTCAACAGGAACGATAACGTTTTCTCTTGATTTTCTGTTTTGACAAAACTGTTTAAAAGTTTTATGTAAACTGTGTCTTTCGGCATGTAACTAAGCTGCGCTATTTAAAACAATAAGATAGAAATTTAAGATTAGTCTGACTCTCTGTTTTTCTGCGAACAAAAGTAAATAAACTAATGAGCCATACCACGACAAAAACAAATTGGCATGTGCGCCCTGCGAACACTCAGAATAGCGTGTGCGTTCGCCCATCTGATCTGGGCCTTCGCTGTCCGCATAGAGGTAGCTTAGACCATTGCCTGTCCTGTAAGCGCACAGCGAAGATTCTGATTAGTCTGGGCGGCTGCCAAGGCTGATCTGAGTCTTGGCAGGGCGCTATGGCACTGCGTTGATTTTGTTGCGACGCGACTGAAATTACTGTTTCATACAAAAATAATCACAAGAATGACGTTCGGATTAAGTATCCATTTCTGACCTTCATTGCCGTTAGCAGGTGTTAATTTTGAAATTGCATTGTTTTGACAAGACGTGTGACCAGCTGTATTTTCACACCTTCCGACCGACAGCGACTACTCAGTTGATGACTTTAGCAAACAATTAAAGGAGCCGCGACAAAGGTGCACGTACGCCCAGCGAAGTCTTAGATCAGCCTGGGCATCCGCCTGATCCGATCACAGGCTTCGCTATCGGCATGGAGGTAGCTTAGAGTCTTAGCTACCCTTTAAACGCAAGTTCAGACTCTGCTCAGACCGGGTGGCTGTCCAGGCTGGTCTGCGTCTTCGCTGGGCGCACATTCCAATTTGTTCGTCTTATCGTATTGCGGCTCATATGAGGAAACTTTTGAACATTGAGCAGAAAAGAAAGTGACCTGTCCATGGGCGGAACGCTGACCAGTGACTTGCAGCTTTCAACTGTTCTTTCCGTATTTCTTACTGCATTTAATTCTATCTCAATTTAATTTCCACAAGATAATTTTAAATGGTTTTCGCACAGTCACAGCCTGATTTGATAACAAATGTTTAAAATATTTTGAACAGAAATTCGGATCAGTTTGGTTTGTGCAGAAATGTACAAACTCATATTCAACTAATATTGACAAATTATTAACTGATCATAAACTCAGACCAGTGTTTTGCAAGTGCATAAGTTGGTCTGAGTCAGTTTGCATACATAATTAATTCCATAAATTGACTATTGCAGCTTTATATTTTTTGCATTTATTTTTGTTCAAGTCATGATGACTTTAACAAACTTTAACAGTTAGACAATTACGAAAACAGTTTAGAGGTAATATCGGCTTTTATGATCGATAATCGATTAATCCTCGTGTAATTATAAGTATGTTAATTGTACTGTATATTGTCAACAAATTCCGATCAGCTTGCGCAAACTGATCAGACATTGTTCAGTCTTATCAGTTTGCACATATCAGAGGCAAACCGGTTAACGTCATGTTGAAATTTCTTGTAAATATAATTGTAGGTCGTTGAAAATTCATAGTGCTATCATGCATGACATTTTCTGGTAAACATCATTTATTTGTTTTCATTTGTTTGTTCCAGCCATAGTGGTGAGATATCTGACAAAACGATATCTCGGCGAATATGCTAATGCACCGGAAATGACGTATGAGAGAGTAGTTGCGGTGGCAGAAAAGCAGGTTCCGGTGAAAATAACAGACTTCAGTGGAAAGGTATCGACCATATACGATTTTCCTATCAACTGTTTTCTCCATACACTGCATGGGTGTAGCTGCTTATACACAAATACGCAGGTGCGTAATGAAATTTTGTCAAACTGACAAAATTTCAACACGCACCTTCATATTCGTTTTTGCTAAAATTTTGTAAATTGGACAAGATTTTCAATAATGACTGCTAACAGACGCAACTACATGAGATATCTTTGGGGCTAAACACTCATTCTTGCCTTCTAGGGGTATAAAACATAGTTGTACGTAACATGTAATCACCCCTAGTTATGCCCCTGCGATGTACTGTGACTTTTACTTTGCCCATGCACAAAACTGGCACAATGGCTGTATACTGTTTACCCCATACGGTTTTCTGTCTGCTACGTACTATTTATTGCTTCCTGTAGACGCGACATTGGCGTTGCGCACGCGCCAGTGCAAAAACAAAGTCAATGTCACAGTATTCAATGCATCGTCAATAACAAACATACAGTTGTTTATGGAATTCCTTAAATATCATTCACTAAACAATATGCCAGAGTTTCTTCTTTGAACTCCTCCAGATTACAAGGAAACAGCATTTTGGGCTACAGCTTCCAGTGTTAGGATTTTGAGAATGAAGACAAGCCCACATATGACTTTGTTGTTTGCCTGACTTAAGACGATAACACTGAGAAATGTACCTGTTGTTAGTTTAAGCTTTAAGGTGAATATGCACACTTTCCGGAGAAACAACCCTGCCATTTTCATGTTTTGCCTTTCTTCTTCATGGGGATCAACTGTTAAAGGCAAAACTCACTCCTAGAGGAGGAAAGTCTTTCATTTAACAGTTAACCCCTTTTAGAAGAGCTTTGTTGTCCAGGAAGGCAGTCCGCAAGTCAAAAAGTTGTTCTCTTTTCTACATGGAGGTATACCCATAAAATTCATTAAATGATAGATGCAGACATTCTTGTAAACATGTAAATGCACTCGAGTCTAAGGAATTTTATTTATGATGTGTTGCTTTTGGCCCTACGGGTGTACATCAATGACTTTATTTACTTATCTCCGGTAGCAGTTGCACTGAATGCTTTTCAGTTATTCTATTAATACATCTAATTGCTCATATAGTAATGTTTAAGTTATTTTGCAGCATTTGTGGTTATTTTTAGAAGAAAAAAAGAAAGAGTGCCACAAAAACTTGCCAAATCATGTTGTTTATTTTTCTTCTGCAAATTCTGCAGAAGAAAAACAAAATACATTATTTGGCAATACTGGGTTTACCTTATGAAGTTTGGCAATACTGGGTTTACCTTATGAAGTTTGACAATACTGGGTTTACCTTATGAAGTTTGGCAATACTGGGTTTACCTTATGAAGTTTGGCAATACTGGGTCTACCTTATGAAGTTTGGCAATACTGGGTTTACCTTATGAAGTTTGCCAATACTGGGTTTACCTTATGAAGTTTGACAATACTGGGTTTACCTTATGAAGTTTGGTAATACTGGGTTCACCTTATGAAGTTTGGGAATACTGGGTTCACCTTATGAAGTTTTGCAATACCGGGTTCACCTTATGAAGTTTTGCAATACCGGGTTCACTTTATGAAGTTTGGCAATACCTGGTTCACCTTATGAAGTTTTGCAATACCGGGTTCACCTTGTAAAGTTTGGCAATATCTGGGTCCCCTTATGAAGTTGGCAATTTAGCGGGTGTACCTTATGAAATTTGGCAAAACGGGTCCACTCTATGAATTTTTGCAATACCGGGTTCACCTTAAGAAGTTTGGCAATACCGGGTTCACCTTATGAAGTTTGGCAATACCGGGTTCACCTTATGAAATTTGGCAATGCCGGGTTCACATTTTTTTTGGTTACTTGATGCATATACCATTACAGCATTACAGATGCATCCTTGTTTTCTTATATCTAACATCTCTGTCTACTCATGAATAGTTTTTATGAAGCTTTCTGCAACTGGAAACAAAATTACGAGTCTATCGTTATAACGTATTCCAGGAAGTAAATCATTGAATATATACTGAACAACAAAAAAAGAAACGTTACATTACTTTCAATGCACGGTTTGTTTGAACTGAATTACGATTTTGCAAATGTTATTTTATGTCTTACTGGCAAAAGGTATTTTGAGTTCAGAAAAAGGATATCACAACAAAAACTACGAAATTAATGTATCCAGATTGATTTGAGTCAATGAGGGGTCAGAATTTGAAAGTGATATTTTGAGGTGCTTTTTGAAGACCCGTATTTCACTCAAGTTCTAAGCTTATGTAAGCCATTCACCTCTGACACGTTTATAAGGCACTTGTTGTTACAAAAATGGTCCAATCGCCGCTTCCAAAGGGTTAATCAGTGAGCCACAAGGCTTTGAATTTTGCTTTTCAGGCCTCTTGACTCTGACTTTAATGATATGCACTGAAAATCCTATAGACAGTGCAAGGTGGTACTCCACGAACAGTTAAGCAGTTTGATCAAGCTTTTTCATCATGGATTATTGTCTGGAGTAGCTGGAATAAGATCCATGGCTGAAACTTGAAAACTTCCCTGAAACGTACTGGTTAATCGGAGTAGTTTAAATTTTAATTTCCTCATAACGTTTATGCGAGTCCACGCCTTTGATTTAATGTATTCTAAATGATCATGCCACGTGCAGTCGCTGGAAAATATAATACCTAAATGTTTATGCAAATTAACTTCTAGAATGGGTTGTTGGTTCATTAAGACGTGAGGATGGTTGGGTCTATTACGTTTTCTAGAAAAAATGACAGACTCTGATTTGGAAGGGTTAAAAGTAACAAGCCATTGGCTTGCCCATTGGTGTATTTTAAAAAGATAGGAATTTAATTGATATGCAGCTTGAACAGGATTGTCTACTATAATATAAAGAGTAGTATCGTCCGCAAAGAGTCTAACTGAAGAGTTTATGTTTTCAACAATGTCGTTAATATAAAGGAGAAAGAGCAAGGGACCTAATATCGAGCCTTGGGGAACACCGGCTTCGACAGAAGACCAGGTAGAACT
Organism: Ctena decussata; assembly: GCA_963989385.1. Lineage (NCBI taxonomy): Eukaryota > Metazoa > Mollusca > Bivalvia > Lucinida > Lucinidae > Ctena > Ctena decussata. Next base: position 22,193,330 of record OZ022508.1, read on the forward strand.
TACACCAGGAATAACTACTCTTTGCTTTCTATTAGCCAAATAATCTGTGAACCACTGGAGAAGAGATCCAGAAATACCAACAGATTGTAATTTAAAGAGAAGACCTTTATGCCAGACCCTGTCGAAAGCCTTACTTATATCACAAAATATAGCACGGACTTCTTTGCCTTCGTCCAGGGCCCGGCAAAAAGTATTATATATATCAACTAACTGGTTAACAGTAGAATCACCAGGAACAAAGCCAGACTGAAGAGTAGTGATTACATGGTGATCATTTAAGAAATTGAAGACATATTTATGTACAATTTTTTCGAGAACTTTACCAAGAGTATTGAGTAGGGATATGGGTCTATAGTTGGACACGTCAAATGGGTCATTCTTTTTAAAAACAGGAGTAACATTGGCCTGTTTCCAGAGGTTTGGAACTTTGCCTTTAGCAAGAGAGAAGTTGAAAAGGTCAGTGAGGGGAACACATAAGGGTCGAGCAAGCTCTTTTAATAGTCGATTATCAATGGAGTCTGGACCGGCAGCTTTTCCTGTCTTAAGTGTTTTTAAAATATCTTCAACTTCATGAGAAGTGACAGAAATAGACTCGAGTTTATGAGGAGGTATATGATTTACCGTAGGTAGAGTGGCATTACTATCGTCCAATTTTGTTTGATCAGTGAAAAACATGTTTAAGAGGTTTGCTTTATCATTTTCATTAGTATAAATTATATCATCTTTGCAAAGTGGAGGACGAGTCGATTGCTGTTCGGGTGTAATAAAATGTTTTAAAGTTCTCCACCAGTCCTTCTGATTAAGATTATTAGATTTTAGTTTTTCTGTGAGTTTATCAAGCTGATTTTGTTTAGATTGCCGAATTTCATTAGTTACTTTGTTTCGAACATTTTTATACGTCTCAAAGTCAGTGATATTTTTAAATCTTTTGTATTTATCGTACAGTCGTTTCCGTTTACGCATTAGCCGTTTTATATTAGTAGTTAGCCAAGGAGGATCAGATTTTCGTACTCTAATATCTTTATTTGGTATATGCTTTTTTGCTAGTTCAGTGATACATTCCGTTATATTATTTGTTTACGTGTCTATATTATCATTCTTAAGAGAGCTCCAGTCAGTATTATCTAAATCACGCGAAAAAGATAGATAGTCCCCCCTATCGTACAACCAAACATGTCTATTATAAACGGGAGTAATAGGTTTATCAAAATTTAATACACAATATACAGGGCAGTGGTACCTTATATTCTGGTCTAAGATCGGATCTCCGACTCCACTTAAAAGAATATTATTTATGTTAGATGTAAAGAACAGGTCAATAATAGAAGACGATGATTCCGTATGATGTGTTGGTTCATTAATAAATTGATCTAGACTGAAGTGTTGACATAAATCGAACACCTTTTTATTTGAAGACGGCTTAAAAATATCCAAGCTGAAATCACCATTTATGAGTATATTATATATATTAGTATCAAATGCAAGTGATATCGAATCTTCAATGGACGACAGCACATCTTGGGTAGAATTCGGAGGTCTATAAAATGTGCCTAATAAAAATTTTTTGCTATGAGTAGCAACCTCAATCCACACACATTCAATATTCGGAAGTTCGATATCATGTCTACGACGCGAGTAAACATTTTATTTCACATACACACAAATTCCACCGTGATTATAACCGTTCCGATCACGTCTGTATAGATTATATTCATTTAGAGATAACGTATCGTTCGAAGTTCTATCATCAAGCCATGTTTCAGTTAAGCATATTATGTCAAAGTTACTCAATTCAGATTCAAGAATATCTAATTTATTTGAGATACTCTGTACGTTGTAATGAACAATAGAAACTTTATCATTAACCATATTTAAATCATCAGAATCTGGCGATAAGTTAGAACAACTTGTGGAGGCTTCGGAATTCGGACCGGGATTGGGTTCAATACATGTACCTGCAAGAAGCAATAAGGACATTATTATCAAAAATTCAAACAAATCTAAATGCTCAAGACCCTTAATCTTAAAGTGGCGACTATAATGCAATCCAATCCGCATGCGATAAATTTCAATTTCTATCATTGTGTAATATTATCTACTAGAGCCCAGGGAAGTTTAATGGATGCGGATGGATTCAATGATATACACATTAGATCTATACATATAGAATTAAGCATGGTTAAGAATTCCCCGTGAAGCATCAAAAAGAAGAATGCTTTCATTCGGTATAAGTTTTTCAAATTTCCTAAATTTGTTTAGCCTATTATGCTGAAATATCAATCGGCAGTAGTACATGTATGCTTCAAATCATTTGTTATATATAAATATACAGTAATTGTGGGATACAGATCATACAAGTCGTAAGACTTTCTTCTGAACCCCTTTCAAGCTACTGTATTGAGTTATATTCTTGTGAGATTGTATTGTTTGTTTTTGTTCAGTATTTTGAATAAAATATTGTTTACACTAATCGGAGTAAATGATTTGCTATACTTTTAATTGCAAGGGAGGCAAATTTCAAAGTAAAAAAAATCTTTAGCATCTTATTTCATTGAATTGCTGGTTAAGTGTCACCGGGTTCATAGGACTCTTATTGGTGATTACAAGACAAATCGGAAAGTATAAAAATATAAGCGTTTGCGCATGCGCATTAAACGTTTCTTTGGTGTTTTTAGTCGAATTGGAATAACTCTGTAAGGGCTGATGCAAATTGAAGACCGATTAGTCATTGAGGTTGCCTGAAGTCTCTCATGTGAGACAATATTGTAGCCATATCTGGAAGTATTGTTCTTTAGCTTAAATTTCATTTATAAATTATGTAACGTTTCTTTTTTTGTTCAGTATAGATCTATAATATGCTATCATGCATGACATGACTGTATTCTTGTAAATAAATCTATGCGTATTTCACTTCTCGTAACGATGTTTTTCCCGCACCTCAGGGCCGCAGTATGGGGCACCGTGCGTCCGTCCGTTGTTCTTGTAAATATTGATATAGGTCAATGAATATTTAGTTTGCTATCTATGTTCTATGTTGATAGGAAATTCCTCCACTTCCTGGAGCACCGCCTAGTAGACGTGAATAGTTGTAATCTTTAAAAGTCTTTAAAAGTCTTGTGCTGCTATCTCTCCCAAGTTTTCCAAATTTTAGGCTATAAAACGCTCATAGGCCCCCTGTGTGTGCATCACTCTTGTCACCAGTATAATTAAAATTAAATGAAAATGTTCCATTAAGATAGTGCGTATATACATTTATACACAAGTCCCAGCACCAGGTAACAGGTATTTACAGTCACATAAGATACGTGTAAAAGTCCATGTGCACACATCGCCAGCTGAACAACTTTTCACCATCCTAGAAGGCCTTAACATATTCGTAATGTTCGTAAAATGTCATTTCAACATAGCAAGAATGGCGTTTCTTTTGGAATGCAGTATGTAGCAAAGTCCCCGAGAGATGCCCCAGATCTGTATTCTCACACATTCGTTGATTTCTGTCAGCTTACTGTTGTCGAGAAGCAGCTGAACCCTGCCTCTGTCGCCTAGTTGAGTCCACCAGTGACTTCCATGTTGAGAAGAGATCAGCTCCCGTAGCTTAGTGATGAAAGGATGACGCACCTCCTCTAGTTTCTCACACGCCAGCATGAAATGCACTAGGTCTTCAGGTTCGACGCCACAGAGCGGACACAAGCTGCTAACTTCGTACTTCATGCATGACATTTAAAGAAATAATTTTCCTTACGCGTGAATTATCGCAGATTAACACATGTTGTTGGAGGGTAGATTCACGACGGCCGCAGGCAGGAGTGAATTAACATTCGTATCAGCCCGACAACACATGTGTTAATCTGCGATGATTTACCGGTAAGGGAAACTAACATTACACACGATCAAATTTGCGACATTTTCTGATCTTTTGAGGCGGACGTCGCCAAGGAGTTTTAAAATGTTTACGCCCGATGTCAGCAAGGCGCGGCATGTGCACGCCGAGCGTTAACAAGGTTATTTATCACAAATTTTCACACGGCGTCGCTTCCTATAGCACTGACACTTGACCAACAATATCTCTAAGCAAAAATATTTCCTTCCTAAAAAGTATTATTTATATTTATATATTTTTTTTTAGCAAGGAAATATTTTTTTTCGTAGATATAGACACAGTATTGGTCAAGTGCCAGTGCCTATAGGCTCAATCAACTGGAGCTTATGTCTTCAATTCGGGCTGAGTAGTTTAATCGGTTACCTGTTACCTGGAGAGAGTATTAATGTGAATGCAGTTATTTCCCTTAGACTCGGGGAGCGATAGGCATTAATCGATATTTGGAATGTCATATCGATGTCCATATCCCAGGACAGGTGTTGAACTTCTCTGAAGCCGGTTTTGTCATCACTGTGTTAACAATACGAATGCGCTAGATGGAAACATTTTTAATTTTTAACAATGTGGATTTTCATTTTTTTTTCTCAGATCAAATCAATTTACTTTTTCAGTTGCTCCTTCTCGTTTTAAAAAGTCTCGTTTTTCCCCTCTCTCTGATATTTAGGTCAAATTTCGTAAGAATTGGCGAGAAAATAAATCTGATTATTGGCCAGTTTTTGACAGCGGTTTGTTTTAGTTTCTGACAACAAAAACATAAAATTAATTATAATAATGAAATTATGATATTTCTATCTCTTTTACGGTCTCATCTTTATGGAAAGATTAAGGCTGATACAGCGGATAGCCATCCACCCACATATTTTTTCTCATTTCTTTTTTTTTTCCTTTTACCCCGCCCATCGGGGCTCGCGAAATAGACTGGCTGCCTGGTGCTTCTGCGAAAGAGCTGCTAGTCCTGGGTGTCATTTATCGCAGACCGAGCAATACTTGCAGTCCCACAAATTCAGAGGCAACATCTGGACGACTAAATTTTTTTACTGGGACGTTAAAACACTACTCAACAGGAACGATAACGTTTTCTCTTGATTTTCTGTTTTGACAAAACTGTTTAAAAGTTTTATGTAAACTGTGTCTTTCGGCATGTAACTAAGCTGCGCTATTTAAAACAATAAGATAGAAATTTAAGATTAGTCTGACTCTCTGTTTTTCTGCGAACAAAAGTAAATAAACTAATGAGCCATACCACGACAAAAACAAATTGGCATGTGCGCCCTGCGAACACTCAGAATAGCGTGTGCGTTCGCCCATCTGATCTGGGCCTTCGCTGTCCGCATAGAGGTAGCTTAGACCATTGCCTGTCCTGTAAGCGCACAGCGAAGATTCTGATTAGTCTGGGCGGCTGCCAAGGCTGATCTGAGTCTTGGCAGGGCGCTATGGCACTGCGTTGATTTTGTTGCGACGCGACTGAAATTACTGTTTCATACAAAAATAATCACAAGAATGACGTTCGGATTAAGTATCCATTTCTGACCTTCATTGCCGTTAGCAGGTGTTAATTTTGAAATTGCATTGTTTTGACAAGACGTGTGACCAGCTGTATTTTCACACCTTCCGACCGACAGCGACTACTCAGTTGATGACTTTAGCAAACAATTAAAGGAGCCGCGACAAAGGTGCACGTACGCCCAGCGAAGTCTTAGATCAGCCTGGGCATCCGCCTGATCCGATCACAGGCTTCGCTATCGGCATGGAGGTAGCTTAGAGTCTTAGCTACCCTTTAAACGCAAGTTCAGACTCTGCTCAGACCGGGTGGCTGTCCAGGCTGGTCTGCGTCTTCGCTGGGCGCACATTCCAATTTGTTCGTCTTATCGTATTGCGGCTCATATGAGGAAACTTTTGAACATTGAGCAGAAAAGAAAGTGACCTGTCCATGGGCGGAACGCTGACCAGTGACTTGCAGCTTTCAACTGTTCTTTCCGTATTTCTTACTGCATTTAATTCTATCTCAATTTAATTTCCACAAGATAATTTTAAATGGTTTTCGCACAGTCACAGCCTGATTTGATAACAAATGTTTAAAATATTTTGAACAGAAATTCGGATCAGTTTGGTTTGTGCAGAAATGTACAAACTCATATTCAACTAATATTGACAAATTATTAACTGATCATAAACTCAGACCAGTGTTTTGCAAGTGCATAAGTTGGTCTGAGTCAGTTTGCATACATAATTAATTCCATAAATTGACTATTGCAGCTTTATATTTTTTGCATTTATTTTTGTTCAAGTCATGATGACTTTAACAAACTTTAACAGTTAGACAATTACGAAAACAGTTTAGAGGTAATATCGGCTTTTATGATCGATAATCGATTAATCCTCGTGTAATTATAAGTATGTTAATTGTACTGTATATTGTCAACAAATTCCGATCAGCTTGCGCAAACTGATCAGACATTGTTCAGTCTTATCAGTTTGCACATATCAGAGGCAAACCGGTTAACGTCATGTTGAAATTTCTTGTAAATATAATTGTAGGTCGTTGAAAATTCATAGTGCTATCATGCATGACATTTTCTGGTAAACATCATTTATTTGTTTTCATTTGTTTGTTCCAGCCATAGTGGTGAGATATCTGACAAAACGATATCTCGGCGAATATGCTAATGCACCGGAAATGACGTATGAGAGAGTAGTTGCGGTGGCAGAAAAGCAGGTTCCGGTGAAAATAACAGACTTCAGTGGAAAGGTATCGACCATATACGATTTTCCTATCAACTGTTTTCTCCATACACTGCATGGGTGTAGCTGCTTATACACAAATACGCAGGTGCGTAATGAAATTTTGTCAAACTGACAAAATTTCAACACGCACCTTCATATTCGTTTTTGCTAAAATTTTGTAAATTGGACAAGATTTTCAATAATGACTGCTAACAGACGCAACTACATGAGATATCTTTGGGGCTAAACACTCATTCTTGCCTTCTAGGGGTATAAAACATAGTTGTACGTAACATGTAATCACCCCTAGTTATGCCCCTGCGATGTACTGTGACTTTTACTTTGCCCATGCACAAAACTGGCACAATGGCTGTATACTGTTTACCCCATACGGTTTTCTGTCTGCTACGTACTATTTATTGCTTCCTGTAGACGCGACATTGGCGTTGCGCACGCGCCAGTGCAAAAACAAAGTCAATGTCACAGTATTCAATGCATCGTCAATAACAAACATACAGTTGTTTATGGAATTCCTTAAATATCATTCACTAAACAATATGCCAGAGTTTCTTCTTTGAACTCCTCCAGATTACAAGGAAACAGCATTTTGGGCTACAGCTTCCAGTGTTAGGATTTTGAGAATGAAGACAAGCCCACATATGACTTTGTTGTTTGCCTGACTTAAGACGATAACACTGAGAAATGTACCTGTTGTTAGTTTAAGCTTTAAGGTGAATATGCACACTTTCCGGAGAAACAACCCTGCCATTTTCATGTTTTGCCTTTCTTCTTCATGGGGATCAACTGTTAAAGGCAAAACTCACTCCTAGAGGAGGAAAGTCTTTCATTTAACAGTTAACCCCTTTTAGAAGAGCTTTGTTGTCCAGGAAGGCAGTCCGCAAGTCAAAAAGTTGTTCTCTTTTCTACATGGAGGTATACCCATAAAATTCATTAAATGATAGATGCAGACATTCTTGTAAACATGTAAATGCACTCGAGTCTAAGGAATTTTATTTATGATGTGTTGCTTTTGGCCCTACGGGTGTACATCAATGACTTTATTTACTTATCTCCGGTAGCAGTTGCACTGAATGCTTTTCAGTTATTCTATTAATACATCTAATTGCTCATATAGTAATGTTTAAGTTATTTTGCAGCATTTGTGGTTATTTTTAGAAGAAAAAAAGAAAGAGTGCCACAAAAACTTGCCAAATCATGTTGTTTATTTTTCTTCTGCAAATTCTGCAGAAGAAAAACAAAATACATTATTTGGCAATACTGGGTTTACCTTATGAAGTTTGGCAATACTGGGTTTACCTTATGAAGTTTGACAATACTGGGTTTACCTTATGAAGTTTGGCAATACTGGGTTTACCTTATGAAGTTTGGCAATACTGGGTCTACCTTATGAAGTTTGGCAATACTGGGTTTACCTTATGAAGTTTGCCAATACTGGGTTTACCTTATGAAGTTTGACAATACTGGGTTTACCTTATGAAGTTTGGTAATACTGGGTTCACCTTATGAAGTTTGGGAATACTGGGTTCACCTTATGAAGTTTTGCAATACCGGGTTCACCTTATGAAGTTTTGCAATACCGGGTTCACTTTATGAAGTTTGGCAATACCTGGTTCACCTTATGAAGTTTTGCAATACCGGGTTCACCTTGTAAAGTTTGGCAATATCTGGGTCCCCTTATGAAGTTGGCAATTTAGCGGGTGTACCTTATGAAATTTGGCAAAACGGGTCCACTCTATGAATTTTTGCAATACCGGGTTCACCTTAAGAAGTTTGGCAATACCGGGTTCACCTTATGAAGTTTGGCAATACCGGGTTCACCTTATGAAATTTGGCAATGCCGGGTTCACCTTACGAAGTTTGGCAATACCGAGTTCACCTTATGAAATTTGTTTTATTAGGAGTGCGATACCGATGCGATCTTAAAGATATACACCCTGATATGTTTCTATTAAATTTCAAATTTCTCACGAAAAATCGTACCAAAGACATAAAAATGATTTATAGTAAAAGTACTTTTATCTACCAAATTTATAATTTGTGCCGGTCACTGGAAGAAGGAGAATTTAAGATGATATATAACAACGCGGGAATAGCGGGTCGTCATTCCCGCCAAAAACGAATACTGGATACGCCCAGTAATCATGGTTAATCAGGGAAAAGTTATATCATGAATAATTTTAGGCCCTTTCTCTAATCAACATCGGATAGTTATTGTCTGAAAAGATCTCACGTGCACGGATTAGAGATTAATGCTATTGTAAGGTTATTTACTCCACTATTCATAAAATGCAAAGCGTGCGTGCAGAAACGCCCTTGTAATGAGTCAAATATATAGTTTAAGAACAATATGTTAACATCAAGATTTTAAAATGTTAGGGTTTATCATGGGGAAGGGTTTTATATTACAAACGGTTTTCCATGGAATAACTTATTAGAAGACTTTTAGTGCTTCGGCTCGGAAATACGCTCCATGGAAATAGCAGCTTAAGCATATAAAGAATACACGTAGTTGTTTTTTTGAGGGTAATTTTCGTGGCGTACATATAGTGTGATATGAAAATATAAATAATGATGCCTGAAAAGAACTGTCATACTGATCAAGACCCCGTGCCCTGTAGTACTGGTACGTACCGCTGAGCTCCAGGCCCCCACATTATAAAACTTGAGTACTATTCTTAAGTTTTATAACCTCGAACCAAGGGGTCAACATCGTTACGAGACTTTGGAAATGCAACAACAACTGTCACACGAACAAAGTACAGTCCATCCTTAATACAAAAGGAGGGCACCAATATAGGTTTCTGCAAAAAAAGAAAATCGATTTCATTGCACCTTTTTGCAAAATATATACATGTACTTTCCTTGTGTACACTGTTGAAGTCACATTATTCAGTTATATCTTATTTATTCGAAGTATCTCTATTTTATGACAGGGTCTGGACAATAAAGCCGGGAACAAAGACATTCTCTCTAAAGTAGATGGCGTTGTTGTCGTCTACGCCATTGATGATCTCCATAGCTTTGATGTAGCGGAAGGCATCTGTGATTGGTTGAGACGGGACCGGGAGCTTACGTCACATCTTCCGGTCATTCTGCTAGGAAACAAGTCGGATTTGGAACATAGAAGGTAATAACACAGTATCCGAACGCTCTGTACCAGCTCTTTCGGTTTTCATAGCGTCGTATCGAGAGTACAAACATTCGCCTATAACCAGTAGTCGGAAATCATTATGTTTTGAGATTTTATCCGGAATTTGCTGCGTCATTTATAGTTATTCAGCTTCGAAAATGTAAAGAGGTAAGATTAATATAATTTGCTCTTCGGTCTTTTACTCAGGGGTGTCCAGATCTTTTTGTCTTGTAGCAAACGTAAAAGTTCTTGTAGCAAAACCGCAATTTAAGGTCAGCCATATTGGCGCGCGGCACCATTATAAAACTTCTTATTCCAAATGGCTAGCTCTTGGAATTCTCAATTGGAAGAGTTTGTTTTTTGTGTTCTACTAGAGATGATAAAATGACAAGAAACACATGTATTTATTTCTCATTAAACTCTTTTTTTTCTTTCTTTTTTTTCGTTGAATTTTAGATTAAGAACAAATATAGCTGCATATTTGGGTCAGTAAACTTGTAAAATGGCGTATTTCTGTGTCAGTCGCGGATTTCCCATGTTTTATTTATAAATTCACTGGTTTTCGTTTCACATACGATGCGTCTGAATCGGTGGGAACTGGATAGAAAAATGCGGGAGATTATTCTTAAAGTGAATAAACCGACTTTCATAAAACAACAACAAAAAAAAAAAATTGCTGGCACCCGTAATGATTTCATGAAAGTATGATCTGATCAGCCTGCGCAAATTTTGCATATCGATATTTATGATGACTGTACATTACGTACCTGAAATGTTTACTGAAAAAACGGTATAGAATCGTTGTCGATTAGCGGCACTTGCATCTATATCTATTGCATTTGTGCAAATTCATAACAGAAACAATGACCGATGCTTACAGCCGTGACACAATAAAAGTCATTTACTCTCAGTAAAAGTTACCTGTTATTACAGTTAGAAGAGGTACCTTCACTGATGCGCTAGCCAATTTAACACCTCGCTGCGTCTTATCAGCGAATACCCCTCCGAATGACTCGACCAATATTGCACCCTGTTAGGTAATTAGGCCACGGACAGTTAATCCTTTTGACTAGCCGCCGGGTAAGTAGTTACCGCAAAATGGACGATACAGAATCAGAATCAGAATCAGAATTGTTTACTGGTGATACGTCCAAAGACAATCATTCACAAGGACCTGTGAATCAGGGAAGCTAGTCCCTAGCCCTTATAAGAGAAGTAAACTTAGTAACTGAATCCTCTGCACACTCAGCAGCACAAATAAGTGAATCTTCCAGGGAATTCCAATCTCTAATAGTCTGGGGGAAGAAACTGGACTTGTAAATGTCAGTCCCAGCCAATGGGGTTTGAAATGTCAGGGAATGATGATTCCTGGTACGCCTATTTGGGGGAACAAGGTCATTTATGGGTATACTGGCTGCACCCCTCAGACCTTTGTAAAGCATTATAAGTCTACTATCTTTCCTCCTCTTTTTTAGGGATTCCCACTTAAGTTTCTCCAGAATGCCAGTCATACTCCCAGTTTCATATGTGTAATTTCCCGTTACAAATCTAGCTGCCCTTTTCTGCACCTTCTCAAGTTCATCTTGAAGAAGTATACTTTGAGGGTCCCAAACTGAACTGCGATACTCCAGGACTGGACGCACCAGTCCCTTGTATGCTGACTCCTTAACATCTTGTGGACATGCTGCCAAGTTACGTCTGAGGAAGCCGAGGGTCCTATTAGCCTTTGTGCAAATATTACTGACATGTGTGTTCCATTTCAAATCATTGGCAATGGTTATGCCGAGATACTTGATAGTTTCTACATTACTGAGGACCGTTCCCTCTAAGGTATAGGAAGCATTGATCTTCTTGATCCGTTTCCTTGTAATTTGCATTATATTGCATTTAACAGGTTGAAATCTCATGCCCCAACTCCTTGCCCAACAACCTAAATGATCTATATCCTCCTGAAGTTTCACAGTGTCTTCAATATCTCTGATTTCACGATAGCAAACACAGTCGTCTGCAAAAAGTCTTAATTCCGAGTCAATATTTTCTGTTATATCGTTAATGTAGAACGAGAACAAAAATGGTCCAAGCACAGTGCCCTGGGGGACACCTGACAAAACCGGGGCCCAATCCGACTTAACTCCATTTACCACCACACGTTGCTGCCTGTAACAGAGAAAAGAATCTATCCATTTCAGAGTCTTCCCACCAATACCATAGCCGTATAGCTTACATTTAAGTAATTCATGAGGGGGAGTGTCAAAAGCTTTCTCGAAGTCCAAGATAAAAGTGTCAAACTGACCGCCCTTATCCAAGATTTTAGCCCAGTCATTTATAACCGTGATCAATTGAGTTTCACAGCTATGTTTCTTACGGAAAGCATGTTGTCTGTCTGACAAAAGTTTATGTTCATCCAAATGTGCCATAATATTAGAGCAGACAATGTTTCGAGTAACTTGCATGGTACACAAGTTAGAGAAACCGGTCGGTAATTGCAAGCCAAAGACCTATCTCCTTTTTTGAAGAGTGGGCATATATTTGCAAGAGACCATTCCTTGGGGATTTCACCCGAGTCAATACACGCTATAGGACCCTGACCTTATGCAATGTATTTTTCGAGCAAACATGGCGGACACTGTCAACACGCCGGGAGTGGCCTCTCCGAACGAAGGTAAATTCAAAAGCTTTTATGTCTTATCTAGATAGCCATACTCATTTAGGTTTTAAGAAATAAGTTATTTTTCCCATCTGACGTCTTGATTTAACAAATACTGTCTAGATTGTTGCATTTTAGTTTCGAGTTGCATAAGCATGTGCTTTGCTCACCATTTTTATCGACGGCATATTTTATAAAAAATATAAAAACAGCGAACTAAAAATATTGATCAGGTTATTCATTGCATGGGCTAATAAGATATTCAAGACAAAAGATGTTTTCTTTAAATTTGGTCGAAAAGAGATGTTTACTTACGAGAAAAACAACATTTTAGTCCACTGTACACAATCAAAATGTTCCCCAGCCCTGGTCAGTAATTTCGAGCATGGTCACATTCCACTGAACGGGTATTCTGAGTAATAAAGGAGTGATTTTATGATGAAAATTTTGAACGGGTATTCTGAGCAAGGGCAATAGGAGAGAATGCACATTCTTTTAGCAAAAAATTAAGAACATCACTATGCGAAACTATATCGGGAGCTTACTCACAAGAAACGTGTTCTACCCAAACCTGTAAAAATAAGATAAATTGCTAATCGCAACTTCTGCTGTTAAAAAAATATAAGCTGTCAAGCTTTGAGCAAGCTTTCTGCTTAATACCTCTCTCTCTCTCTCTCTCTCTCTCTCTCTCTCTCGCGCGCGCGCTCCATGCTTATGTATTTGATGTTCTCTATTGAAATAAAAGGTGTGAAGATTGGATGCCTTTTTAGCTATGGTACCAAAATACCTTCTATATAGACTTTGGTACCGGCTTTTAGACTACCTCATACTTCAATCGCAGTTGCAGCATTTGCACGTATTGTCTTACCATATATTGTTCATACAAGTAGACACTCTACAAGACTGGTAAAAATCTCTTCAATACTTTGTTACTTTGTTAATTGTGTAGGATGCGTCAGCTCACTGGTCAGTCAAAATAACATTTTAGAATATGTGCTTTGTTATAATTTTGTTTGTTTGTTTGGGTTGAGGCTTTACGTCCCAGTAAACAATTTTTCAGTCATGTCTGGACGTTTTCCTTGGTTGAACAGTAGCCTACTAAGCAATGAGGGTGAAGTGCCTTGCTCAAGGACACAATACCGTCACCCCTGGTGAGAATCGAACCCGCGAACTTGCGATCAAGAGTTCGGCACTCTACCAACTGAGTTAACGGTGCTCCCTTGTTATATAATCTGGACTATTCTGAAAACTGTATCAGTACGGAGGCATTAATGTACTGGTCTAATGTACTGGTCTCGATTTTCTTGGTCTAGTTAAAGGGAAGCGAACACAAGCATCGACAGGCACTTCAAAAGAAACGTCTTGGAGAGCTGAACATTTTGCAACAACTTTTATGAAAATCGGTCCAGCAATTTAAGAGATATGACCTTCTGAACGTTTCAAAATGGTTACCTATGGCGGCCGCCTTTTTGAAAGCATGGTCACGTGACCACATTCGGAAAATGCTTATTAACAGTAGTAGGTCGAGTTTTTCCACTCAATTTAAGTAAATGTTGATTATATCTAATACAAAGATCAAATATTTTCCATTTACTGGCGACTTTTTGCAACAGAACGGTAGTTATTTTATATTTTTAATTGTGAGTTTATGACGTCATTTACTCACAGCCTCGTTCTGATACTCGGAATACCCGTACAGTATTTGACTCAGAATACCCGCTCAATGCAAATTATGCGCTCAAAATACCCGTCCAGTACTGCTCGAAAAAACTGAGCTGTTTTGCACGCGGTTTTGGAACTTTAAGTATGTGTACAGTGAACAAAATCAGTGATTTATTCAAATCTTCTACAAGGTATCATTTACTTCTTTTTCATTTTACTAAGTAAAATCAAATAGACGTTTATTGACAAAGAATGAGTGCGAAATTTAACTTTTGAAGACGTTTTTTTGCTCTTTAAAGATGACCAAGTAAATGCAGAATATGTGAGCAGAGCCACGCGATCACCTTTCTGGGTTAATTATGTTGCACATACCAGTCGACTGAACGAAAAGTGCATGCACTTACAAGGTCTAGACACAGACTGAGCTTAAATGCATTTTACTTGGTCCTACGTGAGAGTAAACGCAACTTACATCGGTAGAATCTCCAGGGTCATCATCTGTTATCCTCGCGTCGGCCATTTTGTTTGCTCGAAAAATACATTGCATAAGGTCAGGGTCCTATAGCGTGCAATAGATTGTTGAAAAAAAAAATGACAGGAAAATTCAGCATCCGGGAGATTTTGAACACTTTCTGGGAGCGTGGGAGATGGGCTTCATTTCCAGAAGACTCCCGGATGATCCGAGAGACATCACATGTATGCCCTTGTCGGCATTTCTCCAAAGAAACAGATAGTAAACAGGAGCATGACCATGTTGTCACGCTCTGGTTGAGTGATTTCAATACTGTGTACAGGTACCCGAGTCACAATCACCCAAATATATGCGGTCTTTGTGTAAACAGAACTAGGTTATTGATTATTCACACAAATAAATAGAGGCTCACTACGGGGCAAAATAATCTGAGGCCAGGTGGGAAAATAGCAATATTTTCGCGATTTTACGGGAAAATCGCATTCAATTCGCTAAAACACCATTCGCATTTTTTGGAATTCAATTCGCAAAAAAATGCGAAAATGCGACAAATGGACACCCCTGCTACTTTATTGCCCTGTACAATGTCGTGTATGGGTGGATGTAAACGGTACAGTATTCAAATAGCCCTTGGCATGATTCTACAACCTTCTTGAGCCTTTTCGTACATGAAATCTTTAAAATAAACGGAAGGCGTTATCAATCTATAGTGTGTTAGTTTTGGAAATAGGATGATAGCTAGGTTTTGCACGACACAAACTCGTGTTAACTTAAGCTGTTCGGAATAAAATTTCTCTGACGGCCAAGAGGTTTTCATTGTACAGGGTAACAAAGTAAAAGACCGAAGAGCAAATAATATTAAACTTATCTCTTTACATTTTCCAAGCTGAATAACTTTAAATGACGCAGCAGATTCCGGATAAAATCACATAACATAACGATTTCCGACTACTGGTTATAAGCGAACTTTGTACTCTCGATTCAACGCTATGAAAACCGGAAGAGATGGTACAGTGAGTTCGGATACTGTGAATAAAAGCGTTGTCATAAATCAATAACTTAAAAAAAAACTGCACAAAAAGATGCACTACAGTAGTGCGCTAGAACTGATTGGGTGCCGCAGTTTTTGCACACCTGGCACAGAGGTTAAAAAATTTGAGGACATTCTGTAACTCAAAATAAAGCTCGCTGATTGGCTGCTTCCGAGCACATGCTCGGGAGCAGCCAATCAGTGTGCTTTATTTTGAGTTTGAGATTATTCTCAAGTTTCATGACCTCGAACCCTGGAAACAGGTTCTCTCACACTGCGGCTTACATCATTTTCAAAACATGATATTTGCAAACACTGTAATCAAAGTATTACGTATTAAGATATTGTCGGTGAATCTGTACCATGTGACATTTTATTTTATTCAGTGATAAACCCTTTACTTATCAATATCAAATTGGTTAGTTGAACCGCGACACGACAAAACCAACATAGTGGCATGTGCTCCCAGCGAAGAGATCAGCCTGGGCATCCGCCCAGTCTAATCAGAGTCTTTGCAGTGCGCTTAAGGGGTAGCTAAGGGTCTAAGCTACCTCCATGCGGTCAGCGAGGAATCAGATTGGTCGGATACCCAGGCTGATCTGAGTCTTCTCTAGGCGCACATGCTAGTTTGTTGGTTTTCTCGTGTTGTGGCTAATTTTTTTTGATTGGCATATTGTAGTTTAAAATCGTGTTGGTTATTGTTTTGAAGTTGGACTTGCGCAAGTGATATCTTAAAAAAGAAGATTACATGTTATGAGAGACGTGACTGTCTGCAGTATGGAAATAAATGTAGACTGTATTTTAGGCGTGTTAGCTGTAAACGATGTCAAGGTGACCTTGAGTGGAGAGGTGATTGTTACCTGGCAACAGAATGTTCGGCATCCAACGGCTGTGATAATATTCAGAAAGCATTCAGTATGCTCATTCAAAAGGTATTTTTTTCGTATTATCGTGCCCCCTTTTAAACTATAATAATATAAGTGTGGATTTCTTTTTGAAGTGACTCACCATAAACATTTGAAAGTATAAATTTAAGCACTATGCAATGCCAGTTGATCTGGCCTTATTGCTGGAAGAACACACTATAAGACTATTTCTTGTGTGCAGCTGAACCAGGGGCGTAGCTAGGGGCAATAATATGATACGCACAATCATGTTTCATACTCTTTGAGGAGAGAAATATAGGACTATAGTCCCTAAGATGTTTCGTAGTCCCATTTATGTTGGCAGTTTGGTAGTGAAATTATCGTCCTATTTACAAAATTTCAGCATGCAAATGAGCAGATGCGTGTTGAAATTTTGTCAGTTTGACAAAATTTCAATACGCAACTGCGTATTTGCGTAAAGGTAGCTACGCCCTTGTGAACTGTTCATGGAATGTGATGCTTTGTGTTTCTAGAGTTGCCTCTCTTCCGCCAGTTGCAGTCATGGATGGAGAATAGAACAGGATGCTTAAGGAAATCTATGGGAAACCATGTTTTAAAACAACAACAACATCAAAAGAAAATACTAAATAAAAATATTAAAAAAAAAAAAAAACAAATAAAATAATAAAACAAAACAACAAGAAATATCTTAAAAAAAAAAGATAATCGGCTTAGATTAAATAGAAGTGTGTATTGTAATATGTATGTGTCAGGTACATGTAAGATATCGAATGTGCTGATCAGATTGTACGGATGCGCATGTTGATATGCATATTTGTTGCTGGTGTTGGGGTTTCGATTTCGGAAATGCTACTGAATTTTGATTGGTGTCTGTCTGTGATTGGTTGTCTGACCGCCCCACATATACCGGTAACCTTAAAAGTGTCGCAGTTCAAATACAACATCAACAACTAAGCCAGCGACAATTACTTAATTTCGTCTTCGCTTTCTGTGTCAAGTTATAGTTATTTTGTTGGTTTCATATTTTACATGAGCGACATAACAGGCGAAATTTTCTTTGGCAAAAAGCGTTTTGGACCGAAATATCTAGATTCATCACCACACGGTTTATATGCCAACAGTTGAAACTGAAAGTAGAAAGAGAAAGCGAAAGTAAGCTACTTACATCAAAATTCCGGTTGTATTTATATTGGCCAATGAAATACTTAAAATGTAGGTCAATAGTAAGGTTATACGGCTAAAGCCGAAAAATTATAAACAGCATAGAACAACTACATGTACAGACAGCCTGCACTTCATACCGTGGTTTGCATCATCAGTTACAAACGTAGAATTTCCGGATCCTGTCGGCTATACTCCAGGACTGCGGACACTGAATGAGTCTGACTTTCTTGATGAACAAACATTACAAAAAGCCCCTCTCTATTTACATATTGCAGGAAGTATTTGAAACTTATATATTAACATACATGTACATGTATATATGAACATTTCAGGTGATTGATAAACGAGAAATTCAAGCAAGACAACAAAGAAAATTATCCCAGAATCCTTTGGGATCCCCAAGGCTTATAAGAGCCTCCATCAAGAGACGCTTTAGTGTGTTTACACGTGAACGGACTTCAACCATGTGATATAGAATAAAATGTTTAAGCCTTTGAAGGAAGAATGTTGAATGAAGAGCATTTTTGACGCCAGTCTGATCAGCTGAGGGATAGTGTTTGCTCGCCTGGTGGACGCGAAATTGCTTTTCTAGATGAAAATTAAAAACTTGAGGCTCTGCATATAGATAGCCTAGTTAAAATACCATTCGACTTATATGTATATAAACCATATCCGGTCAAAAAAGTAACGATACCAATTATTGGCCATACTTTCAAGGAACCCAGTGCTTAATAGAGTTTATAGAGGTGCATGTATATTTGGAGAGACACAAATGAACAAAATGCATAGAAAATCGTCAATCCATACATTTCCAGAGTTATCTGACAATATTCAATATAAATGTCAATTTGAATAAGCTATTTTGCTGCGCATGCGCAGGAATAACTTTTATATTGCACAGAAATGTCAACGATGCAAGGTTCCCGCATAACATTGAAAATGTCCAATATCTCTTATTTTGGCTTTACATGCGAGGTTAAAATTCTCAGATTACCTCCCTTTCAAGTAAGAATATAATGATTTTTGAGGCATTTTTATTACTGTACCTGTCCGTCTTTTTTCAAAGTTTCTTCTTTAACAAATTTGTTATGTCATTGTTGTCATTGCATAATGACTAAATTGGAAGAATCGTTACGCAGCCGCTAGCCGTTACGACTTTGATTTTCTGGAAATCCCAGTGAAAGTGACATTTAAACGGTTCTTTAATGGAATCGCAGTACCTGAGTTGTGGTTCACTTCCTCGCATTAGAAGGATTCAAATAGCCATTTATTTGGCAGACGGCCTTGCCTAAGCTGCTCCAGTGTATGGAGCACATAATCTGGTAAACCGTTATTCAAAAACCAACTTTGACTTTGAAATCAAGCAGTTTTAATGATGTCACTGTGCGAAAATGAAAAATTACCCAATGCGTATTCAAACGCATCTTTTAGCACGTCTAGTCTTAAGAAGCCAAACTGAATAAGTCTGTTCAATCGGCACATGGAAACTATTATGAAATTAATAAAAAAAAAAACCCTAAATGTTTATAACTTCCGAGTCGCCATGACAACACAAGGAATTTCATGTACAGGAACTTTTTGACCTAGCATATATTAGTACAGATGTGCAGCTTTGTCATTGAGTTGTCACAAACCTCCAGAATGTTGCGAAACTCGAATTTCGGCTTAGCCACTTTCAGGAGCCTTGTGATAACTCCATCACTTATTTTAATTCATAATAAAATTTTTGCACAAAATCGTTTTCCGTACTTACAAGTACTCTACCATTGTTTTGTTTTAGCTTAATTGTTTTATTAGCTTGAAATCTTAGTTTGCGAGTAGAAAGTGAATTGTGCGTCTACCAGGCATGATTTGGAACCTAAATACCGTATTTATTCGGTTATAAGAGGGGAGTTAATCTTTCCAAATCTACCGCAGATATGTAAATCAGTCTTGTGTAAATCAGCTTTAAAATGGAATTTTCTCTTCCATTACAATCCCAAAGATCTAGATCCGTCTTACAAGACGGATCTAGATCTTTGAAATTGTGTTGGAAAAAAGTTTTATAACGGAAGCAATACGGTACATTAACATGTCTTGAGACTTGGGAGAATTGCACTTGTCCAGGAACGCAGTGTAACAGAAATCAACTGATAAAATAGCTCGTTAATAAAAGTTGCAAACTGAAGTTGCCAGTGCCAATTTCATTTAAATTGATATGCGAGACATTATGCACCAATGTGAATATATACTGAAGAGGAGAAGAAAGACAACATATTTGTAAGTGGGTCACCGTTAGGCCTGAAACCCGACCGTAGGTATTCAGACACGCAGAAACTACGCAGGGTGACTCGGTGAAAACCGGAAGTCGACCTCACGGCACCGGGGCAATACGAACAGCTGCGAATTCTCCTCCACTTTCCACAGTAGCCCTTTTAAGACTGGTAACCAGTTTTGGGGACATATGCAAACAGTGCAGACCCAATTCAGACGCCGCAGATAAGGGTCTACACTGTTTGCTTTACAATAAAAATGAAAACATTCACCAGAAACCCCTAAAACAAGAAATTCGAGTCAACCAAAATTTAATGATAAGGATGAACAAGTCCACTGGCAAACAAGGCAAGCACTGGAAATATTCCACGAAAAAAACAGACACAACAGCCCCGACTAAAATAATAAACCACAAACCTTGGAACGGTCAGTTATAAGTATGTTCCAAGTAGGCACATGACGTCGGGATGACGTATTAACGTCATTGACGTCGCATCGACACCAATACGACGTCATTTCGACGTGACACGGGGAAGCACATTGTAAACGTCATTTCGACGTCAGTGCCTGTTGGGTTGGCTGCTGTGTTACTGTTATCACAGAGCATTACAGAATACGTTCACACGTACTGTTTAGAACTGAATTAATGCTAAACGGTAAAATCGCTTTGAAGAGTCTTTAAATCTATTTCTAAACAAATGCCAGTATTCTGCTAAGTGATTAATAGAAAATACAGAGAAATGCTTAATCCTAATTGATGCTTAAGCTTGTCAGCTTTAGTCAAAGGGAACAAATTCTTTTAAATAGATTGAAATGTTAGATTCTTTTGGATACCAGGGAATACACTCGAGAATTTGAACATTTCAATCAAAGAGAATAATGCCCAGCTGAACTATGTATATTGCACTATGCCTTGATCTGCCGCTAGAAAAACGGTGTTATTCTAAGCGCATGCGGAAATTAAACTATTAAACCAGTTAAGAAATGTCGTAATTGCTTGTGTGAACTTCTTAACTCAGCTCAATTATGGTGTTTTTAGCTCGCCTGAACAGCTATTGTTGTCACCCTAGTGTCGGCGTCCGCGTCCGTGTCGGCGTCGGCGTCGGCGTCCGGATTGGATGTTTTGGTTAAAGTTTTTCAAAGACCGATATCTCCTTAAAGTCTCCATAGTCCTATCAGCGGGAAAAACGCCTAAACTTAAATCACTGTCAAAAGCGGTTCAACCTTCACGTTTGATAATAAAATGTGGGTTGGTGTGCATATATTTAGTCATATAACTGGCAAAAGTAGAGAAAATAAGTTTTTGAAAAATTTAACAAATCGCTCCAACAATACAATTTTCTGTTCTGGTTTCCCGTTTAGCAATGCTACATAAACATAGGCGGGATAGTAATTGGGGCGCCACGCCTGTACATTGTATTTTTACCATTTTATGAAATCGAAAGTAGGTCATTTTAGTTGCCAACTAAAATGACCCAAATAAGTGTTCAACCCTTTTTATGTGAAACTCAAGGATGTTTTATTTGTTTAAAGCTGGCTAATCACGGTCATCTACACTGACGAAACTATAGTGAGAAGCTTTCAGCGATACCTCCTGATAAAATTTTTCATGCTGATAGAGCAATGGGGCCATTAACCCATTGATGGATTCTTGTAGTTAGATGTTGGTCCAAAGTTTATCAAGGTACCACCCCACTCCACCCAGTGACCTTGGTGTCAATGTCATGGACTTACAAAATTGGAGTTTTTTTTTTGACTGGATGTTTTGGTTAAAGTTTTTTAAAGCGCAATATCTCCTTAACTCATGGATTGATTCTTTTGATACTTGCACTGTAGTTAGATATTGGTCCAAAGTTTTCCGAGGTACCACCCTCATCACACTCAGTGACCTTGATGTCAAGGTCATGGACTTAGAAAATTGTCTTTATCTATCAATTGGGTGTTTTGGTCAAAGTCCCATATCTCCTGAACCCATGGATGATTTTTTATGTATTTGCACTGTAACTAGATATTATTCCAAAGTTTTACAGAGTACTACCCCGACTACCCCGACCCCGCTCAGAGATCTTGATGTCGAGGTCATGGACTTAAGAAGTTTCGGGTTTTATTAAAGTTTTCTAATTGCATACTGATTCATAACGCTTTGCATTGAATTAGTTTACACTTGACTTGATGTTAGACACTTGTTTGAGTCTTTATAAAACCCTATATACGTACCCCACTAGATGACCTTGAAGTCAAGGTCATCGACTTAGAATTTTGTCTTAAAGGTTTTGGTTAAAATATTATATTTATGAAGACATAATTTCACAGTGCCACGATGGAGTCAGTTGATACTTATACTTGGACTGATGGTAGATAATGGTTCAGAGTTTTGATACATCTTGTGCCCCCCCCCGCCCCAGCCCCAGCTCCAGCCCCCACCCCTCAGATTTTTTACCTCAAGCTCATGGACTTTGAAATTTCATGTGGATTTTTTTACTTTAATTTTATTTCAAGACTTGTTTCTGAGATAGCTAATGAAATAATGTGTTGTCACTGTGGACATGCTTGCTTGAAGTTTTATGCATAACAAGCCACACCACCATAGTGACTGTGCGATGGGCAAGCACCGATTCAGGCGAGCTATGCTGCCAGGCGACAACTCTTGTTGCTTTCGTTTTAACTTTTAAACGCTGCTTCTGAAATGACATTTGTTCAAAGTGGATATCTTACCATTTTCTGAAAGGCAAAGGTACAGCTTTTCCCCGTAGCCTAGTGGCCGTAGGGGCATTGGGGTATAGGACCCACTGTATCTTGGGCACAGCATATGACAGGCGGAGCCAGTCCCTTTCCTTTCGCTGCCTTATCCATCTCTGATTGGTAAACGGTATCCATTTACTGCTGGGACGACAGAGAGTTTTCCAGTCGCTAGCTGACCCAATCCGAGATTCGAACTCGTGACCTTCTGCACCGTAACCGAGTCGCTCTAACCACTCAACTATGGCGCCTTTCTTTTCTGAAACAGAGCAGTAAAAACATGACTCTAGCGTATTAGCAGTTTTAGAAAATGGGTGCATCTTGTGAGATACTTGAAGAATTTCTTCGAGGACAGTTGCTTAAGACGTGATTGTTTGTCTCTCAGTAGTGAGAAAGACCATATTTTAAAGTCCTGAATATTATGTGTTCATATGTGATTGTGTGTTCGTTGATGGCCGTTTAAGCCAATTTTAGCTCTAAACTGTCTGTTGCAAATAGAGCAAGTAAACGCGGACTGTTACGACTCTGATGATAATCCTTTGGCTCTTGCTTTGCGTTCTTTGCGCTTTCTTTCAGCCTCGCAGATTTTCTTTGTTTCATATTGAGCTGCTCCTTTTCTTACATGTATAAGGCAACACCACTTTGTTCGATCCTGTGCAGCCTGTTCCCAGGACACAGTTGGAATACTGAAATCCTTCAGTGAGGCTTTAAGGGTGTCTTTGTAGCGTTTCTTTTGGCCACCTTGAGAGCCCTTTTCTTCCTGAAGTTCCCCATATAAAACTTTCTTTGGTA
The DNA here is from genome assembly GCA_963989385.1 of Ctena decussata. Taxonomy (NCBI): domain Eukaryota; kingdom Metazoa; phylum Mollusca; class Bivalvia; order Lucinida; family Lucinidae; genus Ctena; species Ctena decussata. The sequence continues at coordinate 22,216,731 of OZ022508.1, forward strand.
GTCGCTCATCAGCCATTTTTGTAACATGGCCAGTCCATCTTAGCTGTGCAAGCTTTAATAGAGTATGTGCGCTTTGCATCCTTGCCTTCTTCAGGACCTCTGTATCTGGGATCTTGTCTTGCCACCTAATTTTTAAGAGTTTTCTCAGGCAACTTAAGTGGAAATGGTTGAGTCTCTTGGCATGACGTTGGTAGACTGTCCAGGTCTCACATGCGTATAAGAGGATTGGCAGTACCACAGCCTTGTAGACTTTCAGCTTAGTGTCAAGTCTGATTCCATTCCGCTCCCAGACATTTGTGCGAAGTCTGCCAAAAGCCACACTGGCTTTCGCAGTTCTGGCAGTAACCTCATCAAAAATGTGCACTGCTCTGGAAAGAGTGCTTCCCAGTTAGGTGAATTTATCAACAACTTGCAGTTTTTGACCATTCACAGTGATGGTTGGTTCGCTGTACGGCTTTCCAGGTGCTGACTGGTGTACTACCTCAGTCTTTTTTGTGCTGATTGTAGGGTCATAGTTGTCACATGCTTGTGACATTCGATCCATAGCCCCTTGCATTTTTGTCCCCCGCCTTTTCGAAGAAAAGCGGAGGGACATAGGTTTCGGCATTCCGTCCTTCCGTCCTCCCGTCCATCCGTCCTTCCGTCCTTATTTCCGTCCTTCCGTCCCCCTAAAGTAGTAGGTACATTGTGTGCGCAACTCCTCCTACAGTTTTATGCCGATTCTTTCGAAACTTTACAGCTGTTTTTGTCATGGTCTGAAGATAAGCATTTGATTTGGATATAATCCTGACATTATTTTTTGTCACTTTTTCCACAAGTTGAACTTAGTCATTTTTTACTATCAAAGTGACTAGATAGTGGGTACCTTTTGTGCGCAACTCCTCCAACAGTTTTATGCCGATGCCTTTGAAACTTCACAGGTGTTTTGGTCATGGTCTGAAGATATGCATGTGGTTTGGATATAATCCTCACATTATTTTTTGTTACTTTTTCCACAAGTTGAACTTAGATATTTTTAGGCATTTTTACTATCATAGTGACTAGATAGTGGATACCTTGTGTATGCAACTCCTCCTACAGTTTTATGCCGATTCCTTTGAAACTTTACAGGTATTTTGGTCATGGTCTGAAAATATGCATGTGGTTTGGATATAATCCTCACATTATTTTTTATCACTTTTTTTTCATACATTTTTACTATCAAAGTGAATAGATAGTGGGTACCTTGTGTGTGTAACTCCTCCTACAGTTTTATGCCGATTCCTTTGAAACTTCACAGGTGTTTTGATCATGGTCTGAAGATATGCATGTGGTTTGGATATAATCCTCACATAATTTTTTTTATTACTTTTTTCACATTTTTAACTTAGCCGCTTTTCCAGCTCAAACACTCAGTGTATATACAGTGGAGACCTAGTTTCCAAGGCGGGGGACATAAATTCGTCGAATTTGCTTGTTGTCTCTGATTTGGCATTCTCTGCCAGGTCATTTGCATAGAGGAGCTTATCTAGCACATCTGTCTGCACCTTAGATTTGGCTCGCAGCCTCCTTAGGTTGAATAGCTTGCCATCAAAGCGGTACCTGATAGGGAAACCAGCATCACAGTCTTGAAAAGCATCTGTGAGCATGGCAGAGAACATCATGCTGAACAGTGTTGGTGCCATAACACAGCCCTGTTTGACCCCGTTCGTTACCGGAAATGGTTCAGACGTAAAGCTTTTAAAGCGTAAATGCTTAAGACGTAAAGAGGTACAAATAGCCTAACCTTAGGCCAGACCGTGAATCTGTACAGTCTGTCTTTGTTTGCATCAGCTCCTGATGAATGCGTAGAGCGAACTTACAGTTCTATGCTCAGATTGTGTGATTTTAAGCCGCGACTCGAAAAACATCAACAAAGAGGAATGTGCATCCAGTGAGGACTCAGATCGGCCTGGGCATCCACCCACCATGATCAGAGTTTTTACTGTCTGTATGGAGCTAGCTTAGACCCCTAACGACCCTGAAAACTCGGATCAGACTGTGCGGATGTTTTCCGGTGTTTAGGGATCGTGCTCTAACAGTCCTTACAGTTCTGTTAATTTATAGGGTCTAAGGGTAACTTTGCCTTAGTTCTATCCTTCAAATTCCTTTTCTAAAAGAGGTGCGTGGTCGAGTGGTTATAGACGCACGGTTATGGTGTAGGAGGTCGCAGTTTCGAATCGCCATTCGGCCAGCCGGCCACCAGAAAACTATTTCTGTCAACTCCCCCCCCCCCCCCCCCCAAAAAAAAAAATAATATTGATGGATATCTGTTTCGAATCAGAGAATGATAAGGCAGTGAAAGGAGAGGGATTTGCTCTGCTGTTTATGTGTTCTGCCCAAGATATGGTGGGCTTCTAACCCCAGTTGCCCCTTCAGCCACAAGGCTACGGGAAATTTATTACTTACGTCTGCTAGAAGACTGTGCTGTGTTCCTGTAGTCTTTTTCTATTATAAATAATCAGTTTCAGAGTGCAACGATATTTTTTCTGCTAAGTGGGATGTCTGCTAAGTGGGATCTCTGCACTAAGGGCCCATATTAAATGAGCGATTATTCAGTCTTTTTGAATATGCTCAATTAACGAACATGGGCTACAACTGATAAGCTACAAATTAACATACCGTATACATGATAATTTTCGCGGTGTTTCATTTTTCGCGATATTTCGTGGTCACATAGAAACCGCGAAAATTAAAATCGCGAATAATTTCCTGTTTCTTACCAAGTGTCTTCTGTAGACACAGTCATCATATATTTTGTTTGTGTTTGCTTCGGTAGTTGCTGGTACTTTTCACTTGAGCCAGTTCTTTCATTAACCTGCGGCGGCCCTGCCTCAGGTTAATGAAAGAACTTACTCAAGTGAAAAAGAAATTATAGGTTTGCTTTTCGAGCATGTTGCTAACAGCGAAAATTGAAAATCGCGAAAATTAGTATTTATGTTTTGACCCTTAACCGCGAAAATTTGAACCCGCGAAAATTTGAACCAACGAAAATTACCGCGTATACGGTATGTACCAGCCATTATTCTGAATTTATACACGTGTCCTTACACTAACCGATATTCTGCTATTGATACATATTCAGAACCCTTTATTAGAAACAAGTGGGTGCAAAGAAACAACTGCTACAATGTACCAGAGCCAATCTGAATACAACATTATGAAACGGACGTTTTCGCTTTGACTTTCTTTGTATAATGCATTTATCGCAGCCTTAATTCTTGTGTAGGATTTGGAATTGAATTGTGTCAGTTCCTGAGAATTTTTACTTTACTTTAGCAACAATTAGCAGCTAGACCATATAATTATGGTGGCTGGTTTGTGCCATTTCGTCTTTTCGTCTTTTCGCCGCGAAAAGACGCCACGCGAAAAGACGAAAAGACGAAAAGACGCCATGCGAAAAGACGAAAAAACGCCAGGCGAAAAGACGAAAAGACGAAATAACGCCAGGCGAAAAGACGAAAAGACGAAACCCGCCATGCGAAAAGACGAAATTGCAGCGCGAAAAGACGAAAAAACGCCATGCGAAAAGACGCCATTTGAAACTCTTAAATTGTCGTCTTTTCGCGTGGCGTTTTTTCGTCTTTTCGTCTTTTCGCCTGGCGTCTTTTCGTCTTTTCGTCTTTTCGCATGGCGTTATTTCGTCTTTTCGTCTTTTCGCGTGGCGTTATTTCGTCTTTTCGTCTTTTCGCGTGGCGTTATTTCGTCTTTTCGTCTTTTCGCATGGCGTCTTTTCGTCTTTTCGCATCACGTGTTTTGCATTAAGATATATCAATATATCCTATTCTAAATGCAGTTAATACTCTGAATACTAGACAGGTGTTTCTTTTTTAAACTGTGTAGACCCTGATCAGAATGCAATCTGTAAAGAAGTGTACTAATCACGGTTTGCAGCTTTTGCCGCTAAACTCTTCTTTTAAAAACATTACCAAAAATATGAGGAAAGAAGTCATTATGGTATTTCTACTGAACGGACAGAAAAGAAAATGAGCCGTCCTAATGTTTTGGAGTAAAACACTCCAAACAAATTTCATCCTATCTTAAATTTGATCTTAAACTGCCTAAAAGATTAACCACTTGTTGACAATGTAATCTCTATCAAACTATGGAATACAAACATTGAAACATTGTTGTACTTCGCTGTATGAAAAAAATAATGATACGGTATTTTCCCTAATTTGACATACATTTAACTGCAGCTAACCCAAAATTTGGACAAGTTTATAGTTTTCTAAAGACGTGCCAATCGCAGACAGAGCAGAGCCTGATTAGACTTCTCTTTGGCTTATGTGTCCCAATATTTAAGAATATTATGGTATCATTTAGCTGCAGCTCAAGCTATAACACTTTCTTATAGGAAGTATTTTTAATCTGAATGCACCTCTGTGAGAGATCCATTTTAAATTGAAAATGTGCCTCCTTCCGCCTTTTTTACAAAGGGGCACAACTACTGTTACTTCCTCTTCAAGTCTTCTTTAAACGGCAGGGATGGATTTTGCTAGCTCAAATAGGGCAGCTGAAGACAGGACTAGGTGGAAAAGGAGTGTTTTAGAGTCATCTGTGGTGCCCCAACGACCGCACAAGATTATGGGATAGGCTAGACTAGACCAGCGGTTGCAGTCAGTTCGACCGCCCCCCCACCCCTCCACACACACACACACACACACACTCGCCTCAGTGGTCCTTTAGATGTGACTCTAAATCGCGTGGTCCTGTCTTCATATGACCTTAGCATTGGTGGGACGTTTTGCCCAATTCTCTCGATCTCTCAGTTTGAACAATAATATTGTAACACAGTTTACTAAAAAATACATTACAAGCAAATAGTAGATTAGGTGCTAGCATTTAGTAATAAATTTGGACCATGTTACCATTATGATCCTAAATCCTAGGACATATGTGTCCTGGGAAAAGAGTGGTCTGGTCAGGCTCTGCATTGGTAACCATTCTGCGTATGTTATGATACAGCTCGAGATATGAAAATCTACTTGTTCAAACTTAATAAAAAAAAAAAAAAAAAAAAAAAAAAACGTTGTTTTTACGAAGGATGCATGGAGACACAGGTTTCAACATATTTGCATCTGTGCTTAAGGTGAACGGGACCACTCTCGGGGGAAGCAATTTTGCATTTTTGCATCCTTTCTTAAGGAGGGTCAGCTCTTGAAAGTAGAATTTGGTCTTCTAGGAGCAAATTCTTTCCTTTAAAAGTAGACCTATTTAAGAATCTATTTTTTTCTGTTTGCTTCACTTCCCTATCTTGGAAAGCAAATAGACTGTCACAAAAGTTGACCCCCTTTGTAAATATGACAGAAGGGGACACAATGTTCAATATTAGAGAGATCTTTCTTGGAGGTGTATACATTCAGCTATACAGTCAAACCTGCTTATGTGGTTACCTCTATTAAGGGATCACCTGTCTTGAGCAGCCACCTTGGTCCTTTGAACCAAAATACAGTGAAATGAAATGTATTATGGGGTCATCTGTCTTAAGTAGCCACTTTTTGTCCTTCCCTTGGGTGACCCCTTAAGACAGGTTTGACTGTATTTCTCAAAAAATGCTTGCTACAACAACGTAATAGGTCTGCCTACGCTCCTGAATGAGTAAATTTGCGTCTGCTAATTTTTAAGTCAACATGGCCCAGATTATTTTAATCAATAACTGTAATTATTGCCGACCCCATACTAATACTTTTAGCTATCCTTTTCACTTTTATCTGTCGGATAAAATAAATCCATCCTAATTTTCATAAGACTGCTGCTAGATACTGATTATCTTGATTAAATCTGTGTTTGATCTCAGTCAACAAGGCACAAATTTGTTATTCAATCTAAACGGTACCATAGTGACCCAAAATGTTGCCGACCCCACGTTAATTTTATAGTCTATCCTTACAATTTTTAGCTGTCAAAAAGATATATAAAAAAGCATTTTAGTGGCAAATTCTGTGATCAGACTGCTTCTGTAGCTGCGTTTGCAGTAGTCTGATATGAGTCTATATTGTTTACTCAGACAAATCTGTCTTAGTATTAGGAATCAATACAGTTATCAATGAAAGGGTATTTGTGTGTCGTTATTTCGTCTTTTCGTCTTTTCGCCTGGCGTCTTTTCGTCTTTTCGTCTTTTCGCATGGCGTTATTTCGTCTTTTCGCGTGGCGTTATTTCGTCTTTTCGTCTTTTCGAATGGCGTCTTTTCGTTTTTTCGACGCGAAAAGACGAAAAGACGCCATGCGAAAAGACGAAAAGACGAAATAACGCCACGCGAAAAGACGAAAAGACGAAATAACGCCACGCGAAAAGACGAAAAGACGAAATAACGCCATGCGAAAAGACGAAATAACGCCATGCGAAAAGACGAAAAGACGAAAAGACGCCAGGCGAAAAGACGAAAAGACGCCACGCGAAAAGACGACAATTTAAGAGTTTCAAATGGCGTCTTTTCGCGTGGCGTTTTTTCGTCTTTTCGCGCTGCAATTTCGTCTTTTCGCGTGGCGGGTTTCGTCTTTTCGTCTTTTCGCCTGGCGTTATTTCGTCTTTTCGTCTTTTCGCATGGCGTTTTTTCGTCTTTTCGTCTTTTCGCATGGCGTCTTTTCGTCTTTTCGCGTGGCGTCTTTTCGCGGCGAAAAGACGAAAAGACGAAATGGCACAAACCAGCCACCATATATAATACATTTAGTTTTTATGTCGTGTTCTTTCGCCGTTTTTATAAAGGAGAACAACATGTGTGACGCCCTAGTCTGGGTGCCGGAACGAGAACCCGAAAAAATAGTCCGCACAAATGTTTGATGCAGATTCTTATTATTTAGGATGTCCTTAACCAGAAACAAAATGATGCCACCTTGGCATCTTTGGGGAAATTAAAATATTCAAGATGGCTTTCAAGATGGCCGCCAAGGGATAAAATTCATAATATCTTCTTAAATATAAGGGCTAGAAACATACTTTCGGTGGCTACCTATAGGTTTTTGAGGTCGAGAAATCGATTAAGCATGTTAGAAATTATTTCAGACAAATCACTTACAAAATGGCGGACAAGATGGCCGCCAAAACATAAAAATCTCTATATCTTCTGTAGTATACGGGCTAGAAACATAATTTTGGTGTCTACTGGGTTTTGGGGGCCAAGGAATTGGTTTAACATGTTAAATTGACATAAAAGCAAACCTGTTACACAAAATGGCGGACAAGATGGCGGACAAAGTAACGGTCAGGGCACTAATTGTCGGAGAAATGCACTTTCCGATAGCAGAATTCTGGTTTGTGTATTAGAAACCCGGATTTTGCATGTATAAGATTGTTAAATATAAATTGAAGTTCACAAAAGTCCCATTCTAACAGTGTTTTAACAAGAGGGCCAAGATGGTTCACAAGAACCTAGTGCAGGCAAGGGGCAGATAACCCGTTGACAAAGCATTAGTCATTACAGAAAGCTATTGTTACGAGTAACAATCTAAAGGTTACAAGAAATGTGTTATATTCTACTATCTATTTTACTTTCTACAATTAAATTTCAGGTTAAGAAACTCTGATATATTTGTTGGTTGCTTGCGTCGTTTAAAATTACAGCTCATGGTCAGCAAACAATGAGGGGTGTGAGTGTCGGAGGTTCGTGCCATGCCACAGCCAGATTTTTAGCATCTGGGCGGTATGGAAAATTTACAAACTATTTGTTGGTTGCTTGCGTCCAAAAATTATAGCTCATGGTCGGCACTAGTGGTGTGAGTGTCGCAGGTTCGTGCCATGCCACAGCCAGATTTTTAGCATCTGGCCGGTATGGAAAATTTACAAGTCAGAAAAGATCATACTTACTTCAAAGCAGTAACAAATTTTGTAACAGCTTTTGATTTTTTTTTGTATTTTCCCAGTTCTTTCAAGTATAAAGGAGACAATACTACCCATGATTATAGACAGCTGACTACAAATTGTATATACATATTTAAAATGTTTTAGCTTCAAAAGTGCATAATTGTCATGCCAGTTCGTGCAAGTATTCTTACCTGACTAAATCTTCCGAGCAATAGCATAAACTGACTTCATGTTAATAGCATAAACTGGCTTCATAGACCCGTCAGCTTAGATCACCATAACATTCAAACAGATTCTTCTCCAAAGCTGGTAGGCCGATCAAAATCACTTTTTGAGTTACTAGAGTAGTTGGCTTAGGTACAGAAAACAGGGGATTTGAATCCTATCTCTGACAACAACTGAAAAAGGCTATCTGTCGACTTAGCAAATAAATATGTACTCGTACCGGACTAGAATCAAGGAGGGTCAAAAGACGGCACAAGGATAGATTTAACCCGACCTTTCATAATAGATCTATGCCAGAGACACAGTGAGAATCTAACAACCCATTGCTCCAACGGCGCAAAGGTTACTGGGATAATTTGATATATAGCTATACTTATATTTGTTTGAGAGAACGAAAATTGGTATGAATGCTTGCGGCCCAAGATGTCACCGTTTCATCTAAAAAGTCCTCTTCTCCTGAACCACTGAAGTAGACATAAGTTGGCATTTTCATGTAATATTTCACATTCCTCAAAAGTTTTAAATATGTAAACGTTGGGTCACGTATGCCCCCAAACTCAGGGTACGTACTTTATAGAAACTGAATAAATGACTTTGCATTTGGAAAAGAAAAGGTAGATCAACAAGTAGAGTTAGAACCATCTCTAAAAGGGATTTTCCAAAACTGCAATACAGTTTCCTGGCAGATTAAAACTTTGTCGCCAAAAGTTGTTTGTTCCTGCTTTTAGCCCATACGCTAACTAACCATATGCTATAAGCGTAACACTGAGATAATGTTAGCATAAAATCAAAGACCTGAAAGTGATTTGTATGTTGCACTTCTTTCTACCCTTGACCTATATTTCATGCTCTGTTGACTTCGTAAAATTTAATGCCCAAAATTACATCGACCCTAGTGTTTATGTCCATTTCTCTCAAACTATGATACCTATAGTCATCAAACCAGGTATAAAATTTCTTCTTAGAATGTTCTCAAGGTATGTTGCACTTTTTTTTCTACCCTTGACCTATATTTCATGCTCTGTTGACTTCGTAAAATTTAATGCCCAAAATTACCTCGATCCTAGTGTTTAAGTCCATTTCTCTCAAACTATGATACCTACAATCATCAAACCTGGTACTATGTTTTTCTTAGAATGTTCCTGAGGCATGTTGCACTTTTTCCTACCCTTAACCTATATTTAACCCTCTGATGACTTAGTAAATTTCATGTTGAAAATTACATCGAGCCTAGTCTTGTAGTCCATTTCTCTCAAACTATGATGCCTAGAATCATCAAACCTGGCAAACAGTTCCTTTATAAAACGGTTTCAAGGGATGTTGCGTTTCCATCTGTCCTTTACCTATATTTCAAGGGCTGCTGACTTTGTGAAATTTTACGTCCAACATTGCATTGACCCTAGCATTGAAGTAATTTCTCTTTAAACACAGTGGTATAAGCATCAAACCTTATGCTTGATGTATATTTCATGCTCTCTTGGCTTTGGAAATTTGTAGGTCAACCTGGCATCCACATTTGTATGTACTCTAGCATTAAAGTACATTTCTTACAAACTAACACACTTACCATCATCAGACATGGCATGAAATGTTTTCTTAAGCTGGTCTCTTGAATTGTTCTACTTTGTACATTTAATTATTATTTTACTCTGTTGACTGTTGAATTTTATGTCCAGAATTGCATCCTTCTAAGCTTGCAAGTCCAGTTCGCTCAAATGTTTATACATGAATTCATCAAACCTAATCTAACCATGATCTTTGATACTGTGGCAGAGCAAGGCAGGTGCTACATAGCATTCTGCGGAATTCTTGTTTTTAAATTAAAAGATCTTATAATTTCAAAATTCCGGGTTAAAAACCGTCTAAAGCCTGAATTCTGCTATCAAAAAGTGCATTTCTTAAGACATTCAGCTCCATAATCGATGCTTCGTCCGCCATCTTGTCCGCCATTTTGTGTAAGTTAGTGTCTATAAGTAAATTCTAACATGCTCAATGGATTCCTTGACCCCGAAAACGTATACGCAGACACCAGAATCATGTTTCTAGCCCGTATACTAAAGAAGATATGGCGATTTTTATGCTTTGGCGGCCATCTTGTCCGCCATTTTGTGACTGATTTGTCTGAAATAATTTTTGACATTCTTAATTAATTCTTCAATCTCGAACACCTACATGTAGTCACCAAAAGTATGTTTCTAGCCCACATTCTTTAGAAGATATTGAGGATTTTATCCTTTGGCAGCCATCTTGGACGCCATCTTGAATATTTTAATTTCCCCAATGATGCCAAGGTGGCATCATTTAGTTTCAGTGTACGGACATGTTGGTGAACACATTTGTGCACAAACATTTTGTGCGGACTATTTTTTGGGTTGCACCGTAAATCTCCATTTGGCAACCAGACTACCCCGTTCGCTTCTCTGGTCGATTAAACCTCGTCGATTGAAGGCAGAACTTGCTTCTAAGGGAACAAAGACAAATGTCTGATCCTAAGGGAGCAAAGTATTTCCTTTAAGAGTTGACTCCTTCTGAAGAGGGAGGCAAAAATACAAAGGGCAGAACTGCTTTCCATGAAAGAGCAAAATTTGAGCCGCGACACGAGAAAACCAACAAAGTGGTTGTTCGACAAGCGCAGACTCAGATCAGCCTGAGCATCCGCATGGCCTGGCCAGACTCTTTGCTAAGCGCTTAAAGGGTAGCTAACGGTCTAAGCCACCACCATGCGGACAGCGAAGGCTCTGATCAGACTGAGCGGATCCCCAGGCTGATCCGAGTCTGGGCTGGGCGCACAACCACTTTGTTGGTTTTCTCGTGTCGTGGCTCAACTGTCGTATTCATGTAATAAAATTTCTCAGAATTCATAGACTTGGATGCAAACAAGGCATACTCTCATCAGACTGTGAGAGTCCGTAAACAAATGACTCCAAATTGAGTTGTGATACAAGTGGCATGTGCGCCCATCGAAGACTCAGATCAGCCTGGGCAGCCACCCAGGTCTGATCAGAGTCTTTGATGTGCGCATAAAGAGTAGATAAAAGTCTAAGCTAGATCTATACTGACGGTAAAGACTCTGGTCGGACTGGGCGGAAGCCAAGGCTAATCCGAGTGTTTGCTGGGCGCACATGCCACTTTGTTTGTTTGGTCATGTCGCGGCTCAATTATTGTTTTCACCTATAAGGTACATGTCCCCTGTCGCGGACAGATCATATTCTGAATATAGTAGTCATTATGGCATATGGGTCTGATTGATATAATATTCGCTTAATGGCGTAAGATATATCTTTGTAATGATCTAACATTCAGTTTACGATATTGCAATCATCACGAATGATGCCAATTTGAAGTTATTAAGTTCTGGTAAAAGTAAATCAACTCATTATAACCCTCTTTATTACATGCTTTACAAAGAAGTCATTATATGCATCAGTTTGTATATACATGTATTTTAAAGACACACGCCGCAGATTGAGAATAATAACCGGTACAAATGTCAGTTGTGGCCCACGTGTTGTAACCTTTGCTCGTTAACTGCGCAAAATAAAAAGGTTATTTGCAATGCATTTCTATATAGCACAGAGATCTCATGAAGATAGTAAAAGATGTACCCTTGCTTTTATATCTGTAAAATAGAAAAAGGCTAAAACCACACCTCACAATTTTCAGAAACAGCAGACGAAAGAAATATGGAGGATAAAACTAAACCAAAGAACTCTCAGGCCATGTAAAATTGCAGTAAAGATTGCGAAACGTATAAGGAAAACTGATAATGAAATTCCACATCCCAGCTCCCAGCACCGAAACCAAAAAGAAAAGTAACAACACGAAACAGCAGTAACCGTAAGATAATACGCGGAAAGTTCAGTGAACAGCTATATCCCAGGTCATCAAGGTAACTTCAACATTAACTAGCTACAGTTACATTTGACATCATTTTTCAGTTATTCTTTTAAACAAACAATACTTTTATCACCGGTTTGACTTCCACTTGCGCTTTAACCAACGCCGCCTTTCTGCTTCGTCCAATATACGTTAGTTTAGTTGGACAATGGTCTATTTGTTTGAATTCAAATGTTCTGTCTTCTACTTTCGATTCTTTGATGCATTCCTGGCTTTGGTGTTTAGAGCAAGATGTTGTAAATAATTGTATCAGTTCCTGACCATTGCTCTTTTACCTACCTTCCATCTACCCTTACTTCCAGCTTATTTCATAGAATTTGTTTATTTGTTTCCTCTGACTAAAACTGTCAAGCTATAACATCAATTAGAATTAAGAATTTCTCTGTATTAGCAAAATCCAAAAGGAGGTGACTGACATTGGTATACAAATAGATTCAAAGGCTCTTTAAGGCGATTTATGTTTCGTGTCGCTTTGTGGAATTTGATGAATCGTTTTCAGATTGAGAAGGAAAGCGCACGAGAAGTCATCGGAAAATTATAGGGTAGTGATTTACTGTACGTTGAGCTGATCGGAAAATGATCATGAAGAGATCTTATTTGGGCGGAATAAAAACGATTTACCGATCACTACCCGATCAACTCGACCTCTTTTCGACCAATACTCAATCGCTTCACGATCAACGCGATCCCTATTAAATCTCTTTTCCGAATCCTCGACCACTGCCCAATCGCTTTTCGACCTCACTCGATTGTTTCCGGATCTCTATTCGACCGCTACTATATCTTAAATGAGCGCATTTGATCCTTCAAAAAGGGCATGTAGCACTTTCAATCTCTCATAAGCTGCTGCGAACACGAATATCTCACATCTACAACTACTAGAATGTTGCGAAGAGGCAGGCAATTGAGATGAGGTGCTACCGAAGACTACTGAACATCTGGGCCCGAGGTTATAAAACTTTTTTCATGCTCAACTCAGCTGAGCATAAAATTTTCTCTGCTGATAAATATGAAAATGCCAACTAATGTTGGCATTTTCATATTGATAAGCAGAGAAAATTACACCCTCAGCTAAACTGAGCAAGAAAACAACTGTACTTATCAGTAATTTGCCTTTTATGAGCAGGTAAAATTTCATGCTCAGCTGAGTTGAGCATGAAAAAAGTTTTATAACCTTGGGGCCTGGTATAACCAATAAGGAGATTCGCAGAAAGATCCAAGCAGCCATGGGGAATATGACGAACTCCTGACCTGGCCAAGAAACAAAAGCTGATGTGGTTTTGTCACATCTCCAGGTCTTCTGGCTTAACAAAGACAAAACTGCAGGGCACAGTAAAAGGAAAAAGAAGAAGAGGTAGACAGAAGAAGAGGTAGGAAGACAATACCGGTATTTAAGAGTGGGCAGGGATGGACTTTGCTAGCTCAATTAGGGCACATGAAGATAGGACTAGGTGGAAAGGGATTGTTGTAAAGTAATTTGCGGTGCTTTAATAGTCTCGTGAGGTTATGGGATAGGCTTAGACTAGACTAGAAGACCTAGATCAGACAACACGATAAACATCTAGTCTAGATCCACGCTGTTTGCCCGTAAGCCAGGAACTTTTAAATACATTTCATGAAACGTTATCTCTAGAAACGATAATTCTTGAATCTGTTGAACAGGCAAAGCCATGCACAGGATAGGATACGTGATATTTAGTACTATTGCTGACTGAAGTAGTAATAATATACACAAACATAAAATATGTACAACCAATTTTTGTTCACATTGCACCATAGATGATAATTATGCGATATCATTATCTTGATAGTTACTTAAAATTTAAACGTATCCATACCAATTTTAGTGCGACGGACTTTTTCAGTGTCGCTAAACACCAAAAGTTTGACAGAAAAGAGATGATGGGCAGGTCGCGGCAGGCAACGGGCATCCTACTCCGAGCCACGCTTACTGTCGCATTCCGCGGGACGCATTAGCTGCAGACATCAGGTAAGAGACGCCTACGTATTAACCCGCGATCGCAGGCGTCCCCCATCGGGTCACCTCAACCCCTGTGTCTCGAGAAAAGCCACAGACAAGGGCATCAGGAAAGAGCAAGAACCCACAAAAGGCAAAAGCAACTCAAAAGAATGTAAGCCCAACTCAGCTAAGATTCTTGTCACTATGACAAGTTTGTCTTAGTTTTAGAAAAATTCAGAGATTTTACCAGATATACATCAAATGGAATGAGGTTACTTTAAATCAGTATTCACTTAAAACAAAGTGCACAAATTACGTCATAAAATTTGGATTTTAATTAAAATTTAAAGCATTCTGTGAATGTTGAAAACACTTCCCAATGTGGTCTACCATATCGCACTATAGTTCATTGTGGATGTATTTCGGCGGTGAAAATCAACTCCAATATTTGTTACGGGCCAACTCTCCTACCTTCCAATATCTACAATAGTAGATTTGCGCATAGCTTCGTATATATTCAATCTCTGACAACTGCGTCAGGGAGTTAACTCTTTGGCTCAGTGGTTAGAGCATTGGACTATCACCCGGGAGTTCCGGGTTCAAATCCCAGCGAACGTCTGGAATTTTTTCAGCTATGCTTTGGTCCGTTTGTTGCGGCAGCAATGTCGTAAGATGGGGGCTCGTCCGGGATAGGACATTATAAGCCAAAATGGCTTTCAGTCATCATAAATGATGACTTCTTTGAAGTGGGGGAGTGTTACGGGCCAACTCTCCTACCTTCCAATATCTACAATAGTAGATTTGCACATAGCTTCGTATATATTCAATCTCTGACAACTGCGTCAGGGAGTTAACTCTTTGGCTCAGTGGTTAGAGCATTGGACTATCACCCGGGAGTTCCGGGTTCAAATCCCAGCGAACGTCTGGAATTTTTTCAGCTATGCTTTGGTCCGTTTGTTGCGGCAGCAATGTCGTAAGATGGGTACTTTAGAACATTCTGGAAAATTGGGGAATCTTTAGAATGTTCCTGAAACAGAAAGAATTGTCTAGAAAGTTCTGGAATTTGCTCCCCATTGTCAAAAGAATGTTGTAAAGTACAATGTAAACAACTTGTTTATTTCAAACCTAGTAAACATCTAAAAACTGCAAAATCATGGTAAAAGAAAATATTTGCACCAAATTAAACACCATATTCATAACATATTTGATACAGTATAGCTAAAATGACAAATAGAATCTGTTATTAAAACCTGAACTCATTTAAACTTAAAAGTGCTTTTATACAGAAGCTCACAGTTTTTTTTTTATATATATTATGTCCATTACTGTAAACAGTGATAGAGGTATCTGCTGATAACAAAGGCAAAAGTACCCAAAAAAAGAATGCAGGTTTTTCCTGGATACAATAATAAGTTTTAGAAATAAAACATAGATTTACAGCTCAGCGTCATGCTATAAAAGTCAAAAGAGGAAGCAAGAAGTTTCATGAACAGTGAAGATTCTGTGTATTTCCAGTCAATTCTCGGGAACTGTCAAAACATGTCAAATAATTTGAAGAGTAATGTGTTTTGGCATCTTCTCCCATATTAGTTTCATTATCATAAGCACTGCACTGCGTAACTCTTTTCATTTTGGTGCTTGTTTTAGTCTTGACAGAAAGAGGGCTTCTATAGTGTCCTTGAAGGATATAGATTGTTTAGTTTCAAATTGAAGTTGTGTAAGACTGGCTAAAGAGTAACTCGTGAAATCAAGTTTTTAACACGTTTCCACTTGTTTTAAAACTGTATTTTTTCTATGGACATGATCCTGACTGGCCCAAATCTCTGTATTCATTTTCTGGTTATAAGAAATATATGTTCTGTCACTTTCGAGGAGTTTTAGAGACCACAATACTCAATAAAAACAAGTCATTTTAAATGTCCATATCACCGTCTCATGTGGTACCAAGGTATTAATTTTATAATAGATCTAAAATAGTTCTGCAGCACTGATGCCTAAAAAGAAACCATGAATAATTTATTTAAGGAATGAATTTTATTTTTTTTGAGGTTTATCGAAGTGTAAACTACATTGGGTTACGTGCAAAGTGAATGAACCCCGAAGGGGTTCATGTAAACTTTGCTAGTGGCCCAATGTAGTTTACACTTTGATAAACATCAGAAAAATTAAGTTCATTGCTTATATTTACATTCGTTTCAATCAAATCTTTCATGAAATATCTTGTATAAGCGCTAAAATTGAAGCAGTAAAACTTGTACACGCAGTTTCTTCTGCTAACAGCAGAACGGCGTGCATGACGTCATGGTGTTGCTGACGTCCAATCAGGTTGTACACAGCCATTGTTTATTTTTACGTCATTGACGTCCGTGTCTCAATGTTATTATTGGAATGTAAACTACATTACATTCCAATGGTTTACTATAGGGCTTTTCAGTAAATACACCAATAATGTAAATATTCACATTTAACGCCTTGTCCAGTTACATAGGTAACAACAACATTAACAACCAAATGAAAGCAGACGATCTTTGTTTATCCCTATTAAAATCTCTTGCATGTTTACGGGTTTAACTTAACCCAGAACTTCGTTTTAGTTCCTTTGAAATAATGATTATGTAGCTATCATAGAAACAATCTTTCTAAGGTTTCAAAGGTATGTCAAATAAAATGGATTGACTACTATATTTAATTCAAACCTTTTCATAGTTTGAAACGAAAATGGAAATCTCAGAGTTAAGCCAAGCTGTCCTAAAATAATGGACTGACTAATCCAATTTATAGGGATAGAAAGCTCTACTAGGCATAAATGGGTTAATTCTTGCTAAAGGTCTTCGACCCACATTGACGTATATTTGCATATTGGTAAATACTGCATAGCATTGCTATTCATCAAAAAGTATAGTGATTCCATTTGTCACATGAATCACGACTGCATGCAGTTCGAGAGTTGGGGAATCATAAAGCCGGTTTAACAGAAATGGTCAGTGTACCGAAATACAAGTCTGACCTCACATAACAATGGGAAGAATTGGCAGGTCCGATGTAATTAGATACACATAAATGGACCCCGAAACAGTTTCTTTTGCTGACCGGTCCTAGGCTGTGTTACCTTCCTGGTTTATCGATGTTATTGTTATGTCCGCTTCACAAACAGGTAAAACGCTTGTCAAGCATTTGGTGCCTGGCAAGAATAGTTGTCTGACAAGCTAAACACGCTGACAAAGCCAAAGGTACAAACACGTTAATCAAATTGAAAATGAAGCAAAACAAAGTCAAAAGGAGGAAAGATTTATTGAATCGGTAAGAAGCACAACATGTAACATAAGCTCTGGTGAGCTTTTGAATCGACTATGTATAAAATAAATGAGTATAAAGCAGCTACAAGTAAATAAGTACGGGTACTATCAAATCATAAATTTTAAACCAGTTATAAACAGGATTCCGGTAGCTACATGTACAAAAAGGTTGCCTATCTCATCTGTGCATTATCATAAAAAATTAAGAAATTAGCCACGACACGACAAAAACAACAAGGTGGTATGTGCGCCCAGCTAAGACTCAGATCAGCCTGGGCATCTGCCCGGTCTGATCAGACACTTTGTTGTACGCTTAAATTGTAGCAAAGGGTCTAAGCTACTTCCATACGGACAGCAATGACTCTGACCAAACTGGGAGGATGCCCAGGCTGACCCAAGTTTTTGCTGAGTGCACACGCCACTTTGTTGGTTTTGTCGTGTCGCGGTTCAGATTAGGAAATAAGACTGTACCGGAACAAAGACATCTTTTCTTCTCTCGCACATGTAAATGGAAGGTCGAAGTTTAAACATGACGCGATAACATGTGACTGGGTAGTGGTTATCCATACAAGATCGTTGGTTTTCTTCTTCACAACATGAGAACAGGGGCCGTATTCATAAAACGACTTAAGTCGTTGCTATGCTGTTGCTAAGGCTAAATTTCTTTGAAGGAGATTCCCTACAACTATGAAATTTGCTCTGGAGGAACAGTCTTACAAAGACTGTTTCTCCAGAGCCAATTTCATAGTTGTAGGGAATCTCCTTTATAGATATTTAGCCTTAGCAACAGCATAGCAACGACTTAAATGGCTTTATGAATACGGCCCCAGAACACATAATTCCGCGCCTTCGAGATTGCGTTGTTTGTTATTGAGGTAAAATAAATAGATTTCAAAGTTATATACACACTTTTCAGAAACGCCAGAAATAACATTTTAATTCGGATTCAAAATAATTGTCCAAACCCCTGTTTGTTCGAATCAGTCTTTGGCAATAGATAAATATGACGTGATTATATCCAAATGAAGAGACAGGATGATGGAATCTGTAGTACGTGTCGAGCCCAACGGTATTGCAATTTGTTTCATGAGCTTACTCGGAATGAATGTTAGAAGGAAAAGGAAACAAGTTAACTAGCATGACATGGCAATTTGTTAAAGTACCTCGTAAAATCGTAATACCGGTATTACAAAGCTGCTTCCGCAGAAAGGGAAAAAAAGTTATTCCAATTAAACTACTCAACGCAATTTATGTCACGTGCATTAATGAACATAGAGTGCTACATGTTATACTCTCTTCTGAGTAAATTTAGAGTGTGCTAGATTTCAGTCTAAACGGAAGTAATGATTGTATGAAGAAGTCAAATAAAACTGGTCATTGGGTCAGAACTGTTTCTATACATAGCTTCTATCTTTGTCCACGTTTGGCCGAATTACTTCGGTAGTATCGACCAATATCCAGGTATTCGTCAGACTACTCATCTTCGAGTAGCCCAACGATTAAATGAGTATTGTGGTCTAACCAAATCTATTTTGTTTTACCTATTTTTCTGTTGGTATTTTTGACTCAATAAATACTTACAATAAATGACATCACGATAGAGATTTTGTATTATAACTTCTGGAGATTTTAAATATGTTTTTCGAGATACGCGTGAGTTTGGCTAAAAGCATTATAAACTAAAATTAAAGTATTAGACACAAATGAATTGCATCTAATAATTTGTGATATTTTAGCTGCTTATATTCTAGCATTCGATCGATATTCTATTACATCTGCGCTGCTTATGATGCGGAGGTACGTACGTATGAAACATTCGCCAGCTTGTTATTCATCTTTCAAATATATTCATCATTAACATGATAAATAAAAAAATGTTAAAAGTTTGTGAGTACATGTTTTCGACAATTTTTAACAAGGTGTGCAACTCTGTTGTAACAACGTAGCTCTTCACCCAAAACGATACTGCAATGTTTTTCAAGACATAGATCTACATGGAGAAGCTAAAACAGTAATACAGAAATGACATATGATGTCCGGCGAAAGGGCCTTAGCCATCCCGCTTAGAGGTATAACACAACAAATGTCTCAATATGTAATACTCTCCAAAGATGGCTATCATGAAAAAGCAACTAAGGTAACGACGTCATTAGCATTACGTCGGATGCATCACAAGAGAATGATAAGCAGTCTTATTTCAGTTATGTCTAAAGGGTATTACATATCTTCACTTCTTTCAAAAGAGAGTGTCTGTCATTTGCACTTCCTGCGGATTGCCTCCTTCTTTGAGCATTTTCCTTTACGTACCATGTTTCAGTTAACTATGTCTCTGATATTATTTACTCTCCCTGAATTCTAAAATCTTTATGATAATTTACCTATCTCTGTGGTACGACTATATTTGCATCAGTCTCCAGCCTGTTTTGCTTCTGAATCTCTGGTTAAATTGCTGTACGTGTTTGTAGCTCACCTGATTTGCTACCCAATCTGCCTTTTGTTTAGTTTTGTTTTGTAAGTTAAAAATAAACTAGAAATTGTGTTTGTGAAACACTATGCCCCCATTCATATGCTTGCCATTAAAGCTGTCCAACTTTAGAATGTCTAAGTCTCAAAAAGAGTTACCTTGTCTTTTCAAAAATATATAACCCAATCAGGACATACTATTATACATAAAATCAGCTACCTAGGTCAAGCGGTTCAGAAGTTGGATTGAAAACATACAAAATTCAAACAAGAGCCAAAACTCCATCAAAAGGTTACAGAATTCTTCCAAAAGTTAACCAGGTATTCTACTTCTCATACCAAGGCCATAGCTCAAATACTTTTTGAAATACCTTGCTAACAAGATAATCATTTTAATTTTTTAAAAAGGGGCATAACTTTGTAAAAGGAGGGAAACACGGAAGAGAAAAAATACGTGTCAGCTATTTTTTCATGAGAAATCCATATATGAATTTTCAAGACCCTGTGTCCAGTGGTTCTGAAGCACAGTAGCTGCATAAGTAGTCAGCATCAGAGGTCATACATGTAACTGTAATCAATGAATGCAGAGTAACCTACCTTTACAAAATATTTTACTAATCAAGAACTACTACTATAGAATCAGCTTCCTAGGTCAAGCAGTTCAAAAGTTGGAAAAATGTCATATTCGAACAAGGTCCATAACTCCATAAAAATTTCACGAACTTCTCTCAAAAGCTAATCAGGTAATTTACTCCACATACCCAACCAGTATACCAAATATCAAAGCCCTAGCTTAAATACTTTTTAGATATGTTGCTAACAAGATTTCAACTCAGTTTTTTAAAAAGGGGCATGACTCCAGAAAGGTGCATAACTCGGAAAAGTAAAAGATACGTGTCGGCTATTTTCCATGAGGAATCGATATATGAAATTTTAAGACCCTAGCTGACAGGGTTCCAAAGTTTTGGCAGGCATCAAAAAGTGTGACGAACGGACGCACACACGGACAAGCCAAAAGCAATATGCCCCACCAACTTTTCCAAAGTTGGGGGCATAAATAGATAAAAATAGATGTTGATGCTGTTTTTGGTTAGGGTAGCTGAATGACCACCTATTTAGGAAAGAGCTGCGTATTCGGTTTACCATGCGTGTCTTTCGTGAACTTGTGTCTATTTTTGCGTGTGTGTGTGTGTTCGCGTGCTTCTTTCCCTATTAGTTTTGAGAGCGGGATGTGGGATTTGAATTATATTAATTCCTGATTATTGCCTATCTTTTTACTTTGTTAGTCCGCAAATCTTGCTAGTATTTGATTGTCTCTTCTTCTTGGTTCACGTTTATTTTTCTGTTTCTCATTGCCTCACCTTCTCTCATCGCTTGCGCCTCTCTTTGCATCCGTATCTGTTTCTATCACTACTGCTTTCCGCGGCTTCTCTTTGCTTTTCTGTCTCTAAGCTTCTTCTGCTTCTGCCTCTTGGAATTTCTCAAAGCTAAATTTCGCCACTCCCCATTTCTGGGCGCCGTAGCTCTGCTTCATTTCTTTTCTGACAAATCCAAAATTAGCCACTTCCCATCTTTGGGCTCCACAGCTTCGCATTTCTCCAGAATCAGCCACTTCCCATCTCTGGGCTCCGCAGCTTTGCATTTCTGTGTAATTCTATTTTCTGAAATCTATTTGTTTTTTTTTTGTTTCTCCACTCTTCATCCCCTTTTTTATTGCTCTTTCAAACTAATCTTTGAATGTTACTGCTTACTTCTGGCGTAAATTCTCTTCTGGATAAGATATGTTATCTTCTTTTTTTCTTCGCTCTTGTGCCCTTTCTTCTTTCAGGAATATTGTGTATCTCTCTTTTCTGTCATCGTTAGGATGAATTCCTTTCTGCCTGTTTATTTTTCTTCTGCTCTGATACATGTCTGCTATTATTTTTCGGCTTCGTCTTCCTTTTCACCCTCGTCACCAATATAATGTCTGCAAGCACCGTTAAGATAACGGGGTGTGCCATATGCAAGCTCTCTAAACAAATAAAGAAGTCCTGCATAGAAACTAAAGTTTCGGTTTGACTACTTCCAAAACATTTGCGATAATCCAGCAGTACATTTTTTAAGAACGTTTTCTTTTTATTAAGATGTAAATAAAAGAATTGACAATTTATTTTTCGATGTTCCTCGGAAGGCGGTCGCTCAAGTTCTCAATGAAGCGAGTTTGCGCTCATGGAATCTTAGCTTCTCCACCTAATTTAATAACGCGACGAAGGTCGAAATGTAAAATGTCAAGTTTTTTTACGTAGGCATCGCTCTCTGATAGTATGGGTACAGCCAAGGCCAAACAACTTGGTTAAAGTATCTTCTTCAATAAATTGAGCCATTAAATTGTCGATAATGGTAAAACCTGGAATTAACCAGATCCCATTCTAAATGATTTCTTAATAGTTGACTTTTCATTTTGGTCATTGATGCAGATAACGTCGATTTAGATCCAAGGGCACATTCTACTATCTAATAATTGACTGACATCTCGTAAAAAGGTACATTACGAAATAATCTAAAAGAAAGACTCAATTCAGCATGCAAATTTGCACTTTCTAATCAGTGTTGAAGAGTCTAAGATTACTGGGGAATCTAAAGAGAAAGCTGCAAAGACTGATCATTCTGAGCTTATGACCAAACCAGCGCTCCACATAAGAACAGATAACAAGGATATTTTAGGGATAAATGTCTGTCATTGTAAAGAAAAAAAGACGGTTCTCACGAAGGGGCCACAACATAATTATGTTTTTGTTTAGAAAAAAAAAAGTATGAAAAAAAAAAAAAAAAAAAGAACATCTCAGAATTATCCTCAAAACCCCACCTTATCTTGGGCTCTGGCTATAAATTTCGAGTTGTTACAGTACGAACATGGCAAATGGTCTCTTTGCTTTGGGCGCTCATATCGTAATTGTCGACCTTCATGGTTTTATGAAAGCAATTCCTTTCCCTACCTGTAAATAAATAAAACAAAATCAAAGCAGTGTAAACAGGTAATGATCAGGAACTGATATGAGCCGCGACACGAAAAAAACAACAATGTGGTCGTGCGCCCAGCTCCGCCCAGTCTGATCAGAATCTTCGCTGTCCGCATGGCGGTAGCTTATACCCTTAGCTACCCTTTGAGCACTATACAAATAGTCTGGTCAAACTGGGCGGATGTCCGGGCTGATCTGAGTCTGCATTGGGTGCACAACCACATTGTTTTTTTTTTTCGCGTCGCGGCTCATTATTATAATCAATTTCCACACCTTACCGCTACGACACCGAACGAGAGATAGTTGAGTTGAGTCCCAGCAGGCACATGACGTTGAAACGACGTCTTACTGACGTCGATACGACGTAATGACGTCGCATCGACGGCAGTACGACGTCATGTCGACGTCATGTACCTTCTGAGTTTGAGTTGAGTTTGAGTTGAGTAACAACACAAAGGAGTAAGACAACACGAGCGGATATCATAATGAAGTGCTATTTCCCAGGTAGGTGGTTACTAGACAAGCATTAACAAAACAGCCGCGACATGACAAAACCAACAATGTGGTTGTGCGCCCAGCGCAGACTCAGATCAGCCCCGGCATCCGCCCAGTCTGATCAGAGCCTTCGCTGTCCGCATGGAGGTAGCTTAGACCCATAGCTACCCTTTGAGCACTTAACGAAGAGTCAGATCAAACTGGACGGATGCCCAGGCTGATCTGAGTTTGCGCTGGGCGCACAATCACATTGTTGGTTTTGTCGTGTCGCGGCTCAATTATACTCTTTAGGCACACCAAACATCTAAAGGGACATTTAGTAAGGCCAGGGCTAGAAATACAAAATGTCGGCCAAAATATAACAAGGCAAATATACCAGAAACTTCACAGACAGTGATAAAGCACTTGCTCTCAAAAAGGTTTAAAGTAGATTAAAAAATATAAACATTGGGACACCTAAATTATTAGCGTATTTGTCCTCAAATGGAACTGCTTTTGCAATGCAGAAAAGTGTCAAAAAGATGCAGATGGAATTGCAAAAAGTGCAAACAGTATAAGAGCAGTCTAATCTGGGTCTCCCCTGCTTGTTCAGAGTATCTGTTCATCTACTTCGAACTTTAACGGTACTCAACAGACAAATGATATGCCTTGAAATTGCCATTTTCAGAAAAAGTACTCATTATCATTTAATTCGCTTTCTAGCTAAGCCACTAAATGCTCTAAACTGCATCTATTGGATTACGCGCCAGAAAAAGATATATGAGCCGCGACACGAGAAAACCAACAATGTGGTTGTGCGCCCAGCGCAGACTCAGATCAGCCTGGGCATCCGCCCAGTCTGATCAGAGTCATCGCTGTCCGCATTGAGGTAGCTTAGACTTTTAGCTACCCTTTGGGCACTCAACAAAGAGTCTGGTCAATTTGTGCTGCTGCCCAGGCTGATCTGAGTCTGCGCTGTCCGCACAACCACATTGTTGGTTTTCTCGTGTCGCGGCTCACATGTATTTGGTACTAATTTCATATAATGTTACATCGGGAGCGCTCATTGGAATGGTATAACAGCTTTGTATTATGTAATTTTCTAAAATGTATATATCAATTTCAGTATCATTGAACAAGCATATTATTTAAAACAAGAGATAACCGAATATGGAATTCTTCACGGAGTTGAAATGCTGTTCTGCTGGTGTCAGATTGGTATCGTAGGTGGCATGTTGAATTTTTTGTCAGACCTTCGCATGGCTCCGACGGGTACAAGCTCAAGCTTCCTTCTTATCGAGAAAGAAAGTCAAACTGATGTTTAGATGACTTGTTGAATACTGTTTTTATCTGTGTTTGATATATAATGTGGTAAATCAAATTATCTTTAAGCTAAAAGATAGGCAATGATCAGGAATTAATACAATCAAATCCCACATCCCGCTCTCAAAATCAATAAGGAATGAAGCACACACGCACGGAAAAATTGACACTAGTTCACGAAAGACACGCACAGTAAACCGAATGAGCAGCTCTTTTCCAAACAGTTGGTCATTCAGCTACCCAAATAAAAAACAGTATCAACATCTATTTTTATCTATTTTATTTCAACTTACAAAACAAAACAAAACAAAACAAAAGGCAGATTCGGTAGCAAAACAGGTGACCAAACCGCCGAAGAACATAGACAAGCGGACAAAGCACAATGAAACATCAAGAAACCACAACAGAAGTACCGCATTGGAACGATCAGCAAAAGATTACTTGGGGGGGGGGGGGGGGGGGGGGAGGGGAGGGGAGGGGAGGGGGGGGGTTTAAACATGTTTTACTGGTACTAAACCTCGCCTTCTGCTTCTGCAGTGGTTCGAAACATTTAGTTAGCTGTTTGGTCCGCATGAAAGTTTCCTAACCCATCAATGAAACATCATCGGAAACAAACAAATCACGTATAAGTCCTATGATGAATCAGAGATGAGGACTCGACGGAAATAACGTAGTGCAACGCCAGGAGACCCCTGAGAAATCAAACAGCACCACTGAAATACCGCAGCAAAAATAACCATCAGCTAGACCCCGAATAACCAAGCAACAGACAAGGCAACTTAAGAACTGCAACTTGCTGAGGAAAATTCTCCTGGAACCGAAGCCTCCTTTTTAGCTCACCTGACCCGTAGGCTCACAAGGTGAAATTAAAGTATAGGGAGGCTCTGTCGTCCGTCGTCCGTCGTCGTCCGTTCACATTTTCAAACAAGAATATCTCCATAACCACTTGGCCAATCTTGGTCTAATTTAATGTGTAGCATTGTTGGGGTGGGGGATTGCCTGGATAAGGTTTAAGGGCAAATTGGGTTGGAACTCTGGTTGCCATGGCAACATATAGCTCCCATAGACTTATAATGGGAAAATCTTCAAAAATCTTCTTCTCTGAAACCATGAGGCCCAGAGCTTATATATTTAGTATGTAGCAAGGGTTAGTGGCCCCCACATAAATCCTGCCAATCAAGCCCCTGGAGTCCGAACTGGCCACGCCCCGGGGGTCAGTAGCTCCCATAGACTTACAATGGGAAAATCTTAAAAAATCTTCTTCTCTGAAACCATGAGGCCCAGACCCTATATATTAAGTATGTAGCAATGGTTAGTGGTCCCCAACATAAATCCTGCCAATCAAGCCCCTGGGGTCAAAACTGGCCACACCCCAGGGGGTCTTTTGTTTATATAGAGTTATATAGCTAAATACCCTTCAAAAATCTTCTTCTTTGAAACCATGAGGCAGAGAGCAAAGACATTTAGTATGTAGCGATGTTTAGTAGGTCTCTACATAAATCCTGCCAACCATGCCCTGGGGTCCAAACTGGCCACGCCCAGGGGGTCATTAGCTCCCATAGACTTACAATGGGAAAATCTTAAAAAAAACTTCTTCTCTGAAACCATGAGGCCCAGAGCTTATGTATTTAGTATGTAGCAATGGTAAGTGGTCCCCAACATAGATCCTGCCAATCAAGCCCCTGGGGTCAAAACTGGCCACACCTCAGGGGGTCTTTTGTTGATATAGAGCTATATAGCTAAATACCCTTCAAAAATCTTCTTCTTTGAAACCATGAGACCGAGAGCAAAGACATTTAGTATGTGGCGATGTTTAGTAGTCCTCTACATAAATCCTGCCAACCATGCCCCTGGGGTCCAAACTGGCCACGCCCCGGGGGTCATTTGCTCCCATAGACTTACAATGGGAAAATCTTAAAAAAATCTTCTTCTCTGAAACCATGAGGCCCAGACCCTATATATTAAGTATGTAGCAATGGTTAGTGGTCCCCCACATAAATCCTGCCAATCAAGCCCCTGGAGTCCGAACTGGCCACGCCCCGGGGGTCATCAGCTCCCATAGACTTACAATGGGAAAATCTTCAAAAATCTTCTTCTCTGAAACCATGAGGCCCAGAGCTTATGTATTTAGTATGTAGCAATAGTTAGTGGTCCCCAACATAAATCCTGCCAATCAAGCCCCTGGGGTCAAAACTGGCCACACCACAGGGGGTCTTTTGTTTATATAGAGCTATATAGCTAAAGAACCTTCAAAAATCTTCTTCTCTGAAACCATGAGGCAGAGAGCAAAGACATTTAGTATGTAACAACGTTTAGTAGTCCTCTACATTGATCCTGCCAACCATGCCCCTGGGGTCCAAACTGGCCACGTCCCGGTGTCATTATCTCCCATAGACTTACCATGAGAAAATCTTAAAAAATCTTTTTTGATACCATGAGGCCCAGAGCTTATATTTAGTATGTAGCAATGGTTAGTGGTCCCCCATATAAATCCTGCCAATCAAGCCCCTGGGGTCCAAACTGGCCACATCCTAGGGCATCATAGAGCCTGTATAGCTAATTTAAGGACCTTCAAAAATCTACTCCTCTGAAACCATTAGGCAGAAAGCTAAGATATTTAGTGTGTAGCAATGTTTAGTGGTCCTCTACATAAATCCTGCCAACCATGCCCCTGGGGTCCAAATTGGCCACACCCCAGGGGGTCATTAGCTTTCATAGACTTATAATGGGAAAAAACTTAAAAAAAAAATCTTCTTCCCTGAAACCATAAGACCTAGAGCTTATATATTATAATGAAGCGAAGTTTAGTGGTCCCCTACATAAATCCTGCCAACCAAGTCCCTGGGGTCAAAACTTAACATACCGAGAGGGGGTCGGGGGTTTGGTCAGATTGTTACTCAGGTGAGCGATTCAGGGCCTCATGGCCCTCTTGTTTAAATAATATTTGAGCCACGACACGATAAAACCAACGAAGTGGTTGTGCGCAGATCGCAGACTCAGATCAGCCTGGGTATTCGCTACATCTGATTAGACTTCCCCAAGAGCTTAAAGGATATAGTTAAGGGTCCAAGCTAGCTCCATGCGGACGGTGAAGACTCTGATCAGACTAGGCAGTTGCCCAGGCTGATCTTAGTCTGTGCTCGGCGCACAACCGGTTTGTTGGTTTTGTCGTGTCGCGGCTCATTCATCTTCAGTTTTTGTCTTCATTTCATGTACAATTTATAAAAGGGGTATGCTTTTGGTTTTAAAAAAATATTTCTTTTCGATTTCATACAAGTCATGTTTAGGTTACAAATAGGAGTACAACAGGAAAAGGGTCTGGTCGGCAGCCAGGGGCTTTTTCAGTTCATCTCCTATATGCTTTTGACTGCTAAATAGTTAATACTCCTTTTTGTATCCATTTTATTTGCAATATCATTTCAGTAACCATGAAGGAAATGAGAACTGACACTACATTATAGCTTACCTACAACGGTCTTTCAGGTGAATGTATATGCTTTCAAGGGAAGCTACTTTATCATTTGAGCCGCGACACGAGAAAACCAACAATGTGGTTGTGCGCCCAGCGCAGACTCAGATCAGCCTGGGCATTCTCCCAGTCTGATCAGAGTCTTCCTTAAGCGCTTAAAGGGTAGCTAAGGGTCTAAGATACCTTCATGCGGACAACGAAGATCCTGATCAGACTGGGCGGATGCCCAGGCTGATCTGAGTCTGCGCTGGTCGCACAACCACTTTGTTGGTTTTCTCGTGTCGCAGCTCAATTTTCATATTTGCCATCCTTCTCAATATAGGTCAGTATTTAAAGGGGAAAGGTTGAACTCTTTGGAAGGGCTAATCGTCCAGTAGAGCAACAGAAAGTCACGATAGTTGTTTTCCTTTTTAAGAATGCGAAAGAAAAAAAAATTGTTGATAACAACAACAACAACAACAACAACAAAATCAGTCAGATTCATACCCCAAATTAACTAATACCGGTATCGCAAATAACACAAGTATATAAAGACCAGCTATCCTGTATAGTTGTATATCATGGTACAAATTTGACATTGTAAAATCCGTAAACGGAAGGAATAACTACAAAGCTGAGTTTGTGAAAAATACAGTTGCCTTCTTCTCCCTCTGGACTAGTGATGCGGCGATTCTATAACAGTCCTTCCCTGATAAAGTAACTACGAAAATTCTCAGACTCTGATACAGTCAAAGTTCATATTCCACCAACGATTTAGCTTATTCGGTTATCCAGTTGAGCCTGCATGTACAGTACAGTCTCTTTATTTCCATAAACAAGTAAATAACGTTATATTCAATTAATGAGCCACGCCACGACAAAACAAGCAAAGTGGCATGTGCGCCCAGCGAATACTCATACCAGCCTGGGCACCTGCTAAGTCTGATTAGAGTCTTCGCTGAGCGCTTAAAGGGAGGCGCTTAAAGGGAAGCTAAGGGTCTGAGCTACCTTCATGCTGACAGCGACGACTCTGGTCAGACTATGCGGATGTCCAGGCGGAGACTTCGCTGGACGCATATGCCACTTTGTTTGTTTTCTCGTGTCGTGGCTCAAATGTGGCCAAAGTTCGAACTCGTAAACCTTCTCCGAAATATACTGACTCAAAAAAAGTTCCTATACATGCAATATTATTTGAATCTCTAGTTACTACAGAAGTAAAACGCTGAGATTTTTATTTTTACAAGAAAGAGTATCCATTTGTCTGTACAACAGTCCAATTTGGTTTGATTTTCTGAAATTTAGCGTGGTACAAGAATGTCTTAAACACTACATGGGTCATTTATCGTTTTCGCAGAATAAAATCTTTAGACTTGCTATACTTAAATGAGTTAAAAATTCTCTGCATCAAAACATTTTTTCATATTGCCCCATGCTAAATTTAATTAGACACTTTGGGTGTCCGACCGCAAAACATTTGGGAAATTCCGCCGCTTTACGTACAAGAACTAAAACCATGACAAAAAGTACTTCATTTCACAGAAACTGTGTTTAATGCCACTTGCAATAGAAACTCCATAGAAAACTGAAATGGCGAAAAGTTTAAAGTGCGTGACTTTTATTCAGTATTTATCATAATACCAAACGGAGATAATAATTATTAAAGCGATTTTGAAGGAATGACACTGAAAACAAGACAGGTATAGAACAAATAGCAGTTTGAAAATCGCTATATTTTTAATTCAAAGGGAGATAATCTGAGAATTTCACAAATTCAAACAGCGCTTGTAGTGTCTGATTACAGAATGCAGTAAATTAAAGGTGTTTTCCGAGTTTCACGCACAATGACCTTTAATATTAAGAATCAATTTTACATGTGCGCATGCGCACTGATGGCTTACGTTTCAAATCACTTCACATGAATATTGCAAGATAACTCTTGAACGGAAAGGTCTGGTTTAAAGATGTTTGCACTCTCTGTAGCTGAATGACTATATAATGAGTCAAAAGCCTTGTTTATATTCAGTAATTACCAGGTCACGCTAAACGTTAGTCAGAAGTTGGTATCGGAACTTTTTTGAGTCAGTACATAATGAACAAAAACAGAAACGTTAGGCCGTTGTCACACCAAACTAGTTCTCAACACGTCCTATCCCGTCCACAGAATATCGTGAAACGGGCTGTGGTCGGGGTAGAACGTGTAACTTTTGGCCTAAAATGTCTGTAATACGATTCTAGTTCGTTCATAAACAGTCCTCAATACGTCCATCTCGTCTGTATCCCGTCCGCAGTCCGTTCCGTATTAAGTTCATATCGGGTCAGATTTCCCGTTCACCTCGTGCAGAGACCGTTTCCAAGCAGGCCAAGCACGTCCGTGGTCAGTTCAACCCCGTTCGTACCTTTTTTACTTAGTCCCCAATACGTCCAAACTAGTTCGTACCTCGACTACCTCGTTCGAAAGCAGTTCTTCTCGTTCTGACTACGTTCTCATCTCGCCCGTAGTGCGTGCAAAACGTAATTGCAATTACGTCCTGGTCCGACAGCTACAAAAACACTGCGTTCTATCCAGTTCTCATTCGCGTTCGTCATTTCGAGCTGTGCAGAGCATTGCATCCTTGTGAGTATCATGCCCCCAAACAAGAGCGGAGCTAGACAGACGGGCCATAGTAAAGCAGTTACTGTTAGACCCCAAAGCTGTATCTCGTCTGAAGCCCATTCAGCTCTTCCTCAAGTTGCAGAGTCTGCTGGGCCTTTTCTGGAGTCTGGGAGTCCAGAGAAGAAGAGTGCTACATAACCTGGTCGAGTTTGTTCCGTCTGCGAATCGGAAGAACGAGTTACAACGGACAGGTCTGCGTGCACACGTACTGCCAATAGTGCCCGACCGTAATACGTTTTAAGAACGTTGCCACTCCGTCTAATTCCAGAACGGGATAGTCGCCAGAAAATTTTAAACATGCTCGACGTTCTGGAGAACCCTTCCCGTCCGAACCCGTCCGAGTCCGTCCATGAGGTTCGTAAACAGACCTTAAAACGTTGCTACTACGTCCACTCCGTTCGCACACAGTTTGAGCCCGTTTGGCAAAATTTTCCAGAACGTAGTGAGATCGAGTTTGGTGTTAAGTGGGTATTACATAGATGATTCATAAATTTTAAGCTAAACAACAATATTTCCGAATATTGCTAGGTTATTCTCTGACATGGCAGATGCCAGACAACCTTATGAATTGGTTTTCGATTTGCATCAGTTGTTACACAATGATTCCACTTTGACTCAAAACACTACAGACAAAGCGAAACGCTTAATGTGCACGCGAAAGCGATTAATTTTTTACACTTTGTTTGTCTTGTTACCGCTAATACGATACCTATGAACCTTATGAGATTTTGCCTGCAGTTCAAAGAAATCAGATGTTAAAGACTTTGCATCTTTGACATTGTCTCCCTTGCAATTAAAAGTATTGCAAATCATTTACTCCGATTAACCAGTATGTTTCAATAAATTTTTGAAGTTTAATCCGGTGATTTTATTCCAGCTTCTTCAGACAATAGTTCATGATGAAAAAAATGTAATAAACTGGTTTATTGTCCGTGGTGTGTCACCTTGCATTGTCTTTGGGATTTTCAGTGCATAGCGAACAACATATCTCTTGGATCAAAGGTGGAACTTATGCGCTCCCTTGTCATTTCCATATTTCTATATGCCGTGAATCGTGGATAGAGAAAAAACGCACGCCTTTGAGATGAGATGCTACCGAAGATTACTGAACAGTTAGTACAAGGGCCATATAACCAATGAGGAAGTTCGCAGGAAGATCCAAGCAGCTATTGGAGAACATGATGAACTCTTGACGCTGGTCAAGAAACGGAAACTAAGTTGGTTTGGCCACGTCTCAAGGTCTTCTGGTTAAGCAAAGACGATTCTTCAGGGCATAGTGAAAGGAAAAAGAAGAAGAGGTAGAAAGAAGAAGAGGTGGGAAGACAATATCAAGGAGTGGACAGGAAAGGATTTTGCCAGCACAACTAGGGCAGCTGAAGACAGGACAAGGTGGAAAGGGATTGTTTCGAAGTCATCTTTGGTGCCCCAACGACCTAGTAAGGTTATGGGATAGAATAGAATAGAATAGAATAGATGAGCCGCGACACGACAAAACCAACAAAGTGGTTGTGCGGCCAGCGCAGACTCAGAATAGCCTGGGCATCCGCCCAGTCTGATCAGAGTCTTCGCTGTCCGCAAGGAGGTAGCTTAGACCCTTAGGTACCCTTTAAGCGCTTAGCAAAGAGTCTGGTCAGACTGGGTAGATGCCCAGACTGATCTGAGTCTGCGCCGGGCGAACAACCACTTTGTTGGTTTTCTCGTGTCGCGGCTCAGATAGTGCATAGCATGAAAGTCTGAGTCAAGTATCCTCAAATCACCTCTTTGGAACCGGCGACTGGACCGTTTTCGTAGCATCTAGTGACTGATAAACGTCTCAGAAATGACTTGCTCGCAGGGGCTGACAAGTAGATGAATACGGGTCTTCAAAAAGCACTGCAAAATGGCACTTTTAAATTCTGACCCCTCATTGAATAAGACTGATCTGGAGACATTTGTCTTGCAGGTTTTGTTGTAATATCCATTTTCTGAACTCCAAGTACTTTTTGTAAGTTAGACATAAAATACAATTGGTAAAATTATAATTCAGTTCAAAGAAAACATGCACCGAAAGTACATGTAACGTTTCTTTTTTTGTTCAGTATAGTTAGATACTCAGACATGAACCGCTATACAGAATTGTAATCAGGTACTCGCATGTACTAATAAGGTATTGTCAAAACAAAATTTAACTACAAAGAAGTAACGATCCTGAATACAAATGTACTCAGTTACCTAATATACCTTTAAAATGATAGCGTTGTATGAGCCGTGACACGAGAAAACCAACAAAATGGTTGTGCGCCCAGCGCAGACTCAATTCAGGCTGGGCATCCGCCCTGTCTGACCAGACTCTTCGCTAAGCGCTTAAAATGTAGCTAGGGGTCTAAGCTACCTGCATGCGGACAGCAAAAACTCTGATCAGACTGGGCGGATGCCCAGGCTGATCATAGTCTGCGCTGGACGCACAACCACTTTGTTGGTTTTGTCGTGTCATGGCTCAATATTATCTTAAAATTGTCATTTTAATGAGTCGTTTTTTTCCTTTTTTCATTGTTCGTTTTCTCATCTAATGATGCTTCCTTCAGGACATTGATAAGACTGATTTAATAAGGATCTTTTCTTAGATATTTGATCGCAGGGTGCATCATTATCTTGAAAACTAAGCAGAGGCAGAAATTCGAGGACACCTTGCTTAGTCGTTGATTTATCACTCAAATACAGCTTGTCAGCCGTATGTACAATGTCCCTCATGGAGTTTATGCTGTTTATTCTCCTTTCCAGAAAGCATGACGGTCGAGTGTTGTTTTCCACAGAAAGGTTAATATCCTTAAACAACAAGGGATTTAGCAATTTCGCCTTGTGGATAATAGGGAGGAAATTAATAATTAAGTTAATACATATCATCAAAGTCTAAAGTAATATATTTAACTGGTTAAGCCCGCTTTGCATTTCTGTGTAATCTGAGACGCTGTCAGGTTAAAACCAAGGACGTCATTATTTTTCATTTATTTAGGGAAAGACAAAAGTAGGATCAGATGTGAGATGTAGACACAGTGTTAAAAGGAGCATGGAATAATTCATCAGGGGAAGAAAAACTGTCAAAATACTGCACAAAGTGTATGCAGAGCTACTCACAAAAATTTGAGAGATAGAGAGACAGAGTAAAAAGTGGCCCTGAGTTATCATTGAAACACACATAAACTTATGGCCAGGGTCTAGTTGTTCAAAGCATCATTAGTCAAAGATTTGTTATGTCTTCTAGTCTACACAGGGTATAGTCGATTCCGCCAATTTTCGCTTCCTGCAGAGACTGTCCGTCAAATTTGGCTTCCGCCGAGACTGTCCGCGATCTCTTGCTTCCTGCAGAGACTACTGTCCTCGAGAAATGGCTTCCTGCCGAGACTGTCCGCGTGACTCTGCTTCCTGCCGAGAGCCTCGGCAGGAAGCAGAATCACGCGGACAGTCTCTGCAGGAAGCCGTTTATCATGTACAGAAGTCTCGGCAGGAAGCAAGAGTTCGCGGACAGTCTCAGCGGAAGCCAGATATGATGTACAGTCTCTGCAGGAAGCGAAAATTGGCGGAATCGATTATACCCTGTGGTCTGCGTAAAATCAAAAGGGCTAATATTTTTGGTGAAAAAATGAGAGGAGCTTTTTCACTGCAAATTCACCCCAGAGTTCTTAGCCAAAAGAAAAAGGCACTGTCTTTGCAAACAATACTATTTAAATTTTATTTTCTCGTTAACTAACGACGTCTTTAATTTTGAACAACTGGCCCCTGAATTGTGAAGAGTTCCCATACAGTTAATTGTTAAAAAGTTCCTTCCAAGTCAGTAGTTTTAACAATTAAGTAAAACGTACAATGAGAACGTATATCAATGTACTTATTCTGACGGCAGTCTACACAGCAGCTGATACAGACAGACATACACTCTACGTTGGAGGTTTGTTCGAATTAAGTAACCACTGGTATGCGGAGTATGTGAGTTTCTTCCCGACTATTATAGAACATGCATTTGAGGAAATAGGGAATAGGACAGACATACTCAGAGATTATTCACTGAAACTCATCAACGAGGACACACAGGTAAATAATTTTTATTTTCTTGGACCAGGCATTTTTTCAAGAAAGATATATGTTTCACTGAGCATTGTATCTGCAGTGTAGAAAGATAAGGTAAAGGTTTCGCGTAGCCTAGCGGCCTAAGGGGCAGTGAAAGTTAGAGGCCCGCTGTATCTTGGCCACACACTTGAAGGGCGGAGCCCATTCCTCTCCTAACTGCTCGACCATTGCAATCATCAGGGACTGATTCAATTAAATTCCGCACACTGCCCTGAACATAAAAAGGAAAACGGAAATCTACAGCTAAGACGGCACTTAAATAAACATCACCAGCGAAAAGCCAAAGGGACAGCCTTTCCCAGAAGATGGCTAAATAAATAAAGAAATTCAATCGAAGACAAACAGAAAACACACGAACAATTACAATTAGAATGAACCATGACGGGGGCAACGCCTTGGAACGCCTTTTAGTAACTAATTTGTGGGGGATGGTGGTGGTGGTGTGTGGGATGTTGTAAAACCGGTGTTAAGCTCAAACAACCTCATTAATTCTTGTTGTAAGTACTCTGGTTAGGCTCGTGACCTCGGTATCCGCTTGTGTTTTCTTACTACTGGAGTTGTTGCTTTATGTTTGGTGTACTAAACATATTTATTTCTCTTTTTTTCATAACATATATATAATACAACATACAAAATGTACTAGGATTGGAACGAAAGCAACTTGCTTATTTAGTTCTTCTCCTATACTTTCTGTTTGGTGTTTCAGAAATAAAGAAAATCAAAATTAAAACTAAGATAAGAAAACATGAGGACTCGAAAAATAGCAACAATGAAATTCTGGAGCAGAAGGAACCTACCAGTTAAACCACGGTGGGTCAGACCCAAGACGTCCCGGAACGGGTGTCAGACGCCAACCGACTATGTTAGGTTTCGGTTGGTGCCATTATCAAGTCTGAGGCCCGACACATCGTCGTGCAATCGAAGAGATATGCAATTTGCTAACCATGATTGAGTAAACCGTCAGCTTGCCGTTTGTCGCAAAACATCGATATTATTATCATTTTTTATATCGAATTCTTAAAGTTTTAAAAATGATAAGAAATCATTTTTACCAATCAAGTCGTCATACAAATCAGCGTCCGAAAAGCCTTGCAGAAGAAACTTTTACATTCCGACTTTATATTTAAACACTAAGTCGAAATGGCGTTGATAAAATTTTGAAAACGCTTCACGAAGTTTTTGATATCTATAACCTTTGAGACGCTTTGCTGTCAAAACATTATTACGATTAGTAAAGTCATCAACATGACAGGGCACTCGAGGAAAACAAATAAGCTGAGAAATATAAACACGATAGGATGTAGAACGAGGAACATCACCATCTAAAAGCTGAAAGTTAACGATGTCAAAATCAAAATCATCTCCATCTTATGCATAATATATCCATAAAAGGCATCATTACAGCCATACAGGAGTATGACATAATGATGAAGCAAGGATCATATATCGACATCAAGAAATGAGATATATTGACTGTCACAGACTCTAAAGAAATTTGGCTGAATTGTAAAGTCTGATTTTGAGCCCCTGGTATTTTAATTTCAAAGATATGGGAGATTCAGTAACTATGTAAATGAAAAGCTTCATATTACCGTATTTCAAAATGTTATTTTGGATAAATGAATTTGTTGTTCTTACTTAACTTGAAATCTCTAGATCTTTATTATTACTCATGGTTCAAAACAAGAAAATGCATAACGAATTTGTGGGTTGAATCAAATTGCCGTAAGTTGAATTTCATTATTTCGATTTCTTTCATTCAAAAAGGTGGTTACTCTCAAAACTTACATGTAAGCCCTTAAAATCAAGCAAGATTCTGTGCTCCTTAATAGAATATTTCTTAAAAAATAAAGCATAAAATCATTGCAAATTTCAATTGTAAACATATAACGCTCAAAACGCCATTTTTAGACCACAAAAGTTGCTAGTATAATTTCCAGCACAGCAGGACCAAAACGTTTTTTGCTGGACAACCTTGGCATACTTAGCCGAGTTTAAAGGCATAAAAATGATCTCTCTAACTGCTCGCTTATTAGAGATATGCGGTTATAACATGCAGAAAAATTCTATGGACACCTGATCTTGACCGACCCGATAGGATTTTAGTAAATGTAAATCCCAAAATGAGGCATGTGCTTTTGAGACGCTGGCCTAATTTAACTGAAGTTCAGAGGGGTAAATTTGATTGACCATGCTATCAAAGAAGTTGAGGTTGGGCCTGTAAAATCGATTTAAGCCCCCCAGTAATTCATTACTGACCGTTCCAAGGCGGTAGTTCTGTTGTGGTTCTCTGTTGCCTGTTTTTGGTGTCAGAGTTTCTGTGATGTTTTACCTTATGTATGTTCTTATTATTTTTGGTTCGGTTTGGGTTGCTGAGTGGCCACCTTTTGGGAACAAGCTGCTCACTCGGTTGGCCATATGTTCTCTGTATCTTGATTATTTGTAATCTTAGTTGTTTCCAACTATGGTTTGAGGGCTGGATTTGGATTTTGATTGTTTCAGTTCCTGGTCTTGCATACTTTTTACTATTGTCAATATTCAATAGGTCATATAGATACCGAGAAGTAGAATTAGAAACTTCAATACAAGAGGCACTGCTAGTGTCCATATGGATACATACAACTTTGAGCCAAAATCTAATAAAAATATCTCGAGGAAATGTCTAAGAGAAAGATTAGAGCTTCACACACATTCTGACAAAAGCATAATTTATGCCTATTATATCTGTGTTTACTTGTGGCTAGTTTACACTAGAGTTGTTCATGTTGCAATAAGTATCCGCTAGATCTGTCTTACTCATTTTATCTTGTTCCCTTTATACCACCACCGAAATTTTCAAAGTAAACAGATAGCCAATGATCAGGAATTAAAACAACCATATCCCATATTACGCCCTCAAAAACTGACAAAAGTTCACGCAAGACGCACACGGTAAACGGAATGAAAGCTTTCCTTGAAAATAGATGTGGCGTCATTTGTTTTTTTCTTTTCTTTCTTTTTGTTTTTTTTTTAACTTTTTTTCTACTTAAAATTACAAAACAAAGCAGAAAGCAAGAGGAACAGCTAGGTATTGCTGGAAGACCGTAGACAAGCAGGCATAAGAATATGTAACATTAAGGAACGACAACAGAAACACCGCCTTGGAACTGTCACTAATAGATTACTGGGGGCTTAAACTAGTGTAATTGCATCCAAACCCTTTTGCAGTGGTTCGAAACATTAAGTTAGATGTTTGGTCCGCATGAATCATAACAGGAAACCAAACAATGTCGGTTAATATCTTTGATGACTCAGAGATGGGGACTCGACAGATTTAGCCTATTGCGACCCTTAAAGCTCTATAGGGTGTCAAAACACCACTGAAATACCAGAGGAAAAGAAAACTACCAGCTGAGTCCCGAATGGCCAAGCAACAGACAAGACTAAACAAGAATAGCTTAAATGTCGGGTCTATCATCGAGTTTGATGCCCGACCCACCGGCGTGCATTTAAAAAATGGAAGCAGAGTTATTAATCATAATTTGGTTAATCACTTGGTGCTCAGATTTTGATATTTTGCCTCTTTTTGTATTACATATCATATTACGAAGCAAGGTGATAAAGCTTAGGAAAGGTCTTAAAAGGCCTTGTTCGTCTATAAGAAACTTAGGCGACTTATTGCATATTAAACAGAAATTAAGAGAATTTTGTGCGTCCAGTTTGTCTGCAAATCATTATCCGACACTTGACGTTACTTTATTACGCAGTTTTGAAACTCAATTAAAAACTTTTAAATTTAATTGAAATGCTTTTCCAGAGAGAAAGTGCTCATTTAGATTTCATGCAGTGATGAAATGCTGTTTTCACATCTGAGAAATATTGTAAGTAAAAAGATGGGCAATAATCAGGAACTAAATTAATGAAATCAAATCCCG
Organism: Ctena decussata; assembly: GCA_963989385.1. Classification (NCBI taxonomy): domain Eukaryota; kingdom Metazoa; phylum Mollusca; class Bivalvia; order Lucinida; family Lucinidae; genus Ctena; species Ctena decussata. Next base: position 22,255,306 of record OZ022508.1, read on the forward strand.
AGGTTATAAAACTTTTTTTCATGCTCAACTCAGCTGAGCATGAAATTTTTTCTGCTCATAAATTTTAAAATGCCAACAATTGTTGGCATTTTAATATTTATGAGCAGAAAAAATAGCCTTCTTGGCTTATCTGAGCCTGAAAAAGACTGAATTTCTTGGCATTTTTATATTAATGGGCATTTTAAATTTCATGCTCAGCTGAGTTGAGCATGGAAAAAGTTTTATAACCTCGGGACCAGATCCCATATCACGCCTTCAAAACCAAAAGAAAAAGATGTATATACTAAAAGCAATGGACAGGAACCACTACAATGAGGTTCAAAGTTCCGCCCTCATAACCAAAAGGAAAAGAAGTATATTAAGTGAAAAAGATATACAATGCTAAGGAATAAATACAATCAGATCCCGTATCTCGCCCATTAAACCAAACGGGAAAGAAGTTTTTACATGTTTCTTAAAAGACGCACACGGGAAGCCGAATGAAGGGCTCTTTCCGAAATAGGTGGTCATTCAGTTAGCCTGATTGAAAACAGAAGTCACAAAACAGAACAGAAAGCCAAATTGACAGCTTTAAAGGGGACTACATTGCTAGAAGACTATAGACAAGTGGACATAAGAACATGTAACTTTGTGGGATCACAAGAGAAACTCGGTCAGTAATAGATTACCCTGGTGCTGTAATTAGTTTTCTGGATTGAACTACTCCTCGCCCTTTGATTCTGTAATAGTTCAACAAACCTAAATAATTACCACCCACACAGCAGACCAAGGAGCAATAAAATCTATACAAATCTGGTTTTACATATTTTCTATATTTTATTACAAAACATAACAGGAATATTGCTAGCAGACCACAGACAAATAGACCCAAGAACGGCATTGAAGAACCACAACAAGAAGTACCGCCTTGGAACGGTCACTAATTGAGTTACTTAGGGACCTGAAACTTGTTTTATTAGATCCAAACCCACGGCCTCTGCTTCTGCAGTGGTTGGAAACGATTAGCTAGCTGTTTGGTCCTCATGAATATTTGCCACATAATGTAAACAAAGAAAAACTTATAGATTTAAATGAGTGGACTTTCCAAAGGAAAGATTGGCCTTTTCTTGCCTATGACGAAAAAATTGCTTCCTTTACTTCCGAGCACCAACACCGACATACACTTTTGTCATGTCAAAGTATGTGTGAATCTTTAACATATCTTTTAGATAATATTTACATTAGATTTAAGACTACGTTATACAGACAAACTGTTGGTATTTCGATTGTTACTAATGGTGCTTCTCTTGTAGCTGATTTGTTTTTATTTTGCTATAGAAATGATTTCATTGCTTCTCTTTCCAACGATAAACAAGCTGAAGTCATTGAAGCATTTACTCTACATCTAGATATCTAGATGAGCTTTTAAATATTGACAATCCTTACTTTAAAGCATGGTGAATCGAATTCATTCACCTGAGCTGCAGTTAAACAAAGCTAATGCATCCGATACTTTAGCCCCACTTTTGAATTTACATTTTTTTTTTATTTCAAACGGATTTGTGACAACCAACATTTATGATAAACGCGATGACTTTGTTTTGAGAGTAAATGTTCCTTTTTGGATGGTGCCATTCTCCGTTCTACCTCTTACGGGGTTTACATTTTTCAGCTTATTCAGTTTGCTCGAGTGTCTGGTCATGTGACTGACTTCAATGCCCGTTATGAAACTTTAACTGCTAAACTTCTCCAACAGGGCTATCGAAAAGCTTTTTCAAATTTCTATCGCTGACACTATGAATTGGTTTTTAAATTCAAGGTCGGATTATCTTTTGGGGTACAGATTTAAAAAGATTATCTCTTGGGATACAGATTGGAGAAAAGTCAATTGACTTTCTTCTAAATCACATTTGTATAAAATATCATGTTCAGAAATGTGTGTAATTGAATTGCTGACACTTCTACAAACAAAATGTGGTTTAAACTAAGGTCGGATTAAAAACTCGTTTGCAACAGGGTCTATCGGAACCAGAATTTTAAGTAGGGCTGAGTTTTCTGATCAGTTCAGAAAAATTATCATACGTTACAAATGTACTAGATATAACATAAATGTAATGCTGCAGTCTGCATGTTTAGTGGTTAACCCAATCATGGTTAGTAACTTTGCTTCCCTCTTTAATTGCACACCATTTGGTCAGGGATCAGGCTAAATGATGGATCCGATATAAACCTATTTAGTTGGGTAGGAACCGGAGCTTTCCTTGTCTGTTACTTGGTTATTCGGGATTCAGCTGGCGGTATTCTTGTGCTCAAGTATTGCAGTGGTGTTGCTTACTACTCCATGGATCTCCAGGTGTTGCAATACATTTCTTTTTTTTTGTATCGAGTCCTCATTTCTGATTCATCATGGGGCTTGCCCGTAATTTGTGTGTATCCGGTGATGATTCATTGATGGGTTGGGAAATTTTCATGCTGACCAAATAGCTAACTAAATGTTTCGAACCTCTGCAGAAGCATGGGGGGAGGGTTTGGATTCAGCGAAACTACTGTAGTTTAAGTGCTCCCCGCCCCAAGTAATTGTTTACTAACCGTTCCAAGGCGGTACGTTTGTAGTGGTTTCTCCATGTTACATGTTGTTAGGTCCGCTTGTCTATGGTGTCTAGCATTGTGGCCACCTGAATAGCTGCCCGTTCTGCTTTCTGTTTTGTTTTGTAATCTAAAATAGAAAAAAAAAACGGTAAAAATAGATGTTGCTGCTGTTTTTAATCAGGGTACCTGAATGATCACCTGTTTTGGAAAGAGCTTCTTATTCGGTTTACCGCGGGTGTTTTTCTTTCGTGAACTTTAGTCTTTTTTTGTGTGTTTCTTTCCCTTTTGGTTATGAGGGCGGGTTTTGGATTTGATTGAAGTAATTCCTTATCATTGTCATTCTTTTTACCTTTCCTTACCCATCAATGAATCATCTCAGCTAACAAAAACAAGTCACGGATAAGACCTGTGATGAATGAAAGATGAAGGATCAACAGCAACAATGTATTGCGAGATCTGGAGAATCCTGGGTGTCAAACAACACCAACTAGAAAATTGTGTCTGTAAGACACTTATGATGCCCCCGTGCAGCGCCTGTCACATGATATGTATATATCCATAAAGCACCTACAAAGAATCCATTGAAAACATAACCTGTCATGAAAAAAACTGCCCAAAATGACTAAGTTAAAAAGGCTATGATTCTGTCAAAAATAATTCTAGACCTATCAATATGCCTCATCATATCTTCAAATATGTCCACCATATGTAGACAAGGTTTGAAAAAGATCCATTGAAAACTGTGGAGCAAGTTGATAACACAAAATCCATACCCTACAATGCAAAATTTCCCTAGAATGACTAAGTTCAAAAGGCCATAATTCTGTCAAAATTAATTCTAGTGCCATCAAAAACCCATATGCACACTTTCAATACATTCACAGCATGTATGCAAAGTTTGAAAAAGATCCATTGAAAACTGTGAGAGGAGTTGATTACACAAACTCTATACCCTACAATGCAAAAATTTGCCTAAAATAACTAAGTTCAAAAGGCCGTATTTCTGTCAAAATCAATTCTAGGTCCAACAAAAATCCGCATGCACATCTTCAATATGTCCACAACATGTATGCAAGGTTTGAAAAAGATCCATTGAAAACTGTGGGAGGAGTTGATTACACAAACTCTATACCATAAAGCGTGACGAACAGATAGACGGACGGATGGGCAGACGGACAGACAGACAGACAGGGGCAAATCTTAATGCCCCCCTGACTATCGTCACGGGGGCATAATAAAACACTGGAGCAAAAGAAACCACCAGCTAACCCCAAATGACCAAGCAACAGACAAGTCACACGTTGAAGCAGCGTTGAATAAACGTTGAATATGCGTTGATTGAAAGTTTATGGATCCTTGTGTGTCTGCTTGGAGCTCTAAACAATTAACATCTGAAACTCTACTTTCCTTACCCTTAAAATTGTTTTCAAAATACCTGGTTACATCTATTAAGTCATCTTTGTTTGAAACGTGATTCTGTATTAATTCTTGTAAGTTTCAATGTTCAAATTACTATATATTTTGTAACATAATCGATTGCAACATAGGATACAGATTCACATAAGTCAAAACACTTTCTTCTGAATCTTATATAAGCTGATTTATCTTCACGCGGCGTGCAATGAAAGTGGGCAGCAAGTTCTTAACTATGACTGAGTTTTATCCACTGCTTGTTTGAAAAGCCATAAACTATGATTAATTTAAGCCTTTAAGGCTGCAGACTGCAGCATTACATTTATGTTATTTCCAATACGTTTGTAACATATAATACATTTTCTAAACTGCTCAGAAAATAACCCCTACTTTATTTTTGTTTTAAATTTTTATTTTCTAGGTCACCATTAAAGTCTGGTTGCGAAAACTTCGCTGCAAAAGAGGTTTTAAAAGTTTTTCTAGGTTTATGCTACCGATTTTCCTGTTGGAGGAGTTTTGAGTTAAACTTTAATTACGGGCACTGAAGTCAGTCATATGACTAGATTCTCTAGCAAACCAAATAAGTTGAGAACAAGTAAACCCCGTAAGAGGTAGAATGGGGAACGTGACCATCCAAAAAAAAAAAAAAGGAAAATTTATGAAAAATAGAAAATAAAATAGAAATTTACTAAGTCAAAACCAGAGTCAATGCGTTTATCATAAATTTTAGTTGAAAAAAAATCCTTTGGAATGGATAAATGTAAATCCAAAAATAGGGATTTGGTATGGGATGCATCAGAATATGGTTACGGAGGAGTAAATATTTTCCTGTTAGAGTTGCCCCACGTTGAGAAGAAGAGGGAGAGGATGGGGAGACAAAGCTGGAAGTGGTCGAGTTCCTTACCGTCAAGGTTCACACTGAAATGTACCTACACTCTCACCTACACTGCTGATTTTTTTGCAGCAAATGCTCCTTTGAAATAAATGGGACACCACGGTGTCTGGATTAAATTACATAAATGTTGCAGACCTTGACACAAGACTTCGTGTTCTTTCAATAAACCCAAGGGAAATCAGTTAACGATTTATGATCATGCTCTAATACCCATTCTAGGCATGTTTTAGCTCTACTGGCCAGGTTTTTTCCTTAAAAAAAAGACCCCATTTTGGAAAGATTTCTCAAAGGAGGGAAGTAAATAGGTCACTTCCTTTGGCGATCAAGGTGGAAATCAAGAGTAAAAAGATAGGTCAACCCATTCATGCCTAGCGTCCCGAAAATGGGACACAGGCAAACAGTGCTGACCAAGATCAGACACCGCAAAACGCAGCGTCAGATCAGCGTCTACACATTTGCATAAGACAAATTGGTAGTTCTCCTTCAAATAGAACAAAAAATCTAAAAATAAACTAACCCTGACACTCCTTAAAGGACAAATGGACTCATTCAATGTATACAGATAGATGTGTCCACTGGGTATTAATGGGTGAATGAGTATCCACTTAAACAGTAATCTCAACTTTTATACGAAGAGTCTAATAACAAAAAAAAAATAGAATATATGGTATTGTTATCTTTCATAACAATCGTTGAATAAACTTCCGTTTTAATTCAATTTAACACTATCATGTCATATTCTCAATATGTACTGAATAAATTCTTTGAGTAGGGAATCAAGATAGAGGAAAATAGTAAATGAAAAAACTTGCAAATATCACTGGATCCATTTCATCAAAAGGGCAATAAGAACTATGCCACTGTATACGTAAATATCACTCCGCAGACATTTTAGTTTACAGCTTTGGTGTGACTCATACAATTGAATTTATAAGATCTCCATCTCCACCCTAGCCAAAAAGTCATCACGAACCCATATTTGATTCTTAGTATACATGAATAAGAACGCCTGAATAAGGGTTTTAATATATAAGAAAACATAAAAAGAAAAAACAGGAAACACCATTTGTCCTCTAAATTTTTAATTTTCCTCAAAGCGCTTTCAGTAAAACGTTTTCAAGATGTAAAATAGGGTCGTTGCTAAAGGTAACTAAGAAACATTATGTTATAGACCGTTCAGAGTTTAGTTCGAACATACTTTTATTGCGTATATGACATTATTATTTGTGAGTAACAGTGGTGGTCAGTCTATCAGAATCTTTTCCGAACTCGTATATCATTGAAACTTTACGTAGATAAACAAACGTGGACTCCTTAAATAGGTGTTGAACTGTCTAATTTACGCCGGGCATGAACCAGGCGTAACTATTTGAGGGTGACATTGTGAAGCGTAGATGCCATTTCTTTCTTCTAGGCTTGTGAGGTTACCAGGGTTGTTAACGATTTATTTATTCAAAAATCAAAAACAAAACGCAATGAAATGAATCTCTATCTGTTGCTGCCAGGGTGAGGAACAGAAACAACGTTGATGAGTTGGTTAATAGTTTTGTGATAATCCGAGGCTCCTGAGTAGAAAAAAATCCTTATGGACCAAAATGCGATAGAAACAGCAGGAACCATCGGTTGGTGGGTTGGTTGATATACATGTAGTGTCCGCCGATCTCGACGCACCTCTTGTAGAGTTTCATATAACACAGAAGTCCATTTACATCACAATTAAAATGATGACCAGTCCACCACCCTATTAAGAAATGTCTTTTCAAACCTGAATTGGCTAAGGTGTACTGCGACTCTCATATATGCACTATGCTTAAAAGTCTTGAATAATTTAACTAACAGTCTTTTATTCCTTTTCCTTCGCGGAATGATAGATAGTCCAACTTGTCTTAAAACGCGCATTAATGTTTTCGACTTTCTTAAAGTTATTCGCCGCTATATCATGTTTGCTACTAAAATTTCGAGTCGTGTAGTTATATGCTGAATAAACTGGGTAATGAACAAAGACGATTTTTCGACCTTTGATATGTTTCGGACATTGAATATTCGCATAAGATTCACTGTTGGTATAAATCGAAAAGTTCGATAGTTTGAAAAACAATGGTACCCATAATATACTCGAGGACTTTAAAAACGCCTCACCCAAAAATGTGATGTATTTTAGTAATTCCACATTTCAAGATATAAAATATGACTAGGTTTTATAAGAAATTGTAAAACTAATCGAATGAAAGCAATTGCAGGAATTTATGTCATGCGTGACGACTGTAGCACTGAACTGGTCAACGTCACTGCCCCTTAATTCCATTTCTTATGTAACATCCCTTAATGTCGATCCCAGCTTTGCCATGAAAGATATCCTACAACGAAAGCACAAATTTAAAGTCGCCATGACTTCCTGTGCTGTCAGATAGCTTTAATTGAAAACTGTAACACACAAATTAGGATCTCAAAAAAGTGATTTTCTTGCAAATAACGTAATTTGACGTTTTACACATCACATGAACAGTATTCGATACAATCATCTTACAGATTCACCTTCTAAGCATCCGTCAACATCAATGGATATTTTAATATCACCGCCAAACGTCTGTTTATCCGCGCAGTAAATGACGTCAAAGTCATTGATTTCATTCTTTACGGACTCTAAACTTCACATTTTAACTACACGCGGTTCTAGAGTAGACCACTGAGAGCCGTAAAATACTGTCTGAGTGAATTTATTGCTGTCGGTTTCGAAGTTTGATGCCATGTTTAAAATGCCGTTTTGCATTCCGCGAGCGTTTGTTCACCTCGCTTCAATTCAGTAATTGTTGAACTAAGCGGAAGACGGAAACCACGCGTTACTCCGATATGCATTCGGACGGTGCATTATAACAGTTTTCGTGTTAAAACACCCTTTTAACTTTGTCGCGTGTATTTAAACATTTTCAATAATTATTCTAAAATTGCACTGATGATTATCTCATGCATTTGATCGATGTATGCAGTTTTATTTATCATTAGTTTAACTTTAGCTGATATTAAAACAAAAGCAGCATTTCAATTTCTTTCAGGTGAGGCGTTTTTAAAATCCTCGAGTATACACTTCAATGTTAATCTTGCTGGAGCTCAAAGTTTAGTATCTCAGTACATTTGGTCACGTCTTGATTCCCTTGATTCCTTCGAATATACCTGCTCATTTGAAGTGAAAGTACCTTTTACGTCATCAATCTAAAGGTACACAAAAGTTTTGGCACACAATTTAAATACAAAGAAAACATCAGCTGCTGCTGTTGGCTGAAAATGGATGCTGAGTTAATGTTGTTATTTTTTCTTCTTAATTCACTGGTTGAACATGTATAATAAGGAAGTTGAATTATTTAATGCCTACCAGTATTTTTGTTTTGCAGTTCTGAGGTCTTTGAATTTTTGACAGTTATTTTCAGCGAAAAGCAGTTCCGCAGACGGTAGGTGGGTTTGGGTTCAACCGGCTCTCTTAAATGCAGCATAAGGTATTGTTTTTCTGTGCTTGTTGAAATATTGAGTCCACCATCTAGAAGGAGCTATGGTCTAAAGTAGCCGCAATTCGCAGGAAAGGTGTTGTATTTTCCAAAACGTTTGTATAGCGGTCTATGGGAAATGAATCGGTACCGTCACCCCATTTGAGAGTAAAAAGTATGCAAAGACCAGGAACTGAAACAATCAAAATCCAAATCCAGCCCTCAAACCATAGTTGGAAACAATTAAGATTTCATTTAAGAGAACCCATCTTACTGTCGAAAAGGGTAGTTTCGGATATAATGTATTAGGCCTACACTATTAATTGTCGCGTTTTCACCTTTGATGCAAAAAGTAATTACAATGTGCCAGTTTTATCAAGGCGCTCACTTAAGTAGTACGCAACTATGAAGTACGCAACCGTACATTACGAGGAAATTTGATCACAATGACGTATCTGCTTTTTTGAAGAATCTGCCCGCTGGTTCATGGCATGCATATGAGAAAAGTGCATGAAAGCCGCTAATAAATTATAAGCCAGAACTCAATGCATAATTCTAGATTAACATCGCTAGTCAATATACCGTTGTATATCTACAGTCTCGGGTCGTAAAAGGTAAGTAGGACTGAATTTCCTGGCGTACTGACTGACGCTTTGCATCAATAATTCGTTTCAATTTTAATGATGATATACTGAACAAAATTAAAACGCTGAAAGTTTTTGTTTCATAATACCGACCAACTTAGCAAAGATTTAATGTTAATATGGTTTGACGTCTGCTTACTTAAGTAATGGAAAAGTTTTAGTTCATGTCTGCCATGCTCTGAGTTATCTTACATATATTCATTTAGATAAAATAGATCGTAACTTGCGAGTGTTCTTGTACACAATGCACATTAGTTCCAGTACACTCAGAAAACACTTTAAACGCTTATATGTTGATTATAAATATACCCTAAAAATAAAGTCAAATTATTAAAAAATTTAAAATTATTTCCCTTAAAATTAAATATACAAAGATTTTTAGATGCTATAGTTTGTATTCCTTGTCTTCCTTTTTGCATTTTGCTATCCAGATTTGGTTGATTGTCTTTCAAACTCGATGTCCGCATTATTTACTTTTGAGCTAGTTTTCAAAGTGCCATAAAGATTATAATATATAATGGAAACTTCATGAAACTGTATTTGTGACCTCATAATGAACTGAATTGTTGGTTTTCTTCTTTCGACTGTGCTTTGGCTTTGATGATTTAACAATATTCAACCAATATAAATTCAGTAACTGTTTGGTATAAGAATCGAAATCAAAATAGTTACCCTTCTGAAATTTCAAATAGCCAAAAATTGTTTTGTCGAAAGAATCTTAAATTCTATGTGACATATATTAGAGAATGATTATTATTTCTGAATTAAAATGATTTTTTACCCCGACCTTTTTCCGACTACCGTAGGATGGAAAATAATGACTCTTAAAATTTTATTTTTGTTTAGTATACTAGGTCATATTTTATGAGTCCATGCAGTCATATTAGGTTAATGGAGCCCATAATATTGCTTCATAAATTTCAATAGAACTCTTATATTCCTGCTGGCAGAGACTATCAAGAGAGTATGAGATTAAGGATTTTGTCTGTTAATGTAAATGAGAAACAAGATTGATTATTAATCAAATGTTGCCAGGGAGTATTTAACCAGTATTTCTTGTCGCTGCTCTTTCTATTTAATGCGAGACTGCTCAAGTTTTAGTTAAAACATCTTGAAAAATGGACAGTGTATGACTTATAAGTTTGAAAGAAATGCAAAGTGTAACATGGATTTTTTGCGACTTGCTTATATTATCTAATTTGATTTAAGATTAACTAAAAAGGTGGATTTCTCATAAAATATATAGTTCATTTTAATGTTACTGTTTTTCTTTTCTACTGGGACTAATTTAAATGTAGGATCTTTTGCAAATAAGAAAATTGCGATCAAATGTGTGTTGCTTGTAATGTTTATGCTACAGACTCCAAATATAGGATCCCTTTTAAACAAGTAATCAGGAATTAAACATATGAAAATCACACAATTTTTTCTGATGTATATACTGCAAGTTAAATGTGAATTAGCATTTTACATCGCTACAAATAGACCCGATTATTAATTTTCTAAGAAAATTTCTTAAAAAATTGAAGGTTGCTGTAAATATATTGAGGTACTCGAATGAGCCGCACTTATTACATGCTGTCCCCATATAAGCCCATATAGAGGCGACTATTCTGTCCGCATGGAGGTAGATTAGACTCTTAGCTACCATTTGAGCACCTAACAAAGAGCCTGATCAAACTTGGCGGATCTCCAGGCTGATCTGAGTCTGCGCTGGGCGCACGACCACATTGTTGGTTTCGTCGTGTCGCGGCTCAAATTCAATGTTTGGAATGACACCATATAAGAAATTCCTGAATTAAGTACATCTTTAAATGGCGTCTTTGCAAAGTTTGGAATTGACGATCTCAGAAAAGATCGTTGGATTAATTAAAGTCATAAATATTTTGTGGTAGCCTTATTTTCACAAAACTTTATTTTCGCGGAGTTAGGGTAAATTGGTGCACGTCCAGGAGAACAGCCCTGTTGTTTTTGCTTCCCTTCTCAAAGGGGTAAAATTTTGATAGAAACAATTTGCCTACCAAGTATCAAAGTCTTTCCCATTAAGTGTAAACTCCATTTTAAAAGGGATTTGTCGTTCAGGAAAGCAAATAGGAAGTTACAAAAGTTGTTTCCATCGTAAAAAGGCAAAACGACATGGTATGTACCCGTTGACCTTAGCAAAAAGTGTAACACTCGCAATAAGGTGCAGTATATAACATTAAAAACGGTTTGACATATTGCATTATACTGGTCCTTAAACGACGAGAAAAGGAAGAATGAAAACGGAATTACGAGGGAATATATTACCCAGTTTCTTCAATCTTCGTTCATCCAGATTTGTGTTCTAAGTGTACGTTTGGAAAAGTTTGGCGTACTGATGATGAAGTTAATTATAATGCTTCTTTGGTTGGCACTGTTTCCGGTGGCTGCCGGGAAAAAGCCACTTTGTGTTGGCGCATTATTTGAATTGAGCGTGCATTGGTACAGAAAATATACCCCCTTTTTCGTGACAATAATAGAGCATGCCCTCGCTGAGATAGACAACAAAACAGATTTGCTGACGGATTATTCTCTCCAATTAGTACTGAAGGACACAGAGGTAATGTGATAGTTGATTTTTGCTGAAACTTGAAGGCCCTTTGAGACAGTATTTCAGTCTATATCCGACCGTCTTTCAGAGCAAGACAAAGTAGAAAAGTCTAGGACAGACAAGAATACCATGTTAGTGTCTTTTGATATCAGAAACCAGAAACAGCGTTGGAATGGCGAGGTTTGCCGAGCCAATCCGACGTGTTTCTGATCGAGCCTGATAAACTTGATATCAAAAGGCACTTACATGGTTTTCTATTTATCATTCATCATTAGAAGATTTTCAGGTGTAAAGAGCGTCAAACAAAAGAAAAGTAAACGCAGTTTTGTTTGAACTTGTTGACGTCGCGAATGCAATATGACGTAAGTCTGTGACGTCATTTAACCAATCGAATAAGGAGAGGAACTAAATAAGCAGTGCCTGCTTCCGTTCCCATCCTTCAACTGATTCAAAGTGTATATCTGTGTCATGTATGTAAATAAAGAAGCGAATAAATATGTTTAAACCAACCAATCGAACGTTGTTATCACAGCCAACGTCAATATGTAGCCAATCGTCTTCTGAGATTGCTTCTGTAGGTATCGCCTGACAACATTCGCGCAAGCGCAGTTCTAAAGTGACATGATATCACATCATGTTGTCATACCCCTGTTATCAGGTTAATTTTGCAGCATATGCATGATAAAAGTGAAACAGCCCATTCCGTATAGCCTACAAACACAGCAAGCCTTGTGCTTACAATCGAAGGACACCACATTGACAAAAGTTAGCGAGTGACAAGCAAAGGTGATGAAAGCATGTGCGACCATTTAAGTTGAGCGTAGTCATGCTGCCTGAGCTGAGACATAACTGTCCTTTTAAATTGTTTTCCTTTTTTGGCCTCTTGTATTTGTTACTGCTTCTGACAACTCCTTCCTGAGACGAGTACCAGTCGTCATAGGCGGGTAAGGGAGCTGAGGTGGCATGATAAAGGACGCCTATGCTATATTGTTGTTTATTGTGCGGACGGTGAAAGTCTTCCACAGGAACCTTTTAAGATTTTAGTTTTTTGCCGCACTGAAGGATAGATGGATGAAGGCCTTGCGATTTTACGACCTTTTTAACCATATTTCAGACATATTAGGACGACGGGTGGGTGATAACGAAAGGTTGTGTGCAATGTAACCCCGTTTACGATTGAAAGGATTCCCGCGTACTGCGGGGCTCGAACCCGGGACCACTAAATCAGCAGGCCATCACTTAACGTACAAGGCTTCTTAGGCTCTTAGACACTAAATAATTTGGTGTGATTAGGCCCGTATTTGATTCCCAGAAAATTCAATCTAGTAAGATATAAGAAATATATGCGTAGCAAAATTCCAATCAAGAACGTAATAGTAGACACAAATAAACCAACCTTAAACAAAGCTCTACCTCAAGCCGATTATTAGTGAAATGAAGAATTTGGTCGCCGAAGGGCCTTTAGAATGTCCTCTTGGCTTTCAGAACCAAGTAGGCGCATGATGTCAAAATGACGTCGTACTGACGTCGTTTGCATTTCCCCAAAAGCATATTATCAAGAGCTCAGCTTATGTAACTTCTCATACCTTTAAAAGAAAAGCTGTTAAACACATATTTCTTGCAGTTTCCCTTTATTTTATTGAAACAGCAAACGCATTTATTAAGCAGTTTTTTTTAATTCATAAAGAGGAAGCATATTTTTCTGTACCCGTATGCCCAGACAACAGATATCAGAAATTATGCACTATTCGAATTCGAATGGAGGCCAAAAATCGGCCCTTACCAGACCTGGGGCCATATTTATAAAACGACTTAAGTGGTTGCTATGTTGTTGCTAAGGCTACATTTCTATGAAGGAGATTCCCTACAACTACGAAATTTGCTCTGGAGGAACAGTCTTTTTAGACTGTTCCTCCAGAGCAAATTTCATAGTTGTAGGAAATCTCCTTCATAGAAATTCAGCCCTGGTAACAGCATAGCAACCACTTAAGTCGTTTTATAAATACGGCCCCAGGCTTTTTGGCATGGGGCACATGTATATGGAAACTACTACTTGGAGACAAGTAGTTCCTGAAGGTATCATTATCATTATCGTTAGTAATCAGTTCATTAAAGCCGAGTAGGGTACTTTGATAATGTCGTCACTTAGGTTACGACAAAAGTTTTGTGATGTCCTAAATTCTATGCGAACTCCATGCAAACTTTCACTGCACTTCTAGCACCACTATTACATCTAATCACATGATTCAGCGCTCGGATTTTTCTCTCATCTATCATTTTTCTTTTCTTTCTCTGGCCCGACAGAGACTGAAATATTGTCTCAAAGGGGGCGTTAAATCCAAAACAACCAACTAACCAACCAACGGATCTTACTACTACCACAAACAAACATGAAATCGCAAGGCAGTGGCGGATCCATAGGGGGTTCGGGGGATTCAAACGAACCCCCTTCTCAGCCCAAATTATCTTATTTTCATGGGGAATTTCAGGAAAAAATTGGCCAAACTGCATAAATCGAACCCCCCTTCCAGCTAATTTGAACCCCCTATTCTAAATTTCTGGATCCTCCCCTGCAAGGGACTGACGATACGTAAGTCTACCGACGTCTCTCTGGTTCGTTACGCTAGTTAAAGGTGCCTACATAAAGACTAATCATCATTTCTGTACTTAGAGACTGGCAACATATCTTTCCAGTTCATGCACAGTATTCAAGATAAAAATATACCGCATTTATCATATTAAACGCCCCGGGACGTTGCATTTTAGGAAAAGGGGGCGTTACTACAGCTTTAATTGTAATAAATTAGCCACTGCTAAAATACATCTAATAAACAATACAAATGTGAATGGGTATACTTTCAGAGGTAGCAACACTACAATTTTTTACTCCCTTTCCAACAATGTGATTGTGTGCCCAGCTTAAACTCAGATCAGTCTGGGCATCCGTCCAGTTTGATCTGACTCTTCGTTAAGTGCTCAAAGGGTAGCTATGGGTCTAAGCTACCTCCATGCGGACAGCGAAGGCTCTGATCAGACTGGGCGGATGCCCAGGCTGATCTGAGTCTGCGCTGGGCGCACAACCACATTTTTGGTTTTGTCATGTCGCGGCTGTTTTGTTAGTGCTTGTTTAGTAACCACCTACCGCATGGGGGTAGCTTAGACCCTTAGCTATCCTTTGAGCAATTCACGAAAAGTCTGGTGAAACTGGGCGGATGTCCAGGCTGATCTGAGTCTGCGCAGAGCGCACAACCACTTTGTTGGTTATGTCGTGTCGCGGCTCATATCAGTTCCTGATCATTACGTGTTTACACTGCTTTGATTTTCTTATTTATTTACAGGTGGGGAAATAAAAGGAATTGCTTTCATAAAACCATGAAGGTTGAAAATTACGATATTAGCGTCCAAAGCAAAGAGACCATTTGCCATGTTCGTACTGTAACAACTCGAAATTAATAGCCAGAGCCCAAAACAAGATGGGGTTTTGAGGATTATTCTGAGATGGTATTTTTTTTTTTTTTTTTTTTTTTTTGTTTAGAAAAAAAAGTATGAAAAAAAGAATTTTTTTTTCATACTTTTTTTTCTAAACAAAAACACATGTTGTGACCCCTTCATGAGAACCGTCTTTGTTTTTCTTTAGAATGACAGACATTTATCCCTAAAATACCCTTGTTGTCTCTTCTTATGTGGAGTGCTGGTTTGGTCATAAGCTCAGAATGATCAGTCTTTGCAGCTCTCTCTTTAGATTCCCCAGTAATCTTAGATTCTTCAACACTGATTAGACAGTGCAAATTTGCACGCTGAATTGAGTCTTTCTTTTCGATTATTCCGTAATGTACCTTTTTTACGCGATGTCAGTCAATTATTAGATAGTAGAATGTGCCCTTGGATCTAAATCGACGTTATCTGCATCAATGACCAAACTGAAAAGTCAACTGTTTAGAAATCATTTAGAATGGGATCTGGTTAATTCCAGGTTTTACCATTACCGACAATTTAATGACTCAATCTATTGAAGAAAATACTATAACCGAGTTGTTTGGCCTTGGCTGTACCAATACTACCAGAGAGCGATGCCTACGTAAAAAATTTTGACATTTTATATTTCGACCTTCATCGCTTCATGAAATTAGGTGGAAAAGCTAAAATTCCATGAGCGCAAACCCGCTTCATTAAGAACTTGAGCGACCACCTTCCGAGGAACATCGAAAAATAAATTGTGAATTCATTTATTTACATCTTAATAAAAAGAAATTGTTCTTTAAAACTAAACTGCTGGAATATCGAAAAATCCTGAAAGTAGTAAAACCGAGACTTAAGTTTCTTTGCAGGTTTTCTTTAGGGTCAAGTCAGCTAAATTCGGACAGCAGGTAAATTTGGACAGTGACATTGTTTCCTTTATGTGTCTGTTGTTTGGAATTAAAACAAAAATAACTGGGCAAACAGTGAGAATCCTGATGAGACGGCTCATGATGAGCCGTCTCATTTGGATTTTCACTGTTTGCAATGGTATGTCCGAATTTACCTGCTGTCCGAATTTACCTGACTTGACCTTATTAGTTTCGAAAGTTTCCATAAGGCACATCCGTTATCTTAAAGGTACTTGTAGACTATGATCTATGACATCTTCGTAATTTCTTTTTAAGGAGAGTTAATGCACTTCCAGGGTAAACAACTCTGACATTTTTTTTTTCAATTTTGTCAGCTATCTTAATAAGATTCAATTCTTAAAGATTGTCTCCCTTTATAATGATAACAAAAATGATTTGATGAAATATTTCATGCAATACCTCCGACATGGTCTAACTATACATTTGAATTAGAGTTTATATAATAAAATTTGATAAAAGTGACTTTAAACAAAAAATAAGATAAAATTTTATACAATCGCGGACCGCGGTTGAAATCTCATTATTGGACAAAAATATTTTTTCATACGTCACAATCACGTCCACGAATAAGAAAAATACCTCTACATGATCACATGACACACGTGGTCAAATCGATATTCTTACAGGCCGTGAGAAAATAGGTAATTTGCATTTTAATTTGAAGATTATTTTTCATTCCACATTTATCGAATAAACATGCATTTTCTCAAAACTTTTACGGCTAATTATGAGACTATTACATATTGTCTAACGAAATTTTGTTAAAATATCTGTTTCGGAAACATGAAATAAACGAGGGAGACAATCTTTAAAAGAAAGATTTTGCTCCTACAGGAGCAAATTCTTTCTTCTAGGGATGGACCTTATTGTGGAAGCGTTACTTTTGAACAACAAAGTTGTCCTCCTTTGTTAAAAATTGTCGAAAAGATCGAAGTGTTCTCACAAGTCTTCAACATGTTTTCTATTCATCAAGTTAATTATGAGTATTTTTGAAATATGAATAACAAGCTGGTGAATATTTCAGGCGTACGGACATTCGCATTATAAGCAGCGCAGATGTAATAGAATATTGATCGTATAATAGAATATAAGCAGCTAAAATATCACGTGATTTAATGCAATTCATCTGTGGTTAATACTTTAATTCTTATGTTATTTTATTATATTTTTAGCCAAACCCCGCAAAAAAAATATTTTTAAAATCTCTACAAGTTGTAATACAAAAGCTCTTTTTGATGTTAATTATTGTGACGTCGTAAGTATTTATTGAGTTAAAAAATAGAAAAAGAGGTTAGAGCCAACTCCATGCGGACAGCGAAGACTGATCAGACTGGATGGATGCCCAGGCTGATCTGAGTCTGCGCTGGGCGCACAACCACATTGTTGGTTTTGTCGTGTCGCGGCTAAAATGTTTGGACTGACACAATATAAAAATTCCTGAATTAAGTACATGTTTATATGACGTATTTGCGAACTTTGGAATTGACGATCTCGGAAAAGATCGTTGGATTAATTAAAGTCATAAATATTTTGTGGTAGCCTTATTTTCACAAAACTTTATTTTCGCGGAGTTAGGGTAAATTGGTGCACGTCCAGGAGAACAGCCCTGTGGTTTTTGCTTCCCTTCTCAAAGAGGTAAAATTTTGATAGAAATAATTTGCCTACCAAGTATCAAAGTCTTTCCCTTAAGTGTAAACTCCATTTTTTAAGGGATTTGTCGTTCAGGAAAGCAAATAGGAAGCTACAAAAGTTGTTTCCCTTCGTATAAAGGCAAAAAGACATGGTATGTACCCGTTGACCTTAGCAAAAAATGTAACACTCGCAATAAGGTGCAGTAAATAACATTAAAAACGGTTTGACATATTGCATTATACTGGTCCTTACACGAGGAGAAAAGGAAGAATGAAAACGGAATTACGAGGGAATATATTACCCAGTTTCTTCAATCTTCGTTCATCCAGATTTGTGTTCTAAGTGTACGTTTGGAAAAGTTTGGCGTACTGATGATGAAGTTAAATATTATGCTTCTTTGGTTGGCACTGTTTCCGGTGGCTGCCGGGAAAAAGCCACTTTGTGTTGGCGCATTATTTGAATTGAGCGTGCATTGGTACAGAAAATATACCCCCTTTTTCGTGACAATAATAGAGCATGCCCTCGCTGAGATAGACAACAAAACAGATTTGCTGACGGATTATTCTCTCCAATTAGTACTGAAGGACACAGAGGTAATGTGATAGTTGATTTTTGCTGAAACTTTAAAGCCCTTTGAGACAGTATTTCAGTCTATATCCGACCGTCTTTCAGAGCAAGACAAAGTAGAAAAGTCTAGGACAGACAAGAATACCATGTTAGTGTCTTTTGATATCAAGTTTATCAGGCGAGACCAGAAACAGCGTTGGAATGGCGAGGTTTGCCGAGCCAATCCGACGTGTTTCTGGTCGAGCCTGATAAACTTGATATCAAAAGGCACTTACATGGTTTTCTATTTATCATTCATCATTAGAAGATTTTCAGGTGTAAAGAGCGTCAAACAAAAGAAAAGTAAACGCAGTTTTGTTTGAACTTGTTGACGTCGCGAATGCAATATGACGCAAGTCGGTGACGTCATTTAACCAATCGAACGTTGTTATCACAGCCAACGTCAATATGTAGCCAATCGTCTTCTGAGATCGCTTCTGTTGGTATCGCCTGATACAATTCGCACAAGCGCAGTTCTAAAGTGACAAATTTTCACATCATGTTGTCATACCCCTGTTATCAGGTGAATTTTGCAGCATATGCATTATAAAAGTGAAACAGCCCATTCCGTATCGCCTACAAACACACAAAGCCTTGTTCTTACAATAGTAGGACACCACACTGACGAAGGTTATCGAGTGACAAGCAAAGGTGATGAAAGCATGTGCGACCAATTAAGTTGAGCGTAGTCATGCTGCCTGAGCTGAAACTTAACTGTCCTTTTAAATTGTTTTCCTTTTTTGGCCTCTTGTACTTTGTTGCTGCTTCAGACAACTCCTTCCTGAGACGAGTACCAGTCGTCTTAGGCGGGTAAGGGAGCTGAGGTGGCCTGATAAAGGACGCCTATGCTAAATTGTTGTTTATTGTGCGGACGGTGAAAGTCTTCCACAGGAACCTTTTAAGATTTTAGTTTTTTGGCGCACTAAAGGATGGATGGATGGAAGCCTTGCGATTTTACGACCTTTTAACAATATTTCAGACATATCAGGACGACGGGTGGGTGATAACGAAATGTTGTGTGCAATGGAACCCCGTTTACGATTGAAAGGATTTCCGCGTACAGCGGGGCTCGAACCCAGGACCACTAAATCAGCAAGCCATCACTTAACGTACAAGGCTTCTTGGGCTCTTTAGCACTAAATAGTTTGGTGTGATTAGGCCCGTATTTGATTCCCAGAAAATTCACTCAAGTTAGATATAAGAAATATATGCGTAGCAAAATTCGAATCAAGAACGTAATAGTAGGCACAAATAAACCAACCTTAAACAAAGCTCTACCTCAAGCCGATTATTAGAGAAATGAAGAATTTGGTCGCCGAAGGGCCTTTTAGAATGTCGTCTCGGCTTTCAGAACCAAGTAGGCCCATGATGTCAAAATGACGTCGTACTGAGGTCGTTTGCATTTCCCCAAAAGCATATTATCAAGAGCTCAGCTTATGTAACTTCTCATACCTTTAAAAGAAAAGCTGTTAAACACATATTTCTTGCAGTTTCCCTTTATTTTATTGAAACAGCAAACGCATTTATTAAGCAGTTTTTTTTAATTCATAAAGAGGAAGCATATTTTTCTGTACCCGTATGCCCAGACAACAGATATCAGAAATTATGCACTATTCGAATTCGAATGGAGGCCAAAAATCGGCCCTTACCAGACCTGGGGCCATATTTATAAAACGACTTAAGTGGTTGCTATGTTGTTGCTAAGGCTACATTTCTATGAAGGAGATTCCCTACAACTACGAAATTTGCTCTGGAGGAACAGTCTTTTTAGACTGTTCCTCCAGAGCAAATTTCATAGTTGTAGGAAATCTCCTTCATAGAAATTCAGCCCTGGTAACAGCATAGCAACCACTTAAGTCGTTTTATAAATACGGCCCCAGGCTTTTTGGCATGGGGCACATGTATATGGAAACTACTACTTGGAGACAAGTAGTTCCTGAAGGTATCATTATCATTATCGTTAGTAATCAGTTCATTAAAGCCGAGTAGGGTACTTTGATAATGTCGTCACTTAGGTTACGACAAAAGTTTTGTGATGTCCTAAATTCTATGCAAACTCCATGCAAACTTTCACTGCACTTCTAGCACCACTATTACATCTAATCACATGATTCAGCGCTCGGATTTTTCTCTCATCTATCATTTTTCTTTTCTTTCTCTGGCCCGACATAGACTGAAATATTGTCTCAAAGGGGGCGTTAAATCCAAAACAACCAACTAACCAACCAACGGATCTTACTACTACCACAAACAAACATGAAATCGCAAGGCAGTGGCGGATCCATAGGGGGTTCGGGGGATTCAAACGAACCCCCTTCTCAGCCCAAATTATCTTATTTTCATGGGGAATTTCAGGAAAAATTGGCCAAACTGCATAAATCGAACCCCCCTTCCAGCTAATTTGAACCCCCTATTCTAAATTTCTGGATCCTCCCCTGCAAGGGACTGACGATACGTAAGTCTACCGACGTCTCTCTGGTTCGTTACGCTAGTTAAAGGTGCCTACATAAAGACTAATCATCATTTCTGTACTTAGAGACTGGCAACATATCTTTCCAGTTCATGCACAGTATTCAAGATAAAAATATACCGCATTAATCCTATTAAACACCCCGGGACGTTGCATTTTAGGAAAAGGGGGCGTTACTACAGCCTTAATTGTAATAAATTAGCCACTGCTAAAATACATCTAATAAACAATACAAATGTGAATAGGTATATTTTCAGAGGTAGGAACACTACAATTTTTGACTCCCTTTTCGGTAGGGGTGGGGTAAACTCTTAAAGGAAGGAATTTGCTCCTCTAGGAGCAATTTATTTCCTTTTAGATTAGACCCAATTTAAAAATAAATCCTCATCCACAGAGATAGACAGGAATTTATGCAAGTTAATATTACATTATTATTGGAAAATAAGCAGGGGCGTTTATTAGAGCAAGGGCGTTTAATAGAATTAATTAATACGTTATTATATATATATTCAATGTATAAATGAAATATTTGGTATACACCTTTCAGACACCTTGTCTCAGATCTGCGAAAGTTTGGCTTTTTACTAGCTAATATAATACCGTAAGAAACATTGTGAGGCTTAACACTGACCTCTATTTCCCGTTGCTTTAAAGATAACAAGAGCTTTGGATTAGAATTAACCAGATTCATACTTAAATGTAACAAGCTTGAAAGGTTTTGTTAAATGCAAATATCATTTCGGAGTGCAAACAAGTCATCGGTTATATTATATACTCAGAGAAAAAAGAAAGTATACACTCTTTGAATGACCATATTTGAGCCGCGACACGAGAAGACCAACAATGTGGTTGTGCGGCCAGCACAGAATCAGATCAGCCTGGGTGTCCGCCCAGTCCGACCAGACTCTTCGCTTGGGGCTTGAAGGGTAGCTAAAGGTCTAAGCTACCTCCATGCGGACAGCGAAGACTCTGATCAGACTGGGCGCATGCCCAGGCTGATCTGAGTCTGCGCTGGCCGCACAACCACATTGTTGGTTATGTCGTGTCGCGGCTCATTTTACCCTTTTCTTTTTATCACGGATCAAGTCCGAAACTCTGCATGATTTACTTTAACTCTAGGTCTGTGTAGTGTAGTAAATACCGACTGAAACGCTTGACTTGCGACACTATAAGTATATGCCGGTTAGCACGTTTTCCACGTTGCTGTTTATCTGCATTTGCACTAATGGGTGTTGTTTTAAACAAACCACATCATTTTGTACGATGAAGAGGCTCTCAGTGGTAAACAGAATCATACATGCAGAGGCAAAAGAAACTATACATTTTTAAATGTCCGCATTGTTCTTATTTGCCCTTCTCAGGTCTGAAATTGTGCATGATATATGAGCCGCGACACGAGAAAACAAACAATGTGGTTGAGCGCCCAGCGCAGACTCAGATCAGTCTGGGCGGATGCCCAGGCTGATCTGAGTCTGCGCTGGGCGTACAACACATTGTTGGTTATGTCGTGTCGCGGCTCAATTATCTATTCTCAAAGTACAATAATGTGGTATTGTAAGATTACTAAATGACCTGCTTGACTAGCGACACTATACGTAAACGTTAGTTTTGCCCTTTTTCCACATACATTGTGCTTAACAAAATCAGTATTTACATGTCCCTTGTTTTTTTTAACAAACCACAGTGCATGCGTTTCATTTGCATGATGAAAATCCCTTTAGTACAGACAGAAGACGTTATAGGCTGATCGCTCAAAGCGGTTCGTGACTGGCTTGATAAAATACACAAGAGTGACGACTCATTAGCTATGAGGTGGATACTTTCTTTTTGTCTCTAAAGACCTTTTCCATCTGCGTGCATGAGTTCTGTCAGCCACAGAGAGCAAATGAAACGCAAATGTTGTGGTTTTTTGAAAACAACAACCGAAATTTCAAATGTAGATTTACAGCAACTCGTATTGTTCATTATGTTGTACGTGGAAAATGTGCAAAACTGGCATGCACGTAACGTTTAGTGCCGCTAGTCAAGCGTTTCAGTAGAGGATTTTGCTATACCACATTGCTATACCTTGAGTACAAATAACCCCTGCTAATATTCAGATCTTGAGAACAAATAACCCCTGCTAATATTCAGATCTGAGCCATGAGAAATGAGTAAAATGTATGAATTTAAAAATGTATGCTTTCTTTTGCCTCTCAGTAAAATATTGTACCTTAACAAGCAACGTAGCGAACAGAGAGGCGCCGTGGTCGAGTGGTTAGAGACGCTCGGTTATGGTGCAGAAAGTCGCCATAAAGTCGTGAGATCGCGCCCTGGTTTCGCCATGCGACGACTGGAAGACTCTCTCTCTGTCAACCCAGTAGTAAAGGGGTACCTTCTTCGAATCAGGGAAGGATAAGGCAGCGAAAGGAGTATCTCAAAGTATAACATGGTCTGAATAAGCTTAATATTTAAACTACTGATGTCTAGTTTCACCTAAAATGGACCGTTCATTAAAGTGTATCCGAAGATCAGATACAACAGAACGCTTAAACACGCTTTGTATAAATACAAAGAAGACATGATGTGTGTGTGTGTGTGTGTGTGTGTGTGTGTGTGTGTGTGTGTGTGTGTGTGTGTGTGATTGTAGTGGTGGGGCTGGGGCGAGGGGGAGGTGGATGGGGAGAGGGTGGTAATTACTGATATGAGAGTTATCTCTCTTGAAGCTGTATTTGTACCCCTGAAGTAAGTATTGATGGCTATATATTGATTGTACAATGTAAATACAACTAAGTTGAAAACGCATAAAATCCTCAGATGAAACACGTTACCATGACACGCTAAAAGTATATCAAACATTTTACTCCATGAATTTCCAATATGTCGCAGACTTTATGAAGAACCAATAATGTGGAAACAAGATAAAAGAATTAACAAAAATCATAAAAGAAGCAATAAACTGTTCAGTATCTCGTGACATGCCGATCCTGTTTAAATGCGTGATTTTAGCATTAGCGAAGTTTCTATTTAACTTCATAAGAAACCGGCGCCAGATTTACGACGAGCGTAGCATAAACGGACGCCTGGTGGTGTCACTCTTTAATGTTTTTTTTTGAAACCATGCGTGTTCTAAAACATGCGAAAAAGGGGTACTTTTTCATGCCAAAACGCGGACCTTGTCTTCATGAAAAAGGGGGCATTTTAAAACCGGTCTCCGCGTTTTTCAAATTCAAATTCAAATTCAAATTTATTTTATTTTGAAAACCTCTGTTAACAAGGTATAATTCGAAACGACAGAAACAGGAAGAATTATATATAAAAAAAAAAAAAAAAACTATTCTAATCTATTCTAAGGGAGACAACCTAAGCAACGCCATTTTCCATTTACTGTTCCAGTTAATGCCCATAAAGCCAGACAATAAGAAGCGCATTCGCCTTTTTTCACTCGGATAAGCATGAGCAATACCTACACTGCTCCAGATAAGGAGGAGTAACAGGGACAACTCTGTGACAAACCTCAACACCGTGGAACCTAAACACATAGATTGCGACCCCTCACCAGAACCACCTTGTGAAGAGGGTTCAAATGAGGGACCACAACAAGTTTCCACACATATCGTGACCCCTCATCGGAACCGTCTTGTTGAGACGGTTCCAATGAGGGACCACAACATATGTTTATGAAAAAAAAAAAAAAAAAAACGCAATCATCCCTGTCACTCCTCACACCTGCAGCCCTGGTATAGATATCCATGTATGCATACATATCCCTGAGTAGCCCAAGCCACCATAACGAAAATGCCCAAAGTTAATTCATATAAGAGTTTATAAGAATACCATATTACTGCACATAAGACAATCTTAACCGTCTACCATATCAATCCCAACAAATGCCCTGACTATCTTTTTAGGAAAAAAAAAAAAAAAAAAAAAAAAAATTATATTGACTGATATGTATTCCTGTTTACTTCCCTGGATGAGGTACCTCTCTGAGCTTGGGTTTACTCTCAAAGGAGAGAATCCCGCTCCCGCAGGAGCAAACTTTGAAGGGAATTTGCTTCCGCAGGAGCAAACTCTCTCCAAGGAAAGAATCTGCCCTCAAGGGAGCAAATTCTTTCCTCCAAAGGATCAACCCAAGAAAGGAGGAAAAAAAAAAAAAAATTACTGATAATAAAAAGGCACTCAGTTAGATCAACACGGTACTCTACAAACTAATTCCTAATCTCAGCACCCCAAATAGGAGGGAGTATCTGTTGCAAACAAATGCAACCAAAAAAAAAAAAAAAACAAAAAAAAAAAAAAAAAAAAAAATGTTGGAACCCCTCACCATGTCAGTAAGACTGTTCAAATGAGGGGTCACAACATATGTGAAAGAAAAACAAAAAAATTGTCCCTGCCACCTCCTCCCATCTAGGGCACTGCAATCTGCATGAATACTTGCCAAGTAGCATGATAGTGCCATACAATATGGATAGGCAATAAGCACACACTAACCAAACATATATAGACATTGGGCCAATTCATATTTGTCATGTGAAGCAATTACAAAATACTAAATAGCTGAATGTGCATAGTGACACTGGATCAACGATGTCTCAACGTCTCAACACTGAGTAAACGCCAACCCAGTATCACTCCAAGGCGGCGTGCCCACTGAGTTATTACCTGTCTCTAAGTGACAGGCATGATGTAACGAATCTAGCTATATCTTTTAACAGATGCTCATCCTCATTACTCATTAGCCACAAAAATTTTGATGAAATAGAGTAGTTATTTATGTTTACATTATTGCTTAGATGTTTACAAATGAGGAAATTTCTATGATCTGTGTATTTTGGACATACCATAAGAAAATGTGTCTCATCCTCCACATTATTCATTGAGCACTGATTGCACAGCCTATCTGTAACTGGTGTCTTTGGAATAGTATACCTACCAACTTCGATATGTAATTTATGGGAACTAGTTCTAAACCGAGACAAATTTCGACGGTCAGAATCATTACCTACACACGATAAATATTTCTCATACATAAAAACTGACTTAAACTGTCTGTATGTTCTTAATTTTTCACTCTTCTTAAGTTCTAAGGTCCAATCATTTACAAACTTTCCTTGGAGTGATCTTTTTAAGATTACTAGATGCTTATTAGTGAATTCAAGTGGCTGATGAAAAAGATGAACCAAATTGAATTCTTTGGACTATCCGAATAGACTCAGGCTGGTAATGCTGATGATCCTGGTAATTACAGGGGCATTGCTATCACTAGTTGCCTTGCTAAGTTATTTAATAGAGTTATGAATAAAAGACTTTCCACATTCTTAAAAGACAATAATATTATATGTGACGAACAAATAGGTTTCCGACAAGGGTGTAGAACAACTGACCATATATTCAAATTGAAATCTATAATAAGTAAGTATATGCATAACTCCAGAAAGCTTTATGTGAGCTTTATAGATCTTCACAAGGCATTTGACAGTGTCTTACATCCAGCTCTGTTTATTAAGTTAATAGCTTGTGGTCTTGGTGGTAAATTCCTTTCCGTTCTACGTGAAATGTACTCTAATATAGACCTTCAAGTAAAAATTGGGTCTCGTGGCTTGTCAGAAGGATTCTCGTCCCAGCTTGGGGTGTTTCAGGGAGATAACTTAAGCCCTAGCCTATTTAATTTGTTCATAAATGACATACCTAAATGTTTTGATAACTTATGTATGCCTGTGTCTTTGGGTACCAGTAAACTGAATTGTTTAATGTATGCCGATGACTTAGTGTTACTATCTGAGACAGCAACAGGTTTGCAAAACTGCTTGAGTGCTACTGGCTGCTTTTGCTCCAAATGGGGATTGAACATTAATTACAGTAAATCAAAAGTGATGGTCTTTAACAAATCTAGTAAAGTTTATAACTTGACCCTCAGCATAAATAACATTCAGCTTGAATGTGTACGGGAGTGGAAGTACCTTGGTATTGTTTTTAGCTTAAATGGCTCATTTACCAAAGCCTTATACGACCTTTATCAAAGAGGTCAAAAAGCATTCTTCAAGCTTACCGGTCTTTTTAAGCATGTTGCATGTAGGGCTGATAAATTTCTCTATCTTTTTGATCACACTGTGAAACCTGTTTTGATGTATGGAGCAGAGGTTGTCGGTATGTTTAGCAGTAGCAAACTCAGTAAGTCAAAAGGAAAGTCTGTGAGTGATATGTATGTTAAATCACCTCTTCATCACTTTCGGAATTCTTTTCATTAAAAGGGTCTTTTTTCATTTAATTGTCTATCCGCGTTAATGGGTACCTAATGCGATTAATCTCCGCGGTTTCGGTATTCCGTCTTTCCAATGGAAACCATTCTGCCACCATTCTGGCGAAACCAGTCAGATTTTAAGGTTGACAATGTAACCCACTACTCCTGACTTAAGTCTGATAATAGGACTGCATTATGCCTTTGGTTTTACGATTAAAGAGTGGTATTAGGGCAACAGCATATCCTTGTTTATGCGATAAAAGGGGGGGGGGGGGGGGGGGGGAGGGGGGGTGTAGTAAGGCAACAATATGTCCTTGTTTTGCGATAAAAGGGGGGGTAGTAAGGCAAAAGCATGTTCTTGCTTTAGCGATGAAAGGGGGTAATAACATTCCATATAGAATATCCTTGTTTTTGCGAAAAAGGGGGATTATTTAACAGCACTTTGCCCTCGTTTTGCTATAAAAGGGGGTAAATGACTCCCTGGTGTCCTCGTTTTTCGATAAAAGAGGGGGGGGGGGGGGGAGGAAAGCAGCAGCAGGCCCTTGTTTTGCGACAAAAAGTGGGGTCTTTCAAAAACCTGGAACGCGCATGGGTACAAAGTTTCTAAAGTAAGTGACACCGCCGGGAAACTGGCGCCACTTTTGAATTTTTCATTACGTCAGCGTCTTTTAAACTGAATTCCATGACGGTGTAGCCTAATGAAGTAAACCGATCCCCATAGAAACACGACCCCCGGGTCATTATTCTTCAGAAGCAGTGAACCATTTTCTATTAAAAACTGACCTCCGTTAGAAAATAATGATCCCCTCGATGATATCTATAAAATGTTTACCCACGGTCATTTTACTTTAAGTAATTCTCGGTCATAATTGTATGACGTCCGCCCCCATGAAGTAATGGTGACTTGATACGGCATACAGAATGTTGTGCCCGATCTGCTTCAACTCTGATCTTTGTTGATGGATTTTAAAATAACTTGGCACAAATGTCATGACGATGTTTTGCGCGCAAGGCCTAGTTACCCGTCTCAAAAGTCCAAAGGTCAAGGTCATGGAGAGCATTTCAAAGATAAAATTCTGTCTCCTGTTACACGATTCTGGAGACTGACCTGTAACTTTGTCACTTGTGGGTACATTTTAAAATAACTCGAAACAAATATTAAGCATAAAAAAATAAATAAAAAACAATTTATCGCGCGCAAGATCTAGGTCCATACCTTAAAAGTCAATATCACAAATTAATAAAAATGACAATGTGTTTATTTTGGCTGATGATAATAAGGTAAGGTTTCTTGATTGGCAACCCGCCGCCCTCTCCTCCCCACCCACCATCTCAGCCCCGCTTCACCAAACTACCCGAAATCACACAAAATCTAATTGGTTATACTTACTCCTGGGAACGGCGTAGCTAACTCGGGCGATCAAGTTAGCTATAACGTGTGAAATTTTACTTACTTGTGAAAACGACAAAGCAAACTCTTGGGAAGGAGATAGCTTACACGTAGTCAATATTATTAAACGGAGCCACTGCGGAACGGGTTGGTCAACTAAACACAATCTGTGTCTATATGTGCAGAGTCAGTTCATAAAAGAAAGTGGAGAGGTTTACGTTTGGCAAGCTTGGCATCAGAAAATATCTGTCTATACCATGTGTCTCAGTCACAGGACATTCTTGCAACATTTTTATGCCCCCTCCTCCCCCCGTGACGATAATCAGGGGGACATAATGTTTTCCCCTGTCCGTCTGTCTGTCCTTTGAGGCTAAAAATGTTTGTGTAATCAACTCCTCCCGCAATTTTAGGCAATCAGTTCCATGTAGAAGATGTGCATGTGAATTTTTTGAAGATCAAAAAAAAATTTGTTTTGACAAAATTACGACATTTTCAACTTATTCAGTTTTCAATATACATTTTCAAGTTTGTGTAATCAACTACTCCCAGAGTTTTTTAAGCATTTAATTTGAAACTGTGCATAGGAGTTACAAGCGTATTGAAGGTATGCATGTGGCTTTTTGTGCCCCCGCGACTATGGTCAAGGGGCATTACGGTAGCCTCTGTCCATTTGTCCGCCTGTCTGTCTGTCTGTCCATCTGCTTGTCCGTTCGTCGCGCATTAAATGCTTGTGTAATATTCTCTTTCCAGAGTTTTCAAGCAATCAATTTGAAGCTGTATCTTCAAATTAGACAATTTTGAGATAAGTCTTCAATATATGGTATCAGGTTTGTGTAATCAACTTCTCACAGAGTTTTCTAGCAATCAATTTGAAACTTCACTCAGATGTTTGATGCATTTTGAAGATGTGCTTGTGACTTTTTCAATATAAAAACATAAAGGGGGTGGGGATGCCTATAAGGTCCTTTTTCTTCCCAAGAGCAAAATGTGTTATTTTCAGCTGATGATTAGCCTATAGTGTCCGCTATCCTGAATCAATACTGGTTAAGCTCCGTAAGAACTACTTTTGGAAAAATGGGGTTATTAAAGTGGGTGGGGTAAATCAGCATCAACCAGGGGAGTCATATTATAAGCTATATTTCTCCATCAAATTTAATGGCATTAATGGCGTTCGAAAAGAATTGCAAATGGCCTCATGACTTTGTTTAGGCACCAGCTGGGTACAACTGCTTTGCATTTGCTAAAAGCACTGCATTTTGGCTTTAAGATGATACCAAACACTATACAAAGACACTTGTCTTTATTGAGTTACAACTCATTTTAATAGGTCCCAGTCATACCACTGGGCTAATTTTATATATAAAATCTTTTCAGTGTTACGCATTCAAGTCGAATATCCTTGTAAATACAAAATTAATTTCTGTCATTTGCTTGTCCATCGTTTTCTACAATATCCATACAGAAGTTAGAAGCGTTGCAACTTTTATCGATTTATTCCTTGCAAAGCAATGCGCAGTTCTAATGACGTTACTGAAATTTACGTCAACGTCATTTTTGAAAGCTTGCAGACGCTTTGTTTTTGGTATTAATTTAAATTTATTGACAGGTTTTCATTGACCTATGTAAATGCTCTTGCTAACAAGATTTTGAATTCTAATACACTTATTTTCATTATAAAATCATCAAATTTTGGTAGAAATGGTGAAATTGCCACAACATAAAGTACGGATAATCCGTAATTTGTTTCAATGTCACAGTAAGACTTATAACGTCAATTTTAAGTCAAGTTTGACCATTGTCTACAGATTATCTCCTGAATTGATATGAACTTGGTTTAAACATATTTTATTAATTTTAAAAATTGTAACATACATACATATATAGTATACAATACAGGCTTGGGATTAGAACGAAAGCTGGACGCTTATAGAGTTCTTCTCCCTAGATATGAACTTGTGCCCAAAGTTGCCTAAATTTAACATTACAAAGAGTTAGAGCATTAGTTATGATTAAATGGCCATGGTCAAGGCTAGACTAAACAGAGTTTAATCAGTCAGCAGAAATGTAACAAATCGGAGTGTTTTGGTTTAAACATATTTTATTTCAAGAAACATTCATGACAGTAACAATATTGTTCTATATATAAACATAATAGGATTAGAACGAAAGCATGAGCTTATTTAGTACTTCTCCTAAACATGTCAAGTGACAAAAATAAATGGCAGAAAACAATGTTCAACAAGTAAATATTCACTGAGGTACAGACATCTTCAAACATCAAAACACAAAAATGAGTTATGCAAAGATAAGTTTCTTAACAAAAGGAGAGAGGTATATAACTATATATATATTATACAAGGAGACAAATATGTAAGCAAAACATAGAAAAAAAAATATATATAGAAAAGTAAATATATTTGGAAACACGCCAAAGAAGAGAAAGTAGAATACGAAGCAGATCAGAAATAAACAGACAGTAAAGTTTATAAAGTTATCTTTATTTCGTACTATACAAGAAACAGTGTGGAAAAGAAATCACATATCAATTCGATACAGAAATCTATATCAAAAGAAGAATATACTAATCATAACTACTTTCTGGAGCAGGGTGGGGAGTGATTGGGCGAGGCATTAAGCGTCTATCCAACAGTAGTCCAACAGTAGTTACGAGTCCACTCGAAAATTTTCGAGTCCGGGTATGGTAAAGTCTTATTGGAGCCAAAGGAGTAGAGACTTAAAAGCGTTTACTAGACTGGATGTACTTGTGTACGCCTTCAAACACAATGACATTTGTTTCGTAAGAGAGCGATTTGTCATCACACAAAAGTAATCCAAAGTAATATCACAATGTTGAGAGACAATTTGGTATAGTTCGATTCTTTGTTCGCGGTATAACCGACAATCTTAAAAGAAGTGTTGAGCGTTTTCAATGGAGCTAAAATAGATTCTACAGAAAGGGTTATCCAAAACATTTTTTAGAAATAAATCATAATTTAAAGAACTGCATCCAGTCCTAAGACGTGTGTGTATAATTTGGTTCCGTCTGGTTCCTTGGTAATAATATTTTGGTATAATTCTTCTATCTTGGTTTACTTGTCGTTTGAACGCATTTAAGGAGTCTGCATTTCTGTTACCATAAGGAAGACTATTCCAATCCCTAATTACAGAAGGCAAGAAAGAGTTGAAATACAGCGTCGTTCTAGAATCAATTGTTTGTATATCATTTGCATTTCTCATATTGTATCTTGAAAAGTTACTAATTAAGGGCGGAACGAGGGATGAAAGATAAGGTGGGGTTAAGTGGTTATACATTTTGTAAAATAAAACTAGTTTGTGTTTTTTACGTCGACTTTCCAAATGTTCCAACGGTTCCCAGCCAGTTTCTTCGTAAAGATTTTGAATAGAAATTAGTTTTGTTGCACCTGTTGAAATTCGTGCCGCCTCATGTTGTATTTTTTTTTCATTTGAAAAGCAATGTTTAATGTGCAAAGAATGACCTTGACCTTGGTCTGAATGTCAACTCAGCCAAACATAAAGAAACAGAACTGGGTTAAACTTAAAAGTTATAGAAAAGTCTATTGTGAAATACTGAATCTGAATGTATAGGTGGCCTTCAGAATAAGGTTAAGGTCATTAGGCTTTTAAAGCCGAAACTACGTAGTCTGGCCCATGTTCCTACTTCTATAATGTATTCTCTGCTCTTGAAGAAACTTTTTGAGATTTTAATTTTACCTCACTGCAGCTGGTGTTGTGCCGTGTGGCGGCCGTAAAACGCCTCCCCGTACATCATCCATAGTGCAGATTATATTTTATTTACTTCCTTTGAGATCAGAGGATAGATTCTGAGAAATCTAAAATTTGAGATCGATGCAGACTATTATTCTAGATCATCGTCTTTTATATTATTTGGATCCTTTTGAAACTAATCAGTCTTTGAATCGACTGCCCAATTAAAATTAAGAAATTACAGCATGCTTTCTTCTGGTGTCGTCACCAGATATTGTCAGGCAAGGTCACTGACGAGGCTTTTATAGCCGAAACTACGTAGTCTGGCCCATATTCCTACTTCTATATGTATTCTCTGCTCTTGAAGGAATTTTCTGAAATTTTAATTTAAGCATTAATTTACAAATAGAAACATACATATTTGTTAAATATCTGTTTATATTACTAGCTGTTTGAGTTTTTTTTTTTTTTTTTTATAAATCTCTGTCTAGTCTAACTTTGACCTTGAAGATGATGTCATGGTCATTTAATCATAACCAGTGCTCTAACTCTTCATAAGGTTTAATGTAGGCCACTTTGGTCGTGATTTCATATCTAATCAGGAGCTAATATGTAGACAATGGTCAAAAATTTGACTTCAAATTGACATTATAAGTCTTACTGTGACCTTGAAACAAAGGCCAAGGTCACCAAAATTTAATCCACAGTTTGCACTCTCCCAACGGTGATTAACCCATTTCGTTTGGAAAGAAGTCATCCATTGGTTCTAGAGGTATGGTAAAATAAATTGAATTCAAATACCAAAATTAATGAAAATTGACAGTGTCTCTAAAACAAATTCTGCAGACATAAGATTTTACTTTGAAAGGTAGAAATTGAGGTGAGATGTCAACAAAGACATTACTGCAACTTATAAAAGAATGTATATCTGATCGCCATTAAATTTAAAGGAGAAATATAACTTATAATACGACTCCCCCGATTTACCCCAACCACATGAATAACCCCATTATTCTAAAAGTAGCGCTTACGGAGCTTATCCACTATTGATTTAGTATAGCGGACACTATAGGCTAATCGTCAGCAGAAAATAAAACATTTTGCTCTTGGGCAGAAAAAGGGCCTTATCGGCACCCCCCCCCCCCCCCACACACTTTAAGAAATTTACGGAAGTTTAGATTTAGACCTTCTTTATATCATTTTTTCAATATAGGGTAGGAAGTTGGCGTTACCAGCTCACACAGACTTCAAGCAATGAATTTGAAACTGTGCATAGATAGATTACAAGCATATTAAAAATGTGCATGTGACATTTTGAAGATAAAAAAAAATATCTATTTTTTTACAAACTTGAATTTCCCGATCAAGAAAATTATCATACGATTTAAACGCATTGGCTATAACATAGATGTAATGCGACAGTATGCATGCTTAGTGGTTAACCCAATCACGGTTGACAACTTTGCTGTCCTCTTTAATTGCACGCCGGTAGGTCGGGGTTCAGACTCTATGATAGCCCCTACATAAAGCTATATATTAGTTGGTTGGGGCCAGATGTTTGTCTGTTTCTTGGCCCACCGGGGTTCAACTGGTGCTCTTCTTTTGCTCCAGTACTCCAGTGGTGTTGCTGACGCCCCATGGATCTCCGGGTGTCTCAACACGTTTTGGCTGTCGAGTCCTCATCCTTGCTTCATCACGCTCTTTTCTTGATCTTAATTGTTGACCGTAATGACTCTCTGATGAGTTAGGGGACCTCCATACGAACCGAACTACCAACTAATTGTGTGCACTGCAGCGGAGGGTGAGGGTGAAGGTTTGGGCCCAGTAAAACCGGTTTAAACCCCCCAGTAGTTATTACTGACCGTCCTAAGGCGGTACTTTTGTTGCGGTTGCATTTGTTTTATGTTCGGTGCTGTTTAATTTATTGTGTTTAATCCTTCTATCATAAAAATAGAAAATAGGTAAAAATAATTGTTAAATGTTTTTCATATAATTTGCTTAGTCCGTTGTAACCCGTCTGTTGGTCTAAATTATTTAGTTCAATAAAGATAGCTGAGTTGCCATCTATTTGGGAAAGAGCTGCTGACTCGGCTTATCACTTGTAATTTATTGTTTGTTGGGATGTCTTTGTCAATCTTTCCCTTTGATGTTGGGGATAGGGTTTGGGATCTGATTCAGTCAGTTCCTGAAGTGTAGTTACTCTTTAGATTTGCTAAGTCAGTTTTGAGATTAGTCTTTACTATAGGGTAGAAAGTTTGTATAATCAACTACTCCCACAGTTTTCAAACAATGGATTTGAAACTTTGCGCAATTGTTACACACTTATTGAAGCTGTGTATGTTAGTTTTTGCAGACAAAACATGGCCAAATTATAGCGTTTTTGACTTAGACATTTAGACATTTTTAGGTTTGTTTTCATTATGGGGTAGCATTTTTGTATAATCAACATCTCCTCGCCCCACAAGAAATCAAGTAAGAAATTCAAGCAATCAATGTGAAACTATGCAAAGATGTTAAAAGCATATTGAAGATGCTTATATGACGTTTAGAAGATAAAAGAAATAAGTTTTGACAAAATTACAGCATATGCGACTTTGAATATTCAGACATTAGTCTTCAGTATTGGGCGAATGTATAAGGGGATCCTAGATAGGGAAGGGGTAAGGGGATGGGACTGGCATAGGGCACGGGGGCAACACACGTGTCTTTCAGACACAATTTTCTAGTTTTTTTCTTTACACTGCATATTGATGTCTCCAAAATAAGAATAGTTTCAGGAGCTGGCTTATATATAAAAGCACTGTGCTTACTGTCGGAGCCTGTACCATTATGTATTGTATTTACATATATGTATTTTGTACGAATAAATATTATTTTTTCACTGCACAAAGATATGTCTTCAAAATAAAAAGTAGTCTCGCAGTAAAGAGCGCTTCAGCGCCATAATGGTTCAACCTTGAATAATAATGGGTCGGTGCCATCAGGGCTACCTGTTCACAAAAAAATCAGCCGGTCTCTTTCTTTCTCTTCAAAGTTAATTTCGTTCAATATTTCAATAAGCGTGAGGCAGAAATCAATGTAATGTTTGTGCCATTTGTGCATACTTTGTACTCGGGTGACCTTTTTGGGAGAGGGAGTCCGGGACGGGGAGCAGGGGGCAAGGGGACATCCTCTGAGTAGAGAGGTCATGATATTTTGATGTTTAGTACCATGCAATGCCACTTAGTGATGTACACCCACAACTAGCTGTAGTTTTTGCAAAGAACATTGATACATGTCAGAGCGTAGGAGTTTGCCCCACACGGGTATTATTTGCTGGTCTATAAATAGATTTTTAAAAGATGCACATAATAAGATTTTGCGACAGAGTAAACATCGCTTAGACTTTGTCTTGCAAACAGACTGTCGCATGCTATTACGTTCTCTCAGCAAGATAGGCTGCAAGTAAAGATTCAGTCATCCTGATTTACAGAAAACTGCACAAAATGTTTAAATTACACTAAATTAAATTAAACTACAAGTAGATGCGCTTTTTCGTAATGTCTGTTGATAAGGAGTCCTACACTCTGACATATTTGTTTCAATAACACTTTTCTCCCTAAACCATATGGATATTAATATAAAAGGCATGGTCGTTTAACCCCGCATGGGCGGTTTGCCTAACTTTACCCTATCAGAGACGCTAAGCAAGTAAAATTTAAATTTGAAAGGGTAAACTTCTAAAAGCTTCGGCTGACAAACTTCTATTGACATTAGGTTTGCATTTCAAATCACTCTTTTAGCGCACAAAAAGTCCCGCCAGTCATTGACTGTACCCGTTAAACACGTAGTTTAGGCTTAGGGGAGAGTCGGGTAACTTAGGACAGGCGGGTAAATTCGGACACTGGCACTGTTTCCTTTATATGTCAGTTGTTTGGAACTAAAACAAAACTTAACTGGCCAAACAGAGAAAATCCTGATGAAACGGCTCATGATGAGCCGTCTCATCTGGATTTTCACTGTTTGCATTTGTATGTCCGAATTTACCCGCCTATCCGAAGTTACCCGACTCTCCCCTAGAGGGACCCCGTTGGGATTGATCAAAACCAATGGTCTATATACTGATTATTAGATATTTAGAGACAGGAAGAGTAACCATTTTTCTGTATCATTTGCTTGTTATGGTTGAAGAAATTATTTGAACAACAACCGCTGCGTCATTCTGTTTTTTTTCTTGATCACATAGGAGCAACATCTCCGGTCAGCCAATAAAATTATCAGAAAGATGGGGACGTGGTAGGGGAGAAGGGATGGGGAAGAAAGGGTCAAGTTCCCAGCACAAAAATGCTATATGTACTGATAAAAGTGTTTCAAGTTATTTCAATTATAAGTGGACGAAAATTACCAAATATAACCATTTTACTGGCTGATTAGAGATACCAATAGACAGGCTGACACTGTAGTATATAATTAAATCCTCTTTTTATACTTCAAGTCATATCAGAATTACTTGAAAATATCTCACAAAACGGGGTTGGTTATTATAAAAAGGGTAGTACGAACGTAAATATTTCATTTCTATATTTCTAGGGGAAGAATGGTCTTGCAGCTCAACGCATGTTTGAGCTGATGACAGAGGGACCACCGGTGGTAGCGGTGCTAGGTCCGACTCTCTCAGACGAGCTTACAGTTGTAGGACAGATTTCACCTTTCTACGATGTATTGCAGGTATTAGTTTAGTCATATACATTTGAGTGCCTAATGCACAATGATCCGAGTAGACTGCGAATTATGCAGGCGGATATGTTTCTTTGCTATTCATACTTAAAGGAAGAGACCTTTATTCGATGCCAACTTCATTTATAATCCAGTTTATTAATTCATAAAATATTAACTTCATAAGGTGAATGAATAGGTCAAGTCAGGTAAAGTCGGACAACAGGTAAATCCGGACATACCATTGAAAACAGTAGAAATCCTGATGAGACGGCTCATTATGAGCCGTCTCATCAGGATTTTTACTGTTTGCTCAGTTTATTTTGTTTTAATGCCAAACAACTGACATATAAAGAAAACAATGTTACTGTCCAAATTTATCTGCTGTCCGAATTTACCTGACTTTATCCTATAGTTTTAGGGGAAGCGCTTCTGACAGTTTGCATTTTCTCAGCAGGGGTCAACAGCTACTCCTAAAAGAAAATTTGCTCCTCTTTCCTTTGGGAGTAGATCCCTTTTTGGAAGAGATTCGTTGTGCAGGGAAGTAAACAGACAGTCACAAAAGTTGTCTCCCTTCCAAACAGATGGCAGAAAAATATTGAGCTGTGCTCAGACACGTGAAGCAGTCACCTTTCTATTATATATGTTTGCTGCTTAAATGTTACAAAGCAATTCCCTGCGTGGTTATCTCAAAATGTAGCTGAAAACAAGGGAAATTGAAGAAGGAGTAAGTAGAAGTAGAATTTGATAAACAAAGAGGAGTGACCAAATATCTCTGTACAACAAATCACAGTCAAGTCTACAAAATGAAAAAAACGTGATTTTAATGGTAGTTACATACTAGAAATAAGAGAAATAAGCCTTAGTAAAAGTTTAAAAGGGAAGTGAAAATGTCATCATTAGACAGGCTTAAGAGATTACATAAGGAATAGAGAAAAAAAAATTGATTTGTGATCCGCCCACAGAGAAAAGATTACTTATTACATGACATTTGTGAGAACGGTTAAGACTCGGGCCAGACTCAGTATCCAGGTAGTCTGATCAGCATCACCAATTAAGAAACCGAGTAATCTCTGCATGACTGGGGCCGTATTTATAAAACCACTTAAGTAGTTGCTATGCTGTTGCCAAGGGTCAATTTAAATGAAAGAGATTCCCTACAACAATGAAATTTGCTCTGAAGGAACAGTCTTTTTTTAGACTCTTCCTCCAGAGCAAATTTAATAGTTGTAGGGAATCTCCTTCATAGTAATTCAGCCTTAGCAACAGCATAGCAACCACTTAAGTCGTTTTATAAATATGGCCCCTAAGTCTTCTTTTTTGTTCACGCATGACTTCATGGCACTTTTTCTTGTGGTTAACCTGATACAGATTACATACTGGCTATATTCCTTGGTAATTTGACATGGTGGCTTCACTTTTTATACAGCTTTGTCTATTATCATAAAAGACATTTTTGTCCTACTTTCAGTGACTTTAGTATAGAAAGATTAATAGTGATAAAATTGTTTGTGCATTTATATTTTTATGTGTGTGTGTGGTAGTGTGTATGGGAGGGGCACGGTAAACGAGATGGGATAGGAGATACACTAAATAGTCCGTTATAGGAGTTGTGATGTGTTCACAGTATAAAAATACTCGGTATCTGACACTTTCCTAGTAAAGTAAGGGAGAAAATGCACAGGAACTGACACAATTCAATTCCAGATCCAACCCAAGACACCATGTGGGAAAGAGACAACACAAAACTAGTCATCACCAAAGAAAACACCAAGGGCAGCCATGTAAACAGCCATTTCCCATGTAGGTGGTCAAAAGGCTAGCCTGGGCATCACAAACAATATATCAATAACAGACATAGCAACTAACAACACATAAAACAACAGAGAAGAATCTAAACTGTACTGCCGCCTTGGGACGGCCAGTAATGAAATTACTGCGGGGAGGGGCGGAGCCAAACCGGTTTGTGGTCGACCAACCTCGCCCTTTCTTCTGCCCTGGTTCATCAGAAATTTAGTTGTTCAACCCAACCAAAACAATCACCGCTAAGTCAATAGTCTTACAAAAAGCACCAACCCTAAAAATAAGAACAAATTATATGTAAAACATTAAACTTTTATTTTTACCTTTTTCAGTTTTGTAATGTCAGGGCTACCCTCAACATAACAAACCATATATCAAAACAGCCAAAGCGACAAACAACACATGACACTAAGAAGAACCAAAACAGAAATGTCGCCTTGGGACGGCAAGCAATGAAAGTACTTTGAGGCTAAACCGGTTTGCGGTTGAGCACTTGGCCCTGCTTTAATTGTTCGGTTTCCGTGGATAAGTCCTAACTCATAATTGTAATATCTTAGGAACATAGAAATCAAAATTAAAACTATTAAATAAGACAAAACAAACATGAGGCTTTTCAGAAATAGCAACACTGAAATTCTGGAGCAGAAGAAACCTAACAGTTAAACCACGGTGGGCCCGAACCTAGGCGTCCAGGAATAGGTGTCAGGCGCCAACCGTCATTGTTAGTATTAAGTTAGGTTTAGGTTGGTGCCTTCATAAAGTCTGAGGCCCGACCAACCGTCGTGCAATCGAAGAGGTAAGCAAAGCTTTTAACCTTGATTGGGTTAACCAACAAGCATGCAGTTTGTCGCTCTACATCCATATTAGAACCGATCTTTTTATATCGTTATTATCTTCATCCAGCTGACATAGCATCTAACAACATTGTGTCTGTTTCAAGACACACTACATCAACTGCTTGAGAGAGGAGCTTGGTTTGAACTCTTCGGAAGGAAACCCAACGCATACACACACTTCGTTGTCTAAGGAGGAAATTCTAGGAAAC
This sequence comes from Ctena decussata, assembly GCA_963989385.1. Classification (NCBI taxonomy): domain Eukaryota; kingdom Metazoa; phylum Mollusca; class Bivalvia; order Lucinida; family Lucinidae; genus Ctena; species Ctena decussata. The sequence continues at coordinate 22,294,855 of OZ022508.1, forward strand.
CACAAGTCGGTTCAACTTTCCTTTGGAATTTCCACAGCCGAGGAAGATCTTGATCTTCCAAAACTGTATTGGATCCCTAAGTTATATAAAGATTCATATAAGCAACGATATATTGCGGGTTCGGCTAAGTGCTCAACCAAGTCTCTCTCTCAGATTCTTACAAGAATCCGTACGGCAGCTAAGGATGGCCTTCAGAAATATTGTGACCTATCTTACGCGAGAAGTGGCGTAAATCAGATGTGGATCCTAAAAAATTCTTCTGAAAAATTTAAAAGCCCAAGCACTTTTTGAAGTAGACAGCATAAAAAGCTTTCAGTTCTCTACGCTTTATATGCCAATTCCACATAACAAATTAAAGTCTAAATTAAAAGAAATTGTAAACAATTGTTTCTTTCAAAAAAAAACAAACAAAAAAAAACCGGAAATCATCGGTACAAATACGTTGCTCTTGGTATCTGGAAACATATTTGTTAACGACCATTCTGATATTCATACAAAATATTTTGAGGATGATGTCTTTAAAATGCTGGAATTTCTTATCGACAATATTTATGTGGAGTTTAGCGGACAGATTTTTCAACAGACAGTTGGCATTCCACTGGGCATCAACTGCGCCCCCTTGCTTGCTGACTTGTTTTTTTTATGGATAAGAGGCGGAGTTTATACAAGGGCTCTTAAAAGACGGTAAAAAACACCTTGCACAGAAATTCAACTTCACCTACAGATATAAAGGTAATGTTCTGTCTATGAAAATCCAACGATCTCGGAATTAATTGACCTCATCTATCCATGTGAACTTGAAATTAAAGACACCACGGAGTCCAGTTCATCTGCCTCATACTTAGATTGTTATCTCTATATAGACAATCGAAAGCTTGTTACTAGGCTTTATGACAAGAGGGACGACTTCAATTTTCCAATAGTTAACTCTCCATTTTTGAGCAGTGATATCCCTTCGGCACCTGCATACGGAGTTTATGTTTTTCAGCTAGTCCGCTATGCTAGAGCCTGTTTCAAATATCATGACTTTGTTGAAAGAGGGAGGCTGCTCACCCGTAAACTGTTGACACAGGGTTATCAGAAAGCAAAGCTTGTGTCGACAGTTAAAAAGTTTTATGGGAGACACCATGACCTCGTTGGTCCCTAAAATGTTGTTTTTCCTAGACTAATTTCCGATTTGATGGCCTCAGTCGAAGCTTTTTTAAGCTTTCAAATACCGGACTTTCTTTTTCACTGACTTTTCCTACTGATACATAGATATGACGGGTGTATTATAAAAGGCAAATGATGCTTACTTCTTGCGAGCACCTGATCACACCTCAATTTCGGGGTCAATATCTGTGTATCCAAAATATTCCGGTATTGTCTATGTTTATAGGACTTACGAATTCGAACTGATAGTTTGGGTACTTTGACCACTTTCACTTCTGAAAATGGTCAGATAAATCATTTTTACCGATTATTTTTCTGAATGTATACAGCAGGTCGCCATAAAATTCAGAATCCGAAAGGCCTTGCAGAAGGAGTGTTTTCAATTCGACATTATATTTAGACACTAAGTCGAAATGCCGTCGATAAAATATTGAAAACGCTTTACGAAGTTTATGATATCTATAACCTTGTTTGAGAAGTTTTGCTGTCAATATTGTATTACGAATATTGAAGTCATCAACATGACTAGACCCTCAAGCAAAACGAATAAGTTGGGAAATATAAACACCATAGGATGAAGAACGAGGAACATCACCATCTAAAAATGGAAAATTAACAATATCAAAACCAAAAACTATCTCGCTTATCGTAAATTTTAGCTGTAACAAAACCATCCGATATAGATAAATACAAATCCAAATATGAAGCCCCGGTTTCTAAGAAGCTGGCCTTATTTAATTGAAGTTCAGAAGGATTAATTTGAGTGACTATGATATCAAAGAAGTTATTATCAATATTCAACAGGTCATCCAGATACCGAGAAGTAGAATTGAAAGCTTTACTAACTCCAGAATGCGTGTTCTCTGAAAGAGACAACATGGAGTCTCTCTCATAACAGAACAAAAACCGATCAGCTACAAGAAGGGCACAATTAGTGCCCAAAAGGAATACCTAACAATTTGCCTATATACTTCAGAGCCAAATCTAATATAAATATTCTCAAAGAGTAAGATGAGAGCTTCACACACTTTCTGACAAGACCATAAGTTATAATTCCTTGCCGCTTCAGAGGTGAAGAAAGCACGCCTGTCATTACATGTAATATAAAGAGAGCCTTCTCTATGGAAGACTCTTTCAGTTAAATCTACAAGTTTATCCTTAATAAGATTGTGGGGCAAGTAGTATATACTGTCAAAAAAAATCATATGTAGACAAACTGGACGCACGAAAACCTCGCGATCTCTGCTTATTTAGTACTTCACATGAATATTTAATTGACCAAAAAAGTTTTTTACCTGACCTTTCATAGACTTTTCACAATATTTAATAACATGATTTTTGAAGGCAGTCGCCTCAGCCAAGATTAGATGACATTTTATAATTTAACGTATGTTATGCACTTGCATATCAAATTTTACGGGACTGAGATACATAAACTACTTTGCAGAATGTCAGAAACAAGCATCTCTCACTGGCCTAAAAAATTCATGTTTGTCAGAATAGCCATTTCTTTACAATAATAATTTAAATAGCCAAAAATAGCCACAAAACAGGTGTTATGCTGTTTCACTTGAAAAAACATACTTTTTATGATGAAGACAGTTTAAATCCATCTGTCATGCACAGTCAAAGTAACATTTGTTAGAAAGCAAATTCTTTACCCTTTATTACGCAGTTTATTTGAATGGGCTACGACATTTGGTCTTGGAGTTATAGCAAAAATACTTAAGCTGCTGAAGTGTGACGCTCTGATGTATTTTGAAAAATCAGCAGGAGCTGATCTGCCAGATAATTAAAACTGCTATCCCCTGTACTTATAATGTGCTATAAACAATCCACAGACATTCTTTAAGTGTAAAAATGACCAATATTATGATTAGAAATTATCATTGAGTAAAAGTTTCTTTTTCAAATAACCATGTAAAATGTCACGAAAAAAGTGTCCTGTCCGTAGACACTCTTTTCTCTATGAGGTAGCATATGTCTGGAAAAAAATTCTCATTAAAGAATGGACTCTTTACTACTGTTGATTGTTCCATATAAGACATAATACCACCACCGAAGACAGAGCAGCAATAAGGAAAAAAAGTAATTTTTGTCTCGTCCGTAGATTTTGTCCTGTCCGTAGATCAACAGTAGTTTGATGAACTATGACTGGTAACCACCAAGTTTCCAGCTGCTACGCATTTTGGTTGTCAAATTGATTCTATAGTCGACTATTTTAGTAAAACTAAACTATTTCTTTGAGGATAAGTGCATTTCCTTTCACCCCAGATGTCCAGTTTGTCAAAAACAGAGAAAGCAAAGTCCTGTTTCTGAAAACATTCAAAAAGCAATTTATGAAAAATGTATAAAATAACCTTAGAAAATCCGTCTGCTTATTTTTCACAACTATGAAAAGTTAACTTTAAACATTTAATGGCTTTAAAGTTTGCATTATACCTGCATTCCAAGTACGTATCATATTGATCTACGGACAAGACACATTGGACAGGATGTACCGTTCATGGTTTATTGGTATAATATTTTCTTTAGTTATGGAAACATTGTCTGTAAGAAGGGAAAAGCCTTATTGTCTCTTTCTGAATGCTGTTTTAGCGTCATACCTACCCACCTTATAATCCACCATCATATCCCCAACATCAGCCATTTATATTCAGCTTCTCATTTGTTAAATTATACCATGACGTGAAGAATCTTGTCTACACCAGATTTTAAAGGTCATTTGTAATATTTATATGGAAGTGCCTAATTCTTCGGCAGAAGATATCTCAAGTCTTGCTAGGTAGGTGAGCCATTAAAGGCTGGATTAATTGGTCGAGGATAGGTTTCCTGTATCTAGATTTTACCTAATTCAAGTTAAATTTGTCCCCTTTACTCTTATGTCGTCTGCTGCTAAACAGTTCGAAGAAATTTGATAACATCCAAACCTCTGCAGCAGAGGCTTTTTTTATTTCTATTCACTCAAACAGCTATCCTTGTTATGATAATTACAAACGTTGTCTCAAATATGTCTTGTCCATAGACATGTATGGCTGCCCCTTTGGGTGTATACCGATTTAATAAAGATATCTACATTTAAAATGCAGATATCTCCATTTACATACAGATATCTACATTTAAATGCAGAATCTGTATTTCAAATACAGATATCTGAATTTGAAATGCAGATATCTATACTTGGTTATCATATAGAGATATCTGAATTTGAATTAGAGACATCTGCATCTAAATTACAGACATCTGCATTTCAAATGCAGATATCTCTTTTTTTATATCAGAGATATCAGCATTTTTAGAAACACAGATATCTTGAAATACAGATGTGTCTTATCAAAAAAACAGATATCTCTAATTAAAATATAGATATCAATAATTATCTTTTAAATGCAAATATCTCTATATATTAACCTGATTATTTCTAATTTAATTTCAACAAATATTCAATACTCCCTTGCGCAGGGTTTTGACGTGCTTGAAGTTGCCTGACTGGAGCAGGTTAAACTCGCTTCCTCCTGATAAACGGTCAAACACACAGCCAAATGAGCTATCGGACCCTGTTGGTTGGTTCCTCCTGATAAATGGTCAAACACACAGCCAAATGAGCTATCGGACCCTGTTGGTTGGTTTTCTAAGTGTTTAACATCCCAATAAAACAGCTACAGCTATGGTCATCACAATTATAGTAAGATGCCTACTTGCCACACTTTCCCTGGGCATGCACATCATTCCACCATTCACTGACACCTGTTCTACTTAAATAAGCGGTAGGGACAAACTTTTCTAGTTGCGGGACTGGAGTGGGATCGAACCAGCGTCCTCACTGCCAGTCGAACTTCCATCTAGCTTAGCTACCGGGCCCATTATATTTGGCCTGGCTTTTCAATAGAACTGGCCATAAGATAGGATCATTTATGCACAGTGCAGTAAATGAAGATTTATCTATTTCGACAATTAAGACAGAATTCTTTCATTAAAATGCAGATATCTGTATTTAAAATTCAGATATCTGTTTTTGGTAAAGATATTCAGATATATATTTAACTGAATTTCAAATACAGATATCTGCAAGTCAATTGCAGATCTCTGTATTTCAAATGCAGATATCTGAATTTCAGCAAAGTAAGAGATATCTCTAAAATAAAGATATCTATATATTATGATAAAAAATCAGATATCTGCATTTTTCAGTTTGAGATATCTCTATGTCGGTTACAGATATCTGCATTTCAATGAGAAATGTATACAAATACAAAAATACAGATGTCTGTATTTAGCTGTAGAGATATCTGTATTTGAAATTCAGATATCTGCATTACATGGGTAAAAACCCAAAAGGGCCAGCATAGACATACTGTATTGTTAGAAATTATTTATTCACTTTAATGTTAACATTTTATGAGTGTTTTGGCATTATAAATTTATTAAACCCAGTTTAAAGTTAAACAATGAAATCCACAGAATTCTTGCAATTACACTTTTTTGTTGAAATGTGTCTCGTCCGTAGACACGCTGTGGTATTAGAAATAATTATCTGTGTTATTGTTTCAATTTTCAGTGTATTTTGACCAGTGTTTTTTTTTTTGTCAGTTTGTAATGTTTTTGACATTAGGTACAGTATTCCCTGTTGGTATTGTTGTTCTACTTTCTTCCTATTAAAGGAAAAGTGAGTTCCAACACATACCAAGATATAACAAAACACAATATTGTGAATTATTTTTCATATTCAACAAACAGGTGTTTTGGTGACTATATGAAGTAAATATTATTGAATTTTCACTTACTGGTCTATTCTACAGCAGTTTTATCATTTAAGTATACATATTTTGCAGTGTTTCATGTACAAGTCAAAAGTGTCCTGTCCGTAGATATTTTAAGTTAACTTGGACACACTTGTTTCCTCGCATTTATCTTGCATTTCATTTTGCAAACATACATAAATTGCACACCACCTGAAAGCCATTGACTTAGTTTTCAAAATTGTAAATCATTTGAAAATCAGGTGACCCACAGAGAAACTGGACAAAACAATACAAGGTATATCCCCTAATTATGAAAACATTTTCAGATGATGAAACATTAAATAAAAGGAAAACAATAGTATTTTTAGCTTTTTCCCACATAAAATTTTCGCTGTTAGTATGTTGTTGTTATTCATAATAGATTATCAAAATTTGTTCTTGTTTTAAGTTGAAAATGAAAATATAAAAAAAAATGGAGTCTGTGTTCTTTTTATGAGTCAAATACAGCATTTCTAACAAAAATGAATACCAGAGTATAAAATGTTATACATGGCATTTACATTTTCTAAAACTGCAACATCTGTAGATTTCAGAAATAAAAGAATTAAGTCATTCAGAAACCCTTGAAAACTCACCTTTTGTGAAACACAAAATTGCATCTGATCTTGGCTGAGGCGAGTGCAATTTAGAAAGTTCGGTTGTCATGCATGAATTTGAATTGGCGATAAATCGTGCCTTAAACGGTCGCTTATGAAGTCTAGGTAGCCAGTAGAATGTGAGAAGGCTCTCTTGGTCTTCATCGACACTTACAGCAAATTTAGTGGCTGTATGACAAATATGGTCCTTGATGACATACCTCTCTGTAGCAGAAGTCTGCTCATAAGCTTTAGCGCCACTCAGCTCCGGCTTCAAAATATTATTGTGGTGCAACCGTCAAACAACTAGAATGTGTCCATAGAACACGGAAGCCCCCGTCTAGTGCCATAAGTAAGATGGCGCCTTGTTTAAGGTACTGGCACTTGAAGGATAACTAGGTTCACAAAGGCTGCCGCCCAAGGGCTCTCCAGATGTCTCAACATGTTTTGGCTGCCGAGTCCTCATCCTTGCTTCATCACAGTCTTTTCTTGATTTTAATTGTTGCCCGTGATGACTCTCTGATGAGTTAGGGGACCTCCATACGAACCGAACTACCAACTAAATGTGTGCACCGCGGCGGAGGGTGAGGGTGAAGGTTTGGGCCCAGTAAAACCGGTTTAAACCCCAGTAGTTATTACTGACCGTCCCAAAGCGGTACTTTCGTTGCGGTTGCATTTGTTTTATGTTCGGTGCTGTTTAATTTATTGTGTTCTCATTCTAACCTTTCTATGATTAAAATAGAAAATAGGTAAAAATAGTTGTTAAATGTTTTTTTCGTAAAATTTGCATAGTCTGTTGTAAATTTAAAGAGTAACTTCTTCAGGAACTGACTGAATCAGATCCCAAACCCTATCCCCAACATCAAAGGGAAAGATTGACAAAGACATCCCAACAAACAATGAATTACAAGTGATAAGCCGAGTCAGCAGCTCTTTCCCAAATAGGTAACCCTTCTGTTGGTCTAAATTATTTAGTTCAGTAAAGATAGCTGAGTTGCCACCTATTTCGTACGGGGCGTACAGGACAGGACTGGACGTACGGACGGACAGCGGTGATACTATATGCCCCCCCCTCCATTTTTAATGGCGTGGGCATAACAACAACAAAGCTTGTCTTATTAAATCTTGGATTTGAGAATGTTCATTTCAGTACATCACAATCGTCCTGTTTGCAACAGCAGTCTATATATCAGACCCCTAGTTTTACACGATAGATACTATAAGAATAGTTTTTGCTCTCCTTATTTGAAAAAAAATGTTTTAGCAAACTTAAATATAAGTGTTTTAAAACATTTTTTGTCATTTTCATCTTTGCCTTCCATCTCAAAGAAGGTTAACTCCTAAAAGCCAAGAATTTGCTTCTTCTAGGGGCAAATTCTTTCTTTTATGTAGTGACCCCGTTTAAAATGGCTTCATTGTCCGGGGAAGCAAATATGAAATTACAAAATTTGTTCCCCTTTGCAAAAATGGCGGAAAATCATGATCGTATATCCTTATACCTTGATCAATCGCAATGGTTTGATATCTTTTCTTCAGATTTCCTATATCGCCTCGACGTCAACAACAATCGATCGAAACCTGTTCCCGACATTGTTCAAGGTCAACCAGATTATGGAAGATTTAAACCCACTGCGTTTTAAGATGATGCAGTTTTTCAACTGGAAGAGAGTCGGCACTATATTTTTCCAAGATGATACGTCCGTGGCCGTGAGTAAAATTTATTGACCTCATCTATCCATTTGAACTTGACATTAAAAAAACGACGGACATTAAAAAAACGACGGACTCCAGTTCATCTGCCTTATACTTAGATTGTTATCTCTATATTGACAATGCAAAGCTTGTTACTAAGATTTTTGACAAGAGGGATGACTTCAATTTTCCAATAGTTAACTTTCAGTTTTTGGGTAACACTGTTGCTTTGGCACCTGCAGACGGAGTTAAAGTCTCTCAGCTAGTTCGCTATGCTAGAGACTGTTTCAAATAATAAGACTCTGTTGAAAGAGGTAAGCTGCTAACCAGTAAATTGTTGTCAGTTCATCTGCCTCATACTTAAATTGTTATCTCTATATTGACAATTGAAAGCTTGTTACTAGGCTTTATGACAAGAGGGACGACTTCAATTTTCCCGTAATTAACTTTCTATTTTTGATGTGAGTGAAGTTAGCAGTACAGCAGTACAGCAGTATGAAGTTAGCAGTAACAGTACAGCAGTACAGCAGTATGAAGTTAGCAGTAACAGTACAGCAGTACAGCAGTATGAAGTTAGCAGTACAACAGTACAGCAGTACAACAGTACAGCAGTACAACAGTACAGCAGTATAGCAGTACAACAGTGCAGCAGTACAACAGTACAGCAGTACAACAGTACAGCAGTATAGCAGTACAACAGTGCAGCAGTACAACAGTACAGCAGTATAGCAGTACAACAGTACAGCAGTACAACAGTACAGCAATACAGCAGTACAACAGTACAGCTGTATAGCAGTACAACATTACCGCAGTGTAATAGTACAGCAGTATAGCAGTACAACAGTGCTGCAGTATTGTAGACACAAGTGATTGTAGACGTTGTAGTACAGCAGTAACTGGTGTTGCTGTCATGATAGGAGTATAGTAAATCAGTAGCGTAGCACTACAGCGATGTAGCTGGCTAGCAGTACAGGAGTAATGTGTCAAAGGATGAACGTAGTACAGCAGTCACGCAGAGCAGTAACGCGCTAACGATAAGGAAGCGAACTGCGCTCCTGCTCAGATATCCCTCTGAAGCTATGTTTATTAATGTGAAGAATTAACGAAATAACCAAATACCTTGGGTTGAGTTGGCCAAAAATATGTCCTGGGAACACATCATTGGACGGACCTACATTTTGACAAGCAAAAACGTAAAGAAAGGCAATACTACATTCGCCGAAATTTGCGCATTAACCTAGTCATGAAGAGGTGAAAAGTGCTGCATATAAACGTTTCCCTATTCCAGCTACGTTGGAATATTGTGCTACTGTCAGGAGCCCTTAGCAGAAGGAAAAGACACAAAAGCTGAATCAGAATATTGTTTACTGGTCTAAGGACATTCATTTCACCAGGAAATGGAAATGGTATAATTACAGATATACAACAAACCATGCAGTAGTGCGTCTGTATGACATGTATGAGGCGCCGTTTTATTATTAAATCCCTATTTTGTGATATTACAAATTCTATTTTGTGATATCACAAATTCAATTATGTGATATCACAAAATACTTTGTGGTATCACAAAACAGAATTTGTGATATATCACAAAATTAAATTTGTGATGTCACAAAATTGAATTTGTGATATCAAAAATCATCACTATTTTTTAATATCACAAACTAGATTTTATGATATCACATATTCGATTTTATGATATCACAAATTCGATTTTGTGACATCACAAAATGAGAGGGATTTTATGATATCACAAATCAATTTTGTGATATCAAAAAAATCGATTTTGTGATATCAGACAGTGCCAGTTTAAAAACGTGTTTATTATTATTCTTATTATTATTATTAATTATTTATCATTATTACTTTTATAAGCGAGGTCTACGTTGGATCATTTACTGTAAGTTTAAGATGAATCAATCCCTTTAAATTCCAAGTGTACACTTTTTCTCATGATTTTGTACATGTACATATAGTCTCTGTGCAGGAGCAGACAGCACAGGCAGACACATTTTTAAAAACTTCTGACTTCGACTTTGTAAGTTTTAAAAAAAAACACGTCCAGTCCAGTTCTGATGCTGTATCGTTGATGCTGTGTATATATTTATGAGCTAACTGTACTCAAAATTGTCGTTAGGGGAGTTAAATCGTCGGTTTCATGGTCTGACATTTTGCGATCACAAAACCGAGGATTTACCCCCGAAATGACAATTTTCTGTAAAGTTTATTCCATTCTGTTGCATTCTACCATATGTCGCCTTTCAGAGTCTACTTCTTTACACCCACAGCGAGCAATTTCAAAAGGGTACGAGGGTTGATCATTAGATAATGGAAACTAGCATTTATTTCATTAGCTATGGATCATTTCAGTACTCAAGATAAATAATACCTAAGAATCAAGCATGTGACATATGATTAAGTTCTACAGTCCTGTTTAGGAATTTCTTTGCCGTGGCAACGACGCCTTAAACTTATAAGGGTTTATTTTCTAAATTTTGCATATTTCCATGTATATTTGCTTCTTATAAGTAACAGAGTGGAAATTAAATCATGGTTGTGTAATGGTTTGATGCAAGCCTCAGATACTAACAGAAATGTATAGTAATTTATGACTTGCTCTCAAATCTGGCAAAATACAATTGATCGAGTAAATTTCAACGTTTTTCGCTTATTTTAAGACAGAGGGCCCTTATTTGTGACGTCATTGCACTTTAACGAGAAGAGTCTTTGGAGAATGGTATAGCAGAAAGAACCAAAATTATCCTGTACTTGATAACGGATAAATAAACTTTAGCATAATACTGAAAATAACAAAATAAAATGTGAAACTGCAGATTTCGGAACATTTCAAATAACAATTATTATATGTGTGTTTCTAAAGCCAAAACCTAACGTAAAAGGAAGGTGCTCCTAATTTTTTAAATTTCTCTTTACATATCGTACATAATAAGCGTAATACAAGCGCCTCATTACCAACATGACGTCGAAAAAATTCACACGCGTTACCTGACATGAACGTGACGTCATAGATTGCTATGGTAACACGTTAAAATTTCAATTTCAAACATGGATTCGAAAGCTCAAAAGACAGTCTTTGGTGGTATGAAGTATACTTATTTCTGTATATAAGTATACTTATTTCTGTATATAATCAACAAATCCATTATTTAATGATCACCCCACGGAAAACCATATGTGAGACTATGAAAAACTTTTCTAAATGACATTGGGAATGGGGGTCAAAGTTATGTCCATATCGTCACAGTGAACGTTCCCGACCCCAACTGCCAGGAACTTTCCTTGGGAAAACTATTTTGCAGTACGCAGAAGACAAAAAATGGGGCAAAGTGATCAGAGCAAAGTAAACAATACACAGTTTACACAATACACAGTAGTCTTAAACAGTACACAGTTTAGGGTTTAAAGGAAACAGGCAAACAGTATACAGCCAGTATGTGTGCATGCAATAATGCATTTATAAATAGGCAGTGCAAGGAAACAGTACATAGAAGAAGTTGCATATATACATCCCTGCAAACATTAATGATAAATCACTGAAGTGATTAGGACACCGAAGTTTTATCGCCGCTATCGGGATAATGAGTATAACCCTCTAGCACCCTACGTATCATACATGATACATTGTGTGAAATGGTGCCGATGGCTGGTCATATAAATTTCTATCTTGTAAAACTATTCTGATATTGCATTATGAGATTTTAAAGCCTTTGCAATCATGTAGCAGGCCTAACATGCTCATACTATAAAACACGAAAGAATGCAACCCTTAGCCTCAAAGTCAAAGTCGGCCATGTATCACATGAGACATGGCGTATCTGGGAATTCAATTTTATATTTCAGCTTTGAAAACTATGCAACATGTAATGGTGTTCGGGCACAAACTGGTATCTTCAAGTTTTATGTGTGATATTGATGCTCAACTGCCAAATGTATCATACATGTATATGATACATGACCTTTCCGATGACCTTAACTTTGGAAAAATATAAAATCACCAGAATTTTTATCGGTTGCCTCATACCTTGCAAAATATGTCAAAATCAAAGTTTTATACAACACAATATAAGTGACAATATAAGTGGCGCCTATTTTATATTAATATATATTTAAGTACTTAGTTTTTCATCACCAGAAACGTTTTTTACGTTTGACTAGAAACCCATGACATAATTTGAGGGCTATTTTTAAGCTGAATTATATGTTGCGGTATTAAAAGTATATGGTTAATGTGAAAAGCAAAATGTTCAATTTGCTGATTTTTCTATAAATGTATTTTCTGCTAAAATTTATGTTGTAGGTAATCGTCTAATTGATTAACAATCAACACATGTTTTAAGGTGTAAGAGTACACTCCAATTTTCTGTCGCCATTTATAAGAAGGGGAATGACTTTTGTGACTTCCTGTTTGCTTCCCGACGTAACCCTTCCAAATGGTCTACTCTAAAGGGACAGAATTGGCTCCTCTCAAGAGTTGTACGATTTGAGAAGGGAGACAAAATGAAATTGGCGGAATTGATAAATTTTAAAGATACGCCCACTGACCTTAATTTGGTATTCATTTTTCTTGAAAAAAAAAGAAAGAAACTAAATCTACCTACCTACCCGCCTACCTACATCAGTTAACACTGAGACGCATACACCTGCACTATTCTATGTCCATCCTATCTTCATGCTATTTACAATATAACCTGCATTAAGCCTTATTCCTCCAGTACATACATACAATTGGCTGCTTTCCTTACATGTGCTACATATTGCACTTAGAAGCTCTGGTATCAAACCTTATAAATATGCTTCCCTATACGTATTTGGTATCCAACCCTATATATATGCTTCCCTACACGTATTTCTACTACCATGCTTGCTACTTTTCGAAAGCCTGTACTTGTATTTCTAAATATAGACGATGAAGCTGTGCTAGTTATTTCAACAATTGGTTGCGCACTACTATTGACGTCACAGTGTTTTGGTACGGGTCACAGTGTTTTGGTACGGTGTAAAATAGTTCCTAAGAAACACGAAAGAACCTGATTTGAGTGTATGGCATGTGAGAGTTATAAGATATATGAATGTTCTGCCTGTTTCAGGTAGAACTGGAGCTCAGAGACTACAATCTATGATGTTTTAACCTAATAAAAGTGGACCTATTTTGTGTGCCAGAAAGAGGCAACAACCTATGGGGGATTCTCCAAAGACTGACAGTCTTGAAATTAGACGAAATGACCCCTGGCTCAGATGTTTACATGTCATGCAATATTATATAATTTGTGAGAGTCTAAAAAGCATCAGTGATTTTTTACGAAAACAGGGCAAACGATACCTTAATTCCGGAACCTGAGTCCAAGGGCCAGCGTCCAGGTCTGCTGGATGTTGGCGGTCTTGAAATTATAAGATGTGAGAGAGGAATACTGTGTGTTCCCGACCCCAAATTCGGGGCTCCGCCTCTGGAATTTTCGACGTTGTTGGAGGTAACCGAGGTTGTGGCCACGTACACGCGCCCGAGCTGTACACTGCCTACTAGGTGCACTCCCGTGGCAATGGGTTTGGAGGGGTCAAAATGGCGGTCAAAGTTTTGGCCATAGGGCTATTGTGCGCGTGGGGTACCTACTTCGGGGCTCCGCCTCTGGAATTTTCGACGTTGTTCGAGGTAACCGAGCCTTGCACAACACGCGTACATAAGGGCTCTACATGGCCCACTAGGTGCACCCCGGTGGCAATCGGTTAGGAGGTGTGAAAACGTGGGTCAAAGTTAGGTCCATATCGTCATAGTGAGTGTTCCCGACCCCAAATTCGGGGCTCCGCCTCTGGAATTTTCGACGTTGTTGGAGGTAACCGAGGTTGTGGCCACGTACACGCGCCCGAGCTGTACACTGCCTACTAGGTGCACCCCCGTGGCAATGGGTTTGAAGGGGTCAAAATGGCGGTCAAAGTTTTGGCCATAGGGCTATTGTGCGCGTGGGGTACCTACTTCGGGGCTCCGCCTCTGGAATTTTCGACGTTGTTCGAGGTAACCGAGCCTTGCACAACACGCTATTTTGTGCGTGGGGTACCTACTTTTGGGTTCTTTCTGCTGCTATACTGCTGCACTGCTGTACTAGTAGCTTCATACTGCTTTACTGCTGTACTGTTGCTGCTATCTTCATACTGCTGTACTGCTGTACTGTTACTGCTAACTTCATACTGCTGTACTGCTATACTGCTAACTTCACAGACGTCTAGAGTAGTAAAATCCTTTCGGCACCTGCACGCGAAGTTTATATCCCTCAGCTAGTCCGCTATGCTAGAGTCTGTTTCAAATATCAAGACTTCGTTGAAAGAGGGAAGTTAACCTCCCTTAAACTGTTACAGGGTTATCTTAAAGTAAAGTTTGTGCCGACAGTTGAAACGTTTTATGGGAGACACCATGACCTCCTTGATCCCTATAATGTGACCGTTTCTAAACTAATTTCTCTTTTGATGGCCTCAGTCGAAGCTTAGTTAAGCTTTCAAATACCGGAACTTCATTTTCAATGGCATTTCCACTGAACATAGATATGGCGGGTTTATTATAATAGGCAGATATTGCTTACTACACGCGAGCACCTGATCACACCATTATTTTGGGGTCCATGAATATTCCGGAATTGACTTAAGTGTTCGGACTTATGATTTGGGTACTTTGACCACTTTCATTTGTCACGGTTATCGCAGAGCGAAGCTTGTGTCAACAGTTAAAAAGCTCTATGGGAGACACCATGGTTGCGTTGATCCTTACAGTGTGTGAGTTCGGTCATTAAATAGAGGATCTTACATGAGTGCCCATGTATTATTGAATTTATTAAACGAGTTGGGGAAAAAGATAAGATGCGAGGCTTTGCCGAGCATCTTATCGTTTTCCCCAACGAGTTTAATAAATTCAATAATACATGAGCACGAATGCAAGATTCTATTTATCATATGACACTAAACTCGCATTTTATTAGCAAATTTGCACTACAAAGTCACGATTTCGCCATTAGAAAACTCGACGTTTTTATGGACTTCAACGCATAACTTTATGACGTAATTTGCATATTTAATCCACTAGTGGATTATCGTTTCTAATGCATGGCTTTATTACACTCTCAGATGCGACGTCATATGATAATAGCTATTAACTGTGGTTTAACCAAGTTGAGTCAACCTACTCTGGTTTGGTTTCACCGGCTCACGATTCGGATCCCCTCGGAAAACTAGACAAACCACCGAATTCATTTGGTTGGACAGAGGTTGACTTGTTTCCCGCTCTTCGAAAACTCCTTAAAATCAAAGACCCTGTATTTTTCTCGATGATTTCGATTGGCTATTGATTTACCATAGAGGTAACAAGTGTTAAAAGGAACAGCGACCAAACCAGATTTAACCAGATTGATTGATGATCGAACTCGCACACATATATATTTTCAGACTAAACAAGAAAAATCTTAAAAAAAAAAAAATAATCGTCGCAGATTAAATGGAAGTGTGTTATGTAATATGTCTCTAGTTGAAGAGTTGACAATGATATTCCTGAATATGACCTGCGTGAGCTTTGTAGGTAGGCACCCACAACCGTAATTTTGACACTGGGTAGCGACCATAACCTATCTCAAAATTGGGCTGTGTAACTTGAAATTATAAACAGATTAAATAAAAAATAAAACTGGGAACGTTTAAAGAATTTTTTTTTGTACAGGACAGGATTCGAACCCGGGCAGCCGGCATGGCAGGCGAGCATTCTACCCCTGAGCCATAGATGCTCATAACCAAATTGATTTTTTAAGTATATATTATCTATCTATCTATTTATACTGCAATTAGTATTAAACCGAAAGTAGAAATCAAAAGTAGATCTTCGTCGAAAAAAAAAAGTTTTGAATATCTGTATCTGTTTTCGATATTTACAAACAAGAGAAACACTTTGAATTAATATATGAAAGAGTGCGAGTATTCAAAGAGCATGCGACGGGAAAAAACGAAGATTAAATATTCATTGACCTTTGATAGTATTGGCTAAATTTTGACATTGCGGGTTATTTGACCAATGAAATCTTGTGAAATGTGGAACAATATCTTAATTATACTCGTCTGCGACGAAAACAAATATTTTAGAAAATTAAATAAGTTTTAAGTAGGAGATTCGTGGAAGTCTAGATTTACCTGTACAGTAATACTCTCTATATATTGCTGCAGGACACCGATGCCGCTTTATTTGTAAAGGTCTGCAGGATAACACCTGGGAAATAATGTTAAAGCAAATGATTGTAAACGTATAAAATCGCATACACGAAACACGCCTAATAATCGAGCAGTTTCATTCCCACATGGAAATTAAAAATTCAAGCATCCAGAGAAAGGTAGCCAAAATATAACAATATTGTATTACTCATATGTATATAAAGCATATTTGAAAACAAAGTTTGCATCGAAATATATTTTCATCATATACAATGTAAGAATCGAAATATTTTTCCTGAAAAGAATATTATCGCTGATTAACACTTGTGTTGTCGGGCAAATACGAATATTAATTCACTCCGGATTCGCCCTCGTGAATTAATATTTCGTGATCTGCCCTCGAATAGCATGTGTTAATCAGCGATAATTCACGAATTACCCCGCTCTATCGCCCATAATCTATACCAAATGCTATGACTTTATAAAATACAGCCATACACTAGGACACTTCGAAAACTTTAAGGTTAGTTTTCCTAATTGTCCTGGTAAATTGCTTCAGTTTATATACCGATGACAGTTTCTTTAGACAAATGAAAATTGTACATGGTAAATGCTTTTGTGAGTGATATAACAATATTTACATTATCAGTGTAGAGCTCTCTGCTAACCCAATTAAGTGATGCGGGCGTCAATGTTGTTTAAAAGTCAATAATTACATTGTATCACGCGCTTCAGAATGCCCATCTCACTAACTAGCACGTGAAATCTACAACATTCCATGTACTTGAATGGCTAGTAAACATTGAGTGACAGCTCGCTACGCCTACTTGCACGCGAAATCTACAGCAGGAGGTGGAATTTACTGGTAGGCAGTGACAATGCGGCTGTTCCAAACTATTGCTAAATTCGGCCGGTAATGTTTTTTAAACAATCTTTATATATGTATTTCTTAATTTTGTTTATCTTTTTATTGATCAAAAGCATCGTTTAATAATATAAATATAAGGAATGAATGTTATTTTTTAAACGTTTACTGAAGTATAAACTACATCGGGTCACGAGCAAAGTTTACGTAAACCCCTTCGGGGTTCACTTACTTTGCTCGTGACCCGATGTAGTTTATACTTCAGTAAACATTAAAAAAATAACATTCATTCCTTAATTAAAATCCGCATTGAAAGACCTGAAATCTAACTTATTCTCTTATTTGGTTCGAGTTTCTTTAATTTTGAAACATAAGCAATCAACCGTGTTAGCACGTGATTGTGACGTACGTTGTCCATCTTCATTAGGGTTGAGTCTGGTAACTTCGGACAGCGGATAAATTCGGACCTACCATTGCAAACATTTAAAATCCAGATGAGACGGCTTACCATGAGTCGTCTCATCAGAATTTTCACTGTTTGCCTCGTTAATTTTGTTTTAATTCCAAACAACTGAAATTTAAAGGAAACAATGTCACTGTCCGAATTTACCTGCTGTCCGAAGTTACCTGACTTGACCCCAATATCTTCTCATTTCCAGCAAATGAACAAGTTTCACGAGCTTATGAAGGACTACAATATGACATTAGTGACGTCAGCTGTTGTGTCAGATAACACCGACATCAAGGTGCTTATTTCGAGGATGTTGGTAAGTGTCTCGATGATGTTAGTGTCTCTTTGTATCAAGCCAATCAGGCGAGACCAGAAACAGTGTAGGAAAGGCGAGGCTTGCCGAGCCGTTCCTACGTGTTTCTGGTCGAGCCTGATAAATTGATATCAAAGGACACTAACATGGTGTTCTCTATTTATCATGCATCATTACAAGATTTATTATCAATTCTGTGTAAGAACCAGACATTTTGTATAGGAGTCCGGAAACGCAAGGTCTGTAGATTTCCTACAAAGGTTTTCACTTTGAGTGCAGTCCCACAAAAGAGAATAATTGGCATCTCATTTGTTTATTTGCGATATCGTTGCCATGGTAACCATGTTTTACTATTTTTGCAGAAAAAGTTCCAAACATTCAATTACAACAGCAACAAAAATGCTTTTTTTTGCACTTTAATGTATCCTTTTTTGTTTGGTTTCGGCTGATATCAAAAACATTTTCAAGGTTTTCTATTTTTCATGCATCATTACAAGATTTTCAGACGAAAACAGTGTCAACCACGGAGAAGCATACGTACTTTTGTCGCACTTGCTGACGTCGCAATTGCATAAAGACGTAAGTCGGTGACGTCATTTAACCAATCGAACAATGTTATCACAGCCAACTTCAGTATGTAACCAAGCGTCTTCTAATAGCAGTACCTGATATCGTTTGCGCAAGCGCAGTTCTAAGTGACAGGATGCCCCTTTCTATGTAGAATGCCTCTCATTTTGTGATATATCTCACATTTAAAAGCTTTTCCACTGTGTAAGGGTCTCTTACTATGTAATGCTCTTACTATGCAATGGAATTCATTGTGTAATGCATTTTGCTATACATGTATTTTTTCTAACTGTTTAATGTCGCTCACCGTGTAATGTATCTTTGTAATGTCTATCAGTTTGTTATGTCTCTCATCGTGTAATACCTCTCACTGTTTGACTATATCTCTCTCTCTGTAATGTGTCTCACTGTACAATGTCCCTTACTGGGTATTGCCTCATACTGCATAATGTCTCATTTTATAATCTCTCTTTTTCTTTCTCTCTCTTAATGACTTTCACTCTGTAATGTCTCTCATTATGTGAGCCGCGACGCGACAAAACCAACAATGTGGTTGTGCGCCCAGCGCAGACTCAGATCTGCCCGGGCATTCGCCCAGTCTGATCAGAGTCTTCGCTGTCCGTATGGAGGTAGCTTACACCTTTAACTACCCTTTAAGCGCTTATTAAAGAGTCTGATCAGACTGGGCGGATGTCCAGGCTGATATGAGTCTGTGCTGGGCGCACAGCCACTGTTGGTTTTCTCGTGTCGCGGCTCATATATCTCTTTCTTTCTCTCTCTTAATGGCTTTCAGGGGCGTAGCTAGGGGCAATTACACAGTACGCAAAATCATGTTTTATACTCATTAAGAGCAATAATAGAGGATCAAAACGCTAAGATGTTTCAAATTTTCGTGTTTGATGGCAGTTAGTCTTAAAATTATGCCCAGTAAACAACATTTCAGCATGAAAATACGCAGGTATGTGTTGAAATTTTGTCAGTTTGACAAAATTTCAATACGCACC